>CM053335.1:5200000-6500000 GCA_028583605.1 Dastarcus helophoroides
TTTTAGCTTCTGGAACTTTCTGGACTTTTTCCTCGAAATTGGCTTTTCCTTTAAATTTCAGTTTTCTCGAAATACGTCTGTTTTCTCTAAATTAGGTCGGCATATTATCAAAAATTAAAAATGTTGCGAAAAATATTTTTGGGTAATTTCGAGAAAGAGATTTCTTGTACATTCAATTTCTTTATTGAAATTTAAATATTATGTCAAAATTAGAATAAAAAAGTAAACATTTCGAGAAAAGCGTTGCAAATTTTTTCACAACATTTGGTCTTTGGAAATATTTTGGCATATTTAAAAATTTCGAGTTCTTCTCAAAGGTTAGGTTTTTATTCAATTTCGGTTTTCTAAAAAATCCTTTCCCAAAATAGGGTTTTTAAAAAAAAATGGTCGCTTTGGAAATTACGACTTTATTCTGCATTTTTCTCTCAAAATTGAACTTTCATTTTTTTAATATTCGTTTTTTCTGATTTTTTTTCAAATTTAAGTTTCCGAAAATTTCATGTTTCTCAAAAGTGGTCTTATTCCGGAAATTTTGACTCGTACTAGAAATAGGGATGTTTTATGCTTCTGAAAATTTCCGTTTACAGTGAAAAATTTTTCTCAAAGTTCCAACTTTTTTTGAAAATTACATCTTTTTTTCACAAAATTCCACCTTTAAAAATATAATTTTTTCGAATTTTCAACAATTTTTGAGATTTTTCGAAAGGTTAGAATTTTATTTTAAACACGAATTTCTAAACATTCCAACTTTTTCCCAAATTTCGTTTTTCCTCGTCTCTTTCGAAATTAAAATTTCTCTTGAAAATGTTCACTTTTCTTTAAGAGATTTCAACCTTTTTCTCGACATTTCGACGGTATTTTTTAAAGTCGTTATTTTTTGAAATCTTTGAAATTTGGATAGTTTTTAGAGTTTTCCGAAAGAATCGGTTTTTATTTTAGATTCAATTTTCTGACTGTTTTCGCAAAGTTCGACTCTATTTCCAAATTTCTAAGTTAATCTGAAAATTCGATAACTCAGTTCATGTAGTTAAATGAAAATATACTTATAGTCGGAATGTTTTCCGGTTTTCTTTTTTTATCAATTTTTTAAAATGATTCTTGCCCCTCCCTGAACTAAATCCTGCCTACGCTTACGAATTTCAATGATGATGCTTGACTAGAAATGCAAAGTCGTAAATAAATATATTTGGACTTTTAAAATTGTTTATTGGAAACTAAGAAAAATTAATAAACACAAAGATTTTTTTTGGTGGAACGGACCGGTGTTTGGGTATCTTCAAAAAAATTCTTCTTGGCTTCAGGGGACAAGTTTTGTCCTTCAATTTTTAAACACAAAGATAACAAACTATTAATCATGATAAATAAGGTGCATTAATGTCTCAAAAGGATCAGGGATTTAGAAATGATGACGACTGCTCTAATATAAAAGCATAATCCGACGACAGTTGACAGCTGAAATGAAACACGGGAATTCCCCGAATCGTAAACACGAAGAAAATTGAGTACTATCAGATTTTGTTTAGCCCTTGCAGTTGGTAGCACTTGTGGCACTGGTACGAAATTTCGTCAATGTGAAAGAGAAGGAAAGGAACATTCTTTGGAGCGAATGAGACAGATATCAACACGATAACTACCACACAAGGGAGCAGCGAGTCCAGTTTTATAATGCGCGGTTATTAACATTATTAACGCGGAACATTAGAATTCGTGCTATTGCGCGAGTGCGCGAGGCCCCCTACAAGAGCGAGGCCCCGGACAGTTGCCCAGCTTGCCACCCCCAAAGGCCGCCCCTGTTCAAACCTATTGGTCTGTGCATTATAGAAATGTGGGGTGCCAAATATAAAATATTATTTTAGTTTTTTTTATTTGTTTCTTAATAAATACTAATATCTGTACAAAATTTTGAAAGTCTTATCCCTTTTGGGTCAAGGAATTTGTTCACAGTTTGATTATAGCTCATAGAGGGCGCTACATGTGTTGGATTGAAAATCTCAAGTTTACCTTAAGACTTGAGGTGTCTCATTTTTAGTATCAAATCCTTATTTTTCAGCACTTTTACACAATAGTTGAAATTAAAATTTCCATAAAAGTTTGAAATTCTGGGTGATATTAAAAAATAATCTTAAATTTTCTAGAATTTCGACAAGTAATCGAATTTTCGAGTTCGAATTCGAAATTCTTTAAAAAAAAAGCGCTGATGTAAAGCCTGTTAGGTTCAAATGTCACATTTTAGACTTTAGTACGTTCAGTTTCCCGATTTACCATTTTTTAATGAATAACCATGTGAACTAGTAAGTTCTTTTAATACCACATATGCTTTCAGGTTGGCAAAAACAATTTTAGACCGCCACCTAAAGTGGAATCTTCAGTTGTTAGAATAGAACCAAGAAATCCACCTCCACCTATCTCTTATACTGAGTGGGATGGACTTACACGAATAGCGTTTACAAGGAAGAACAAAACTCTTAGCGGCGCGTTTAGACAGTCCTCTGTTCTAGCTGCGTTAGATAAAAACTACAAACTACACTGTAGTTTGCACAACAAAGAACTGCCCCAGAACTATGACATTAAAAACATAGTTGAAGTTGTTTTAGCAAAAATTGCTGGTGATCAGAAACGAGCAAGGATGATGGACATTGATGATTTCATGGAGTAAGTAAAATCAATGTCTTATAATTTGTAGATTGTAATTTTGTATTTTTAGGGTTCTTCATGCTTTTAATAGTGAAGGAATACACTTTTCTTAATTTTAATTTATTAAATTAGTAAATATAATACAATAGTTTGTACATAAGTATAAATAAAATAAAATCTTTGGAATTAACAGTTTTTAATTTAATGCATATTTATATTAGCTCTTTGGTTAAGTACTACACGTATTTGGTTTTGTAATCTCTCTAAATTCATCTTCGTAAATTTTCATAAAATCTTATTCTTTCGACAGCTGACATTTGCTCTGGTTCTTCAATTTCCACTTCCATTATTCTTGGTGAAATTGCTTCAACTGAAACAGAATAATTATTTTTAATTCCAACATTGAAATCAAAATGATACAAAACATAATTCCAAAAAGTTAGGAAATTGAGAAAAATGTTGATATTTCAAAACAAATCTGTTAAACCCTTTTACCAAAAATTTTCGGGTTTTAAGAAGGCTTTTTTTATTACATTTAAATCTGATATTTTATATTTTTCATAAATTTGAAGTTTTTTTCGAAATTTCAACTTTTTTCTAGAAACTTAATTTTTATAAACTTTGAGTCTCTCCAAAAAATTTTAAAACTTTTAAACATGAAAATCTAATTTTGATGGAACGAACTGGTTCTTGGTTATCTTCAAAAATTGAAATACAAAACTTGTCCCCCGAATCGAATCATATTTCTCTGAAGATGATAGCTTGGCTGTCGAAACGCGTTAGAGCAACCTTTGTTGTGTTTTTTAATCTTTCTTGGTTTCGGGAGATAAGTTTTGTGTTTCAATTTACGAAAACCTAAAAAATTTCAAAATTTTTGTTTGTAAATCCTAAACATCTAAAATTTTAACAATCCAGTACCTACGAGGGTAAGGTATGGAAAAGAGGTTTGCATTCAAAAATTATAAATCTTTTCATTATCCAAAACTCTATAAAGAGAAGAATAAATCACGAAACATGTAATTCGTCAACTTTAAAAATTTAAGCCATAAGAGGGATGAAAAGGATTAGGTATTTAATTTAAAATTGAAAAAAATTACCTTTTTTAAACCAAAAATCATTCTTTTCAAAACAATTTTCGCCCAATTCTTATATTTTCAATTATCGTAGGTAAAAAATTGCACGTTTCTGATTTTATAAATTAAGACTTCTTCATTGATGAAAGTAATTTGGAAAAAATTGTTCCTTGGCATTTTCGTTTCATAAACTCGCACATTGATCAAAATTTTGACTTAAATCTTCAAACAACTTTTTTCTTGAAAAATGGAGTAAAGTTAAAGTTGTGAATAGAAATTTCGAGATTAAAGTCGAAATTTGACATTTTTTTCAGTACAAAATAGAATCCACAAGAGGTAACTATTATGTCAAGTTAAAGCATAATTTTAAGATTTCTTTATAAATGTTCACTTTATTTGGTCATTTTTTTTTTTCAAAATCCAAAGTTTAAATTTATTTTTTTACTTTTACTTTTTTTCTCAAAATTTCCAGCTTAAACACTTATTTTCTTGCAATTTTACTTTAGGTGTTGAATGTTTTTTTTAAATACCTCCTCGAATTGTTTTCAAAATATTTTAACAAACAAAACTTTCTCAACATTTTGTATTTTATGCTTGCCAACTGAACTTTTCTAAAAATATTTTTTAGAAAAATTTAGTGCTTTAACGCCGAAACTTCGACTTTTTTAGGGTTTTGTTGAAACGTGGATTTTTTTCTTAAAATTTGGAAATTAAATTTAATATTTTTCATAATAAAAATCGGAAATCAGAAGATAAATGAATGTCAAGTTTTTCACGCAATTTCAACTTTTTTATTAAAGTGTGGCTTGAATATGAAATTTTTACTTTTCCCCAAAATTTCCATTTTACCGTAAAAATTTCGTATTATTTCAGAAGGTTCGATTTTTTGAATCATTTTTGTTTATTTGCAAACTCGAAAATTGGAAAAGTTTTTTTATAAATTTCGGTTTCTTTTTCTTCCTTCCGACTTTTTTGTCAAGCTGCCTATAGCTTTCTTATTTCTAGAATATCAGAATAAAAAAAATCTAAAGTCTCTGCAATATTGACTTTTCTTTTTAAAATTACGGCTTAATTTTAAAATATCTACTTTTTTTTCAAGCAATTTCGAATTTCTCGCAATTTCACAACATTCGGAATTCAGATTTGAAATGTCATCATTTTTGTCAAATTGTCTGGATTACGTTTGAAATTTTGACCTTTTTTCCTAGAGTTTCCACTTTAAACCTGAAACCTAAAATTTTTCCAGAAATTTTGATTTTTTTTCTCGACCTTAATTTTATTGTTATCATATTTTTTTCGCAATTTGTCGATATATCTTTTATCTCTCACGAAAATATTGATTTTACCCATTGTTCTGACTGATAGTTTTATGTATTAATTTTGTTCTACGAGAAACAAGTTTGCTTTTAAATATTTATTAAAAGGAAAAAAAAAACAGAAACACAATTTTTGTGTATCAATTATAATTGATCCCATATCTTAGTGGCTCCATATCATCTAGAATTATGTCAGTGAAGGTACATTTTATAAATAGGAAAAGTTTAGAAATTTCGACTATTTCTTTCAAAAGTTCGTCTCTTTCAGAAAATCAAGTATAAAAATGGAATATTTATTTTCTTATTTAAGTTTTTAATTGAAATTTCGATATTAACAAATCTATAGTTTGGGAAGGAATAACTGTTTGGATATAAATTAAACGTATGGAAAAAAAGAAAGTAGAATTTTATAAATTGGAAAACTACGAAAATTTGAGATTTCTAAAAAGTTTCAGAAACGTATTTTTGGATTACATATTTTAAAAATTTCAATTTTTTCCAAATCATTTATTTAGAGCTGCAAGTTTAAACCTGAGATTACTTTCTTTAATTTTAGCATTTAAGTTGCATTTTCCTGATAAAAGCTGAGGAATCAAGGAACAATTTTAAAATGTGATGAAATTCGAATATTTAACTTTAAATTCCAAAGTTTGAGAAAAATATGAATATTTCAACGAAAGCCTAAATTTTGAAACAGTTCCAGGGTTTTTTGGTAATTTTTTTTAGATCTCTTTGCTGATTCAAAATTAAAAAAGCAATTTCCATATTTTAAAAAGTTTAATTTTTAAAATTTCAACAAAACATAATGAAAATTACAAAAAACTTATTTTAAACAATCTTGACTTAAATTGAAACTATAAAATCGAGCCGCAGAGAAATGTTAGAAGTTTCCAAAAAAAATGGTTTCTAGTTTGGACTTTAAAGTTGAACTTTATTCCTAAAGGTTAAAATTTTAAGCTTAAAGTAGAAATGTAAATATTAAGTCAGAAAACTGATAAGTTTCGCAATGTTTCTCAAAAGTTTGATTTTAAAAACGAAATTGAAAATTTCGAGAAGAAATTTCGAAATAATTAAAAATTCCCTCCGAAATTAATACTTAAACAAAATCAAAACCTGTAAATTATAGCAGAAACAATGTTGGAACCTAAAATAATATAAAATATCCTAAATTTTCTTTAAATTAATGATAAAATTTACTAATTAGAGTAAAATAAAATGTTCATGCTTGCAAATTTTAAGGCAACATTTCAAAGTTAAACTTGAAATTTTGAATTTCCTAATAAATACAACTTAATTGCCTTATTTAAAATAAAGGTTTAAATGTTGAGAAAACGTCAAAACATGAAATTTCTAAAAAAAAGTAGTTTCGAGAACAACCTGGAATTGAAGGAAAATATTTCTAAAATTTTTAACTTCGGACGTTTTGCTCAAACTTATAATTTTCTCAAAATATCGAATTCAATTGAAAATTTTTAAAACAAAGCAAACATTTCAAAATTGAAAGTAAAAATTTTTATAATATTGTTAACGAATCATTTTTTTTAGAAGATTTTGACTTGAACTGAAAGACTCTCTCGAAATAAAATTTTAAATCAAAAATATCATTTAAAATTTAAATCAGGAATTTTGAGAACATATTAAAAACTAGCTGACCCTCGTGACTATCTGTGCAAAGTCCAATTACGTCATATTTCAAAATTAAATAATTTCTCATTTGATCGTAATAACTGAATTATATATATTTTTAATCCTTTTTGTGTTATACATACCTTGTTGAAGTATACCATCCCCATCGGTTTCCTGATTTTTCAGGCTCTCCCTCATTTGTTTTGATATACTCCTGCCTGTTAAGCTATAACTTGGTTTTTCCGGTTTAGGCGACATCTACAATTGAGCTTTACATTAATAACTACCAATTGGGACAGAAAATCACTCGCCTCAAAACGTTCAAAAATTTTCCTCAAATCTCTAACTGAGACCTTATAATTATCTTCTAAGTCGTCTAAATTCTTCGACAGCCTTTTTCGTCGCTTAAGTGGTTGCGGGGGAAATGTTTCCAAATTCGGTGAGGATTTCGAAAACAAACCTAACCTATTAATGACAACCGCCGCGACTTTTTCCACTTCGACATCCGGATTAATTGACTCGACAATTTCTATATCGTCAATATCAGAATTGTGAGAATTTGATCTACTATGGGTAAAATTGGGCGAAATACTTTTGGATCCATTTGTGGCATTAAATTTTGGTTCGGCCGGAGAAGATGGAGGTGTCTTGGGTTCAAACTCTATCGGCAGTCTTTCTCGACTTTCTAAAGCGAATGTTCTCACATTTGGTATAGAATAAATTTTTTTGATCAAAGTATTATCGGATTTTTTTGTTAAAATGGTAGGTTTTTGATCAAATTCGCTGATTGATGTTTCGCGTTCGTAAGAAATTGGTTGCCTATATTTCGGTTGTTCTTGGCAGCTACTTATGGCTGAATTGATCACGAGGCTTTCAATCGTTTGATCTATGGCTTTGTTTTCTTCGTTTTGCTTAAATTGCCTTTTCAATCTAGGTTTGGCATTTGGTTTAATAATTTCCTCTACAATTTTCGAATCTGGTGGTGTCTTCTCCTTTAAATCGTCAGAATGTATGAGTTCATTTGAAACTGGAAGTGGTGAGTCTGTTGAAATTGTTTCTTTGACGTCATTTGATATAATTATGTCCTCATTGTTTAAAACTGTTTTTGATTCATCTTCCGAAATAGAAACTTTTTTATCGTCGTAAGTTTCATCTCTTTTGCTATTTAAGTTTGTTTCATTTTTATTGTGGTTCTCATCAGTTGTCTTATTATCTTCCAAGCTGCTCTCTAATTCTTCTTCATTGAAGATTATGTTAACTTCAGTGCTATCAGATTTTCTTCTATAAACCACGGATTGCGTCACATCGTAACAGTTGACAAAGCTCAAATCAGAATCACTTGTTATCTCCGAATTGTAAAAATCTTCATCTGGAGCATTTGAAGAGTCGATTGAGTCATTTAATTTTGGTACAATTTCTTCATTTTCTATCTTCCAGTCGTTTGAGTCTTCTTGTTTTGTGCCGATAGACTCCGAATTGTCATTTATTTTGTTGTTTTCAAGTACACGTTCATCATTTTTGGAGTTATCTTCAGTATTTTGTTCCAGCAAAATTGGGGTTGCTCTGACGAGAATGGGTTCGTCATTTAGAGGTAAATTATTGTTTACCTCATTTGAAGGTTCTGCATTGCTTATATCCGATGGTCCATTTTCTAATCTTCTGAAGAAATCCTAAAGAAACAATATAATTATTAGAAATTAAGGCTAAAGTATTTTCTATCAATTAAATTGGCCAAATACGAAGACTTGCATTAGAGGTAGATTATCTTGAATACAGCGGTCTTATTACGGTGGAGTGGGTACACAATAGCGGGAAGTTATTAATGGTCGGTAAGATACGGTGTCAAAAAATGTGGCCGAAAAAAACTTTGAATCCTCATTAACGGACTAATAATATTTCGAATATTTTACTTGGATAAGTTAAGTGTTCTGCACCATATCGATTTTTTTTGCAAATTGCAATTTCAACTTTCCTTGGAGAGATTAGAAATTACAATTCTTAACGAGTGATTTTTGGTTGTCAGTGATTCAAAATTTTGAAAATTTAAAATTCTGTCTTTCTAACACTTTCAGCTAGAAGAATTTTTATTGCAGAAATAGATTGATTAAATATATTATTAAAAACTACTTTAGAGATTGCAATTCTTAATGACTCATTTTTGGTAAAGTCAAAGTTTCAAAATTTTGAAATTTTAAAATTCGATATTTTTAACACTTTGATCCAGAATAGCTTTGATTGCAGAAATGGATTTATGCTATCAAATATACTAATAAAAACGTGTTTAGAAGCCGCAATTCTTAACGACTGATTTTTGGTGGTCAATGTTTCAAATTTTTGAAATTGCAAAATTCTATCTTCTTAAAGCTTTGATCTAAAAACGTTTTGGTTGCAGAAACGAATTAAGTACATCAAATAAATTAATATAAACCAGTTTAGAGATCTCAAATCCTAACAACTGATTTTTAGTAAAATCAAATTTTCAAAAATTGAAATACAAAACTTATCCCCTGAAACCAAGATTGATTAAAAACACAACAAAGGTTGCTTTAACGCGTTTCGACAGCCATCTTCAGTATTTCTTTAAAGATGATAGCTTGGCTGCTGGGTTTTTAATCTTTTTTTTCAACCTTTCTTGGTTTCAGGGGACACGTTTTGTATTTCAATTTTTGAAGATAACCAAGGATCAGTCCGTTTCACCAAATTTTCAATTTTTGAAATTTAAAAATTTTTTAATCCTTTGAACTAAAAACGTTTTGATTGTAGAAACGGATTTAACACATCAAATATATTGATATTAATTATTATAATATTGTAAATATTAACTAATATATAATATTGAACACTCGAAATTTCAACTTCCCTCATAATTTGCCTGTTTGGTCGTTTGTACCTTTAAGGCTCCTCCAAAGCAAGGCAAATTATTCGCAGAAGATTTGTAGCGAAATTCGTGATGGAACCTTCACGCCAAAGCGAATGTAATCGCTAATCGCATCATAGGCCTCATTTTCAAGCCCATCAAGACAATTTCCGGCCCGAGAGGTAATTATGATGGTGCGGGCCCGTTCTATGTATTAAGTGCGCGGCCACTTGTTATGTCCTTTTTAACAAAACGATAGATAAAATAAGGGAAGTTTATTTAATTCATAACTTTCTTTTTCGACGAATACAAAAAAACTAAAAATCAATTGTTTTGAAAATTTCGACCTTTCATTTAGATTTTTTAATTTAGTCGTTTTTTAAATTTCTGCCTTTCAAATTTCAGACATTTCTGAGAATTATTATTATTTCTTTAAAAAATTGCTTTTTTCAAAATTAATTTCGATCCCTGCTGAATATTTCGACTTTTTTTTTGAAAATATTTACCTCTTTCGTATATTTAATATTTTTTTTTAATTCCTATTGTTTTCAAAGAATACGACTATTATTGAAAAGATGGAGGCTGTTAAAAATTTCAAATTTTTTTTGTTGAAAATTTTGGCATTTTACAATATCCATTTTTTCGAAATTTCGACCTTTTCTCGAAATTTCCTCCTGTGTTTGAAAATCTCGACTTTTTCTCAAAATTTTTTAATCTAATTTTTAAAATTTCGTCTGTTTTTGAAGTTTTTATTTTTTTTTCAAAATTTGAACATCTTTTCAAAGTTACATTAATTTTTGAATATTTTAACTTTATCTCTTTTTTAAAATTCAGACCTTTTTTTAAAGTTCCCTTTCTTTTTGTGAATATGACTTTTTTTAAAATTTAAATTATTTTTGAAAATAGGAACTTTTTAACTTTTTCAAGATTTCCACTTTTTCCTAAGATTTAGACTTTTTGAAAATGAAAAATTTGACTATCGGTCTTTATTGAAAATTCTGCCTTTTTTGGATATTTCGACTTATTTTGTAAATTTTGTATTTCAAATTTTCTAATTTTTTTAAAATTTCTACATTTTTCAAAGTTTGAATTATTTTGGAAATGTCAACACTGCGTAATTTCAATTTTTTCCCAAATCTTCGATTTTTTGTTCAAAATTTCGACTTTTTCTGGAAATTTTGAATTTTATGTTAACATATACTTTTCCGAAAATTTCGAATATTTTGGAATTTTTCCCCCCACCCCTCTCGACTCTGTTTAAAATTTTAATTGCTATTAACTCAACATTCTGAGTTTAAATTTTCAAGTTATTTTCAAAAATTCAAAAAGTTCAACTTATATTCGAAAGTTCAGCTTTTTTTTGAAATTTCATCTGTCGGCTACAAACGCAAAATTTTGAATTTGTTTTTCGCAATTTCGAGTTTAAATTGGATTTTTTTTATACCAATTCTTTCCCTAGATTTCGATTTTGTTCTCAACACTTTTTGTTCCTACATAAACATCAAATATTAATTTTTTTCTAATTACGACTTAAATTTGAATTTCACTTTTCTTTTTCGAAATTTTCAGTGTCAATTAGGAATTTAATAATAGTGTGATTTCAACTTTTTTCTTGAAATTTCGGGTTTAAACTGGATCCCCTTTATAACACGATTGAAGTTCTTTTTCTAAATTTCGATTTTATTTCCAATATTTTCTGTTTCTGTTTAAATTTGAAATTTTTAATTTTTTTTATAAAATCACGAATTGAATTTAAACTCTTACTTTTTTCAGCGCTCAGCTTGGAATGTCAGAGGTTCGATTTTTTTTTTGAAATATTGAGCTGAAAATGGAACCTTTTTATAATATGTTTTGAGTTCTTTCCCTGAATTTCTATTTTGTTTTTATTACTTCCTATTTAAAGTTGAACAATTTTTATTATTTTTTTCTAAACTTTCTTCGCGTTAAAACTTGAATTTCCATATTGTTTTAAAAATATTTTTGCTCTGAAATTTCAATTTTAAACTCGAATTGTCAACTTTTTCGATTTTTACAATGTTTGTATTTTTTAAAATTACGACTTTAATACTAAGAATTTATTTTATACAATTTACAAGTATTTTCTCCTATTTTCGATCTTTTTCTGAAAATTCTAAGTTATCAATTTTAATCTTTTTTGCTATTTTAAATTTCGAATCTTTTATAGAAATATTGATTTGCCTCGAAATCAGTGTTGAAATTCCAAAAATATTTTCTTTTACAAATTGGTTTGCTTTGTTCCAAATTTCATCCCTAAGCTTGAAATTAGTTTCGCATTGTTTTCAAAACATGGATTTAAAATTCTGTTTTTTTTAAATTCCGTTTTTTCTGACGATTTAATGTTTAGATTTTCAATCCCTAACTTTTTCTTCAATTTTGACTGTAAATTTGAGCTTTTTTTTAATCAATTCGATCTTCTTTCGACAATATTTTTATCAAAATTGTACCTCACTTAAATTAAAATTATAAATTATTTTTATTTTTTATGTACATATACTTTTTTTTGGAGAACTATTCACAAGATTCCAGATTTAACTTTTAATTTACACTTTTCTTAAGTTCGATTGCAAATTCAAAACTTAAACTTTTTCAAGAAATGTTAAGTTTATTTTCGAAATTTTGATCTTACTTTGAAATTTACGAGCTTCTGAAATATAATATTTTGAAAACTTTTTTATTTAATTCAACTTTGATATTGAAATTTGATTTTTTCTCAGAATTTTAACTTTAAATATGAAAGTTTTTTCAGATTTTCGATTTCTAGACATTTTGGCGTTTTTCATTCAAATTTTGAAATACATATCTACTCTTCTTGTAAATCGTGAATTTGTTAAATTTAAACTAGAGATTTTTACTTTAAGCTCGAAATATCAAGAAAGGACTCAATTTTGAAAAGAAAAACAGATTATGATACCGAAGGCTTCCACGGCCAGAGTCAGTGCAAGATATACTTCTTCAGGGATTGGACCATGTCAAAGAAGTGCTAAAAGTGTTCGACGTTTTGCCCATCATCGTAGGGGGCTTCTTCAGGAACAAAGAAAAGAAATAATAAATAAAAAGGGGAAATATAAGGCAATATGCAAAAATGAAAGAATGAAAAGGCCAGTTTCAAAACATGAGAGCACGGTAACTCAGTATGTCAACCATACCAGAGGCGATACTCTTCTGAAATGAAAATGGTACAAAGGATAAGAAAGTTTAGACAGAAGAGCACGGTAACTCAGTATGTCCACCATACCAGAGGCGAAATTCTTCTGAGAGGAGAGAAAGAAAGAGAAACTTTATATACCATTCGTCTGCGTGATCACTCGAAGATTTCCGATGGTTCGTTTCCAGATGGTGGAAAGTATGTAACCGTCGTCTCTGTTGATGTTTTTGGGGAGATTTTGGATTTCAATGGCCTCGCGTATCTTCCTATTATAGTAATTGGGAATATTGGATATAATTAAAATATTATCAAAGAGAATCTTATATCCGGTCTCATGTTGATGTTCCGCAATGGCTGACTGCAAAAATAAACCAGACCTAAGACATCTGTGGTGCTCAGATATTCGCGTCTTAAATGATCGCCCCGTTTCTCAGATGTACACTGAACCACAAGAACAAGGAACCCTGTACACACCATTAGAACCAAAAGATCAAATTTTATTTTTGGAAGATGGTAGGAGCTGTTGGATCTTTGAGGATGATGAAAACATGGGTTTAATGTCGTGTTTTCTCAGTAATTTTCCGATTTGATCTGTTACTCCGTGAACATAAGGAAGAAAGACTTTAGAAGAAATTATTGAATTTTGTGAAGGACGAGGAGTAGGGTGAAGATGTCATTTAATGACAGTTTCAATGTCGAGCGATTTGCAACTATTGTTGCGGAGGTTGAAACGAATCTTGTTCAACTCGTCTGAAAGATGTATCGGTTCTGAAATTGCTACAGCTCGTGAAACCAGTGAATTTATGACAGAACGTTTTTGGGAAGGGTGATGATGGAAGTCTGCATGCAAATAACGATTAGTATGGGTGGGTTTTCGATAAACGGAATGAGAAACGCGACCGTTTGGTAAACGGGTGACCAATACGTCAAGAAAAGGAAGAGAACAGTTGTTTTCGGTTTCCATAGTGAAGCTAATGGAAGAATGTAAACTGTTTAGGTGTTCCAAAAATAACTTTAGTGAATCCTTGCCATGTGGCCATACAATAAATCTGCCGTCTAGATAACGAAGCCAACCCTTGGGTTTTAAATCCGCAGTTTCCATCTCAGTGTTTTCAAAAGATTCCATGAAAATATTTGCTACGACTGGGGATAAGGGGGAATTCAGCGAGGTGCCGGAGACTTGTTTATAGAAGCTGCCATTGAAAAAAAAATAAGTCAATGTGAGGCACATTTCAGTTAAATCAGCTAGAGAATCTACATTCTCATTGTCTGAAAGTAATCGACGAATTATTGTCATGGAGTCGAAAATTATTGAGAAAACACAACATTAAACCCATTTTTTCATCATCCTCAAAGATCCAACAGCTCCTCCAATCTCCCAAAGATAAAATGTCATCCTTTTGTTCCAATGGTGTGTACAGGGTTCCTTGTTCTTGTGGTTCAGTGTACATCGGAGAAACGGGGCGATTATTTAAGACGCGAATATCCGAGCACCACAGATGTCTTAGGTCTGGTTTATTTTTGCAGTCAGCCATTGCGGAACATCAACATGAGATCGGATATAAGATTCTCTTTGATAATATTTCAATTATGTCCAATATTCCCAATTACTATAATAGGAAGATACGTGAGGCCATTGAAATCCAAAAATTCCCCAAAAACCTCAACAAAGACGACGGTTACATGCTTTCCTCAATCTGGAAAGCAACCATCGGAAATCTTCGGGAGTCATGGCTCGCGGAGACGAATGGTACATAAAGTTTCCATTTCTTTCTTTCCTCTCAGAAGAGTTTCGCCTCTGGTATGGTGGATATATTGCGTTACCATGCTCTTCTGTCTAAACTTTCTTATCCTTTGTACCAATTTTCAATTCAGAAGAGTTTTGCCTCTGGTATGGTGGACATACTGAGTTGCTCTGATGTTTTGAAATTGGCCTTTTCATTCTTTCATTTTTGCATATTGCCTTATATTTCCCCTTTTTATTTATTGTTTCTTTTCTTTGTCCGTGAAGAAGCCCCCTACGATGGAGGGCGAAATGTCGAACACTTTTAGTAGTTCTTTAGTCCAATCCGGTTAGAAATATATCCAGAAAAACAGATTATATGTGTAATACAAAATCTAAATCATAAAATTCAACAGAAATTATAGAAGAAAACAAAAATTGAAGAAAATATTACTTTGTAACTTGTAATTTTGAAAAAATAAATTCGAAATTGATAAAAAAATCCCAACATTTTTTTTTAAATTTGGGACAGTTATAATTTATAATATCTAGAAAAAATTGGAATAGTGATTTAAAAATCGAAAGTTTATAGGAAAAACATTCACGAAAATAAACAATCTTAACCAAATAAAAACTGCAGAAATTTCTAATTTAATATTTACATTGGCCATAAGCAATTCGAAATTTAACTAAACTTTTATATTTTTTTCTGTTAATTGTCACTTTTTCTGAAGTTGACACCAGACCCAATTGATTGTTAAATATTTTGAAAATGCCAAAACGCAAAGAGAAGATATTTTGTAATTGGTGTTATTCTTACATTTCGGGTTTTTGTATGTGCACTACTTGTAAAAAATGCCATTTTAACAAAATAATAATAAATTTGTGATTACCAAAATCAATAAAATATTGATTACGCTTGCTGGATTGATATTCAATGGTTGGCTCCAACCTCAACCATGTACTCGAAAATAAGGTAAACGCATTGATTCATTTATTTTTTTCAATTGTAGACGTTTTTATAAAAAACATCTCTTAAAAATTGTATCCGCAGTAAGACGCAACAAAAATAATTCTACCTTCGTATTTGACCAAATTTCAACCAATCCCACTAATATAAGCAGATTTCTATTTGAATGAAAAATCCAATTTCTTTAATTGCATGGTGTGATGGTATTTGGTTTCCTTAATGCCTTTTTTATTTCTAAAATGGGATGTTTCCAATAAATGACAAACTAATATTGGATTTTTCATCATTGATCTAATTTTCTGTATCCTGCAGCCTTAAGCAGAATAAATAAGTAAATTCCCTTTACAATTAACCTGAACCCGTTGAGTATTGTTAGTATTGCTTCTATTTACTAAAATTCGTTAATGTAATCAAAAGCCATTGTATAAACTTACCAATTCTTCATAAAATTACTAAGTATGAGCCAAGATAAACAACTTTTAGCACCATTCTATTTATTATTTACAATAACAACAATACTCAAACAACACTTACAATTCTTAGGATAAATGTATATTAACCTAGTCTTGTAACTAATATTACTTATTAGTGGCAACTAAATCACAATGAATTACAATTATCCGGAAAATTTAACAAGGGGTTTTTCACGAAATTTCTGCTAGAATTTTTGGGTGAGTACAGACTCCTTGGCAGGCTGGAATACGTGAAATTCTCTTCCAGTTGGGTAATTTGTTTTCCTAGACTTACCTCGTCATTCACCTCCTCCTTGCCTCCTCTGGGCCGAGATGCTTGTCTAACATAATAGTCCGCGTTAAATCTATAACAAAAATAAGCTATATTCTCAAAGATATGTGTCTCTAGTTCTTCGGTTCAAGAAAGTTTTCTAATCACATCAAAGTAAAGTCATAAAAATATTTGGACGTAACTGAAAACTTTGACAAATGCAATGTTTGATACTAAATATTAACATATTTTCTTAGAATAGTTCTTAATTGAAAATGAACTACACGGAGTAGTGGTGGGCAACGGGCTAAACAACATTTTCGTTTTATGACGCGGGCTCGATCAAAAACCTAAAATACGCACCCTGGGAGATATAGAAATTTTGATTTTTATGCAAAAATTCATCTTTTTTGAATTTTTTTTCGAAATTTGTCTTTTTTTGAATTGCAATGTTATTCTGAGAACTGACCTTGAACTTTTTTCAAAGTTCGACTTTTTCTCGACAATTTTATTATTAAAATTTCGACTTTCCTTTTAACATCCGCATTTTCTTCAGTTTTTATTTTTCTTGAAATTGACAATTTTTAAAAATCGACTACTAAATTCCAAATTTTGAAGATTTTGTTTTCTTTTCTTAACTTATGTCACTCTTCCAAAATTTCGACTATTCCTTCAAAATTATTTTTAATTTCGAATATTCCTTTAAAATTGTTTCTAACAAAATTTGTATTTCTGCAAACAACTTTTTTCTCGAAATCCCTTTTTTCGTTAAAAAGTCGACTTTTTTTCAATTCGTCTTTTTAAATTCGATGTTATCTTAAACACTGAAACTTCTTCTTTTCTTAAAACCTTCGTCTCTTTTAAAGTTTGATCTTTTTCTGAAAATTTTGAGGTTTTTTTAAATCGACTTTTTTTAAGATTGATCTTTTTTGGGATTTCAATTTTTGCTCAACTGGCGTATTTTTTAAAATTTCTACTTTATTCCCAGAATTTGACGTTGTTCTGTTAAATTGATTTTCTAATAAAAAATCCGACTCAAAATGGTGACCTTTTACTAAAAAATTCGACTTGTTTCGAACTTGTCTTGTTTTTCATTTTTCTCAAAAATTAGCTTGTTCTGGAAATTGCAGACTTGCATTTCAAAATCTGACATTTTTTGTTTCTCAAAATTTCGATTTTTTCCTCGAAATTTGTTTTTGTCGAATTTATGATTTTTTTTTGCCTCGACATTAAATCTAAATGTTATTAAAACGGGGTACAAATTTCTCCTGAAATTTCGACTTCTTTTCTTAAAATTTAAACTTTTATGTTTCTGTAAATTTGGACTTTAGCCTCCAAAGTCATTTTTTTTATCAAATTTTTTTTCAATATTTATTCTGCTTTTAACTTAAATTGTATTCTCAAAAACTCCTTTCTCAAAATTTGACCTTCTGTGGGATATTTTATACATTTTTCGAAGTTTGGTCTTTTTTTGAAAATTTGACTTTTTCTTCAAATTCGATCTTTTGAAATTTTTGTTCCAAAGTTTGACATTTTAATGGAAAATCTGTGTTTCTTTTCTCAAAACTTTTATCTTATACTCTTATTTCGACTTTGGTAAAATTTTCTCTCTTTATTTCTTCATTATTTTTATGAAACTTTGGTTTCTTCGGAAATAATGACTTTTATCTCAAAATCCGACATTTTCTGTTTTTAGAAATTATAATTTCGATTCAAAATTCGCATTTTTTAAATATTTCTTTTTTTCCTATCGAAATTATATCCAAATTTTATTAGAATAAAGGCTAAAAATTTACCCCGAAATTTCGACATTTCTCTCAAAGTTTACCCTTTTGTATTTCTCTAAATTTTGACTTAGTCTTTTTTTCTTTTTTTGTCAAAATTTTAAGTTTTGCTCTCAATGTTCATCTTTTTTTGTGAAGATCGGCTTTGTTCTAAAAATTCGACTTTTGCCCGATCTTTTTCCTGAAATTTAAAGATAAAATCGACTATTTTTGTCTTTTTTCTCAAATTCTCGAAATTTTTATTTATTATCGAAATGCGTCTTTTTTTTCAAAATTTCTTCCCAAAATTTGACTTTCTATTGGAAAAATCCATATTTCTTAAAAAGTCAACTTTTTACTTAAAATATTGACCGTTTTGGAATCTCTATTTATTTTTTAATATTTCTCAAAGCTTATTCTGTGAATGTTGACTTTTATGTTAAAATTTGGAATTTTAAAGCTTCTCGAAATTTCGACTTATTTCTTGAAATTTCTTTTTCCGTAAACTTCACTATTTTTTACTATTAAGTCACCATTATCCAAAGAGTAGAAATGTATTTAAAAATTTCGATTGTTTTTTCAAAATTTAAATTTTTATATATCTGCAAACGATTGTTTTCTCAAAATTTGTCTTTTTTGTAGAAATTTCAACATTTTTCATGAATATTCGTGTTTTTTAAATTTCGTTTTCTCTGGCAATCTTATTTTATTCTAAATTTTAATATATTTAAATTGGGCATTTTCTTGACATTTTAATTTAATTTGATCTTTTTTCAAAATTCAACGTTATTCCTAAAATTCGACTGTTTTTTTTAAAACTGAGCTCGTATTGGAAAATTCGACCTTTTTCTCAAAATTACTTTTTCAGAATTTGTCTTTTTTCTTTCCATTTTTCTTAAAGTTTGCCTTGACTCAGAATATTGACTTTTATTTTAAAATCCAACATTTTCTATTCCTGGATATTTCGATATTTTCCGATTTTTTATTAAAATTAAGTACAAATTTTATTAAAAAGAGTAAACGTTTCGGGAAAAAGATTTCTTAGTAATATCAATTGAGGCGTTTTGTGCAAAAGTGGCCCAGGTAAATCGATGGATATACCCTGAAAATTAATAAAGAAAAGTCTAATTTGTAATACATAATGCAAATATGAAATACTGCTGCCATCTTTTAAGTAGTAAAAGTATTGAACATGAATTTGAGTTGTTCTGTCAGCGGTTGCGCTTACAGATATTAATGTTCTGAGTAAAATAAATTAAAAATCAGAAAATGTTTAAATATGTTGGTTAGGCCACCATTGCACGAAATACCTCAATTGTTCTATAATTTGAACTTTCGAGATTATGTCAAAGTCAAAATGGATGTCATTTAATCTAATTTTTCTCAAAATTCATTTATTTTTTAAAAATTAAGCCAAAATGATAATAAATGAAGGAGTAATATTTCTTAGTTTCAACTTTTTCAAAAATTTTGGTGAATTTGAATATAAATACAGTCAAACATCCATATAGCGAATTCCTAAATTCTATAAAAAAAAATTTATAGAGAGGTTTTCGTTATAGGGAGGTAACAATAAAAATACACAAATCATATATAAAAGTTCACATGCTTGCAGGAATTCCAAACTTGTTGCAATGTTGTTTTTTTTTAAACCCTGATTATAAATACTACTGATTAATTGAAATTCTTTTCTGAGCGTTAAGGTTTTTTTTTCGACAATTTTTTTTGCAATTTTGCTCTTTTTATTGTTCTGGCGCAAAAAATCAACTGAAAAATAAAATATTTTTTGTGCAAACAGAGTACATGAACTATTCCAAAAATTATAAACTTTCTCTGAACCGAATGCAATTAAAAACTAATTAAACTTGGGAAAGTCATTACTATGGGTATTCAAAGTCATTAGTATGGGTATCCCAAAAAGGAAGAAAATGTTCTGAACAGAAGCATTTGAAATCCAATTAAGCATTGGAAAATCTTGGTTTAAACATCGCTTGCGTTCGTTAAATGGAGGTAATTTTATTTTGTAAATTTGCTTAAAAAAGTTCGTTATATAGAGGCATTCGGTATATGGAAGTTCTTTATAGGGAGGTTTAACTGTATTGGAAAAAAATAAAATTTTTAAGAAACTCTAAATTTTATGCAAAGATAGAAATTTTGGGATTAACGTCGCATTATATTGGATTGGCAAGAAAGTAATTTCGTTTTTTTCACATAGACGGCGTTATTTAGATTTTTTTGGATAAATTTTGTGGGTGATGTTCTTTACGTTTTGACATTTGATATCAGACAGATCGAGGTTCATTTGGAAGCACGTGGTGAGAGATTTTATTTGTAGCTGATAGTTAAGGGTCAATTTTAACATGGAATGCAAAAACGAACATTTTCGGCATATTTTACTTTTTTATTTCCGTAAAGGACGGAAAGCTGCAGAGGCTCATAAAGAAATATGTGAAGTTTATGGTGGTGATTGCCTAACAGAACGCACTTGTCAGAATTGGTTTAAGAAATTCCATTTTTTACTCAAAGATGATCAACGTTCTGGTCGACCTACTAAAGTTGATAATAATCAAATTAATGTCATTATTAAAGAGGCTCGTCATACAACCACTGAAAATCACTTAAAATGTCTTGGACTCGTTAAAAAGCTCGATATTTTGGTTCTGCATAAATTAAAAGATATTCATTTGACACAAGGAATCAATATTTGCGATACGCATCTTAGGCGCAATGAAAATGATCCCTTCTTGAAACTGGTGATGAAAAATGGGTCACCTACAGTAACATCATCCGAAAACGATCATGGTCCAAACACGATGAACCAGCACAAACCATATCAAAAGCTGAATTGTATGTAAAAAGGATGCTGTCGATTTGGTGGGATTATCAAAGTGTTGTGTATTTTGAGCTTAAAAATTAATACAGTTATGTACTGCCAACAGCTAATGAAACTGGATGAAGCAATCAAAGAAAAACGGCCCGAATTGGCAAGTCGGAAAGGCATTGTGTTCCACCATGACAAAGCTAGGCCTCACACATCTTTGGTAACTCGTGGGAAACTATTGGAGCTTGGTTGGGAAGTGATGTCGCATCCCTCATACAACCCTGACCTAGCACCATCTCTTTACCATTTGTTTCGTAGTTTTCAGAACTCTATGAATGGTGAAAATTTCTTAAATGATGATGACCTTAAATAGCACTTGGTTCAGTTTTTTTCTGAGAAGGATTAGAAATTTTATTAGCCCGGAATCATGAAGCTGCAAGAAAGATGGCAAAAGATCTTTGAACAAAATGGAAAATATATAATTGATTAAAGTCTATTCTTTGTATTAGAAAAATGTTTTTTTCATGCCACAAAACCGAAATTACTTTCTTGCCAACCCAATCTTTGGAAAAAAGTCAAATTTCGAGTAGAATATTTTTTATGGAAATACCTACATCAACATTTTGCAAGGAATCTTGAAATATTTAAGAGAAAAAACTTTTTAGCTGAAAATTAGGAGAATAGAAATGGAAAACCTAAAGTGTTTGGATAATTATTGCAAAAATAGATTTTTTTTAATTTTGAGATAAGTTGAAATTTGAAATCTATTCGACATCGTCGTGGACCGAATGTGGACCACGGGCTGCTGTTACCCACCCCTGGTATAGAACAATTGTATGAATATTTGTCGCCCCCTATCGACAAATTTAATGTACTAAAATATAGATCACAAGACTATCTTTAAAAGATTGTCAAGTAGAACAGATACCATGAAGTCTTTTGCGAAATATCTGTCATTCAGTAAAAGGGCCAAATATGATGTTTTCATTTTATTTTTCAGTAAATAAATTTTTCAGTACATAAATTTCAGTAGATAAAATATTATAAAGGCATTATAATTTTATTAACCATAGGATAATGTTTTTCAATTTACCTTGTAAACAATTTAATAAGGAGATTCATCTTAAGCTTTGGGCTCTTAAAGGAATTTAAGGCTATAAAAATTCAGAGCATGTCAGCTAACGGAGTCTCAGAACTGGATTAGATCTCAAAATTTGTAAGGAACTTCTCTAAGGCCCTTTAATTGGAAAAACCAAAACCAAATGTTCAAACTATTCAAATATATTTCACAGAAACTCATTCAGAGCTCCATAATTTCAAGAAAAAATTTCTAAAGTTCTAAAAAATCAAAGTGATGCATCTAGAATACTGCATTATTAAGGAAATTAATCTCGAACGCCAAATTTTAAGAGAACTTTTATAAGAATATAAATTTCGAGAAATCTAAGCCTAAAAATATGAAATGCTCAATTCTGGATTAAATTCACGAAAATTAAACTAAACATTTCTGCTTTATTAATCTGAAACCAGACTTTTTTTCTGACGATTTTCCTAAAAACTTCAATATTTCTAGAAAAGGTTGAATTTATCAGAAAGTTTTTGTTAACAGATTTAGATTTATTGGCAATTTTAACTCTTTTCTTAAAATTATCGGATTTAAACGTGTAATAGTTCAAACGAAATTTTAATTTTTTTTTGTCTAAAAATGATGACCTTTTCCTCTAAATTCCGAGTTTAAACGTGTTTAAAGGAACTGACTTTTAAACATGTTGTATTCATAAATTCACTTTGTTTCTCCCAAGGCCCAAGACTCGAAATTTAGACCTTTTCTAAAATTTTGATTTTCTATCTTGAAACTCTATTCTCGAAATGTGAGATATATTTCCAAATAATAATAACACATAAAGAAAATATGACCTCGCGGACACTGGTTCAACTTTCGTTGTAAGATTTGCTTTCAGAGTCTGATAAAATACTTGCCTATGTGGTTTTACTCCCACATCTGCTGCAAATACCTCTTTTAACGTCTTGCCCTTGCCCATTTGGTCAATTTAAACACTTTGCACACAAAACAGACACAACTTTTTAATTGATGTGGATTATCTGTTGCAAACTTATCACTGAATTAAGTGTTTCTTATCTTTTAAAAAATATCAATTGCTATAATATGTTTTGTTGTTTATCTCAGCAATTTTGCTTATGCGTTGTATTACAATTACACATATTTTGTAATATACTTACATTGATAAGGTGTTGGCGTATTTTAATCTCTTTTCTATGTTTTCCTTCGAATACGGGTTGTTTTTCATTTCAATTGCATTGCCCCATTTTTCCTTCTCCTTTTTACTGTATCTACCTGTAAAAAAACCGCTGGATCAATTTATATAGGGATAAATTTATTGACACTGTGGCTTAATGGAAATCGCATCATTTTAAGCAAATTTGCTCAGTTTACCAACTAGTAAAAAAGGAAGAAAAAATTGATAACATTTTTTTTTTATCATTAAGTCATCGTTATTCAGTATTCAGCTAGGCTACGTATCTAATGATTTTTGAGTGCAAATTCTCCACAGTACCGAGGGTTCGGAGTGCGGATTTTATTCTTAAGAAACATTATCTGCATTTACATACTTTTTCTACTTTATGAGAAATATTTTTTAAATTAAAATTTCAGTTGAATTAAGATATACCTTTTATGCTAGCATCTTGAGGATTAACATTAAAAAAATTAAATAGTGAAAAGACAAGAGTGGCGTTATGTCAATATCAGAGGCAAAACTCTTTCGAAACGAAGATGGTACAAAAAATACTAAAGAGCAAAATCAAAAATTTGTTAAAAATTTCACCTTTTTCTCGAATCCTAATTTTCGGCTCAAAAACTCCACTATAAAATTCAAATTTTGAAAAAAAAAGACGAAAAGACAAGGTTTACACTAAATCTTAAAATTGTTTCTTTAATATTAAAATTTTATCATATTTTTTTAATCTCAATTTAAAATTTTAGGAAGCACTATAATTTCCACTTTTCAGTCGAAATTTCGAGCATGGAACTCCAAGTTTTGAGTTTTCAATCGAATTAACGACAAAAGAATTTTTACTTTTAACGTCGACTTTACTCTAAAAGTATGGATGTTTATTTCAGTATTTCGGTAAAAAAAACCTGAAAGTTAGACATCCACCCCCAATTTTCTTCTTTTCTCTCAGAATTTCGAGCTTAATCACAAAATCGCCCTTTCCTTTTGAAATCTGAACTAAATGATAAATTTTCTTGATTTTCCGACCGAAAAATGAGTATTTCGGAAAAACAGACCCCTAAATTCTAAATCAGCGACCCCGAAAACCCCTATGACACCGTTTCGAATAAAAATTTTATTACATTGTCTTAAAACACATAAAATGGCCAATTCTCTTGATTTTCCAACCGGAAAATGAGTTTTTCGAAAAAGCAAGCCTCGGATTCTCGACCAGTGTCCCAAAAAACTCCCTAAGACACAATTTTGAAAAATAAAGGTTTATTTTATTGTCTCAAAACCCCAACAAGTCCACTAGGATATTAAAAAATGTTAATGATTTTCCGATCTGGAAATGAGTTCTTCGGTAAAACGGATTTCGGATTCTTAATCAATGATCCCCAAAACCCCTAGGACACCGTTTCGAGTAAAAATTTTACTACATACAAGCAATGAGTTTTCCGGGAAAACCAATCACGGATTTGTGATCAGCGAAATCTTTAGCCTTCTAGGATGCATTTTCGACGCAATCTGCGCTAATTTTTTTGACTTTGGGAATTTCTTAGCGAAACGCCCCATTTGAGGGGTTGTTTTCAAAATTAAGGGATGAAGCATGGTCGAGCCACTTCGTCTTAGTAGCAGTGAATGATCTTTGGGTCATCAGAAATCGAATGCAGATAGAATTTTGAAAATCTAACACTCTATATCCTTTTTATATATTTTCCGGCTTATTGCCTGGATTAAGAGGCTAAGTTTTGAAACATTTTTCAAAAAGAAATATTTCAAAACAATGGAATCTACGAAAAAAATAAAAATTTTGTAAACAAGTCGAAATTTTGTGTTAATATTTTCAAAATATTAGCCATTTTCAAAAATAGTCAAAATTTTCAATAAAAACATCTAGAAATTTTCAAAAAAATGCAAATTAGACAAGAAAGTCAAAATTGCTGGACAAGAGCGAAATTTTGAAATAACGATCGAAATTCAGCAAAGTCAAGATTTCGAAAAAGGCAGAATTGTAAAATAATTGAAAATAAGTCAAAAATTGAAAAAACTTAAAATTGTAATAAACATTTTACGAAATTTTCAAAATAAGTCGAAATATTCAACTTAAAAAGCGAGAGATTTAGTTTTTCAAATAGGTCGTCATTTTCAGAAAGTCAATAGGTAAACCTGTTTTGACAAAACTTAGAAAAGTCGAAATTTTGTAAAGAAAATCTTAAATTAAAAAAATTAAAGATTCCAAAAAAAACACAAATTTTCAATAAGAAAAGGAATCTGGCAAAAGGATTAAAATATTCAAAAAATAAAAATCGGAAACCTGAACACATTCGAATTTTTCCCAACAAATTTCCAAAAAAGAAAATTTTGATAAAGACAAAATTTTCAAAACAGGTATATTTTTTCAGAAAAATCAAAAAATATAACAACAAAAGCCAAAACTAAAAATGTTCAAAGAAATTAAAATTTCGAGGTAGGCCGGAATTTCCAAAATTAAGTCCACATTTTGAAATAAATGTGTCAAAATTTTCAAAAAAAGTTGAAATATTCGAACATTTTTTTAAAATAGTCTAAATTTTGAAAACTGAGCCAAAATTTAAAATTCCAACGCAGATCAAAATGTTCAATAAAATTTCGAGAAAAGCCAATATTTTGAAGAAAAATTCAAACATTTTTAGAAACGTCACATGACTTTTCCAAGTCATAATTGCCCCCGGGCCCGAAACTTCTCTCGGCGAGCCCGAGTAATCTTCAACATTTAAAGGAGAGTAACAAAATAGAATTGATATTGATCTTTAACTACTCTTAAGTAAATCTCAAAGAAAATGTCTAAACTTTGCTGCCCCCTAAGCGTGACGTCGTGGACCGTAAGGTGCCACGGCACCCCGAATGAGAAACGCGAATTAAGATAATAAACTTTAAGATTAAACTACAAATTTTGACTAAAAACTCATGGTTTCTAAATAAACTCGAAACTTATTTAAAAACATTTTCAAAATTTCGACTTTTCTAAATTTTTACATTAAATTGCCTAAACCTTGTAATTTATAACTTTATTTATATGCTTTTCTAAAATTTTTACTCAAATGTAGACGCTTTTCCCAATTTGGTATTAAAACCATAGGCGTAGCTAAAATAAGGGGAGAGTTTACCCTCTTCCGGTTCATAAACATTTTTATGTATTCACGTCTTTCCAAAAGTTTTCTTTTTTTCTTGAAAATTCATCCTTATTTGGAAAACAGTTTTTCGAAATTTCGATTTTTTCTCAAATTTCAGTTTTTTTTACAATATTTGTCTTTTTCTTTTGAAACTTCGCAATTATTCATAAAATTCGACTTCTTTTATCAAACATGACTTTGTTAAAATTTCGATTTTTTATTTAATAGTTCGTCTTTTTTTTCTGAAGTTTCAATTTCTCGAAATTTGACTTTTTCCAAAAGTTTCGACCCTTTTTAAATTTTGCAAATTTCAGCTTGTTTATTAAAATTTGACTTTTCTGCAAAATCTGATTGATCTTCTGATAAAAAAAGCATATTTTGTGGAAATTTGAAATTTTTATATAAGGATAGAAATTACGAAAAAAATGTCTTTGTAAATTTCAACTTTTTTTTTAACCAAACTTAAAAAATTTTAGCTTGTTTGTCAAAATTTTGACATGTATCACAATAATGGATAGATTTTCTAACACATTGAGACAAGGTAGGGTCTTCCTCTGACTCGAGCAGTCAAGGGAACATAAATATTCACCCAAGAAATTTCGATTTTTAAAAAAAATTTAAATACAAATCTTGTCCCCTGAAACCAAGAAAGATAATCCCCATCTTTCGTGGATTCAGGGGACAAGATTTGTATTTCAATTTTTGAAGATAACCAAGGATTAGTTCGATTTTATCCTTAATATTTGCTTTTTTTCTAACTTTTAAAAAATCTGACTCTTTCTGGAAAATTTCGATTTTTCACCAAAATTAAACGCAAAATTTAGATTTCTCGCAAATTTTCGATAATTTTTTCGTAATTTCGTGTTTTTCGGAGTTTTGACTACTTTTTTGAAAGTTTACAAATTTTTCCTAAATTTTGACTTTCTCTGGATAATTTTGAATTTTTATCCGTTTCGAAGCTTTCTCGACAGTTTTTTTCCAAATTCTAATACAACATTTAGCTTTTTTGAAAAATCTCAATCTTTTAGAATTTGATTTTTCAGGAATTTTGACTGGTTTCTTAAAGTGTGGCTTTTTTACAACATTTTGATTTTTATCTCAATATTCGATATATAATATTTCTAGAAATTTTGCCTTTTCCTGGTAAATTCGTCTTTTTTCTCAAAATTTTGACTCATTTCTCTTAAAATAGTCGTTTTTCTAAAATACGCCTTTTCCTCAAAATGTGTCCTTTTCGAAATTTCCAATTTATTTTCAAAAGCCTCGTTTTTGGACTTTTGTTTCAAAAATCGTTTATTTATGGCAAGATTCTGCCATTTTTCTAAATATTTGTGTTTTTTTCAACAAACTACAATGGAGTGTTAGTAAAAATGTTGAGAAAAATATTTTTGGAGATTTCGACAAATAGATTTCTTGTTCAATGTCTTAACCAAATTTTAAACTTTGAGAACGATGTTTTTGAAAATTGCGATTTTTGGACATTTTTCGAGTGTTTGAGATAGGTTAGGTTTTTATTTCTAATATGATTTATTGAATATTCCGACTTTTCCAAAATTTGTTTTCGAGCTCTTTTAGAAATTAGTACTTTATTCCTCAAAATTTAAATTTTCTTCTTAAAATTGAACTTTCTCTTGAAAATTTAAAATATTTTCTAGAAAATTCGATCTTTTTCTCGAAATTGTAACGTATTTTTCGAAACTCCTGAATTTTTTTAAAAACTCGTGAATATTTTTCAAACTCCGTTTTTTTTTGATTAACTGTTTATTTTAATCTGTTTTTAAAATTTGAATCCCTGTAATTTTAACTTGTTGTTGCTCAAATTTTGACTTTTATCTCGATAACTCGATATTTTCTGTTTCTGGATAGTTCCATTTAAAATTGAATTTTTTCTGAAGATTTCGACTTTTTATAGAATTCGTTTATTTTTCTAAAATTGGATCCAAATTTTAATAGGAAACTAAGAATCTGAGTAATATTTTTAGGAAATTTTGAGGAACAGATTTCTTTTAAATTTTAAAAATATGACAACATTTAAATAAAGTAAAAATTGTGAGAAATATTTTTGAAAGTTGAAGTTTTTTTTACCTAAATTCGACTTTTTCTGGAAATGACCACTTTTTTCACAAAAACTAACTTTTGAAAATTTCGTCTTTTTCTGACATTTTCGAAATTTCGACATTTTTTGAAGTTATCCGAAAAATTTTTTCTTAAAGTTTGGCTCTTTTTCGAAATTTCGAACTTTAAACTGAAAATTCGATTTGTGCAGTTCGTGTAGTTTTTAAGTGAAAATACACATTACTCGGCCAAAAGTTTTTTTGCCCATGAATTTTTCAGAATGATTTTTGCTCCTCCCTTAAAGGAAATCGTACCTACGCCCATGATTAAAACTCAATTCCTTTTTTAAATTATAACTTAAACATAATTTCGACATTTGTCCAAAAATGTTAAGATTAAAGTTAACGTTATTGAACAGAATTCAAGTATATAACTTTTATCAATTTCAGATTTTTTCCAAATTTATTTCGTCTTTTTGCGTAACCCTTAAAATTGATTAAAAATTTTTATTTCCCTTTTAAAAATTCCAGTTTAAAATCAAAATATATTAAAGTTTTAAATGTTCTTCAAATTTCAACTTTTTCTAGAAATTTTGGAGTCAAACAGCTGAGAGAGTGTTTGCCCAAGAAAACTGATTCATAAATAAAAACCCAAGAAGTCATATTAAACATAGATGACATGTGATCAAGAAGTTAAAACTGTCCAAATTTTTGAACAAGACTGCATTATTTACGATTGTAAACAAATGGGTTCCAAACTTAAAGAAAAAAAAAATAATTGAAATTATTTGGTAAGTTTAACATACCCAATCATATGTCAAGCCGAGGACGCTTGTATTGAAAGGATGCTGCTATGCAACCCATAATACAAGACAGCTGCCTCATTGACCTTTGTATTGTGACTTTAGTTAGATCTTACATCGGACACAACTTGGTTAAAAAAAAGGAGTTGGAATAAAAGAATTTTGTTCTATAAAGATCAAAGATAAGCAAAAAATAATAAAAATAGAGAGGATATACTTTAAAGTATAAAGATCGATTAATAAACAGTTTTCCCGGAAAACATAAAACGTTCTGCTGCTGTTTTAAAAAACAAAGGAGTAAAAAAGAAAACATTACAAAATTTAAATATTTTGTCACAATTGTACAATGACTGCCAAACAAAGAAAATTTAAGATATTTATAAAACTTAATGCTCCCAAATTTTGATGACAAAGATGCGCAAGTACACTGTGATTGCTATGAAGACAGATTAGACAGACTCAATTTAATATTTGTCGTAAAGTGTCTAAAGTTATGTAATTTTGGAGAAAGGTTTGCCACTAATTCTTTGTTTAAATGACCTCTTCTCTGACTAACATAAAACAGAAATATTCGATTGATTTATTCAAAAAAATATCCATTTCTATTTTTACTATAACACGATAATAAAACTGATTTGTAATGGGACTTTTCTGTAGAAATTGAAATGTAATTTTGTTAGTCAGTTTGTATTAAAATACAAAAATTGTCCCCTGAACCCAAGAAAGATTTAAAAACACAACAAATATTGCTCTAACCGTTTCGACAGCCAAGCTATTATCTTCAGAGAGATATTAACACCTAATCCATCTACTATCTCTTTGAATATGATAACTTGGCTGTCGAAACGCGTTAGAGCAACCTTTGTTGTGTTTTTTAATCTTTCTTGATTTCAGGGGACAATTTTTGTATTTCAATTTTTGATAACCAAGGACCAGTCCGTTCCACCAAAAGTTTGTATTAAAAATATGATAACGAAGGCTTCCACGGCCAGAGTCAGTACAGGATATACTTCTTCCGGGATTGGACCGTGTCAAAGAACTACTAAAAGTGTTCGACGTTTCGCCCACCATCGTAGGGGGCTTCTTCAGGAACAAAGAAAGAAAAATAGATGAAAAGAGGAATATGAGGGAATATGCAAAAAAAAGAAAAAATAAAAAGGCCAATTTCAAAACATCAGAGCACGGTAACTCAGTATGTACACCATACCAGAGGCGAAACTCTTGTGAATTGAAAATTGGTACTAAGGATAAGAAAGTTTAGACAGAAGAGCACGGTAACTCAGTATGTCCACCATACCAGAGGCGAAACTCTTCTGAATTGAAACTTGGTACAAAGGATAAGAAAGTTTAGACAGAAGAGCACGGTAACTCAGTATGTCCACCATACCAGAGGTGAAACTCTTCAGAAGAGTTTCGCCTCTGAAATGGTGGACATACTGAGTTACCGTGCTCTGATGTTTTGAAATTGGCCTTTTTATTTTTTCTTTGTTGTTGCATATTCCCTCATATTCCTCTTTTCATCTATTTTTCTTTCTTTGTTCCTGAAGAAGCCCCCTACGATGGTGGGCGAAACGTGGAACACTTTTAGTAGTTCTTTGACACGGTCCAATCCCGGAAGAAGTATATCCTGTATTGTATTAAAAAAAGAAAAAGAATATTAAAAACTTTGTATTTACAAAAACTTTTTCCTGACAATTTAGACCTATGGTGGACAATTCCGTTTGAAATATAACTCGTTATATGTATGAGTATAATTACCTGGGAAATTTGCGTCAATTAAATCCCCTGTTTCAACTTTTTCTGAAGGAATTTCACTGATTTCAGTATTTTGCGAGCTTTCGTTTTCATTACGCGTATCTTCTTCAATTTTCCTGAAACACATCATTAATCATTATTATTTAGTAAATACATGTATATGTAATTCACACCTTTTACGGTCTGAAGACTCCTTTACCATAGTGCGGGGTAATGACGCATACCTTTCTGTATACTCCGAATCCTTTTCTGTATTACTGTAAATGGATAGTAATGATGCATCTTCAACGTCTGCAAAAACATTATAATTAGATATGAATCAACGGCGTTGTTCTGTAACTTACTGTCATCATCAATTGTTCTATCTGCTGAAGGTCTATTATCTAATTCGTGATTACTTTCAGACGCTTCATCTCTGACTCCAGAGTCGGCCGAAATTTCGTCATCAGAAACATGACCTTTTAAATCTAGCAGCAAATTTTTCCCACCAATGACCGTTTTTGACTCAACCAATAAATTATTAAGAGATGTTGGCGCTTCCATATCTCCATAATCTGAGGCGACGTCGGATAAATCGGAAGTATCATCTACCTCCCGATCTCCTATTAGGACTTTTGCTTCAGTTGTCGGGTTCGGTACCAACATGGGTACGGGAACTGGCGAAGCAGTGCCATATAGTTGTCTTTTTTTCAGATACCAGTTGGAGTCGTCATCGTCTAACACGGAGCTACTCCTTGGGTGATCGACTTCGTCTTCATCGGAATCTGACGGGGTAATCTCCTCAATACATTGTTGTATCTGAATGAAGAAATTACCAATAATGAATAGTAAATTAATAAGGTTTTAAAAGCTGAGGCTATAGCTTAATTGCGAATTGGTTTTTATTTCTTGAATTTTTTGAAAACTTGTAAACAATTTCTGCTAAAGAGTATCCCAGAGGCGGCTTTGACGACTTGAGCCCCCCCCCCCCCCAGTTGATCTGACATCACATATTTTAAAATATAAATGAAGAATATACAAAATATAAAATCAAACATTTTATACAGGGTGGACCCTAAATAATGCTACATAGAGCAAGAGTAGATTTTCCGTATAAAAATAAGGTGATTTAGCCACATTTACCTTTTACTAAAAGTTGATATTAACAGATATACAAGGTGTCAAAGTTAAAAAAAAATGTGATTTTTTTCGCATAACTGATGAACACATTGCACTATATACAAGAAATTTGATATAGGGGGGTTTCTTTGGTCAAAAAATTCTAATTTGCTAACAGATTGCCAGTAACTTATAGGAAGCGCCACTTGCACTACCCTGTATTATTCTAAAGCATCATAACTTTTTTGTGCCTTCATGTATACTTATTTTAAATGAAAATTTTTATTTGCCTACAATTTTTACGTAAAAAATAATACTTTTTAAATGTTGACACAAGCAACCGTTTTCAAGATATTTGCCTTCAAAGTTTGCCGTACGTTTATTTTCAGTTATGTAAATGTGAATTTTTCGCAGTAGGTTTTGAAATAAAACTGACTCTAAAATAGTTTATATCAAATATTACTCTACTGACATTATTCTTACACATATTTTTTAAATTTCTAAACCAAATTTAAATAAAATACCAAAACAAAATTTATTTTCAAAAATAAGTATGTGGGAAATGACCTTTTTCATGTAAAGGAATTGTAAACAATTAAAAATCTGGCTGTCCTTTATTAAAATTCATCTCCAAATATCTGCTTTGGCCACCCAGACTATTAAAATGTTTTTGTGCGGACTCAGAGATCTCTATGTTAGAAAATAAATTACGTCTTAGTTTTTTGGATTTTCTTTATTGAGATTTTTAAAATTTAGGTACCATAATATTATCAACAAAGTAATATTTGAAATAAATTAGTTTCAAAGCTGTCTTATGATTACTTTTTTTTCAAACCTACTTCGAAAATTTAATATCTTAGTAATTTAAAACTAATGCATGTCAAGATTTGAAGGCAAATATTTTGGAAACGGTTGCTCATATCAACTTTCAGAGAGTACACCTTTTTTACGTATAAAAGATGGAGAAATAAAATAATTCATTTAAAATTAATATACGTGGGTGCGCAAAAAAGTTATGATGATTTAAAATTATGCAGGATAGCGCAGGTAGCGCCTCCTATCAGCTATTGGTTAATATGTTACAAATTATAGTTTATCGACTTAAGAAACTCAATTGTGCCAAATTTAGAGCCTTTATTACAATTCATTCCATAATATACGAAAAAATCGAAATTTTTGTTTCAATTTTGACACCCTGTATCTCTGTTAATATCAACTTTTGGTATAAGGTAGCTAAATCACATTATTTTTATTCGAAAAATCCATCATTGCTCTGTGTACCATTACTTATGGTCAACTTTGTATTTAATGTTTAAATTTCGTGAAGAAAAATTGAAAAATTCTAAATTTCTGAAAAAATCTAAATGTTCAATGTTTTCTCAAAATCGCCGATTTTTCAAATTTTTGGGTTAATTTTAAATTTTTCCTCATAAGTCAAAAATTTAACTTTAAAATATGGATTTTAGGGAGGTACAAAAATTTTAAATTGAAGAGTTTTTAAATGTTTTCTCAATATCAAAGAATATTTGTTTTATTTTTGAGCAAAAATAAAAATGTAGGTTTACCTAATAATTTTTAAGTTGGCAACTAAAAGGATTACAAAAATATGTTTTTTTTTAATTTCGACTTCTTTCAAAATTTAGAGTTTTGGATTTTAAACTATTTTGAAAATTGTGACTTTTCAAAAAATTTCGATATTTACGAATATTTCTACATTTTTTTTTTTGAAAACTTCGACTTTACTAAAATTACTGACTTCTGTTAATAATTTCGACCCATTTTAAAATGTTGACTTTTTGAAATGTTCTACTTTTTTTTAAAAAAAATTCGATTTCGATTTCAAAACTTAAAAGTTTATTGAAAATTTCGGCATTTTACAATATTTACTTCATTCACTATTTCGACCTTTTCTTCAAATTTTCACTTTAAAAATTTCTACTCCCAAAGTTTTGATTTTTTCCAGAAATTTTTATTTATGTAATTATAAAAGTTTTGGCTTTTTCGAAAATCCACACTCTTTAAAAAAATTTCTTTTCTAATTTTTCTGAAAAATTTTACTCTTTTTCTTGGAAATTATAGCTACTAAATATTTTTCTTTTTGGAAATTTTAACATTATTAAAAATTTCGTTCCCTTTTCAAAATTTCGAAATTTTTTTGAATTATCTCAATTTTTTGGAAAAATTCGAATTTTGTCAAACTTTCGATCCTTATTGAAACTTTATACCTTTTTTTTTAAATTCAGGTTTGAAATTTCAACTTTTTTATAAATCTGGTTTTTAAAATTCGTCTTTTTTAAAAATTTCAATTATTTTTGAAATTTTCCACTTTTGAACACTTTACTTAAGTAACATAGATATATTTGAACTTTTTAATTTTTTTTTTAAAGATTCACTTTGTTAATATTTCAGCTTTAAAAAAATCGATTTTAGATTTTTATTGAACATTGTGACCTTTTTAACCTTTTAATAAGTTTTGGAAAATTCTTAATTTCAAACCCTGACTTATTTGAAATTTTCGACTGTCAAAATTTTCTAGAAATTTTAGACTTTTTTGAAAGTTTCCATTTTCATCAACTTTAGCTCAAAATTTCGAATTTTGAAAACTTCGATTTTTTTAAAAATTGCTAAAGATTTCGATTTTTTTAAAGGATGTGCCTTTTTTAATTATAAAATTTTTAAAAATTTTAAACTGTATAAGACGCAATCGGAAAAATTACCCCTCTTTTGAAAATAACAAAAAATTTTTGAAAATGTTGACAGAAAATTTCGACCGTTTCTCAAAATATCGACTTTTTTTCAAAATTGTGGAAATTCGATTGTTACGGAATCCTGAAACTTGTCTGCTCAATATTTCAACTTTTTTTTGAAATATTTAGTTTAAATTCGAAATATAGAATTTGAAAAGGTTTTTCTTTAATTCCGAGTTTTTCCCAAAAAATTTCAATTTCAAAAATTTCGATCTTTTTTAAAAATCATAATTTAAGTTAAAATTTTGATAATATTGTAAAAGTTTGAAATTAAAACTAGGAATTTAAAGAAAACAGATGAAAATTGAAGCAAAAACTCAAAATAAAAAAAAACGTTGAAGTTGAATCTTCAAGTTAAATTTTCAGTTTAAAATCAAATTTTTTTTAATTTTTTTCTTTAATTCCAAACTATACATTGTCGATGTGATAGTTTTACATATTTTTAAAGAAACGTTTCGATTTTAATCTTGAAATTTAAACTTTTTCTAAGGGACTAGAATTTATTTCAAAATTGTTAAATTTTAGAATTTTTCTCGAATTTTTAAAAATAGATTATGACTTTATGTAAAAATTTCTCATTTTTGTAAATTTCTCCTCAAGATCATTAGCTTACACTTTTGATTTTTACTTTTTTTTTAATAGTAGATTTATTTACAAACTCCACTTCCACTTTTTCTGTAATCTTTGGCTATTTTTTCAAAATGCCGATCTTACATGCGAAATTTCCGTGTTTTTTTCGAAATGAAATTTTAAGAACTGAAAATTTTGCTTAAACCTGTTTTATGTTTCTACAAATTCTAAAGTTTTTTTAAAATTTGGATAGTTTTCTCGTTATTCATACCAAGATTATACTTTTAACTTCTACTTTAGTGCTAAAATTTCGATTTTAAATGTCTTTTTAATTTTTTCCGAAATTCTTCAAATTTAATGTTAAGTGGAAAATTGCAATTTTGCGCTATCCCAATTTGGTTAATTAAATTAGCCTTCCCTTAGCAATTTTCTGGGTGAGCCCTTAATAAATCATTCTTACAACCAGAGGCAACAGGCTTAAATTTGTCAATAGGATGCAAGGCAGAACTTATTTAGTAATAATATGAATAAAATTGTTTTTATACAAAAGTGTTGGTAAAATAAACAAACCTCAAATTTTTACTTTCTTTTCAGAATTTTGAACATTTTTGGAATAGCGACTTTAATCTCAAAATTATGATTATACGAGTGATGTCTTTTTAGTTTTGCTTAAAGCTTTAACAAAAACAATATTTTAGATTTTAAATAGTTATTCTTTTTCAAAGTATTTGCCATTATTGTCGATGCACTTTTGGATTCGCATAAACCACTTGTTAAAGCACTTATTACACTCTTCAATGGGTATGTTCCGAATATTCATTTGGAAAGCATCAATAGCATCTTCAGGTGATCGAAACTCTTCGTGTAAAATCTTTTGGATTGAAGTCTTAGAAATTCCCAAGAAACTATCAATCTCGAGGTAAGTTACATACACGCACAGCATTAATGTTTTCCTGGGTGGCAGCTGTTTTTGGTGGACCTGGCCTAGGATCATCGGTGAGATTTTTGCGTCCACGTTTGAATTCAGAATACCAGCGAGAGAGAAATTATCGTTCACTGGGTATTTCATTACCAAAAACAGCAACCAACTCGGCACAACATTCTTGTTGCGATAAACCTCGGAAACGCTCTCGATTCAATTTTATGTTTCTGCACGGCTTACTAACTTTCATAATTAATTGTGACAAACCACTTGTATTTTGACAAAGTTTTCAAAACATATTAATGTAATGTTGAGGTTAATTACAGAACTATGCATTTTGTTACTTTCCCTCTCTATGTGGCTATTTGTAAAACCAAAAAGACCTCGTGTCTCCAAATCATTGGTGTAGCAGGGGAGGTGCAAGAGTGGCAAAGCTCACCATAGAAAGGTCATTATTCATCCTAAGAAAATCTACATATACAGTATTCATAATTATAATTTCTTAAATCATTAGATGCCCATCTGATGGAGTTGATTAATCTAAAAATATCGATAGCGGATCCTCTTTTATTCTTACAAGGACCTGGACCCGGAATGTGAAGACGTATAAAAAGTATAGAAAATATGAATCGAGAACCTTTTATTTTTTGATCGTCAAAAATTATTTTTATTAAGGTAAAGAACGAAAAGTATACAAAAATTAATTGAGGACTTTTTTGGTCACCAAAAAATTTTTCGGAAGTCGAAGTACAAAAAGTATAAGAAACATTAATTGAGGACGCAACCGTAAATTAGCCTCTCATAGGAAAAAGTCTTAGCTACGCCAATACTCTAAATATTCCTTTTAAAATAAAAATTTTGAAAAATAGATCAAAAGTTCGATTTTAAACTGAAAATTTAAGCTTTTTTCTGTACATGATGTTTTAGTCGAAATTTAAAGTTAAATGCTGCAAATTTTTTTTTTACTTTCAAAGTTGTAATTTTTGGCTCAACATTTTGGAAAATGAAGTGTAAATTTGACTCGTTGGGTTTTCAACCTAAAATTCCTCTTTTTTGTTTTAAATAGTTAAATTTTGGTGCAATCTTAACACTTTCTTTCGTAATTTCCACTTTAACTCAAAATTTTGATTTTCAATTTCTTCTTCTCTTGCTTTAAAATTTCGAAATGTATACTTTAAGTTTACAATTTCAGAAAAAGAAATTTTTATTTTATAAATGTTGTATTCTCCAAATTTAGAACTTTTGAAAGTTTGGATTTACTACTGAAAAATTTCTTGTTTAAACTTCATTTTTTTCTAAAATTGTCTTAAAACCGAAATAATTATCTGCTATTTTCTCCAAATTTTGCCTTTTTCTCGAGAACCAAAGTAGAAATTTTAACAAAATGCCGAATTTTCGTTAAAATAGTAAACCTCTTGGTTTTTAGGTAACTTTAAATTTCAAGTTTAATGAAAGTGTTTGATTTTGAGAGAGAATTCAATGCTTGTGGAAAAACGGAACATTAAGAAAAAGAGAAACTATAAAAGCTTCCAAAAAAAAAATAATAAAAATTTATTTAAAAAAGGTCAACTTTTTAATTCGAAGATTCAAGAACAATGTTTATTCATTTTATTTACCATTTCCACCATCCAGTTTGGAAAAATTAAAATTTTTATTAATGTTTATTGACAATATTCTAAAACATTTTTTGAAATATGACTACGTGATAACTAAATTTATTTTAAACGTCACCCCATGACAGTTGGCAAAAAATAGGTTAGTTTATTTTACATAGAATACGAAAAATTGAAAAATAGAGGACCAAAATTAGCTAGGGACAACATTTGTTTTTTTGATTAATTATGAAAATATAAAAAAAGGATTGTGGCACTGGACATCGATGTTTCGCTCTCATTTGAGCTCGTCAGCAGTGCATAACATGGAAAGGGAACAAATTTAAATATTTCCAAACTGGGTCGTAGAAATTTTAAATAAAATTAATAAACATAATGTTTCCGATCAATAAGAGTCCACCATGAAGAATTCAAAAACAATGTCGAAATTTTACATAAAAAGCTTTATAAAAAAGTCACAGCTACATTTGCTTTCAGATTTTAATAATAGCAACTAACGCCAAAAAACTAAATTCAGATACTTACTGTAAGAGACACCTTATCCACATATTTGGTGGAGCCCAAGCTTGAGTCAGTCTGTACCCACTCTTCTAAGCTAGACACCGATGTGGTGTCGAAATCCTTCCACTTATCATCTAAGGTTTGATCTCCGAAAAAATATTCTTTATCATCACGATATTTGGACGAAATAGAATGTCGACTGGATACACTATTCGCTGATGAAGAAGGTCGATTATTCTGACAGTCGGTTATAACCTGCAACAAAATTACGAATATACACAATAAATATTAAGGGAACGCCCTGCTTTATACATTTTTTGATAGGCAGGATATAATTGCCATTGTCCTAGTTTGTTAAGCTCAAGGAAAACCGTCAAGTTATACATCTAGGTAATCCGATCAAGTGAAAAAAGTCAATAAAATGTACCTTATTTAATATGGCGGTGGAAAGTAACTCTTCGTAAGTTCTCGTAGAATCGTTTGTTGAAGCTATGGATCCATCATCCGGTTTTTGCAGTTGGGGTAGATCCAATGCTTCCTTGATTATTTTTTTGATTAGATCCTTAAGAGCCGCGTGAGCTGTGCACGGAGAATCCCCAGTAGTAGGCAAATCTGAAGCAAAGAAATCTCGTTCGAAATTCCAGTCGTTTTAAATTCAATTTGTCAGTGGCTTGAATGTAAAAAATTGCTCACCTAAGAGAACCTCGACGACATAGTAATATCCATATACAGTGACGCATAGTAATATCCACAACGTTAACAAAACACTAACAAATACCGTAAAAAACATCTTTTTATCACAGTCCAAATATTATATTAGAATTTAAAATGTCTCCGTTAACTATTAGGTTTATTATCAAATATTTATCTTGTTGCTTTCGAGTGGAAATATATTGTTATACTTAATTGAAATAATAAAGGTTACTCAAACTCCTGAGATGGTGATATACAAAGGTTGTGCCACATCTAAGATAAAAAAATATTATGCATGAGTATATGCAATTGTCCTCCGATGTTATCTTGATAAACAAGATTCAGATTTATAATGCAGGAAAAACAGACAAAATTTTAATTCTCATTGCATTTACATATGCATTCTAATTTTACTTAAAGAAGGCGAGCGATTGAAAACAAACAAATGGAAATGCCTACTTATTGAGGATGCAAATTGAAACAAATATATTCCAGATGCTAATTGATTGGCTGCTCTAATGGACTTCGATAAGTGTGTTTATACTAATAATTACGGGTCACAGAATCTTATTAATTATTTATAATAAAAAATGCTTTCACCTACTTTTCAATAGAGAACGTCTATTGAGTTTATGTATTTTGTAATACTTTTTAGATTCACTTCTGATAGGTAATTTATTTTATGCCATTACTACCACATACTTAAATTATTAAATGAAACAAAAGGCAAAAATTAATTATTTTGATTGTTTAAAGCGTTGCGTTGTATAGATAATTGTAAATTAAAATGTTATAGATTTTAGTATTACTTTATTTAGTTGTCGATGCGGCATAAGCGACAAAATTTTGTAGCAATAAATTTTTATTGCGCACGATTCGATAAAGCGCTGATTTGAAGTACATAGTTTACTACCACCGTAATAATGATAATATATGGCATCCAACCAAGAAAATCCATGTGTAAGCAAAAATTCTAAAAATAAACTTCTGGATTAAATTCATGCACCACTAACATTTTCTGAAAACATTTAGGGGGTATAATAATGTTTAATCTGTTATGTGCCTTACAAGTAGGATCTGGACTTTCCCTGACTTCTCAAGCCAATGTTGTTTTATTTTAAGCAGGCAAACCTCAATTACTTGTTTTTATAATAATGTAAAATACGTTCAGAAACTATTGAATAAGACCGATTAAGACATATTCTTAGGTTTATCCTTATTCGCCGTTGTGTCAGATCGTGTTTTAACATTCGTCTGCTAGTGTTGCAAAGTAAAAAAAATAAATCATCAAGGAAATTTATCCTTAGACAAGGCAATATGGGGATCAGTTATGCTAGATAAGTGATACTTGATGCGTTGTGTTGCCACTGTTAGAAAGAAATAATTCCAATATGTTCAGATGATTTAACTGGACTGGATGTCACATTCGAGGGCCAAATCAAAACGGAAAACAATCTAGCAGTTAAAGGGATGAGTCTTTTCCAATATAATCAGTTCTCAGAAACCAGAGAAGAACTTATCATTTATTAAAAAGGAGGTATTCATTCGAACTGTGGTAATATTATATGGAATAATCAAAAGATGTTTAAATAAAGCCGAAATGATAAACAGGGATCCAGCAAAAAGGTCACTACTTGTCAAAGAGGCCAAAATTCAAAGATTGGGATTTGCCAAAAATCGTTAACAATGGTTTACTCTTGATTCGAAGAAGATTTTATTCATTGACAAACCAGATTTAGCTTAAAATTTCTTAAAGGATATGAGCATGTCTGGAGAAAAGAAGAGAGATTTGAAGCTCCATTATTTCTGCAAGAGTGCCGTTTGGTGGCAGTTCTGGAATTCTTTGGGAGGGCATCCGCTTCGTTGTTCATACAGAGTTGGTCCTTATACGTATGAGGTCTATAAATCCGAATTATTAACCTAGAAAGTATCGACTCAAATATCTATAGCCATTTGTTCCTTTTGTGGTCCCTAATTTTTCATTCTTGTAAGACAAGGTATTCCGTTAGTAAAACAGACATCTCAATTCCACTGAAAATTTATAAAACTATCTTAAAAAAATGTTTGAAATCTTAGACTTTCACTTGTCAATCATAATCAACTGGTGAAAGCATTAATTAAAGAATGGGAGAGTGTTCCTTAGGGTACCATTGATAATTTAATCACTTATGTACCAAGTCGCATGGATATGGTACAGTAGAGTCCCCCTAAATTTGCGCTCATCGTACTGGATCGACCGTTAAAGTTATCACTAGAAGGCGGTGAAATGATGCTTACATCATGTTTCCGTCTCTGACACGTGAGTCGGTTTCTGCTATTCTTCTTTCCTGTCCTTTTCCTTATTTCCTTTTTTCATCTACTCTGATTTTTTCTTCTAATTATTAAAAACAAATATGTCTCTTCGTGCAAAAAATTCCGGACATAAACTACCCTCCCGTTCGGATGTCCGAGTGGAGGGTGTACGAGGGAATCCAAAATCGACCACAGGCCAAGTTTCTTTCAAACAACTCATTCAAAATTCAATTCTGTAACATTCGGGTCTAAACTCAAATCTAAACTCGGTTCACCAACACCTTCAAAATGAAAGACCACATGTGCTGTCTCTGACAGAAACCCAAGTCTCCCCATCCATCAATACAGTTCATGAATCTGCTGATCATGATGTGATTTGGCTGAAAATCTGCTCCAAAAACGAAGTAATATTCATTTGTTCACTTTATTTGTCTCCAAACGATCCCTTATACAGGCAGCTCTTCTCTTATCTCTCCGTAACCTTTGATCACCTACAGACGAATTATCCAAAAGTTGAGGTTGTCTTTCTCGGTGACTTCAACGTACACAACATCCCCTGGTTAAGGTTTTTTTCCCGAACTGACGACGCGAGAAGGATGGCAGAGGCTTTAGCCATCACTTGTGATTATCGCAATTAGTTGAGGAACCCACCAGAATTCTTGATACCCATCAACCTAATCTACTCGACCTTTTCCTTACAAATTCACCAAATTAGTATAAAATCTCTGTGACATTACCGCTTGAAAATTCGGATCACAAGATTGTAGCAGCCTCTCGCTCGCTTCATATACCACCTCCTTCTCAGACGCAGTCCCGTAGGGTTTGGCGCTTTAACTCTGCAAACTTGGAAGAATTAAGAGACTTCTTTGCATCTTTCCCATGGCAGGAAGTCTGCTTTAACTCAGACAGCCCTTCCTTAGTCGCCGAATCCATCACGGAAACTATCCTGATTGGTATGGAATGCTCAATTCCCCACTCCCAAAAGAAGTCTGCCTCCAGTAAATCTCGGTTCAGCAAAAAATGAGCTCGGGCTGTCTACTGCAAAAGTCGCGCATATCGTCGTTGGCGAAATAATCCCTCAGTCGAGACGCGGAACATATTTGTAGAAGCACGAAATTCATGTAATAAGGTTATTGACGACGCAAAAGGTGATTTCGATCGTAAAATGCGCCAGAGGCTTATCAACTGCCCGAACAGTTCCAAGTCCTTTTGGGTCGATTGGAAAGAATTTTACATCTTCAAATTTTCCACTTTTAATCGATGAAAATAGCAAAATTGCTACTACCTCCAAGGAAAAGGTTGACATGTTAGCTTTAATGTTTGCTGAAAATTCCAATCTTGATTCTCGAAACGCAGAATCCCCTATTCTTCCTTAGGTTGGCGCTTCGATGCCTGAAGTTGTTTTCAGACAACGCACAATCAGAAAGATTCTCCTTGAGCTCGACACATATCCTAAGCAAATTGACCTGTCCCTAAGGAATCTGGCTAACAACTATCGCTCTATATCTTTGTTACCCGTTATATCTTAAGTGATGGAAAAGGTTATCAACATCGAGATTCTCAAATATCTGGAGGAAAATAGAATCATCTCCGACAGGCAATACGGTTTTAAACAACAACGTTCCACTGGCGATCTACTGACATATATTACTCATATCTGTAACTCAGCTATGGAAAAACATGGTAAGGCTACGATTGTGGCACTGGATATCTCAAAGGCTTTCGACAGAGTTTGGCACCGATCTCTTCTCGCCAAATTAACATCTTATGGTCTTCCTCCTGGACTCTGTCATTTGATATCCAATTTTCTTGCTGACAGATCTCTTCAGGTCGTCGTCGATGGCATTTCATCCGAGTCATTTGCGATTAACGCAGGGGTACCTTAGGGGTCTGTTCTGCCTCCTACTCTATTTCTGATACACATGAACGATATGTTAGCTTCAACTTCCAATCCTATATACAGCTACGCAGATGATAGTAACCTTGTCATCTTTTTTTTCCGACAAAGCATAATCCATCGCTGCTTTAGATCGAACAAGGAAACAGCAGATACAGATGATTAATCGGGATCTCGAGATTATTCTGCAATGGGGTAAAAACAATTTGGTCGACTACAAAAACTCAGGCCGCGTTTTCTCTCAGAAAACATCAGAGGATAATGCAACAAACATACTAATGGACGGTAAAATCCTTCCGATGGGATCTAACCTATCTATCCTAGGAGTGAATGCCAGCACTAACTTCTCTTGGGACGATCATGTACGCGCCATTACCAAATCCGCCTCTCAGAAGCTAGGCTTTCTTTTTAGAGCTAAAAAGTACTTCACATCTCATCAGCTATCAACACTATACAATGCTCAAGTTAGGCCAGCACTAGAATACTGTTCTCATGTTTGGAGTTCACCCCCAAAGCACACTTTAGCTCTCTTGGATTCAATTCAAAGAAGAGCGATTCGCCTAATTGATGACGAGAGTCTGACCGATTCTCTCGAAACACTTGAGCACAGGCGTATGTCCCTTTCGTCTTTTTTCTACAAGTATTATCATGGAAGATGCCCGCAGGAACTAATAGGATTGATCCCCCCAAGGGAAGATTCTTGAGGCGTACTAGACAGTCGGAGACAGCAAATTCCTGTGCGTTCCAGCTTGGCACAGTGAGAACTTCTGTCTACGGATACTTTTTTTTAATAGAATTTCCAAGTCATGGAACTTGTTACCGAAAGGAATTTTCGCCAAAAATTACAACCTATCCTTGTTTAAGAAGGCGGTTCATCCCCATCTATCCTTGTTTCCGCATCATACTCGCAGTGCTTTGAAAGCATAATGGGGTTACCCTTTGCGAGTGGATTAAACTTAAAAAAAAAGTTGCTACTTCCCGTTAACCCTACCATTGTCGAAAAATATATATGTTTTATTGCTCCTTGCGCAGTTGAGTGGGTTATTCAAAAGTGGAGCTAAAACTCGGAAGTCCAATTTGTTGTTTGAAAATTAGAGAGGGGGAATATCCACGCAACTTTAACGAGCAGACAACTTTAACGGACGCAACTTTAGCGAGAGTCGACTGTAGATCCCACAGGAAGGATTTTACCATCCAATATTGGTTGCATTATCGCTTGATGTTTTCTGAGAGAAAATAGCGAGTTTTTGAGTCAACCAGATTATTCCCCGTTTCAGGACGATCTCGAAATTCTGATTAATCATTTGTAATTGCTGTTACAGGTTATCCAAAGCAGAGACGGATAATGATTTGTCAGAGAAACAGAATAGCACTTGGCTACTATCATCTGCGTGACTATATATCGGATTGAAAATTGAAGCTAAGAGATCCTTTATGTGAAACAAAAACAGACCGGGTGACAGATCAGACCTTTGAGGCTCCCCTGCATTAATCGCAAATGTCTCAGATGCCATACGATCGAAGAGATCTGTCATCGAAGATAACTGGATATCTAGGACACTAATTTAATAAATCTATCTATAGCCCGCCCTGAATTTAAAAAAGAAGTTTTAAATCGCAGGAATAGCTGTTTGGTGTAAACATAGAATTTAGTCCCATATTTGTTTGAAAAGGGTTTTAGTTTTAAAATTCTGTCTTTTTACACCAAATCTCGAACTTTCAGCAAATTTTTAGATCATAGGTTTTTTTTCAAAATTTCAACTTCTTTCAAAATTGCAAAATCTCAACTATTACAATTATTCAAACATTTTGATTTCAAGCACGTGTTTGGCTTTTTTAAGAAGTGTGGAAATAATTGCAAATTTAGGTGAAAACTGTAAAACCATTTGCGGCGTATGCCTTTTGATTTTGGCAACGATTTAAAATATGTTCATATAAAAAATACACTGAAAGCATAAAGTGTTCAAGTTAAATAATTTTTGCAGATTGTGTTACCAACTTTTGACGAACCTAACATCTGTAACGATTCATTTGCCTTTAACAAAATTTAACAAATACCTCATTTACATTTAGTCCATATAAAACAGAACATAATTAACCGATTCTCGTCAGTTTAAATTAAGAAATTATGAATTTTCCACTTCACAATGACGCAAAACAATTATCGCCGAGTAACACAACCCGGTGAGAGCACACGTGAAACTACTAAACGTTATACATCTTCTTAACATAAATATTTCCATTTACTATCACTTTTTATTAATAGTAGGTGGACACAATACTAGTTGTGAACTTGGCTGCAATTTTTAAAGCATATGCACTTTCATATCGCGATCTTCTCGAGAGTCTCGCGCGAAGAGAAATAAAAGTAAACCCCTCTCGAAGTTTTCACTACAGTGTCCACCATAATCTATGACCCTAGCTTTATTAATCACGATGTAGCCTAGGGAGACAATTTTACGAGTTTGAATGTGCATGAAAATTAATCTGTGAAATTTAAATTAACATTTCCCATGAGAATGGTAAAGTTGCAAGATAATCAATTGTGGTGACCTTCATTTTCCTTTTTAATTTCAAGGATGTTATGCAATTAACCCAAGGACGTGGAAAACTGAGTGTGTTCATACTTATGTGGCACGTTTCCGTTCAAGCTTCATTTTAAAGAGAAAATATTGAGTCGTAATAGCAATTAACCCCATTTTTGCTGATGACAAAAAATTGTGTTTTTAAAGCGTCATCTAGAACAGAGTTTTTATAATTTTTGTTTAATTTGAGTAAAATATTATGTTTTTATACCAGTGATGCAGCTAGAAAATTGCTAAGGGAAGGCAAATGGCACTTAGTAATCACAATAGTTAATAAAAGCACTAAATGAAAATTTGTATATTGTTTTATTTCAATACTTTTAAAAATATTTGATTTTTGCTTCAAATTGACTTTTCAAAGAGAACACAGTTCGCAATGACAGTTTTTTTGCAACAAAAATATTTATGTAAAAGTGAAAACTTATTTAGGAGATTATTAATAGGGGAAAAATTTTGGTTTCTAATTTTCATTACCAATATGCTCTAATGTTACCAGTATTATATAGCTAGGAGTAGACGATTAATGGAATTAAAAAACTGCGTTATCGGCAGCGTGGTTTGAACTCGGGACACTCAATATCTACCAAGCAAGAAGCAGTCGCCTAACTCATTGCGTCATACCGTCTGTTGAGAATTTGAAATTTTACTTCACTTATCCTTACGCCTACAACTATAGGTTAAATTAACTAGGTGGAAAGTGCATTGTTTAAATTGTGTTTTAGTTGATTATTTATTATTTTAATTGGTTAATTACACAATCACTGTGCAGTACAACAGTGAGCCGAGCAGTAGCGACGCAGGTGTAGCAGTTGCAACGGCACAGGGCCCAATACTAAGGAGGCCCACAAATTTTAAAGATGTTCTTTTTATTTAAGTTGAATAAAGTAAAATTGCGATGAGGGTTCGCTATAAGGATAAACAGCCCGAATGTGATAGAATTTTATTAAATTAAATACTCACTGAATCGAAATTTACATTTGTTAATTTTGAGAAAAAAGTCCTTCCTAGAAAACCTTGAACTTTAAAGAATCATGTGTGTTTGTTGAATTAACTTTTCCTCTAAACTTCTCATTTTTTTTTAAATATTTTGATTTTATATTCGGAATTCTTTGTCTGCTAGTGAAGTGGACATACTCAATAGAGGTAGTTCACCCATCTTCATAAACGCAGTCATAAAAAAGTTTTAGATGTAACCCTTGCTGACCCGCTCTTAACACATACAATAACAAATTAGAATGTTTCAAACGAACCCTCCATATCCGATCACCAGAGTGCCTAAGCTCACCGACTGGGATGCCTATAGGATGCATATTCAGTCGGCGACTTTTATCTCGATACAACAGAGCAGCTAGAAGAAGCCTTAAATAAATTAAAATATATGATTAAATTTGCATATGAAAACAGCTGTCCCATCAAAAGAAAGTCAGGTCAAAGAGATGTGCCTTGATGGAATAGATACTGAGCAAGCTTAAAGCGAAGGACAGAAAACTGTTCAATAAAGCAAAATAAACTGGGAACTGGGCTGAATACAGAAAAGCCCTAACTTCCTACAATAAAGAACTTAGAATATAAAAAAGAAGAACTTTTACGCAGTTTGCGAAGGGACAGACAAACTAGCCTTCGCACAACGCTTACAGGAAGTTCTTTCTAAAGAGCATTCAAACGGCATTGGCCTATTAAAAAAGTCAAACGGAGAATACACAACTAGTCCAGAGGAAAGCATGACAGTTCTACTGCGGACTCACTTTCCAGGCTCACAAATCGTTGAATATAATCTGTACCAGAATGAACCAACTGATCAAGGGTTGAGATACCCAATCAGAATAAGGAAAAGGCTGAGAGATAAAATATTTAGCGCAAACAAAATTAAATGGGCGATAGATAGCTTTAAGCCTCATAAATCGCCGAGTAAAGACGGCATATTTCCGGCATTACTTCAACAGGGCTTCGATGCACCAAGACTCCATCTGCAGCGAATATTTAAAGCTAGTTTAATTCTAAGCTGCATTCCGCAGAAATGAAGGTTAGCGGAGGTGGCGTTTATATCAAAAACCGGACGTCGTCCGATGGAAGAAGCAGTTCTACCGCCCTATTGGCCTTACATCCTTTCTTAGATCAATAGCAATAGATCAATACATCAGAAACCAAAATCTTATGAGAAAAGCACTTCATGTACAACAATTTGCCTGTCAGACCTGCAAATCCACAACAGATGCCCTACATAATCTTGTTAACGGTATAGAAAAAACTTTTGTCGCTAAGAAAATAGGGCTTCGCGCATTCATCGACATAGAGGAAGTCTTTAATAACACCATAAACCATCGATCCATCAAACGAGCCTTACAGGAACGGGAAATTGAACGTCCCATAGTAAGACGGATTGAGTCGATGCTAAAAAGCCGTTTAATCGCGGCCGCAATAAACGAAGAGACCGAAGTAACAGTGACACCAATAAAAGGCTGTCTGGAAGGCGGAGTTCTTTCGCCTCTATTGTGGTTACTTGTTGTAGATAATTTTATGACTTCATTGAGTAGTCTTTGCAGATGATATAATCATAACGGTTTTACTGAAATATCCAGCAGCCCTAAACATCATAAGGAACTGGTGTGAGACAGAGGAATTTAATGATAATCCACACAAGACACTTCTTATTCCATTTACAAAGAGAAGGAAGCTAAACCTACAAGCTCCCACTCTTAATGAAATACAGATACAGTTTTCCAATGAGTTAAGTAGTTAGGGATCTTCGTAGACCAAACACTAAATTGGAACACTCCTTCCGAAAGAACTCTTTCAAAAGCCACAATGGCAGCACGGACCTGCCGTAGACCTGTAGGAAAGACATGGGGGCTGCAACCGAAAATGATATTTTGGATATACCAAACGGTAGTAAAGCCCATATTCACCTATGCCTTAATAGTATGGTGGCCAAAAACAGAACAAATTTCTGCGCAAAGCAAATTACACAAATTACAGCTGTTAATTTGCATTGGAATAACCGAAGCTATGGCGTCATGTCTAACAGTTGCAATAGAGGCAATGATAGGCCTGGCTCCACCTCACGATTGTGTGAAAAAGGTGCCTCAAAGCTATTCCAATCAAGGAATCTGAAACTGAGTAACTTGGTTGGCCATTTACAGGTTCTGGATAAAATTCCACTACGATCCATTGACAAACCAACAGATCAAATGCCTACAAAACTGGATTTTGTTGTTCCATACGGAGTGCTTATCAGGAACCGCCAGACATGGAATAGACGCAGTGAAAGTCTAGCAAACAACGCATCTGTCTGATACACAGACGGATTCAAACAAATAAAAGGAGTAGGACTAGGAATATGGGGTCCTAATTTAAGGCTCTGTGAACCCCTAGGAAACACACAATTTTCCAAGCAGAACTGCTTGCTATAACTCTGTGCACAAAAGAGTACCTTCAAAAAGAACTCGGAAACGTACAGGTTCATATCTTTTCGGCTACCCAGACTGCATTAAAGACTCTAAAGTCGTTCAGAACCCAGTCAAAAATGGTTAGGGAATGCAAACAATCCTTGAAGCAACTGGCTGCAAACAACAAAGTAACTTTGATGTGGGTTCCTGGGCATCAAGCCATAGAAGGGGATGAAGAGGCAGATAGACTCGCAAAAGTGGTGTCAATCACACAACTCTTCAGCCCAGAACCATACTGGTGGTCTTACAAAAAGCAACGTAAAAAATGAAACAGATACTTGGGAGACAAACCAAAGGCTGTCATATGGAGAAAAACTTCAGGCCTAAGACAGTCAAAAAAGTTCATCACTATCTCAAAAAAGAAGTCTGTGCAGCTTTTCGAACCGAACAAGAACGACTTAAGAATAATAACGGGACTTTTTACAGGACAATTAAGAAAATGGGAAAAGTGGATGATAAAAACTGCAAACTCTGTAACGCAGCAACAGAAACAACAAAACACCTGCTATGCTAATGCATGGCGTCGTTCTGTAAAAGGCTCAAATTTCTTAGAGAAACAGCTCCTAAAAACATAAAAGACTATGTAAACAGCCTAAACATCTTGGATAATCATTAAAAAATTAGTCTGCACAAAAGATCCCGATGGGTCGCAGTGCTCAGAGGTGTAAAAGCCTATACGACTCTATTTGAGAGCTGTATCTTCAGAATTTCAAATTTAACTGGAACTTCAACTTTTAAATTAAAATTTAATTTTCGAAAATTACTGCGACGATTTTAAGATTTAAGTCGAATTTTCTAAATTGAATTCGATGCTTCGAGATAACAGTCAAAATTACAATTTTAAACTTAATTCTTTTCGAAATAAACCCGAGGCTTTAAAACCGAAAAAAAGTAGAAGATAAAAAAAGAAAACTTAGACAAACTTTATATGAAAGTTTTCTTCGATATTCGCTTACATCTTGTAATTTTAAGATCCTCGCCTTAAAATTCCAATTTCAAATTTGAAATGTTGGATTTTTTTTTCAATTAATACGTTTTTCGAAAGTTGTAAGATTAAACCCAAAATTAAAAATATAGAATCCAAATTTTAATATTCAAATAAAAACTGATTTTTTGTGATACAGTTTCTAAAAAAAGTAAACTATGTTTAAAGATAAATGTTATTTAATTTAATGAACTGAGTTTTTCTCGAAATGAACTATATTTTCGAATTTTAAATTTAAGGTTGTAAGAAAAATTAAAAAAATGTAAGAAGCAGAAATTGTTCAAAATTTCATAATAACATAATTTCGATTCCAATAAAGAAAAATTTAAAAACAAATAAATACAAACAAATTTAAGAAAGTTATTTTAGAAGATGATATCGGCTTTAATTTTTTTTTCAAATTGCAATTTTCAGAAAAATTCAAATCTCTAATATTATGTCTACGTTAAACACTTTCGAAATAAAATGATCAAATATTTGAAATAAACATATTACATGTTTCAGACTTTGAAAGAATTGATTAACAAAATTTCCAGCATTTTCGCATCTAAATTTGAAGCTTCTAAGACAGTTTAAAAAAAAATCATTTTCATAGATCAAATTTACCCGATATTGACTTTTTTTAATTTCAAATGTTTACTTAACCTGAAAAATTTCACTTTAAATTTAAATTTAAAAACTTTTTCTGGAACAAAAGGTTTTTATAATAATTTTATTTTGGAAAAAAGCACCTTTCTACGAGATTTGAGTTTTCGAAATTTATTACAAAAATCAAGTTTTACATAAAATGTCATAAAAAGAAGATATTTAGAAGATTTTTTTAAATTAACCAGCACGAAAAAGTTGATAATTATAAAAAAAATCAAATTTTCATATTTAAATTTTGGAAAGATTCAAATAACGAACAAAAAAAAATGGAAATTATTTTTAAAAAATCCAGTTTTAAGACTGGAAATAAATTAAAACCAGAGAAAGATTTAATTTTGAAATAAAGTTAAAATTTTTGAGAAAATTCAAATTTCGAAAAAACTGGTAAGTTTAACTATATGGCAAACAAATGTCAGAGGAATTTTAGGTTTACTCTTAAAATTTTGACTTTCTTAAATAACAAAATTCGGACTTTAAATTTAAATATTTAACTTTGTCCCCGAAATTTCGGATTTTAACACAAAACTTTAAGAACGTCAGTAGGAAATTAAAAATTGTAAATTTTAGCCCCCCCCCCCCTCAATAAAAAAACAGTTAAATGGTTCAAAAGCAAATTCCAAATATGTTTTTCTTGCTAAAATAATCACTTAATCTCCTCAACATTCTAAAAATTAAAAGTTGACATCTTCAAAATAGTCAACATGTCCAAAAAGTCTTGAATTTTCAAGCTGACATTTAAAATAGCGAAATTTGAAGCTTAAATCCAATAATTTTCGAATTTTGACTTTTAGGGGTTCTTTTTTTTTGGTGGAACGGACTGATCCTTGGTTATCTTCAAAAATTGAAATACAAAACTTGTCCCCTGAAACCAAGAAATATTAAAAAACACAACAAAGATTGCTCTAACGCGTTTCGATAGCTTGGTTATCGACAAGTTTTGTATTTCAATTTTAGGGGTTCTACTCAACTTCAAAATGTTTATAAAAAATATCGACATTTTATGCACAAAGAAAAAATTAGACTTCAACTCTGAGAAAAAAAAATCGACAAAGAAATCCGTAAATTTCTGTGTTAAGATCGAAATTTTGCTGTAAATGATGAAATTTCAACGTTAAAGCCGAATATTATATTTTTTCCCCAAATTTCGATTGTCAAACTCTACAACTTCAAGTTTATTATAAAAAGCTTAGAAATCGACGGTGAAATTCAACTCTTTGTGCAATGGTAAAAATTTAATCAGAATTAAAAAAAATATATTAAAATTATAACTCGAAAACTCCGTTTTTCTCTTATTTTCGGCTTTTAAACTTGAAACTTGAAAATTTCTGGAAAATATTGAAATATAAACAAAAATGTTAAATTCAAATTGGAAAATTTGATAATTTTTTTAAAGTGAAAAGTTGTTGGAGTTCGTTAAGCAATTTTTAATAGAAGGAAAACCTATGGCTTCACGTCGTGTAGTACAATTAGAAAATGCGTAATCGATACCGGGATTTGAACCCGGGACCACCAGACGAGATCGTGAAAAAGTAATCTCCTTACTGACTGCGGCATATATTCGTTTCTGCTGGTAAACTTAAATTTTTACCCCAAACATATGTATGCACGCTTGCTATAAGTTAAATTTATAACTCTCTTTTATCTAACTTTTCTTCTACTTTAACCTAATTTTTTTAGTTTCAACAAATGTTCGAGTTATAAATCAAGAAAGACGACAATTTTTTTTTGTTTTCTTATTTTGGATATCTTAGATATTTTAAAGTATTTCGTTAGTAATAATACAGAAACTTTTCAAAGACTTTTTTAAGCTATCAAAAATATTTTTGGTGATTTTACGCATTAAAAATATTTTGTTTCTCATTATTAGACCCTCGATTTAACATCTTCCACAGGGTCTAGCTACGGTACTGACAGTGAGTACTAATTACTAAACGTGTTAGTATTTTTGTACAGAAAAATAAAACAAAAACAAAGGATTTATTTTCAAATATATTCAAATTCGAATCATTATTTGTATTTAAAACTACGTTATTATTTATGTTAAACATTTTTATTAATTCATTCGTTTTCTTGTCTATGGGTTTGTCTTTTCATTGCAATCGATTTTAAACTAACTCCCCAATGAGAGAATTTTAAAATTATGTAGTTCAGAATTGGATTACAATGTAATTGTTATTGAATTATGACCATTGGCGTAACTAGGGGGACAAGGGTGAGCAATGCCCACCCTCGAAAGCTCATTGCCCACCTTACAAAGATCTCTATGCTCATCATAGGGAGCTCATTGCTAACCCTGACACAACATACTGTTCTGGTTTTATGAGGAACTCCTCTTTTTTTTGACTGTCAAAAGTTATTTTGTTAGCTCTGCTCTTCTAGAAAAAAACCCAGTTCCCCCAATAATCATGCCAATTAATGAAAATAATCGTTTTTGAAAACAACCCAATTTTTCTTTCCGCTGTTGTAATAATATCAAGCTTTTAATGACACCTGCAACTAGGACAGGTTGATGAGCATTTAGTAAAGCGCACGCCTTACTTTAACAGATTGCAAAACTGAGCTAGCTTCAAACCCCGAGGTCGCCAGTACATTTTTTTTTCAATTAAGTCGTATTTATATTTTGTACTGGACTTGTGCAGTCTATCAATATGTTTTCAAAGATAAACAAACAGCATAATTGTTGCTCAGGGTCGATAACGTGAAAAGCAGACGGATGTTTTTACGAATTTTAATTTACTCTTTACTCTTTCCTAGTTTTAAGTTTTCACTTTAATCGGCAGTCCCCGTGAGGGCCTAAATTTTTATTTACTCCATATTGTTGTTTGTTTTATATTTCCTAAATGATCCTCTCGTATTGTTTTAGAAACTATATGCAGGCTTGGATGAAACCAAAAATTCCAAAATTGTGACTTATGGAAATACAATTAATTCTGCTAATTTACTTGATATATATGCGTCATCAGTAAATGATACTTATGTAAACCGCATTCAGTTATTAATTATCAAAATATTGAAGATTTCCCAAACATTACTTGTTTTTTATTCCTTACACTCCCACACAAAACAATCACTGCACAATTTAAAAACTTAACCAAGCAAGGTATATTGAACGCACCACAGTTTTCTAAGGTTTCGCGGCACGCAGAAATAATACACTCATGTTAATTGAATCGAATACAAATTGAACACCGGGAAGATGGTCAAGGTACATTTTTCAAGAACAACTGCTGCGTTGAAGTTACGTGGAAAGACGTTTATAGAATACAACATTTAATTTAGAAAAAAAGTATAAACATGCGAAATGATGTCATTGAATTATACCTAATTACCTTAAGGAGATAAGGTAATGTGTATACAATTCTGAAATGCTATTTGCTTTATCAGTGAGCCATTAAAAATACCGCGTTGTAGACCGTGAGCGACTGAAATCGTAATATTAAACTTTGATCATCGTTTTCTCATTTCATTATTAAAGAACCTTTTTAATCAATATCTTAGTTGTAAAAAGTGCCTTATGTTTTGAATATTGCAGGTTGTACGTAAAAAAGACCCGAACTACACTGGTTTCGATTATCTTTCACAGGATTAGCAAAAAGGCTGATTTTATCACAATATATTTTAAACAAAGCTAAAATCTTTATACATTCTATCCTATGCTGCATTATTCTTCTCTTCAGTAAATTTACGATAGTTTTTTCAAATTACAATATGATTGTGTGGATGTCTTTTGATATACGCTCTTCAAATGCTTTTTTGCAAAAAATTAATTTTAGGGGACCTTACTGCTTTCGATTTTACCGTAGATATAATAGTGGTTAGAGGTATTAAATTTATGAACTTTAGTCTTCTAGCTTCTAAAGCCAGTCGCACACACGAAATGCAGATTTTTGAATAAGGAAATCAGTTTGATATTTAAATAAAATAAGATAAATGAAGTGAAAAGTTCTTTAAGCAGGGCATGTTGGTAATGCATATAGCGTGATGATAACGCGAAATGATAAGTTTACCACCTATCAAAAATCGCTCAACGCGTCTAAGACGTTTAAACTTAAAAAATGCGTGATCGGCAACGGGGCTCGAACCTCTGACATCCCAAGCGTGTGAAGCTTATGATATGTACCTCTTAACAAATAAGCTATACTGTCCTTGATAAGTTCGCTTCTAACTTATATCTTAAACATACCACACGCCTATTATGAATTAAATTGACTATTGTGCATTGTTTAAACTGTATTTTAGTTTGATTATTATTTTAATTGTTTAATTGTAGAATCACTGTACAGTACAGCAGTGACTATCATAGTAGTTTTTCCAACAAGAGCGAATATGATGTTTATGTCACGAAAAGGAAGTTTGAGGACACCGCAGACGGAGTGCTCAATCGTTTGAGAATGTAGTATTTTATAACCAAATATTTGGTAATATTAAAAACAGAAATGACAGTTGATAGTACTAATAATATGTTGAACATTACGTGCAATAAATAAAAAAAGTATAAAGTTTATGTGTAAGCGATTTCATTTTCAATAAATTTTAGATTTGTTTCCACACGACTACAGGAATCCAAACCACAAATAATATATGTAAGTCAGTTTGACAGCATTTATTTTAAAATATTTCCAATACTCTGAATTGTTTACTATTGCCAGTTCAAACTACAGTACATAGAGAGTGTTATTTCCTAATTTTAAATTTTCACTTATGTCGGCAGCCTCCAAGACTGCCTAATTTTATTTTTGTGCAAATAAACCAGAAATTTTCCAACGTTCCAGAAATAAAACACTGGTCAATTTTGGTCGTCACTTGCTTAGTAGTCCCACCGTGAAATCATAAAAAATGTAGTGACACCAAAAATATTTTTTCCTATGCACATAATGACTGGTCTACTAAGTAAGAGTGAGCATAAACATCTAAGCGACTCTAATGACGACTTTTCCAAATAAATCTAATCTGATTTTTTTATAGTAATAATGATTCAATTGACAGTTCCATTTATAGGAAATGCACGAAATTTTTGTAAACAGGTTATTGACGAGTCAAAAAGTGATTTCGATCGTAAAATGCGCCGGAGGCTTATCAACTGTCCGAACGGTTTTAGGTCCTTTTGCAGATTTGCAAAGACGATTGGAAAGAATTTTACATCTTCAAATTTTCCACCTTTACTCGATGGCAACAACAATATTGCGACTACTTCCAAGGAAAAGGCTGACCTGCTAGCTTTAATGTTCGCTGAAAATTCCAATCTTGATTCTCGAAACGCAGAACCGCCACTTCTTCCTAAGGTTGGCACTTCGATGCCTGAAGTTGTTTTGAGACAACGCACAGTCAGGAAGATTCCCCTCAAGATCGACACATCGAAAGCTTTCGGATGGGATCCCCACTACTGTTCTTAAGAAGTGAGCTCCACAGCTGACTCCTGTCCTAAGCAAATCGTTCATACTCTCTTACAACAAAAGTGTATTTCCTAACATTTGGAAATCTTTTAGGGTGCAGCCTGTCCCCAAAAAGAGAAAAAGGAACCTGTCCAACAACTATCGCCCTATATCTCTGTTGCCCGTTATGTCTAAAGTGATGGAAAAGATTATCAACATCGAGATTCTCAATTATCTGTAGGAGAATAGAATCATCTCGGACAGGTAGTATGGTTTCAGACAACAACGCTCAACTGGCGATTTGCTGGCATATGTTACTTATATCAGCTATGAAAAACATTGTGGATTGTGGCATTAGATACCTCACCTTCGGCCTTCGACAGAGTCTGGCACCGATCTCTTCTCGATAAGTTAACATCTTATGGTCTTCCTCCTTGACTCTGTCTACTGACATTCAATTTTCTCGCTGACAGATCCCTTCAGGTCGTCGTCGATAGAATCTCATCCGAGACATACGCGATTAATGCAGGGGTGCTCAGAGGTCTGTCCTGTCTCATACTCTGTTTCTGTTACACATATACAATCTCTTAGCCTACAGTTTCAATCTGATGTACATCTACGCAGATCTCTTTAGGTCGACGTCAATGGCATCTCATCCGAGACATTTGCAATTAATGGAGAAGTGCTTCAAGGATCTATCCTGTCTCCTACTCTGCTTTTGTTACACATAAACGATCTCTTAGTTTCAACTTCCAATTCGATATACAGCTACACAGATGATAGCAGCCTGGTGTCATCTTCTTTCTCCGACAAACCATTATTCGTCGCTGCTTTAGATCGACTAAGAGAACAGCAGATACAGATGATTAATCGTGATTTCGAAATCATTCTGGAATGGGGTAAGAAAAATCTGATGGCCTTTAACGCTTCAAAGACTCAGGCCGCGGTTTTCTCTAAGAACATATCAAGGGATAATGCAACAAACATACTAATGGACGGTAAAATCCTTCCGATGGTATCTAATCTGTCTATCCTAGGAGCGAATGGGAGCACTAACTTCTCTTGGAACGATAATGTGCGCGTCATTGCCAAATCCGCCTCTCAGTAGCTAGGCAGTCTTTTTAGGGCTAAAAAGTACTTCACATCTCATCAGCTACTCTCGCTATACAAAGCTCAAGTCAGGCCAACACTAAAATACTGTTCTCATGTTTGAAGTTCAGCCCCAAAACACACTTTAGCTTTCTTGGATTCAATTCAAAGAAGAGCGATTCGCCTAATTGATGACGAGAGTCTGACCGATTTTCTCGAAACACTAGAGCACAGGCGTATGGTTGATGACTTGTTTCTTTTCTACAAGTACTATCATGGAAGATGCTCGCAGGAACTAATAGGATTAATCCCCCCAAGGGCAAGATTCTTGAGGTGTACTGGACAGTCGGAGACAACAAATTCCTGTGCGGTCCCCCTTGACACAATGAGGACTTCTGTCTACGGAGACTCTTTTTTCTATAGAACTTCCAAGCTAGGGAATTCGTTACGGAACGAAATTTTCCCCAAAATTTATAACCTATCCTTGTTTAAGAAGGCGGTTCATCGCCATCTATCCTTGTTTGCGCATCCTACTCGTGGTGCTTTGAAGGCATGTGTTCCCTCAAGTTTGAGCTCAGAAATTAGACTTTTTTTAATACAAAAAAATTGGTTTTTTGGAAACTTTTTTTCTGGAGATTTTAGGTTCATAGTTTCAATTTTTCATATTTTTCCTAATAATTCAGTTGTAAGTTCAACAAAATTCATCTTAATTTTGAGATTTCATTTTCTCCAAATTAAAAATTTCAAAATTTTCTATGCATTCTTATAATCAATAGTTACATTTTCTGTTTTTATTCTTTTTCTGGAATTTTATATTGCAAACTTGATTAGCTTAATTTTTTTAGGAACGGGGGCTCTCCTGCGTAGGTATCACTCTTAAAGTTTTTTTTGTTAATCTAGTTTAGGCTGCACATTGTTTGTTTAGGAGCAATTTTTAAACGCTGCATAAATGTCATAAAAATATAATTGAAGCAATAGGAGCTGTCTGAAAAGGGATTGGGGGGTTAGCCAACAAAAAACCTCGCAATTCATAAGAAATAATTCGGGTTAATTCTACACAGTTTCGATAAAAAGTCGTTTATTAAAAGTAAGATGAAGATGAAAGTAAAAATGTGAAGAAAAAGGAAATAAATTGATGATTTTGAAAAAATATCGAAATTTCCATGGAAAATTGGTAAATTAGTTATCTCAAAATATTGAGGAGTGATTGAAAAATCATACAAAAAATGTAAAAAAAAACAAAAATCATCAGAATTAAAAAAAACTCAGTTTATGAAAAACTTTTAAAATTTATAAAAATGTGGAAAATTAAATTTTAAAGTATCTCAATGATTGACAACATTTAATTTAAAAAATAAATCCGAATTTGGTGAACTTGGCTTTGCGTTTATAATTTAGTATTAAAAAAACGGGAAATTGTTAGTGAAGTTTTGCGAAAAAAGTCAAACATTTAAAATAAAAGTTCACATTTCTAAAACAGGGTAAAAATAAAAATTTTGAATATAATTACAAAATTTTGGGGAAAAGATGTAGAATGTTTAATTTAAATTTTGGAATATTTACCATTTTTTCTAATTTACGCTGTAATTGCAAAGAAAAAGGAAATAATTGTTGATTTTGTGTTTTAAATCAAAAAGCTTGAGGAAAGGAAAATACTGAATTTTATTTCTCAGAATTTTAAATAAAACAAAAAATTTGAATGAAAATCTCAAGTTTTAAAAAAAAATCTAGCTACATCTCTAAAATTTCAAAAAATAAAAGATTAAATCATAAATTTTGAAAAAAGAGATATTTTGATAAAAAATTTGAAGTTTGCAAAATCATTTTCTAAAAACTTTAAGTTTCATGAAGAAATAGCTGAACGAGAGGTAATAATTTCGAGTTGAAACTCAGAAAAAATTAAAGTTTCTAAAAAAAAAATCTTAAACTTGAAATATCAAAACCATCAAGCATTTTGAAATTAAAGCGTTTCGAAGGACTAAAATTTAAATATTTCGATAAAATCGAACTTTTGAATTGAAAATTTAGTTTAAGAAAGTTGAAACGTAAATTGAGGCTTTTGTGAAAAATATGGAGATATTACATTTTGAAAATAAAGTAAAAATCTCTCTAATAGGACAATATTTCAAGTTAAAGTAGAAATTTCATGAAATAAAGTAAAAAGTTTGAGGTCAGAATTTCGAGAAAAAATCAAATTTTGATAAAAATGGGGAAAAACTTTTGACAAATTTTTTAGTTGAAATTCAAGAAAAGATTCATAACTATTAAACTTTATTAACGATAAAAACGCAACAGAAATTAAAAATTCCACAATGTTTCGATAAATATTTGCTAACACCAAATCAGATTTAAAAGCACCTAGACAAAAAGTCAAATAAACCTTAATTAAAATAGGTATTTTTTTATAACAATTCTTTTTTATACAATAGCTATTTTAAAAGTAACTTTGGAGGGTCTTCAGCAAAATGGTTTATGACGTCTTCCGTGAAAGAATCGCCCATAGCGTTAACAAATTTTCTATGTACACTGAGCATACAAAGCCCATGTAATCTAGCTTCGATCATAGTCGATCTTAGCCACGTTTTTAAGCTTTTAAGTGTGGCAATGCCAGTAAAATTTCTAGGGTGTGGGTATGTAAATAAAATCCTGGGGGGGCAGCTGCCCCCCTGCCCTCCCTTCAGTACGCCCATGGTTATGAATATTAAAAAATTTCACGCAGAAAGAGCTGTAAATGTCAATTACTCAAGAAAAGAGTCAAAACTTGGAAAAAATTTAAATCTTTTGAAAAAAAAACGAAGTTTTGAGTTTATGTTGACAATTTAAGAAAAAAAGTCGGAATTTTCAAAATAAAGGAAAAATCTAACCTCTCTAAAAAGACAAACTCTGGAGTAGAATGTTAAAATTTTATTAAAAAGAATTAAAAACTATAAATTTAAACTGGGAATTTTGGAAATAAATTCCAATTATATTTGGACATTTTAAAATTAAATCCTAATTTTGCAGCAGAAAAATAGCAAAAAAGCACATATTTTTATGAAGCTTGACAAAAAAGTAAAACTTTTGAAAAAAATTACGAATTTTTGAAATGAACAAAGTTTTGAAAATTGGAAGTTTTAGAATTGAATGGTAAAGTAAAAACCCATAATCTATCGAAAAGTCGAAATTTTGAGACTAAAGACGGCATTTCATTTTCATTTTTAAACGCTAAATTTCATAAAGGAAATCTACACTTTTGGAAAATTAAAATTTAAGTTTCAATAAAAAAAATACATGAAAAAGTAAACATTTAATTGTGAAAAAGAAAAAAAAATATATAAAATTTCTAGTTTATGTCAGAAATAGGCTGAGAGAAAAACTGAGTTTAAAAAAAAATTGAAAATTAAAATCTTGTCAGAAAACTCATATTTTTAATCTTGAGGTTAAATCTGTTTTAAACCTATTTATTAAAACAAGATCTTTTGAAAAAACTTGTATTTTATACAAGAAATTGAGCCCAAATTCTAATTTTCCTGATGCAATCAAAATTTAAAAAATAGAAATCTCTAGGAAAAGCCAACACCTGGAAAAAGTTGAAATTTCGAAGAAACGAATTTATAAAAAAACTCAAGTGTAAAGTAAATTTGGAAACAAAATGAAATTTCGATCGAAAGGTCGATTTGAAAATAAATTCGGTTAAAGGATTTAAGTTTCATGTTAATCCGAAAGGCAAGAAAATGAATATATAGAAAGCAACCCCCGAAAAGATTTTGCTATCAAAATTTTAATAAAAAGCGAAAATTGGGAGTAAGCTGGAAATTATGAGAGAAAATTGAAATTAAAAAAAGAAAAAGAAAAAATACTTTCAACAAAAGTTGAAGCTTCTAGAAAGAATTTAAATTTAGAGTCGAAATTTTCGCAAAGGTTTAAAAAATAGGGTAACCTAAAACGTTTCTTGCACGAAGTCATATTGATTCCTAGCTACGCAACTGTCTTATAACCTAAAAAAGTCTTTTTTAATTTTTACTAAAAAGTGCTCTTTTTTCCAAAATTCTATGTTTCAATCTTAAATTCGAAAATTCTTCCAAATTCTGACTTTTTTTCGAAGCTTTTTATCTTAAAAGAAACGTTCCTTTTTAAAACGTCAGCTTTAAATTCGCAAATTAAAACATCAGATTCTGTTTCAAAAAAAGGCGAATTTTTCAAAAATTCAAATTCACTAAAATTCTAAAAAATTTAATTATTTGGGGAGAGTTGAAATTTTTATAAAAGTCGAGATATTGAAAAGTCGAAATTTTGAAAAATATTCGGAATTCTGAAAGGAGTCAAAACTTTGAAAAAAAAAATCGATATTTTAATGATAAATGGTCGAAATTTTCAGAAAACGTGAAAATTCTGAAAACAATTTAAAAAAAAAAGTTAAATTTGCATAAGTCGAAATTTTTGAAAAAAAAGTAAAAATTGGAAAATCGGGACTTTAAGAAATAGTCAGAATTTTGCACAAAAGTTGAAATTTTCAAAAAAGATGAAAGGTCAAAAAAAAATCAAAATAATCAAATTACCAAAATAAAAAGAAAATTGTAGAGTCGAAATTTTGAGCAAAGTTTGAAATTTTGTGTCAAAATTTGGACAAAGTCTAAAATTTCAGAAAAAATTGAATTATTTAAAAAAAGTCGAAATTTTGGAAACAAGCAAAATTACGAAAGAGTTGAAACTTTAAAAATAAGTCTAATTTTAAAAATGTGGACGTTTAAAAAAATTGGAAAATTTGAAATTTGAAATTTTTAAAATGTAAGTCTAGTGTGATTTTCATTCATGTTTTATTGGCATTTATTATTATTGAGTCACAAACAGCGACTGACAAACAAGGATCCAACTGCTTGGGGTAATTTATAAAAGATTGCCAACCCTTGACAGACGGTTACAGAAAATTTAAAATTGTGGAAGGAGTAACTGGCGAAGAAAGCCAATAAAATATGAATAAACAATAAAAATCTAATTAAGATTTTTCAAAAATGTCATTTAAAAGGTATAAATCTTGAGAAAAACTCGAAATCCTTCAAAATATTTAAATTTTTAAAACAATTCTTTTAAAAACCCTAAATTAAGAAAAATTTAAAAAAGCTCTAAATATTTGATAAAAAGGGAAATTAAAAAAAAATGTGAAATTTTTAAAAGTAAAACATCTTTAAAAGGTCGACATTTTTCAAAAAATTCGAAACTTCGAGATAAAGTCAATATATTCAAAAATTAATCTAAATAAAAAGAAGTCAAAGTTCAAGAATGTTGAAATTTCGGAAAAAGGGACAAAAGGTCTAAATTTTTAAAAATAAGTTAATATTTCGAGAAAAAGTTAAAATTTTGGCAGTCGAGATTTTCTAACATAAGTGAACACTATAGATAGAGGAGGATGCATAAAATATGAAAGGGTTCATTAAGAATGGTAAATAAAATATAAATGGGACCCCTTCCAACCCTTGTGAGGTAATCCAATGGTGTTGCTTTTCAATTATTGATCACTTGTTCGACTTCCTCGATCGATTTTGTCGTTGACCTCATTTCAGAGGATGCTCGTACAACCACTAGTCTCATGCATTTGTCCAAGTTTTTCCCAATTTCTTGAGATGAGTTTTAATAGTTGTACATGAAACTCTTCTGCGAAGAATGCTAATGTTGTAAACGTTCAGCCTCCATCAGGGATCGCCGAACGTGATTGTCCATATGCAGGTAAAGAGCAAAGGGTTTTATGTGGTTATGCTTCATGACCAAATCTAAAGTTTTCCAACCAGCATGATGTAATTTAAGATTTTATCACCAAATATAAATGCTGTTATAGGGCTTGTTAACAGGTCATTCAGTAAGTCCGTAGAATAAGTAAGAAAAAAACAAAATTTTGACAAAACTCGATTTTATTATTCAACATAGTTGCCTTCGAGGGCGATACAACGAATATAGCGATTTTCCAACTTTTCGATACCACTTTTATAGTACAATTTCTCTTTCTCGTCAAAATAGGTCTCAATTTCAATTTCTTTCCAACAAGCATTCTCTTGACATCTGAAAACAGGAAAAAGTTGCTGGTGGCTAAATCTGGAGAATACGGTGGATGGGTAAGCAATTTGAATCCAATTCATTCAATTTTGTCATCGTTTTCATCGATTTGTGACACGGTGCATTGTCTTGGTGAAACAACACTTTTTTCTTTTGCAAATGTGGCCGTTTCTTTGCGATTTCAGCCTTCAATCGAACCAAAAGTGCACAGTAATAGTCGCTGTTGATGGTGGTTCCTTTTTGGAGATAGTCGATGAATATTATTCCGTTCACATCCCAAAATACAGAAGCCATCACCTTACCGGCTGACTGTTGCGTGTTTGCTCGCTTTGGATTCGGTTCGTCGACTGTCCACTCAGCTGACTGTCTTTTGGATTCTGGTGTGTAACAGTGAAGCCATGTCTCATCCATTGTCACTTATCGACGATAGAATTCCATTTTATTGCGGTTTAACAGCGCCAACCACTCCTCTGAAGCATCGATTCGTTGTTGTTTTTGGTCGACTGTGAGCTCATGCGGCACCCGCTTTGCACAGAGCTTTCGCATACACAAATGTTCGTGTAAAATGGTAAAAACACTACCACCTGATATCTTTACAATGTCAGCTAGCTAGTGCACCTTCAACTTGCGATCATTTATAACCAATTTTTGGATTTTTTTGATGTTTTCTGGAATAACACCCTCATTTGGGCGTCCACTGCGCTCTGCATCATTTGTGCTGGTACGACCATGTTTAAATTCAGCAATCCACTTCTCTACCATTTGTCTCGATGGAGCAGAGTTCGGCTAATGTTTATCAAGCCATTGTTTGGTTTCCACTGTATTTTTTTCATCAGAAAGCAATGCTTTATCAAAACTCGAAATTCACTTTTTTCCATTTTTTTTAATAACAAAAGTTGCTTCACACAAAATGCGAATCAATAGCCAGATTGCTGTCAAATTTATGCACGTACCGTTTGAAGGTTAGTAATAAATAAAATCATATGGAAAAAATTCTATTAACGCCATCTTTGTTTCATCCTGTGGACTTTTTGAATGGACTGTTACTGGGTTAAATTCGTAATAGAAAATTGCTACAAATTCTTAACCCATCATGACGCAGTATGTTAGTTTAAATGTAGCTTTTTCCAAAAATTGTAGCGTCAATATCGCTAAGTTATTGTAAAATATTGGATTTTGAATTAAAGAAATTGGCCCAAGTCATGTGCAACATTAATAGTTTTTTTGGCTTTCTGAATCAGACTAATAAAAGATCTGACATTTTAGTTATTTCTTTTCAAATATTTTATTTCTAGAGGTTTATTACTATTTAAAAGAAAACATTTTATTTCTAAATTCATGTGACGATATGCTTTTAAAATGTTTGCTAAAAATGTTTATTACTGTTGGTTGCAAGCGGAATTTTTTGCAAATATTTGGTAATGCCAGTGTATGTTTCCAAAGTTGTTACTTTCTTTAAAGCTTTGAAAGATTTATAGTTTCTGTGCATTTGTAATTTTTTTGTAATAAGGGGACCATTGAACAACAGAACTAAACATCAGGCTTCTATTGCCGGTATATTAATAATTAGCATTACTTGTTTACACTTTGGTGCAAGCATGATTTTTATGATCCCATTTAAAACACCAAATACGATTTTATAGGACTTTTAGGAGCAAGTCATAATAATTAATCGATTTTTTTTATTATTATTTATCTGAAAATTGAAAAAAATCGAGTAATTATAGAGTTACTACGTTGTTTAGTTTATTCAAACCAAATATTTTTATTGATTCTCACATTCCCATATCAGATTTATAAACAAGTAGTGCATTCACTTGTTATGAACATCACATTCATTAATAAGCAGCTTATGAAATAGTTCATCAATCGATAAATATGTGCATAATTTTTAATAAATTGTGCTTAGAAAATACACCTCGCCACGAGCTATGTACAAATTTCACACTAATTACTAAATTGCATTGATTGAAAACGTGCTGTACGTGCGTCAATTAATAAAAAACTAACTTACGCACTATGGACATATGCAATGTCGATCCAAGATCAGTTAGAATGTTAGTTAGATGATTATGATATTTCGTGAATATTTCTTCGTCTGAAAATGTTTTTTTTTTCAATGCGAACCACATTTTAATGTAAATAACGTCAATATCATACTTACACCTAGGGTCGTTGTAAATTCTATTGACACTTGCGTCGTCTACATTCCCTCCAAGCATAACAGCGATGAGCCTTTCTATGAAATCTCGGACTTGTTCCTTTTCTTTCTTCTTTTTGACTTCGACAACTTCTCCTTCGTCATCACTCCTGCCCTGTTCCATATCGGTCCGATTCAGTACTGCAACAATAACGAACTAAGTCATGAATATTGCCCAATAAAAAAACGGCCCCAATTCTAACCGAATAGATCCAAATATGAATAGCGCATACTAATTAAAAGAATGTTAGTTCAGTTACCTTTAGATAACGGCGATAAAGTGTCCAAGATACCTTTCGCCCATGATGAATCACCTCGAGAATGACACGATTGACAAATCCATTCTCTTTTCATGTGTGGAAAAGTGCATTTCTCGCATACTTTTGCTCCGCATTTTGAACATATCACGACCTTTTCATTGCATAATAGACCTTTTGTTGAACGCAGATATACGCCACATACCTTACAATGCCACTTGCGATTTCTGTAAAAAAAAAGATAAATATAAATTTTCGCCCAGAGATTTTTTGGGTATTCATTTTAACGAGTTTTTGTGTGTGCCAGTTTTCTTCTAATACCCTCAGAAGGCAGAAAGCCAACTGAAATGAATCCAGAAACAACTAGGTACACGATAACCAGCTCTTATTCCATCAACTTCCATAATTTGTGAATTTTATTATTTAATATAAATATGTAATGCTCATTTGTACCTAATTCCTAATTATTAAGAATATATGGATCATTTCATAAAGAGCATTTGTTACAATTTGATTAGGTTTCCTTGGGAAAATAGGAGGAGTTATTAATTTACTTAAGAAATCACATATTTATATGTTGCTTATAAAAGCATAAACAAATTTTGATTAAATGTGTTACCTGGGCAATTCACCGGATGTCACTTTTTTTAGTTACCAAAGAAATCCAAAGCAAAATGGAAAACGTGTTTGAACCACCCGGATAGATAAATTTGATCAGAATTTTTTCAGTCATTGATGCAAATCTTAAATTTTTTTAGTGGAAAAACTTATTCATTATCTTCATTTTATGACTCCTATAAAAAATCCTTATACAGTAAGGAACAGCTAAATGAAATAAATTCGGTATGTCAGTTATTGTACATATTTATAAAAAATCCCAAGACATGTCAATTTAAGATTATAAAATGACATCCTGCATTGCAAAATTTCATCCTTAGATGCAATCCCCTTTGAGTTACCGTTTTAGCTCCTAAATTTTTTAATTGGAAGTAGGAGCTTTGTATACCTCATTTGAAAGGTCTTTTTATTCTCTATTAAAAAATGTCGTGGTTGCTACATTTATTTTAAAAATAAACAATAACAAAATAATTTCTCAATTAGATGAAACTTTCTACAATAATAACTAATAGCGGCTCGTCCAGTTCGTCCTCGATAATCATAAAAGGATCAAAAACAATTTCGATGTCCTTTCTTGATTTTGTAAAGAAGGAAACGTAAAAACTAAGCAACTTTATCATAGTCAATTGTACTTTTTGTCGAAAACATCCCAGTAACTTTCTAAAACTGTGAGAGAATTAAACAGTAATCAGTATCGTGCTTCAGTTTGCTTTTTGCACATTTTGAAAATTTAATATGGGTCATTTAACAAAAATACGTAAAATAATAATTTTACAAATGATCGGTTATGGAGATAGAGCAAAATCACAGGCCGAAGTCCTCGTCTATTTCAACAAAAATTTCTTGATTTACCGCCTATATCCCAAGGTACCATTGGAAAAATCGAAAAGCATTTTCACGAACATGTACAAAAGGTAAAAAAAAACCCTCCAATGCATTAACTAATCATACCAAATTGGAAATAGTTGAATGAGTTTCAAGAAAATCCACATTCTTCAAGTCGACAAGTAGCTGCACCAGTACACGTTAGTCATTCCTCGATTATTCGCGTACTGAAAGAAAATAAAAAGCATCCTTATAAACTGACATCATGTCAAGAGCTAAGTGAAGGCAATTTTGATAGAAGTTATTTTTGTGACCAAATGATGCAAAGATTAAATAATAATGTCATCCAAATAGAAGACATGTTGTTTTCTGATGAGTCCACTTTTACTCTTCATGGTCGTGTAAATCGTCAAAACTGCCGCTATTGAGCTAGTAAAAATCCCCACTGGATAAGAGAATTACATACACAGAACCTTAAAAAAGTTAATATTTGGGCAGGGATTATTGCAAATCATGTCATTGGTCCATTTTTCAATAATGGAAATTTAAATGGAGATAATTATTTAGCATTGCTCCAAAACAACATTGTACTAGCTTTGGTAAACTTATATCCAACTCAAGAAAATCCACACGTTCCAGCTAATGTAATGTGGTTTCAGCAAGATGGGGCGTCACCACACTACCAAGTAAATATCCGGCATTATCTGGATATTACATTGCCAAATTGGTGGATAAGGAGACGAGATATGGTAGAATGGCCACCACGATTATCAGACCTGACGACGTAGTTGACTTACGAGCAAGAATAACGCTTGCGATTGCGTCGGTGACACCAGAGATGTTCAATAATGTCAGAAGATTATTCACGATTAGGATGCTGCCAAGAGTGGTGCCCATTTTAAACATCCCCTACATTAAGTATGGTTTGTTTTTTATTTTATTAAATGAAAATATTAGATTTATATTTTGTTGTTGAAAATTGAAATTACTTTTTTTACCGTTAATTTTTGAAATAAATATGGCAACCGTGACATTTTTAAATAGAGAATGAAAAGACCTTTCAAATTGCCAAATCCACCTCTCAGAAGCTAGACTTTCTTTTTACAGCTAAAAAGTGCGCGGGTTGCATTTGAGAAAAATATGAATGCTGGAGCATTTGCACCCCCTAGTTCATGCAACAAACTGAAAACTTAAATGTATTCAATTGGGGAACTTTCCAATTGTTCAGAATTCATCCTTTGCTTGAAACATTTTTTCGTAATTTGTATCTTTTTCTCAAATTTCGTGTACTTTTTTACAAAAATCTTCCCTTTTCTTTTGAAATTTCACATTTATTCATACAATTTGATCTCTTTTATCAAACATAAATGTCAAAATTTCGAATTTAAAAGCTACTTGATTTTTTTTCTGAAATTTCGCCATTTCCCAAAATTTGACTTTTTTTAGAAATTTCGACTTTTTTTGATTCTGAAAATCACAGCTTTTTATTAAAATTTGCCTTTTTTATGAAATCTGGTCGATATTCTGGCAAAAAGGTATATTTTTTAATTTCAAATTTTTGTGAAAGGACAAAAATTTCTTTGTAAATTTCAAACCTTTTTTAATTCAAATTTCTGGAAGTTTCAACTTGTTTGTCAAAATTTTCATGTGCTGTTACAATATTTGACTTTTTCTGACGGCCGTTAAGGCAAGGTAGGGCGTCTGTCTCCCTCTGACTCGAGGAGTCCAGAGAAAATACAGGCTGGTCCATAAGTAATGGTACACATAGCAATGGTGGATTTTTCGAATAAAAATAATGAGATTTAGCTACATTTACCTTATACCAAAAATTGATATTAACAGAGATACAGGGTGTCAAAGTTGAAAAAAAAAATCGATTTTTTCGTATAACTATGAAATGAATTGTAATATAGGCACGAAATTTGGCACAAGGGGGTTTCTTAAGTCGATAAACTCTAATTTGCTAACATAGTACCAATAGCTGATAGGGGTCACTTCCTGCGCTAACCTGCATAATTCTAAATCATCATAACTTTTTTGTGCACCCACGTATATTAACTTTAAATAAGTCATTTTATTACCGCCCAAGAAAATTTTAATAGTCTAGGTGGTCAAAGCAGATATCTGGAGAAAAATTTCAATAAAAGACAGCCAGATTTTTAATAGTTTACAGTCCCTTAACATGAAAAAAGTCATTTCTCACATACTTATTTTTGAAAATAAATTTTGTTTCAGTATATTATTTAAATTTGCTTTAGAAATTTAAAAAATATGTGTAATAATAATGTCAGTAGAGTAATATTTGATATAAACTATTTTAGAGTCAGTTTTATTACTTTTATTCTGAAACCTACTGCGAAAAATTCACATTTACATAACTTAAAATAAACGTACTGCAAACTTTGGAGGCAAATATCTTGAAAACGGTTGCTTGTATTAACATTTAGAAAGTATACCTTTTTTACGTAAAAAATGTAGGTAAACCAAAGTATCTATTTAAAATAAGGTACATGAAGGCACAAAAAAGTTATGATGCTTTAGAATAATACAAGGTAGCGCAGGTGGCGCCCCCTATGATTTACTGGCAATCTGTTAGCAAATTAGAATTTCTTGACCAAAGAAACCCCCCTATATCTATATCTCTGTTCATATCAACTTTTGGTATAAAGTAAATGTGGCTAAATCACGTTATTTTTATACGAAAAATCTACTTTTGCTCTATGTATCATTACTTATGGTCCATCCTGTAAATATTCGATTTTTTTCTTAAAATGTGCTCCTTTTTGTCACAATATTTGACATTTTCTGACGCCCGGTCGGACGCCTCTCTTCCTCTGACTCGAGGAGTCCAGAGAAAATTCAATTTTTTTCTTAAAATGTGTTCTTTTTCTGAATTTCGATAAAATCTCTTCTTTCTGGGAAACTTCAAAATTTCACCAAGATTAAACGCTTTTTCTCAAAATTTAGATCTTTTTTGCAAAAGTTCTCTCACAATTTCGTCTTTTTCTCGGGGTTTTATTTTTAATTTGGACCTTATTTTTAATTTGATTTCCTTTGGAAAATTTTTCGTCCATTTTAAAGCTTTTTCGAAATTTCGCCTTTTTTCCAAATTCTGTTATTTTTCTAAACATTTACCTGAAAATTGCGATCTTTTAGATATTGATCTTTTTAAAAATTTTGTTTGGTTTCCTAAAGCTTGTCTTTTTCAGAATATCCTAATTTTTATCTCAGTATCCTGTATTTAATATTTCTATAAATTTTTTTCTTTTTGCTGCTAAATTCGTGTTTTTTGTCAAAATTTTGAATTTTTCTAAAATAATCTTTTACCTAAAATTCGTCTCTTCCTCAAAATTTGTCTTTTTCGAAATTTCGATTTTATTTTAAAAATCCTACTTTTTGGACTTTTTTAAATGTTATTTATTTCAAAATTTTGTCATTTTCTTGAATATTTGCCTTCTTCAATAAATTACGACTTTTAGATCAAATGGTCTTATGGTTCTGAAAATCTTCACTTTTCTCTCTAAATTAGCTCAAAAAGTTAATAAAATGTTACGAAAAATATTTTAGGGGATTTCGAGAAAAAGATTTCTTGTAGATTCAACATCTTTATGAATTTTAAATTTTGAGAACCATACTTTTGCAAATTGCGATTTTCTTTCTTAAAATAGAACTTTTTTGAAAATTGCGTTTTTTCCCAAAATTATACTTTTGAAAATTTTGCCTTTTTTTGAATTTAGAACATTTCTTTAGTTTTTGAGGAATAAGCTTTTATTTTTAATATGATTTATTGAAAATTTCAACTTGTCCAATTTCCCTCGTAAAATTGGACCTTCTTTAGGAAATTTGAAATATTTTTTAAAAAGTTCAATATTTTTCTGGAAATTGCAACGTAATTTTCAAAAATCGTGAACTTATTTCGAAGTCTTTGTTTTTTCTGATTGTTTTTTAATTTGATTCCCGATAATTTCAACTTGTCCGAGATTCATCTTATTCTGCACTTTTATCTCAAAATCCGATTTTATCTGCTTTGAACATTTCGATTTAAAATTGAATTTTTTCTAGATTTACTTTTTCACATTTGTTTATTTTTTTTTCAAATTAAATCGAAATTTTAATAGAAATATAAACAATCTGAGAAGAATATTTTTAAGAAATTTTGAGAACATGGTTTCTTGACAAATCTGAAAAATATGACAAAATTGAAATAAAATAAAAATTCTGAGGGAATTGTTTTTAAAAGTTGCATTTTTTACCCGAATTCGACTTGTTCTGGAAATTACAACTTTTTCACAAAAATTTACTTTTGGAAATTTCGTCTTTTTTACATTTTCACTTTTTCGAAATTGCTACATTTTTTAAAGTTATCCGAAAAGTTTCTTCTTAAAATTGGGCTTCCTTCGAAATTTTTACTTTAATCTGAAAATGCGATGTCCCCAGTTCTGTAATATTTAAGTGAAAATACACATTACTAAGCGTGAAGGTTTTCTTTTTTGCCCCTAATTTATTCAGACTGATTGTTGTTGCCCCCCCCCCCTTGATGAAAATCTTGCCTAGGCTTATGTCCAAGATATTTCTTGATTTGCATTGCGTGCCTGACTAATCGTGGAAATTTATTAAAAATCATTTAGGTAAATTTACTAGAATTTTTGAATGTCCATATTGTAAAATTTGATGCTAAAATTAGTGTTGTTTTATAAATCTATTAATTTCATTTGGAACTGTTTCTATGTCGCATATTAAATGACTACGAAAGATATGGAAATTACAAGCAGTTTTTTCTTATCGAAATATGTTAAATCTCGATTCAAATTGGTTTATTAAGTTTTGAAATTCCTTGCCGCATTTACTTCTATCTGAAGGAGTTTCTTTTCTCAAGTATGGAAAATGTTTAGTGTTTTTTGACAATATATTGGTAAGTTCTATTTTTTCGTCAAATTGTTTGACATTTTCTTTTCCAAAATTTTTACGCAAAACAGTACCGCTTAGGCGGGCCACACAAAAATGTTAGGCGGGCCCTCTGAGACTCGCGGGCCGCGTCTTGCTCATCCCTGGCCTAATTGATGACGAACGGAATTTTTCCCAAAAATTACAATCTATCCTTGTTTAAGAAGGCGGTTCATCACCATCTACTCTTGTTTCCGCATCCTACCCCGGGTGCTTTGAAGGCATAATAGGGTTATCTTTTGCGAGTGGATTGAACATAAAAAAAATTAGGGGTAACAAGCCCCTACTTTCGGTTTAAAAATTTAGAGGTTGCAACTGTCACTCAAGGAGGGTTTCATCTAGGGATGAAATTGTTACGGTGGAGGGAGTCATTTTATAACATAAAATTGACCTGTCTCGAGATTTTTTATAAATTTGTAGAATAACTGAGATACCGAATTTAATATATTTGGCTGCTCCAAATTGTATGTATTTAGGTACATTACTGATAATTTATAAATTAGTGTTAAATTTTAACTACCGTTTTCTCAATAACAGTTTTGTGGGATTGGTTTCATTCTGTGGAAAGCCGTCCAATTGTAAAGATAAAAATAAAATATCCCAAATTTGCAAAAAACCCAACCCAATGGAAACATAATTTTATTAAATAACAACTATTTTCGAAAATAAACTTGGCCAAACTTGGCTAAATTTATTGATATAATACAGCTAGCCTAAGCATAATTTAAAGTTAGCATATATTAACTAATAGGTATGTATAAGGATTTGATTTGCAATTTTATTTGCATTAAACGTGTTTTATTTGATCAATAAATAAAAAACTTGTGTAAAAGTATAAACATTTATCATGATTTGTGTGATTTGTGTCTGTAAGAAAATCTGTTTTCAGATACTAACTAGAACATTTTTCAAGATTGACCCGAATTCCTTTTCCACAGACATATAATACTAACCCACATTTACGTAGGAAGCATGCACATTATTGGATTGAATAATAATTATATAATTCATTGCCTTTATATAAGCAGTTTTGTGTTAAAGAACCATGTTAACATGTTGATCGAGAAAGTTATTACACAATCTATTACTTCTCCTTTCAATGTTTCGCATGGACCCATGCAGTAAGTTTCAGACATTGCTTGTGTTAAGTCCATGTCGAAAATTGCTTTACATAAACTCATGTGCGCAAAAGTTCGATATAATTATCAAATTTTATTAAATGAATCCAGCCGTGATTATTTTATTTCTGTTTGGAAGTGCTACATGTTTGGGAACTATAGGGGATTATCCTCCAGGAACATATCAGCAGCACACTACGCACTTGGATATATTTATGGCGCTTTTTATGGTGTGTACAATAGAGATTGTGGTACTGAAAATTATGACCTTTGAGGAATCATTGGACAGCAGAAGACAAGCCCTGAGAAATTTGCGTTTCAGTAGCGGATAATATAACTAAGGTTTTTGTGATAATTTTGGTTGTATGGTAATAATTTGTTATATAAAATGTGATGTTTAAATTATGTAAAGTGATATAAAATTGTGTGTCAGGCTTGCCAAATTTATCTCTTAGAAAATAAAAATGCAACGTTTTAATATATACTTTAAGTAAATAGAGTTACCAAGAGGAGAGAGAGAAAGAAAATAAGACATTACTTATTCTTAAAGAAATATGTGACATTTGTATGATCATTAGGAAAAATAGAAGTGTAATATTCACTAATCGAGAAGTTTTATTTAAATCTCATTTTTAAGATAATTTTGAGATTAAGAATCCTTATACCGTTCGCTTACTAATTATCTTTAAAAACAGAACAGAGTTTCTATTACTTTGCTATTTTTTCATTGGATAAAGTACAAATAAAGAATTTAAATGATTACCCTCTAATTTGAACAGCCCTGAATAATAATGTAACAAAATGTAATTATAAAGTTTAGTTTTTGAATTTTCTAGAAAACAATAAGTTTCAAAGAAGTGAATTGTAACTTAATTTCGACACGTTTATATAATATTCTTCAAATTATTCATTGTTTGATGAGTCAAAAATACACTAAATCGTCATCTCTTTGGAGGAATAATAAACATCCCAACTTTAATAAGTCGTGACCGCCTCGCATGGAGGTTGTGCGCAGCATTAGGCCGGCAAACAGAAGGAGACGACAATTTGAGTGATTGTCTCATGAAATTTTGACGAAAAAACTTTTTTTGTAGAGCGAACGAATCAGTTTTAGCAATTTGTTTAGTTGTGATCCTTGCGCAAAATTTAATTCTGAAATTAAAATGATAATGAAACTAAAACAATTTAAACAATGCACAGTAGTTAATTGAACTTGCTGCCACTGTAAGGGGGCGCCTTACAAATTTATCTTTTAGAATAAAATATAGATCTCTCGGATAAATATTTCAAAGTTCAAAACTATGATGTCGACAAAATATGAATGAAATATTTAATTTAGTTGATGCATTGTTAAACTTTCTACCGCTTACTTTTATGGCATCTTTTCGTAACTCCAGGCGAGGGTGATACTGGTCAACGAGAGAAAGGTATCCTTAAAGTTATAAAAATTTAATAATTCTTTGAAATTCTGAAAAAAGCACAATACACCATATCCCTTTCGCCTTAGTTCCGAGCCGAGTAGGTACTAATTCTGCTAGTGTTTCATTGTGTCTTTGAGTAAGAAAAAAAAAGCAATTCCAGTATATTGCTAAAACTGTCCACTTTACAACCACCCCATTCTCGCATATGACAACTTATATTTTATTTCAACTTACAAAAAACTTTAAAAAGTGTTTTATTTTAGTGTTCCCCAACACATATTACTTGTGCTCGGGTAACTTAGCAATCCGTACAATGTTAGGGTTCCGTGCCTTAAAAAGGAAAAAACGGAACCTTCATAATCTCACTCTGATGCCCGTCCGCCCGTTTGTCACAAAGAAGTTTTTCTCTTTGTGACGTATGTAACGTAGAAATTTCAATTTTTGCACAGCGTTAGTTCTCGATGATTCACGCAAACACCGCCAGCCAACTATTAAAAAAAGAAAATATTTTATAATAAAATGGGGAGATTAATTTGGTATCTAAAAAAATCAAGTTTTAGTTAATATATCGTGTGCGATATCAATTGAAAGAGCTACCTCTAAGGATCCTAAAATATTTTCTTATAATTTTCAGTTCAACAGTCTTAAAGATATAACTCAAAATGTGTCAGAAATGACCTTTCTTCCTATTTTCTTTGGTAATGAAATTAAAAATTTGATAGTGTTAGTAGATATTGGGCCATAGATTATCGAAAAAGTGCAGGGTTTTTCGATATCGTTACAATTGCTGAAAAAATTTTTTATGGAAAAATAGGCGCTCGCATTCCAAGGCTCTTTAATCCATATAGTAAACATTTTTTCAAATAAAAAACTTAATTTAGCTGAAGAATAGAACGCAGATCAAATTTGTCTTTTACATTATTTGAGATGAATATTTTTGGAGTTAGCACTAGTTTATTAAATTGCTCGCAACATAGTAATTGCGGTTGCGGTTTAAATGTGTTAGTCATCGACTTATTGCAAATCGCGCATGAAAGCTTTTTACTTCAGACATTATCATTACAGTTATCAGTTCCATAAATATTGGGATTCACTGTAGAAACAGGTGTGTATGTCTGAAAATTGACATTTTTTTTATTTTACAAATAAAAAAAAACAAGAAAATTTGGATAACATTTCAAATTCATACATAGGCAAAAAATAATTTACTTTGGTCTATTGACTGTTCACTGTAGTAATTGGTAAGGAACCCTAATTGTTCGAGACCGACTCGCTTTTGGTTGAATTTTTTAATTATACTTAAGAAAAGTTTTGCAAAATTGTAGGAATTTCTCCCAGTAATTTTTTGAGAAAATGTATCATAATACCTTAAGGCTGTTGTGTTGTTAACATTTTATTTATTATGACATTAAACATGTTTATAATGTGTAGTATACTAGGTATAATTATTACTTGTGTATTTTTTATGTTAATTAACCAAATTATATTTTATAACTTGTGAATGCAACAAAATTTACATAGGTGAAACATCCAGACCTATGTGGATTCGTATTAACGAACATAAGAATTACCTAAGTAAGGGAGATTTTTCAAAATCGAAAATTTGCGAACACTCTTTTGAATACGATCACAGAATTCAGTGGACAAAATCCTGCATTATTGGCAGAGAAACAAATTATAAAAAAAGAAAAATTAAAGAAGCAGCTTTAATTTTACTAAATGGAGATAACTGTGTCGCGAATTGTTCGATTGATATAAACGATATGTGGCTGCCATTGTTAAAACGAGAAAAACATCTGGATCGCCTTAGAATCACCTAGGGAATAACCTAATAAACTGTCAGAATTACTTTCTGACAGCTTACACAAATTTGTAAAAGAATAAATTTGAATTGATTTTCTGACGATGGGCAGAGAATAACACTGCCCGAAACGTTAAAATTTTAAATAATCTTGTTATTTATTTTTTACGTCGTTTAAATTTTAATATAGTTTTAAGTGTTTTTCAGTGTTGAGTCCCAAACAGCGATTGACAAACCAAGATCCAACGCAATCGCTGTTTGCGGCAATCTATAACGGATTGCCATTCCTTAATAGAAGGTACTGAAATTTAGGATTGTGAAAGGAGTGACCGGCGAAGAAAAAGCCAATAAAACTGCATACAAATATGAATACTTCGCAAATAAATTACAGAGAATATATTTATAGGCTTGGTTCTCTATGCAGATTTTTATTACTCGAAAATAAACACTAATACTGCGTTTAAAAATATTTAGAGAGGAGCGCTATAAAAGAAGTTCGCATCAGGGCGTCGACAACCCAAGGGCCGGCTCTGGCTCTTAGTAGGAAATTTCGAAGTTTTTCGCTAATTTCGTATTGTTTTCTTATAATTTCGTTTTTTCAACTTCAGACTTTAGGCTTACAATATTTTCCTCATAAAATGTCGACTTCTATCTCGAAACCAAGATTTTTTTCTTACGATTTTGAAACTTAAGCCATATTTGCGTTTAAAAATCAAAATTAAAAAAAACGAGCAATAATTTAGTTAACGTCGAATCTCACTATTGAAGTTGAAATTTCGAAAATTAACTCGATATTATATTTGTATACATTAAGAGGTCTTTTTTTCAGAAATGTGATCATTAGGTGAGAATTAAATTTTGCAACTTAGATTTTTTCCTAAAATCTAGAATTTAGAATTTTTTCATTCCAAAGTTCCTTTTTTCTAAGATCTTCTTTTTCTTAAATTTTGAGTTATTTATTGCACATCACGACCGTTGCTCGTGGTTTGCTCTATTATTGGAAAATGCCAAAAAAAACAAATTTTTGTCATAAAAATAATTGTAACTCGGATAATTTTGTACCAAATTAATTGCAATATAGCTCTTTGCATAAAGGAGAGCTTTCTTAACACATATATGCCTATTGTCCTTTTAAAAAGACTCGGTATGTGTTTCTGCTTATTATTTTTTGAAGGATTATGGTAATAAATAAAAAGATGACTTGATTAATCTGTCCTGTCACACGATTTTTCTTGTTAATTCATTATTTTATTTTCAAATATTTCCTTGCTTTCAAAGTAGTCAGCCTTTCAAAAATGTCATTTTTAGATGTGGAATATATCCAGGGTAGAAGTTTGGATATGTAAGTAATATATTTGCTCTGTAATATATTTTTAAATATTATATTTTCGTAGTAGTGTTTGGAAAAATATAGCAATCATATGTCTACAATATGCAACCTCTAAAGTCTATCGTATTTTTGCTATACCTCCCTAATTAGGGGGGTTCTTTTAAAAGGACAATCAGCAGATAGGGTAATAATCAATTTATTATGGGGGATCTAACTTTTCATAATCTTCTGGCAGCATTTGAAGAAAATATTCCAGTAAATGATTACCAAGAATTTAAAATAAATATTATGCACCCCATCAATTCAAATGACGACCTCACCGAAGATTTTGGTGACGAAAATACTATGTCACTAAATAATCTGCCATGAAGACAACTAATAGCAGAAGCTGAAATAAACATCATCTGGTAATGACAAGGACAAGGAAGACAACATACCCCTGATAATTTTACAACTGGGATAGAAGAAGTCTTCTAAAATATATGACTTGGTATTACCAGAGGTAGAATGGCCTTTCTACGGCTGAAAATAATATTCTCCAGTAAAATTATTTCACTATTTTATGGATCAAGAAATATTAGACATGTTTGTACGCAAGAGCAAAGCACAATAAAAATGGAAATGTTACCGAAAGTAAAAAGAGGTCATTTTTTGGCTTACTTTTACTGAGTGGTTATGTGCCATTTCCACGAAGACGAATGTTTTTAGAAAATAATAAAGACACATACACAATTCTACTGTAGTTAATGGCTTGTCTAGGAACAGATTTGAATTTGTTATGGCGAATTAGAATTGTTGTGATAACAGTACATTGAACAGAACAGATCGTTTTGCAAAAGTTAGACCACTGTTTGGCACAATTCAAAAACCATAGAATATTTTTTTTGTTTTTTTTTTAATATTTATATGATGCTCATATTATCTGGGGTGTCTACATTATTTTCTATTTTATCAAAATGCCGCAAAAAATAGTAAAGAAAAAATGTAGGCATATCTGGATTAAGTCGACGATACCATTTGCTAGATTTTTAAATTGCGATCAAGTCCAAAATTCCTCATTGAAATACAACTGTCAGTCTGCGTGTGAGTCACCCAGAGTGCTCACCTATTTTGAGATGTTATAAATTCAATTTCATAACTAAACTTTGTATGTCTAATAAATGACCTGCGATAGTCTATAAATTGGACTGGTTTGTTTATATACAAGGTGATTCGTTTCACGCTATCACAAAACATCGACATTTTTTTAAAATCGAACACGTATTTTTTTCACACTATTGAAAGACCTGTTTACAAAGCCTTTCAAAAGTTTAATATACTTGATATATATTTTGAAAGGTTATTTATTTGTAGCCTATTAAATTTGTGAAAAATATTACATATTTTTTTGTGCAAAGACAGCTTGTGTGCTCTGAAAGAATTGAAACGTGTGACATATATATTCAAAATTTTTTGAAAATGATTATAGTTTAGAAATAGCCTTACAGTAATACTAATAATAATACAAAATCAACATTAATAGTCCATTTATTAAAAGTAATAGTGAAATGTAAAAAAAATATTTAATTAACTTGAAATTATTTAATTTAATTATTTAAAAACTCTTATTGGTTAATTTCGAAGAAAAAATTAGAAAAAATGCTCTATGAGGCCACCACCTGTATTAATGCCTAAATTTAGCCTTCTAATTACAGGGGTCAAACCTGATTTTGTCACATGAACTCTGGTTGGTAATTCTGTTTGGACTACCTACTCCCATCATAAAACCGTACTTATTTCTTTCCATCACCCCTAGTTTTTTTGTGACAAAGTAAAATTTATTTTTGGAAATGTAGTATTCCCAAATACTGTTCGTTTTTATTTAGGTGCATATATTATTTACATCTTATAAAATTTTATCAGAAATAAAACATAATATCATAATCATATTAATTCTTTATTTGAGGTTTTTTTATCATTAAAATTAGAGTACTTTTTATGTGAATCAGACACCAGGGATCGAAAAAATCACAATTATGAAAAAGTTTGTCCTACACGTAGATCTTTAATTTGTAAATAGAAAGCTGTAAAGCATTTCCACTTGTAAAGCTCTCTGGTATATTTCTACCACCACTTCATATCAAATTAGGCTTACCAAAATTTTTCTAGAGGGGATGGGTCCCAATAAAAATGGATTTTTATATTTTAAAGAGATATTTCCCAGAATGAGTGAAGCATTAGTAGTTATAGAATCTCAAATTAAGAAAATTAGTAAAAGACTCGTTGTTTAAAGAAAAATCAAATATTTAAAAAAAAATAGCATATGAAAATGCTTAAAAAATTTAATTGGAAAATTTTTGGTTTACCATAAGAGTGACATCTAAAGATATTTGGTTAAAAATCTTTTATTCGAGCATTAAACTTTGGGTTGCAATATGAGGATCACGATTCATTTTTTAGACACATATTTTGACTTTATTCCTACCAATTAGGAGGCTCTGGGAGGCTCTAAGTGATAAGAACCGATGAAAGTTTCATGCGGACATTTTAATGATGGAAAAACTTTATCAGGGCAGACTAAATTCAAGGGTGTTGACTGACTACTACTGCTTGATCAAGAGGGACCAATTAAAAGCTAAATAATCTAAAAAAACAAAGATTATAAGTTCCTAATGTACATATTTCATGTTATATTTCTGGAGATCCATTATTTTTCAAACATTTATAACAAACAAATGTCATGGGAGATGAAAATGTCAAAACAGCTTATTTTAAACGACAACAACTAACACTTTTAAAGAATACAAAAGAAGTTTATGTGACACGACAAAACTTCCATTTTGTTGACCAGTGCTATCTGCATATGAAGTGTTTTAAATGTATTCTTGTAATGACTATTAATATTATTAACTTCTGCGGATATTTTATTTAACTTCAGCTATGTTGTTTCTCCTGAATTTGCAATTTGACATTTCGGATATTCTATTTTCTTCAAAGCACCCTGGCCATTTTTACCTAATATGGTCCAGACGATATAATGTTTTCTCAAATTTAATAAGCTAACCATAATCATTCAGAATAGATATCAAGGATATGATATTTTTAAGAATCTCTTTAAACACACTTTGCCTGGCTTGAAAACGTGTTTCTGTTAAAAACAAATTTGATGCCTTCTGGTACCGTAAAATGAATCAACCTGTATATAAAGGAATATGTGCGATTAATAGACCACCACGTAACATTTAACAACCATCGACTTAATGTGTCCGAAAAAGGGGTGAGCACGACAAGAAGTTGCTTTACTTCTTGTCTTGCTAATTTTTTGCTGGTTTGATTCTTGTTTTGCTAGCAAGAGTCTTGCCTTTTCTTACTATTACTGGCTTCTTTGTTTTGAGCATGTTTGACAACAACACAGATTCAGAATTCATTGCGACACGATCAATTTAAAAACTACATCATATATAAAAGATGTAAACTAAAAAAAACGATAAATTGGAGATGTGGGCTCTCAAAAGAAAAATCCAAAATTTAGAGAAAGACCTAAATTAAAAAAAACATAAAAATCTCTCAGAAATGTTATGTTGAATCTGGAAATTTTAATATTTTAAGAAAATTCGAGTTTTTTCAAAAATATTTAACTTTTCCTTAAAGTCTGAATTTTTGATTTTAATTTAATATAATGTTTTTACTTAATTTTCCACCTCAGCGTCGACTTTCTTGACTTTAAATATAAACTTTCGACTATGCTTCTGAAATTCCTTAGAAAATATTTTCCGAAATTTCAAATTGCAACTTTTGAGATTAAAATTCCAAGCTTTAATAATAAATCAAAATTTAGCTACAAAATAAGAACAAGGAATTTATGAAACACTACTTACGAATCTCAGATCCTTATAACTTTTATACATATTGTAGGTTAAGTTCCTCTTAAGTATAGTGCAAAGGACGCATTTCGCTTTCATTTTTGAAAGATTTAGATTTCATAGAAATATTTTTGTTGAAGTAACCTGAACCCAATTCAATTTTTTTATTGTTATATTTTATAAGTTGTGAATATTAAAGAATTCCTCAAAATAAGGACTAAAAAATCAATAATGGGTGCGATATCAAAAAGTTCGAAATTGAGCGAAACAGTTGCAATTTTCAATATTTGGAAATTTAGTGATACCAGCAATAAATAAATTGACTTTTTCTCATATCACTATAATAAAAATATATAACCTAAAGACATGCCACCACCATCGATAATGACTGAAATATTTTATTTAAAATAGTTCACTGGAAATAACTGCAGCAAAATGTTTTTATAATATTAGATCTTCGCTGCCTAAGCGACACGAAAACCTCAGGCTGTCATGACTACTCTATTTTTAGCAAAGACTGTCCGCGTGGATATAATAATACAAACGCCAAGCCGCTTTGCAGTAAATTTTCTGATCCGACAAATTGCACTGCTTAAGCGATAACATTTTCGCAACGAAGCCGCAAAATAAATATCAATCAGAAGGTTAACTCCCACCTTATCTTTTTTATACGGGCGGTACAGCCCGTATCCTCGAATTGTTATAACCTGCTTTTTGTACATAGGCACACGGAACATTATTTTAATTATTATGTTATAATTTTATTTAAGTAATTGTTGAAATTATTTTAAAGAATTAAATCCTACAATAAAATTGGCAGAACGAAATATGATACTTTAATCCTAAAGAAAAGGTCCACAGAGCTGGATATACAACCGGACACGATTCCTTTAAAATCTCGGACCTTCTCATCTTTAGTGCACTGGCAATTTTGACACAGATTTTCGACGTAGACGGGCTTGAAGGTCACGGGACTTAAACGGTCACTTGAGGAGTGTTAGTGATGGACAAAACTGCTAGTTACAAGTAGCAGTTACGAGTTGCTCCTGTTACAACCAAATAATAGTTTTAAATAACTGCTACTTTTGTCACTGTTACTTATTATGAATACGCGTTAGGCGATCACATACAGCAGTACCAGTATACTGAAAGTCGGAAAGGAATGGAACGGAGCAAGTAACAACTTACAAATAGTACCTGCTACTGCTACTTTGTCACTGTTACGCAATCTCAAATCGCAGTAAAAAGCAACCGTCAAGAAATATCTGCTACTCCACTAAACGGTTCCTGCCTCTTAGTCGTTCTTGCTATTTTGTCACAGTATGATTAAACAATAACACTACCTACGCTAAATCACTGAAGTCACAGTTAAGTTCGGGCGATAGGAGAATTGGTACATGGATATGTTTTAAATTTATTTAGCAGACAATCCTTTATAAAGGGAAACTCGGATGTAAGGTATATGTAACACTGATCATTTTTGCTATTATGAGAATTTTAAGAGATGTCTGAGTTTATAAGAGGTAAACATGTGATTTAAAACGTAAAATTTCCCAGTTAATAGCAAATACATGTATCAGTGCAATTAAGCTGTTCTATTTTGACATAAACTCCTAATAGTAACTAATTGAAGACAAAGATGATTATCAACATCACTTATTATTTATTACAAGAACGACATGATTTATATTCAGATATAACATTAAAATTTCAAGATGCTTCTGATTATAGAAGAGAAACACTGATAAAGCCCACAATTCCCTAAGGAAATGGACTGAAAGTACACGGAGTTAATTGAGTCAAGTAAGTAAAGTAGCAGGTAGCAGTAACGTTATGTGTAACAACTACGACTGAAAGATCTTATATGTTCCAAAAGTAGTGGTTACTTTTTGGAACTGAAAACTGTTCCAACTGTTACTCAATAAATAGCAGTGACAAAGTAGTAGATTGCTATGTAGCAACCCAACACCACTTATATGTTCCAAAAGTAGCAGTTACTTTTAGGAACTGATAACTGTTTCAACTGCTACTCAATAAGTAGCAGTGACAAAGTAGCAGATTACTATGTAGCAACCCAACACTAGTTAGCATACTGGTTGTTATTTATTTTGTGGCGAAGTTACAGCCAAATGTATCTGGAAGAAGTAGTAGAGCTGCTATGTTGACATTACTTCAAGATGTTTCCCTAAAGTGCATAATGAAGCATCGAAATTACGTGAGATGTGTAATTTTGGCGATTACCCATAAAAGGTACCGCTAAAAATCCTTATATTTTACTATATTATTTATTATTTAAAATCTCTTCAAAACCATTCTTTTCCCATATACTGCTCTTATAACTTACATGTTAAAATTTGTATGTTTGACAAACTATCTCAGCTTCGGCATCGGCACAGATCTTTTATTTACAAATTTAAAGGACATACATAGAAGAACAATTAATGGGTGAATTACCTTAAACTAACCCTTTATTGCTGACAGCTGAAGTCTATATTTTATAAGAATTAATCTGTTCTTGTATATTACTGATAATTCTCTAAAAGGAGAATATTTTTTTAGCAAATGAAAAACGTGACGATGTTACAAGATTGCAGCAAAGTTGAAAATGTTTCCATTTTTTCTTAGATTTTTTAAAATTTTTTGTAAGCTTCATAGCATGAAAATTGAAAAAAAAATTAAGAAAATTTGAGAACAGGGGGATTACATTCAGATATGTATTAAGAAATTTTTTCTGGTAGAATTTCCAAAAACTTAGATACATTATTTTATCTTGATCAGTTTATCAGGTAAAAAAGTTTAAAGACAAAAGGTTGCTACTTTTGGATTAAATTATTAAGCTTTAACAAACTGATAAACCTTTTATAAGATTAACAAATATATCTATTTAATAAATAATTGTGAATCAAAAAATATTAGATCTGTTTTAGTTTATATTAGGTTAGACAATTTTATATAGTATATGTGTCAAGTTAGAAACTGCGGTAAATAAATTTGTCTTCCCAATTTGAGAATGACTGTTCACTTAAAAAGATTACTGAAAAGATTTAGAATGTCGAAGGACAGAACGTCACCCATATAAAAATGCTGCCCATGTCACAGCGTGAAGAGGGAAAAATATAAAATTTTATTTTGTCAAAAGCAAACGAAATTATAAAAAATTAAATTACGAGGTTTAAATAAAGGGTTCCATTATTTTATTTTTAATTCACACTTCGAATAAATACTTCGCAATAAAAAGACTAATTTTTATGATATTTTGCTGCTTCTGACAACTTTCGACTTTGGTATTTGGTAAGTTAAAGTAATTTGAAAGTAAAATAGATTATTTTCAATGAAAATGTCACTGCTAGAATTTAATAAATATGTATTATATTTAGTTTACTAACATAGTTTACCTCAAATATTACTAAAATCAATCAGTTTCGTCAAAGTAATGAATGGAAAAAACTTACCCCTTCGAAAAACTACCAAATTTTATCAAATGACCTTGAAGCTGTTAATATTTCACACAGACATGTATAGGCAAGATTGAAAAGTGGGTCTCATTGAAAAAGAATTGGAAAGCACTATCGCACATCAGATGTGAACTCCAGTGAATTTGTGACCGGATTTGCGCCATGTAAATGAGATGCCGGTCATCCGTGACAATACAAGGCACAACTAGGAGTTTCACCACGAACGTATAGGGGCACATTAATACAAACAATAGAAATTAGACAGCTGGCCCGATAACTGACCTTAATAACTGTTTTTTTTATACAAGGGCTTAGGGAAAAATAGTGTTACTCTTCTGATCTTGTACTATCTCTCGACTAGTGTTGAAGTAAATGTTTATATTAGAACAAGAGCATACAATCTGAATTATTCTCGCTTTAGGGTGTATTATGCATGCAACAAAAACAATTCAAATAAAACAATTTTAATAGTTCCACAAATCGTTGGTGGACGACATCGTTTTATTTAGTACAGTAGAACTACCGCGACTTTGTTGGTGGATTTTACATAGCGGTCACCTGTGACATTGTCTACGTAGATTGAGAATATAATCATCTATCATAAAAATGTTGATTTCTTTAGTTAGAATTGATTTTGAAATAATCGCATCACACGCAATCGCTCATTAACCCCCCCCCCCCGTATATATGGCAAAATCTCAGTATGGAGCGATGAGGCACAACATTTTTAAATTAATGGGAAAGGTTAGACACTTCAGCTAGCAGTGATCCTGAAAATAGTGCACTAAACACAATTATTTCCGGAAAAAATCGAAACTAAAAGTTTCATTGTTTTAACATTGGAAATGTTTATGTTGAGATATGGGGTGAAGTTTCGGGTTTTCGTTCAAGCTTGAGAGAACAAGGTCTCGGTCGGTCAGACATACTCGAATCGCCAGTCGAGCGCTCTCGGCCTCGAAAAGTCGGCATGAAAACTATGGGAGAATGTTAAGTTTACAGTTCACCGCAGTGCACCATATTCGTTTAATCCAGTGACGTTTCATTGGATAAGGCTATCAGCTATGGATATTAAGAGTATGAAAAATAGCGAAAAATGTAAGACATATCGAGAGCGCAAAAAACGTTTACTAGAGATTGAAAATAGAGAATCTAGTGAGTTAAGTACGAAAACACCGCTAACAAAAACTGAACACAATAGGCGGTATCGTGAGCATGTAAAGATGCGCAAACTTAAAGGTTCTAAAGTTTACACGGGCTACCCAAGTCAGCGGCCCTTAACTGAGGGGTTATAATTCCATTATTATGCTGTAAACTCTTACCCTAAATCCAATTCACGTACTGTCTTGAAAACCTTGAAGTACTCAGTAAACGAATGTGGTAAAATATCTGCACTTATAATTTTTAGGGCTCAAATAAATGTAAATTACTTTTACAATAAAGTTGACAAATTTTTGCTTGTAGATAAATATATTTTAATATTTCATTGTTTTCGCTTTGTACTAAAATATTTCTTTCAAAAGCCATGAGCATAGATGCCTTAATATTATTTTAATTTAAATTATTTCGTAGTCTATTTGGTTATACGAGTATATTTCAATTTAAAAAATAATCTTTCAGAAGAAACTTGGCTAATGGAAACTGTAAATTTAGAAAAGATAAACGTTGCAGAAATAACCTTAAAAATAGAAAAAAGTCGAAAGAAAAATATTTGAATATTCAAGTTTTCACTCGAAATCTCAAGTTGAATACTTCGATATTAAGGTCGAAAATAAAAAAAAATAGCTAAATAAGGCCAAAATTTTGAATTCAGAAAAGTTGCGAGAAAAACAGTAAAAAAATAGACAATTTTAGGAAAATATTCCAGGATTTCAAAAAATTCATAATGTTCTAAAATTTTAAAACATATGTCAACATTTTGAGGTTAAAGATAAAATTTTGCAACTAAATCAAAATCATTTAAAAAAAAATTAAAATATTTTATTTAAAGTCAACATTTTAAATAAATGGCTTGTGTTCTTAAAAAAAGAATCTAGATTAAATTTAAAACCTTAAAAATAAAAAATTAAAGCTTTAACACTGGTTGAAACTTTTATTGGTGTTGGAAATAAAAGTAGAAAGTAAAGTTTGAATTTTGGGATTTTAAAATTATTTAAAAATTTAAAAATTATGAGTGGTGGGTTTCCTACCCACCACTCATAATTTAATAAAAAAGGGGATTTTAAATTTCGAAAAAAAAGTTGACATTACAAAATTTCGATAAAAAATCTTAAGTTTTCGAGTTTATATATTTATAATTTTAAGAATTCTTTAGGCTGTCACAATTTCGAAAATAAGTCAAAATCTTTAGAAATATTTAGAATTTATTATTTAATATGAAAATTTTAAACAAAACATAAATATTTATTGACAGTTTAAGAAAAATAAATGACATTTTGGAAGGTTGAGGAATTTTGTGAAAAAGTCATAATTTCAAGAAAATACTCTATATTTATTTTTTTAATGCAATATCTTGGGATAGACTCGCAAGACTGATGTTCAAATTTTGAATCCGTTTGAAATCCGAAGTTTTAAGAAAAAAACACAAGAATTGCAAGTTTAATGTAAAAATTTAAAAAATTGAAAATTGTGGAAGAAATTATTAAATTTCGGAAAAGCCCAAAATTTGTGTTTATAATTATTTTGAAAGCATAAGCGCATAATTTTGTAAAGAAGAGTAAAAATAAGAGTAAAATAGATTTCTAGACGATTTTCTTTAGGTTAGAAAATTTTAACCTCTCTGGATAAATAAGACGTCAAAATGACCCTTGACGGATCAACCAAAATAGTCAATAAGTAATCGAATGCCGGGTTCGCTACGTTCTCTTTTAAAAAACTTACAGCACACTTGATGACTTTTTCATTTGAACATCCGATAAAATTTTAACTGACATAAATTGAAATTTACTAATTCAATCAGACTCACTCTGTCATTATTAAACGGCTCGAGATAATTATATACCATATCTGTTGCTAATTTAAAGCCCTCATCGCTTCCCATTTTTGTTTTTAGATTCATTTAAGTGGTTAGTTCATTACGACAAGCGTATTTTTGATATTAAGAAATTTCATTATCTTTGCGATTCTGTGGAAGGAGAGCTAATTATTATTATTAATTAATTATGCAATAGAGTTGCTGCAAGACCGCTTTAAAATAAAAGAATAGGTCACAACCGTCCTAAACTTTTTTTTAATTTAGAAGAACCACACAACCCGGTCTAAGACAACTAATTAACTGTAATAAAGGTTTTAGAGCTTTCGGTAAAAAAGGGAATTACTTTTATTTATTATTCCCATAAGAGCGGAAAAATTAAATGATCATGCAAAGCGAAAATGGCAATCAGTACAAACAGTACAGCTCTAGTTTTAATAAGAAATAGGTGCAGTAACTTTAAACAATGTCCAGCATTGTTAAATCCAGGGTGTCAAGCGAACATCATTACTTCAGCATTAGTTAAAAAATTGTAATTTTCTTTAAAAGAGTTTGAAGTAATGTAACATATGAATCAAATCACATTTAAACGAATTCACGTTTGATCTGGAATATGATAAACAAAATCACAGAACCAACCTCAATTTTTAAGATTGATAAATTTGCCATTCAACTGCCCTCTAATGTTTTTTTTCGATGATCCTGATTTCAATGCGAAATAATCTAAATAAGATTTATTAACTGAAACAAGTTTATTTTGGAAGTAATTAGAAATTCCATTGAAATCAGAAAAAATTAACTTCATTTTCAAGAAACCAAATTGGGTTGAATGCAGCTGGTCATTTAAAAGTCCATTCAAAGAAACAAAAATATGACATGCAATTCAAAGACCATAAATTCTTGTCAGGAAGAACAATTACATGACCGGGGCAATAAATGTTAGGATCAAGAGAAAACAGAAAACAAAATACTTTTATCCCAAGAAGAAAAGGCCAGGAATAACACTTTCAAGACAATTACTACTTACGAGCACCCTGTCGTCTCTTCATTGTAACATTGCCTTTCAAAAAGAAGGCACATTCAGTGTCAATAAAATGATTCTTAAATTTATATCCAAGAACCACTTGTCCTAATGACAAATTTCTGAAATGTACTACTTATCCAACCAGGGTACCAGGGGGTTCAAACAAATTGTGAAGGGCCATAAAATTTATGTGGTGTAAGACACATCTGCAAACACTTTCAACACGGTCAGCCTTAACGACATTTTAATCAGTTATAAAAAAAATAAAAACTAAACGTAATACGTATTGTTGTAAATCAATACATATTTTATGTAATTATTATTATTTACTACTTCTAAGATACAAAGATAATTGTCGTGGCGAATTTCAAGGGGTGTCGGATAACATAAGGGTCGACGTCACTAAGATTCTAGCCTTAATAATCTAAATAAATAAAGGTTTCATATTTCAACACGATCGGTAAAGAGGTTATGAAATTATTAATGAAATTATTTTTTATAACAACTTTGAAAGTCTGCATTTCGAAACATTTTTTATTAGTTTTTTTTTTTCGTAATTCGTATTTATTTATCATTCCGAATCAACTACCAAGCGTTGTCTTTGAAATTTGTAAATACCCTTTATAACCTTGTATGTTAAATAAAGGGTTAATTATGTTTCTATTTGGTGTTATCATTTCCAATGTCTCCGTTGGTTGCAAGGATTGCGAAATCTGTGAATTTTTTTTTTGTTTACCAACTTCTGATTCTCGTTCTTGAATATAATTGGCCAACGAAAAAAAAAACTTTTAGATAAGCCCCACTAGCGAGCAAAGCTTTTCACTAGAACTAAAAGTCGATTCGAATTCTATTTGACCCTTTCATTTAACTCCCAACATTACCTGTCTTTTCGACATTTCGCTAATTAGCATCCACACAAAAAGGTATATACTTTTTATAGAGAATCATTAGGTCTACAAGTTAGGAAATAAACATTTTTCCCAGAATATTCTCTGTTTGGACGATATTTGCAATAATTGATATTAACAACATGTAACTTCTAATGAAATGGTTATCACCGCTGTGCTTGACTACAGAAAACAATAATAACCTAAAAGACATCCATGAAAATGTTTTACCTTTTAATGAAGGTTTCATGAAATTCAGTTTAGCGATTGGAAACATTTTTTTAGAATTGTTGTCTGACAATCGGAATATTATCTTTGACTCTGGACAAACAGATAGGTATATAAAAATTCTAAAACATATAGATTTTTATGGCATGAAAAATAGGATATCAGCTTTCAAAAGACAGTTATTTTGAAATCACAGGCAGTACGATTGGATTGTACCAGGAATCAAAGGCCTTTGTGTAAGAAACTTTACAGGGCTCCCTGTTTCTTTCTTAAAAAATGTAATGTTTTTTTGCATAATGGTTGATACGAATTTTCTTTAGCAAGGGATTATATCTCAAAATACATACATATATGTATTTTGGGGGTGTTCATAAATCATCTAATATTCGTTTTGATCATTTTTGCTCCTCCCCCCTTCCTAGCAGCTACTCTTAGGCAAAAACGAATTTGCACTTACCTTCATCGCAGTAATACTCGCGACTTAATAAAACTCGAAATTTACAACAAAAAATGTCTAATTTAAATCTAAATTTCGAGGAAAACGCAATTTTGTAGAGGCAGTTTAAAATTTATGACAAAAACTTTTCAAAATTTCGAAAAAGTACTACATTCATTTCGAAATATATAACTTAAAGTAGTACTATGAAGAAACATGCGTTTACAGGAAAGGGAAGTTGAACGTCCCATAGTAGGATGGATTGAGTCGATGCTTAAAAGCCGTTTGATCACGGCCGCAATAAGCGAAGAAAGTGACCTAACAGTGACTACAATAAAAGGTTGACCGCAAGATGGAGTTCTATTGCCTCTATTGTGGTCACTTGTCGATAATCTTATGACTACATTGAGTAGGGAGGGATTTACAGTCCAAGGCTATGCAGATGTTATAGTCATAACGGTGTTACTGAAGTATCTAGATTAATCCAAGCAGCCCTACACATCATAAGGAAGTGGTGTGAGGCAGAGTAACTTAATGATAATCCACACAAGATAGTTCTTATTCCATTTGCGAGGAGAAAGAAGTTAAACCTACAAGCTTCCGCTCTCAATAGAATATAGATACAATTTACCAATGAAGTTAACTACTTAGGGATCTTCCTAGACCAAAAACTAAATTGGAACACTTATTTGGCAAGAACTCTTTCAAAAGCCACAATGCCAGCATGGACCTGCCGTAGACTTGTAGGAAAGATATAGGGGCTGCATCCGCAAAATGATATTTTGTATATACCAAACGGTAGTAAAGCCCATGGTCACCTGTGCCTCAATAGTATGGTGACCAAAAACAGAACAGGAGCTATGGCGTCATGTCCAACAACTGCAATAGAGGCAATGATAGGCCTGACCTCACTCCACATTTGTGTGAAAAAGGAGGCAGCGCTTAGTGTCTCAAAGCTATTCCAATAAATCAAACGAAACCAGGTGACTTGGTTGGCCACGTACAGATTCTGGAGAAGATTCCATTGGGATCCAAACAGAAGGAGTAGGACTAGGAATATGGGGTCCTAATTTAAGACTCTCTGAACTCCTAGGAAACACTCCCACAATTTTCCAAGCAGAACTCCTTGATATAACTCTGTGCGCAAAAGAGTGGCTTCAAAAAGGACTGAGAAACGTACAGATTTGTATGGTTTCAGATAGCCAAGCTGCAGACCCTAAACCAAGTCAAAAATGGCCTGGGAATGCAAACAACACCTGAAGCAACTGACTGCAAACAACAAAGTAACTTTGATGAGGGTTCCACGGCATCAAGGCATAGAAGGGAACGAAGAGGCAGACAGACTCCCAGAAAAGGCCTCAATCACACCACTCTTCGCCCCAGAACCATGATGTGGTCTTATAAAAAGCCACGTAAAAAATGAAACAGATACTTGGGAGACAAACCAAAGGCTGTCATACTGGAGGAAAACTCAACGCCTAAGACAGTCAAGAAAGTTTATCACTATCTCAAAAAAGAAGTCTGAGCAGCTTCTCGAACTGAACAAGAACGAATTAAGAATAATAACGGGACTATTCACAGGACACTTCCCAGTAAATTATCACCTGGCATGGGAAAAGTGGATGATGAAAACTGCAGATTCTGTAACGCAGCAACAAAAACAACAGAACACTTTCTATGCGAATGCATGGCTCAGTTCTGTAAAAGGCTCAAATTTTTTAAAAGGGCGACCCTGACACCCCAAGAAATAAGAAAAACAGCTCCTTAAAAGATAATAGACTTTGTAAAGAGTCTAAATATCTTGGACAATCATTAAAATTAGAGCCCGCACAAAAGATCCTAATGGATCGCAGTGCTGAGAGGTGTAAAGCCTATACGACTCTGTTTGAAAAAAAAAAAGATCACGTTGGTAATGCGTGATAGTGATGTCTAATTGTGACGCATGATGGTGACGCGAAACCATAAGTTTACCCCCATCCAAAATCGCTCAACGCGCCTAAAGAAGTTTTCCCTACAAGAGAAAAGATCCTCTAGTTATATTTGTCTATAATTTTGTCGACGAAAAAAAAGAACTTGCTCATTACTAACGGCGCTCCTCATAGAACCCTGTTCCACCCCCTAACATTTTAGCACCCTAGGCGGTCGCCCAGTTTGCCTAGTCTGTGTTACAAAAATTAGAAATAAAAATTTTTCCTTTTTCACATTCGTTTTTTGCAACCTAAAATTACCAATATTGACTCAAAGGTAATGGAATCATTCAAAAAAATTTTTTTATTAGCCAATGTTATCTAAACGCTGTAAATATAAAAATAAATGACAAGCATTTATTTACTGGCCACTCCTCGTGTGTAAAACTCATTTAACTTAAATGCACAGTGTTTCGCAAGTTGGACGGTCATGTTTTCTCATAGAATTAATTTTATGGCGCATATCTCTTAAATAAATAAATGTCAAGCTATTATTACAAAAGTGTTATTTTATAGAAACGATTACACCTTTAGTTAATCTCCTTCAGAGAACACATGCTTTCCAATATTTTTCTTAGCTGTATTAATTCGGAACAAGTTTCACATTGCCCAACTTAATTTGTTATGAGCGAATTCCACTCCATAACAGTAAATATTTATGGTAAAATTACTGAAAATTACGGTAAATGAAATGAAATTACAAAAGCCCGACCTTTAAGATGTTATAATAAAAATTCTAAATATCTGATAACATTTTATTGTGGAATTATGAAAATTGCTAGACGTTCCTAAAACTTGAACAACGCTTTTTTCCATCATTACATGCTATAGAATTTAATGCTGTAGCATTATTATTATAAATAATAATTATGATTAATGCAATAAAACTTCAGACTTAATTAATATGTATTTGCAAAATTATTTCATAACTATTTGATGAAATTTAGATTCAGTTTATGTAACATTAATTACTATTATTATGATTATTAATTATTAACATCTTAGTTAGCTTTTTCATTAGTCATGCTAAAAAAATCATTTTATTTGTTATTATTTGAAAATATTATACAGGGTGATTTTTGGCCGCCTATTCATGAGCCGTGTAAAGGATTTTTGGTAGAAAATCATAAATGAAGCTAAATGCTTTCGTAAATAATGGAAATAGGTATATGTTAATAAAAGTGTCCTTTGAATCTAATTTTCTATCCTATGATAACAAAAACGTGATAATGCCATAGAAAAAAATTGAAATTTGAACATTTTTCAACTTCGTTTTGAAAAAATTACCGCAGGTACATGAAATATCATTTATTTGTTTTGAAACCTATCTTAATATTCTACAAATCTTAGGCGATTAATTGAAGTAAGTAGTTTTCATTTTATGTTAGTGGTTAAAAAGATATGATTTTTTCAATCAACCCTTGCAAACGCAAATTTCAAGAGAAAAATGGACACTTCTTAAAAATTAGGACAGATAAATACGGATATTTTGGTATCATTTTTACCAGTAACCTACACAGATTCCATAAATCAAATAAAAATGAGATATTTCATTTAAAAAATTCAACATGACATCCGCTTTAGTATTGACTGAAAAGCTGCCATCTTGAAAACATTTTCCTCGATTTCGGCGTAGTTACTAATGCCTGTAGCAAATTTCATATCTGTAGCATCATTGCAAGTTAAAGATATCCTAATGGGCCAGTTAAAAAAAATCGTTTTATATTTGCAGGGTGTCTCAGTCATAAGTTCATTAATTTTGGGAGAAAATGGAAAAAAAATAGTATACTTCTGGTATATGCAGGCTGAAAAAAAAAGATTTTCAAATCATAATTTAAACATCCTTCCAAGCTATCGCTGACTCCAAGCGGCTTCAACATCGTTAAATAAGAAGAAGAAGAAGAAGAAGAAGAAGAAGAAGAAGAAGAAGAAGAAGAAGAGGAAGAAAAGGAAGAAGCGACAGCTGAGCGGAATTGGGAGAAACAAGACACAAAATGCTGCTTAGGTTTTGCCTGAAGGATTCAAAAGTTCTCAAAAAATTGTTGCATGATTTCCTTTTTCTCATGAAAATCAGCCTTTAACAATAACTAATTGCAAAAGAAAATTAATATGAAATAGCGAAGAAATGAATGTAAGTGTTATAACGTGACTAATGCTCGGAAAATATTTTCCGATGAAACGTTTTGAGTTTTGTGAATCTAGGAGAAAAACACGTAATGCAGGGGAAAATTTTTTAAACCGTGCGTTGCTTACCAACCAACGAATCATTTTTTTTCTCATAAACCCCAAACTATAAAATGCAATCCCTTAATAAAATTTCAACCCCGATATTTGCGGTATTGAGATTGAGAATATTAGTTCCGCGGAATCCTATTATTTGTGGGATTGCAAAAAATGTTGAAAGATTTCGAGAATCAACTGTCGTATCATTAAATAAAACAAAAAATAATAATCTGAAAAAACTAAAAATTCCGAGAGAAATTTTGAGAAAAAAGTCCAAATTTTAAGAAAATATCACAATTTACCTCAAAAAAATTGCCATTAAAATAATCGAGTTAAGCTACGAATTTAGAAAAAAGTTTTGTTTGGTTTAAAAGAATACCGAAATTAGCCGGAAAAATATATTAAAAACAATTTTCAGTTTAAAGTTGAAAAAAACACTTAATTTTTAATTTAATGCTAAAAACTGGAAATGCAAAAAAATTAAAATCTCGAACGAAAAAATTTAATAAAAATAATTCAACCTAAATCATCAAAATCTTGTGAAAGATTTAAAATGTCGGCTTTAAATTAAAAATATAAAAAAAATTAAAGTGGAAATTTTTTGAAAAAGTAAAATGTGAATTTATAGAAAATTAAAAAAAATTAAGCTTGAAATCAAAGTTGAAGTGATGAGAAAAAAAATTAATTCCCAGGGAATATCTAAATTTAGCATTAAATTGCGAATTTGTTTTAAAAAAGGCAACATGAGAAGTATAAAATAAAGTATAAAATAGGTATTTTATAATAAAAAGTGTAATTTATAATTTAAAATCAACATTTCAAAAAAATTAATAACTTCCAATAAAGACGAAAAGCACAAAATTGAAAGTGTAACTCTAAATTTTCAGAAAAATGTTTCAAATCCAAATTTGGAAAGAAAAAACAATTTTTCAATTTTCAATTTTCAAAATTGTGAAGTCTTACCAAATTTTTGAGTTGAAACTTAAAATATAAAAAAAAAACAAACAATGGACCTTTCAAAAAATTCAACATCTTTGGAAAACGTTGAAAATATGAGTTTACATAAAAAAACTAAAAAGAAATTGAAAAAGGAAATGATATCAAGAAAAACATTTAAATTTTGAAATGAACTTTGAAAAAAAATGAATATTTCCAAAAAAAGCTAAAATTTGGAAATAGAAAATTTCAAAATTTAAATTCTGCTAAGAAAAAACAATCAAAAATTTCAAAAAGTGGAAATGTTGAATTTTAAGTCGAAAATTAAGAAATAAAAAAGCTAAATAATGAAGGTGTCAACTCGGGGAGTTTTTTATAGATAAAATGATAAAATACGAAATTTAAAAAAAAAGGTCAGCCTGTAAGTAATTCAAAATTTTTAGAGAAATTTTTGAAAAAACTGAAAGTTTAAACTTGAAATTTTGAAAAAAAACTTCAATGAATTCAATAATTATATATAATTTAAGGACATCACTTTAAGAACACACTTAGGGTTGAAATTTCAGGGAAAACGTAAACCTTCTGGAAGAGATATTCTGTCGAATATAGTTAAAGCCAAAATCTTTAGAAAAAGAAAAAAACAAAATAAAGTCCTTTAAAAACTAGAAAACGTAGAAATGATAAATATCAAAAAGAAATCTTATTTTTAATTTTAAAGTGGAATTTAAAAAACTACTTGCTATTCCTGGATAATTCCCCAAATTCGGTGGGATCTTGCATGATTTACATGCCGAACTAGTCCTGCAAAAATCTTGCAGGATTCCGGTGTTTCGGGATCCTGTTATCCCGATATTACACCTGTTTATTTGAGCATTAGGCATTGATTTTGTGGATGCGTAGCATGGTTATTTATTTGTTAGAATTTATGTTTAAGTCTCTCTCAGACTGAAAGAAGATTTTACGTTCAAATATTTTTTAAATTATATGTTTTACTTTTCGTCAGACTGGTTGAAATGTTTTTTATTTAAATTTGTTTAAATAGTAATTTAAATATCTTACTAATTGGGCTCGGTAAGTTTAAATAAAAAAAAAATGTAATTCAAGTCTAGTCAATAAGGATTTCAAAGTGCAAAAGAATTACTTTTGAGGAATATGTATCACAGCTTATCAAATGGTTTGAAAAATATTTTCAAAAAGCTCCTTTACACTTACAGTCTTTTCACGCGATTTTGTCGAGACGTGCCAATCGCACGTTCCAAACGGTACGCAAAGAACGTTGTGTTCCAGTAATGTCACCAAGAATGCAACGTTCCATTCGCGCAGGATCTTTTACCTATGGTCAATCCAAAATGATTTTAACACATTCTTTTTCCAAGTGAAAATTTTTCATTTATACTGACATTTTCTCGGGCCCGATTTGAAAGGCACGCGCTAAACTTGCGGGAAAAAATGTAAGCTTAAAGGCCCCTAAAGAAATTCAAGGGAGCAGGCACGAATAACTGCAGTATGGAGATGCAACCAACATTTTAAAAAATCCATGGATAAAAGGCGTAATTTGCAGAAAACCGTCTGACTGAATATATGTTTTCGTTCGTTCGTTAAAATTTTGCCAAAAAGGTCGGTATTTCCAGAACTATTTATTTCCGAATTTTTACCTTATTTAAATTTTGAAATTTTTTACACATTTCGAGAAAAAACTGTAATTTCCAACAAATGCTTTTCTAGAAATTTAAAAAATAATAATGTCCAGAAATTGTTGCAAAGTGAGGTAAAATTTTAAGAAAATAAAATAATTTTGAGAAAAAAAGGGTTGAAATTTTCAGATATATTTCTTTGTTTCAATTTAAGTATAATCTTAAAGATAAAAAAATTTGAAATTCCCAAGAAATACTTTCCTCAAAATCGAAAAAAAAAAATTTGATCCATTTAGAGAAAAAGTAAACATTTCGAGGAGCGGGCAGATTTCGAGCAAAAAATTGGAATTTCAAAAAGCAAATAATTTAAATTTTTTAGAAATAAAAACTTTTCCAGAAAAAGGCAAAATTTGAGAAAATGAGGAGAAAAACCACGAATCGAAATCGAGTGTCTTTCAAAAAAGTGAAATTTTTTAAAAAGTCAAATTTTGGGAATAAAGGCGATTTTGAAATATAGCCAAATTTTTGAAATAAATTGAAATTTTATGTAAAAGACCATTTAAAACAGTCCAATATTGAGAAAAATGGCAAAATAAAAAAAACTCTAAATTTCCAGAAATCTCCAGGCTCGATATAAGAAATCAATTTCAACGTGAAACTTTCAGAAAAGCAAGTTTCGAAGAAGAGTCTAAATTTTGATAAAAAAAAGTCGAGAAAAAAGTGGAATTTTGCAGAAATATAAAAAGTTGTATTAGAGAGAAATATCCAAATTTGGAGAAAAAGGCAAAGTTCAAGTTACAAATCGTTTCCAGAAAATCTAATTTACAAATGTCGATTTTAAGAAAATGTCGAATTTTTAGAAATGTAAAGAATTTTCGAAAAAAAGGACAAAAGGACGTATTCTGAATAGAAAAGTGAAATTTCAAAAGTTAAATAAAAAATGTAGACAAAAGATATAGATTTCCTGATCTTTTCCAGATCTTAAAATAAAAGTAGAATTAAAAAGAAGGTCGACTTTTGAGAGTAAAACCAAAATTTCGTAAATAATTTAAAAGGCGCAAAAAAGACGAATTTTGAAATAACATTCCAAAAAAGACCGTATGTCGGCTAAATTTATGCATATTTTCTCTTTACTGCATAGGTAGAGGGGATAGAAAAACCGCTCTACACTGTCTCACCACATTTGATTTTAATATTTGAGAAATTGTATAGTGGACAAGCTTAGTCATCTCATTATAATTATTGTGAATTTGTAAAACATATTCCATTGATTATTGCACAAAAGCGCTTGAGAGCATAAAAGGAAAATCAATGCATCAATAAAAAGTCAAAATTAGGACTTTTTTTAAGTCAAAATTTCAAGTCCGAACGATAAGGGTAATCTTTTCGAAAACAAACTCTAAACTATTTCTAAAAATTTTTAAATTGTTACAAAAAAGTCAAAAGATTAAAAGTTTTTGTTAATAGGTCTATTTTTTCTACGTTTTCTGAAAATTATTGTCTGTTTTTCAAAATTTTAACTTCAAACGTAAATTCAGAGTTTTTTTTTTATAAATCATTATTATTTTTTTGTAGATGACTGTAGATTATATTATACTCTGTCAATCAATTTTGTCTTCTTTCTTAAGTCTCGAGTTTAAAATCGAACCGAAAGAATTCAAAATTTTTGATAAAATCTTAAGAATCAAATCCTTTGCTCAAAAGTTCGAAATTTTTAGAGATTTAAAATTTTGTTATTTACTTAAGTCGATATAATGAAAAAATATTATAATAAATTTACTTTATTTTTATGAAGTTTTAACTGTTTTAATATTGGGACTTTTTTATAATTTTTAATTTTTTCTCTAAATTTGGACTCATCGAGGGATATTTTAAAATAAATCTCAAAATTAAAAGAAAAATTGAGTGTTAAGATAGAAATCTTGATAAAATAGTAGAAATATCAAAAAATTATAATTTATTTAAATTTAAATTTTTCCAAGGACCCGGGGAGGAGGGCGTAAATGTTGGTGTGCCCATAGACGGTTGCCTACATTGTCTTTATGAATAATCCGGTACTGATATTGCTCCATCAAATTACGATTTTGGATTTCGAAGGTAACCAAATTGTTGAGTAGTAAAACTTCATGGAAAGCAATGAGAATTTTTAAATTTCATTTGTGCACAAAAGAAAAACTTTTTTTCTTAAAAAAAAAACTCATATTTCTTTCTAGCCAAATCCATAATATTCAGTGGAAATTAGTCCACATCACACGTATTTCACAAAAAATTTATGGAATCTTTCAGCAGTGGTGATCGTGATTTGGCCAATAAATCCAAAGCTACATAGATTAGTGCGGTAAATTATCTGTCACACAACATCACCTATAATTAAAAAAATCTGAATTCACACGTCATGAGAATTATACCAATCAGGTGATATGTTAATGATACTTCTTTAAAATAATTAGAATTTCAGCTTGTGTAAGATGAAATGAAACAGAAAGAAAAGTTTAAAGTTTATTTCTGTAAATTATCTTTATTAAAAATAACCTAAAACAATGCGTTTATTTCTTCTACTCGCAGTGCTCCAAGGGCTTAATAGAGTTAACTTTTGCGAGTGTATTTAAAAAATTACTGTCTCGTTTAAAGTATTTTATATTTTTACCCTAGGTAACACAATTTTGTTATGAATTCTCCTCATTACTTCAAATTAAAACGATAAATGACCTGGAATCGTGCGACCTACGTAAAAACGGAAATACTATTAAAATAACATCTGTAATTATTGTTGACGTTAAATTTGCAATTCATGGAGTTCATTATACTATTAAATGTTACTATTACACGTGTCTAAACAACTGTACATCGCATTTAGTATATATATATGCAATTTTTTTCTATGTCTGATTAAAGTCATATAACTAGATATATAAAAATAGACCTGGCCTCGCCTTCAGTACCAGTGGCGGCTAAGAGCTGGCTAAGGCCAAAACTAATGGGGTGCTGCTTGGCGTTTTAAAATTTTTAAGATTTCGACTGAAAATTTCGACATTTTCAAAACATTATCTTTCGAAAATTTGTCAAGTTTTAAAAACTTGACAATGAAAACTTTTAATAATGTGGCGTTTTTTGAAAAGTTGGATTTTTTCCAAATTTCGACTGTATTGCAAAATTTAGATTCTTTCTTGTAATTTCGACCTTATTTTAATTTTAAGTATTGACTTTTTTGAAAAACTGTGAACACTCTTTTAAAAATTTCCGTATTTTCGTAAATATATAGGCTTTTCGGTGTTCTCTTTTTTTGTCTTTTTTTTGAAAATTAATCATTAGATTTTTTTAAATTTTTACCATTTGAAAATTCTTAATGTTAGCGCCATATTTTAAAAAAGGCAGTTGGTGCCAGAAGAGTTTGGTGCCGCAAAGAACGGGAGAGAAGAGATTATCGCGGGACCTGAGAAGGCAGTGGTCAAATTTACGGTCGGTTATTTAATTAGTCTTTTATTGGGGTTTTCCTATTTTTTCTTTCCCTTTTCTGGAAAGCCTAGGTCAGAAAACACCTAACAATTAGGTGAGTCTTTTATGTATTCTTTTTTATCATCATTATTTGCGGTACACACACTTACTTTTTCTGAAAATGTAATTTTTTACATAATAACCAGACTTTTTAAATTTTTGACTTTTTTCTAAATTTTATCCTCATTTATAATTTTTTTTTGGAAAATTATAATTTATTTTATTAAAAATTTAGATTCTTAATAATTTCGACCGGTTTTTATTTAAATGTCAACTGTTTTTCAAAATTTCGATTATTTATGATTATTTTTTGATTTTTTTTTGTTGAAAATTTCGCTACTTCTTAATTTTCGAAATTCTTTTAAAATTTCGATTTTTTTGAAAATTTTATAAATTTATGAAATGTTTGACATTTTTTCAAAGTTTTAATTTTTTTGACCTAACATTTCAACTTCTTAAAAAAATGTTCCATTTTGATTCAAAATTTTAGCTACCAAAGATTTAAACTTTTTCCAAAATTTTAACTTCTCAATATTTCAACTTTTGAAAACCTCGATATATCTGATAATTTTCTTTTGTTTTCAATTTTCCGGTTTCAAAAATTTTAGTTTATATTGCAAAGTTGAGTGCAAATCTTCCAACTATTCAAAATTTGAACTTTTTTAAAATTTCGAATTATTTCGTAAATTCGATAAAAATTCTCAAATCTTTTGCAAATTTTAATCTTTTTTAATTTCGACTATAAAATTTCAACCATTTCTTTTTGAAAATTTCTTCTTTCGTAAAATTTTGAATTCTTTTCGAGATTTCAATGATTTTAAAAATTTTTGCCTTGTCAACAAACGACTTTCTTTATTGAAAATGTTAACCTTTTCTGAAATTTGCACTTTTTTGAAATTTTCGACTTTTTATTTTAATTTCGACTTTGTTGAAAATTCCGGCTTTTTCCAAATGTTGGAATTTTTTAAAATTTTGGTCATTTTCCGGAATTTAAAATTTTTGGAAAACTTAAAAATTTTGACTCCTTTTATTTCAATTATTTTCCAAATTTTGACATTTTTTACAAACTGTCGATCTTTTATTTGAAAATTGTGATTTTTTTTAGGTCAGACATTACTTAAAACATTTTGATGAAATTTTCGACTAATATTTCGTAAAATTTCGACTCCATTTCAAAACTACGACTTTTTTTTCAACATTTCAACTCTTTTTGAAAACTTGACTTTTTTTTGAAAAGTTCGAACTTTTTTTAAAATTTTATTTATACATTTTTTAAACATTTCCAATTAAATCTTCGACTTAAAAGAAAAGATTTTTTTAAACTAGAACTATTGAAAATTTCGACTTTTTTCAAAATTTTATCTTTTCAAAATTTTAACATTTTTTTATAATTACGAATTTTTCGATAATTTTAAGTTTTCTCCAATATTCAAAATGTGCAGCTTCCTTGAAAATTTAATTAAAAACTCTGTAATTTGTTTTAAATGTCGATATTTTTCCAAAAATTTGTCTTTTATTCACATTCCCAAAATTATTGAAAATGTCGACCATTTTAAAAATTGAACATTTCTTCGAAATTCTTATTTTCTTTTAAAAATTTAACTTTCCATGAAAATTTCAGAATTTTTTAAAATTTGTTTTTTTTTAAAATTCGACTTTTCTGAAAACTTTAGCTTTATTTTTTAAAAGTGGTAATGTTTTTCTTTTTAAATTTACATTTTCTTAAGAAAAATTTTGAAATAACACTCGAATTTAAAAAATTAATATCAAAAATTTTTATTTTTAAAATTGTGCAAAGTTTTGAAACAAATTTCCAAAAAAAACCTGCATTTTATGTACAAATAAATAAATAAAATTTTGAATTTTAATCACAAAAAATTGGTTTCAAGAACTACAAAATTACTAGAAAAAAATTAAATTAGAGCAATAAATTGTTAATGAATTTTTTTCAACATTTTGATTCATTTTAATTTCGAAATTTTGTGACTTTTCTAGAAATGTTAACTTTTTTTTTCAATAATTTCCACCTTAAAGGTCGAAATTATAAGAATATTTTTGACAATTAATGTATTTGAAAAAAATTGTTTTCTTTAATTCCGAAAATGTTATTTTTTTTAAATGTTTACAAATAAGAAATTTTAACTTTTTCCAGCAATATGATTTGGTTTCTCTTGAAATTTTGAGTTTAAACTTTAAATTTAGATCCTTTTTTATCGAAATTTGAATTTTAAATTCGAACTTGAGAATTTCAAGAATAAATTTAACATTTCTAGAAAAATTGGAAATTCCGATTCAGAATTTTCTTTGGTCCTACAGTAGTTGAAATTTTTTAGAGAAATATCAAGCTGTAAAATAGGTTGAAGTTTACAAGGTTCATTTTTTCTTGAAATTTCAATATTTTTCCCAAAGTTTTCTTATTTTTATGCAGATTTGAAGTTTATTTTCCCTAAATTGATATTTAACGATTTTCAGTTTCTTATCAAAATTAGAAATTAAAATGAACTTTAAAATATTTGAATTTTGTTAAAAAACTTTTAAGTTTTCAAATCAAATTAGAGAGAAATCAAAATTTCTACAAGAAAAAATATTTTAAAGACAAAATCTCCAGAAAAAGTCAAAATTTCTAAAAAAATTTTTTTGTATAAAATGTTAAAAAAAAGCAAATTTCACAGCGAAAAAGCAAAATTTCTTGGAGAAAAAAACCGAAATTTGAAAAAAAATTGATATGTTTTTACAAATAAGTCGAGATTTTTTGTTTTTCCCAAAATGTTGAAATTTTTATAGAGCCTTTAGGGTTTTTTCCAAACATTTTTTGCCACAACTACAAAATAAAATAAACTTTAAATTGTCAAAGTGTCGTGAAAATACTTGACATTTTTAAGACAAATTAGAGAAACAAAAAGAAAAATCTGGAGAAGTTGGAATTTCTAGAATAAATTTGAAGAACAACACTTTTAGAAAAAATAAAAATTTGGAGAAAATTTCTTTTCATAAAATATTTAGGAAAAATGGAAACTTTGCAGAAAAAATCAAAATTTCCTAAAAAAATTAAAAGATCTGAATTTCCATTCAAAATGAGATTTGAGGTAAAAATTCGAAGATACCGTATTAACTTATTTTTTTGAGAAATAGTAAAATGCGAGATGGGTTGAATTTGACTTTTTCTTGAAATTGTTTGTCTATTTTGAAGGTTTCTCGAAATTTTGCTTTTTTTCAATTTTCTATACATTCAACTTTTTCTAAAAATTTCGATCTTTTAGAATTTGATTTTTTAGAAATTGTGACTGGTTTCTTTGATTTTTCTTTTAAAATAGTTGTTTTCCTAAAATTCGACTTTTCTTCAAAATTTGTCCTTTTCGAAATTTTGATTTCATTTTCAAAAGACTCATTTTTGGACTTTTACTTCAAAAATCGTTTGCTTATTGCAAAATTTTGCCATATTTCTGAAAATTTGTTGTTTCAACAAATGTTTCTTATAATTCAACATCTTTATTAAATATTAAATTTTGAGAACAATGTTTTTAGAAATTGCAATTTTTTTTTCTCAAAATTCAACTTTTTCTGAAAATTGCGTCTTTTCGCAGAATTAGAGCTTTAAAAAGTGTGACTTTTTCTTGAATTTTGTTTCATCTTTCGAGTTTTTGGGATATGTAAGGTTTTTATTTTTAATATGATAGATGATAGAAAACCTCGTACTTAAAAAAAAAATGGAAATCCTCAAAATAAGTTAAAAATGTGCGAAAAAGTTGAAATTTTGAAAGAAGTATAGAAATTTGTAAAATAAATAGAATTTTGAAAAAAGCCAACATTTTGAAAAAATGAAAATTTTGAAAGAGTATATCTTGTGAAAATAAAGGAAATGTTTACCTGTCCAAATTTCAAATAAGTCGAAATTTTCAATAAAAAAATAGAAATTTTCTAAAGAATCGTTATTTTTTAAATACAAAATTTTTAAAATCAAGATTTTCAGAAAAGTGACAATTTTGAAAAAGGTTTTAATAACAAAATTTTAAAAAAATTAAAATGTTCAAAAGAAATTTAAAAGTAAAAAACAGAAGAAAAATGAAATTTTTGCAAAAATTCTAATAATGTCGCAATATTCAACAACAACAAATTATTTTAGAAATCAGTTTTTTAAACAAAGAAGAAATTAAAGAAAATATCGAAAATTAGGCAAAAAATAATTCTTCACAGCTTGAAGACGCTATCCGTTAAACAGGGGTCGGCAAACTTTTAAATCGAGAGAGCCAGCCGCAATAAAAAAATTGATTTCGTGAATTTCAAAGAGCCAGACATTTTTATTTCTTCTTCTACATTTCACTTCAGAATTAAATCAGATAAATCAGATAAATCAGATAAATCAGATAAATCAGATACAATATGGGACAGTCTCTGACTCATGTAATCAAATGAAAATATATTCAGCCCAAAAGGCCTTTTATTTCTCAAAATTTAGACCTTTACTTCGAAATTTGCCTTTTTTTCGCAATTTCGCCTTTTTAGTTCTTCTCTAAATTAGTTTTCTTATTTAATATCCATTTTGTTTCTAAAATTAGACTTAGCCCAAATCTTCCTTTCTTCTCAAAACTCGACAATTTGTGAAAATGCTTCCTTTTTTCTAATTCGACTTACTGGAAGATTTCTCAAAAATTCATCTTTTATCCATTTTTCAATAAAAAAAGTAAAAATTTGAAGTAATTGAAGACGTTAAGTAAAATAGTTTTTGAAAATTACGAGCTTTCAAAAGTTCTTTTTTTTTTCGAAATTTAGATTTATTCTCAAATATCACTTTTTTTCTAAATTACATTTCTTCGACATTTGTTCTAAATTGCGGTTTTTTTTAGAATTTTTTACATTCTTTTTAAAATTTGTCCTTTTACCAAATTTCTCATTTTCCCCAAAACTGATTTTTACTAAACATTTAAACTTTCTATTTATTTTCTACAAATTTAGACTTGTTACGCAAAATTCGGTTTCTTTTTCGAAATTTCGACTTTTAAAATTCGACATTTTATTCAGTCCGCAAGCTGCGATTTTTTCGACGAAATTTATCTACATATTTTCAAAATATTTGACCTAATCTCAAAATTTGACGTTCTCTGGGAAATTTTGACCTTCAACACTTCAACGCTTTTCTCGATATTTCTATATTCTTTTTAAAATCCGTCTGTTTTTCAACATTTTGCCCAAATATTGACTTTTACTAAACATTTAAACTTTTATTTATTTTCTACAAATTTGGACTTATTTCGCTAAATTCGGGTTTTCTCGAAATTTTGACTTAAAAATCGACATTTTATTGTTTCTGCAAGCTGCGATTTTTCGAAGAAATTCGTCAATTTCCAAAATGTTTGACTTAATTTCAAATTTTGATTTTTTTTATCTTAAAATTTGACCTTTATTTGAAGTTCAATATTTTTCTCGAAAATGGACGTTGTATCAACGTTGTCTTTTTTTTCGAAATTATTTTACCAATTCTATCAAAATTCGAATTATCTAAAAAGAACTTAAAATTTTCATACAAAATGAGATCTGAGGTAAAAATTCGAAGTTACCGAATTAACCTATTTTTTAGAGAAATAGTAAAATGCGATATGGGTTGGATTTAGATTTTTCTTGAAATTATAATTATTTTCTCAAAATGTTGACATTTTCAAAGAAATTTAAGTTTTTTTCTTAACATTTTAACTCCTGCTCGAAATATTGATTTCTTCTCCAATACTTTTACAAAAATTAGTTTTTAAAAATGTGATTTTGATCAAAACTGAAAATAAAATATGTTTTTAAGTGTCGTAACTTCGTGAAAGAAACTTAAAATTTCTATAAAAAGAAATTAGAGAAAATTTAAGATTTCTACAAAAAATTGTGTAATGAAAAAAGTTCAAGAAATTTGGAGAAAAAAACTGGTAAACGAAATTGGGGGTGCTTCAGTTCCACATTGCTTATACGCCAGGCGCCACTGTTCAGTACTAAAACTTCTGCTTGAAAATATTATACTAGTTTTACAAACAGAAATTGCTGCATAATTAATTTACCCAAACTGTAATTCTCGGTTGCTTTAATAATAGACACATGTAACGGGGGTTTGTTTTACTATTTACCTACATTGCCAATTAGCAACAATATTGTAAAAAGTAAATATAGACTGGATTCGAAAAAAACAAATTTAGCACATTTACTTACACGTGAATGTTTTTAAAATAGCAAATTCTACAACTGTTAAGTCAATAACAAAGAGTAAAAGAAAGGAAAAGTTTGAAATATCTCTGTATTGTAGCGGTAAATAATTTAAATTATTGGTAGAATTAAATGCCATATATTGCCAAGTTGTTTTCGCTTTCTATAGAACCATAATACAATCTTGCCTGCAGTCTTTGTATTTACCTTCAAAGGAAGTTTTAACTATTGAGAATATGTACTTTCTGTTGATATTAATGACTTTCAACAATGTCCTAAGATTTCAAAGTTGCAGAGAGTTGTTCATAAAAACATTCAAATTTCTAACAGCAATAATTCATCCACTTAAAACAGATTAGTCGAATAAAAGAGACTAGCTAAACAAAACGGACTACTTCACACATCATAATTACATAAAAAGTGACAAAATATTTACTTTCCTGGTTGATAAATTTTAAAAGGAGTGGTTTATGTAAGATCTAATATGTTAAACAAATGGAAAACAAAAAGCTCTCATTACTAGCTGTTTTTATTAACAATGAGGAAGGAACATCACTATATCCTATAATTTTTTCACTTGTTTTGCATAAATCTGAATATTCTTGCTATTAAAAGTTACGTTATGAATTAAAAAAGTTGCATAACATAGTAATATACCATATGGTTTTTAATGGTAAATAGTCGTTTACATCGATAAGCAGGTTGGATGAATCAATAATTTAATATGTTAAAATTATAATAATTTCTTTCGACACACATGCGATTCTGTTAGTTTTGAAATTCTTACATATTATTTAAAAATTTAATTAAAATCAAGTTAAGTCATATTTAAACATTATAATATCACATATAAAAAGACATGGTAAATATTTCCAATTTCCCAAACTGAAATTAACAAAAATACGTTTTTAATAGTCTTTATTATTCACTCTTATTTTTATGCTCGTTTATACTCCAAGCCAACGTTTCCCAAATAGTGGGTCGCGACCCGGCACCGGACCATCAAAATAAATTACCGGATCGCAGAATTATCTCCCTATTTTTCAATCAGATTCAAAAAATTTGTGAGAACAAGAGATAAAATTTCTAGTGTCTTTTGTAACCCTTTAAGTGTGAATTAAGAAAACTTTTGAAAAATATTGGTTTTAAAAAAATAAATAAGTTAATTAAATTTTTAGTAAATTTAGATTTTTTTTGAATTTTTTTTCAGAAATTTTTATACTCGTAAAACTTAACGGCTTGTTCTTCTCAAAATCAAAATTTCAATACATTGACGACGTGCCGCACTATTTTATGCTTTGGTTTAAGGCGGGGGTCGGTTAACCGCGGCTCTCGAGTCGCATGCGGCTCTTTTACAAGACAATTACGGCTCTTTAAATTTCCCTAAAAGCTTTAAAGGAAAAACACTCAGAAAATGAGTACTCATTAAACAAGCGACCTACAGAAGTCGAAATTTCCAAAAATACTTTTCTAAGGATTTTTACGTTTTGCTTAAATTTTGACAAAAAAGTTATGATTTCACGAAGTATTTTTCCGAAATTTTTGATTGATTCATTTTCACGTTTTGGAAAAACACATGAAATTTCAAATTTTTAGAAAAAGAGCAATTTGGGGAGTCAAAATTTATAAGAAATATCTTTCTCAAGATTTTTACTTTTTTATTTGTAAATTTTCTACAGCCTTGAAATTTCGTGAAAAAAAGTTGAATTACTTTTGTGAGAAAAAAATCTAAATTTACAGAAACAGCAAATATCTAAGTCCGAAATAAAAGCGGAAATTTTCAGAAAAAGCCGAACTTTGAGAAAAAGCAAGAGATTTCGAAAAAATTGAGAAAAAGAAAGACACTTCGAAAAAATTGAGAAAAAGGAAGAGATTTAGAACAAACTGAGAAAAAGGAAGAAATGTCGAAAAAAATGAATTTATCAAAAGTTCTCCAAAATGGTAAAATTTTAAGAAAAAAAACGTCAAATTTCGACAATAGATTAAAACCCACTGAAAACCTAAAATTTTTAGACAAATTTGAATTTTTTGGAAAATTGTAAAATACCGAAAATAGAAATTGTAAAAATAAACTGCAAGCTTAAAACAAATTGTTGAACTTTAAAAAAATCGAAGTTTTTCAGAGAAGAAGAAGATTCAAATTTTAGGAAAAATTTCAAGGAAAAAGTCAAAATTTTAAAAAAAGCCCGAAATTTCGGCAAAAAAATTAGCAATTTTCCAGAGAAATTTAAATTTTGAGAAGAAATTTGAAATTTCGAGAACACGATGATTTAAAAAAAAATCCAATTTTTCTGATAAATTGGAATTTTGAGAAAATTAGTAAATTAATTTCGAAAGAAAAGGGAATGTCGATAAAACTTCCAGTTTAGAGAAAAAACCTGAATTTTAAAAAATGGCCAAAATTTCCCAGAGAAAGTTAAATTTATCGAAAAAAATAAAATTTTCAGATTTGTAAATAGATAAATTTCGTTCGAAATAAAAGTTAACATTTCCAGAAAAAGCTTCATTTTGAAAGAAAAAAGATTTAGAAGAAAATGAATTTGTCAAAAGTTTTCCAAAAAAAAGCAAATTTTAGAAATAGACTTCGAATTTTGACAACAGATTAAAATTCGCAAAACAAATTTAAAAATCTGAAATGTTTAGACAAATTTAAATTTTATGCAAGAAGAATGCAACCTAGACTACAAATTCATGCAGCCCTCCAGGCGTGTATAGTGAATCTAGTGTCTTTTGTAACCCTTTAAGTGTGAATTAAGAAAACTTTTGAAAAATATTGGAAAATTTAAATTTTGTTAAAAATTGTAAAATTTCGAAAAGAAAAATTTTAAAAAATTGAAAGCTTAAAAAAATTGTCGAACTTTTTCAGAAGTCGATTTTTTTCAGAGAAGAAAAAATAAACAAAATTGCATTTTTCCATAGAAAGTTAAATTTTGAGAATAAATTTGAAATTTCGAGAACAAGACGAATTAAACAAAACTCCAAATGTTCTGATAAATTCGAATTTTAATAAAATTGGTAAAATAATTTTGAAAAAAAAGACAACGTTGATACATCGTCCATTTTCGAGAAAAATGTTGAACTTCAAATAAAGGACAAATTTTAAGACAGAAAAATCAAATTTTGGGATCAAGTCAAACATTTTGAAAATTGACGAATTTCTTCGAAAAATCGCAGCTTGCAGAAACAATAAAATGTCGAATTTTAAGTTAAAATTTCGAAAAACACCGAATTTAGCGAAACAAGTCCAAATTTGTACAAAATAAAAAAAAGTTTAAATGTTTAGTAAAAGTCAATATTTGGGCAAAATGTTGAAAAACAGACGAATTTTAAAAAGAATATAGGAAATTTCGAGAAAAGCGTTGAAGTGTTGAAGGTCAAAATGTCCCAGAGAACGTCAAATTATGAGATTAAGTTAAACATTTTGAAAATATGTAGATAAATCTCGTCGAAAAAATCGCAGCTTGCGGACTCAATAAAATGTCAAATTTTAAAAGTCGAAATTTCGAAAAAAAAACCGAATTTTGCGTAACAAGTCCAAATTTGTTAGAAAATAAATAGAAATTTTAAATGTTTAGTAAAAGTCAATTTTGGGGAAAAAGCTAAATTTGGAAGACAAATTTTAAAAAGAATCTAGAAAGTTCTAAAAAAGCTACAATTTAGAACAAAAGTCAAAAAATGTAATTTTCGAAAAAGTGAAATTTGAGAATAAATCTAAATTTCGAAAAAGAAAGAAACTTTGAAAGCTCGTAATCTTCAAAAACTATTTTACTTAGAATCTTCTATTACTTCAAATTTTTACTTTTTTTATTAAAAAATCAACAAAACATAAATTTTTGAGAAATAAGTCGAATCTTCCAGTAAGTCGAATTAGAAAAAAGTAAATATTTTCACAAATTATCGAGTTTTGAGAAGAAAGGAAGATTTGCGGTAACTCTAATTTTAGGAACAAAATAGATATTAAAAAAGAAAACTAATATAGGGAAGACTTAAAAAGTCAAAATTGCGAAAAAAAGGCAAATTTTAAAGTAAAAGTCTAAATTTTTGGCCTTTTGGGCCGAACATATTTTCATTTGACTATACGAGTGAGAGACTGTCCCATATTTCATCTGATTTATCTGATTTAATTCTGAAATAAAATGTAGAAGAAGAAATAAAAATGTCTGGCTCTTTGAAATTCACGAAATCAATGTTTTTATTGCGGCTGACCCTCTCGGTTTAAAAGTTTGCCGACCCCAGGTTTAACGGATGGCGTCTTCAAGCTGTGAAGAATTTTTTTTTCTAATTTTCGATATTTTCTTTAATTTCGTCTTTGCTTAAAAAACTGATTTCTAAAACAATTTTTTGTTGTTGAATATTTCGACATAATTAGAATTTTTGCAAAAATTTCATTTTTCTTCTGTTTTTTATTTTTAAATTTCATTTGAACATTTTAATTTTTTTTTAAATTTGATCCACCGCAAATCTCAACAGTTTTCAAAATTGTCACTTTTTCTGAAAATCTTGATTTTGAAAATTTTGAATTTAAAAAATAACGATTCTTTAGAAAATTTCTTTTTTATTGAAAATTTTGATTTATTTAAAATTTGGACATGTAAACATTTCCTTTATTTTCACAAGTTATTCTCTTTCAAAATTTTAATTTTTACAAATTGTTGGCTTTCAAAATTTATTTTTTGAAATTTCTACCCTTTCCAAAATTTCAATTTTTTCGCAAATTTTTAACTTATTTTGAAAATTTCCTATAAATCATATTAAAAATAAAAACCAAGCATATCCCAAAAACTCAAAAGATTTCCAAAATTAAAAAAAAAGTCACACTTTTCAAAGCTCTAATTCTGTGAAAAGAGGCAATTTTCAGAAAAAGTTGAATTTTGAGAAAGAAAAATTGCAATTTCTAAAAACATTGTTCTGAAAATTTAATATTTAATCAAGATGTTGAATTATAAGGAATCTTTGTTGAAACAAAAAATATTCAGAGAAATGGCAAAATTTTGCAATAAGTAAACGATTTTTGAAGCAAAAGTCCAAAAATGAGTCTTTTGAAAATGAAATCAAAATTTCAAAAAGGACAAATTTTGAGGAAAAGTCGAATTTTAGGAAAACGACTAGTTTAAAAGAAAAATCAAAGAAACCAGTCACAATTTCTAAAAAATCAAATTCTAAAAGATCAAAATTTTTAGAAAAAGTTGAAGGTATCGAAAATTGAAAAAACAAAATTTCAAATTAGACAAAAAATGTCAAGAAAAATCTAAATCGAACCCATCTCGCATTTTACTATTTCTCTAAAAAATAAGTTAATACGGCATCATAGAATTTTTACCTCAAATCTTATTTTGTATGGAAATTTTAAGTTTTTTTCAGATATTTCGAATTTTTTAGTAAATTTTGATTTTTTCTACAAAATTTCCAGTTTTCCTAAATATTTTATAAAAAGAAATTTTCTCGAAATTTCCATTTTTCCTAAAAGTGTTGTTCTTAAAATTTATTCTAGAAATTCCAACTTCTCCAGATTTTTCTTTTTGTTTCTCTAATTTGCTTTAAAATTGTCAAGTTTTTTCACGACACTTTGACAATTTAAAGTTTATTTTATTTTGTAGTTGTGACAAAAAATGTTTGGAACAAACCCTAAAGGCTCTATAAAAATTTCAATATTTTGGGAAAATCAAAAAATTTCGACTTATTTGTAAAGATATATCAATTTTTTTCAAATTTTGGTTTTTTTCTCCAAGAAATTTTGCTTTTTTTCCTGTGAAATCTGTATTTTTCTTTAAACATTTTATACAAATAATTTTTTTAAAAATTTTGACTTTACTTGGAGATTTTTTTCTTAAAATATTTTTTCTTGTGGAAATTTTGATTTCTCTCTAATTTGATTTGAAAACTTAAAAGTTTTTTAATGAAATTTAAATATTTTAAAGTTCATTTTAATTTGTAATTTTGATAAGAAACTGAAAATTGTTAAAATCAATCAATTTAGGGAAAATAAACTTCAAATTGTAATATTGTAATTTCAAGAAAAAATGAACCTTGTAAACTTCAACCTTTTTTACAATTTGATATCTCTCTAAAAAATTTCAACTACTGTAGGAGCAAAGAAAATTCTGAATAGGAATTTCCAATTTTTCTGGAAATGTAAAATTTATGCTTGAAATTCTTAAGTTTGAATTTAAAATTCAAATTTCGATTAAAAAAAAGATCGAAATTTAAAGATTAAACTCAAAATTTCAAGAAAAAGCAGATCATATTGCGAGAAAAAGTTGAAATTTCTTATTTGTAAACATTTAAAAAAAATAACATTTTCGGAATTAAAGAAACATTTTTTTTTTAAATAAATTAATTGTCAAAAATATTCTTATAATTTCGACCTTTGAAATTTCTGAGAAAAAGAGTCAACATTTCTAGAAGAGTCACAAAATTTTGAAATTAAAATAAATCAAAATGTTGAAAAAAATTCTTTAACAAAGTCTTTTGAAAATGAAATCAGAATTTCGAAAAGGACAAATTTGGAGGAAAAGTCGAATCTTAGGAAAACGACTATTTTAAAAGAAAAATCAAAGAAACCATTCACAATTTCTAAAAAATCAAATTCTAAAAGATTGAAATTTTTAGAAAAAGTTGAATGTATCGAAAACTAAAAAAAAACACAATTTTGAGAAAGCTTCAAAATAGACACAAAATTCAAACTTTTTCAGAGAAAGTTAAATTTTAAGAAAAAAACTCCTAAATTTAAAACAAGTAGTGAAAACTCCAAGAATAAGACGAAGTTAGGAGAAAATGATCTAAGTTTTGAAAAAAAGCGTTTAATCCTAATGAAAATTAGAAATTTTCCAGAAAGAGTCAGCAAATTTTAAGGAAAAACTCGAAATTTTAAGAAAATTAAACGAAATTTTTTGAGAAAATCTTTATTTTCTACTTACTGCTCGAGTGAGAATAAGACTGCCCTATGTTGCCTCAATGGGGGCATCGAAAAATGTCCAATATTGTGATACAGGTCAAAATTTTGACAAACAAGTTGAAATTTACGAAGAAAATTTTTTCGTAATTTTCATGAGAAGATCGATACCTTTTTTTTAAATTTTGATCCACCGCGAATTTCAACCTTTTTCAAAATTGTCACTTTTTCTGAAAATCATGATTTTGAAAATTTTGAATTTAAAAAATAAGGATTTTTTAGAAAATTTCCATGTGTTTCTATTTTTTTATGGAAAATTTCGACTTGTTTGAAACTTGAACATGTAAAAATTTCCTTTATTTTCACAAGTTATACTCTTTCAAAATGTTCATTCTTCTTAAAATGTTCCTTTTCTTAAAAATTCTATTTATTTTAGAAATTTCTAAACTTATTTAAAAATTCCAATTTTTTTGCAAATTTTTAACGTATTTTGAAAATTTCCCTCATTTTCAAAGTACGAGGTTTTTTTGAAAATTTTATTTTATTTATCTTAAAAATTTTAACTTTTTCTCAAAGTTATCAATTTAAATTTAAAGCTATCAAGTTATTTTCTAAATGTCATACTTTCTCTTCAAATTTAGACTTGTGAGAACTTTTTAATTTTTTTATGAAAATCTCGACTTTTCTGACGAGGTGGACTTTTTTAAAAAATGCCGCTTTTTTCGAAATGACCAATTACAGGACATTGTTTTTAATATTTTTTTTAAGAATTTGATTTTGATGCAAAAAACGACTTTGCTTAAAAAATTCCACTTTCTAAAAACTAACTTTTTGAAAATTTCGACATTTTAAAAGTTCTATTATTTCTACATTTCAGAGCTTCGAACCGGAACTGAACCAAAAACCGAAAATAACCTTTATTTTCATCGGAACGAAAACCGGAGCGAAATCGGGAAAAAATATCGGTTTATTTAGGTTCGTTGAACTGTACTTAAAACTGTTTTTATTTTACCCTTAAGTGAGAATTTTTTTCTTAGAAATTTTATTTTTATTTTCAAAATTTTTCACAAATCCGTGTAACTTTGATCGCAAAATTAAGAGTTTACTTTCAGTTTATTATTTGTGTTTGAAAATTAGATTAGAAACGAACAATTTCCACAGTATCTAGAAGACTTTCTTCTCAAAATTTAAGCCAAATTAAAATTTTAAGTTTTAACTTGAATGTTTTTTCAAAATTTTCGACATTTTCTTAAAATTTCGACTTTTATTCGGATATTACTCGAAATATTTCTTTTCTTCTCTTAAAATTTCGAGTTTAAAATAAAAGAAATATCCTCCCTTGTAATTTTAAAATAAAGCAGTAGCATGTTTTTTATTCGAGCTAGGGAAAATCGGCTTTCCTTACGATTTTATTTGCAAATTCGAGTTTTTCAGGAAATTTGAACTTTTTGTAGAAAACTCAAATCTACTTCTTTCTTTAAACTTCAATTTTCCTTTCCTAATTTGATATCTCTCTTTTTTGAAGGTATTTATTTTTTCAAATTCCACTTTTTTTAGTATTTAATTTTTTTTGGAATCTCAAATTTAAATCCTTATGACTTCCTAAGACATCCTAAAATTCCAAGATATGATTTTTTTCTTAAAATTTTCGCTGAAATCTCGCTATTTCAAAATTAACCTTGAAAAAAATACAAACAATATTATATTCCAGCTTAAAGATCGGATCTTGTAATTGGTGAAATTGGATCTTTAAATGTTGACTTCTTCGAAAATGTTTAATTTAAACTTCCAATGATTTTGTTTACGCTAAAATAGTAAATTTTATTCTAAAAGCTTTGATTTTTTTCTCAAGATTTGGACTTTAGCCTCGAAATTGCGATATTTTTTTCAGATTGTTTAAATTTAGACGTTAAAATTGTGTTTTTCTAAATATTAATTGTTTTCGCGAAACTTCTGGTATAAATTTAAAAGTTCGGCCCTTTGCTCCTTGAAATGTTGTGTCAAAAATCGATTCTCAAAATGTTAAATCTCTTCACAAAATTTTTAGCTACAGCTAGAATTTTTCCTATAATTTCGTCTTTAAAATTGAAATTCGCGTTTATTTTCTAGAAAATTTATCGTTGGTCTTGAAATTTCAATTCTTCTATAGAAAATTGACGTTTAGAAATAATTGAAATTGCTTTTTTTGTAAATTCTTTATTTTTACGTTAAAATATACATTTAAAATAATAATTTCGGATCTTTGCTAAAAATATTGGCAGAAATTAGATTTCAAATGCAAAAATACTAATTTGAATTTGAATATTTTATTTTTTATTTTGAATCTTAATTCAAAATTTCGAAAGAATATCCAAATTTCAAGAAAAAAGTTAACATTATTGGAAAAAGTCTAAATTTTGAGGAAAAAGTAATTAAATTTATGATTAACAATTTTTTAAAATTAATCTCACAAATTCAATATCTAAAAGAAACTTCCAAACTTAAACTTATAGTCCTAGTCTTAACTCAAAATTTTAAGAAAAATCTTTAGAATTAAAGAATAAAAGTCATTATGTCGATAAAAAGGGTTATAATTGCTAGAGAAAAACTAAATGTTATTTAAAGGCAAAATTTTGGAGAAAAAAGGTAATAGTAAAAAGTACATACAAATTTAAATTTAAAACTTCAACAAAAAATTTAAAATATCGAAAGAAGGTAAATACACTAACCAAAACTTTCTGAAAAATTTTACTTCTTTATTTAGAAATTTTTAAATTTTAGGCAACATTTCCAGAAAAAAAAATCGAATATTTGGGTTTAAGATCAACATTTCTAGGTTAAGGTACAAATTTCGAAAATTCTTCTGGTAAATTGTGAAGTTCTTTTTTTGAAATTTTGACTGTTTCATCAAAATTTTAATTTAAAACTTTTGATTTTATATTTTTTGGTCTTTTTCATTTTCATTAATTTTTTTGATTTGATCTTTTTAATTCAAAGTTCAGGAAAACAAAGTCAAAACAGCAAAAATCAATTTCGTTAGAAAAATCTCTCAAATTTTCGATTTTAATCGCCAAATTTTATATATTATAGAACGTTTTAACTCTTGGGGATATGATATAAGATTTTTATGAAAATTGCGAGTTTAAATTTAAATTTAACACTTCCCAGTTTGGAAATATTTAACGGATAAATGTTAAATAAAATCAATAATGGTAATGTTTTCGATCAATAAGAGTCTTCAATTTAAATTTAAAAATTTATAAACCCAAAATTCCGATTTAGTTTCTTATAAAGTTTAGGTTTTTTCTGGAAATTTCAACTCAAATTGAACTCAAAATTCAAGGTTATAGCTTGAAATTTTTTAACTTGAAAAATAAAAAATATTTTCCTTAAATTTTAGGCCAAGTCTGAGTAATTACATGTTGTAATATTAAAGAAAAAAAAGACAGAATATTTTCTAAATTATGTTCGACTATCAATTTTTAATTCGAAAAACTTTTAAAAAATCAAAAAAAAATGAGTCACCTAGAATTAAACCGAAAACGAAAACAGGAAAAAACTGTAATTTTTGTCGGAATAAAAATCGGAACTGAACCGATATAAATAGTTTGCTGGAACGAAAACCGAAAACCGAAACGAAAAAAATAACGGTTCAAAGCCCTGCTACATTTTGAATTTTTTGAAAAAATTAGGATTTTAAATTTTCCCTTTTTAAAAAAAAATTTTGATCTTTGGTTTTTGATCGATTGTTTGCAAGAATTCACACAAGTTTAACTGTTTCAAGTTCCCATTTTTATCAAAATTTCGGCATTGTTTCAAAATTTTGACTTCGGATTTTCTGTTTTTTTTAAGAAATTTTGACTTACTTTGTAAATTTAACTTTAAAAAGATCGACATTTCTAAATTTAGATTGAGAATTTTGACAGTTTTGCAGATTTTGATCCTCTCGAAAATTATTTTTTGCAATTTTAGATTAAAAAAAAATATCGACTGAAATAATTTTCATCAACGAATGAATTTTTAAGGATAATTTATTTTTGTTATTATTGTCATTTAGCTAAATACTGCACTCTTTTTCCTTTTCTTTCCTTTTTCGATGCCATTAAGAATAATACAAGTCGTACTTACTTAGGTTTCGCTCTTACGGACAAAATGTAGCAAAATCCAGAGATTATCCCTGCTGCAACACTAACACCGACCCCAGTGGCTATGGTAAATATTATCACATCCGAAGGCATTCTCGAAGTTGTTCACGATTTCATTTATCTTCTTACATACCAGTTCTTGAATTTAAAAGTCGCAAATATTCAGCAGCACTTATGGGCGTACACAGCTCTCACTCATGCTAATCCTTATGATTCTTGAGTCTTGATCACGAGTGCGCTATAATTTCTAACCACGACCAAGTTATCAGTTTCATCTGACGTTCTACGACCTTGCCAAGGTAAATACGCGATTGAGTATTTTAATTTAAGCAAGCAACTCTACCCGCGACCTAAGAAAGTAAACGAGCATCTTGGTACAGGTGTATTAAATGAGAGATGGTATTGGAGACTATCTGGGATGGTGCTAACACAGTCTCTTTAATAGCACGCGCATCATTGTTTAAATGAATTTGTTTTATTTCCTTCGCTACTTTCTTCCGATAGTCAATAACACTTTAATGCTTCATTTGGTTTCCGGTTGTGAGTGATGTTTAATAATCCAATTGGCGATTCAATCGAATGAGATCTTCAGATACAAAAGTGGTCGTGAAACCGACCTCAATAATCTTACGTATAAAAAAACTAAACGTTATGAATTAAATCTGTACCACTACCAAACTCCTTTTCGATATAAACAAAGTTTCTTCATTTATCTTACCTCTTATAATTTCATGAAAGGTGTAGGTATTATATTTATTATTAGATTTTAAAAATGTTTTAAAGTGTTGTTTTTTGGTGTGTTAAGTTACCAAGATTAACAAATTAAGATCTAACGCATCGCAGCCTGAAGCAATTTGGATGATATTTCCATTTTTTAATAAACATACAAGATGACTGAGGAACTATGGTGAAAAAAGTCAGCCAAGGGCGAGTCGGGCTCGCCCAATTAGGGTCCCATACCAATTGCTACAGTGAACAGTCAATAGACCAAATTAAATCATTTTTACTTATGTATGAATTTGAAATTTTACCCTTTTCTTGTGTTATAATTGAAAAATAAAAAAATAACTACTTTCAGATAAACACACCTTTTTCCACAATCAATCCAAATATTTACGGAACTAATAACTATGTTGATAATGTCTCAGATAAAAGGTATTCATTATAAATTCGCAATGAGTCGATGACTAACACAGTTTACGAGATCGCCTCGGATTGAGCGAGTTCGATTCCAATCGCAATTACAGCGTTACGTGTACTAGTACTAGTTCCGAAAATATTATCTAAATGAAATAATGCTAAAGACACATTTGATCTGCATTCTATTCTTCAGCTAAATCAAGTTTTTTATTGGAAAAAAATTATTGCTGTATGGGTCAAAAAACCTTTCAATGCAAGCACCTACTTTTCCATAAAATAGTTCTTTCTCAACAACTATTTCGACATAAAAAAAACCCGCTGTTTTCCGAGAATCTATGGTCCAATATCTACTAAACCTATTTAAATCTAAATTTTATCTTTAAAGATCTAGGAGAATAGAGAGAAACGACCATTTCTGACACATCTTGAACTATATTTGTAAGATGATTGGACTAAAAATTATTTTAAAAAAATATTTTAGGATTCTTATAGAAAGCTCCTTCAAATGATACCTCACACGATATATGAAATAAAGCTTCATTTTTCGGAGACCAAATTAAACCTACGTTTTATTATAAAATATTTTCTTTTTCTAATCGTTGGCTGACGGTATTTCAAGAACTAATGCTGTGTAAAATTTCAAATTTCTACATTACATAGCTTTCTAGGAAAACCTCTTTGTGGCGGGCGGACGGATGTACATGAGAGTGAGTTTCAAAGGGTTCCGTTTTTTCCTTTTAAGGTACGGAACCCTAAAAAGTTAATAGGCAACGATAAAACAAAATAAAATGAACGCAAGCAAAAAAAGATTATTTAAATAAGAAAGTCTTACCTTCTTTTTTTAAGTAAAGTCTACTCTCCGGGAGTAACCCAATTATGCCCTTGAAGCATTGCGAGAAGGAAAGGAAAACGAAGATATATGACCGATAATCATTTTTTAAGTTTAATTCACTTGCAAAGTGCAGCCCTACTGTGCTTTTAGAGCACTGCGAATCGGATGCAGAAATAAAGATAGCTTAAATGAGGATAAATTGCAATTGTTGGGATAAATTCCGTTCGGTAACAAATTCCAGAGTTTGGTATTATTACAGAAAAATTATCGCCATAAGTAAAGTTCCCACTCTGTCAAGCTAGACCTCATAAGAATTTGCCTCCGACTGTCTTGTGTACGTGTGTCAAGAATGCAGCCCTTGGGGGATTAGATGCTCACAGGAACTGTTAGGTTCTTGTAAAAGATACTCGTAAAAAAAGAAATAAGCTACTAATCACCCGCCTATGCTCCAGTATTTCGAGAGAATCAAATTCTTGTAATCAATGATCAGATGATCACAGTTCCTGCGGGCATCTTTCATCAATGTACTTATAAAAAAAGCCAAGCCACCAACTATCTGCCCGTACTCCACTATTTCGAGAGAATCAGTCAAATTCTTGTCATCAATTAGGCGAATCGTTCTCTTTTAAATTGAACCCAAAAGAGTTGAAGTGTGCGTTGGGAGTGAACTCCAAACATGAAAATAGTATTCTAGTATTGGCCTAACCTGAGTTTTGTAGAATCATGATAAAATGTGAAGTGCTTTTTGGCTCTAAACGAAAAACCCAGTTTCTGAGAGGCCAACTTGGTAATGGGGCGCACATGATCGTTTCAAGAAAAGTTAGTGTTCGCATTTACTCCTAGGACAGACAAATTCGATTCCATAGGAAGAATCCATGAAGATATCGGATGCTATATCCCTTGATGTCTTCTTAGAAAAAAGAGCGGCCTGGGTTTTAAGGCATTGAAGTTAAACAATCTTTGCGTTCCCTGTTCCAGAACGATTTCGAAATCCTGATTAATCATTTGTATCTACCGTTCTCTTAACCTATTTAAAGCAGCGACGAATAAAGGTTTGTCGGAAAAAAGAATTTCATCGGACTATCATTTGCGTAAAATAATTGAATTGGAAGCTAAAGCTAAATGATCGTTTATGTGTAACAAAAACATAGTATCCATAGAACAGATCCCTGGGGCATTCCTACATTAATCGCAAATGTCTCACGTAAGAAGCAATCAACGACAACCTATCATCGAGAAACCTGGATGTCAAATGACAGAGGTGCGCTGGAAATCTATAAGATTTTAATTTGGCGAGAATAAACGGTGCCAGATCCGTGCCTCTCCATCTTTTTCCATAGTCAAGTACTAGAGATGAGTAACATGTATGTCTGGAGGTCTCCAATTGAACGTTGCTGTCTGAAACCGTATTGCCTGTCCTTTCTAGGCACATGGTGCACCCTAACAGATTTCCAGATGTTAGGGAGAACACCTTTGTTGTAAGAAAATGTACAGGGTCTTTGGTTATAAATGCACCCCCCATTTATCTTTCGAATTATGATAGATACAAAAAAATTTGAATGAAAAAGTTTCTAAATATCTCTTAAATTTTTATTTGAAATAAGTTTGCGATATACAGGGTGCTACGTTTTTTCAGAATCAAAGTCAACTTTTGTTTTTTAAACGGAACACTCCAATTATTTTTGTATTTTCGAATTCTCTTAAAAATTTCACATATGTTTTATAAAACCTACCTATAGCTAAATTTAATTGTTTCCAAAATATTGATAGTTAGAAATAGCCAATATGAGCTTGATTTGATACTAATAATCAGGTATCTACGAGAAATGTTAAATGTAAAAGTTTTTAAGAATTGCCTAAATTTTTGTTTGAAATGATTTATTGATATACGGGGGCTTTTGTTTTTCCAGAATCCAAACTTAATTTGTTTTTTTTTAAGTAGAACAGTCCGATTACTTTTTCTTTTTTGAATTGCCCTGAAAATATATTTTATCCAATATACCCCATATCTAAATTTAACTGCTTTGAAAATATTGATGGTTTTAAATCGTCAATATGATCCTAGGTTCATTTCGATTAAAACTGTAATAAAAAAATGAAATAACATAAAAAGCTGGCTTATTTCAAAATATATCAATAATAAAAAGGGAAAGAGGGGCCCATTTCTTCTATGTTATACGGTTTCAGAGTTATACTTATAGGTTTTTGTTTTAAGTTTAGAAAATTGTCAGTTTCTTAGGTAACAACATTTTTAAACTGCTGAGTCTAAGAATAAGCTATGTCTTATGAAATACTTATCAAAGTAGTTTAAATATAACAATTATAATATATAATTATAATAAATATAATTCGGATGTTCTATTTAAAAAAAAATGGATTTGTATTCTGGAAAGCTAAACACCCTGTATATAGCAAACATATTTGAAATAAATATTTAAGCGATTTCTATAAACTTTTAAATGTAACATTTCTTATAGATATCTATTATTTACGAAAAATCAAGATCATATTGGCGATCTATAACCATCAATATTTCGGAAACAATTGAATTTAGATATAGGTATGTTACATAAAATATATGTGGAATTTTTGGGAAATTTCGAAAATAAAAAAATAATTGGGTTGTTCTATTTAAAAAACCAAAGATGACTTTGATTCTAAAAAAACGTAACACCCTGTATATCGCAAACTTATTTCAAATAAAAATTTAAGAGATATCTAGAAACTTTTTTAGTCACATTTTTTTGTATCTATCATAATTCGAAAGATAAATGGGGGGTGCATTTATAACCAAAGACCCTGTACAAAATGTGCTTACGTTGTCAATTCAAGAGCGCTTCTCTTAAGGACAATAGCGAGAAGCTTTCGATGCGTCGAGAAGAATTTTTCTGGTAGTACGTTATCTGAAAACAATTTCAAGCATTGCTCGGCCAACCTTAGGGAGAATAGGAGGTTCGGCGTTCTGCGAATCAAGGTTGTGAGCAAATATAGAGGCTAATGAGTCAAATTGGAAAAACATGGTGAGGCTAGGACTGTGGAATTGAATATCTCAAAGGCCTTCAACAAAGCCTGACACCCATCTCTTCTTCCAAATTAACATCTTATGGTCTTCCTCCTAGGCTCTGTCATTTGATATCCAGTTTCTCGCTGACAGATCTCTTTAGGTCGTCGTCAATGGCATCTCATCCGAGACATTTGCAATTAATGCAGAGGTGCCTCAAGGGTCTGTCCTGTCTCCTACCCTGCTTTTGTTACACATAAACGATCTCTTAGTTGTAACTTTCAATCCGATATACAGCTAAGCAGATGATAGCAGCCTGGTGTCATATTTTTTTCTCCGACACTATTATCCGACGCTGCTTCAGATTAACTAAGGGAACAGCAGATATAGATCATTAATGGAGATCTCGAAATCATTCTGGAATGGAGTAAGAAAAATCTGCTCTACTTCAACGCTTCAAAAACTCAGACCGCTGTTTTCTCTAAGAAAAAATCAAGGAATAATGCAACAAACATACTAATGGATGATAAAATCCTTTCGATGAGATCTAATCTGTCTATCCTAAAAGTAAATGCGAGCCGTAACTTCTCTTGGGACGATCATGTGCGCGCCATTGCCAAGTCCGCCTCTCAGAAGCTAGACTTTTTTTTAGAGCTAAAAAGTACTTCACATCTCATCAGCTATTAACACTATATAAATCTCAAAATAGGCCAACACTGTTCTCATGTTTGTAGCTCAACCCCAAAGCACACTTTAGATCTTTTGAATTCAATATAAAGAAAAGAGATTCGCCTTACTGATGACGAGAGTTTGACTGATTCTCTCGAAACATTATAGCACAGGCGAATGGTTGGTGACTTATCTTCCGCTCGCAGAAACTAATAGGATTGATTCCCCCAAGTGCAAGATTTTTGAGACATGCAAGACAGTTGGAGACAGCAAATTCCTGTGCGGTCCAGCTTGACACAGTAAGGACTTCTGTCTGCGGAGAATCTTTTTTCTACAGAACTTCCAAGCTATGAAACTCGTTACCGAAAGGAATTTTACCCAAAAATTAAAACTTACCCTTGTTTAAAAAGGCGGTTCATCGCCATCTATCATTCTTTCCGCATCCTACTCGTAGTGCTTTGAAGGCATAATGGGGTTTCCCTTTGCGAGAGGACTGAACTTTAAAAAAATTTTCCTTGCAGATCATCGCAATAAAGTTCTCATCTAGTAAAGGTGGAGAACTTGAAGAGGTGAAATTTTTTGCAACTGACACAAATCCCCAAAAGGATCTGAAGGCGTTCAAGCAATCGATGAGCCTCTGGCACATACACGATAGTTTTGCCTTATCAAAAACCTGTTTATAGAAATTTCGTGGATCTACAAAGGTGGTCCGAGTCTCGATTAAGGGATTACTTCGCCAACGAAGATATGATAGATTTTCGCAGGAGGCAGCCCGAACACATTTTTTGCCAAACCAAGATTTACTGGAGGCAGACGACTTCTTTTGGTAATGAGTAATTGAGCATTTCATACCAACCAGGATAATTTCAGCAATAGATTCGGCCACTTGGAAGGGTTGTATCAGTTAAAACCGTATTTATTTCATAAAAACATGCAAAAAAGTTTCTAAGTTTTTCCCAGTTTGCAGAGTTGAAGTGTAAAATTTTACTTGAGAAAAAGGAAATATATGAAGTGAACGAGATGCTTCGCACCCCAGCCACATGGAAATTTGGTTGTCCCGGGGCATGTGTCCAGCTTTACAGCTGTCTGGAGATCTGGGGCACTCTATTCCCATTAAAATTTAATGCCCTACAATTCTCGTAAAAATTTTTTTTCCGTAAGTAGCGCCGTTTAACAGTTACCAATGGAAAATTAGAAAAAGTTTTTTGAGCTACAAAATTAAGCTTACCTCCTTAGGCCGTGCAAACTCAAATACTCATACTTAACATAAAAAAAATCTATTAAAATGACTTTTAGCTTTTTGCAACTTCATCAAAAAATCTTAATTTGAATAGGCTAAAATATCAAAGTAGAGTAATGTCGACAAAGGACAAATAAAATAAGATGAATACAGTAAATTAATATAAAGTTAGTTACCTATATTAAAGCCTTTTAACCTTGGTTCCTTTTTAACATCTATTTAAATTAAGTTGCTCTGCAACTGGAATATTGTTTTTAAACGGAAAAATAAATTTAGTTCAAAACAAAAATTAATAAAACGGGATTCAAAGGCAATAGAGATGAAATATGAAGGTAATGTCACTCAATAACTGAAAAGTCGATAAATAGCAGACATATTCATAGACTAAAATTTTAAAATTGTTAACACCTGTTACGGATTATAAAGGATCGATTGAGTATGGAAGTATTTGCATTCAGTTGAAGGCAAAAGTCTTCAGATATGATAAATTAATAACTTCCAGAAGAGAAAGCAATATCTATTCAAAGCTGAACAGATGAGTTAAACTGGGTATAAGAATGCGGGTTAGCGAAATACGTTTTACGTTATTGTAATAATAATTGTAAACTATACATAAATAAGTATATTGGTAAATGTAACAAACCCCCGTACACTGCGCGTGAGAGGAAAATCTTTTGGTTTTTTTTTTAGTTTAAAAACTTATTTGACTACCCATCTCTGGCAAGAGAATGACATTTCAGCTTTAGGAATATTTCATTTGAACAATGACAAAAAAGAGCTTAGGAAGTTTTCAACAAAAAAAAAACGAACTCCATTAGCTGATCATGAAGTGCTTACAGTGCCAGCATGCCCCACCGGCAATCGCCGATCGATATTTGACAAAGTACTCAACTAAAAAATTTAAAAATAATATTTGTAATAACACTAAAAAACTTAAATTCTTGGAAGCCATGGAAATTCATAAATATTTACAATCTAGTCAATTTACACTTATGAACGAGCAGCTTGATCTTCTGGGTACACCTCTAATTGAAGCTTTGAGATATTTATTTCATATTTGGTACTTAAATAGAACACGTACGAAGCTATTTTGCACAACTTTCATAAGTTCAAAAACATGATACCGAGTATTGAATTCAGGTCTGCATATTGTGGTAAATTCAAACAGCTATAACTTTGTTATCTCAAGTGGAATATCATATATTTTTTTCATCTATTTAGTACAGATTTAAATTATCTTTCAACTGTTATAGGAATTGCGGGGATTTCTTTCACAACTTTTGGAAATAATTGCAATTTTAACTTTTTTTTTCATTTCTCAGTCATTGAATTTTTATTGAGTAGCATATCAGTGGCATAATGAGAAGAAACAAATGAAATGTACTTTAAAAAAAGGAACAATCGATATCGACAATTAAATTATAAAACAATTAGTCAAATTATTTATAGTAGTTTATAGTGTGTGATGAAGCTAAAATTAAAACATGGCTAGTCGACATAATTGGAATTGTTCTTTCGATATTTTTCTTATCGACAACAGATTTTCTTCTGTCTCATTTCTCTTTAACGGAGTCGAAATTTGTGAGATTTTCTCCCATTCGCTTTACTGGATTTCATGAGGGCTTTACCTTATCTGGATATCGAACACCTAATTTATCACTGTATCACATATGATACATGTGATATTACTTTGTCATCAGAAAATAATAAACAATTTAAAATAATGTTCATTATTAAAAAAGATGGTCAGGCATGTTTTCGTTTTAGCTTCACCACACACTCTAAAATAAACTATAAATAATTTGACAAATGGTTTTCTGATAGTTTATTTGTCGATAGATATTAATTCTACTCACGTCACTGATATGCGACCCAATGTGAAATAGGAAAATAAAAGTTAAAAATTTCAATTATTTCTAAAAATTGTAACAACAACCGTTGAAAAGCTAATATCAGGTAAAAGATAATTAAAATCTACATAAGATAGCCTAAACAAATGGTATAGCCTTCTTTTTTATTTCGAAATTTAATTTAATTTAACTCTAAATATATACTCAAAATTTGCGCTCTTTTCTAAAAATTCCATGTTTAGAATTAAATTTGAAAATTATTCTAAATTTCGACTTTTTTTTTACTTTTTAGCTTAAACTTGAAAAATACTCCGTTTTAAAATGCCAGCTCTAAATTCGCAACTTAATATGCCAGATTCTTTAAAAAATCCAAATTACAAAAATTCGAATATTGTAGCAAAAGTCAAAATATTAAAATAAGGTTGAAATTTTCAAGAAAAGTCGTTATTTTGAAAAAGTCAAAAATTCCAGGCAAAGTCGTAACTTTGATAATAAAAAAGACATTTTCGGAAAAAAGTAGAAATTAAAAAAAAATTCAGTTTCTCAAAAAAGTTGAAATTTTCAAAAAAAAGTAGAATTTTTAATTAAAGAGTCAGATATTCATAAAAGTCGTGACTATGAAAACTTTGAGTGAAATAGTGAAAAAGTGGAAATTTTGTAAAAGTCATAATTTAAAAAAAAATTTTAAAATAATGGAATTTCTCAAAAGAAAAAAAAATTCAGAACTCGAAGTATTAAAATAGTCGAAATTTTAAGAAAATTAGAAATTCTGTATCAAAATGTTCAAAACTTTCCAAGTTCTCAGAAAAAGTAGGTACTAATTAAGACAAAAGTTAACATTTTGGGAAAAACGAAATTACGAAAAGTTGCAATTTCCAAAATAAATCAATTTTTGGAAAATATGGAAATTCTGAAATAAAATTGGAAAACTTGAAATTCCAAATATCAAAAATAAATCGAGATATTTATTTTTGAAGAATAAACCTATTCCTCTAACGGAACGAACGGACTCCGCAAATGGTGAGTGCTTCTAACTACCAAGCTCAATAGATTTCAGCGGTTAGGAACAGTAGTCACCAAGAGCATGTAAGTTCGACCCACAAGTGTAGTTCAATGCCGGAAGGGGTATTAGCCCTCGGAGTAGTTGTTTCTTGTGGATCGGGCTTCAAATATTTAAATTTTTAACACAGTAAATTTTTAACACACAAATTGATGATGAAACGTCTATTCATGTTAAAATTGCTTTATTTTTCTTTTTTATGTTTAAAAAAAAAAGAAAAATTTATTTTTAAGTATTTCTTCCTCATTTTTCCCTTTCCATGTTATGCACTGCTGACGAGCTCAAATGAGAGCGAAACATCGATGTCCAGTGCTACAACTTTTTTATGTATTTTTTTATATTTTCCTAATTTATTAAAAAAACTAAATTTTTATTTTTTCCATATCTAATTTTTGGTCTCCTATTTTCATTATTCCTATTCTATGTAAAATAAAATAACCTCTTAATTTGTGAACTGTCATGAAGTGACGTTTTCAATAAATTTAAATATCACGTAGTCGCATTTCAAAAACTGTTTAGAAAATTGTCAACAAACCATAAAAATTTAAATATTTTCAAACTGGGCCGAAGAAATGTTAAATAAATTGAAAAAAACATATTTAAAAAAGTCGAAATTTTAAATAAAAAACTAAAAGGAGGAATCTCAAAAAGTGTCGTTATCTTCAGACAGTTAAAATATGAAGAAGCCAACATTTTTTAAAAAGTCAAGATTTCCCAAAAATTCAAATGTTCTTAAAAATAATTGAAAATTTTAAAAGCCAAATTTACAAAAACGTTAAAATTTTTAATAAAAGCTTTAAAAAAATTACAAATTTTCAGTAAGAAGGAGAATTTTAGAAAGGGTTAACATTTCCAAAAATAAGTCGAAAGTTTTCAAAAAATTCAAAACTTGGAGATAAAGTCAAAATAGTCAAAAAAATAATCTACATTTCGATTTGGAAACTTCCAAAATTAAGTGAAAATTTTTAGACAAAGTGTAAATTCGAAAAAAAAAAATTAATATTTTAAAATGTCGAAACTTTTTAAAAAGTCGTAAAAGTTTGTCAAGTAAGAGTTTTCAAAAGGTCGGTATTTTGAAATAAGTCGTCAATAGAAGTCAACATTTTCACAAAAAGTCGAAATTTGCAAAAAAAATGGAAGTTTTAAAAAATTTGGACTAAAAGCAATTTTTTTTAAATATAAAAATTCTCATAAATGTCGTCATTTAAAATTTTGCAAAAATAAGTCGAAATAAAAAATCTAAATACTGAAATAGTCGAAATTTTCAATAAAAATCAATTTTTTATATATTGTTTATTTGTCAAAATGAAAATTACAAGTAAGAAAAATCTGCTTTGTTTATTTTATGTCGTTTTGCCTGAAAAGGATATTGTAGGGGCCCGCGCGTGCAGTACATATAATGTAAGGGGCTCGAAGCTTATAACTGCCCCCGGCTCCGGGAATTCTCTCGGCGGGCCTATTTTAATATTCATAGAAACATGAGTTGGTGAGGAAATGTATACAGTGTGGAACGAACAGCCAAATAGAATAAAGTCAATAGCTCAGTATTTATGGATTATCTCGAGACAGATCAATTTAAGATTATGAGATGACATCTTGCATCGCAAAAATTTTATCCCTAGATGCAACCCCGTTCGAGTTACCGTTTCAGCCCCTATTTTTCTAATAGCGGCTCGTCCGGTTCGTCCTCGGTAATCATAAAAGGACCAAAAACAATTTCGATATCCTTTCTTGATTTTGTAAAAAAGGAAACATAAAAACGCATCAATCTTATCATAGTCAATTGTACTTTTTGTCGAAAACATCCCAGTAATTTTCTAAAACTGTGAGAGAATTAAACAGTGGTCAGTATCGTGCTTCAGTTATCTTTTTGCACATTTTGAAAATGTAATATGGGTCATTTAACAAAAATGAATAAAATAATAATTTAACAAATGATCGGTTATGGAGATAGAGCAAGATCACAGACAGAAGTAGCTCTTCTATTTCAACAAAAATTTCCTGATTTACTATGTCCCAAGGTACAATTAGTAAAATCGAGAAGCATTTTCACGAACTGGAATATGTACGAAAGCTAAAAAAGAATCCTCTTTCTTTCCTTTATTGTTTTTACAGAAGGCCCCTGGGATGGCGAGGGGACACTATAAATAGTTTCTTGTCAAGCCCAATCCTGGAAAATGTATCCTAAATGACATTGAGCGTGAAAGCTTGCGTGATGATATCTTAAAATTTTGTCAATATGAAGTGTACATGAAAAACTTATGAGTTGAGTCAGAAAAAACGAAAATTAAAAAAAATTAAGCCGAGGAAGTATTAAACAAAGAAATAATTTCTACTTTTACTGACTAGTTATAGTCGAATTTTACTATATTTTGAAGTCACGTCTTTTTACTCTAGAGTTCATAATAAAACAATTCATATTGTATTTTTATATCCTTATGCATATAAGCAAGCAGCATGCAGTTATAAATCCCTAAAGGTTATTTTTAAAATCGAGTTTCCAAGTTTCGTAATATTTTGTTATCGCCTATTGGGCCCCTCCCTCTCACGAGACCACTACTATTATGGAAATTATCATATAAACAAGCAAAAATGTGGAACATATGAGAAAACATAAATGTCAAATACGTGAAATACCTCTGTTTAGTTTACGTTTGCAATGAAATCTGTCTACAACATGTAATAATTGTTCGGAATGTATTCATTAACAATTTTCTTTCTTTAAACACTTAAACATTACAAAGTTATATACTTACACCGCAAATTTTTGCACCGTTTTTCTTTTCACTTTTTTCCTCTTTTGGGGTTTGTTATTCTCACTAAACGTAGAATCTGCAGAGAGAAAGTGATGTCAATGAACAAAATAGGATTAATTTGACGATATTTACAATAAACGAGTAATTAACTTTATCTTTGACTGAGAATATCAAATTTAAAATCATGGGAGAGAGTATTAATTAATCTTACTAAATTTGATGTGCATGACATAACTATTTATTTATTCGCAAGTGATTTTCAAAGACTTTCCATATTATTTACATAATGTAAGATAATGTACCTACTTCGTTTATTTAAGAGAACGTTCATATTTCACGACACTACGCTGATAACAAATGGGTAAAACTAACAAGAATCAGTAAGGAATATATTCAAGAATTGACTCATGTGGAAGTACATATAAAAAAGAATTCAATTGAATACGTGACTTCCTGTATACAAGAGAAGTAATATGGAGTCCTTCTACTTGAATAATAAACAACTCATACCAGATTCATTAATCGGAAAAGATATGATCCTGAAGGCATTGTTTACAAATGTGTATGCCAAGTTACCAAGCCAAGTCAATAAGATCCATAGCTACTTTTTCATCTTATATACGGGAGAGAAGGCCTCAGCTGAAGAATAAATCGAGAATGAATTGAGGCTATACATAAAATTAAAAAGAAAATGAATTGTCATCTGCTACTGATTTGCATGTTACTGAACAATATTGTACTCCATTACATTACTTTGACAATGCTAATTTGGTTGGCAAAATTAGTGGCACATCCAAAGATCTTGGGAACTTGAGCCCCCTTGAGCCTATTCGACATCAAATATTTCAAAGTAAAAAAGAACTTTGAACAAAATATAAAAAATCATACCTATTTCATTAAAATTTCGAGAAAGAATTAAAAGTTGAGAGGACAAATTTGAAATTTCTGAAAAAAGTTCTAAATTGTTAGTAAAACCAAAGGTGCACATCACTGAAATTGGTTTTATAGCTTACAGTTAAGGTTCTGGCTTTTTTTTCCATATTTCAAGCTTGAATTGAACATTTTTACTTTGATAACGAAGGCTTCCACGATCAGTCAGTACACGATATACTTCTTCTGAGATTGGACCGTGCCAAAGAACTACTAAAAGTGGTCGACGTTTCGCCCACCATCGTAGGGGGCTTATTCAGGAACAAAGAAGGAAAAATAAATGAGAGAGGAATATGAGGGAATATGCAAAAATGGAAGAATGAAAAGGCCAATTTCAAAACATCAGAGCACGGTAACTCAGTATGTCCACCATACCAGAGGCGAAACTTTTCTGAATTGAAAATTGGTACAAAGGATAAGAAAGTTTAGACAGAAGAGCACAGTAACTCAGTATGTCCACCATACCGCAGGCGAAAGTCTTTTGAGAGGAAAGAAAGAAAGGGAAACTTTATATACAATTCGTCTGCGCTATCACTCCCGAAGATTTCCGATAGTTGGTTTCCAGATGGAGGAAAACATATAACCGTCGTCTCTGTTGATATTTTTGGGGAATTTTTGGATTTCAATGGCCTTGCGTATCTTTCTGTTAGAGTAATTGGGAATATTGGATATATCTGAAATATTTGAAATATTATCAAAGAGAATCTTATGTACGGTCTCATGCTGATGTTCCGTAATATGCGAAAATAAACCGGACCTAAGACATCTTTGGTGCTCGGATATTCGCGTTTTAAATGATCGCCCCGTTTCTCCGATGTACACTGAACCACAAGAACAAGGAACCCTGAACACACCATTAGAACAAAAGGATGAAATTTTATCTTTGGGAGATGGGAGGAGCTGTTTGATCTTTGAGGATGATGAAAAAATGGGTTTAATGTTGTGTTTTCTCAATAAATTTTCAATTTGATCTGTTACTCCGTGAACATAAGGAAGAAACTATTGAATGTTGTGAACCAGAAATAAGCAGAATGTTCGTCTTTAAGAAAACCATACAAATTCACCTGTCTCTCAGACCTATTCCTAACATCAACCATACTCTGCATTATATTCCGTTTCTTATATTACCAGTTACAGTGGTTGTACATAACAATTTTTTATCCGGTATTAGGTCCATATCTTGATTAGTGAACTGAATGCAAGGATCTTAAGCCAAAAATTGTTAGCTAAAAGTCAATGTTATCAAAATTTCGACCCGTTATCATTAAATTTCGACTTTTCTCGAAATTGATGATTTTTAGACTTTCTTTTGGACCTTCTTTAAAATTTTAAATTTTTTCAACATTTTGACCTTTTTGGAATATATCTACTTTTTTTTAAATTTTTATTTTTTACGAAATTTCTAACGTTTATCTGACATTAAAAAAAAATTAATTTTCCTGAAAATTTAGATTTTTTAAGAATCTGACTTATTACGAATTTTTAAAATTTTGAACGAATTGTATAAGAGAAATCCGAGAAAATGTTTAAATTTTCTGAAATTGAAAAAAAGAATTGAAAAATTTTGATAAAATTTCGATCTATTCTCAAAGTTGCGGCTTATTTTTCAAAATGTTGACTTTTATGGAACTTTGGAAATTTAATTAGACTAAAATACTTTTTTTGGAAACTTTGACCTTGCCCGCTTATAGTTCAACTTGGAAGTTTTATAGAAAAAAGAGTCTCCGTAGACAGAAGTCCTCACTGTGTCAAGCTAGACCGCACAGGAATTTGCTATCTCCGACTGTCTAGTACGCCTCAAGAATCTTGCACTTGGGGGGATCAATCCTATTGGTTCCTGCGAACATCTTCCATGATAGTACTGGTAGAAAAGAGACAAGTCACCAACCATACGCCTGTGCTCTGGTGTTTCGAGAGAATCGGTCAGATTCTCGTCATCATATAGGCGAATCGCTCTTCTTTCAATTGAATCCAAGAGAGCTAAAGTGTGTTTTGGAGCATGAGAACAGTATTCTAGTGTAGGCCTAACTTGAGCATTGTATAGTGTTAATAGTTGATGAGATGTGAAGTACTTTTTAGCTTTAAAAAGAAAGCCTAGCTTCTGAGAGGCGGATTTGGCAATGGCTCGCACATGATCGTCCCAAGAGAAGTTAGTGCTCGCATTCACTCCTGGGATAGACAGATTAGATCCCATCGGAAGGATTTTACCGTCCATTAGTATCTTTGTTGCATTATCCCTTGATGTTTTTTTAGAGAATACCGCGGCCTGAGTTTTTGAAGCGTTGATGTCGACCAAATTGTTCTTACCCCATTCCAGAATAATCTCGAGATCCCGATTAATCGTCTGTATCTGCTGTTCCCTTAGTCGATCTGAAGCAGCGATAGATAATGGTTTGTCGGAGAAAAAAGATGAAACAAGGTTACTATCATCTGCGTAGCTGTATATAGGATTGAAAGTTGAAGCTAAGAGATCGTTTATGTGTAACAGAAACATAATAGGAGACAGAACAGACCCCTGCGTTAATCGAAAATGTCTCGGATGAGATGCTATCGACGACGACCTGAAGAGATCTGTCAGCGAGAAAATTAGATATCAAATGACAGAGTCCAGGAGGAAGACCATAAGATATTAATTTGGCAAGAAGAGATCGGGGCCAGACTCTGTCGAAAGCATTTGAGATATCTAATGCCACAATCCTAGCCTCACCATGTTTTTCCATAGCTGAGGTACATATGTGAGTAAAATATGCCAGTAGATCGCCAGTGTTGCCTAAAACCCTATTGCCTATCGGAGATGATTCTATTTTCCTCCAGATATTTGAGAATCTCGATATTGATAACCTTTTCCATCACTTTAGCTATAACGGGTAACAAAGATATAGGGCGATAGTTGTTAGCCAGATTCCTTTTTCCCTTTTTAGGGACAGGCTGCACTCTAGCAGATTTCCAGATGTTAGGGAATACACCTTTGTTGTAAGAGAGTGTGAACAATTTGCTTAGGACAGAAGTCAACTCTGGGGTGCACTTCTTAAGAACACTAGCGGGAATACCATCAAGGCCAGAAGTTTTCGAGGTGTCGATCTCAAGGAGAATCTTCCTGATTGTTGTTGTTGTCTGAAAATAACTTCAGGCATCGAAGTGCCAACCTTAGGAAGAATAGGAGGTTCTGCGTTTCGAGAATCAAGATTGGAATTTTCAGCTAACATGAAGGCTAACATGTCAGCCTTTTCCTTGGAGGTAGTAGCAATATTGCTATTTTCATCGAGTAAAGGTGGAAAATTTAAAGATGTAAAATTCTTTCCAATCGACTGTGCAAATCCCCAAAAGAATCTGGAACTGTTCGGACAGTTGTTAAGCCTCTGACGCATTTTACGATCGAAATCACCTTTTGCCCCGTCAATAACCTGTTTACAAGAATTTCGTGCATTTACAAATATGGTCCGAGTCTCGACTGAGGGATTATTTCGCCAACGACGATATGCGCGATTTTTGCAGGAGACAGCCTGAGCACATTTTTTACTGAACCAAGATTTACTGGAGGCAGACTTCTTTTGGGAGTGGGAAATTGAGCATTCCATACCAATCAGGATAGTTTCCGTGATGGATTCGGCGACTAAGGAAGGGTTGTCTAAGTTAAAGCAGACTTCCTGCCATGGGAAAGATGCAAAGAAGTCTCTTAATTCTTCCCAGTTTGCAGAGTTAAAGTGCCAAACCCTACGGGACTGCGCCTGGGAAGGAGGTGGTATATGAAGCGAGTGAGAGGCTGCTACAAGCTTGTGATCCGAATTTCCAAGCGGTGATGTCACAGTGATTCTATACGAATTTGGTGAATTTGTAAGGAAAAGGTCGAGTAGATTAGCTTGATGGGTATCTACATCAGGAATTCTTGAGGGTTCCTCAACTAATTGGGATAGTTCACAAGTGATGGCGAAAGCCTCTGCCACCCTTCCCGCGTCGTCAGTTCGGAAAGAAAACCTTAACCAGAGGATGTTGTGTACGTTGAATTCAACGAGAAAGACAACTTTAGCTTTTGGATAATTCGTCTGTAGGTGATCAAAGGTTACGGAGAGATAAGAGAAGAGCTGTCTATGAGGGATCGATTGGACATAAATAAAGTAAACAAATGAATATTACTTTGTTTTTGGAGCAGTTTTCAACCAAATCACATCATGATCAGCAGATTGCAGTGCTTCTTCTCGTTGACAGGACAGGTCGCTTCGCGTAAAAGCACAAATTCCCCTCTTATGTCGAAATTTTGTGTACAAGTCGTAGTTAGGGCAAAGCAAATGGACTGTATTGATGGATGATGAGACTTGGGTTTCTGTCAGAGACAGCACATGGGGTCTTTCATTTTAAAGGTGTTGATGAACCGAGTTTAGATTTGAGTTTAGACCCTGAATATTACAGAATTGAATTTTGAATGAATTGTTTGAAAGAAACTTGGCCTGAGGTACATTTGTCCTTCCATTTTGGATGCCCTCGTACATCCTCCACCCGGACATTCGAACGGGAGGGTAGTTTACGTCCGGAATTTTTTGCACGAAGAGAAGCCATCATCTTTGTTTTTAATAATTAGAAGAAAAAATCAGAGTAGATGAAAAAAGGAAATAAAGAAAATGACAGGATGAGGAAAGAAGAATAGCAGAAACCGACTCACGTGTGAGAGACGGAAACATGATGTAAGCATCAATTCACCGCCTCCTACTGATACGTGGGGTGGTACTACCTCGGACGACTGCAAGTTCCAGTCTACCACCTACGAAAATTGTCATTTTAAAGTTCAAATATAAAGTTAAAAAAAAATTTAAATGCGAATTTTTCCCAGCACATTTCGATTTTTGATTCATTTTTCGATTTAAACTATAAATTTCAATCTTTATCTTGGATTTTAATTTTTATCGGAAGTTGTTATAAAAATGCAGTTTGTTTTCAATAAAAATTGAAATACAAATCTTCAGTGGCGGCTGGTCTTAAAGAGCGCAAGAGCGCGCGCTCCTCGTGAAATGAGCGATCTATTTTTTTCTGTTTAATGTAAAAGACTTGGATTTATCACATTTTTAAACACAAAATAATGACATTACTACACATAATAACACTTGTGAATGACTTGGAATCAAATACACCAACGTTTGATTCCGTTATACATATTAAATATTATAAAGAAATTTAAATAAGTTGGTGCGCGCAGAATTATGCACCTAGCGTGGCTGCCGTGCGATGCCTATCAACGGTCTTCACGGGATACGGAGAAATAAACTACAGAACACCACGTTAAAGTTAGCCCGGGGTACGCCGCTCCGCGCATGTGCGATATTGCCAAATGGTGAGTACTAGTCAGAGTTTGGAGTGTGTAGTTACGTTTATGATACTAAATGCGTAGGTCCCGGCTAATCTGATTGCGATTGCTAATTGTGCTGCTTCCAAGCCTAACTGCCAATAGTACCGCTATTCACAAAGAGATAGCAGTACCCATTCTAGGGTCTAATTATTCATTTATAGATTTGGATTTAAACAATTTTGTTGAGAAAGTAATGAAGACTTTATTTCTTTAAAAGATCGTAGAGCGGATTTTTTTGTGTTTTTGTAGAGTTTAATTAGAACCTTGTAATAAAATATATTTTATTTTCAAATGCAGTTTTCATGAAATGGAAATTATAAGATGGTAATTAAATTTAATTCATAAAAATACTATTAAATATCACAGCTTTTGTGTCACTTTTGTTTCTCTTAAATTTAATATCTTGCTATGACACTGGAGTCACCTAAACTCTTAACTACTAATATTTTTGCATCTGCGCACCCCCTGTCAAAAAGTCACCAGCCGCCACTGCAAATCTTGTCCCCTGAAACCAAGAAATTGAGAGTATCTCTCTGAAAATGATGAAAGTTGAAATACAAATGTTGTGTTTTTTAATTTTTCTTGGTTTCAGGGGACAAGATTTGTATTTTAATTTTTGAAGATAACCAAGGACCAGTCCATTCCATCAAAATATTAAATAAAAATCTTCACGTTGACACTGACTCAAAATATTTTGACCCTCTGGACATTTAAACTTTTTTTAATTTCCACTAGGGATTTTAAGAAAACAGAAGGTTTCAGGAAATCACAAACTTTCTTCTCTAAATTTTGCTTCAAACTTCATAATGTTTAGAAAATGGTAGATTTTGAAAGTTTTGGTTAATATATTTGATCTTTTTGAAAACTAGGCTTTTTTTCTAACATTTCTAATTTAAACTTGCTTTGCAGTTTTTATGGTTAATCTTTCTTTTTTTTTCGATAATTTTGACTTCAAACTTTTTTTTCAAAAATTACGGCTTCTTTTTTCTCGAGATTTAGACAGTAATTTTAAATGTAAACTTATTTTTAGAATTTCAAGTTTAAAAAACTGAAAATTTCGGATTCAAACAGGGATAATTGTTAAGAGTTAGCATATTTTACTTTTTGTTCGGAAATCCAAAATTTTTAAAAAAGTGGATATTCTTAGATATGATTATTGATTAATTCAGTTTCTCTTTTTTTTTGAAGTTTAAACTTGGTGGTAATTAAACTATTTCTAAAAAGGCTTTGTCCACTCTAAATGTGAACATTTCGGATTTAAATTCGAAATAGACTGGTAAAGTACCACAAAAAAAAATGGGGGGAAATTCAAACACAGTTCATAACTTTTCAAGATTAAGTTCAGAATGTTGATGAATGACATTTTAAATAATGTTTGCTATTAATTTACCAAAGTATTACAAAAAAGTTTTTCAACATCTACAACTGAACGATTTTTCTCCAGTTGGCTCTTTTGGATTTAATAGAGTACTTTGTCTTTCTTCGTTAAGAATACTCAAAGATATATTAACGCGGACGTCACTGATAAAAGTAGAAAAATATTTGTCATGCAAAAAATGTCTTCTGCCTAGTTAGTTTCTATCAAAATTCAAAAAAATACTTCAAGTGGTATCAACGTACTTAAGGAAAAACCAAAATATTTCCTTAACTTTCAACATCCTGTATCTTAAAAGTAAAGTGGTTCCGGATTTATGTTGATATAAACCTTTTTTTTTAAAAACACCTAAAGATTATGCTTTCAGTGTTACCGGCCCATTTGCAAACATTCTGTATATTATTTTCGGTAATTTTTGACTTACTGCAGGCAACATCATATACACGTTTGTAAATATGATGTAGCTTAACCAACTACATTTGTAATGTCAAAGTAATATGTCATGTTTTGTTTTATTTTTAGGTTACATGTTACATTACCTTTTGATTGTAACAACATAAACTTAGATTGAAATACAGAGTATAGTATGCCTCAAACATAAAAACCAACCAAAAGTGCAAAAAATGTAAGATATCTATAACCAATTACTAACGCCTGGAATCCAGCATCTCATCTTAGTGCAATGGCCTATGTTAATGTGAAAGATTGGTCTGTAGAGCAGGTAACAGAATGGCTCAAAGGTACGATATTTTTAATATAGAAATTAATTTAACAGTTCTTTCTAAGCATTAACATTTTAGGCTTGGACAACGTTATTTTACCATATACATCCTCCTTCCTTAACAATGAAGTCACAGGTCACCAATTACTTAATTTGAGAGCAGACGACTTAGAAAACTTGGGGGTAAAAATTCTTGGCCATCAGGAAATAATGTTAGAAGCTGTTGAACATTTAAGGCACATTGTAAGTAACATGACATCATGAGATAATGTTCTATCTTATCATATTTCCTGTATTTGTTGTTTTCAAGAGTTAACTCAGTCATAACTAAGCTTGTGGGTGTCACAAAGAGTTTAAAACATTTCTGTGAATATTTTAATCATAATTTTTAGCACTATGAACTGGACAAAGAGAATTTGCAAATGTTAGCTTTGAAGCTGTCATGTGCTGCAAATTCTTTGTTTAAAGAGTTATTGCTGGAAGATGATGATGCTACGGCTGTCCAAACTCAAACATTGGCTGATGTTCACACTATTATAACTACGATTAAACCTTTGGTATTTTGGTTGGACAGGTAAGAATATAGTTGTTATCTTCGGAATTGTCACTGTCGCAATGTTACACAGACCACCCTTTGCTGGAGATAAAGATTATATAGACAATAAAACTCAACTTTTGCAATATGCTTTGGAAATGGCCACATCTGCACATCGGGACACCTTTTCGGAGAATCCTGTCCTTACTATTCGCCAGATTTGTGATAAATTGGTGAAAATTGCTGACCACATTATTCAAGTGAGTTAAAGAGTTGAAAGTTAATTGTTTGGGTGCTCATATTTACATTTATTCCTTTTTTAAAATTATTCAGGACATAAGTGATCCTATGATATTACAACCAGCTTCTTTGGATTTGGCCACTTTGAAAAAGAAGGAACAAGAATTAGGGTTTTTTATTTTGCCTAGTAATCATGCAACTCATCAAATTGCTGATATAAAGTTTGGATCACCCGCACATGGTAATTCAAAAATTGAGGAGGGGGATGAGATTGTTCAGGTAAGAACTAGAGTTGAAAAGACCTAAATGTATTTAAACATTGCAATCATGTTTGTAAATTATCATAGCTGTTGATGTTTTACAACTTGTTCTTACTATTGAAGTTTAAAAAACCTTTTTTTAAAAAGGCTTTTCCTTGCCATTCATCTTTGTTTTGTGTCCTACTTGTTGTGGTCTAAAGCGATAATGGGAGTGGATTGTACTTACTTGTTTTTACATTTTGTGAGGCCTTGTTGATACAGTCGACATCAGTTGCTTTCTGATAGGTTGAGTTTAACCAGGTGTCCTTTAAAGTTTCCATGGCCAATGAGCAGACCTAGTGCTTTGTTTAGTCTGCTTTTATCCATTGCAATAAGTACTTCAGCCCTTGATTGCAAGGGTTTATCCATCAGCAGTCTTCCTTGCCTGCAGGTGGTTATGTTCCTCCACCAGTTCAAATGAGCCCATTCAAGGTTTGTTAATATGCTATTTTTGCCTACAACATAGGGCACACCTTAAACAAAAAAAATGTCTAGAAAAATCTGAGCTTATAAAACCAATCTGGTTGTGACTAAAAGTTCATTATAAGAGACAAAAAACTGACAAAAGAAACTTACATTTATATAAAAAAATATCTGGAAAAGTTGTCAATTTAGGAGGTAAATTAAAATATTCTACTTTTTTTCTTGGAGTTTTGACTTTTCAGCTGCATCATTTTCAAAATTTCTAGAAGACTATAGTTCAAACCAAGACTTCCCAATCAATGGAGCATGTCTCCTTGTATTTATTGTTATTATTTAACTATACGATAATTAAAAATAAAAGTCAGGATGAAGATGTGAAAGTGGATAAAGCAGTTCATTTGCTAGCGTTGTAACATGAATTTCACTGATATTATAATGACATTATCAACATGGCATATTTAATTAGAAAAAGCTTTGTATCGTATCACAAATACAAAACTATCTCTTTCCACAAAACAAAACGTCAAAGGTCAAAAAAGTCTTTCTCTAACAAAAAAAATCAGCAGAGCTAATAACTTTTTAATTGGATCATCTCTCCATTTCGACTTTTCTTTTGAAAATCTGGAAATATGTTTCAAAATTATAATATTTTTGAAAATTTTTCCTTTTTTAATTCCTGCTTTTAAAAAAATTCGATTTTTTTAGGATTGCTTTTTGTTTGAAATGATTAATTTTTCAGAATTTTGATTTTTTGAAAAATATCGGTTTTTTTTTACTTTTTACAAATTTCAACCTTTTTTCATCACTTGACGTTTTTGAACATTTAGACTTTTTTGAAAATGTGAATTTTATTGGAAGTTTGGATTTTCTTAATTAAAGCTTCGCCTTTTTTTTATAATTTTGCGTTTTCAAAATTTTTGCTTTTTAAAAGCATTTTTCACTCTTACAAAATTTCGACTTTTTTGAAAATTTGGAGATATTACAACATTTTGGTCATTCTTCAAAATTTCGACCTTTTACAATTTTTTGATTTTTTAAACCTACATTTTTTTTTGAAAACGTTAAGTTTTTGAAAGGTTTGAAATTTTCAAAATTTCGATTTAATTTCAAAATTGGGATCGCTGTTTTCACAATTTGAACTTTTTTTAAAACTAGATTTTTTGGAAACTTTTTACTATTTTTCAGAGTTTCGAATTTATTTGAAAATATTGATTTTCTTTTAAAAAATCCTTTTTTTTTAAATCTTTTCAAAATGTCAATTTTTAAAAATTTTTCAAATTACCACATTCTTCCAAAATGACACTTTTCTGAAATTTTCTACTATTTTTCAAAATATGAACTTTTTTGAAAATTTGGATTTTTTTTAAAACTCCGCTTTTTTAATAGTTCTTGAATTATTTGGAAAGTTTTAACTTTTATTGAAAATTTCGACATTTTTGCTTTTTTTATTCATTTTTTATTGGCTTTTTTTCGAAAGTTCCTTCTTTTATTTTTTTCGAAATTTGAGACTTTATTGAGCAAAAATGGTTACAAATAGATTATTTAAAGTATTGTCCATCGCCAGCCACTACTTTTTCCCATCTTTCTGTCAATTGTCGGATACCAGCTCGGAAGAACAGTTCGTCTTTTGATGCGATCCATGTATCGATCCATTTTTTCGTTTCCTCGTAAGAGGTTAAGTGCTGGTCAGCCAAGCCATGTGCCATCGATCGGAACAAGTAGTAATCGGACGGGGCAATATCTGGGGAATACAGCGGGTGCGGTAGAACATCCCATTTCAACGTTTCCAAGTACTTTTTTGACGGGTTTTGCGACATGAGGACGAGCGTTGTCATGTTGCAAAATGACTTTGTCGTGCCGCTGCTCGAATTGCGGCCGTTTTTCCTTCAGTGCCCGGCTCAAACGCATCAATTGTGTTCGGTAGAGGTCCACGGTGATGGTTTCGTTCGGTTTGAGCAGCTCATAATAAATGACGCCCAGCTGATCCCACCAAATACAGGCATGAGCTTGGATCCATGGATATTCGGTCTTGGCGTTGATGGCGATGTATGGCCGGGGTATCCATACGATTTTTTACGTTTGGGGTTATCGTAATGGTTCCACTTTTCATCGCCAGTGACGATGCGATGCAAAAAACCTTTCCTTTTTTGACGCGCGAGCAGCTGTTCGCACCTCATAAGCCGCCTCTCCACGTCTCCCGGCTTCAGCTCGTATGGCACCCAATTTCCTTGCTTCTGTTTCATACCCATGGCTTTGAGACGTTTGCCGACTGTTGACAAGTCAACCCCCAATGATACGGACAATTCTTGGAGCGTTTGACACGGATCTTCGTCGAGTAACGCCTCCAACTCTTCGTCTTCAAACTATTTCGGCTGACCGGGACGTTCCTTGTCATCGGTGTCAAAATCACTACTTTTGAAGCGTCGAAACCAGTACTCACATGTCGAAATCGATGGAGTATAACCCCCGTAAGCTTCCTCAAACAGCAAACGACTCGCAGCAGCAGTTTTCTTCAAATGGAAGTAGAACAATAAAGCTTCCCGCAAATTGCATTTATTCGGCACGAAAGTCGACATATTGAATAGTCTTGGAATGTATGTTGTTTACACTTGCGCAAGATGACACATACTGACAATCCAAGCTATAATATAGTGCTTTGGCGCGAATATAGTTTTGGAGTGCCCACATGCAACATACGTTTACAACGCCATCTCTTAGAAAACGTTTAAAACTAATTCCAACTCCTAATAATTTTTTACAAAATTTTCGACATTTAAAAATTCCACCTTTTTTTGAAAATTTTGACTGTTTTCAGATCTCGACATTTTCCAAAGTGTTTTTTTTTAAATTTTGAATTTGAAATTACGAATTTTTTTTCACTTTTTTTTTAAATTTAATTGTTTGGTTTTTTGAAAGTTTATACCATGTACTTTTTTCAGAAATTTCGATATTTTTCCAAAATTTTAAAAATACGTATTTTAACATTCTTGGAATTATTTTGAAAATCGCGCCACCATTTTAATATTTTTGGATTTTTTTGAAAATTTTCTTTAAAATTTTGCGTTTTTTTTTAATTAATGGGGCCCCAAATATTTTGTCATTTATGAAAATTTCTTTTTCGCCTTTTCTGAAATTTTCGGCTGTTATTCGATATTTTCACTTTTTTTTAAGAAACGACAATTTTTTTCAAAATTTCAACCTTTTTTCCGAAAACTTCGATATTTGCAAAATTTTAACTGAGGAAAATTTTGTCATTTCATAAAATCTTGACTCTTTTCAAAACTTTAGCTTATTTTGAAATTTTCGTATTTTTCCAAATTAGCCTAAACTTTTATTGACAATGTCTTCACAAAATTCCAAATTTTGTAATTGCAGGTTTCAAAACCCTATTTTCGTTTTCTGTTTGGTCAAAGTTATTGATTACTCAAGTCAAAAATAATATTTTTGCTTTGAACGACGATACTCCACGAAAAATCATCGTACAAGACTTGTAAGCTAGAAAACTAGAATATTCTTAGCTTTAATTAATTAACTTTTTTTAGTTTTCTTTGTGATCATTTTTCTCGAACTAGCAATCTATCGAAAATCACCAAAAAATTGTTTTTTTTATATCATTTGATTTCTGTGACTAGTTTTTGTAAAATTTGAATTGTTTTTTGAAGGTCAACTATCAGACAGTTGTCGGCTGGCAACGGAAAAAGGTTATGTTGTTACTGCAAGAATCTCCCCCTGAGATAGTTTTAACTCTGAAAAAACGTCCACGGCATACCAAAGTCTATGGACAAATCTATATGAAACCTTATAGATTGCCAAGCAAGAAACGACAACCTTACTCAAGGTGGAATGATAGTCTACCATCACCTAGATTAATGCCTATTCAAGATTTACCACCCATCCCAATCCCCAAGTGAGTCACCCCATTCATTTAAATATAATGTTTTAAAAATATGTTTTTCAATGTTAACGTGTTATTAGAATAACCCAAATACCCAAGCCAGTAGATGTTGAAACAGAAATAAGCAGCAGCGATAGTGAACCCCCCGATAGTCCGTTAGATAGTGGCCCCAGGGTTTATCCTCTTAAGCCGCGACCTATCCTACAGCGACGAAATACAATATCTGGAGCCACTCCCACACATAAGCGACCTCATCCATCCATTGAACAGGTAGGTCAGTTCAGTAGTAATCGAATTAAATCTTTAACAAATTTTCTATCAGTGCTTACAACTCTTCAAACACCATGCCGCTTCAGTACATGCCAGTTCTAACCAAATAAACGACAGCAAATTCGAAGACGAATCAAAATTTATCAGAGACAAGAGTGCTTCATGCAATTTGGGTCTCGAATTGAGCCCTAGACCGTCCACGGTGATCGGCTTGACCCAAAACTTGAAGAAGTCAGTTGATAAGACTGATTTAGAGATTAAGAAACGCGTTAATTTCGAGGAGGTCGTAGCAGAGACCAAAGAACAGAAGACTGAGTATTTGCAAATCGGGGGAGAATTGGACGAATCCAAAAGCCTGAGTGTTAACAGTTTAGCTAGTATATCGAACGAAAAAATTGATTTTATCGATGAGGGGAGGGAGTTGACCGATCGATCGAGTATGACAAGTGGGTGGCAGAAGGAAATAGTTGAAGAACTGATTGATACGATTAAGAGGCCAAAAAATGTTGATGTGCCAGTGGTTTTGCCACGGACAGTCTATAGTAGCGACGTGAGTACTACATCTGTTACGAATGTTGCCAGCCATAGTAATTGCATTAACAAAGCTGACACTAGCATGGTTTCAAAAAATACCAGTATAGAGAATCAATCTAGTAAAAATGATTCCAGCAGCGAAACTGTTAAGAACAGTAACATAGATAACGATAGCATTAAAAGTAATGGTGTTAGACACACAACCAATGATGCTCAGGATGGATGTTTCAGTCATTCAACTGATGAAACTCCAAGTGTTAGAGAAGATTCCAAATCATTAAAAGATAGTGTTCTATTGGAAGTTAACATACATAATATTATAAAAAAGTTTGATGAGCAGCAAAATACTAATAAACTAACATCGTTTCGTCCTAAAGCTGTACCGAGAGTTTCCGTTGGAAAAAAGCCTCCAGAAGTGCCCGCAAAACCTTTGGACCCAACAAGAAAACCTGTGGTGCCTCCTAGACATATAACCACTGTAATAACAACAAAACCTAGAGGCAGATTGGACAAAAGTCATAGTACACCCGCCTACGACCTCACTGAAGATGATAATAGCGTCGAAGGTACACAACTTGAGAAACGAGAAGTTCTCAACAAACCGAAAACTGATAAAATACCAGAGTATTTAGAAAGCAACGAAAGCAGTCCTAAAGCGAATTTAGCAATGCTAGAAATAGGAATTCCGGTCAAAGAAGAATCGAATTATATTGAAATCGCTTCCACATCAACAATGTGGAATATTCCTGACGATTTACCACCTAAACCACCCCCGAGAACATTTGGTCTTCCAGAAACTAATAAACCAGCGTATCCAGCTGATTCCCCCAAGCCTTCAAATTTGGTGGAGCTAATCAAGTCGAATCAAAACACTCCAAAACCTTCCCCCAAAGTCTTCGAATTTCCCGAGACAACAAAATCGGTTCAGACACCCAAATTACCACCTACGCCATACGCTCATGACGCTTCCTCCAAAATCCCCAATTACCAAACTGTCTATGGTGAAGAGAAACCAATCAAGTGCTTTGAACCCGCAGTTGCTTCGACCCCTCTAGTGAAACATCCCCCTAAAGTGGAAACGGCGGAATTCGAGCCACCGGTATACAAAAACTCTTCCAGTTTTGAAATACAGCCAAAAAGCGTGGAGACCAAAACATCTCCAACGAATTCCATAGTACGGGCAATGATTTCTTCCAATAAAAATAAGAGTGCTAAGAAGAGGAACCATTTGGCGGCAAGTAAGTATAGGTTGTATCAGGACTAGTCGACCTGGATTGGCACCGCCCAGTAGCGTCGATTCAAGCTATTTGGTGGAGGGTGGGGGTTTTGTCCAACGTTAAACCCCTAATTGTAAAGAAAGACATCTTACTATTTTAAAAGAGCAAGGTAGGAAGGCGAGGAGCTTTACGACTGAAGGATATATTTTATTTTGAAGAGAAAGACATTTTTTAATTAATTTTTTCACAAGACAAAACTTTCAGTTGAAATAAAATAAAGCCAGTTTCTCGTTTTATTTCAAACAACTTTTTTTTGTGGTCCTTGATTATCTTCAAAAATTGAAAAACAAGTCTTGCACAATCTCTCTGAAGATGATAGATTTGCTAGCGAAACGCGTCAGAGCAACCTTTGTGTGTTTTTTAATCTTTCTTGGTTTCAGGGGACAAGATTTGTTTTTCAATATTTCAAACAACGATAAAAAAATAGTCAGCAGATATAATAAGTTGATTACCCCTGGGTTATGTGCTTAATATTTGAACTACTAACTTGTGGTGATTTAGAGAGAAGAAAGGTGTCGGTCAATGATTTGAATCCGCCCGACATGCAGGGTTATTTGTACCAGAGATTGCGCGTGAAGCAGACGCAAAATGTCAGTTGGGAAAAAAGATGGTTTGTGCTTTTTGCCAACAATTTGTATGGATACAAAACCAAGGAGGATTCAAGGGCTGCCTGCTTGATATTTTTATCTGGATTTACAGTAGCTCTTGCTACTGAGGTAAGTTAAATTTTCCTGAATCATTTTGCGTTTGTCAGTTTCGCAGAAGGTCGAAATTCGACTGAAGTTGTCAAGTGATGAAATTCAAGTTGCTTTTAGTTTTTCATAAAATGAATTGGAATTTATTTTTATTCAATTTTTTTATTTTACGTTGACACTATGAGGAAAGGAGTGCAATTTGAAGATTTCATTTTTTTAAATGTTCAGTTTTTCGGTTCTTTTTTAAATTTCGATTTTTCCGAATTTGATCATTTCCGAAATTTCAAAGAAACTAAGTTTGATTGATGTTTTAAATTTCTAGTTTATTTCAAAATTTAGATTTTTAAATTCCAACTTTTTTGAAATGTTGAACTTTATTCAAAATTTCGATTTTTTTTTAAATTTTATAAATTCCACTTTTTTAAAAATTTAGACAATGCAATTTTAACTTATTTGAAAAATGTTCTCTTTTTTCTAAAGTAATGATTTTTTTTTAATTTTCCCTTTTTTTTGAATTTTTTTCTAATATTTCAACTTTAAATTTTCTACCTTCCAGTGTTTAAACTTTTTTTTTTTATTTCGAAGTGTCGACCTTTCAATTCTTACTTGCAAATTTTGATTTTTTCTCGAACTTGCAACATTTTTGTAAATTCGTCCTTTTCTTGAAAACTTAAGACTTTCTTAAAAAGTTTTATGTATTTTGGACATTTTAATTCTCAAAATTTCAAATCTTTAAGACATGTTCTGAATATTTCGACTTTTAAATTTTGCATTTTGGTCGAAATTTTGATTTCTCCTAGCTTTGACGTAAGATTTCAACTTGTTTCGAGATGTTTGACCTTTTCTCGAATTTGGCACTTTTTTGTAAATTCACCATTTTTTAAAAAGTCAAACTTTTTTCGAAAATTGCACTATTTTAAAAATTTTAACTTTTTTGAAAACTTCGAATTTCGACTCTCTGAAAACCTCGACTTTATTTTTAAAGAATTCGATTTATTTTGAAAACGTCAAATTTTTTAAGTATTTGATTTTTTATCGAAAGTATGACTTTCCTGCAAATTGGACTTTCTTTTTGAAAAAATTTGACATTCATTAGCATTTATTTTTTAAAAAGTTTTGGATTTCTTAGTTTTGATTTTTTCCAAAAATTTTAATTTTTTGAAAAGTTTATTTCAAAATGTCGACTTTTTCTTAAAATTGTTACTTATTTTGAGATTTTTTTTATTTATTTTTTCGGCAAATTTTTCCCTGAAAATGTTTACATTTTTGGTTCTGAAAATTCGATATTTTGAAACTTTGGCATTTTTGAAAATCTTGACTTTCTAAAATTACATATTTTTTAAAAGGTTTATTTCAAAATATCCACTTTTATTCAAAATGTGACTTGTTTATTAAAATTTCTTTATATTTTGAGAATTTCTATTTGATTTTTTCTTTCAAAATTTTGATTCTTCAAAAATTTCGACTTTTTTAAAAAGTTTTTACCTACTTTGAGAATTTCGACTCCCAAATATTCAAATTTTTGAGGTGTTTTGTGAAATTGTCGAATTTTTAATGGTCTGTATTTTTTTGAGAAATTTTGAATTCTAGTTGTGACTAACTTTTGAAAGTTTGAACATTTTTTGAAACTTTTAATTTTTTTTAAACGTTTCCTTTTTGTTATTTTTCTCAAAATTTCGATATTTTTGTAAACTCGACTTCTCCAAAATTTCGATTCTTATGAATATTAAATTTGAACTTTCTTGAAAACCTTTTTTTGATAATTCCGACTTTTTCTCAAAATAATAACTCTCTCTTTCACCTTTTCGCCTTTTTAAAGAATTTAATTTTCTCGAAAATGTTGATTCTTTTTAACGTTTTCACTTTCTGCAAAGTGTTGGTTTTTAAAATTTTTGAAAAGTGTTTGAAAACTTCTACTTTTTCTTAAATTTCTACTTGCTTATTTTGAGATTTTTTTTTTATTTTTGAAATATTCATTTTAATAATGTCGACTTTTTCTTCAAAATTTTTACTTATTTTGAGAATTTCGGTTCCCAATATTTCAATTTTTTTAAAAGAATTTAAACATTTTTTAAAGATTTTAAATATTTTGTATTTTGCTCAATATTTTGAATCCTCGGATTTAGAGTTTAAACATTTTCTCTTTTTCAAAATTTTTATTTCTTTCCGAAAATTGAAAGTCCTTTTAAAATCGACCTTTTTTTCAACCGTCGAATTTAGACACTACCCGAAAATATTTAATTTTTTTAAGAATTAAAGTTTTTGTGAACATGATTTTTTTTTTAATTTTCACCATTTTGGAAACTTCGACTTTTTCAAAGTACTGATTTTTTCTGAACATTGATTTTTTTTAGAAATTCGGGTTTGGCTTGACAATTTTGATTTTTTCTAAACTTTCGATTTGTTAAGAAATTAATTGAAAACTTCCACTATTTTTCAAAATTACCAAAATCTCGTAAAATTTTTACTCAGTTTGAGAATTTGTTTTTGATTTTTTGGAAATTACGACTATTTCTGCAAAAAGTAAATTTGAAATTTCCAAAATTTCGGATTTTTAAAAAAGTTTTGGACATTTTTTAAAAATTTCGCCTTTTTTTAATTCATGTATTTTTCTTGATATTGTAAATTGTCTTGTACTTTTTAGACTTTCAAAATTTTGACTTTTTTTGAAATTTTGACTTTCTTGAAATTCCGGCTTGTTTGTAAACGCGAACTTTTTTAAAAAATTTCAATTTATTTTGATACTGAAAATTTTGTTTTTTTAAGAATTTAATTTTTTTCAAAATTTTAACATTTTAAAAAATTTTGGCTTTCTAAAATTTAGATTCCTTGAAAAATTTATTTGAAAACTTGCACTTTTTAAAATTTTTTCTACTTTACTAACAAATTTCTAGTTTTTAAAAATTTTGATTTTTCGAATTTCTACACTTTCTGAAAATTTTGGCTTTTTATAAAATTTGGATTCTTTGAAAAGTTCACTTGAAACCTTTTCACACTTTAATTTAATTTAATTTCGATTTTATTAAAATATCTACCTAGTTTGAGAATTAAAAAAAATTTTTTTAAATTCTACTTTTTGAAAATTTTCAATTTTTCACTTAAAAGTTTTACTTATGTTATAAAGAATTAAGGTTTCCAATTTTTCAAAATTTTTGAATATTTTCTGAAAATTTTGATTTCAAGTTTTGTATTTTTTTCGAAATTTTGAACTCTTCTCGTATTTCCGACTTTTTAAAAAATCTTGACTTTTTCATGAAATTTCGACTGTCCTAAATTCACCCTAATTTAAAAAAAATACTTTTCGAGTATTTCGACCTTTTTGAGATTTTTAAGTTCTACGAAAACTTCGCGTTTCGACACCCTTTGAAAATTTCTTATTTAAAAGAATCCTACCTTCGAATTTTTGGAAATTTTCTGAAAATTGTCACTTTTTATAAATCCGATCTATTTTTGAAAAATTAGTATTCTCGAAAATGTCCATTCTTTTGATAATTTAAATTTCTTTAAGAACTTCGAAATTTTTGAAAATTTCCAGTTTCCCAAAAATTTAATTTTTTCTGAAAAGCTCGCCTTTTTAAGTTTTTTGTGGGGTTGGGTGTTTAATTTTGAATTTTTGACTTTTTTGGAAAATTTTATTTTGTTAAAATTTCGATGTTTTGAAATATTCATTTTAAATTAACATTTTTTTTTAATTTCCATTTTTTCTTAAAATGTTATTTTGAAAATTTGGTTTTGATTATTTAAAAATTTAGACTTTGTTTAGCAAGTTCGACTTTTTTCATTAAGTGCTGCGCTTTCTCCAAAACTTTTACTTATTTTGAGGATTTCGCCTCCAAAATTTCAAATTTTTAAAAATATTTTGAGCATTTTTTTAAAATTGCACTTTTAAAAATGTTGCATTTTTCGCGAAGTGTTACTTTTTCTCGTAACTTGGACTTTTTGAACATTTAGACTTTTTTTCTAAATCTTATCACATTTTTTAAAATTTCATATTTTTTTTTGAAAAATTCGTTTTTTTTTTCGGGAATTTTGAAAATTGATTTTTTTTAAAAACTTCCAAACCATTAAAATGCTTTCTCGAAATTTTAATTTCATTCGAAAATTTTGTGATTTGTTAGAAAATAATTCGATATTTTTGATTCATTTGACAATTTGAAATTTTTTTGAGAATTTTGCCCTTTTCGGAAGTTTCGAAGTTTTGAAAATTTCGTTTCAAGATTTACAAAAATTCACAGATTTTCAGAATATCGACTTTCGATATTCTTGACTTGAAAGTCAAGAAGATGAACTAGAAAAAGCAACAAATTAAACTCGAAATTTAGACTGTTTTTTTTTTCGAAAAGATTCTTAGTAATGTTTAAATTGCCGCTTTAATTTTTTTTTATTTTTTCTTTTGAAATTTTGACTAAAACTAATGTTTAGTTGTTTTTTTCTGATCTTCAAAAAAAAACGAAATTTAAACTATAAATTCTACCATTAATTTTTAGTATTTTTGTTTACATTGTGAGTTGTGAATTGACATCTACTACACTTATTTTTTTCCTGAAGTCGAAATTTTCAATTTAAATGGAAATTTTGGCTGTTTGTTAAAGTTGTCGTCCTTTAACTTTAAAATTTTATTATTAGTCGCGAAATTTACCGCCACTTGGATATTCTCTTTTTAAAATTTTTCTCAATTTATTTTTTAGAGAAGACTCATAATTTTAAGTTTTTTCATAATGTTAAATTTTTTATCTTTTTGATTTTAAATCTGAGCTTCCGAACAAACTTGGTTATATTTTATTAATTGCAACATTTATATGCGGGAAAATGGTACCATATTCTCTTTATTAATAGGTTAAATCAAGAACCAATGCCTTTAAAGTCTATCATACGGGCACAGTGTTTTATTTTTCCACTGAAGATCCCGGAACTCTTCAATGCTGGATAGACAAAATAATGGTTGCTACCCTTCCTTTGGACACTGCAAAGTCAAGCAATACTCTTTATTCAGAAACAGACGATTCCGACAATGAAAAGTACAAATCATCACAATCTGATAGGTTTTCCGAACCTATTAGAAAATTCGGTTCCCTTAAAAAGTTTACCACAAAGAAGCACGTGGATACCACTCATAGCGGCAGCACTAGTTTAGACCGAAAGTGGTTCTTCAACAAATCAAGTGGACATTCCAAGAACACAATTCCAGTGCCAACAGCGCAATTTAGATCATACCGTAGAATTCAATCAAACAACGTACATGCCAGTGTAACAACTGGTAATTTTACCTCGCATGTGCCTCTTTTCGGTCCTCGTTTAGAAACCCAACAAAAGAACGTTAGCGTTCCAAATCTCACTGTCGATCATACTCCTAAAACTCCGGAGCAGCCAACGACCACAGGAACTAAATCCAATAAAAATAAAGCACACAACTACATCCACGCTAGTAACCCCAGCCTGTGCAACACGACTGATTTTAATTTGGGGAAGAAGACTTTCAAAAATGAAAATTTAGTGGGATTCGTTACTTTGGAAGAATTGATGATCAAGCAGAGCGAAGAGCGAAAATCGAATCCACACAATGTTCTCGAAGAAAATCAGTTTATTAATTTGAATCTTATTAAACCAGATGTCGTTTATGGTGAGTATTTTTCCGCTTCCTATTATTTCTGTTGACAATATATAGAGGTTGTTGATGACAAGTTTGGTTATGGGCCAATATTGGGCAGGATGGGGCGGTTTCTTTTCAGTAGCTCGTACAGTCGAGCAAACTGGGAGGGCTTTCTTCTCAAAATTTCGAATTGTATTTCAGAATTATTCATTTTTCTAGAAATTTTAATTTTATTCCTCAAATTTGGTGGAACGGACTGGTCCTTGGTTATTTTCAAAAATTGAAATACAGAACTTGTCCCCTGAAACAGAGAAAGATTAAAAAACACAACAAAGGTTGCTCTAACGCGTTTCGACAGCCAAACTGTCATCTTCAGAGAGATACTGAAGTATCGTTGTTGTGTTTTTTAATCTTGGTGTCAGGGGACAAGTTGTGTATTTCAATTTTTATTCCTCAAAATTGAACTTTTTTTGAAATTTCGACTTTATTTTCAAAATTTGACCTTTTCTTTCAACATTTTACTTCCTCCGCGAAATTAATATTTCTTTTTTGTTAGATTTCAACTTATTCCTCGAAATGTTTCCCGAGATTTTCCGAAATTCTACTTTTTGGAAATTTAAATTGTATTTGAAAATTAATTTTTTCCCGAAACTGTTTTCTCAAAAATCGTCTTTTTTTCGAAATTTTTATTTTATTTCACCCAATTGTCTTTTTTTTTTTCAAAATTCCGACTATTCCCAAAATTTGTTTCTTCACATGTTTGTTTCTCGGGGAAATTAATACTTTTTTTCTGCATTTTAAATAACTCCTTGAAATTGTTCCCGAGAATTTCTGCAATTCGACTTTGCGAAAATGTAGACTTTCAAAATTTGTCTGTTTTTTCGAAACTTTAACTGTTTTCTCAAAATTCGTCTTTTTTTCGAAATTTTAATTATTTCTCAAAACTAGTCTTTTTTTTCCAAGTTCCGACATTATCAAAATTATTTTTTTCCACAATTATATTTTCTCCAGGAAATTAGGACTTTTTTATGTTTCGAAAATTTCTACTTTTTTCCCAAGACTTCAACTGTTTGTTTTCATATTTCACATTTTTTTTAATCTGCTTACTTTTAACATTTCGAGTTTTTTTGATTCGATTTTCTGAAAATTTCAGATTGTATTTCGCAATTTGTCTTTATCTCGAGATGTCGACTCAAGAATTCGCCTTTTTCCGAAATTAAGACTTTTCTCAAAAGTAGAATTTTTTGAAATTTCGACTTAGTCTGAAAGTTCCATTCTTTCGCAAAATTTTTCTTTCTCCTTTCTCTTCCGATAATCAGTTAATTAATTTCAGTTTTTTTCTCAAAATGTCGATGTTTTTTCCAAAATTTATTGTTTTTATCAAAATTTTTCAAAAATAATCTGCTTTCCTTGAACATTTTGACTTTCTTTTAAATTTGAGTTTCTGGAAATTTCAGAATCTGGCTTTTATTGAAATTTCAATCTTTTTTTCGAAATTTTGAATCTATTTTCAAATTTCTTTCCCAAAATTTAACTTTCTCTGAGAAAGAAATTAAGATTTACAAATTGCAACTTTTCCGAAATTTCAATCTTTTTCCCCAACTTTCGATTGTCTTCTTTTTCAAATTACCTAATTCTTTTAATGTTTCGCAATTTTTCCCTAAAATTCTGCTTTTTCAGAAAACGTCGGCTTTTTTAAAAATTATTCCACTTTTTGGAAATTTCGACTTTTTTCTCAAAATTTATCTTGATTCAAAATGTTAACTCTTTTGGAAGTTTTTTTGTTCTCAAAAGATGGCTTTCCTTTCAGTTCTCAAAAGATGGCTTTCCTTTCAAAATTTTACTATTCTTTGGAATTAAAACTTCTTAATTTCAGCTGTATCGAATTGAAATGTCAATCCCTTTACCGAGATTTCTACTGTTCAAAATTTCGCAATAGTTCTCAAAGAGTCTACGTTGTTCGAAAATGTTGACTGTATTAATTCGATTTTCTGAAAAATGAGACTTGTATTGCACATTTAATGTTTTCTATAAATTTCAGCTTTTTGTCAAAATTCTCCTTTTTTCAAAATTTTGATATTTTTTTAAAAATTTCTAATATTTTTTTTAACGAAATTTTGCAATAATTCTCAAAAAAAATTTGCTTCCTTTTTAATTCGACTATCTGGTCAGAATGCCTTTTTTCGAAATTTCGATTTTTCTTAAGATCGGAATTTTTTGAAATTTCGAATTTATTCGGAGTCCACATTTTCAAAAAAAAAATTTCAAAAAATTAATTTTTTTTGCATTTAAAACTCTTCTCGAAATTCCGACATTTTTATGAAGCTTAAAAAAATTTTTTTCTCAAAATTTCAGATTTCTCAAAAAACCCTGATTTTCTTTAAAATTTTGACTTTTTTTAAATTTTCGAGTGCCTGAAAATTTTAGATTTTGTCTTTTTATCGAAGTTTCGATCTTTTCATCGATATTTCGGATTTATTTTCAAATGTCAGTTCTTTTCTCCTAAAATTTGACCTTCTCTAGGAAAGAAATTAAGACTTTAATTGTAACTTTTTGAAATTTTAATCTTTTTCCCCAACTTCCGGTTTTCTTTTCCAAATTACGTCTTTCCTTTAATTATCTCGCTATATTTCCCTAACATTTTGCTTTTTCAATAAAAAGTCAACTTTCTTAAAGATTATTCCACTATTTAGAAATTTCGATTATTTCCTCAAATTTGCCTTAATTCGAAATTTCAACTTTTTCCAAAGTTGTTTGTTCTCACTAGATGGCGTTTATCCCAAAATTTTACCTTTTTCGGGAAATTAAGACTTTTCTGAATTTCAGCTGCTCTCGCAAATTCAACATTTTTTTGTCTTTTTCAAAATTACTCATTAGTTCTTAAAAAGTCCACGGTCTTTGAAAAAATTTTAATTCGACTGGTATTTCAGAGTTCTTTTTTTTTCTCGGAATTTCGATTATTTTGTCAAAATTCGCCTTTTTTCGAAATTTTGGTATTCTTTTCGAGATTTCTAGTTTTTTTTTAAAAAACTTTGCACTGTTTCTAAAAAAAAATTCAGTTTTTTGACTTACTGTTAAATTTGACTTTCTGGAAATTTCGAGTTCTGCCTTATTACCGAAATTTCGACCTATTTATCCTAAATTCGTTTTTTTCAAAATTTCACCTTAGTTTTTTGAAAAGGTCTTTTTTTTTCAAAGTTTTGTCTATTCTAACTATACTTTACTTTTTTTCAAAATTTTTAGATTTTTTTACATTTCAACTATTCTCGAAATTTTGACCTTGTTCCCCAGATTTTGACAGGATTTTTCAAATTTTCTCAATAGTTCTAAAAAATCTGCTCTCTAAAAAGTTTGAACACTTTTAAATTTGACTTTCGGGAAAATTCAACTTGTATTTTAGAATTCGTCTTTTCTCGACTTTCTTCGACTTTTTTTGTCAAAATTCTGAAATTTCACTTTTTCTTGAAAACGAACTTTTCAATCTGTTTTCTAAAATTTTACTGCTTTCACTTCTTAACTTAATTGTTTTCTACATTTCAATTCATTTTTCAAATGTTCGACATTTCCTCGAGATTTTTAATGTTTTTTTTTAAATTTTCATATTATTTGCATTCTTTAAAAATTTTGACTCTTAAATTCGAGTTTCAGGAAATATCGAAATTCTTTTTTTTATCGAAATTTCGATGTCTATTCTCAAAATTCGTCTTCCAAAATGTCCACTTTTTTTAAATGTAGGTCTTTTTAAAAATTGAAATACAAATCTTGTCCCCTGAAACCAAGAAAGATTAAAAAACACAATAAAGGTTGCTCTAACGCGTTTCGATTATCAAGCTATCATGTATCATGTATTTCAAGATTTATATTTCAATTTTTGAAGATAACCAAGGACCAGTCCGTTCCACCAAAATTAGGTCTTTTTTCTTTACTCTCCATATTCTACTTTTTCGCAAAATTTCTTTTTTTCTACATTTTAATTCTTTTGGAATTTTTGACCTTCTTCCCAAGATTACGTATTATTTTCAGCAAATCTGCTTTAATTGAAATTTTCCATTTTTTTAAATCCAATATTCTGGAATTTTAAAATTGTACTTCAGAAATCATGTTTTCCTTGGAACTCATCATTTTTTTGCGAAATTTTGACTTTCTTTCTCTCTCCTTTTTTCATTTTTATTTTTACTGTTTTTCTAAATGTCCACTCTTCTCAAAATGTTTACTTTTTTCCCGAGATTTCAATTTTGCGAAATTCGCCACATTTGTCAACAAATCTATCTTAATTGAAAGTTTCGCGTTTTTCTTTAATTCAACATTCTGGAATTTTGAATTATATTCCAGAAATCATCTTTTTCTTAGAACTTATCATTTTTTCCAAAATTTTAATTTTATTCTCAAAATTGTTTTTTTTACTTTCTTAAAATTTTACTTTCTTCAGAAAATTAGGACTTATTTTTTACATTTCAACTATCTACTTGAAATTTCGACCTTTTTCCCGAGATTTGGATCGTTTTTTTTTAATTTTCTGCATTATTTCTCAAAAGGCTTGGTTTCTTTGGAAATTGCGGCTTTATAAAAATTTGCACTTAAATTGCACAATTCGTTTTTTTTTTTCGTTAAATTTTGACTTTTCCTCTTCTTTTTTTTAAATTTCGACTTTTTTTTTCAAAATTAGCCTTATTTTTCCCAAAGTTGATGTTTTTCAAAATTTTATCTTTTTTCTCAAGATTCTTTCTTCTCAAATTGTCACTTGCACCGAGCAATTAAAGCTTTTTTAAACTCTTTCTTCGAGTTTTCCCCGAGTTTTTGACTTTTTTTTTTCAAAATTTCTCAATATAATCTCTAAAAGTGGATTCTGCTTTTAAAAAATCGACTTTTTTTGAAATTCGAATTTCTGGAAATTTCGACTTGTGTTTAAGAATTCATTCTTTTTGGAAATTTTCATTTTTATTTTCAAAATTTATCCTTTTTTTCGAAATTTCGATTTTATTCCCAAAATTTATTCTTCCAAAATTTGACTGTTTTGGAAAAGGAATCAAGACTTATAAATTGAAACTTTTTGAAAACTGCATCTTTTTCTCCAACTTCTGATTGTTTCCTTTTTCACGTTGCGTCTTTTTCTTTTCAGTATTTTGCAATATTTCTCAAAAATTCTGCTCTTTCAGAAAATGTGCTTTTTTAAACTTATTTCGCTTTCTGGAAATTTTTTACTTGCTTTTCAAAATTTCTGTTCGGAATCTTGACTTTTTTTCACAAAATTGTCCTTTTTCGAAATTTCAACTCCTTTTCAATATGTTTTGGTCTCATAAGTTGACTTTTTTCCCTAAATTTTACACTTTTTTTTTCGTTTTGTCAACATTTGTATTTTAACCTCAATGTTTTTTTATTATTTTGAATCAAAATAAAAACTTTAAATGAAAAATTAAATTTATGAGAAAAATGGAGGTATATTTAAATTTTGACTTCAACATTAAATCTCAAAGAGTTTGACTCTAATTGCCTCGTATTTAACTATTCATATATACAAGGTTTGTAATCTCAGCAGAGAAAGGCTGCAATTACCAGGTAGCAAAAATATTTGCCTAATAAACAGTCAAAAGTCAGTTACAAGTAACTCAATAGGAGTTAAATCCCTTGAATACTTATACGATTAACTAGCGGCTTTAAGTTGGAGGTGTTTACAACGACCGTACCATACTGATGAGGCCAAGGAAGACCGAAATTAGTTTATGGTTGTAAATATTTTCAGCTTGGTCAGATTTAACTGTTTAATTACAGAAAATTTAATTGGTCATTTGTCACTCTGAGAAAAAAAGTCGAGTAGTCGATATTTTGTCAAATTCTACATTTAAGAATAACATTTTAAAACTTTTTAATGTGCATTTAATGTTGTCTTCAAAATCTCGAATTTTTCGTTTAAATTTTAAGTGTAGAGAAATCTAAGTTTGGAAAAACATTTACTAATTATTATTTTTTGTGAGAATTTCAAATATCGTCTCGAAATATTGTATTTTATCTCGAATCAAGTAAAATGTCGGAAATATTCGAATATTTGATGTTAAACTTGAACGTTTGAGATTGAACTAATTTTTATTTTATGTTTTCGTTAACTTGGAAATGCAAATTTGTTTGCTCGTATCCTGAAATTTCAGTTCAAAGTTCCATTTGATTTTTTTTTGCAGTTTGGTGTTTATTATGTTTAATATTTTGTGTTAATTCTCCCTAACTTTTCATAATAAAATGTAAACCTGTTGTAATTTGATATACAGGTGAAGTTCCTATTCGACCCAGAGAAAAGCTAGAAGCCGAACCAAGAGCGCATAATCCCAAAAAGTTGCCCCAAAATACCCCCAAGGAAGTGACTCCAAAGCACGAATCGAGCAGCTCATGCTTCGGTAAACGCCTCGGCTCCATCACACGTTCTCATAAAGATCTAGATTTCCAAGAGAAAACATCGACCTTCCCCAAAACCAGTAAGGGTTTTGAAAAAAAGTCCATCAGATCCTTACCAAGAACCCATAAACTTCAAGAAAAATATTCCCACACGGATGATTATGGAACGAATTATCTATCCGACAGAACAATCGATGACAACTTAGATGGACCGTACGAAATGATTTACGGTATTGATGATTCTCCGCCAACGCGGGCGGATTCAAAAAAAGGTCATAAAATTAGGAAGCAGCACAGTTTTACTTCTTCCGACAAAAAGTACAAATCTGATCAACCGTCTCCTACAGCCATTAGATTTAACGCTCCAGATACGTCTTCCAGTAAATTAGTTTTGAAACCGACCGTCCAGTATACGCCTATGCATCTGCCAATTAGCCAGGATTCGAAATCTAAGCCGAAATTCGCCTTTGAATTGAATTTAGATGAAAAGTCTGCCAAATCGGGTAAACTGAATAAGATATTCGGCAAGCAGGAAGGAAAGAAAGAGAAAACGTTTTTGGGCTCTCCTAAACTTCACAGAGCGATTTTTAGGAAACAGAATGATAAAGCGACTGATAAAGTTTGGCCTAATACACCCGAGGTAGTACAGTTAAGTGTTATTTGCTTTTTAATGTTCTTTGTTTCTTTAGCCGTTATACTTTGCTGATTCTGATAACGCTACTCAATTGGTGGGGATCGATTCAAATGCTGATACTATTGGTGTTAATATGAGCCCACATGCTGACTACCCTGGTTTGGAATATCCTCCTGTTTTTGAACCAGAAACCTATTCATTGGCAGATCCTCAGACAAGTTTGACTATTCTGAGAAAGCAAGGTAAAGGTACGTTTTTAATAATTTATTTTTAGATATGTTTTACCTATAACGTAAAATTTCCAGATGTATAAGGTTTTTAAATCAAGAAAATTATTCATACTTAAAGTTTTACTATTATATTCGTAGAGTAATTAAAATATAATCAAATTATTTAAACAAATAACATACATAGAAAGTATTACAATGTGATAGGCTATCCTGTATTTTTTTTATTAGAAAATATTTTATTTAAACACTTTTATCAAATAGTTAAGAATTTTTATAACTTATTATTTAGTGTACTATCTAATTTTACATCCTTTTATAATTAAATGTTGTTAGTGTATTAGCAGATATATTTAATAAGTAAGCAAAGTAATATAATTAAAGGCAATAATTTTGGATGATATATTATTGTTTTTTGTTTATCTTATGTTTGTGATAAGCTTATAGTGCCTTATGAAATTATACTCTGTTTTGTGATTAGTATTGCCAATATATTATTTAAAATATTAGAGGTTTACTTTAAACATTTTTAATTAATTTCAACCCATTGGCTAATTTTGGCTTATTTTCTTTTCCTATCTAAAATTACATAAAAGGCAAATAACTCTGACATTATTAAACTTACGAATCCAAACTTTGGCACATAGGTTCCCTATATGATTAAAGCATCCGCTAAATAAAACGAAATGCAACCCCTAAATTGTTGAAAATTTATTAAGGATGTTATGGAACTCCGTAAGCATAACTGTTGGATATCCAGATTCATAACCGAAACCGTTATAAATGTTTCGGATAATTTCGGATTTGAAATAATTTTGCTAATTCCACTCGATTGTTTTTTTTGTCAAAAATTGTGAAACAAACTAGCTGGTATATCACCTGATGTCGCTCGCTATTGCCACAGCACTACTTTAAGGTTTAATTTTTTTTTCAATTTCGACATATTTCTAAAATTTCGATTTTTTTCAAATTTTCACATTTTTCATTTTTCTAAATTTATGCTTTACATGAAGGTAACAATTTTTACTAAAATTTCTTTCATTTCAAAATTTCTCTTTTTTTCAATCAAAATTTCGACTTCCTCCAAATTTTAAATGTGACTTTTCAAATTTTCGCCTTTCTGAAAATTTTTCAAATCTTTTACTTAACGATAATTTCAGATTTCTTTGAAATTGCGACAATAAACATTTTTGATAATGCCGTGTTTTTTAGAGGGTTCCATTTTTTCCCAAAAGTTCCATTTTATTTAAATAATTACTCTTTTTTTTAATTTCGATTTGTTGTCGACTTTTTTGTGTTTCAATTATTTTCGAAAATGTCTATTTTTTGAAAACTTCTTTTTGCTAAATTTTGACATTTCAAAGTTTAAATTTTTTCGAAAATTAAGCATTTTTTTACATCTCAACTTTTTTCAAAATAAAATTTTTGAAAGCTAGACTTTTTAAATTTTCACTTTTTCAAATTGTCGACTTTTCAGAATGTTACCTTTTTCTCAAAATTAAATTTCTTTGAGAATTTTATTTTTTTAATTTTTTAAAAATTATCACTACTATTTAAAATTCCAAATATTTAAAAATTTCTGCTTTATTTGTAAATTTTCATTTTCAAATCTTTTACCATAATTTCGTTATTATTTTAGTAAATATTTTTTAATTTTTTAAAAAATGTTAACATGTCGAAAATTTTTCTTTTCAAAATTTTATTTTGGAAATCTTCACTTTTTAAAAATTTCCAAATTTGTGCAAAACTAATTGTTTGCTAAATTTCCGATTAAAACATGTTATCTAAAATTTCTAATTTCAAAATTTCGACTTTTTCTGAAAATTTCTAGTTTTCTAATATTTTTGGCCTTTCTTCAATATTTAGACCTCGAAAATTTCAGATTTTATTGAGAATATTTTTAAATCTAGACTTTTTCCAAAATTTGGACTATTTTTGAACATTTAGGGTTATTTTTCAAAATTTCAACTCTTTAAAATTTCTGATTGATTATTTTTTCAAATTCAGGATTTTTTTTAAAATGTTGACCCTTTTCAAAATGTTGATATTTCTCTTTAAAAATTGATGAAATTTTGTGAAAATTTTACTTTATTGGTAAACTTTAATTTACAAGGGAAACCAAAAGTAACGCGAATTGGACTGCGGGGGAGGGGAGGAGAGTGGAGGAACCCATTGTTCGATCAGTGTCCGTTAGGGACACGTCTCCTGAGCACGATGGCCAGATTGGACGATTTATCGCAAATTGGGCTACTTTTGGAAATAACTTGCGACAAAAATTTTACAAAAGTCGCAAGTCGCAAATTGGGCGATTCTAATAGTTGTTGCAAATTGCAACAGTGTGATATTTTTCTTTTTACGAGATTGTATAATTTCGCTCGTTTACACGGACAACCCTGCTTTAGGGGTCAAGTTTGGTCAGGTTCAACCTTCAGCCTTGAATTTTTTTGATCTGTTTGCCAAGTGACAGAAAAAATCACGCTCTTGAGCAATTTTCAGGGAAATTTGGCAATAAAATGCGCTATTTTTGTCTTCCTTGCAGTAGTTATTATAAAAAAGATTAGATTACGTATTGAATATTGTATCATGACCGATTGAAAAAAAAAATGAATTGGAAATAACACTGTATTCCAGGTCTTTTGCGTGTCTTATTAGCCTTCCCTAAAATAAGGGCCCATTCAAAGGCAGTTAAAATCAAAGAACTTCTATCAAAATTCGAATTTTTTTATAAAATATCAAAATTAGCAAAAAAATTAAAGGTTAAGAAAAAAGTCTAATTGTAAGTTTTAGAAAAATATACGTGACATTTGTAAAAAATTTCTTTGGATTTCCGAGTTTACAAATTTCATATTTGAACTTTGGAGAAAAACTTGACAAGTCAAGCTTTTTGTTAAAATTTTGCTTGATATATTTTTTCTCGAATTTCCGAATTAAAAGTAAAAATATAGAGCTTTCGAAAAAATTGAAAAACAAGAAATAGATTTTAAAAATTTTCGGTTTCTCTTAGGCATAACTTTTATCTAGAACTTCATATTTTTTACTTAAAATCCAAAATTTTCCATTTAAACTACAATATTCTACTTTTAAATTCGAAATTTCGATTTTTTTTCTAGAAATTTAATCTATTTTAAAATGTACTCATTTTCGTGACCAAAGTAAAAATTGTAAAATGAAAGGCGACATTTCGAACTTTCGAGTAAAAACTTAAACAAAATCCTCAACTCTTTTTCGGGCTAAATGTAAAATTTTGAATTTAAAGCCGAAAGAAGAACCTTAAAATGAAAAAAAAATGGAATTTACTTCACGTATTTTCCTAAAAATTCACTTTTGTTTTATAATTTCCAGTTTCGGCTATTTTTCCTTTATATTGCATATATCTTTTTATTTCGAATTTTCAAAATTTTCAAAACTACATTCAAAATGTTAAATGCCAAAGTCAAAATAAGTCGAAATTTGATTTCTGTCGAAATTAAATGCAAAATTTCTAAAACAATTTAAATACTTCGTGGGATGATATTATGATCTTAATTTTCATCCGAAATTTCTTTTCCTACAATCAGCCTTCGAATTACAAGGTTCACTTGAATTTTTTTATAAAAGTGGTAACATTTCAAAAAAAAAGATCAAAGTTTATTAGTTTCAACTTTTTAACATTGGAAATGTTTATGTTGAGATATGGGGTGAAGTTTCGGGTTTTCGTTCAAGCTTGAAGAACAAGGTGTCGGTCGGTCGGACATACTCGGATCGCCAGTCGAGCGCTCTCGGCGTCGAGAGGCCGGCATAAAAACTATGAGAGAATGTTAAGTTTACAGTTCACCGCAGTGCACCATATTCGTTTAGTCCAGTGACGTTTCATTGGATAAGGCTATCAGCTATGGATATTAAGAGTATGAAAAATAGCGAAAAGTGTAAGACATATTGAGAGCGTAAAAAACGTTTACGAGAGATTGAAAATAGAGAATCTAGTGAGTTAAGTACGAAAACACCACTAACAAAAATTGAACACAGTAGGCGGTATTGTGACCATGTAAAGATGCGCAAACTTAAAGGTTCTGAAGTTTACACGGGTTACCCAAGTCAGCGGCCCTTAAGTGAGGGGTTATAATTCCATTATTATGCTGTAAACTCTTACCCTAAATCCAATTCACGTACTGTCTTGAAGTACTCAGTAAACGAATGTGGTAAAATATCTGCACTTATAATTTTTAGGGCTCAAATAAATGTAAATTACTTTTACAATAAAGTTGACAAATTTTTGCTTATAGATTAAATATATTTTAATATTTCATTGTTTTCGCTTTGTATTAAAATATTTCTTTCAAGAGCCATGAGCATAGATGCCTTAATATTATTTTGATTTAAATTATTTCGTAGTCTATTTGGTTATACGAGTATATTTCAATTTAAAAAATAATCTTTCAGAAGAAACTTGGAAACTGTAAATTTAGAAAAGATAAACATTGCAGAAATAACCTTAAAAATAGAAAAAAGTCGAAAGAAAAATATTTGAATATTCGAGTTTTCACTCGAAATCTCAAGTCGAATACTTCGATATTAAGGTCGAAAATAAAAAAAATAGCTAAATAAGGCCAACATTTTGAGTTCAGAAAAGTTTCGGGAAAAACAGGAAAAAATAGATAATTTTAAGAAAATATTCCAGGATTTCAAAAAATTAATAATGTTCTAAAATTTCAAAACATATGTCAACATTTTGAGGTTGAAGATAAAATTTTGCAACTAAATCAAAATTATTGGAAAAAAATTAAAATATTTCATTTAAAGTCAAGATTTTAAATAAATGGCTTGTGTTCTTAAGAAAAGAGTTTAGATTAAATTTAAAACCTTAAAAATAAAAAACCAAAGCTTTAAAACTGGTTGAAACCTTTATTGGTGTTGGAAATAAGAGTAGAAAAAATTTTGGGATTTGAAAATTTGAAGAAACTCATCACCCATGATTTAATTAAAAATGGGTTCTTAAATTTCGAAAAAAAAGTTGACGTTTCAAAATTTCGATAAAAAATCTTGAGTTTTCGATTTTATATATTTGTAATTTAAAGAATTTTTTAGGCTGAGGTCAAAATTTCGAAAATAAGTCAAAATCTTTAGAAATATTTAGAATTTATTATTTAACATAAAAATTTTAAACAAAACATAAATATTTATTGACAGTTCAATTAAAATAAATGACATTTTGAAAGGTTGAGGAATTTTGTGAAAAAGTCATAATTTCAAGAAAATACGCTATATTTATATTTTTAATGCAACAACTTGGGTTAGACTCGCAAGACTGATGTTCAAATTTTGAATCCGTTTGAAATCCGAAGTTTTAAGAAAAAACACAAAAATTGCAAGTTTGATGTAAAAATTTAAAAAAGTCGAAATTGTGGAAAAGATTTATTAAATTTCGGAAAAGTCCAAAATTTGTGTTTATAATTATTTTGAAAGCATAAACGCATAATTTTGTAAAGAAGAGTAAAAATTTGGAGAGAGTACTCCAAATCTATTTTTGACAAATTTTCGACATTTTGAGTTTCGTTCAAATGAAAAAGTCAATAAGTTGACAATGAAAATTTTTTAGGAACGTAAATCCCAAAGAAATTATCAGTGATTGACAACTGCAAGGTTTTAATACATTTGAATTGCTATCATAACAAACCTTCTGATGGAAAATTCTCATTTTTTGGATGTAGAATGGAAATTGTTACTGCTCTAGACTGTTTTATAAATTTGTGTATCTTAGTAATTCAAATCATCGTAAAAACGTGAAAGAAAATAGATTTCTGGAGGATTTTCTTTAGATTAGAAAATTTTAACCTCGCTGGATAAATAAGACGTCAAAATTACCCTTGAGGGATCAACCAAAATAATCAATAAGTAATCGAGTGCCGGGTTCGCTACGTTCTCTTCTAAAAAAAAAGTAGAGCACACTTGATACATTTGAACATCCGATAAAACTGTAACTGACATAAATTGAAATGTATTATTATTAAACGGCGCGAGTATAATTAAATACCATATATGTTGCTAATTTAAAGCCCTTATCGCTTCCCATTTTCGTTTTTAGATTCATCTAAGTGTTCAGTTCATTACGACAAGCGTATTTTTGATATTAAGAAATTTCATTATCTGTGCGATTCTGTGGAGGGAGATTCAAGTGACGTTATTGAATCATTGTCAGTATCAGCTAATTATTATTATTAATTAATTTTGCAAGATCGCTTTAAAATAAAAGAATAAATGTCCTAAACATTTTTTAATTCACAAAAACCACACAACCCGGTCTAAGACAACTAATTAACTGTATTAAAGGTTTTAGAGCTTTCGGCAAAAAAAGGGAATTAATTTTATTTATTCCCATAATAGCCGAAAAATTAAACGATCATGCAAAGCGAAAATGGCAATCACTAGAACCAGTACAGCTCTAGTTTTAATTAGAAATTGGTGCAGTAACTTTAAACAATGTCCAGCGTTGTTAAATCCAGGGTGTCGAGCTAACATCATTACTTCAGCATTAGTTAAAAAATTGTAATTTTCTTTAAAAGAGTTTGAAGTAATGTACCATATGGATCAAATCACATGTAAACGAATTCACGTGTGATCTGGAATAAGATAAACAAAATCACAGAACCAACCTCAATTTTTAAGATTGATAAATTTGCCATTCAACTGCCCTCTAATATTTTTTTCGATGATCCTGATTTCAATGCGAAATAATCTAAATAGATTTATTAACTGAAACAAGTTTATTTTGGGAGTAATTAGAAATTTCATTGAAATTTGAAAAAATTAACTTCATTTTCAAGAAAACAAATTGGTTTGAATGCAGCTGGTCATTTAAAAGTCCATTCAAAGGAACAAAAATATGACATGCAATTCAAAGACCATAAATTCTTGTCAGGAAGAACAATTACATGACCGGGGCAATAAATTTTAGGATCAAGAGGAAACTGAAAACAAAATACTTTTATCCCAAGAAGAAAAGACCCGGAATAACACTTTTACGACAATTACTACTTACGAGCGCCCTGTGATCTCTTCATTGTAACGTTGCCTTTCAAAAACGAAAGAAAAATGGGCGAAGCACATTCAGTGTCAATAAAATGATTCTTAAACTTGTAAAAAATAGGGACGACACGTGTGAACCACTTGTCGAAATGAGAAATTTCTGAATTGTACTACTTATCCAACCAGGGGGTTCAAACAAACTGTGAAGGAGCATAAAATTCATGTGGTGTAAGACACATCTGCAGTCAGCCTTAACGTCATTTTAATCGCCCAAGCAATAATACAAGAAGATTTCCGTTCCGTTTCTAATTTATCCTATTGTACTGTCAAGTAAGATCACCAAAATGTACAGAATGATAAAAAGGGTATCCATATGACACCGATTTTCAACGAGTTTTATGGCATCAGCAAAGAAGGACTTATTTAAACTTTCTGTTTCATAATGGTAACTTACGGCACCACTTCTGCACCCTTTTTTGCAGCCCGTTTCTTAAAATAGCAAAAGAAGCTGAAGAACAATTCCCATTAGAAAGTAAAATAATCAGTCGCAATTTTTATATGAACGACTTATCAACAGATTTGATCTCAGCTAAAAGTGTTAGTAATTTTATTCAGCTATATTTGTGTCCTAGTGTAAACGGGCAAGGGAATTTAGTCTCAGATACCTGAGATTTCTATTATGAAATAAATCTCTAATCTAAACGCACCCTTAGGGTTAATTCATGTGATCATTAAAATGCTAAACTTAAAATACAATATATAGGTCCTTTTTATTTTCAGAGATATCGGCTGTGGAAATGTTAACTAAAAGAGCCTGTATATTATTTAAAATTTTGTTTGGATCAATTCTAGTTTCAGTACTACTGAGTAATAATGTAAGATCCCCGTAATTATGTCTATTCTTAAGCTTTATATCTGTAATTTTGATCATTTCTTGCAACTGATTTGCTATTTATCATATTATTAGGATTTTATTGAAGCTGCAAGACTTCAAGGGGGCTGGAATGTTCCGATTTCTTTATAAATTCTTTACCTGCTAAGGGATTGTCGATCTCTTACTTCTAAATCTTGGCCCTGTGATAAGTAGATCATATATCCTGTTTGTAAGCGGTAGCTAACTGACTTCAATATAGAGTAGTCAATAGACCATAAACAGGAAACATATTTTTTAACCACTGTGTAGTATGAGGTGCCGTTCAGGACATAATAATTTTTTATGAATATTTAATAAATCAAACAATTTATATTAAATTTGAAATTATATATTATTTCTTTCTTGCAGTATATTTAATTTCAATGAATATGGATATTTTAATCTTCTGTTAAAAATTTTATATAAATATTCTTAAATATCTCTTATAAAGATTTTATGTGATTTCAAAAATATTTATATAAAGTGTGATATATCAAACCACCCTAGCGGGCGCTAGAAGCGCTGGAACTTAAATTAAGGTTTGAAACTTTTTTTATTTTATTATTTATTTATTATTATTATTATTATTAGCAGCATGCTGTCACTTTTTATGTCAGATTTTAGTGCTATTGATAAATATGTAAATATAATCAAGATTCAGGTGGCGACAACGAAAAATAAAATTGATATATAAATAATACCATACTCCATGCCCGATTCGTGCGGCTACTATTGCCTCTCACGGTCGTTTCATGTATCACAGTTTATATAAATATTTTTAAAACCACATAAAACTTTCATATAAAATATTTAAATAGATTTATGTAAAATTTCTATCAGGAGAATATAAATATTCATTTTTACAGAAATGAAGTATATTTCAAGAACGAAACAATATATAATTTAAAATTTTACATATATTGTTTGATTTATTAAATATTCATGAAAAATAATTATGTTGTGAACGGCGCCTCATAGTGTACTGGTCCTTCGAATATTTAACAACAATCAATTTAAATACCCGAATAGTGATCGGCATCGGCAGTTCAGATTTCTAGCCCAATATTCGGAATGAAGTAGACCCGTCTAAAAATGTTTGGAAGGTGGTATCGGAAAATCAATTTTGGCGAACTATAGAGTACTTCTCCCTTATAGTCCGAAACTTTTTGAAAAAGGGCATCTTGTAATCTGAATAATTACATATAAAAATGATGAGATAAAATCTATACTTAAGATTATACAATATTAAACTTCACGAATTAAGCAACAACAAAATAATAATAATAAATAACACAAGGTTTATTACAGAATTAACGTAATACGTATTGTTGTAAATCAATACATATTTTATATAATTACACAGGCCCACAAAAAAAAAAAGTGGTGTGTGCTGGGTGTCGGACCCACATAGTCCGGCGTATTTTTTTCCGCTGAACACGAATCTGTAGTTTAAATTGGGGGTCAAACTGCTAAAAGTGGAGAAAAACCAAAAAAACCGATAAAAATCACGATCTCGTATTTTTTTCTGTATGATATTATCATCTTGCAGTTTCTACTTGTTTCTCTCTGTAATATCCAACCGTAATGTGCAAATACGTTAATTCACTACTTATTGTGTCTTATTTAAGTGTCACATAGATGATATTTTGTTTTTGACAAAAAATAAGGAAATGGTTAACTAAATCGGTACATTTACCGGCAGAAACCTGCTACTCCGGAATGATTGGACTACGATGACAACTGCCCTTTATCGGGATGTGTAGAATGATTCGCTAGTCAACATTTCGGCGTATCGAAGCCAGCGAAGGCGCGCTGTTTTGCAGGGAAGCGCTAGAATATGAGAATGATGCCGTAGTGTGTCCGACGACGAGTTGACATTGTCCTTGTCAAAGTCGGAAAGCCCTCATACTTAGGCCTAGGTATTCTAGCGTGCGGGGTTTATTTATTTTCATGGATTCTTCTACTGAAAATTTTGCTGGAACTTCTAGTACTCGTGGCAATCACAAATGTACTGGAAATCCCAATGCTTTTTGCTACGTTTGTGCAAAGTACATAGGGATAAAAAATACAAAGAAACTAACAGATCGTTTCGTGACTTTGTATGAAAAGTGCTTCAATATGAAAGTTTCCCTCGATCTCAAAAATTGGATACCCAATTTTGTTTGTGGCTCATGTTATAATATCTATAATATAAAAATGAATCGCAAAATGTGTTGGTAAGCGCATAACTCAACAACGCCTGGACCAATTTGGCCAAATCTTTTTTTAAAATGTTCGTTGAAGTTCAAGGATGGTTTTTACAGCGAGAAAAATTAGAATTATTGCTGGAAAAACCCTAAAAATAGCCCTTTTCTTTTTCCCATACAAATGATTTGTAACTAAAACGTAGTCAATTTGAGCTTTATTGCTATGGCATAAAGTTCATATTAAATTACAAGCACTCACTGTTGTCTAAGCAATGTAGGTGTGTTCCTAACGTCAAAGATCATATCTATCAAAACAATGTGCGTGTGTGCGTTGGAGCACAGAATACATAGTTGGAGGAGTTTAATGTCGCGTTCCGAAACTCGCGTTTCTTTTGTATTAGTTTCGGCACGCGAGATAAAATGCATCAGTTTCCACGTCATTACATCAGTCAAACAAAAATCGCGTTACCACCCAGGGGCAATCATTAAGTGTTTGTGGTATTAATCTAGAAAACCCATGTTTCTCACATGGTCAATTGTATGTTGCCTGTTCCCGTGTTGGAAAACCATCAGATTTATTTATCTATGCGCCAGGTAATCAAACAAAAAACATCGTATACCACAAAGCACTACAATGATAATAATAATAATTATAATTCACATGATTAACAATAAAGCGATTACTTACTTACTTTTAAATCCTTATATATGTTTTATTTAATTATTTTTTATTCACAACGCCCTATCACCAGGGTGACGGTTCTGTTCAGGAGAATTTTTTAAAATACGTAGGCACAAAAACTGCCACATTACAAATCTTTTTGACAGGACGAAGTCTGTCGGGTCAGTTATCTATATATATAAAAATGAAACCCGTTTTCCGTTGTCACGACATCACATAAAAACGGCTTGACCGATTTGGCTAATTTTGGTCTTGAATTATTCGTGGAAGTCCAGGGGAGGTTCTTACGGAGAGATAATTTTAAAAAAATCTTGATAAAGTGTAAAATCAACATCTTTATACTCCCATATACAAACAGTTTGTACTAATACTTAAAAGCCAATTTGAACCTTAATACCATACAGTAAAGTTCAAGTAGGTATTAGTGAAGAGATTTCGGGAAGGCAAAACAATCGAAGACAAACAAAGTGACCTTAGTCCTGTCAAACACATTCAATGTCATCATATGTCATTTCATTTCAGCAGCGATAATTATTCTGTTTAAATAAGTTTAAAATCCCCGGTCGAAGACGGGGCGAGCAGCTAGTGATCAATAGATTTGAAAAGCACCAGGTCAAGGCGAATCTTAAATTTAAAACTCCAGCGATATGGAAAAAGCCACTCGATGCAAGTAATTGTTACTTTTGCACAACAAATGTCAACACTGTGGGCCGAATGCATAAGGATAAAATTTCTTATCCTTCTGTGTCAAGTGTTCAACAACCAGTTGCAAACTTCATAGAAGGTTTAGAAGATGACACGTCACAAGACAGTCTGACTAGTGGATTAGACACAATGGAAGTCGACGTCGATCCTGAAAATTCAGCTTTTATTGATAAAGAGTTTGATACTAGTAGTGAAAACATTTCTAGCGAATCTGAGGAAGAAGAGTTTTCAAGCAATGAAGAATACAGACCTATTGGTGAAGATCGGAAGCCGGAAAAATACGATCAAAAACATCTGAATGATTTATTCAGAGAGGCTAAACTCTCAAAAGAAGCGGCTGAAATATTGGCTTCGAATATGAAAAAGAGAAATCTATTGACAAAAGGTACTAAAGTTTCGTTTTATCGGAATCGAGAAGAAGCCTTCCGTAAATATTTTGAAAAAAATGAAGATTTACTCTATTGCACTGATGTAAAAGGACTTATCGATGAATTTAAGCCAAATTTATATGAGCCAGAAAATTGGCGGTTATTCATTGATTCGTCTCAACAGAGTCTTAAGGCAGTCCTTCTCCACAACACCAACAAATTCGCTCCTCTACCTTTAGCCCACTCCACTGTACTTAAAGAAGAGTATTCAAACCTCGAAGTTGTCCTAAAGAAAATAAAGTACGAAGAACATAAGTGGCAAGTATGTGGTGATTTAAAAATTTTGTCCATGATCCTTGGACAGCAATCTGGATTCACAAAATATCCATGCTATTTGTGTATGTTTGACAGTAGGGATCGAAAAAATCACTACGTAAAAAAGGAATGGCCTTTACGATCTTCATTTAAGGTTGGATCACATAATATAATAAAGAAACCTCTTGTTGATCCAGCCAAAATTCTCATTCCTCCTCTTCATATAAAACTTGGCTTAATTAAACAGTATGTCAAAGCTCTTGATAAAGATGGTGAATGTTTTACGTACCTGCGTACTGTGTTTAAAAAAAAATCTGATGCTAAACTAAGGGAAGGCATCTTCGATGGACCGGAAATCCGAAAGTTATTCAAAGATGAAGGGTTTGTTGCAGTCATGGATGACCAAGAAAAGGCATCGTGGTTAAGTTTCAAGGAAGTGTGTACCAAATTTTTAGGCAATACCAAGGATGCTGATTACAAAAGCATCGTGGCAAATATGATAAGAAATTTTCAGCATTCAGGTTGCCTAATGAATTTGAAAATGCACTTCCTTGATTCGCATCTTGACCAATTCCCGGAGAATAACGGAGACTTCAGTGAAGAGCAAGGAGAAAGATTTCACCAAGATCTCAAAGAGTTTGAACGGCGGTTTCAGGGACAGTGGGGAATAAATATGTTTGCAGATTACTGTTGGATGCTACACAGAGAAACTCAAGAAAAAGGAACAAAACGTAGCAGAAATCCACTTCACAGGTCATTTGAAGAAAAAAGGGTCAGGAAAAGACGAAAATTATAAGAATGATAATATCAAACGGAAAAAAATACGAGATCGTGATTTTTATCGGTTTTTTTTGGTTTTTCTCTACTTTTAGCAGTTTAACCCCCAATTTAGACTACAGATTCGTGTTCAGCGGGAAAAAATACGCCGGACTATGTGGGTCCGACACCCAGCACACACCACTTTTTTTTTTGTGGGCCTGTGTTATTATTATTTACTACTTCGCAGATACATAGATAATTGTCGTGGTGAATTACAAGGGATGTCGGATAAAACAAGGGTCTTCGTCAATAAGATTCTAGCCTTAATAATCTAAATAAATAAAGGTTTCATATTTCAACACGATCGGTAAAGAGGTTATGAAATGATTAATTAAATTATTTTTTATAACAACTTTGAAAGTCTGCAATTCGAAAAGTAAACATTTTTTAATAATTTTTTTTCGTAATTCGTATTTATTTATCATTCCGAATCAACTGCCAACGTTGTCTTTGAAATTTGTAAATACCCTGTATAACCTTGTATGTTAAATAAAGTGTTAATTATGTTTCTATTTGGTGTTATCATTTCCAATGTCTCCGTTGGTTGCAAGGATTGCGAAATCTGTGAATTTTTCTGGAAATTTTGAACTTTTAAAAGAGATTTAGAGAATAAATGTTTTTCTGCATTCCCATAAAATGAGTCCAACAGTTAAATTTTTAAAGAGCGAAAGGTCTAAACTTTGGAAGAAGAAAGTAAGTTTTTTGGAAATAGTCTAAATTTCAAGAAAAACTGATAATTTTTGAAAATAACTAAATTTGTTAAAAACAAGTTCCTCAAAATTTCGTTCTTAATTTTGAGACTCCAAACAAAGCTTTTAATTTCTAATTAAAAAATTCAGATTTTAAATAAAAAAGTTTCAAATATTATCAAAATTCTGTGTTTAAACTTTACGTTTATAAGTTTGAAAATTAATTTAAAATAACTTATAAACTTATACTTTAGAATATCCACAAAATTGTCTTTAGATATGTATATTGAATTTAAGGTTAAAATTTGAAAATTGGATCGATAATTAGAAAAAATAAACTTCGAAATGTTTTTCAAAATTGCTCCACATTTCGATTTAAATGACATAATTTTTAAATTAAAGCCACAATTTTGAGTTTCAAATCTAAAGGTGTACTTAAAGTAGAAAAATATCAGAATCAAAAAATGATGCTTTCTCGAAATATCGAATTTATTTAGAAGTCATATTTCGAAATTGCACTGAAAATCTAAACGTGGAATTTTAATTTTTTTTCTCGCATCATTGTTTCTCCAGCATTTCAAGATCAAACCGGCAATTTGGGATTTTTTTTAAACAAATTCAACTATTCTACTTGAAATTACGAATTTAATTTTAGAATTTATAAAGTTCTCGACTCTTTGAGTTTAAGAATTTCAAACTTAAAATTAGAATTCAATATAAATTTTATTCTCTAGTTGATAACTTATTTAATACATATGTTAAAAGCATAAGAAATGTCACAGTCAATTTGATGACTTTTTCATATGAGCACCCGATAGATATCATTTTTCCGTGTGGTATGAGGACCCATCGGACGCGTCCCAAGTGGCGGACAGGGAACGGCCATGCAATGATCGTAAGTGAGCATGGCCAGCGTAGGCTATAGGGCCTAAAAACCCAATTAGAAGCCTAAAAACCACGCCGCGGACCAACCTCTCCCGGCCAAGCTGTCGTATCGTGGCTAATGGCCAAAATAAGGGAAACGATGCCGAAGGTATTTTAAAGAACTTCGAAAAACCGTGCCCCGTTGATGTTGTGGTCATGTCTCCCAGGCAATGGGACGTGGGGATTTTGGCTTAATTGTCTGGATCAAGTGGTGAGATCACATTAAAAATCTCCTGACTCCTACGGTATAGTGCGCGCCAAAGGGATGCAAGATCAGGAGAAAGCCTGATCGTGAGCGACTAACCTCGAGGCACCTGGTGAACCTCTTTGTATATAACCTTCCGTGCGTATTGAGGCACTGCGCACGGCGACGTTTATTTCCTCCAAACTCGTGGGACATGATGGACATTAAAGAAAAAACGCAAACAGAATCTGAGGGGGAAGGGACCTTGTACAGAGTAACGCACCCAATAAATTATCCGGCGCGGCCAGAAGAAAAATGAAAAAGGCGCAACGTCGACTAGAAAGTGCTGCAGAACCTATTCAACGAGACACGGAAGTGGGACTAATCAAGGAATCTGGGACCAGTAAAGCTAAACCTGTGTCATCTACGAAGTGTATCCGAGTGGCCATACTACCAGAAGGATATCCAGGAAATATTATAAGCGAAGAGCAAGGAGATCTTATTAAGAAAACTCTCATTGGCGCTATGCAAAAAACTACCGAGGAATCTCCTCCTAGGTTCTATGGAATGAATTATAAAGGAGGTTATCTTGTGGCTTCCTGCGTCGACCAAGTCACCAAAGAATGGTTAGAGCGAACTCTTTGCAAGGGAAGAACCCTGACCAGAAGCAAGGTTTAGCATCGTAGATGTCAAGGACATGCCAAAACCTAAAAGGATCTGGGGGTGGTTTCCTGAACGGGAAATGGATCCAAGATGGTTCTTAAAAGATTGGAACACCAAAATCCAGAGCTGCGTACTGAAACCTGGACAGTGTTACGCAGGAAACTCGACAACAAGGGGCAACAATTAACTTTTCATATGGACGAAAGTTCATGGGAGCAAATTTAGGGTCTACAACATAGACCTTACTTCAACCTTTCCCAAGCTGTCTTTAGGTCACTCGAGCCGAAAAAAGGCAAGGGAACCAGAAGACGTGGCCAGATGGAGGCTGATAATGAAAGGAGTGAAATTGAACCTGGAACATCTACCTTCACAAAAGAAACACTTTCGATCGAATTAAAGTAGGTTATTTTATAACATACCGATATTAATTATACTAATACAGGGTTTACAGGGATCGAAAAGTGGGAGATGAGTGGGATTTAAATTGCCCATCATCAGACGACCAATCAGAATTACCACAAAAGTAAGCACACTATTTCCAATTGTGCTCCGGGATTTTTCAGAGAACCTAGCTCAAATGTCATGTCTTACAAGGCAGGTTTTTTTAGAGAAAAAACCTGATAAAATAAACTTCTAGAAATTATATGACATAAATCTCAGGCCTGACTGTTCTAGAGATGAGCAATGTTTTTTGATGTTCAAAAACATTTTAATTTTTGTATATATATTTTTGTTAATATATTTTAAAAATTATGAATATTAAAAAAATCCACAAAGAAAGAGTTATATATTAGGCTTAATTTTTGTGTGAACGTTTTTCAAAATTTCGTGTTAAAATTATTTTGAATCCTAAATTTTGAGATTTTTGTTATAATTTTCGGGTTGTTTGTCGATTAAATGTTCTTCAATGAACAGTCAAACGTGCTAAATGTTGAAAATAATTATAACCAACAGCCATAGATCGGTTTCGGCCTTCTTTGGCTTTATGACTATGATACGATCAAAACTTCGGTGGATCTGAACTTTCGATCAACATTGACATTAGTCAATGTCGATATTTTGTTAACATCGCTTTTTATGGTCTATACTAAGTCTAGTTAAGGAAAATCCTACATTTTTTTACATCAACCCAATTTTTAGATCTGCGATGGTGTGATGGCTGGCCGACAATAAGACTAATATAAAATTAAAAAAGTCATTTATTCAAACATACTAGAAGCGAATAATATTGCACAAAGATTTCGATCAACAAATATTTCGGCATAATTTCATTTTGAGAATGAATTTCCATATAATTTGGCAATTTCTTCAGATGGCACAATTTGGCAGTATTTAATACGTAGATTCTTCAAAACATCCTACAGGCAGCGATATCTTCCCCCTCGAAGCTTGAAAAATCAGTTATTTCCACCCCATTGGTACCTAAACCTCCGATGCAACCTTCAAATGGATGATGAAAGTAACCTTTGGTTTCCGCTTCAAGAGAAGAATTGGCAGTTGGTACGTTTCCCAAGAAAAGTAAGCCATCTGTGTCTAACGTAAAATTGCTCGAAGGTAGCTCCTCTTTTGTGAGATAAGGGTGAGTTTTGCCATCCAGCTTGATCATGAATGGTGCAAAGCTCATGTCTAATGTATGCCATAAACCATCAGCTATATAATAACTTGAAGGCACTTCGATGTAATTGTCTTGTTTAGAGCTTATAGAGTAGGCTATCTTTATAAAGTTCTTCTCAATACCAATGCCAATGAAGGCATTTTCCTGAAATAAAACCACAGATACCACAGATTAAAATTCAATTTTTATAACATAATGTTTACTTTTACTACACCTAAGGCAAATAGTGCAAATGGAAAACGCTCATCCTGACCAGAGAAGTAACGGACAAGCCACCACGCCCACGCATCCTACCCGATTATTCTGCACCAGTTTGCAGAAATATGTTCTCGGGTTCAATTTGTTATAAATAAAAGGCTCTTACAATAAAAGATACTCAAGTCGTATATGAGCATTTTATTTCTTGCTCCTCAGTGCCATACGCATGCAGAATGGTCCAATGAAAACGTAAGAGAGCTTCTAATAGCTAGTATTTTTATTTTGAAAAATATTGGCATATTTTTGGAAAGCTGCTCTTATTCTCTTTATGGCCACGATTGACTTTTTTTAATTTGATTGTTTTAAAGAGATATCAGGTGGAATAACTTCAGTCGTGCAAAATTTTACTACAACTTTTATAGTCTGTGGTTGAAATTTGACAAATATGTGTCTGTAAAACAAAGAAAGTCAACTTCGTTTTCACATATTTAATTGTTTCCATGAAAATTCTTAATTTTTAATTTGATGTTATGAGTCAAAGAGTGAGTATGAAAATATCTTTTTTATTTTCAACAAATTCAACTTACTAAAAATTTCGACTATATTTCCAATACTCCGTCTTTTTTAAATTTCTATCTTTTTTTTTAATTTTAACCTTTTATTTTATTATTTTTAATTTCGTTTAAAGAAAATGTTTTTATTGAAAATTTCAATTATTTTCAAAAATTAAACAATTTTGAACATATTTTTTTTAAAACTTGAAGTATTTATTTTTAAATTCGTATGATTTTGAAAATTATATTTTAAATTTCGACTTCTTATAAAAAATTTCCATTATTTTTAAAATTTTGACCTTATTTCAAAATTTAATTTTTTTCTCAAAATATTGACTTTATAATTTCACCTTTTTCAAAATTCGACTTTTTTCTGAGATTTAAACCTTTTTTGAAAATTTGAACTCTTTTTTAAAAAACTGAACTTTTTTTTAAGTTTGCACCTTTTTTTTAAACTTTTGACTTATTATTAAAAATTGGCTCAGGGAGTTTTAAACTTCAATTTTAATTACAACATTAAAGCCTGTTGATAGTTTGCAATGGGTATGGGTAATGCAAAGCTTGGCAATTTAATGTTAAAATTGACAATGTCGGAATGTCTGCATTTTTTTAATTATTATTATTAAAATATTCCTACATCGAAATTCGATGTCGCTTTCGTGTTCATTATACTCTTCACGACGTCAATGAATCGCCTAGTTACAACCTTATCAAGGCCTGCATAAAGAAATGTGAAAAAGAAGATTCTACAGAAGTTATTCACCGTTTTGGTTCCTTCGAAATGATGCCCCTATGATGCGTGATTTTTTTTGTCCCTGCCCTCCAAACATTTGATCATTTTAATTTTAATGAGCAGTGAGCAGTTTCAGTAAGATGTGACTACTAGTCACACATCAAATATTGTAAGAGAACTGTTCCCGGATAAATTGACATTAAGAAGAGACAATATTAACTCCAACAAGTTCGGATTTCGTACCAAACGATTTTATATCGTTACCTTAAGAGTTACTTCTGAATTATACACGAGCGTAATGGAAAATCTAAGCCATGGCTTAGAACAGCGTTTCTCAAAGTGTGTCCCAGAGAGCCTCAGTGCTCCGCAAAGTCTCCGGTAGGGCTTTGCCGGCAGTCATAATAAAATGAATATATGTATTAAAGAGCAAGCTATCCTTACTAATATATAAATGCCAAAGTGTGTTTGTCTGTCTGTTCGTCCGCTTCAATGTTGCCACATTTCGCGCACATTCTCAATGTTTTACTCTCGGGCATATGGCACGACTCATTGTCTATATAAATAAATGCAAAACTTGGCAATGGCAACCCGACGATGGCGTCATCTAACGATGGGGGTCCACACGTAATGAACTTTGCAGGTAGAATTATTTTAGAGGAAGCCTGACAATTTGACAGTGTCATAAGGCGATAGGTTGCAACTTTTTTTATGTTCAATCCACTCGCAAAGGATAATCCTATTATGCCTTCAAAGCACCGCGAGTAGGATGCGAAAACAAGGAGAAATGGCGATGAACCGCCTTCTTAAAGAAGGATAGGTTGTAATTTTTGGGGATATTCCGTTCGGTAACGAGTTCCATAGCTTAGAAGTTCTATAGAAAAAAGAGTTTCCGTAGACAGAAGTCCTCACTGAGTCAAGCTGGCCCGCACAGGAATTTGCTATTTCCGACTGTCTTGTGTGCCTCAAAAATTTTGCCCTTGGGGGAATCAATTCTATTAGTTCCTGTGAGCATCTGCCATGAAAGTACTTATAGACAAGATGTATGTCACCAACCATCCGCCTGTGCTCTAGTGTTTTGAGAGAATCGGTCAAACTCTCGTCATCAATTAGGCGAATCGCTCTTTGAATTGAATCCAAAAGAGCTAAACTGTGCTTTGGGGCTGGGCTCCAAACAGAAGAACACCATTCTAATGTTGGCCTAACTTGAGCTTTGTATAGTGTGAGTAGCTGATGGGATGTGAAGTACTTTTTAGCTCTAAAAAAAAATCCTAGCTTTTGAGAGGCACAGGTTCGTCCCAAGAAAAGTTAGTGCTCGCATTCACTCATAGAATAGACAGATTAGATCCCATCGGGAGGATTTTACTGTCCCTCTCTTCTCGGCTTCTCTGCGATGATAGTTACCAGATCTCACTTATTTTACGGGTTCTTCCCTATTTTTATAAATCCGTATTTGGGAAGAAATCTGCCGTATTTTAAAGAGTGTAACGGTAACTCAAATTTCAAAAATAAGAAAGCATATTTGATCGGCAGCATCATCTATTGCAAAGACAAATAAAAACATTAAAACAAAGAAATGGATCCCTCAATTAAAGAAATTTAAAAACTCTCATTAATTTTGGACAGTTTTTCTTTTAAATACTTATTATTTACTCAAGTCCGGAGACGAAGTCGCGGGTAATAGCTAGTTATTAATAAACAATACCCATATAACTGGATTCGCTTTTAATTTAGGGTTCCGTTAAAAATTTAGTTTTTTAAAAGGGTTCCGTCACCAAAATATATTGAGAACCGCTGGCTTAGAAGAATGTTAACCGCGAAATGAGATGATTTCATTATGGATTTCCACTAAATACAGTTTTAAATCAAGTTTGTTAGTAAAGTTAATGAATGCCGAACAAAATTAGAAAGAAAAGTGTAAAACTCTCCGAGGCAACTTGTATTTTGTATATCAACTTTTTTAAAACACGACTTTTTTTGAAAATTTCAAGTTTTTTATAAATTGTATTTTTTTTTTATTAAAATTTAAACTTTTTCCAAATTTCGAATACAAAATTTTTACTTTTTCTTGAAAGTCCGACATTTTACAAATTTTTGGAAAAATCATTCGTCGCTTTTCATTTCGGCTCCCAAAATTTTGATTTTCAGATTTCGACTTTTCCTGAAAATCCTGATCATTTGAAAATAATGACATTAATAATTTCCACTCTTTTTGTAAATTTTGACTTATCTTAAAAATTCAGATTCTTTATCAACATACGGATTTATTTTGATATTTTATGAAAAATTTACTTTTAACATAAGTTTTTTGAAATTTTCTACTTTTTGAATATTTTGACTTATCTCGAAATGTTAACTTTAAAATTTTCGATTTATTTTGAATAATTTGACGTTTTGAAAATTTCGATATTTTTTAAACATTACGACCTTGTTTAAAAAAATTTACTTTTTTGAAGATTTTGACTGAAAAATTCGACTTTTTGAAAATTTCGATTTTTTTAAATTTGTACTTGTTTGAAAATTTCTGCTTTTCTCAAAAATTTCGACCTTTTCTCAAATTTACACTTTTTTTTAAATAATGAATAATGTCGCCTTTCTTCAAAATTCGATTATCTTATGAAAAATTCTAATTTTTTTTTAAATTTCGACTTGAAAAGTTTTGACTTTTTCTAACAATTTTGATTTTTTGAAAAATAATGTCATTTCAAAACTTCCGATTTTTCCTAAAATTTCGATTTATTCTTCTTTATCAACATGCAGACTTTGATTTGATTTTTCTCGAGATGTTGAGGGGTTTTTTTTGAAAATTTCCATGTACTAAATATTTCGATTTAATCTCGGAATATTGAGTTTTTTTTACAATTATGATTCTCTTTTGACCTTTATTTTGAAAAGCTAATTTTTTGAAAACTCGGTTATTTGAAAATTTCAACTTTTTTATCTGAACCTTTTTGAAAACAACCATTTTTTTCCAAAATTTTAACCTGCTTTGAATATTAAGACCATTTTTCAGTTTTTCGACTTTTTAAATTTAAAAAAAATTAATTTTCAAATTTATTAAAAAATTCGTGATTTAATTGAATGGGGATTTTAAAATTGATATTTCGGAAAGAAGATTTCTACTGAAAACCTTTAGAAAAAACTCGAAATTTAGAGAAATTCCTCATTTGGATTTTAAAAAACAATAATAAATTGAAACTTACACAAAATATTAAATTTTCAGACAAAATTTCGAGGATAAGATTAAAATTTCAAATTTAAACTTGACATTTCGAGAGACAAGCAAAAACTTGAGGAAGTTTTGAAATTCTACGTTTAAATTTTTTGAGAAATATACAAATTACTGGTTGAAACCCAAAATTTTGAGAAGGAACTGAGTAACGAAACGTTCTTAATATTTCGAGGTTATGGAATTTTCAGCTTTAGCCGAAATTTCGATTTTATAGTCGAATATTGCATTTTTTTCACTGACAAGTATTGGATAAATATAAAATTTTAAATTTGAAGCCGAAGATTCGAAAAAAAAACAGTATTTCTGTCAAGCCAGGAAAAAGGGTTAAATTTTCGGTTCTTGAATTTTTAACATTTTATAATTTTCATTAAAACTTTATTCGAAAAGATTCTGAGAAATTTCCAGTTTCTTTTCGAAATTCGGTATGTTTTTAAATTTCTAAGTTTCAACTCTAAATATCACCCTACAAAGCTCATTGGCCACCCTAGAAAAATTGACAGTAAACATTTTTCATTCTTCTCATTTTAAGAAAAAGATAAAAATCACTTTTGGTAAAATTATTTTATCATTTCTGAAAACTAATCGGATTACCAAAATGGAACCCTTGCGGTTCAAAAAGGATGAAAAAAATCCTAGTTTCGCCAATGCTGACGTTATAGTTAAGTGGGCTTTTGTTTTTCTTGATGTAAACCAACATCATCATGAATAACATTGAAAGATATTTAGTCAAAAATCTGATGGAACTTGTTTAATACAAACCATTAATAGTTTTATGAAAATCGTCATTTCTTATTTAAAAAAAATATCAGAAGTATAGCTACCTTTTTTGTCCATAGTAACAAACCATCAGGTTTGGCCGTGGTAAAATTGATATATAAATGGCTGATCCGTAACATTGGCAAGTTTCTTTTTCTGTCACTTCCTCCACCAACAATCATGTAACTTTTGCCCGTAAATTCCGGGGTTTTTACATTGAGCTCATCTTCACAAAAAACGCCGTAACGGCCTACTTTGCAGGAGCACCTTCCGTTGATACAGTGTCCCAAATAACCACAACTGGTATCTGTACAAACTGGCAAATATTGACAAATATCTCCATGATAGGGCTCCACACAAGCGCAATGGGCCTTATTGTTGGCATCTAACCAGCATGTACCCCCATTTCGACACACGTCGCCCCCACAGGGTGTTCCATCGCAATCTATAGCGTTTCTGGCACTCAAAACGTTTTCGGTGGTAAGCGGGATGTGTTTGGAATTGACAGATAATTGGCGGATGCAACCATTAAATGGTACAGGTAAGCTTGATGTTGCTTGGACAGGTAGCAGAGATAAATCAGGTAACCCTCCTAAAAAAATGTACTTTAGAAATTTTCAATAAGTAACTTTGCTATGTGCTATAAAGTACACTAGTCTTGTTTGAATTTTTCGCCACCTCCGTCTCTTTCCAAATAGCAGATCCTTTTCGTTACTACAAAGGAACTATTGACAAATTTCGAACTGACGCTACTGCTTAAGACAAATTTTAAAAGATTGTCATTTGTCAACAAAAAATGGGGCATCTAGGGATCCGAATTTTGAAAGAAAACACGAGAGAACGAAAAGTCAACAACAAAATTAGTGCAGTCAAACATGTTTTGCAGCAAGTATCGTAATGATTTACAAGTCTGAATAAAGCTTACCTAAATATATATTTTCTTTTGATATTGTTATAAAATACCCCACATTTAACAGCCCAGTGCTGATATGATTATCGACGGATAAATATATTTTTCTTCCAAATGAACCAAATTGTACTTTATGCCAAACACCTTTCGCTAGCAATTTAGGGCTGCGAATTGATAAAATGTCATCTGTATTGTCTCTATTTCTGCCTAAAAATCATTTAAATGTAGGACAAAAGATCAGCAAAATTTCGCTTTTTAATCCCGAAATTTTCGGAATCAAGTTTTCTTGATCCTGGGATTTTCGAGATTGAGATTATTTTAAAAAAGTTGTAAAATAGACTGCATCTATCGAAACGTTCATTTTAATATAAAATAGAAGATAGAAGTTTTATTCCATACACCTGCACTGCTTTGGGATTGGTATGCTTGTTTCAAATAAAAATTCTGCATCTTAAACTAAAAAATTTGATGATGAGACACCGGAAGCGTTGTTATTTCTCAGATTAAGAGGGAGTAAGGGGGTCAATAGAGTGTGACATCGTGTGTCAAAGGCTTCGTGACGTCACAAGGTTCCAACTATATTTTGAAGAATTTCACCTTTTTAAAAGTTTCGAATATTTTTTAAAATGTCGTCTTTCCTGAAAATATAGACTTTTTGAAAATTTCAGTTTCTATGTTTTATGAATAATTCAATTTTTAAAAAATTTGACATTTTCTAATAATTTCGACATTTTTCTAAAAATTTTTTTGAACATTTCTTCATTTTTCTCCTTTAATCTTTTTCTCGAAATTTAAACTTTTTATGAATACAAACTCTTTCGAAAAAATTGACTTTTTTCAAAATTTCGATACTTTTTTTAAAAATTTTGAAAAAGTAAATATATCAGAGAATCGATATTCACAAAAAATTTAAATTTCAAGAAAAAGGTCGATACTTTTCTAAATATTTTGACTTATTTTCGACCGAGTATTTTCAAGATTTTACTCTTTTTGAAAATTTTGACTTTTCCACGTGTTGATTTTTTCGAAAATTTAGGCCTTTCTTAACCCGCCGATGGGCGCGCGCGGTCTCTCAGACCGCACTTATATTTATTATTTTATATTTCAATAATTAGTTTGCCAATAATGCTCATTTTTGGTTTAGCTGAGTTTTATAACATCACGAATGTAATGGTTGACCAAGTGATTAATTATATCTCCATTTTTGTAAGTTATAGCTATTTGCATTATGTGATACCGCGCGCGCCCACGCATGTTAAATGGTTTTGTCTTTATAGTTCCAGATATAAATTGACTTTTGCTAGGAAATAAGGCTGTAGGGGATAATTCCAAACTAATATGGTCCAAATGAAACCTATTTTTGGGCCCAAACCCTTAAATATAATATTATCTGAAATTTAGTTCCGTAATTCGTACAATAATTTGGCCTTTGTATTTGGCTCAATTTTTTGTTTATAGGTTAAAGCAATGCATGATTTGTAATTTAATTTTATTAATAAATATACTAAGATACCATATTTCATCATAGAACCAAAAAAGGTTAATAAATAACATTATTTATAGATGCGGTCTCTGAGACCGCGCGCGCCCCTTCGTGTTACAAAGTATGGCGCGCCCACTCTAGGGTTAAAATACTGAGTTTTTTTAAGATTTTATTATATTTTCAAAATTTTTGCTATTTGGAAATAGCATTTTATTTGAAAATATCAAGTTTTTGGTAAGCTAGAATTTTTCCAAAATTTGTACTTTTTAAAATTTTTAAACTTTTCAAAATTTCACTTTTTTTGTAATTTTATTCCTAAAAATGTTGACTTTGTTAGTTTTCAGCTATAAGTTTTAAAAATGTTGAGTTTTTTCTCACTACATTTTCTTGAAAATCTCTAGTTTCTTCAAAATTCCATTTTTTTTGGAGAATTTCAATTGTTTTTTTATCGGGAAATTTTTTTACATCGAAATTTTTAAAATTTTCGGCTATTTGAATTTTTTTAATTTTATTTAAAAAATTTTTTGAAAATGTCATCAATTCCATTTAAAAATGTTGACTTTATTTGGAAATTTCAAAACTGTTTCAAAATTTCCATTTAATTTAATTTTGCAATTAAAATTTTCGATTTTTTAAAGAATGTTCTATTTTTTCAAAATTTCAGCTATACAAAATTGATTTTTTTGTAATTTTTAACTTAAAAATTGACCCATTTTTTGAACTTTTCTAATAATTTTGGGATTTCTTCAATATGAAGACTTTTAGAAAAATTCGTTTTATTTAGAAAATTTGACCAAACATTTCAATTTTTTAAAATCTCGAATTTTTTTTCAAAATCTTGATCATTTTTGAAATTTTATTCCACTAATTTTCAATATTTTAACAACAAATTTTTAAAAGAATTTCTTCAAATGTTCAAATTTTGAAAATGTCAATTTCTTCAAATTTTTTTTTTAGAATTTTGATTACTTTTTAAAAATCTTGGAAATTTTAATTTTCCATAAAAATTTTTACATTATTCAAAATTACAATATTTTCGAAAATTTTAACTATTTTTTGAAAATTCTCATTGTTTTCAAAATTTTAACCTTTTTTTTGAAAATTTAAATTTGACTTTTTGTCTTTTTTAAATTTCAACTTTTTTTGAAAAGTTCGTCTTATGTTCTAAAATTTAGACTTTTTCAATAATTTCGTTTTGTCCAAAATCACAATACCTTTCGTTTCGAGATGAAATTCGAAGTGTAGACCGTTTTTAGGAAATGTTATTTTAACACTTGAATCATCCTAATAAATTTTCTATTTTCGTGAAAATTTGTATTTAAAAAAAACTCTATTTTTTAATTTCTATTTTTTAAACCACAAAATTCGAGAATTTTTTCAATAAATTTCAAACTTTCCAGCTCCAAGTTCAAAAGTTTTATTATTTTTTTAAGTCAACGGTAATATGAAAACTGAAAGTTTAAATTGAAAATTTCAACTATTTTTAAAATTACGAATTTTTTCGAAAATTTCGCCACTTTTTCCCATTTAGAATTCTTGAAATTCCTCAATGTTTAATTTTTTTTTCAAAATATCCATGTTTTAAAAAATCTTTGGTTTTTTCTGGAAATTTTTACCTTCTACGAAAATTTTGACATTTTTTAAAATTTTGACACCTTATCTTCAATTTTTGAATATTTTTTTGGTAAATATCGGTTTTCCAAAATTTCTACTCCTTTTCACATTGTGCTTGTTTTTTTTTTTGATAATTTTGATTTTTAAATTTCGCATTTTTCAAATTTTGTTTTTTTTTCGAAAATTTTAATTTGTCCAAAATTTTAACTTTTCAGAAAACTTTCAAAAAATTATACTTTTTTGAAAATTTGGAAATTCCAAATTTACGATATTTTTTGTTCAGATTTTCTTTCAAAGTTGAAAATTGGAAAAGAGTTTCGATATTTCTAAACACAATTCTGATTCTTGTACTATTTTGCAAATTTGCTAATTTTGATTACGTTAATGGTTTTGATTTGTTGATTGAAAAACTGATTTGCAACCTTCAATACCGAAATAATCCCGGGATCCCGGGATTGAGTAAATGTAATCTCGAAATCCCGGGATTAGAAATAAGGATCGGGATCCAATTTCCGATCTATGGTCTAATTAAAATTGTAGGAAAAATATAAATCATAAATTTTCACAAGAAACTCGAAAATTACATTAAAAAAATCTCAACATTACAACTTTACTGTCAACGATATTTTGACTTTCATCATGAAAAAGGTAATTGGAAATCTGAACTTGTGAAAGAAGCAACTGACGAAGAGAATACCAATCAATGTAAATGGAAATAAACCAACTTTGCAAAGAAAATACAGAGAATATCTTTATTAATTAATTATGAAATTTCTATTTTTGAAAGAGAAACTTCAAAATGAAATAGAAACTTCAAAATTTCAAAAAGTGTTCAAATAATAAAATTAAATTCAGAAAAAAAAATGGAAATTGAATGGACTAAACATTTTCATATATTTTTTCATTTAAAAGATAAAATTTACAATATCAAATGTAAGTTCGAAGTTTTGAGAGAAAAATTAGAATTCTGAGAAAAAATAATTAAAGCTAATCAAGCTTTCAAGTCAAAATTTCAAGTTTAATCACAAATTCCTGCTTTGAAAAACTCAATGTTCGACTTTTTTCAAAAATCTCACTCGAAGCCTTAATATTTCTAAATGAAGGTCAAGGCCAAATATTGAAATGTTGTAAATACATTTAGTTTTTTCATTATTTCAACTGTTTAAAACATTGATATTTAACTTGCCATTGTTTATTAAAATTTACGCTTCAGACTCGATATTTGTTTTCAAAATGTTTACATTTTTTTCGAGAGGTGAACTTAAATATAATTAAATCTAAATATTTCGTTGATTTTTCAAAGATCATGTTTCATCGAAATGTTTTTTTTCTGAAAGTTTCAGTCTAATCAAACTCGAAATTTGTTTACATTTTTTCGAATTTTTACAGAATTGAATATTTTTGTCTCAATGTGATTTTAATTACATTTTCATTTTATTCTCAAAGTTACAACCTTTTCTTCAAGTCTTTCTTCAATTTTGAATATTTTCTCTGAAGTTCCAGTTTTTTCTCTAAACTAGCTTTCACTTAAACATTTTTTTTCTCTTCAAATTCTAATCCAATGAGATATACCTGATAATACCCGTAGTTCTAATAGTCCACTTTCTATTGAAAGAGAGAAAAAACTGTAATCTGCTTTTCCCACAAATAAAATCAATCCACGCACGGATAACGGTCTTATGTGTATCTCTATGTTGAATCTACTTCCTTCCAATTCCAACAAATTCAGCATCATGAACGATCGCTTTCCAGTCAAACTGATATCAGTAATGTTGCCATCTAAAAAAAATATTTTGAATCGGATGAATTATTTAAACTAAGTAATATAAAAACCGATTTCACAAAATTTTCCAGTTTTTCCAAGGGGACAGTCACATTCATAGTCTTCTAATTGTGGTACACATGTAGAACCGGATGAACATATATTGTTATTAGCGTCACAAGGATTTATCTTACCACTGCATAGTGGACCAAACCAATTATCTTGGCACAAGCATCTAAGGAAAAACTATGGGTAGAGAAATGAATTATCATACGTACTATGAACTGAGAAAATCACTAATCGTTAAAAATCTTACGTGAAAGTGCTTCCATGTTGTAAACAAGCCCCTTTATTTTGGCAACCATTTTCATAACATTCGGATGTACCACACTGTCCAACAGCTCTACCGCTGGTATAACCATTTCCACGAAGAGGCATAACAATATTTCCAGATTTTAACTCAATATCAAATATGCACCCCATAAACCCAGTGTGTAAAGGAAGATCGTGGGGAAGGGTGGAAAAATTCCTAGAATGATGTCCTCCTGAAACCACATTTTTAAACATGCTTCAAAAATCAACTGTTTTGATAACTTGACAGTAAATCATAACATTTGGCTTTCAGAAATTATGTACAAATATTCCTTAATCCAAAGACTAAGGATCTAAAGTGGTAGTATACCTCAAAATATTTCTGAATTCCTAATACAACGCTACTTATTATTTTTTGTTGACAGGAAGACATCGCACATTCTTACCTAAATATAATGTGGGTACAACATCTAAGTTCAAGGAAGGGCCAGGGGCTCTGCCAGTAATATTGCCCAAAGTGTCAACAAAAATCCAAGCTCTCCTACCTAATTGGCCCAATTCAATACGATAATACCTAGCTCCCTTTTTTATAGGTTGAGATGTGAAAATTCTTCTTGGTCCTGTGGTTTGAGAAATGAGACAACTCGCATTATTTGCAAAAAATAAACTAACCTGAACCCAAATTCCAAGTTAACATAATGTAACCTTTGACGAAACTCACTGCCATATGGTCAGAGTAGACATCATGATGGCCTTTTTGTCCGATAAAAAGCAGAAGAGAGATTTGTTCTAGCGTTGCTGGTGTGAATTTGAATTTTATTTCAGTATTCTTTAGAATTCCTTGGGGGATCGGATATGCTACGTAGGAAGACAGACCTCTTATCATTGGAGAAAAGTAAGGCTCAGTTACCTTTAGATCTGAAACAAGTGCAATGTTTTGTTATTATTTTATACTTTTTAAATCGGTTACTTTAGAATTTTAGTGAGTAAATGAGTTGGATTAGGCAAAGAAGAAACAATGAGTATCGTTGGCACAGCAAAAATATATCTGCAAGGTTTTTCAGTCATATTTATTTTAATCACGTATTCGAAAGGCTTAGTATAGGCAGAAAATCGGGAAAAAAAGTTTTATTCTACTGAAGGGTCTCCAAACTATTGCCTGCGGGCCAACTGGCCCACCAGTTTCATCAATCCAATCGGCGACACCTAATGGCTTATTGTTGATATTGTTGCTGGGAAAAAAAACAGAATAATAATGATAACTCAATTATATTTACTTGCTTATGAGTGATAAGTATAATACGCAGAAAATTTAACTTAAATTTAACATTTGTAAAAAACACTAATGTTTAATTGTTACTGTGTTTTTATTGCCAGAGGCCCTGAGAATTTTTCTACTAAATGATCTCCGTAAGTTCTAGTAAAATGGCATAAATTTTAATAAATTTTGCTAAATTTATAAACAAATTTATTATTATCACAATGAGGGCACTTGAAAATTTTTTATAGCCAAAAAAAACCAAGTTTGTGACTACAAAAAAGTCCTTAACTTAATATTTTCTTTCATATACTCGTTTCTTCGCGATTATTCCATTATTTTTGAATAAAATCATTCTTGTGCCACCGGCGTAATTTGTTAATGACTAAAAAAAGGTCCTAAATATAATTTTCATATCAGTGTACCATAAAAGGATAACAACAATTCTACTAAGCCATAAAATTCTACTAAATATAATAAAAAATTCCACCAAGCTTTATTACTAAACAATTGTTCTATTAAATCTTCTACTAGACGCTAAAAATTTTACTAAATCTAGTAGAAATTCTACTAACCTTTAACATTGACTGTGCTTTCGAAAATACCACTAGCGCCATCTATTAGCGTATAGAGTATAGGGGCTACTACCTATTTTCGCTTTTGACTACCAGAAATCCAAAAAATAAAAACTATTTTGGCCTTAGAAACTTACTGGAGCAAACAGTATGGCCCCAAGACTGGGAAGCTTGGAGACCCCTAGTCTACGTCTTAAAAGAGCGGCAAATCAACCGAGAAATTGCCTTCTGTCAAGGCGCTACTAATCCCAAAAAACTTAATAAACATTGATTATAATTATTTCATAGACCAATAGTCGCTTTTATTACGTTACACAGTAGGTCAATTTGATTAATTTCTGGCCAAAACTAAGAAGGTCTGAATTTTTCCGACTTAAGGAAAATAGTTTAATAACCGGCTAATTAGCAAGAATAAAGCTTCTTGTTAAAGGAACAATTAATTACTATTCCCATATATTTTCCCATTTTACGCTGCAGCCCTTAGAACGAAGAGGTATTTAAGTAAATAGTTGCAGAAGGTTTCAGTATATTTTCGATTGCCATATAATTTGACAATTTGAAAGTTAATTTTCCTATTGCAGATCAATATTTCATTTAAAAAATAACATGCGGTTTATGCCTTAAAGTATGTCATCAGATAAAAGGTATCAGACATCCGTTAGGTAAAATCAGCAAAATTAATATTTGTGTTTGTTTCATATTTACTTTAACGAACTTTAACCTTGTCGTATTTTTTTATATATTGAAAGAAGTATGGACTTCGATTTTCTACAATTTATGGCTGAGCCTAGCTGCGCCTTTTTTTACCATAACGCTCTAAACAGAATGATGCAGATGAGAGAAATTCCCACTTTGGGAGTTAACGACTGATTCAATTTGACTCGTATCATTTTGAACCCCTTACTACACTATATTTTTGCAATAAAATAATTGTTTTACTAATTTTGTAATACTTTTAAATTGAATTATTCCCGCATTATATTTTTAAATTAGAAGTTCAACTCCTAATACTCACCTTAATTTCTTTGGGAAAATTTTTTCAATATTTTTTCTGGAATAACCAACTTTTATTAAGTAAGTTTTATAATTTGCAAAGTTTTGGCGAAAAATTTTTAATTTCGACCCACTGTGCGTTAGGAAGAAGTCAGGCAAGTCCGTCGAGAAAATTCCCTGGCCCGGGGTCAATTATTATGACGTTCGGGTTCCATACGTTTTATGTGTTGGGCGCGCGGACCTCTACAATTCCCTGTTCAAGCCAAACGACATAAAATAAAAGAAGGTAAGTATCTAATTCATAATTTTGGTTTTTAGCGAATAAAAAAAAACACAAAACATCGATTTTTTTAAATTTTGACTTTTTCAAAGTTTAGATTTCTTCATTTTGTCCCTTTTAAAGTTCTGACTGCAAAATTTCGACGTTTTTGAGAACTTTTACATTTTTTTTAAACTGCTTTTTCTGAACATTATGTTAAAAATTTTGATCCCTTTTGAATATTTCGACATTTATTGAATATCGAACTCTTTTGAATATTTCGTCTTTTTTTTTAATTCCGACTGTTCTAAAGAATTTGATTTTTACTAAAACAATAGAATTTTTTCAACTTATTTTGAAAATTTAGTATTTTTTCTGAAATTTTCGACATTTCAAAATATCCACTTTTATCGAAATTTCTATTTTTCCTCCATTTTAATTTTTTGAAAATGTCAACTCCTTTTCAACATTTTTTTTGAATTTTTGAATTTATCTTTTTTCAATTTATGAAAAGTTACGACCCTTTTCTGAAGTGCCCGTATTAAAAATTTATACATTTTTTTTAATTTTGACTAAAAACTTTTTTCTCAATTCGGCTTTTTCAAAATCCTTCAAGACACTTTTTCATAATCTCGATTTCGTGTCTCAAAAATGTCTGCTTTAATCTTGTAATTTCAATTTTAATTTAAATATTTGGATACAGAACTCAAAAATTTAATTTATTCGGAAAACTTCGACTTAAAACTCTAAAAGTTAGAATTTAAGCTCGAAATTTTGGAAACTATTTTTCAAAAAAAAAAAATCAAAAATTGGAATTAAAAGTATATGAATTTAAATTGGAAAAAAGTAAAGATGCTTGAAAAATAAATTGAAATTTATTCTCGAAACGGTTTCTATTCAAAATCTCTAGTTTTTCAATATTTTTTAAACATTTGAAATTTACCCAAAAGTATGATTTATTTCCAAAACTCTCGAGTTCCTTCAAGTTTTTTTATCAAAATCTTAATTTTCGTCTTAAAATTTTAACTTTTTTTCGATTATTTTTTTTTGAAAATTCCGACTGTTTTAAAGAATTCAATTTTTATTGAAACAAAACACTTTTTTAATAATTTCAACTTATTTTGAAAATTTGGTCTTTTTCTAAACATTTCAACATTTTAAAATATCCACTTTTTCGAAATTTCAACTTTTTCTCGAAATTTTCACTGAAATTTGAAAAATCGACATTTTGGAATTTTTACTTTTTTAAAAATGCCGACTCCTTTTCAAAATTTGGAGTATTTTCTTTAATATTTTGACTTTATCTTGAAGTTTTGAGTTTTTGAAAAATTTCGAATTTCTTATTTTTGAATACTTTGACTTTTTTCTAAAATTACCCTCCTTATTGATTTATACCTTTTTTAAAATTTCGATTTTGTTGTAAATTTGATTTTTTTTAATTTCAATTATTTATGAAAAATAAAATTTTTTAAAAATCTCATTATTTAATATTTCTGAGAATGAAAAATCTCACTTTCGATTTTTAGGTCAAATTTTTTGAATATTTGGACTAATTGTGAAACTTTCTTTCACCTTTTCCAACATTTGGTTTATTTTGAAAATTCCGCTTTTTTCCAAAATTTCGACTTTATCAAAATTTCTTTTCCTGGAAATTTTGAATTTTGTGTTATTTGTTGAACATTTTGACAAAAAATTTCGTCTTTTTCTCAATACGGACTCTTTCAATTTTGTTTGTTAATTGGATTATTTTGAAATATTTTTTTTATTAAAAACCTCAAAATTCTTTCAAAATTTCTATTTTTTTTTTAAATTTAACCTTTTTTCAAAATTTTGTAAATTATATTTTTTAAAAAGTTGGCCTTGTGAAAATTTATTGAAGAATGTGACGTTTTAAATTGCGAATTCAGAGCTGGCATTTTAAGGAGAACTATTTTTTAAGTTTAAACTAAAAAATTTCAAAGAAAAATCGAAATTTAGAAGAATTTTAGAGTTTATAATCAACACATGAAATTTTGAAAAAAAAGAGCACTTTCGCATAAAAATTTAAAATTACATAAAAAACTTGATTTTTAACACTAAAATTTGGGAGAAATAAAACTTCAAAATTATTATAATCCACGAACTACTAACCGGGCCCCCATGAAGCGTGGACTCCCGGGCATTGACCCTCTCTCTCGGCGGGCCTGTATAACAGATTATCGCCACACTAATGGGCAAGAAATCCTTAAGTAATTATTTTGCCATATAATTATTTGTATTCGCATACACCTCAAACTACTATAAATATAATTGTGTCTACTGTATACATTTTTGGACTATCGAAAAATAAACCAGGAATTCTAGAATATAAACGACGTAAAATGTATACCAAAATAATTAACTGCTCTAACAAAAATTAAAACAGAAATTCTAAAAATAGAAATAACGACTCCTCCACATAATTCGTGTTCAGTGCTTAAACAGCTGGATTATATAATTTTTGGGCGGTTGCTTGAAAAATGCCCCAACGTCAGAACTTTCTAAGAACACAAGCATTTAAATTGTCTGGATAGATACATTATACCTGCAGGAATACTCAAGTACCTCCCACACTTTTTGAGAGTTGTGGTTTAAAAAATTTGCCTGATCATCGTCAATTTTCCTGGTAGATTTAAAAATTCAAACCGTTAATAATGGTCGTGGAAAAATATTTCTGGAGTCTTACAATTAGTCACTTTATAAATTTGCACCGATTTCTTTTTAAAATTTGCGCCCTGTTCGCGATTTCACATTAACTTTCTTTTGCAATTCGTTAACGCATCGGCAAATTTTCAAGCGTAAAAGCAAATCGCTCAGTAATTTTTTCGGGGCTCTCGTAGCCGAACAGATCACTTAATGATTTGCTTTCAAACATAATCTAAACAAAATTTTATTTTTACCAATTGCAAGTTATAGTTTGTAGTACAACTATTGCATTAATGATGTCAAATCTGCTTGAAGTCAGTGGTAGTCTAAAAAAGAGTTTAAATGATGATTTGAAAATATTTTTTTATTTCGACGTAAATATACCCGAAAAAACTTTTTAATCACGTACTCGTATCATACAATTTTTTCTCCATTTTTTTTTTTAAATTAATAACATTGTGGCTGGGAAACTCTGTATATAACAGAAACAAATTATAATTAGTTTCCTTATTTCATACCATTTTCGCATAAATGACCGTGTTTGCCATAAGGACATAGACAAATGTATCCACTACCAGAAAATGTGATACATGTTCCTCCGAATAAACAAGGGTTGTTATCACAAACTGACTTTTCACACATATTCCCTAAAAATCTAAAAAAAAAATTATACCATTTTCCGATGAAAATATTTCAATGAATTACCCATTTCGACATCTACACATCCAATTCTCTCCACTGGATACACATGTGGCTCCATTTTCACATGGGTTTGATAAACAGGCCAAAGAAGAACATTCCGTTACTCCATAGCCATCCTCGGCATCTTTGTAGATGTTTACTTTTTGGTGCGAAATCTACAATAATAAGATTAATAATTAACGTGTGCAAAAAATTATTTAGATCCAGATGTTGAAGTACCTTTAAATCCATCATACATCCGATAAATCCTGTCATGGTGTTATCTTCGGTAAACTCCATCGGAAGACTGCCCAAATATAACCAAGTTGATGGAGTCACAAAAGTATTCATTATTGTCATTTGGTTTCCAGTCATTGATAAACTGTTGTTTACGCGAATTGAAGCATCGCATATTTTTTCATTATATTTCAGAATTAATCTAAAAATTAATAATAAAATTACATAGTCGACTTCGCTATAATTTGCTCTACATTGTGAAGGTTTTTTTGAAAGGACCTACTATTAATAAGTTAGGAAATAGTGTGTAAGAAAGAATGAAGAACCAGGAGACAGGATACAGTTTCGGGTCAAAAGTGGTTAACTTTCTCTGCTACAACAAAGCTAAAATACATACTCAGACTTAATATTGACAATATATCCATCGTTAATTGGCACTTTCATTTCAGTCAGAAGCATAGTTTGTAAACCACAAGAAAATTTGAATTTCAAAAAACCATCATCAACGTAAAGCATCATGTAGGTCGTATCCAAATTGACATAAAATAGAAGACCACTCTTCGACAATGTTTTAAAATTGAACTCCACGCTTATGTTAGTGTTGTTTAAGAGGCGATGAGCTAAATAGGATCCCCCGTTAAATGCAGCCTTTTGAATACCCAAAACAATTTCACAGGTAAAACCTTCCGTACCAAATGGGCAGTTGCACTAAAATAGTTTATGATTGATCTTGTGAAATTAATTTAAACAAATGTTACCTTATGACCTTGCTTTGTGTAAACGCATAGACCGCCATTTTTGCAATAGAATCCCTTCTTTGTGCAATCTGTCACGTTTTGAAGCATTGTTGTTGTTTCCATGGTAGAAGTCGATCCTTGAGAAGAGGAACTTGTGGAAGTCGTAAACATTGTAGATTCTGTCGTCGTTCTAGAGGTTGAAACCGAAATTTCTTGCGTTATAAAAGTAGTAAGCGATTCTGTTTGAGTTGATGGTTTCTCCGGAGTAGTAGTAAACACTGTGACGATAGATGTTTCTTCGCTTGGTGTTGTAGAGTGTAATTTTGTAGAAATTTCACCATCGGTTCTTCCTTCTATTGGTTTTAGTGATGAAGTAGCTTTTGGCGTCTTTTCAGTCCGTGTCTCAGCCGTTTGGGTTGATGTCTCGCTGGTAGTTTCAGTAACTGTAGTGTCTTTTGCAGTTGAAGGTACTTCAAAAGTTGTACCTTCTGTTATCATTGGCGTGGTAGTTATTGTCGTTAAAGTTGTACTCGCTATCGTGGTACCGGTTACCGCTGTAGTAGCTGCCATTGTACTGGCTGTACTGGCTGTACTGGCTGTCATTGTACTAGCTGTCGTTATACTGGTTACCTCTGTACTAGCTGTCATTTTACTGGCTGGGGTTGAACTGGCTGTCAGTATACTACTTTCAATCGTGCTACTGCTAGTCGTCAACTTTTCAACCGAAGCAGTTGTGGCTGTAATACTTTCAGTCACACTTTCATCTGTAATATCCGGTGTGTAATTTTTCGCTGTTGTTGTTTCAGTCGCACTGCTTTCAGTTGTAACGCCCTCAGTAGTTATTGGTAATACAGTCAAATCTGTTACCTTTGCAGTTCCTTCTGTTGTTAAAATTGTAACTGATGTTGTTCCCACTATTTTTGGTGTTGATGTTTCTGTTCTAATAGTTGTAGGTTCAGTTGCGTTAGTCACTAGACTGTCATTTTTTGTAACACTTGGACTAACAATAATTGTAGAAAATGTCGTCTCTAACGTTGATTGTGTTGTGGTTAAGGAAGTTCTTGTCATTATTGTTTCAGTCGAAAAGTTTTCAGGTCTTATATACGTGCAGTCTAACTTGTTTTCAGTTAATATAAGACACTCACAAAGAACGCCAGTAAGATCTGGAGGACAAGAGCATGTGAAGTTGTCAACACCATCAATACAAGTACCCCCATTCATACACCTGAGAACAAATTGGTAGAGTAGAAATTTGCACAGAAACAAGTGGTAATATCTTTGAATGATCATGTTTTAGTTTAATCACTTATTTTTATTATCAAATGCCTCTTTATTTTCTTGTGTTTAATCTTGATTTGTAACCTTCGGTAATTTCAGATCAAGCAGGAGCTTTTATAAAGAACCACTTTTTCTTATAAATCCACAAATAAAAAAGAAATCTTCCTTCATTACTCTTTCGTGAGGCACACTGTATAAGACAGTCTAAATCAACATTTCGAATTTTTTTACAAACTTTAAGTTTTTTATGCAATTGCATTTTTTTTAAGTATGCAGTTTCATTTCACATTTTTATTAATTTTTTTTATTTAAATTTCGACTTTTAAATCAAATTTCTAAAAAGTTCGCTGTTTAAAAAAACTTTTTAAATTTGATAAATCAAAATTAAACTTAAAATTTCCAAAATGAAATTTCGAAAAACACTCAAAATTAGGAATTTTTTTTCTTCAAGTTTCCTGTTTTTTTTTCTGAAGCTTCAGCCTTATTTTCGGTTCAAATTTTTAGTTGTTACTTGAAATTACGATTTCAAACTCGAATATTTCGACTTTTCGGGAAATATTTAAAGTAAAAATTATTATAATTAGAAAAATTTCCAGAAAATACTTTTTAGAATTTATCTAGAATTTGCAATTTTGTCTCATAATTTAGTATCTCTCTGAAGATGATAGCTTGGAAACGCGTTAAAAGCAACTTTTGTTGTGTTTTTTAATCTTTCTTGGTTTCACGGGACAAGATTTATATTTCAATTTTCAGAATTTGAAGATTAAATATGTCATTTTCGTTTCATGTTTCTTAAAATTTCGACTTCTAAGACAGATTTGTCGACTTTAATTAAACTCACATTTTAGATTATCTGAAATTGTGATACCTAGTTAATTAAAAACCTTAAAGTCAAAATTTCGGGAACCAATCAAGATTTAGGAAAATACCACATTTAGCAAAAATCTGAAATGTTTCAAAAATATTAAATTTTGAACTTAAACTAGAAATGTAAAAGCAGAAAAATTTCGGATTTTTTCAGGACGTTTTTTTTGTTCTGAATTAATCATTTCATAATTTTAATTTTTTTTTTTAAATTACAACTATCACACACAGTCACAGCCAAATTTTTCAAATTTTAATTCAAAATTTCAACTTTGCTTTAGAAATTTCTTTAAAAATCCTCTTAAAATTTTGAGTTTAAATTCCAGCTTTCAGGATTAAAGTCGAAGATTTTAGAATAAATCTAATTTTTAGGGTAAAAGTCAAAAATTTAAAATTAAAATTACACTTTTAGTTTAAAGTGCAAACAAAATTAAACTGAAATTTGGTGATTTTTCTAGGAGTTCAATTTATCCTCGAAATGTGAAAAAGTTTAAGTTTCAGATTTTTGATTTTCTTGTTGAAGTTTTGTCTTTTACATCGATGCTTAAACTTCATGAATTTTTTTTTATATTTAGGTAGGGTTTTTGTTTCAAAACTAATTAATAAAAATTACCGTGGTCCAAGCTGACATTCATCATACTGATACTGACACAAATCGCCGTGAAAATCAGGTACACAATAACATACAGGGTGGCCGTCTTCCATGAGGCACAGGGCTCCATTCTTGCAATGATTGCTAGAACAAATTTTAACTGTTTCTTCGCAGTTCCTTCCGGCGTAACCTAAAATTATTGTTAGCAATATTAAAGGGTTGCTTAAGAGGCGATTTTACCAAAAAGGCAAGCGCATGAATAATTTGCCATTAGGTCCAAACAAACAGCCCCATTTTGACATGGAGATGACATGCATTCATCTATTTCGTTGTCGCAAAGGAATCCGGTCCAACCTGCAATATTTATTAACTAGAGACAAAAATGTCATCAGCACAAAATCTATAATAAAATACTGTTGCATTGTTTTTTTTAACAATTACTTATTCAAAAAAGTTTTACAGTATTGGGAATTATCTGACATGTTTAATCTACTTCTCAAATTAGTAAAACATTAGTTTAAATATGTTTATCCGTTTCTGCAATACTTGAACCTGAATAAAGGAGAAAACTCTATGAGTGAGAATAATTGCAAGGTCTTGTCATTTTAACCCCCGCAAACCTCTATAAGTGAGAAAGTAGAAGCCTCTATTAGAAAAAGCCGTTTTACACGTTAGGACTTCTATAATTAAGACGCCCTCTTAATCTGTATCTCTATAAGTGGGAGTTAGTAGTCTTATGAACAACTTTGATAGGTGGTAGACTGGAACTTTCAGTCGTCCGAGGTAGTACCACCCCACGTATCACTAGAAGGCGGTGAAATGATGCTTACATCATGTTTCCATCTCTGACACGTGAGTCGGTTTCTGCTATTCTTCTTTCCTCTTCCCGTTCTTTTCATTATTTCCTTTTTTATCTACTCTGATTTTTTCTTCTAATTATTAAAAACAAAGACGATGGACTCTCTTCGTGCAAAAAATTCCGGACGTAAATTACCCTCCCGTTCGGATGTCCGGGTGGAGGGTGTACGAGGGAATCCAAAATCGACGGAAAATTTTAATGTACCATGGGTCAAGTTTCTTTCAAACAATTCATTCAAAATTCAATTCTGTAACTTTCGGGGCCTAAAATCAAATCTCAACTCGGTTCATCAACACCTTCAAAATGAAAGATCACATGTGCTGTCTCTGACAGAAACCCAAGTCTCCCCATCCATCAATACAGCCCATTTGCTTTGCCCTAACTACGACTTGCACACAAAATTTCGACACAAGAGGGGAATTTGTGCTTTTACGTAAAGCGACCTGTTCTGTCAACGGGAAGAAGTACTGGAATCTGCTGATCATGATGTGATTTGGCTGAAAACTTGCTCCAAAACCAAGTAATATTCATTTGTTCACTTTATTTGTCTCCAAACGATCTCTCGTACAGACAGCTCTTCTCTTATGTCTCCGTAACCTTGATCACCTACAGACGAATTACCCAAAAGCTGAGGCTGTCTTTCTCGGTGACTTCAACGTACACAACATCCCCTGGTCAAGGTTTTTTCTCGAACTAACGATGCGGGAAGGGTGGCAGAGGCTTTCGCCATCACTTGTGGCCCATTGCAATTAGTTGAGGAGCCCACAAGAATTCCTGATGTAGATACCCATCAACCTAATCTACTCGACCTTTTCCTTACAAATTCACCAAATTCGTATAAAATCTCTGTGACATCACCGTTTGGAAGTTCGGATCATAAGTTTGTAGCAGCCTTTCGTTCGCTTCATATACCACCACCTTCCCAGACGCAGTCCGGTAGGATTTGGCACTTTAACTCTGCAAACTGGGAAGAATTAAGAGACGTCTTTGCATCTTTCCCATGGCAGGAAGTCTGCTTTAACTCAGACAACCCTTCCTTAGTTGCCGAATCTATCACGGAAACTATCCTAATTGGTATGGAATGCTCAATTCCCCACTACCTAAAGAAGTCTGCCTCTAGTAAATCTTGGTTCAGTAAAAAATGTGCTCGGGCTGTCTCCTGCAAAAATCGCGCATATCGTCGTTGGCGAAATAATCCCTCAGTCGAGACTCGGATCATATTTGTAGATGCACGAAATTCTTGTTAACAGGTTATTGACGAGGCAAAAGGTGGTTTCGATGTAAAATGCACCAGAGGCTTATCATCTGACCGAACGGTTCCAGGCCCTTTTGGAGATTTTTAGACAACAACGTTCAAGTGGTGAGGCTTGGATTGTGGCATTGGATATCTCAAAAGCTTTCGACAGAGTCTGGCACCGATGTCTTCTCGCCATATTAACATTTTATGGTCTTCCTCCTGGACTCTGTCATTTGATATCCAATTTTCTCGCTGACAGATCTCGTCAGGTCATCGTCGATGGCATCTCTCCGAGACATTTGCGATTAACGCAGGGGTGCCTCAGAGGTCTGTTATGTCTCCTACTCTATTTATGTTAAACATAAACGATCTCTTAGCTTCAATCCTTCCAATCCTATATACAGCTACGCAGATGATAGTAACCTTGTGTCATCTTTTTTCTCTGACAAATCATTATCTATCGCTGCTTCAGATTGACTAACGGAACAGCAGATACAGACGATTAATCGGGATCTTGAGATTTTTCTGGAATGGGTTAAGAACAATTTGGTCGACTTCAACGCTTCAAAAACTCAGGCCGCGGTTTTCTCAAAACATCAAGAAATAATCCAACAAACATAGTAATGGACGTTAAAATCCTTCCGATGGGATCTAATCTATCTATCCTAGGAGTGAATGCGAGCACTAACTTCTTTTGGGACGGTCATGTGCGCGCCATTGCCAAATCCACCTCTCAGAAGCTAGGCTTTCTTTTTAGAGCTAAAAAGTACTTCACATCTCATCAGCTATTAACACTATACAAAGCTCAAGTTAGGCCTACACTAGAATACTGTTCTCATGTTTGGAGTTCAACCCCAAAACACAATTTAGCTCTCTTGGATTCAATTCAAAGAAGAGCGATTCGTCTAATTGATGACGAGAGTCTGACCGATTCTCTCGAAACACTACAGCACAGGCGTATGGCTGGTGACTTGTCTCTTTTCTACAAGTACTATCATGGAAGATGCTCGCAGGAACTAATAGGATTGGTCCTCCCAAGGGCAAAATTCTTGAGGCGTACTAGATAGACGGAGACAGCAAATTCCTGTGCGGTCCAGCTTGACACATTGAGGACTTCTGTCTACGGAGACTCTTTTTTCTATAGAACTTCCAAGTTATGGAACTTGTTACCGAAATAAATTTTTCCCAAAAATTACAACCTATCCTTGTTTAAGGGGGCGGTTCATGGCCATCTATTCTTGTTTCCGCATCCTACTCGCAGTGCTTTGAAAGCATAATGGGGTTACCCTTTGCGAGTGGATTAAACTTTAAAAAAAAAGCAAATTAATCTTCCTTGTTTGCTTCAAGTCATTGTTGATATGCAGCTTAAAACTTCTTTGGAAAGACCAAAAAATGTGCCCTTGCAACAATCTACTTCCAATTAACAAATCTTAATCTTCAAGAGGTTCTCAGAACAACATAATTTTGACATGAATGAAGAATGTTCCTGACTTTTCTTCCGCAGAATCAGTATGTCCAAGAAATATTTTTAAAGATTTTATATAAAATATATAAAGACAAAAATGACAGAATACATGGATGGTGCTTATCTAATATTTTCATCACATTTTAATATCTAATTTGTCAGATCGTCATATACTAGGGTTTTCTACCATTATTTTCGAAAAATATTGAAAATTTGATAGTATTTTGATACATTTTTGGCGGTTGGTTCCTTTTTGTTAAATATCAAACTAAACAAATACAATTTTCAAAAAAAGGTATATTAAGATAATGGTGCATTAATTATATTAATATAATAATATTTTAGTACTCTATCTCTTTGTTACATATTGGTTCTGTCGTACAATCAATATATTCTCGGAATCCATCAATATTGGCATCTTTAAATTCGTGTAAAAGTATTTTATATCAGTCGGTCTTAATGGCAGAACGCTTTTGATATCTGCTAATTTCTTCTCAGATATATTTTTCCACCAAGATAAAGAAGTTCCAATTTTGAGTCTGTTAATATTAACTGTTTTCCTCTTACCTGTTTTGAAATATTTATTTGTTTTTTAGTTTTCATATTAACGTGCTTCTTTGAGAAAGATACTTAGAGGCTTATCTTTTTTAATTTTTATTACGTGGCCTTTAAGTCTATTAATTTTCACTAGAGCTGGGATTATATATTATATTATATATATTATATTATAAAATGCATATAAAGTGCATATGTGCATATTTAGACTTTTTTCAATAAATGCATAGGCAGTTTTTTATTTTGCATATTTTAGGTTTTTCTAAAAACTGGTATGATAAATTTGTTTTTGTTTAGTTAATACAAAAGCAATCAAGTTAATTAAGCGTTAATTTGAAATAAAGCTGTATTTTACATACAGCATGCTGATCAAGAAACGTTCCTCGATTTTAGGAAAACTATTGAAAATTTTTTGATTTTTACTTTTTAATTGAAAGAAAGTTAAAAAGCTTACAGCGCCACTACCTATTACTTTCCAGAATAGCCTCGCACTCTTTGGGCATTCTTTCTACCAGCTTTTCAGTATATCCTAGGAGTAATAAGCGCCATATCTCTCTGATTTTTCGTGAAAGCTGCTTGAAAATGAAGACACGTGTTCCTGAAAGTTTTCTTATTGCAGTGCTCCAAATAATTTTTACTGGATTTGCATCAAGAGACTATGAAAACCAGTCTGAAGTTACGATGCTAGTTTGTGCTCGCCATGAGGTACAGAGGCGACTCCGATATTTTAGATCATTGTCCTCCCCTAAAATCCAGTCTTCGCTTTTGACAACAAACATCTTCTGGACAGGCTTTAGAAAACCACGATTATAAATAATGACGATTTTCTGACATCCAAGTTATGCATAAAGAGCTCTAAACACCCAAAACCGTGCTCATAGTAATATCCCCAAACATAGAGTTTTTTGGGTGTTTAATGGTTCACTGAAGCAATCTCTCACCAGTACACCTTATGGAATCCCATGCCCAGAAAAAATAACATTGGACCAATCGCACTCGAGATTCTCGACAGCCCAGACCTTGCATTTTTTTGGGTTTTGCCTCGTGGTTTGATAATGTGTGCTTTTCTCAGCCAAATGGTATTTATGCTGACGTCAACTCCTCTCTTAGCTAGCTTGGCTTTGGTTTCACGTAACTGTAGACTAGGATTGCGCTTAAACAGCTGTAAGATGACTTTATCCTGCTATTTTATTGTTACTTTCGATTTGCCTTTATCGGGAAGATCTTCGTTGGTTTTATAGGATTCAACCCATCTCTTCACGAATGTCTTCGACTTTTTTAAATATTTAGTAGCCACACTGTAAGACATGCGTGAACCTGTTGGTTGACAGTTCCAGCGATAGTAAAACAATTTAGTATTCGCGACATGGCAACCGAATGCATTTTTTCACCAAGTCTATAAAAGCAAATTTATTAACAGTTTTTGAAAAATCGAGGAACATTTCTTGTTGAGCCGACTGTACGTAAATGTATTCATATGTTCCCTGTCTATTAATCCTTAACACCGCTATTGTTTAAAAATTGTTATGGAAATAAATGCATATAAAATATTTTACAGTGCATATTTTGCAAGTATTTGCATGCATATTTTTTACTTTTTTCGCTGCTTATTATCCTAGCTCTAATTATCACCTTTCTAATTCTTTGCATCTGAAAAAACATTCGCTTTGCCTCTCTGTCACTACAAACGCCTTTTTATTCTAGCATCTTAAAATAATATTTTTCAACCCTTCAGTGTGTATACCCTAAGTTGATAATGTCAAGATTTTAAAGTTTCATATGCGGAAAGTATGGCTTTAGAATCAAAACAATTTTGATATTTCTATGTTGACCATTGCAGGAGCCTGACCATAAAATGAGCTCTTCTGTGTTAGAAGACAAATGAAGTTCAACATTTTTTTTATTTTTGTGGGTAAATACTATGTTTTCTTGTGACTCTAATGCTAGCAAAATTATTTTTCTACTTCTGTCCATATTGTCACAACTAAAATCTCGTTTAAAAATATGCATAACAAGAACAAACTCTACATTAAATAGACAAAGGGGACCACCTGACATGAGCACTTTACTTATTAAAATGGAACCTGTCACTTGGTTCTTTTTAGAAAAATATAGAAACCAATTTGTCAGTTTGGCGCTTAATCCATTCACTAATAAATGACGCTGTAGATACTTTAGGAGTAGATCTTTTCAGAGAAATTAAAGTGTTCATTTGTCAATCTTTTGGGGATCATAACTCAAAAACACTAATTTGGCGGTTGGTTCCATTTGGATAAGCGCCATACACATATGAAAATGATCAGGAAAAATAGGATTTGATTACAAACATGTTGCTTATTCCAAAGAAATAAGAAAATCTAAATGCTCTAGCTTCAGAGATAGTCCAACTTTTTTAGTCAAAAGAAATAGCGGTTTTATTTAGTTAAACAGAAAATACATTTTTAAGTAAATGTACTTAAAAAAGTAAAGTTCGTGAGGTTTTTTTTTGTTGTCTACTTTTATGAATTATATTCGGTAAACAGGATGTAGTGGTGAGATAATTTTGAATATAGGTTAAAACGTATGTCAAGGAGTATCATTCAGTGTATTTGATAAGTTAGATTACTTTGAATTAAATTGCAAAATCTTTACTAGAGTATGGGCGTGTCAAATGCAATAATTCGTGCTTGTTTACTTTATGAATTCAAACTTGGTACCAAGGCTGCAGAAACTTGTCGTAAGATATGTGCTGCTTTTGGGGAAGGTACTATAGCTGAACGAACAGGTCAGAAGTGGTATAAGATGGAGATGATGATCTGGAAGATGAATCTCGCTCCGGAAGACCATCAACGATCAACAACGACGATATCAAGCTGGCGATCGAGCAGGATTCAAGTCAGACATGTCAAGCTCTTGATTTAAGCTTTAATATGAGTGATGAAACTATTCGCATACATTTGCACCAGCTTTGGAAACAATGGAAGTTAAGGAAATGGGTACCACATGAATTGAGTGAAACAAACGAGTTACAGCGCTTAACAATCTGTTCATCGTTGCTTTCCCGCCACAACTTTATGTCGTTTTTTAACCGGATGTTGAAGTGTGATGAAAAATGGGTTACGTACTGCAACAATAAGCGCTCATTCATTGGTAATCCAGTAAAGATCCGCTGCTGTTGACTGCTAAACCAAGCATTCACCAATAAAAATTCTGTTATGCGTATGGTGGACTACAACAGGTATGAGCATTATGAGCTTCTGCCAAGTGGACAAACCATTACTGCTGAAATCTACTCAGCACAGCTTAAGAGAGTTGCGGTCGCTCTAAGTCAAAAACTTCCTGCTTTGGCGAACAGAAAAGGTGTTGTCTTCCATCAGGACAACGCAAGACCGCACACGGCAAGAAACTAGCGCGATTGCAATGGGGAGTTCTACCTGGCCCTCCGCACTTACCAGACCTTTCCCCAAGTGACTACCACCTGTTTTTGGCCTTGGACAACCACATGCGGAATTGGCGATTTGAAAATAGAGAGGGTTTGGAAAACGAGGTGATACACTTCTTCATTACCCAAAAGGAAGATTTTTACAAAAATGGATATATAATCTTGTGTCTAGATGGGAAAGGGTATTACTTGCTGAGGGTGGTTATTTTTCGGAATAAATCTAAGTTTTAACCCATTTTTGTATTACTATTTTTTAACCTTCAAAACCGCACGAACTTTTTTGGTTGCCTTATGATGTTATGACGTTTCCTTATACTGGAAGTGAGAGAAACTACTCATACTCCTGTTCCTCTATAAATGAGAAAGTGACTAAGGAAGAAACCTCTGTGAGCAAGAAAAAATCCAGATCCTTTGAACTGTCGCTCATCCAAGTTCAATTGTATTGGAAAATCATTTCTTGTTTTTGCTTAATTTATCCCCTCTAGACTTTTTGAAATTTTATCCCGCCATTATGGCATTTTGACAGAAAATTTTTGATTCAGTTTTATTGAATTTATTCCAGTTAAGTTCGTCCCCGGCATATGAGTAATTTAAATTTCTATTTATTGCCCATCATTAAATTTTAAGATGGCCTCTTAGTTGGCACCGGAGGCCACCGAAGGAGTAAATATGGCTCTGGATTGCCCCACTCATTGTGCTCGTTGTTATGAAATCAACAATAAATTAAATTTGAGTAATAATCATACCTGGAGGACACTGGCAAGTAAAACTTTCTCCCGGACCCTCAACACATAGGCCCCCGTTAAAACACCGAGTTTCATTGGTAGTGTTACAAACAGTTACATCTATTTCGCAATGGGTTCCAGAGTAACCTGGCTGACATCCACACGTATAACCATTTGGAGCATCCCAACATGTCCCATTATTTAAACAAGGATTGCTCTGACATTCGTTGTAATCCTCTTCACATAAGTCGCCTAGATTCAAACCAATAAATACGTTGTCTGTCAAGTTATTTTTTTATCTCACCTACATAACCAGGAGGACAAGAACAGTTGAACATAGCGATACCATCGATGCAGATCCCGCCATTTTGACAGGGGGAAGACCAACATTCGTTCCAATTAGTTTGGCATTGAATACCGGTGTATCCATCGATGCAATAGCAAAAGTAAGTGGAGTTTAAATCATCTAAACAAACACCGTGAACACAAGGATTGCTAATGCAAGAGAACCCAGCTTGAGAATTTCTAGGAAGTGAGAGCCACACAAGCGATGCTAGGAAAAATGAAATATATCCAGAATTATCAGTTAACTGCATAACGCATTATTTCCCCTAAAATAATTAAATAATTTAGAATAGTTCAACGCTAAGTATACACTATGATATTGCACAATTTTAAAACAAAAATCAAGGGGGCAAAGTTTTGGCTAATTTGTTGGCCACCAAATTGGTAACTGCTACTTAAGTATTATTAATAGGCAAGTCAAACACTTTAATTCTGTGAACAACAAATAGTGATACTGTAAAATAAATTGTACATTTTACAGAAAAAAATTGTTATAACTAATGTTAAATAATGGCATTAAATATTAAATTTATCTTAACCAATTTCGAATTTATTAATAGTGAATCAATTCCTTTAGATACAGCGAGTGACTAATTAAGTATCGATTCAAAAATATTGACCCAATTCCTTTACATTTTATTAATAATAGCTAATACGCATTCTACGATGTATTACCTATTCTCAAAAAATGGCGTCCGTTAATCGCCTTCAATTGTTTAAACAAATAAACATCATACCACGCAACTGTACGTTTTCTCGCGCTTGCAAGTAGAACTAGGGTTGATTTTTTGCAATAATATAGGAAATCTAAACGGGTTGTAGTTTTAAGTCGTCATGGAAACGCAGAAACAAACATATGCGTTTAATTTTAAATCGGGGCATTAGCCTTCAGAGGGTAATTGACTTTTCCCAGGTGGATGATACGGCTTAGATTATCTGACAAACTTTGGTGGCATATTGACATAAATATCTGCATAAATAAAAAGGCACGCACCACGCATTCAGATCGATATAAGTTTCTAAACTATTTCGAGATGGTTAATAAATAAAAATCTGGTCTTTCGTATAAATTTATATGTATTTTTTTTCTTGTGCTATTTTACAAAAATGAATTTCTTCCGATAAAAATAATATACAATCTGTTTCACTATAAAGGCTAAGACTATAATTTGGTTATACATTTTTAGACATCTTATAAAGCAGGGTATGAATTCCTACTGTACTTCAGCACACTTATAGCATTGAAACACAGTAGCAAATCCAAATTTTGTACCTTTCTTATGAAACTCCAAACCATACATGAATTGTATGCTACAGTACAGGCGGACATGGTGGCAAAATTAATTACTGACGTGTATTGTAACCTAAGATGATTTTCACTTGTTCTTCAGCATTCTCCTTTTTCTCAAAAGTTGTTTTTTTCTGAATATTTGTCTTTTTTTCAAAATTTTAACTCTTTTGTCATTTTTTTAAATTTACTTTGTAACTGGAAATTGATACTTTTGGGTAAATGTTAACGCTTTTCTTGAGATTTCGACTGTTTTCCTTTACTTGGCAATATTTCTCAAAATTTCTCCTTACTCTTAAAATGACGACTTTTTTTAAATTAGACTTTGTGAAAATTTCGAAATTTTTGGAAATTTTAACTTTTTTGGTAACATTTTTCTTTTTGAAATTTCGACTTTATTCCTAAAAATGACCTTCTCCGAGAAATCAAGATTTTTTTTTAATTTGAACTTTATTCTTGAAATCTGAAACTTGAAATCTCGACTGTTGTCCAAATATGTATTGTATTTTATCAAAAGTCGCAATATTTTCTTTAACACATCCGCTCTTTTTCTGAGAATTTTCACTTGTTTTGAAAATTTTGATCCAAATTAGCTTTTTCTCAAAACTTCGACTCTTTTTTCAAAATTCGTCTTTTTTTCGAAATTTCAGCTTTGTTCTTAACTTCTCAATTGACTTCCTCCAAGAAATTACGACTTTTTGATACATTTCAAGTCTTTTCTCAAAATTTCGACCTTTTTTGCGAGATTCACACTGTTTTCTTTTAATTTCGCAACCTTTCTGTTTAGTGTTTAAAATCTCATCTTTTTCTAAATTTAACTTTTTGCAATTTCGACTCGTATTTCAAAAATTCCCCTTTCTTAAAGATTTTGATATCTTTCTTTTGAAATTTCCAGTTTATTTTCTGAATACGCAGGTCTCAAATATTGCGCTTTCCGAGCAATTACCGATTTTTACTAAATTATGACTTTATTCTCGATAATTCAAAGTTTTTTGAAACCATGTTTTTCTTTTTAAATTATGTTCTTTTTTCAAATTTCGTAATATTTCTCAAAAATTCTGCTTTTCCTGAAAATTATCACTTTTTAATTTGACTTTTTGAACTCAAAATTTGTCTTCCTCAAAATTTCTATTTTTATCACAAAATTCGTTTTCAGCCACGGCAGGTCATGGTGGAGCACTAGTTGATGCTGTCAAGCCAAAGGCTCAGAGGACTTTTTTTCTCGAAAGTTCAATTTTCGTACTTGATCAAAATTGCTATTGTTTTCCCAAAATTTGTCATTTCCAAATTTCGGCTTTATTTTCTAAATAGATGGTTCTTTTCTCACAATTTAAATTTCTCTGCTTAATTTCGATTTTTTCTCTTTTTGTAAATTTTAATTTTTTTCAAAATAAGTCTTTTTTTCCTCAATTTCACAATAGATAGTTCTCAAAAATTCTTTTTTTCTAAATTTCGGCCTTTTATTAAATTATCAACTTTTTGGAAATTTCGACCTAACTTGATTCAGCAAATTCGTCGTTTTCTCATCATTTCGACTTCTAACATAAAATTCAACCATTCAACCGTCAGTCCTCTTCGTTTTTTTTCAAAATTTTGATTTCAGAATTCGTCGTTTTTGAAATTTTGGATTTCTTTTCAAAATTCGACTTTTTTTTTCTTAAAATTTGACTTCCTCTTAAAAATTACATTTTTTTGAAATTACAATTGTTTTCGAAATTTGGATTATTTTGTCAACATTTTTCCCTTTCGGAATTTTTTCTTTTTACAAAATTTTGTTTTTTCTAAAAATTTGAGCTTTTTTTAAACACGACGGCTAAAATTTCGATTTGTTTTGCAGTATTTTAGTTTTTAATTTTGACCTACTTCCGAAAATTTGATATATTTGCTAAAAATTTGTGTTTCTTTAGGAAATTAAGGCGTTTTCTAAATTCCAACTTTTTTCTCGAAATTTCGATTGTTTTTTTTGGAAGGTACGTCTTCTTTTTAATTTTGCATTATCTCTAAAAAATATGCTTTTTTGTTAATACCGACTTTTTTAAACCGATTTTCTAAAAATTCCCTCTTGTTTCTTAAAATACATATTTTTTTCGAATTTTCAAAATTAACCTTTTTTCTCCAAATTTAACACTCTCCGAGAAACTTTGTCTAAAGGTTATAGGTTTTTTTCCTAAAATTTTGGTTTTTTATTCAAAATATGTTTTTTCTTCAAAATTTTTTCACTTTCTCAAAATTCAGCTTTTTGCGAAAATCTCCCTTTTGTTAAATCAGACTTTCTCGAAATTTCTTTTTTTTAGGAAATTTGACTTTTTTCATAAAATTAATTTACTTTCTCAATAAGATCTCGAAATTTAAATTAAAAAATAAGTATTAATTGAAAAATATTTGCTTGGAAATTTCGAGAAAAGTTTTTGTGAGTAATTTCATTTTTTCCCAAAATTTTGAGATTTTGTCAAATTTCAATTGAAAAAGTAAAAACTAAGAAACTATTAAATTAAAATCAATCAAACTGGGATTTTGATAAAAACTAATATTCGAAGTTTTATTGTAAAGTTGAAAACTTATGGATAAAATCGAAAATGTGTGGGTCAAATAGAAATTCTCAAAAACCTGTACTAAAAAATTTAGTTTGTTTCCAAATTTTATTTTAAAAAATATTGACCTTTTTTTCTCAAAATTTAGACTTTTTTCCAGAGATTTCGTATTAGAAATCAAATAACCTTAAACTGTGTAGATAGATATTTTCAGCAAAAATTAACAGAAAAACCAAAAATTTCTAGAAAAAAAGAAATACATTTTCTAACAGAACTGAATATTTTAGCAAAAACAGTAAAAAGTGTCCAGTTTAAAGTAGAAAATTTGATAAAAACACAAAATGTTGAGAAAAACACAAAACTACGGATAAAAAAGTTTAAATTTTTGATATAAAGTCGACACTTTTAAACTGAAATTTTTTTATAAAAGTCTATACAGGGTGTTACAAAAGTCCGGGCCGCTACTTCAGGAGCATATTCTACACATTAAAATATGAAAAATGTTGAAATACATTTTTTTCTTTAAATTGCCTCCTAACGGAGATATGACCATTTAAAGATGGCGCCCCTAAAGTGGTTTTTTACTACAAAAAGTTAACGGTTAGTAGCAAAGTCATGAAATTGGGCAAGCAGTTAAAGAATTGGATTAGGCATATTCTCATGTAACATATTTTTTAAATAAGCAGTAGCGTGGTGTGTAGGGGGTTGCCCGCGATTATTTTTTGCCGTAACTTTTTTGTATTGCAATATTTCGACACAAAAGTGCCATAATCGTAAAAAGCAACATTTTTTATACAAAAAAGGTACTCTTTCTCAAAGTCGCTAAAAGTAACCGTTTCCGAGAAAAAAGCGTTTAAACAAAATTGTTGCATTTATTAGAATTCGTTTTGCAAATTTCTAATTTATCCACTACTAACTGCATTGATATAAAACTAGTACAAAATTAAGAAAAAAAAAATCAAAGCAAGTGTTCGAAATTACTGCCCCCTGCAGCAATACATTGCTCGGCTCGTCTTCTAAGGGAACTCCTTACTCTTTCGCAAATGCCTGGTGTATTGTGAATCTGGTTGAACCCATTTTCAATTCGTTCACGAAGATCATTGATATTGTCAACTGGTGTGGAGTAGACGATCTGCTTTAGATGTCCCCATAAGTAGAAATCGAGTGGGTTGAGGTCAGGAGACCTAGCTGGCCATGGTATCGGACCTCCTCGACCTATCCATCGTTGATGATAGTTGTTATTCAAAAATTCCCTAGCAACTGCACTAAAATGGGCAGGTGCCCCATCGTGCATTATCCACATTCGCTGTCTTGTTATGAGTGGAACATTTTCAAGTAACACGGGTAACTCTGTTTGCAAAAAATGTCTATATGATGCTCCTGTTAACCTATGAGGTAAAAAAAACGGTCCAATTATAGAGTCCCCTATTATTCCTCCCCAAATGTTAAGTGAAAAATGTTGCTGATGTCTCGACTGAATAACTGCATTGGGATTTTCAACTTGCCACTGATGCATGTTGTGAAGGTTAAGTATCCCGTTTCTGGTAAAACCCGCTTCGTCCGTAAATAATATGAGCGATGGAAATTTCTCATTTTCAGCGATCTTATGCAATAGCCAGTTGCAAAATTCTATTCTTGGAGGATAATCAGCAGCAAGTAACCCTTGCACTCTTTGAAAATGATAGGGGTAAAATTGGTAAAATTTCAAAATTCGCCAGATAGTTACGTGATTTACTCCTTCGGCTAAAGCAAGTTGTCTAGTGCTGACACATGGATCTTCTTCAACTCGCTGAAGCACACGCTCCTCTAAATTAGCAACTTCTGCGTTTGGCCTTCCAACACGTTCGCCTTTGAAAACAAAATTTCCTGTTTCACATAAACGAGCATGAATTTTCTGGAACAATTTTTCTCCTGGTAGGTGTCTATTAGGAAAACGTTCAGCATAAAGCCGTCTTGCTTCAGCACGATTACAATTTGCAGCCCGTACATTAAATGCATATCGGCCATTTCTTGATTTGAATAGTCCATTTTATCAAAATAATGAAAAGTTAAAAAACTACTACACTTACTATTGACAACAAAAACTGCTAAAGTTTACAGCTTACGACCAAATTTTATCAGTGACACAACGTCAATCTCTGGCAGATATTGTCAAGTACAATTGTTTTCTTTACGATTAGTTTGCATGACCAACTTATTTTTTCTTATACAAATTAGTTAGAATTTCGAAGACGGGATAGGATTATTTAAACGCCTTTTTCTCGGAAACGGTTACTTTTAGCGACTTTGAGAAAGAGTACCTTTTTTGTATAAAAAATGTTGCTTTTTACGATTATGGCACTTTTGTGTCGAAATATTGCAATACAAAAAAGTTACGGCAAAAAATAATCGCGGGCAACCCCCTACACACCACGCTACTGCTTATTTAAAAAATATGTTACATGAGAATATGCCTAATCCAATTCTTTAACTGCTTGCCCAATTTCATGACTTTGCTACTAACCGTTAACTTTTTGTAGTAAAAAACCACTTTAGGGGCGCCATCTTTAAATGGTCATATCTCCGTTAGGAGGCAATTTAAAGAAAAAAATGTATTTCAACATTTTTCATATTTTAATGTGTAGAATATGCTCCTGAAGTAGCGGCCCGGACTTTTGTAACACCCTGTATTTTGACAAAAATTTGAAATCTTCGGAAAAACCGAACTGCAAAAGTTGACTAAAGCACTGAACTAAACACTGTGGCTTGTGATTAAGTCCAAAGAAGGTTTCACCCCTTTACCACATCGGCAATTAAATAAATAATTACGCGATACGCGCACTAATCTAAAAAGATTAGCAAAAGATCCATCGACGTCATCTGTATTGAGATTCAAATCGATACTGAAAAAAATGCCAGTTCTGCTGGCGAAATACGTATCGCGTAATTATTTATTTAATTGCCGGTGTGGTAAAGGAGTGAAACCTTCTTTGGACTGCAAAAGTTTAAGTTAATAATTTCAAGACTACTCTAAAAACGTTGACCATAATTCCAAAATTTCAACTTAAAACTATTTGAAGTTATTTCATTTTTTTTAATGAAATTGCCACTTTTTGTCAAATTTTTCCACAGTTATTTTCTGAAATTAGGCAAAAATAGTTGACATCAAAATTTTAATAAAACATTTTAAATGTAAACGAATAAGTTTGGTAAAGCGAGTTGAAATTTCAAAAGAAACGCAGGCAAATTTGAACTCAAGAACTAGAGACTTTCGACAATTTTAGAATTAATATCTCTCTCTTAATAAATCTTAAGAAAAGCCAAATTGGCAAATTCTAGAAAACATACCAAATTCAATTCAAAGTTTTTGGAAAACTGAACTTTTCAGATGGTGGTGGAAATTTTAAAACAGAATCCTAATTTTACGTAAGATGTAAACATTGTCAATTGAAACTAGGAAGTTTTTTCGAGAAAAATAAAAAAAGAACAAATTGCTAAGACAGAAAAATAAAAATTGCTGAAAAAGATTCATCCTAGCACCTCTTGAGTTAACCAGACCGCATTTTTAAGGGAAGCTGTGCTTCTCTAGCTTCCATCAAATACACTCCACTCTTAAAGAACATACGATTTTGTGCAAACAGTGTACTGATATAGTGCTGACTTTTTTCTTAAAATGTCCAATTTTTTTTTAATTTCAAATTTTCCTCAAAAATTGCCCTCTTTTTGAAATTAGGACAAAAGTTGACTCTTCTGAAAAAGTTCAAATTTTTACATTTCAATTTTTTATAGAAATTTCGATCTTTTTTTCAAACCTATAACATTTTTTTTAATTTCGAATTTTTTCAAAATTTATTTGGGTTTTTGAAATTATCGAAATTTTTCTTTTCCTCAAAATTCAGTCTCTTTATTTGTGTTTCTGGAAATGTCAAGATTTTTTTCAAAATTTGACTGTTTTCTCAAAATTTGATTTTCTGTGCGGAATTTCCATTTTTTTCCTTAAAATGTTTTCTTTTTGTCCTCGAAATTCTTCTTTTTATTGAAATTTCGACTATTTTTTCAAAATTTGTCTATTTTCATTTAGACTGTTTGCAAAATTCGTTTTTTTATAGACTTTATTCATCAAATTCTACTTTTTTTCTTAACATTTGACTCTCTGGAAAATTTCGAATTTATTTCGAAATTTGGATCTTTGTCTCGAAATTTCGCCTTTTTTTTAAATTCCTTCATTTTTCATTAACATTGAGCTTTTTCTTAAAATTTTGACATTTGGCCAGATCTAAATGGGGACGATAACTAGAAAAACTGTTGTTGATATGAACAAAATAGTTGAATTAGCGAAACAAACAGGTTTTGAAATGTGGAAGATCTCAAAGAAGTTTTGATGATGAGTTCAAGAACATAGTGGATCAATAAGAAGATAAAAATATTGAAAATAGTGATTCTGAAGAGCAAAAAAAAGTTTCAAGGACATTTCTAAAAACCAGTTTAGCCACTATAACGGAAATTAGGAACCAATTTACGGAAAATGGATAATAGGAGTTTAAAGGAAAGACAAGATACCTTGCCTACATATTGACAACTTCTTATAGGGCGCAAAAAAATACAAATGTCATTAGGCACCTTCTTGATAAAAAAGCCAAAAATTGGAAATGCAGAAGAATCTGAATAATGCAAAAATGAGTGATGACTTACTTACGTTCTACACCCGCTTTCCCTTAACCCTATTATTTACATAAAGAGGTGACCTCGTTTAAGGCTGTTTCGTATAACGTTCTACTTGGTTGTAACCCCAGCCTTAAACGGGGTTTTACTTTATGAAATTTTCATTTCTACTTTATTTTCAGTCATTCACTTAAACACACAACATTTCGAGTTTTTGTCGAAATGTTGGCCTTATTTTCGAAATGTTAACTTTTTTGAATATTATGAATAAGATTCAAATTTTGGCGAAAACAAATATTTCCAGTTTAAAAGGGGAATGTTGACAAACAGGTCCTAATTTTGAAAAAAACTTCTAAAATGTATAAATGTTAACTCTAAATTGTGATAAAAAGAATTCGAAATTGATAGAATAAATAGTGACTGTTAAAAAAAATATTTTGAAATTAAAAAGGGCATTTAACAAAATTAAAATAAAAAAAATGTTTAAAATAAAAAATTTAGAAACAATAAATAATTACATGTTTAAATTCAAAATATTGGGGAAAAAATTGCAAAATTTAAACAATAAGACGAGAATTCGAAAAAAAAAATGTTCAATGCCAAAATTTTATGTAAGACGTTTATATTTGCGGGAGTAAATTAAATTGGAAATTTGAGAAAAAAGTGCAAACAAAACTTCAGAAGAAAATTCGCCAAATTCCGAAAATGCAACATTTTAGACAAAAAAATGAAAGCTTTTAGTTTAACTCCAAAATTTTAACAAAAAAATTAGAAGTTAAGGCAATTTCAAATAAATTTTTAAATTTTGATTCGAAGTTTCGATAGTTTTTGGAAATTCCGAAATTAAAGTCAAATTTTTCCAGGGCTTTGAACTACTATCTTTTTCGTTCCGGGTTTCGGTTTTCGTTCCGGGAAAAAATCATATCGGTTTCGTTCAGGCTTTCCTTCCGTCAAAAATGGCGGTTTTTTGCCGGTTTTCGATTCAGTTCAGGGTGACCCACTTTTTAATTTTTTAAAAGATTTTATTCAAAACAAAAACTGATTTTCAAATGTAATTTAGGAAATGTTCTCTTTTTTTAAATATTACAACATACTCTGGTATTGCTTAAAATTTGGAGAAAATACTTCTCGATTTTTTGAGTTTAAACATTTTAAGCTGAAACTCTAAATTTTGGGTTCATTTTGAGTTCAAATTTCAAAAAATCCGAACATTATAGCAAAATTAATCGCATTTAAAAATTTCAAATTGGAACTCGGGGTTTTCATAAAAATCATAATTTTCCCAAGATTTGAAAAGTTCTATAATATGCGAGATTTGGCGATTAAATTCCAAAATTCGAGAGACTTTTTGTCATAATTTTGGTTTTCTATCGAAGTTTGATTTGTCTGATTTTTACTCTATCCACTTTGTTTTCCAGAACTTTGAGGTAAAAATACCAAATTAAAATAATTAAAATTTTAGGATTTGAGTAAAAATTTCGAAAAAATAACTTTTAATTTATTTAAAAGAAGAAATAGGTCTCAAAATGTCTACCTTCATTTAGAAATATTGAGCTAAAACCCAAATATTCAATTTTTTTCTAGAAATGTTGCCGAAAACTTCCAGAAAAAGTAAAATTTTTCAAAAAGTTTTTGTTAATGGATTTAGCTTTTTTAGATCATTGAACTTGTTTCTTTTGAGGTTCCAAATTTAAACTTGTACTTTTTGTATTTTTTTAACCTAACCCCTTTTCCTGGCATGTTGAATTCATTCTTTAAATATGGGCATTTTTCTCGAAATCACAATATCAAACTCGAACTTAAAAAAATTGAAAATTAAGGGTTTAACTTGGAATTTTGTTAAAAACTCAAATATTCGACTTTTTGATCAAAAGATCAAAATTTCCAGGACTCAAAATTGTGAGATTTAACTAGAAATTTCGAAAACTAATTGTTATTAGTATTTTTTTGTTTTTTCTCAAAATTTAGCTTTTTCTAATAATATGGAATTTTTTTCTTGAAATGTGGACATTCTTTCGATATTTTGAAATAAAATTCAAAATAAAAAAATAAATTTTCAAATGCAAACTCGGACTTTTGTATTGAAATATAATTATTGCTAGTATTTTTAGCAAAAATACGACGTTTTTAATGTAAATCTAAATTTTAAGAGTAAAAGTAATAAATTTTATATAAAAAAATAATTTCAAGTTCTAAACTGAAATTTTCTTTGGATAAATTGGAATTTCAGAATCAATGACTTTTGGGAAAAAGAAATGCGAAATTTCAATTTTAACAACGAAAGTTTAGGCAACATTTTATCTGCAGCTAAAAAATTTGTGAAGGAACTTAAAATTTTGAGAAAAAGATAAAAATTGATTTTTGAGACAAAAATTCAAGAAGTAATAGGACGAACTTTCGAATTTAATTCAGGAGTATTTTGTAAACAATTAATATTCAAAAATTCAAAATAATCTGAAAAAAAAATCATAGCTTCGAGGCCAAAGTCGAAATTTTAAGAAACAACTCTTGCCTAAACAAAAGCAGATAAAAAATTTGAAGTTTAAATTACACATTTTCTAACATGTCACCATTTCAAGTTTACTGCCAAAATTTCGAAGTCAGTTTCAAGATCCCGGCTTTACATTGGAATATAAATGTATTTTTTTGTTTTTGAAATTTTGACCTAAATTCCAAATTTCTAGGAAAATTTTAAAATAGCGAGATTATATGGGAAATTTTGAAAAAAAAGTTAAATCCTGGAATTTCGGGAAGTTTTAGGAAGTAGACAAAATCATTAGAATTTGAGTTTTCGAGAAGAAAATGGAATATTGAAATTAAAGTGAAATTTGAAGTAAAAATTCAAAAAACTCGAAATTTTGATTATTAACTTAAAAAATAAGGATATCGGATTATGAAAGGAAAAATTTAAGTTTAAGGAAAAGAATAATGAAGTAATGAGGTAATAATGAAGAATAATCAAATTTCCAGAAAAATTCGAATTTGCCAAAATAAATTTACCAGAATGAAAACGGCTTTTGTCCAAATTTACCATAGAACATAAACTTTTATCTTTTGAACTCGAAATTTTAGAGAAAGGAAATATATTTTGAGTAATTTCGAGAAAAAGTCCAAATTTCAAGAAAGAACCGGAAATTTTGAAAAAAATATTCTAATTTTAAAACTTAAAATTCAATTTGGTTTGAAATTTTGAGAATAAAGTTAATATTTTCTTGGAAAATATGGAAATTGTGAGTTTCTAATCTAACTTTCAGAAAAAAAAATAAGATTGAAAGGAAACTCGTAATTTTGATATGAAAGTGTACAAATTTATGTAAAATTTTAAAAAAGAAATCGAAATTTCTAAAAAAAAATCCCAAACTTTAGGGTAGAGCAAAAATTATTTTAGGAATATACAAATTTAAGGAATCGAAATAAACCTTTATTTTTCAGTTCAGTTCCGGTTTTAGATCCGACATAAATAACGGGTTTTTCGGATTCCGGTTCAGTTCCGGTTCGAAGCCCCGAATTTTTTATATCAACATCTTTAAATGTTCCAAAGTTGTTTAAATATTAATTCAAGAATTAAGGAGAACAAAGAAAAGTGAGAAAGGCCCAAAATTGAAGAAACCGAAAGATTTGAAAAAAAATCCAAAATAAAATGAAAAATTCAATTTTAAAGTGAAAATTTTTAGTTCGAAGCCGAAAATAGAAAGAACATTAAAATTTGAAGCTTTAGAAATAATGAAAAAGTTTACAACTTAAAACTGAAATTTTTTGGTAGATATCAGTTATATTTCGAGACAAAAGTGCAATTTTCGAAACATTGTTCAAAATTTGTAGAAAATATCACAAATTTTTGGGGTTATCCGTTATTTTAAAAAATTTAGAAAACGAAAGAAAGTTGCTACTGCAGGTGAATTTTGTGAACAAGTCGAGAATCTTCGAAGTTTATATAGAAAAAGAAAGTGATGTAAATACTTATTCAAGTAACTTCGAAAATAAAAAAAAGTGACAATAATTTGCAATATCAAGAGAAAATGTAAAAACCACAAATTTTGGCCCGAAATGAGACAAATGGGTGACTAACTAGAAATTTATAAGATAAACCCAACATTTCCAGATTAACATTAAAATATTTAATTTCGCGAGTTTTATCTTGAATTAAAATTTTTCCAGAATGTAGTTCAAAACAAAGAAGAGGGAAGTCAAATTAAAAAAATAAAATAAATCAATGATCATTCTTGTAAAAAAGTTTAAATAAAAAAAACACATGTCAAATTTTAGTTCAATAATTTACGAAAGAAACTACATAATTTCTAATTTTTGAGTTTCAGGCGAGATTTAGAGAAAAAATTCAAAATGTTAATTATATAGTGAAGATAAAAGTTTGGGGTCGAAATTTTAAGTCTCAATCTGAAATATTAGAAAAATTTTTGAATGAAAATTTTGAGAAATACGGCCGTCATAACTTCGATAAAAGTTTCGAAATGCAAAAAAAACAGAAACTGTCGAAAGTAAAGTTCAAATTTTAGAAAGAATCAAGCAGTTTCAAACCTAAATTTGAAATGTTCATAAATACTTTCAACAATAACTTATCTCGATAAAAATTTTTAGAGAAAGTCGAAAATTTTAGCTTGAAATCTAATCTTAAGGAAAAGAAGTATAAATATTTGCAGTGTAAAGTGGAAATTTTGCAAAACTAGTCAAAAAAGAGCTTTTTTATTAGTTAGTTGCTTATTAAAGGGTACAATCTATTATTATTTTCGTTGGTTGAACGTTATTTTCTTCAAAAGGGTAGGTGGTCAAACAAAATTTGGAAACCGCTGCTTTAAAGTTTGCAAGGTATTCACTAGAGAGCGTGTTACCGTCCGAATTTATTAATTGATTCTCTATGATACCAGCAATGAAGGTATTCTGTGGTCCAAGCTTAAAATTTTCTGGTTTAGTCACAAAATCTGTGGTTCAATGAATATAGAACTTGCTTTAGAAATAGCGCCTATTTCAAAATTAAGACGGAATAACTCAAGTGAACTATCCACTATTTTTAAATTTTCAGCATTCATAAGATATGTTAAGATCGCGTACATATAAAAAAACGTTATTGAGGTCAAATTATGTAGATTAATTTTATAAAAAATATCAACATGCGCGCGCAAATTTAATCTGCATTCTGCAGAGAAGATAAATATATTAGTTACAAAACTTAAATTCTTGTGCGATGGTTTTCTAAAGTGTTCTGATAAATTTTAACACAAGCAATTATAATGATCGCTTTTGTGTTGAAATTCCGAACTGAAAGGATTAGTAGAAGATAGGAATTAAAAATAGCGCACATAACCTATCATCATGTTTAGAATACATTTTTCTTAATTAAATTAAAATTATTCAGTGAAAAATAATGTTTTTAAGTCAAACAGAGCGCGTTAAGAGTTTTTGCCAATGGCTAACACACATCAAAATGTCCCGTTTAGTTATTATGGTCTTGGTTATTTTAATCCTAACACCTCTGTTTACTCATTTTTATTTATCAAATATGGAACGAAGTATTACCAGATTCACTCACAGTTCACACTCCCATTTAGATCTACCAGATGATATCAACAATATGGGGGAGACCAACCTAAGGCTCGATGTGGAGGATTTGTTACGAATCAAGGGATCTGTATTAAGTGAGCTGCGAGATATGGAATATAAAAGACAGAAACTGCTAGAGGAAATTCAGGGTTACACAAAAAATATTGAGGAGCTAAAACAGGATTTAATGAAGCAGGAAACTAATTTAAATCGGTTAAAAATCTCAGTGGAACAAGCCCAAGTGGCTCAGAGGGAAGCTTTACAACAGAATACTCCAGATTTGGCTTTACCTAGAAAACTTACGGCAAACCAGCTGCCTTCTACGCTACCCGCTTTGCCTAGAAGTTTATCAAAAAACTGCAGAATGTTCTCTTGTTTCGATCACTCAAGATGTTCGTTAACTTCAGGGTTTCCGGTTTATTTATACGACCCCGATTTGTTTCCAGTAATGCATGATGGGTGGGATGTTGATGGATTTTTGAAGACAACATTGAAGCAAACTTTGGGATATAACCCTCATTTGACAAATGATCCTAAAGAAGCTTGTATATATATAGTTTTAGTAGGTGAAGCATTGAAGGATATGGACGATGTTAGTGAAAATGTAGGGAATCATATGAAATTGCCTCCTTTAGACTCTGATGCTCTGAAGCGATTGCCCTATTGGGGTGGAGATGGAAGAAATCATGTTCTATTGAATTTGGCACGAAGGGACCTAAGTGCAAGTGCTGGCGATATTTTTTCTTCTGTTGATACAGGTATGCATTGAGCTCCTTCAGTAACCGATGCAGCATTAATAAATCCCAGTGACATGTTCTCCATTAAAGCTAGGGAAGCACACCTTCCCTTGCAAAATGAAAAACCACTATTAAACCTGTAACGGCACATGTTATTTTTTATAAAATTCTTCTAGGGACTTCAACTTTCAATTATAATCACAAAACTTTGCATTAAAACTTAAAGTTTGGATGCTGAATTAAAAATTTTACTTTTTGGATATCTCAATTTTAATTTCATAAAATGTGAAGAGAAGAAGTTTGAAGTTACACCAAGTACCGAAAAAATCTCCAAATTTTGTGAAAATACAGGGTTAAAATCTCGAAATTTTCTTATTTAGAAAATTTGATATTTTGATTAAATTTGAAGTTTCAAATCGAAATTTTTTGAAAAATAATGGTATTCATCTTGAAATTTGGAATTTAAGTGGATATTAGAAATTTTGAGGCCAAGGAGAAATCTCGTAATTTTAAATTTTTTGTCGCGTTTCCAACTACAAGTATCAAGAAAAATTCTTAAAACTAGACGTTTGAGTTCGACATTTTTAAAAATTATGGAAATTTCGGATTTAAAATTGAAATAGTTTGCAAGTCTAATTTTAATATTGTTTCGAAATTGTAAAAGTCCAAATTTGGAAAATGTTACACTTTAGGAAAAAATGAAATTTCCAAAAAATTCGCAAATTTGAAAATGAAAATTTTTTAAAAAAGGGAATTTTCAAAAAAAATTGAAATTCTAGAGTTGAAGTTTTTAAAAAAGTGACAATTTCGAAATAAGGTGAAATGATTTTTAAAAAGGTCGAATTTTTTTAAAAAAAAAGGTAAAACGTTGAAAAAAGTCGATAATTTTGAAACCAGAAAATTTGACATAACGTTAATAGAAAACCATAACCAATATACCAGTAATCACTGATCAAGTAATGAACATACATGAATACACTGTAATTGAGCTACTTTTGGAAATAATTTGCGACAAGAATTTTACAAAAGTCGCAAATTGGGTGATTTTAAAGGTTGTTGCAAATCGCAATCGTGATATTTTTCTTTTTACGGAATTGTACAATTTCACTCGTTTACATGGACAACCTTACATTAGAGATCAAGTTTGGTCAGGTTTAACCTTCATCCTTGAATATTTTTGATCTGCTTGCCAAGTGAAAGCAAAAATCACACACTTAAGCAATTTTTAGAGAAATTTGGCAATAAAATGTGCTCTTTAAAATAAAGACCCCTGCCCTGCAATTAAAATCATAAAACTGATCCAAATTCGAATTTTTCATAAAATGTCAAAATTTGTAGAAAAAAATAAAGGTTAGGTAGGAAAAAAGTCTAATTGTAAGTTTTAGAAAAATATACGTGTTATTTAAAAAAAATTTCGTTTGATTTCTGAGTACAAATTTCATATTTGAACTTTGAGAAAAAAACTTAAAACTTCACAAAACTTGACAAGTCGAGCTTTTTGTCAAAATGTTGCTTTTGATACATTTTTTCTCGAATTTTCGAATCAATGGTAAAAAGACAAAGCATTCAAAAAAAATAAAAAACGGAATAGATTTTAAAAATTTTCAGTTTCTTTGAAACATAACTTTTTCCTAGAATTTCATTTTTTTTTTACCTGAAACCCAAAATTTCCCATTTAAACTAGAATTTTCTACTTTTAAATTAGAAATCTCGATTTTTTTTCAGAAGTTTAATCTGTTTTGAAATTTACTCATTTTCGTGACTAAAGTAAAAATTATAAGGTGAAAGACGAAATTTCGAAATCAAATTCGAACTTTCGAGTAAAAATTTTAACAAAATCCTCAACTCTTTTTCGAATTTTCCGAACCTCAATACTAAAAAAAAGATGGAATTTACGTTACGTATTTTCCTAAAAATGCACTTCTGCTTTATAACTTCCAGTTTCGGCTATTTTTCCTTTATATTATTGCTTATATCTTTTTTTGTTCGAAATTTCAAAATTTTCGAGACCACTAAACATTTTAAGAGCCAAAGTCAAAATGAGTCAGAATTTATTTTTGCCAAAATTTCGATTTCTAAAACAATTTAAATACTTCTAGAGATAATAGTTTCCATTTTTTTTCGAAATTTCTTTTCCTGCAATCAGCCTTCGAATCTAAATTTAATAAAAAATATTAAAATTACAAGGTTTAGTTATAATTTCAATATTACAAGGTTCAGTTATAATTTAAAAAAAAATGGTAAAATTTCAAAAAAAAAGATCAAAGTTCATTAAGATTTGAACCTTTTTTCTGGAATTTTTGAACTTTTAAAAGAAATTTAAACAATAAATGTCCAGGCTTTTTCTACATTTTTTCTGCATTCTCAAAAAATGTGTCCAACAGTTAAAATTTTAAAGAGCAAAAGGTGTAAACTTTAAGAGAAAAAAGTAAATTTTTGGAAATAGTCTAAATTTCAAGAAAAACTGATAATTTTGGAAAATAACTAAATTTGTTAAAAACATGTTTCTCAAAATTTCGTCCTTAATTTTGCGACTTTAAACATTTCCGAAAGCTTTTAATTTCTAATTAAAAAGTTCACATTCTATCTAAAAAAAATTCTAAATGTTATCAAAATTCTTTTTTAAATTTGACGTTTATAAGCTTGAAAATTAGTAAAAAAAAAGTTTAGTTTTTTAAATTTCCACGTTTTTGCTAATTTTTTTAATGTAAATTTGAAAGTTATTGGTTTTTTCCACTTTAATGTAAAAACTTCGGGTCAAATTCCAAATTTGTTTTATAAATTTCGACTTTTTCTTAAAATTTGAGAGTTTAAACTTAAAATTATAAAATGCACATTTTTTTAAATAAAGAAATTTCGAATAATGCCTGAAATTTTGGATATTCGTTTCGAAATTATCAGTTTTCAGCTAAAAAGTTAAATACTTTAGCTAAAATGTTTAATTTGTTATCCAGAATTTGACTGGTCTAAATTTCGACTTTTATTTAGAAATTGTCACTTTGATTTCGTGACATGTATTTACAATTTTTCATTTTATAGTATGATAAATAAAGGATGAATAATGTTTAAACACAAACAAGAGAATACAAAATTCTAATTATTCATTTGAAGCGACTTGTCCACGAAATCTAAAAAACATTTTTTGTTTCATTTCGACCAGTTTCGTTAAACGCACAACACGTCACTATTGTATTAATTTTTTTCTATTTTATTTACGGTAAAGTAGTTATTGCAAAAATTTTAAGGCCCAAGTGGCGACATTTAGATTATTTTGGCGATATTTGGAACTAGAATTGGCGACGCATAATAAATCAATCTGGCCACACTGCATGAATATCTTGGTGAACATGCCAAAAAGTTACAACAATGTACTAGATGGAGAACTTTTTGTACAGGATATAATCTATTGTTAAACGTTATTGCTAAGTTGAAAAATCTCTGTTGAACTAATGCAAATCGGTTTTTAGGGAGGGCCATCTTAGTTCAATCCACCTTTAGTTACCACACATTCAGGCCCAACTTTGATCTCATAGTTAGCCCAGTTTTAGGCCCGCCTGGTGGTGATGTCTGGCAAGAATGTTCAAAAATGCTACCTGCTAGGAGGAAATATCTACTATCGTTTCAAGGTGAACTCAAATCACCTATCGGTTCCACCCCATTGCACCTTAGCGAAAACTCTACACGTTTAGTTAGAGCCGAATTAGATAGGTTTATAATTGATCATCTTCGCCAATTGGCACACACGACCACTTCTGACAAATTTCTATTCGAATTTGAGTGTGTACCAGCAAGTGATGACAATGTTAACGCAGGCGTACAAGACTGGGCATTATGTGGCACTGATAGTTCTAGAAAAGCTGTACTGAAAGATTCTATGTTTGCGTTGATATTCGCGCCTATTTCCGACGATTTGATTTCAACAACACTTCTGCAAGCTAGAGTGTATGAAGCTATTAGGGCGGGCGCCATTCCCGTCATTTTGGGTGGAGACCAAATCAGATTGGCATATGATGAGGTACTGCCGTTTTATTGAATTATTTGAAGAGATATAGAGTAAATTTTTAGGTCATTCAGTGGAAACGTCTAGTCATATTTCTCCCTAAAGCGAGAGTTACAGAACTGCATTTTCTTCTTCGTGCCATTCCCGATGAGGATATTCTATTGATGCGTAGGCAGTGTCGCCAAATTTGGGAAAAATATTTAGCTTCCGTCCAGAGTACTTTGGATACCATCGTTGCCCTACTGCGCGATAGATTAATGATACCACCGTTACCGATAGAGACGGTATCAGCGCCATCTGTGTTTAATGATACGTTTCAACCAATTATTGTACCTGTTAACGTTGATGTAGAGCAAGAGGAAAGTTTAGGTCCTATGGAAGCTCCGTACAACAGTCCATCATTTCGGAGAAATTTTAGTCTGTATTTGACGCAGGGTCATGAAGTTTGGAATGATTGGGGAGATCCATTCAGATTGTATCCTGCTTTACCGACTGATCCGGTTCTACCGTCAGATGCTAAATTTATGGGATCTGGAAGAGGTTTCAGACCTATTGGATTGGGTCAAGGAGGTATGTAGACAACTGTGTCAAAATTCTTAATTATAAACCCAAACGTACCTCACGTATTATGTTTTTGGACCTTTGAACTTCAAATCTTTCTACGAGATGAGCTCAACTTATGAGGTAACATTTATTCATGTTGCTAATAGTAACCTTTAATAAAATCATGAATGGTAGATGTTTCAAATTTTTTAAATCTAGTCAACTTTTCACAGTATTGGTATATGCATTTGCACTATTTTGTTGCAACATTGGACTGAGTTTAGTACAAAGCGTTTTAATAATAATTATTTAGAAACTTTAATGGAAATTGTAGTGTAGGTATCTGAATCTCAATAGTACAACTGTTTAACAATTTTTTAGTTAACATGAGCTTTTATTCAGAATCTTTACCACAAAACCAAGATTGTTTTCTGTTGCTGCAATGACAGTCAACTAATCTGCAGTATTTGGTTTGATGTCGAAATCTTGAGTTCCTGAGATTTCTAAAAAATTTCAATATTTTAACTTTTAAAATTTTTTTGAAATTAATATTTCGACAAATAGCAGTTTTAAAAATTAAAATCAACAGATAGTTTAAAAATTGTCAGTTTTTTTTCCGGAAATGGGAAGATTTCTAGATTACGCTCGAAGTTTTCAACAGTTTTTTTTTTAATTAGAGTTTAAGTCAAGTTTAGTTCAAAATTAACTTCCATTTGTCTAGATTTAAGTTGAAGCTTAAAATTTCCAGTTTTCATGAAAATTTTTATGATTAAAATGGGAACATTGAACTACAAATAAAGAATTTGCATCAAATTTATTGTTTTCTTAATAAAACGTAAACAATTGTTTTTTCAACGGCATGTTGATGAGCATAACATTCCTGGCTGCTTTGCTTATTTATTTATCTTTATTATTAATGAAGATTTCCATTTATCACAAGTTCTGAGGACATACTGTATAGTCTAAAATCCTTAAAAAAGGGTGTTTGTCCGCTTCAGTTTGCCAGATTTCGCGCACTTTTTCGATGTCCTACTGTTGCGCATATGGCACGACTTTTTCTATTTAAATAAATGCAAAACTTGGCAAAGACAAGACGACAGCAACGTCCTCTAACGATGAGGGTCCAAATTGAATGAACTTTGTGGGTAGGATTCTTTTAAAGGAAGCTTGGCAACGTCATAACGCGATAGGGCGCAACTCCCTTTCTTCTCGGCTTTTCTGCGGTGATAGTTGCCAAATCTCCCGTATTTTACGGGTTCTTCCTTATTTTGGTAAATCCGTATTTGGAAAGAAATCTCCCATATTTTAAAGAGTGCAAAGGTAACACACCTTTCAGAAATAAAAAAGCATATTTGATCAGCAGCATACAGACAAAAGGCAAAAATAAAAACGTTAAAACAAATAAATTAATTCATCAATACAAGAAATTTTGGTCAATTTTTCTTTTTAATTCTGATTATTCACTTAAATCCACAAAGTCACGGGTAATAGCTAGGCTATTTAATAAATCTCTAAGCACTGACCCACAGGCAGCACACAGCCTAAACCTTGTGGGTCTAGAAGCATAAAATTTCATAAAGATGTTCCCTGTAATACTTCCTTGAGCACAAAGAGAGGATTTTTAAAAATTCAACCTCTAAAATACCAAAAATGGACATTAACGGACAGGCGATTTTTATGTAATGAATAATACATAAGATTGTATTTAAAGTTGCCTATAAACGCTGAGAGCTGACATCGTTGATCAGTGTGTCTCTATACAAATTTTTGCAGCTGATCAGTGCATATTTTGTCTGTTTATGAATTATTCTTTTTATTTTAAAGTTGAAATTTCATGTCTAAAATTAACATTTCTAGACTAAAGTAATGCAAGGATTAACATAAAAAAACTTGAGTATCTACAAAACTATTTCTAGAAATGTTTAACTCAAAGGCCAAACTTGAAAATGATGTCGCATTTTCGAACAGAAACATTAAAGTGTTTCAAAAAAATTGTTTCCCCACATTTCGATGTAAACACTCCAATTTCTAAATTGAAGCTAAAATTTCGCTTGTGCTCTTCTTTTAAAATTCTTATTTCTCGAAAACTCTTCTAAATTTCGACTTTTTTTTGAAACTTCAGTTCAAACTCCAAGCAGGCTTCTTTTTATAGGATCCGTTGAAAATTAAAAAATTCGCAATTTAGAAAGTTACATTCTTTAAAAAGATGAAAAACTTTATGGAACAGGCGGGTTTTTGAAAAACTATAAATTACAAAAATTCGAAGTTCCGAGAAAACGGTCAACGCTCAAAAAAATTTTGAAAAAATGTAGTTGTCACAAAAAGTCGAAATTTCGAAAAAAGTTCAAACTCTGAAAGAAGGCATAATTTCGAAAAAAGTCCAAATTTTAATGATAAAAGTTAGAAATTTCAAAAAGTCGCAATTTTGGAAATAAATCAATTAAAAAAAAAAAGAAAATTTTCGGGAAGAGTCGAATTTTTAAAATAAAAGCTCAATTTATTGCATAAAAGTTGAAACTTCGAAAAAAAGACAAAATTTTGAAAAAAAGTCGAGGTTTTCAAAAAAAGTCAAATTTCTAGAAATAGTAAAAAGCTTGAACAGAGGTGAAAATTAAAACAAAAAATGAATATTTTTAAAAAGGAAATGGTTTTTAATAAAATAATGTTTTAACATAACCATATTTATATGAACTTTAGGGGTAAAATAGGGGGTAGTTTTTCCCAGTAAAAGTCAATATTAGAGAATAGGGCTCTATTATTCTTTTTTAAGGTTCAACCGATTTATCGCGGCGGCTCTTCGGTTCCGGCGTATGTTCGGTACGCGTTCGGTGCTACTGCGCGATACATTCCTGCTGCGTTTCCTGAGCTCGCCCGTCCTGACGTAGCCAAGTTGCCACCACTTGACAACTATACAGGGTGTTAAAGGGGATTCCGCTAACATTTATAAAAAAACCAACATTTTGAAAAAACTTTAAATGTTGAGAAAAAAACTTTGTCAAGATTTTTACATAAAGTCGAAATTTTGATAAAAGGAAGAAATTAACAAATAAACGAATTCTCAAAAAGTTACAATTTTGAGAAAAAGTCAAAATTTTGATGACAAAAGAGCGAAATTTCCAAAAAAAAACTGTAATTTCTAAAAATATTCGACAATTTTAAAAATGTCGAAATTTTCGGAAAAATCCAATTTTTCAAATAAAAGTTCAATTTATTATATAAAATTCAAAATTTCAAGGAATTGTTTAAAGTTGGACAAAGGTGGAATTTTTTAAAGAAAGAGTAAAAGTGTTTAAATATCAGTTTTTCACAATGATCAAATTTTTAAAAAAAGTCAAAATTAAAAAACATCACAATTTTGAAAAAAGATCGAAATTTTGTGTAAAAATTTTCAAAAAATTATAATTTGGAAAATAAATCAAAATCCCAGAAAAGGCGAAATGTGAAAGGTTTGGAATTACTTAATAAGTTAACATTTGAAAAAAGTGGAAATTAAAAAAAGTACAAAAATGGGAAAATTTGAAATTCAATGTTTTCAAGATATAAAGACGAAATGGTTAAAAAAAAGTCGAACCATGTTTAAGAATTTTGAATAAAAATCGAAGGAAGGCTTTTAAAAATAGTCGTCATTTTCAGAAAGTCAAAATTTTGAAAAGAGTCGAATTAAAAATAAATCAAACACTCAAGAGAGTCAATGTTTTCAAAAGTTGAAACTTTCAAAAAATTCTAATTTTCAAAAAGAATCGAAATATTTTGAAAAAACCTCATTTAAAATCAGTCAGATTTGCAAAAAAATTTAAATTTCGATGGGAATTTCAAAAAAGGTCAACATTAAAAAATAAAAATTTTCAAATAAATTCAAAATTTCAGAAAATAATTTTTAAAAAATTTAAAAGACGAATTTCAATAAAATTGCCAAAAAAAATAGCATTTTTAACAAGGTCGAAAGTTATTAAAAAAGTAAAAAGTTCAAAAAAATCAAAATATGTCCATATAAGCCAGAATTTTGAAGAAGTTGGACTTATCAAAAAGTCAAAATTTCCAAAAAAGTCGAAATTTTCAAAATCAAATTAAATTTTCTAGAAAAAGTAGAAATCTTTGAAGTTGAAGAGAAAAGATCGACATTATAAAAAAAGTGGATAGTTATTTTAAAATGTCAAAATTTTCGAAATAAGCCGAAATTTTCTATAAAAATAGAGTTCTTCAAAGAAGTCGGAATTTTCGAAAAAGTGAGCCAAGAATCCTTTTCGTTTTTTTAAGTAGACGAAGGTGCAGCTAGTAGAAATATAAATTTGAAATTTCTAGGAAAAATTGAAATTTGAAATTAAATTCAAATTATTGACTTTCGACTCCAAGTTGAAGATTGAAATTAACTTCTTTCTGAGAAGACTTTTCCGAAGTTTCGAATTGTATTCAAAGTATCAAGTTTTTTTCTCAAAATTTAGACGTTAAGTAAACATTGAAGAAAAGTGTCGAAATTTCGAGGAAAAACTTGATGTTTTGAGCTTAATTCCATAAAAGTCATCTTTGAGATAGATTGCTAAGGAAATTCAGATTAATAAAAATTTTTATTATGTGCTTATATTGAACAGTTAAGAAGAGATTAAACCTCTGAAACTATTTTGTTATTTTTTAGTATTTAGGTTAATTTAGATAGTTAAGGTAACAAAAATATCCAAAAAAATTCAAAATTTATTTAAAATAAAAAAGAACTCACGTCCCTATATCAAATTTTAATAAACAGAAAATCTTTCAACAGTAATGGTGAGATAGCAAATTTGAAAATGATTTTTTTCTTAGGTGCAGGAAAAGAGTTTTCCGAATCACTTGGAGGTAACTACCCACGAGAACAATTTACGGTTTTACTACTTACGTATGAGAGAGAACAAGTTCTTTTGGACTCCATCGCTCGCCTACGTGGTTTGCCATATTTGAATTCGGTAGTCGTCGTTTGGAATTCCCCGCGACCACCTAGCCCTGAATTGCGTTGGCCGGATATCGGGGCACCTGTTCACGTCGTTAAAGCCGCTAGAAACTCTTTAAATAACCGCTTCCTGCCATTGGAAAATTTACAAACTGAAGCCGTATTATCCGTAGATGATGACGCACACCTACGACACGATGAAATTCTATTTGGTAAGTAACAATATCACGGCACGTTCAAGAAAATTCAATTCTTTTCTGCAGGGTTTCGAGTTTGGAGGGAACACAGAGATCGCATCGTCGGGTTTCCGGGGCGTTACCACGCGTGGGATATAAACACGCAAAACAGTTGGCTCTACAATTCGAATTACAGTTGCGAACTTAGCATGGTTTTAACCGGTGCAGCTTTTGTACATAGGCACTATCTTCACTTATACTGGAAGTGGCTTCCTCAAGCCATTAGAGATAAAGTCGACGAATACATGAACTGTGAGGATATTGCGATGAATTTCTTGGTTAGTCATTTAACTAGACAACCACCTGTCAAAGTAACTTCAAGGTGGACGTTCAGGTGTCCGGGATGTCCTCAAAGTTTATCTGAAGATGATACACATTTTCAGGAGCGGCACAAGTGTATTAACTTCTTCTCGCAGGTAAGTCTGAGCTTGCACAACTAAAAATAAAATCCTATTTTTTCCCAAAAGTTATATGTGGTGTTTTTAACGAAGCTATTCATTACTTTTCAAAAACTATGAGGTTTTAGTTCCCAAAACTGGCGACATTGCTAATTAGTGGGATAACAGTAGCCACAGAAGCATTTGAGGGGTATTTAATAGAAAGAATGGTGCGCTGAAAACATGAAGAAATAAAAAAAATAGAAACTATTCAGACATTTTCCTCCTGCTATGTTATTTAATGTAACTTTATTTTGCCCAGTAAAAATTCTAGAACACAAGATAATGCTTCGATTTATTTCAACAATAATAATATTTGTATAGTAGAACCCAGTTATAATGAGAATGCAAGGGACTAACAAAAATACTTGTTTATAAACGATTTTTGTTCTAAACTCCAGCAGAAAGCAAGGTGATAAGGAATTCACTCCTTATAAGCGGTTACTTCTTATAGTTGGCCTCATTATATAGAGTTTTTACTATAATTTAAGTTGATATATTTAAAAACAATTTAAAAAAATTGCAAAAGATTTGGCTACCCTTCCAAGTTTTGATTATGCCACCCAGTATATATATGTAACGTTTTTATGCAGATTCATTTTCTAAGGCAAGAGATATAAATAAGTTTGTGCAGTTGTTTTTAAAAAATTATTGATCCTGAATTTGATATCTCAGTCAATTCATCTGTAATATCGTTTCCATATTTGACAGCGTTTGAGTAACTGATCGCTATTAATGTATAAAGAAAAAACTTAAAATTAATATTGCTTAATAATTGCAGGTATTTGGTTACACTCCATTACTGAACACTCAGTATAGGGCAGATTCGATATTATTTAAAACAAGGATTCCACATGACAAACAAAAGTGCTTTAAGTTTATATAAGATTTGATTTTAAATTTTTTTATATTATGTTTTATTGTGCAAATGTCAAATAATGTACAGATATGACGTAATTTTATCTTTAATTGTACATTTTTGTAAATATTTTTTATTTATAATAATTTTAAATTTCTTTGTGATATATGTATACTGTATTTCCATTTTTAATATAACTGATTTGTGCCATCTGTAAGACTTGATTTATAAATACATTTTACATTAAATCTGGTTTTTTGTGTTATAAGGCAGCCATACACGAGCCACATGTTGTAGCCGCACCGTCTAGAATTTGTGGTTGCAACTTGCAGTTGATTCGACTGCATTTTAACCACAACTTGCCGTCAGTTTGAAGTCCAATCAGCGGCACATAAAGTCCCTTGATCCACATCCACTGGGCACAGCAGGCGTTGGACACTCTGTCAATGAGAAGGCTTGTAAACCTATAAATGACAAAATATTTCTGAATTAAAGTAATTTTTAGTTTATATTAGTGATGTAATGAATATTCGCATTCGCATCTTTTTTAGTATTCACATTCGCAAGAAATTATGCGAATATATTGCGAATGTATTTGGCAATAAGATTGGAAATTATTTATGACATAACAATGCAGCTGCTAAGGGTTTCTTAAACTAGGGTTCATGGACCCTTGAGAGATCCATATCATGAGTGTTGGGGGCCCATGGGTAGCGTAGCTAACAACATTTTTGAAAATAATAACTAATCTAGTAATTTATCTAGTCCCACCTCATAAAAAGTATTTTTAAATTCCTATGTGTTTTCTTTTCTTATTAGTTAGCTACAATATGACAGGGTGGGACGCTTGCTCCCCTCTGGTTGCATACACCCAACAGAAAATTTATGTTCCCAACTGCGGGAGCCTTTTCCATAAATTTTTATTTTTTAATTAAAATTAGTCCTTTCCTTGAAATTTCGACATTTTCTCGAAATTTCGACTTTTTCCCAAAATCTCCATTTTTTTACAAAATTCTGTTTTTCTTTAGAAACTTTAAATTCATTCTAAAGTTCGACTTGTTATATCAAAATATGACTTTCTTAAAATTTCGAATTTTTATCTGAAAATTCGTCGTTTTGTTTTTTAAAATTTCGTTATTTCTCAAAATTCGACTTTTTTGAAAATTTCGACTTTTTTTTAAATTCATCTTTCTGAAAAATTCGACTTGTTTATCAAACTTCGCCTTTTTCTGGAAAATTGGTAAAAAAGTAAAAATTTTTAGAATAATATTTATATGGAAATTTTAAAACATATTTTTGAAAAACTTTGAATTTTTGTTAAGAGACTAAAACTTCTAGAAATTTCAAATTCCAACTTGTTTCTCAAAATTTCGCAGTTTATCTCAATAGTGGATATTTTCTGATGTCACAGTTGGGGAGGGTTAAAAAATAAATATTCAGTCAAGAAATGTCGACTCTTTTTCTTGACATTTCGACTTTTTTTTCTGAAATTTTCCCCAAAATTCGTCCTTTTTTTCGAAAATTCGACAACATTTGACTCTGAAAAATTTTGACTTTTTACTAAATTTCGACTTTTTTCTCAAAATGTCGATTCTTTTCTTAAAATGTCAATCTTGAAATTGTGATATTTTTTTCCACATTTGGATTTTAGAAACTTGTGATTTTTATTTCAAAAATCGTCTTTTTCTCGAAATTTTGATATTTTTCAAGCAAGTTTTTTCAAAAAGTCAGGTTTTTATATTAAATTTGATTTCCTGAAAATTTCAGCTTTATACCAAAACTGGATTTTTTTAATTATAATTCGCCTTTTTCTAAATTACGATTTTATACTCAAAATTCTACTTCCTTCTCTTAAAGTTTTAAATATTTTATAAACATTCCAGCGTTTTTTTTCGAAATTTTGAGTTTCTGGAAATTTCAACCTGTTTCTTTAAATTATCTTATTCTCGAAGTTTCGACTAAATTTCTACTTAAAATTGAGGTTTTTAACCAAAATTCGGCTTTTTCTCAAAATTTGTTTATTTTTTTAAAATTGGAATAATAAAAGCATAAAAATTTTGAGAATAATAATTTTACGAAATTTAGAGAATAATAATTTTACGAAATTTAGAGAAAAATATTACTTGTAAATTACGAGATAATATCAAAATTTAAATGTAAATCAAAACTGTTTGAGAAATATTTTTATTTTGGAAAAGTTTCTCATAAAATTCTCGAAGTGGCAGTGAAACAGCCAACATTCGCATTCGCATACGCGAATGTGGGAAAACCAACATTCGTTACATCCCTAATATGGATATTAGTAGGTGCTTATCACGTTTTTGCGTCAGAACGTGCAGAGATAAGCAAGACTGGTGATACCTAATTAATGGTAACAATTTTTTACACTTGCAACTAGAAATTTCACAAAGAAATGAAAGTTACAGAAAACAACAAATTTCATCAAAAAACATGAAATTTCAAGAAAAGTAAAATTTTCGAGATTATAAAATCACGAGAAGTTCCGAAGTAAACATTTTAGAGGAAAAAGACCAACTTTTGAGAAAAAAAATGGAAATTTTCTCAAAATCTTGAGTGAAAATTGAAACTGTAGAATTTAAAATTTATCGATAAAATTTTAAAAATCAAATTTTAAGTGAAAAAAAATTAATTTCTAAAAAAACCGAAATTTTAAATTTACTTATATTTAGTTTAAAAAGGGAAAATTGAAAGGTGACGCATTCATTTTTACGTAAAAAAGTTATCATTCCGAAAATCTCTGGAAAAAGATTAAATTTTGAGCCGAAATTTCGAAAAAAAATTATATTGTACACGATGAAACACGGAACTTTGAGGAAAAAAAACAAAATGTTGATGAAATAGTGCATTTTCAGCAAATTTTTGAGTTGAAATTTGTACTTTCAAGAAAGCAGGTAGAACTCTCGAAAAGAATTAAAAGCTCTTGAAAAATATTAAAATTTTGAGTTCAAGTGCAAAATTTAAGAAAAACCCCGAATTTCAAGAAAAACGAAATTTCGAGATTAAAGTCCCCACATTTCCTAAAAGAACTGAATATTTCTAGAAAAAGGAAAAATTTGGATTGATGACTTCGAATCTATAGAAAAATTGAGAATTGAATTTGGAAAAGAAAAGCAAAATTTGTAGAAAGACAAAATGCTGAATTTCAGACAAATACTAAAAAATAAAAAAGTAAAAATTGAATGTGAAAACTCAGAACTAAAAAAATATATACATTTGAAATTTGTAAAGAAAATATGAATTCTCTCAGTGTGAAACTTACATTATGAGAGCAAAACATAAAATGTTTTGCATGACTACTGAAAAGTCAAACAGGGTAAATTACAAATCTTTGAGATGATTTATAAAAAAATATTTCAAATACCCTACTACATAAAAATAAGGAAAATGGTTAATTGTCCATGTAGAACGCTAAAGAAAATCCCTTTCTAATCTGTCTATAGGTCCTCTGAACGTACTTCCCTACTTTGCTGGAGCAAACCTATTTCTTTATTTAGTTTATTTGCCAACGATTAGTGATTAAATTAAGGGACAAAAAGGACATGTAGATAATGCAAATCATAATAAAACTTTTGTGTGCTAGTCCCAGTAACAACACAGAGCGATGATTTAGTAGTGAAATTTCCACTTACACTAATTTTTCCGCTATCATATCGTTCCACTCTCTGTTCAATTGGTTCGGTTGGTGTAGGATAGGGGTCGGCAAACCGCGGCTCGGGAGGCGCATGCGGCTCTTTTAAAAGAAAATTGTGGCTCTTTAAATTCCCCTAAAAAAATAAATAAAAGCTGGGGTGGACAGATATGCAGACACTCATTAAACAAATGACCTACAGAAGTCGAAGTTTCCACAAATACTTTTCTAGGAATTTTTACGTTTTACTTAAATTTTAACATAAATTATGATTTCAAGAAGTATTTTTCCGAAATTTTTGATTGATTTATATTAACATTTTGAACAAACACATGAAATTTAAAATTTCATGAAAAAGACCAGCTTGGGGAATTGAAATTTCAAAAAAATATTTTTCTTATGATTTTCATTTTTTTATTTGTAAATTTTCTACAACCTTGAGATTTCGTGAATTACTTTTTGTGAGAAAAAAATCTAAATTATAGAAACGGCAAATATCAAAGTCCGAAATAAAAGAAAAAGCCGAATTTTGAAAAAAAGAAATTTCGAACAAATTAAGTAAAAGAAAGAGACTTTGAGAAAATTGAGAAAAAAGAAGAGATTCCACAAAAATTCAGAAAAAGAGAGATTTCGAAAGAAATGAATTTTTCAAAAGCTTTTAATAAAAGGTACAATCTTAGAAAAAAAACGTAGAAGTTTGACAATAGATTGAAACCCAGGACAAATTATAAACCTGAAACTTTTAGACAAATTTGAATTTTTTGAAATACAGTAAAATTTCGAAAAGAGCAACTGTAAAAGTGAAGTGGAACCTTAAAAAAATTTTCAGTGAAGAAGAAAAAAGTCTAATTTTAGGAAGAATTTCATGGAAAAAGTTTAGAACAGCTCGAAATGTCCATAAAAAATTGCAATTTTCCAGAGAAAGCTAAATTTTCAATTTCGAGAACAAAACGAATTTAAAAAAAAAATCCAAATTTTCAGATAAATTCGAATTTTAAGAAAATTGGTAAAATACTTTCGAAAGAAAATTTCAAGAAGTGTTGAACTTTAAAAAAAGGTCAAAATTTCCCAGAAAAAACCGAATTTTGAGAAAAAGGAAGAGATTTGGAAAAAAAATTGGTAAAAATGAAGAGATTAAAACAATGATTTGCCTAATTGGGAAAAGGGAGAAATTTCGAAAAAAAAAAAAATAAATAAATTTATCGAAAGTTTTCAAAAAGGAAAATTTTAGTAAAAACCTCGAATTTCGACAAGAGATTGAAACCTAAAACAAATTTAAAACCTGAAATTTGTAGACAATTTTGAATTTTTTGAAAAATTGCAAAATTTCGAAAAGAGAAATTATAAGAGTAAACTGGAAGCTTAGAAAAAAAAAGTTGAAATTTAAAAAAGTCAAAGTCTTACAGAGAAGAGGAAAAAGCTCAAATTTTAGGAAAAATTTCAAGGAAAAAGTCTAAATTTTAAGAAAAGCTCAAAACTTTGACAACAAATTTACAATTTTCCAGAGAAAGTTAAATTTTGGGAATAAATTTGAAATTTAGAAAAGAAGACAATTTAAAAACCAAATTTTCAGATTAATTTAAATTTTGAGAAAATATGTACAATAATTTCGAAAGAAAATTGCAAGAAAATTTCAAGAAATGTTTAACTTTAAAAAAAGATCAAAATCTCCCAGAAAGTCAAATTTTCAGAAAAAGGAAGAGATTTCGAAAAAAATTGAGAAAAATCAAGAGATTAAAAAAATGAATTTGTCTAAAATTCTCAAATAAGGGCAAAATTTCAAAAAGAAGTCGAATTTCGACAATAGATTGAAACTCAAAACAAATTTAAAAACTTGAAATTTTTATATAAAAGAGAAATTGTAAAAATAAAGTGGAAGATTAAAAAAGTGTCGGTCATTAAAAAAGTCGATAACAATTTGCAATTTTCCAGTGAAAATTAAATTTTGAAAATAAATTTGGAATTTCAAAAACAAGGCGAATTAAAAAAAACCCAAACTTTCAGATAAATCAAATTTTGAGAAAATTGGCAAAAAAATTTCGAAAGAATGTCGATAAAATTTCGAGAAATGTTAAACTTAAAAAAAAAGGTCAACATTTCCTAGAGAAAGTCAAATTTTAAGAAAAAAATCAAATTTTAGATTTAAATTTCGTTCGAAATAAAAGTTTATGTTTCCGGAAAAATTCGAATTTTGAAAAAAAAAAGAGATTTCAAAAAATATGAATTTGTTAAAAATTCTCAAAAAAGCAAAATTTTATTAAAAAAACATCGAATTTTGATAAAAGCTTGAAACCCAGAACAAATTTAAAAACCTGAAATTTTTAGACAAATTTGAATTTTGTAAAAAATTGTAAATCTCGAAAAGAGAAATTGTAAAAAACTCGAAGCTTAGAAAAAATTGTCGAATTTTAAGAAGTCGAAGTTTTTCAGAGAAGAAAAAAATATGTAATTTGCAATTTTCTACCGAAGGTTAAATTTTGAGAATAAATTTGAAATTTCGAGAACGGGACGAATAAAAAAAAGTTCAAATTTTCAGAAAAATTCGAAGTTTGAAAAAATTGGTAAAATAATTTCTAAATAAAAAGAAATGTCGATAAAACTTCTAATTTCAAGAAGTGTCGAACTTTAAAAAAAGGTCAAAGTTTCCCAGAGAGAGTAAAATTTTAAGAACAAAATCAAATTTTTAAAGTCAAACATTCTGAAAATAGGGGAATTTCGTCGATAAAATCGCAGTCTGCAGAAACATAATAAAATATCGAATTTTCAGTTAAAAGTTGGAATTTCGAGATACACCTAATTTTGGGAAACAGGTCGAATTTTCCAGAAAATAAATAAAAGTTTAAATGTTCAGCAGAAGTCAATATTTGGGGGAAATGGTGAAATTTGGAAAAGAAATGTTATTTAAAAAGAATAGAAAATTCGAGAAAAAGTCGCAATTTAGAATAAAGGCAAAAAAATCTAATTTGGAAAAAAGTCAAATTTAAGAATAGATCTAAATTTCGAAAAAGAAAACTTTTTATTTAAAATCTCCAAATTATTACTTCAAATTTTTACTCTTTTTTTATCAAGAAATCGACAAAAGATGAATTTTTGAGAAATAAGTCGAATATTTCAGTCAGTCGAATTAGAAAACAGTAAACATTTTTACAGATTGTCAGCTTTGAGAATAAAGGAAGATTTAGGGACACAAATCTAATTTTAGGAGTAAAATACATAGTTAAGCAAAGACGAATACAGAGAAGAGTTGAAAAAAGTCGAATTTGCGAGAAAAAGGCAGATTTTGAATTATAGCTCTAAATTTTGAGAAATAAAAGATCTTTTGGGCTGAATATGTTTTCGTTTGACCACATGAGTCGAAGGGGTCTCTCTCTGTTCCATATTTTGTCCGATGTATCCGATTTAATTTTAAAATAAAATGTAAAATCAGAAAAATTTGTGGCTCTTTGAAATTCACGAAACCAATTTTTTTATTACAGTTGGCTCTTTTGACTTAAAAGTTTGCCGACCTTTGGTGTAAGACAATAAAAGGCCCGTCCGCCTATCCCGCTGGAATATTTGTTAAATCTCCCTTTATGTTGTCCTCGCGGATAGTTAAAAACCTTTCTGATGTATATAGTTTTTGATTCAACCCTTATGGTCCCAATTTCTTTAATAATCTAACAATAAAAACAAAGAAATACAAAAATAATTTATTTCAAACATATTACATAATAAAAATAAATTAATATTACATTTACAATATAAAATATGACAACGAAATACAGGCACAGCAGTAACTATTCCACAGACGGTTCCTCACCTAAACTGTAAAATTTCTGTTTAGTTTTGTTTCCGGATGGCTCAGAAGATTTATCTAAAACCGACGAAATTTCCCCCTCGGTTCCCATAGAATGTCGACCGCCCTTTCCCCAACTTTTGATCGGGGTAGAAGTCCGACGGTTCTGCCCGAGGGCTTCGTTCGTCGGCGTTTCCGTTTTCCGTGTACTCGCTTCGTCATTTTTGATAAAATCTATCGAGCTGTTGCTCGAGGTCAAAGCCAAAGCTTCCTGAGTTTTCCGCAAAGTGGGAATGGCCCAACTCATCCCTATACCGTGCAGCATATTCTCCAGTTGTTGAAACTTCTCATTAGATGTATTGGAACTTTGGGAACTGTTGTTATAACTGGAGGTTTCTGCCTGAGTGGGGGTTTTGTTCGAATTGTGTGATTGTGCGGCGGAATAAACGGTTATTGTTTCCGGCGATTGTTTAGTGATTTCGAACTTTGTCATTTCCGCTTGTCTTTCAGGCGATTTGGTTGCTTTGGGTGAAGTGGGAGATTTGGTCGCTCTGATACCGGGTGAAATTCTGCCAGTTTCTTGAGTTCTCACAGGAGATCTCATAGCGGGTGGTTTTGATGGAGGGGGAGATTTAGTAGCTTCCGGGAAGTAGTAAGGTTCTCGATGTTGTCCCTTTTTGTCTTTTTTGGGTTTCAGCTTAGGACTTTCCATCTCCCTTTCTTTTTCCAATTCTTTTCGCATAAATGTCTCTACGGAGTCGCGTAAAATCATATTGCTATCAACCCCGTATTTTTCCCCTGTTGATATTGTCCTCCGTTTTACGAAAGTAGGAGAGCGTTTTCGATTCGACTTTTTCGTTTTATCAGGTGAGGTATCCTTTTTTTCTTTTTTAGGCGATTTAGATGATTCTAACTTCTTTGGTGATCGCACACGAGTTGGTTTCTTGGGAGAGAAAGCATTCTTTTGAAGAGCGTAATCAACCTTAGACAACAGCTCCTGTTGAATAGGCGATTTCGGCCTTAGTATTTTCGATTCCGGTTGCATACCAGTGCACTGATAAAGCATATTTACAGGTGTTTCCGGTTTGGAAGTACAAGGTTTTTCACAAGGGTTTGGGCTTACTTTTCCCGGGCTGCAAACGTCTTTACGCCTCGTCGCTTCGATATGCTCTACGCTCTCCGGGAGAATTATAATTGGTTTTAAGTATAAATCTGAATATTTGTGAAGCGAGTCTTCTCTTGATCTCCATTGGGGAGGAGGACTTTCGTTTTTTTCCGTAATTGTCGACAGTTCGTGCGGTTGTAAGAAAACAGGTTCTCCGGATTTCCCTAATGTGCGTAAGCCTTTGGAAGGTGGTGGTTTTTTTGGTACGTTATTCGGCACCACCACTCGAGGTAATTTGGGTATGTCAGATAAAACATGAACAAAATCATCTTGTCGGGGAGATGCTTCATTTCTTCTTAAATTTCTTAGTCTTTGCGATAAATCATCACCACCATTTTGCTAAAAGAAAAAAAAATTAAAATAATTTGAATTTAAGACGGTAAATTAAACCTTAAGGTGATAACTAATGATTGGTTTATTCGGCTTAAGGGTAATAACACACGTAGCGGTTTTGACCGAAGCCTTTATTATCTCACTAAGCTGCTGACACGTAGCGTTTTCGGAGGCGTTTATTGAGTCGGTTTATAATTCCCAAATGTGGAGGGGTGAGACTGTTTGCCAGACCGTTTTCCAAAAATGAAGTAATTAAATGACTATATTGTTAAATTTATAGTTAAGCATTGTCTGTGAAATTTGAATACACTTTGTATTAAACAAAAAGGGGGTTAAAATATTTAAACATAGTAGCTTTCATTATGGAATTTTTCGCTCTTTCTTTTAATTATTTAGATGTAGGCAGACAATAAGTTTATATTAGTTTCATTAAACTATTGTCTACGCCAATAAAAGTTAAACAACGGCAACAATGGATCGACAAACTGCTTGAAATAAACAGATGCAGTGTGGCAGAGTCGATGCAATACAATGCAATCACTACACGACAGGCGTTTTCAAAACCGATTCTATTGCTCGTCTGGCTAACCCACTGACTCGATTTTGAAACCTACAGTCGGTGAGGAACACGACGTCTTCACCACAAAGCAATGAACGAGTCACCGACTCAATTTTCCTCTCAATAAACGCTTCGGTCGAAACCGCTGCGTGTGACATTACCTTAAAGGTGCTAAATGCTAAACTACTTTTAGCTCGGATAAATAAAGAATACAAATTATGAAATTTGCCTAATCGCTACTGTTGATCTGTTAACCAATTTTTTTAACAGTTAGATGTATTGCTTTAATTGCAATCTTGTTTATTAATTTTGGCATAGGCACATGTCTAGTGTCCCTTAATCCGCCACTGGGTGTATAACTTTTCTTATAGAATGGAAAAGTATATTATTTATTAATATTTTTTTATTGTACAAGAAGCAGAAATTAAAAAATACCAGAGATAGAATTTATGTGTCACGTGTTTCTAACCACCACTTACCTACTAAAGAAATGAGAAAAGGAATATGTGACAAGTTATTTTAGAAATTTTTAATTAAAAATGGAAATTCTCATAAATTATTTTACATAAATCACAATTTTTATTCGAAATGTTCGCAATTTTCTCAAAATTTTCAATTGAAAACTAAAACTGTTATTTTTTATTTCAAGTTTTAATTTGAAAGAGAAAAGTTATGGTTTACAGAAAGTCTAAATTTCGATTATTCTTTATGGTACTCTTATTGGTCGGAAACATTATGTTTATTAATTTTCCTTCGAGTCACATGTCCAGTGCGAAAGAAATGAAATTTTTATTTCCTAAAAAAGTCAAGATTTGTAATAACAAGTTTTAAAAATTCTAACTTCAAAAGAGGAAGTTTTAAAAGAAAATATACAATTTCCAATTTAAACATGTGACAACTTTTTTCAAAAGTTATACTTTTTCTTAAAACAAATATTTTTTAAAAATAACATGATTTTCAATTTGGAGCTTCTAGTAGAAATTAAAAAAAAACCTGAGTTTAAACTTCAAATTTTGATATTTATGTCAATATTTGGACTTTTTCTCGAACTGCCGATTTCATTATTTGAAAATTTAAAGATTAAATTACTTTTATATTCAAATTTCGACTGATAGTGTCGAAATTCCGAATTTTATCTCAATATTTTTAACTTGTTTTTGTAATTTCGACATTGGTATTGAAAAGGCAAAAAAGTTTCGATTTTACAGTAAAAAAAATCTCTAATTTTTTCGAAATTTTCGCTTTTTCTTCGCTAGCCTTGAACCTTTAGATTTTAAGCTGCAAATTACTCAGTGCTACATCCATAATATTTGTGACGGTGCAAAAACCTGATATTGGCACTCCTTGGACTTCGTGGTGTCTCCTTTGACGACTAAACAAGTTACTTTGCCTGACAATCGCGCCCCAGCCACAACGTTTGCCAGCCCCCCGATCCAGGACTGAAACTGCTGTATTTTCACGTGCAATTCGAAGTGGAATATTCAAATTTAGTACAATATTTTTTTTAAGTTGTTACTTGTAGAATTTAATGCTAAAATTAAAGAAAATAGTAATCCGAAGTTTAAGCTTGAAATTCTGGCAATAATTTGAAAAACACCTAAACTGAAAAAATTTCTAAGAAACAGTTTTTGAATTTTCTTATAAATCTTGAATTTTCGCTTTTTTTAATTTTTACTTTTTTCAAACTTCCGAGATTAATTCAAAAAATTAGTCACCTTATTTGAGAATTCTACCTTTCAGAATTTTCTTCGAAAATTTTAATTTTTCGAAAATTTCACTCAAAATGTTCACTTTTTTTCGAAATTTAGTACTTTTCTCAAAACCTTTCTTTTGAAATCTTTGATTTAAAATTAAAAATGGCCTAATTCTTTGAAGAAAGGCCGAAGTTTTCAAAAAATCAAAAATATACGAGATTTTCGAAAAAGCAAAATTAAAAAAAATACAAAAAGTGACAAAAAATAAATTTTGAAAAGTTAACTTTTGAAAATTAAGTCAAATTTATAAAAAAAGTCGAAATTTCGAGCACATCAAATTTGTGAAAAAAGACCGAAATTTCCAGAAAAAGCAGAAATGTAAAAGAAAGTGGAATTGTGCTATATCTTAAGGTAGAACAATTAAAATACAAAACTTGTCCCCTAAACCAAGAAACATTAAAATCAGTATCTATCTGAAGATGATAGCTTGGCTATCTAAACGCGTTAGAGCAACCATTGTTGTTTTTTTTAATCTTTTTTGGTTTCAGAGGACAAGATTTGTATTTCAATTTTTGAAAATAACCAAGGACCAGTTCGTTCCACCAAAATTAAAGTAAAAATCTTCCAAAAAAATCGAAAATTCTAAGAAATAGAAATTCTCAAGAAACAAATTTCGAGAAGGATACAATTTTAAAATAAGTAAGGATTTGAAAAGGTCAAAATATTCATCATTTTAAAAAAGTATAAATTTTCGAGAAACAGTTAAATTTTCAACAGTTGTAATTTTCAAGTCAAATTGTAAAAATCGAAATTTTCAAAAATCAAATTGAAAATGTCGAACCAAAAAAAAAAATACAAATTTACATAGAAATCGAAATTTCGAGACTCACATTTTTTAGGAAAGGTTAAAATCTACAGAGTGGAATTTTGATGAAAAGTCGAAATTTTCAAAAAGAAGCCGAAATTTTGAAATACAAGTTCTATTATCAAAAAAAAGTGAAGAAGTCGAGAAAGGCAACATTTTCTGATTGAAACTTAAAAAAAAATAGAAATTTTGAAAAAGAGATCAAGCTTTTCAAAGAAAAATTCAACTTTTTCAAAAAAGTAACAAATCGATCAAAATTTTCGGAAAATGTCTAATTTCTCAAAGTGAAAATTGGTCCAAAATCTCCAAGTTAAAAGTTTAAGAAACATTCAAAATTTTCAAAAAAAATAATCGAAACTATAAAAGAAAGTCGAATTCGTTAATGAAAAATCGAAATTTCGACAAAGGTCCAAAATCTCCAAGTTAAAAGTTTAAGAAACATTCAAAATTCTCGAAAAAAAATAATCAAAATTATAAAAGAAAGTCGAATTCGTTAATGAAAAATCGAAATTTCGACAAAAAGTCGCAATTTTCAAAAAATCAACAAAGTTTAATCATTAAAAGGTGGAAATTTTTAAAAAAAGTCGAATTTTTCAACAAAAAGTTTAAGAAATCGAAAGTTTGAGAAAATGTCGACATTTCGGGAAAAAACGGAAACGTACAAAAGATAAAATTTTGAAAAGTCAAATTTTGAAAAAGGTCGAAATTTTCAATTCAAAATTTTAAGAAGAAAATGTAAAATTTTTTTAAAAAATTCAGACAGAAATCGAAATTTCGAGAAAGTACAAATTTTTCAAAAAACTTAAAATAAAAAAAATGTAATTTTGAAAAGAGATTGTTTTCAAAAAAGCGGAAATTTATAAAAAAAAGTCTAAATTGTCAAAAAAAAAGGGGGTAAACATTTCGAGGTGGAAATTTTCATCAATAAAAATTGAAATTTTTAAAAAAAGGGCCAAATTTCGAAAGTCATCATTTCGAGAAAAATACGTTGAAAAAAAATAAATCGAAATTTTCAAAAAAAATCGATAATTTCAAAATAAGTCATAATTTTGATAGTCGAAATTTTGAGAATCTTAATTCTCAAGTAAATAATGATTTTTGAATAACTGACATTTTTAATCCTTACTTTGTGGAATTCTTCAATTCATAACTATTAAACTTTATTAACGATTAAAACAACAATAGATATTAAAAATTCCACGACATTTCGATACATTTTTGCTATTACTCGACCTGGCTTCGTTTTTCAGCATCATCGGCGGTTATACCAGTAATTTGTTTAGCTGTGGTCATGCCAATAAGCTCCATGGATCACAGACTCCTACGAATATTCCCTCTAATCAGAATTCTCGTCCAAAGCTTCAAAGCTGAACATACCTCTAATTGAAATGAGGAATTCTCATACAAATATATTCCAATTAATCAATGGATTAATTGGAATCATGGAAAGCAAGTTGAACTTCGTTACTTCACAGGAATTTTGGCCACCAGCGATACTAACATGTGTACAAAAAGTTTTCTATTCTAGTGTGCTGCTGCCTTTTCTTGTCAAGTTTACGTATGTTCCTTACTTAATCGGTATTTTAAATAGATGTAACCTTAAAAAATCATTTTATTGATTTAATGTTACAATGGAAAAAAAATCTTTTATTGTTAAATCCCATAAATCCCACTTTCAAAAGGTGCAAAAAAAAGCAATAGAGAATGAATCTCTTCTATTCCTTGTAATACTGCAGAATTTTTATGTCAAGGTTAAATGTTCAGTTTGGTGAGTATAAATCAAGTAAAGAACACACATGAAAATGTCAAAAAATGACAACAGCATACTAGATTAGAAAACTTTTTGTACGCCTGAGAGTCAGACAAACTTAACAAATTAATTTATAAAGATTATTGAAAACGTGTTCTTACCTCCTTGTGTAACCTTTTTAATTGTTCTTCATCGAGTTGCTTTAATTTGGCAGCTAAGGTATAATCTATTTTCAACAGTTCATCCGAAAGGTCGTCTTCATTTGGAAAGTTCAAATATGTAGTGGATGCATCTTTTTTTGTAATCTCATCAATTTTCTCCTCAGTAATAGATTCGTTCGCCTCGGTACTTGTCAATGGTGATAACATTTTAGATTTTTCCTCGCGAACTTTCCGAATCATCTCCGACAAGCTGTTAATTCTCTCAGTACACCTTTCAGCAATTTGAGTGTATTTTTTTACGATATGTATATGACTAACTGGTACAGATTTCTCCGAGTCAGTTTCCCCATGCTTAGAATCTTGATAAAGCGTCGATTCTTCAGTTGAATAACTAAAATCCGGTACTGGTATCATTTTTGCTATAGGAGGGCCCTTCAGATGCACTTTCGAAGTATTGCTTTCCATCTCCACTATCGTGCTGTTTGGTGTCGTCACTTCACTCACCTCGCTAATTCCTAGATTTTCAACGCTACCCCTCGACATATTAACTAATCGTTGGATGTAGTCCTTAAGCGAAGGTATGCTGTCAGTTTTTGTAGTTAAAGTATCTTCGTCGATGTTCACTTGCTGCGGTTTCTTACCCAAAAGACTCCCCTTGGGTGGCTTAAGGTCTTTCTTTTCGAACTCGGGCGGGCTGAGATACGAAGTGCTGGTCGTGGTATTATTATTCTGAGCCGATGACATATTCTTCTCGAGTTCGTCTCGCCACGATTTACGTTGCCTAAGGCTTTCGGCGGTGTTTGTGGATTCCCGACTGTCTCCTTGCGATTTATTGTCAGTTTTCGACTCTCTAATAATCCTGATATTTTTATTAGTATCCGGGGGATTCACTATAATTTGCTCCGGTTCATTCGCTTTCAACTTAATCACGATTTCGCACGTTTCTTTGTCTTTATCATCACACATGCAAGGTTTAGCACAGGTAGATGCGTCGATGCCTCGAAGCGTTGAACTTGTTGAAATTCGGGCGATGGTTGATGCACTTTTCGCTCTTTTTCTGGGGGATTTCCTCACTCTTGCAGTTTCCGGTTTTCTCTCGGATGACGATAACATGGATTTGTCGCTTGAGCTTGATGAAGGTTCGATTTCCTGTCGCCTTTTCCGTACCTTCTCTTTTTCTTTGCGGTTTTTTAATTTTTGCTCGTCACTGGTGTGACGCTTGCCTTCGTCCTGAGGATGTCTATCCTCCTTGTACGACTTTTTTCCTTCTTCCTTCGGATGTTTTTTGCATTCCTCCTTTGATGGTTTGTAATCTTCTTTCGCTCTCTTCTTGTATTCTTCTTTATCTTGTTGTTTATACTCTTCCCTGCCTTGCTGCTTATGTAATTCCTTATCTTCCTTTGCATAATCATCTGACTTCTTGTATTCTTCAATACCTTAAAACAAATTAAATCCATTTTTTTATTTGACAATATGTAATTTTCAATGGATTTTTAAGGATCGGATGCAGCTTTTTTAGATTTACTTGAAACAGTCAAGGCAAATGCCTCATTTTTTCGACTAGTATACCAAGAACGCAAATAAATATTAACTTATATAAAATAGAAACTTAATGATGACTCATTTTTCATTTTTTTTTCAAATTAAAAAATTACTTTCTCTTGTTGATCATTACTTTACGTAATTATTATAAAAAAATTAAAGTAGGAAAAATATAACACAAATTTGAACATTTTTATTTCAAAGTCCAAATTTTAAAAAACAAAACAAACCAAAAATTTGCTATTTAGTCTTAAAAGTTGAAGATGAACATCCAAATTTCAGGAAAAAAGAAAGGAAATTTAAAAAAAAAAGAAATCGACAATTTAAAATTTTGAGAAAACAGAACTTCAAGATTAAAACCAAAATTTCAAAATATGTTTTTGGTTTTTCGTAAATCGGAGTTTTTTCCACGGCGGTGGTTTTTAATTTTTTCTTCAAATTACTTTAATTGGGAAGTTTCGAATTTCATCTTGAAATTACGACTTTAATCTGCGTTCGATTTTTTTTATCGAAAAGTAAACATTCACCACCAACATTTTGACATCGTAGTCAAAATTCAATGAACACAGCAGAAACTTTGGACAAAAATTTTCATTTTAATAAATTTCAGAAGAAATTTGAATTTCTAAAAAAAGTATAATTGAGTATTTTTACCCGAAATTTCCAGTCCAAACCTAAAATGTATAATTCTGGGTTACTTTGTTTGATTTAAATTTTTCCCGGATATTCGTGTTTTTTTTTCGGATTTCATTTCGAAAATACTCGAACTTTCGACCTTCTTTTCAAAATTTCGACTTTTTTTTTTCAAAGTTATAATCCTGATTGCAAAAGTTTGTCTTTATAAATAATCAAAATGTCAGGACAAATTTTAAGTTTTGAATTTAACTTCAAGTAAAATCAGAATTTTAAATTCTAAGAGGCTGAAATTTTAAAAATTTTGAAATTTTAAACGCTATTTTCAAATTTTTTTTTCAAATTTTCAAAACAAGCCTAAATATTGAAAATTAGACGAAATTTTGATAAATTCTAAAATTTTGGAGTCTTAATTTTCAAAAAAAGTCTAAATTTTCATAAAAACGAAAAATTAAAAAAGTAATTTTCAAAAAAATAATCAAAATGTTGGCAAAAATATCAAATTTTTGAAAAAGTCGACATTTCCAAAAAAATTCGGGAATTTGAAAGAATAAGACATTTTCAACAACAATTAAAAATTTTTAGAAAGATAAAATTTTGAAAAATACTCTGAAATTTCAAAAATTGTAAAGATTTTAGAAAATTTTGTCAAACTTTCAATCATATTCGAAATTTTTGATGTTTAAATATTGAAGAAAAGCCAAAATTATCAGGAAAGTCGGAATTTAAAAAAAAGGCGAAATTTCTGAACGTTAAAAGTTTTGGATAGTATTTTTGAATCGAAAATTTTCAAAAAAATTTAACATTTTCAACAAAAATGTCGAGATTATTTTGAAAAAAGGTGAAACTGAAAAAGTTGAGAATTTTAAAAAATCTAAATTTTTAAAACAGTCGCGACTCCAAAAGAACTTCAGAAATGTAGGAATTTTTAAGTAAAAATTTTGCACAAAATTGTCGAAATTTTCAGAAAAGTCAAGATTTTCAAAAAAATCTTTAAAAAATGTTTGCAATTTTTATAAAAGTAGAAATTTTCGGAGCCAATTGAAGCATTAAAAAAATCGAAAGTGCCAAAAGGAGTGAACATTTTGAAAAGGTCACAATTTGGAGAAAAAGTTGACATTTGTAAAAAGAATCCAAATTTTCAATAAAATTCGAAATTTTCGAACGCTAAATATTGAAGAAAAGCCAAAATTATTAGAAAAATCGTAATTTAAAAAAATATATCAAAATTTTAAAAAGTTGATAATTAAAATTTTCTATCGAAAATTTTGAAAAAAAAAAATAAAATTAAAAAAAAATATGTCGATATTTTGAAAAAGTCAAAATTTTCAAAAACTGTATTAAAAGAATCACAAAATTATAGTGACAAAATTTCAAAAAATGGATAGTCAAAATTACAAAAAATATAATTTTTAACAAAATTAAAATTTTGAAAAAACTGAAACTTCGACAACATTTGAAGCCTTAAAAAAAACAACATTTTAAAAAAAGTAAAAATTTTTAAGGAGTCGAGATTCTCAAATAATCTATACTTTGAAAACTCGAAATTAAACAATATATTTAAATTTCCAAAAAGGTGGGCATTTTCGGAAACAATTGAAACATACAAGAAATCGAAAGTTTCAAAAACACTTAACATTTAGAAAAAGTCAAAATTTTGAGAAAAAGTTGACCTTTTTAAAAAAAGCCTAAATTTTGACATGAAGTCGAAATTTTGCAAAGAAAGTCTAAATTTTGAAATAAAATTGATTTTTTAACAAATTCAACTCTTCAAAAAAATCCACATTACCAAAAATATGTATTGTCAAGATTTCAAAGAAATCTAAAATTTTCGACAAGTAAGAGTTTTAAAAAATGTCTAAATTTTCAAAAAAGTGAAATATTGAAAAGTTAAAATGTTGAAAAGTTAAACATTTAAAAAACCGAAATTGTCAAATACGTCCAAACGGATAAAAAAAGTCGAAATTTTGAAATGAAGTCGAAATTTTGTGAAAACTTCATATCCTCACAAAAAGGCAAAATTAAAAAATTGGAAAAATGAGCATTTCAAAAAATCGAAATTTTGGGAAAAATGTCGAGAGTAAAACAAATCGATTCATTTAACATCTTAAAGAAAGTAGTAGGCCCTGATAATAGTGAGTGAGATCGAGTAACACACTAACAAGTTTGTCTCATAATTTTAATGGACCTAAAAAAAGTCGTCGTCTGGAATTAGCAAAATTACTTCGAATAACATCCGAAATTATCCGAAACATTTATATCGGTTTCGGTTACGAATTCGGATATTTTTTTTATTTCGGATATCCGAAAATTTCTGTTACAGTTACGGAAGCTCCATAACATCCCTAGTTTAAACTTCTTTGAATAATTTCACCTTTTTGAAAGTTTCGAATTTCTACAATTTTGATTTTTTTGAAAATGTTGACTTTTTTTAAAAATGTTACCTTTTTTTGTCCAAAATTTTGACATTTTAAAATCGCCACTTTCTAAGAACTTTCACTTTTTTGACCATTTCAGCTTTTTCTCGCAATTTTGACTGATTCAACTATTACAAAAAATGACTTTTTTAAAATTTCAGTTTACAACATTTGGATTAAAAATTTTGACTTAAAAATATTCACGCTTTTTTAAATTTCGATTTTTTGTCCTTTTCTCGAAATGTTGGCTTTTATTATGATAATTTTTCAAAATTTTTGCTTTTCTAGAATTCTATCCTGTTTTGTAAATTTTTAATTTTTTCAAATAATGTTATACTTCCTTTTTAAAATTCTACTTAAAAAATGTGACTTTTTTACTGTCAGTTTTTTGAAATTTTGAATTTTTCTCGAAATTTTAACTTTCCAAAAGTTGGATTTAAAATTTGGATTTTTAAAAAATATTCATGTTTTTTAATTTCGAATATTTTCAAAAATGTTGTCTTTCTCTCAAAATTTTTTGTTGGACCTTTTTCTAAATTTCTACTTTTCCAGAAAATTTAACTTTTTGGTAAATTTCGATTTTTTTCGAATAATTAAACTTCCTTTTGAAAATCTCTTTTGGATTATATAATGATTTTTCCCCTTACAAGCCCCGTAGAAGTTGAATTGTTAAAATTTTGGAGTTTAGAATCGAATTTTTTAAGAAAAAAAGTTAACTTTCAAAGCAGGAAGCAAGACAAATTTTCATACAAAATTATTAGATTTTCGGGTTCCAAGTTAAAATTAGGTTTTGGCGTATAGAATAAAATATTTAGAAAAAAGTCGAAATTGGAAGATAGTCTAAATTTTAAGAAAGTCAAAATCCCTAAAAAAAGTTGAAATTTTGAGTTCAGAAAAATGCGAGGGAAAGTAAAAGTAAACGGATTTTTTTTCCAGAAAATATTGAATTTCAAAAAAAAACACAATCAATTGATAAAAAGAAATCTTTAACTTTTGAATTTAATGAATTCGATTTTTGGAGTAAAGAGAATATATTTTTCAATTCACTTGCAAATGGTAATGGTATTAGGCCTTTTGGCCACAACGAATATGATGCGTAAATAAAGATAGATGGCGATAAAATATTAAATATAAAAAACAAATTCACTGAATATATTAATCATTGGTTTATTACCTTGTTTTCTGTATGTATCTTTGGATTGTTTTCTATGCTCTTCCCTTGGGTGCTTCTTACATTCCTCTTTCATCGGCTTACTTTCTTTTATTTCTTCACGTAGCGGACTATCGAATACATTTCTCTCTTTTACAGCAAGTCGCATCGCCGTTATCGATTGACCGTACTTCTGATCGGCGATTCCACTATCTTTCGTTGTGGTCGACGTGACCGAAACCGTCCCGTGCGTTATCGAAGTTTTATCTTCAGTAGAAGATTTCCTAGTTTTATCGTCTTCAGTGGAAGATTTTCTCACTTTATCATCCTCTGTCGAAGATTTCCTCATTGTACCAACTTCAATCGACGATTTTCTTTTGTCATCTTCAGTAGAAACTTTCCTAGATTTGCTCTTTCGCCTTTTCTTCTTTTTATCATTGTCACTACTTTCTTCCTCTGATGGGTCACTTCCGGAAGCACTGGAGGAAGATTTCGATCGTTTTGATTTTTTCTTAGCATCGTCCAAGCCAACTGGTAACTTTTGAATTTCTTTTAAAAGTTCCTCTTTCTGCGCCTTTAAATTTTCCAGTATCTCCCTTAATTGATCGGTACGCATTTTCGAAAAATCCGTATCGGATTTCTTTTTGAGCATTTGCGCCACTTCCTCGGCGGTGTAAAGTTTCTGAGGTATAGTTCCAAGGTCCCATACGCCCAAATCTAGCATTTGAGCTCCGTCTTTTATCGTGCTGTATCTTGTAGTTCTAAATTTGGGGGGTGGATTCTTAACTGGTAAGGTAACCGGTGCCGGGGTTCTGGTAGATGGAAATAACCTCTCGTAAGCCTGATCCATTTTTTGCTGTTTTTTTCTTTCCAATTCCTTCAGTCTTTCGTCCGTCATGTGATACTCGGGTTTATCGCCTTTTAACTCGCAAATTCTCTCTTGGTTTTGTAACACAGGTAATTTTTTTAGCAGCTCATTATACTCTCGATGTATTTTCTCTTTTTCCAGCGCTTTTTGGCCTCTAATTAATGCTTCGCGATCGCGTTGTTTCATCTGTTCGTACATTTTCAGCTCGTTATTTGAAAGATTAGGAGAAAACGAAAGATCGTCGCAACAGATTTTATCCACTTTCGTTTCCGGCTGGGTCTGAATGGATGCTTGCTCGGATGGTTGAATTCCAACGCTTGTTACCTGAATGGGGGTCGGTTTGGCCGATTTAAGAGTTATTTTTGGTTTCGGTGGTATTTCTTGCAATTTATCAGTTTTCGATCCCTTTTCAGGATGCCCTGAAACAAAATAAATTACACAACGTGTTGCGATTTTCACTGGAATAAATTCGATAAAGCCGAACTCACATTTGTTGTGAAAAGTTCCTGAAATATGTCGATAATGCATTTTTTTATGTTCTATCCATTCGTAAAAAGCTAAGTCTTTTTCATAAGAGATCACAACACAGTAATCCCTAGTTATTTATCTCCGGTTTTGTTTATCAGCCGTAGCGGATTCCAAAAATAAAAATGCATTTGCCATAACTTCAAATACGAGGGTGGTTCATTAAGTACCCGTGTTTGAAGATAGAGGACGTTCCTGAGTGAAGTTAGTTATCATCGTGTGCTGCCATCTATCAGACGACGCTAATATAAATTTCAGACTGATTGATAGGTTAGTTTCGATTTGGCAACCATCCGAGTCAGACGTGTTTCGCGATTTTCGCTAAGATGGAAAAAGAGCAGTATCGTTCGGTAATTCGCTTTTTGTTTTTGGATGGGAAAAAATGCAAGGAGATAAAAGTAAAGTTGGATGCTGTTTATGGGGACACGTCGCCATCTATGGCCACAGTTAGATATTGGTTCAACGAATTTAAACGTGGGCGAACATCCGTTTTTAATGAGGAGCGACCAGGACGCCCGGCAGACGTGATTACCGAGGAAATCATTGAAAAAGTCCACGACATGATTCTTGCTGATCGACGAACGAAAGTGCGCGAAGTAGCAAAGGCCCTAGGTGTGTCGACCAGAACGGCAATTAATATTTTACATGATAAGTTGGCGACGAAAAAATTGTCGGCCCGATGGGTGCCGCGATTGCTCACGCTGGACAACAAGCGGATGCGGCTGTTAACTTCGAAGCAGTGTTTGGAGCAATTTAAGCGAGATCCGAAGGACTTTTTGCGTCGAGTTGTCATCGTTGATGAAACCTGGATTCATCATTACAGACCAGAAATTAAGCAACAATCAAAACAATGGATTTCTCCCGGTGAATCTGCACCAAAGAAGGCGAAGACGGTCCCATCGGCCGGTAAGGTCATGCGCAGGGCGTCATCCTCTACATTTTTTGGAAAAAGGAAGAACGATCACTAGACAATACTACAGTGAGTTATTGGACCGCTTCGACAAACAATGAAGGAGACACGGCCGCATTTGGCGAAAAAAAAAAAGGTGTTGTCGCCGCCAAACTGCATGAATTGCGTTATGAATCGCTACCGCACCCCCGTATTCGCCCGATCTGGTTCTCTGGGCCTTTTTCTTGTTCCCTAACATGAAGAAATGGCTCGCGGGAAAAAAATAGCTCAAACGAGGATGTCATCGCCGAGACAGAGGCGTATTTTGGAGAGTTCGACAAATCCTATTTTTTGGAGGGGTTAAAAAAATGGCCGGCACGTTGGGACAAGTGTATCTTTCTAAAAGGGGACTATGTTGAAAAATAAAAACTATTTTTTTGAAAAAAATGGTGTTTTCATTTCTAACCGGGTACTTATTGAACCGCCCTCGTACATACATATAACCAACGTTTTTATGTATTATTTGTAGGTTTTCTGTTTTCACTTAAATTTTTTATGTATTATTTTCTAGCCAATATAAAAAATTTAGGGACACGAAAAATGTATAAAAATTAGGTACGTGCATTATATTTAGTTTGATTTTATGTAGATTTGATTCTTTAATCGGATATTTAAGGTAACATCGTTATCAGCGGTTTTGACAAGAACGTATCCCCCGCGGACAACGGGGGACTACTGTAGACATATTTACATTAGGAAACAAAGTTTGGGATTAGTTATCACAAAAAAACACCCTAAAATGTGACAATTTTTTAACAAAAATTTACGTTCTCAGAATTTTGCAAAATGTTTCAATTTTTTTTAATGATATAGCTCCTATAGTAATTCTATTCAAGGCTTTGTTGTTCATAAAAAGAGCTTAAATACTTAAGGGCTTCCGTTTCTTTATTTAATGAATTATCCCAAATTTTTAGAGTATATTAATAAAAGCAGGCTCTCATAAAAAATTAGTAACAGGGAAGCAGATGGTTAATAAAATGAATAAAAAAAAAACCGATAAAAAACAAGAATTACACATGAGATTAGACAGTTATCAATTAAAACACTTGTGCCTGTTTGTTAAAGATTCAATAATAACGTAAAACCGAATCTTGTTAATGAAAACGTTTTAAATTAATTGATCATTTCGACATTTTTTTTAGTGTAAATGATAAACGTATTTACTGACTTAAGCTGCGGCTTTATTTGCGTATATTTCAAACAAGGGACGATTTTTTTGGGATATAAGACTTGTTGACAACCTCATCAACCGTTAAAAGTAAATAAATAAAAGAAATGATCAGAATTATTTCTTGAAAGAGACAAATATTATGTAGTAACCTACTATTTATTGGCAGGAAAAACACTTAGCCTTAACTCCAGATGCCGTAATTTCAGTTATCATGAATCAAGCGCGGATATTTCCATGATTTTACCCATCTTACAGACACGTGACCTGGATAACTTTTGCAATAGAAAAGTTCCACTTTTTTCAATAAAAATCATTTCTCATGTTTGCAAAAACAAGCTCAAAAATTGTTTACATTTATTGTGGTCCAGAACACGTTCAAAAACAAAAAAAAATCATTATTACAATTGATTGAAAAAGTTGATTTATCGTTTGCTTCTAATATAATAAATACGACTACGGAAAAGTGGGAACAATTTATGATTTTTTTTTGAAAATTCAAATTTTTTGTTTACTTTTCAGATTTATTCTGTCATAATTACAAGTTTAAATTTCAAATATTTATTTTTTTCCTAAAATTTCACTAATTCGTAAATGAATTATTGGAAACATTGCAGTTTTTATTTTATTAATATTATTGTATTATTATCAAAAACTGACTGATTTACAAAATTACGCTTATACGTCAAGTTGATTTTACATACCTCTACTCGTTTTCAGTGAGGCACCCTTGCTACTTGTGGCAAAGCAAGTAACAGTTTGACTATAAGGTGCCGAATGCAGACGTTCCGTATCGGTCGTCCTTTGAATTGGTCTTTTTTCTTCAAATTCACATTTATCTTCGAAGGAATCATCATCCATGGGAGACGGAGCTTTCAACGTTCGTGGTTCGGGCGTTTCGGGCCAATCATCGGAAAAACCTGAAGACTGTTTATCTTCGACAGTTTGATACTGGCATCCACAATACAAGTTCTGTGCATAGGGCGACCTTTGCTCCGCACCGCTGGTTTTTGGCCTTCGACCGTGCTCGGGCGGTGACCCGGGCCGACTATAGAATTCATGCCTTCCACCTTCACTGGTTTGAGGTCGCTCGTATCGATCATAATCCACTTCCCTAGGTACATCAGCTGTTTGAGGTCTTAAAATATTTCCTTCGAACGTCTTAACGCTTTCACTAGTTTTAGGTCTATGTCTCACTTCTCTTGAAACGTCTGAATATTTTACTGATGTGGCATCGCGTTTTGCACTATCACTAGTCCTAGGTCTAGAACCACCACTAGTTTTCGGTCGATCGTACCGATGATGTACATCTTTGGGAGCGTCCGACCTGGTAACTATTGATCCTTCAGAAGGCCTGGCGTGATCCAAGGTCCTCGAACGACCATGTAAGTGCCTGTCATCCTTAGGAACCTCTGGTACCTGCGGACGTAAATCCGACACCTCCTCCCGCCCATCTAACCGAATTTTATCATCTGGTGGATAATATCGCACACTCTTGCTTCTTAACCTTTTAGGTTGACCGTCAGTAACCGGATTCGTACTACAAACGCACGGTTTGGTACTTTTTCCCGGTGCCACGTCACAATAGTCGAGCTGTTGACTCCTATTTCGCTGTCGTATCCGATCCGATATTTTAGTGTTAATCGGAGGAACCTTAGGCGCCAGTATGTCGTCTTCTGTGGCGTTTTTGTGGGTGTCGTTTGGGCAGTCTGTTGGAATATTTGTCGCCTGTGTTGTTACTTTCACAAAAGCCTGCGAGCCTGTGTCCTGTTTGGCAGGATCCGATTTCGAAGCTGAAAAATGAATAAACATTTTAAATTCATTTATCAGAATCAAGAAACACTGTATGTGCAACGTTGGTTTCTAAAGCTTGAAATTTTTGCCTTTTCGTAAAATATTGGCATTAACCTCTGAATTCATATTTATAATTTTGAAGCTCTGGCAAATTTAGAAATTCAAAATTTCCAGAAAAAGCACGAATACTGGGGTTTAACGTCGAAGAATTCTATCATTTTAACAGAATTCCACGTTGAAATTTGAAATTTACCTTTTTTCTAAACTTTTGACTTTAATGCAGAGATTTATAATTTTCAAAATTTTGGATGATTCATCAAAATTCGATTTCATTATTGCGAGATTTTTTCCTTGGAAAACAATTTTATGATGAAATATTTTTACTTCTCTCAACGATTTAAGCTTAAACTTAAGAAATATTTTGCATAATTTCGAGTTTGTTGTGGAAGTGAGCACTTGTTTCGAAGTTTCAAATTAGAGAAAAGCAAAAATTTGTAAAATATATTTTATATAATTTTCCCGTTTTTGTCTTTGAAATCTTAATCTCTTTTTATAACTTCAGGTTTAGATTTATAATTTGATATTTCTTTTTACATTTACTACTTGAAGGACATAGTTTTTATAGAAATTTTAATTTTCGGGCGAAATTTCAAGAAAAAAGTCTAAATTTACATATTTAAGTCGTAAATTCAAGAGCTTTATATAAGTTGCAAGTTTTCTTTTCTGTTTGACTCGAATTTCATGATTGATTTTTAATTGCCTTCAAAATTTCAAATTTAAACTTAAAAAATCGATTTTCTTTTTCAATATATTCAATGTTTCCTTCTTGAGAAGCAGGAATTTTGAGGTTTTGTTATAACATGATTTTCCCATTTTATCGAAAGCTTACTTCTTTCATTTTTCATTTTATTTTTTAGATGACTTTCTTTTAAAAATTCCTTGTTTAATGTTTTAAATTTCGAAAAAAAATGTTGAATATTTAAATTGCCGAAAATTCGCCACTAAAATCGCAATTTCGAGAGTAACCTAAAATTTTCAGAATTTTTTTATCCCCTAAAATTGCGCATTTATTATAGACTTGACTTTTCCTGATATTTAGACTTTATCTCAAAATTTAGTCGGTTTTTGGAAATTTTCCACTTTTTCTTAAAACTTGGACGCTTCTCTTAAAATGGCTGCTTTAAAAATTCGAGAATGTATTTTATAAATTTAGATTTTTTAAACTTTGCTCGTTAAAAAGTTCGATTCCATATGTTCGTTTAAACTCAAACCTCTTATTTTTATTTTCGAAAAAATCTACTTTAACTTCGGAACTTCCCGATTTTATTTACCGGTTTTTCTTTTCTACTTCCGCTTCTTTAATTTTTTTTCTTTCTTTAAATTTCGCATTTTTCCTGAAGACTTTCAAGATTCAATTCTGTGCTTTCTACAACATTAACTGAAAAAATTCAAATTTTCAGCAAAGGAGTCGCAATTAATTTAAAATTCCATTTAATTTACTATAATTTTAGTTTTAATATTATTATTTCATTATGGATAGCAAAATTTCGATGGTATTCAGAAGCTAGTTAACGAAGTTTAGAATTTACTTTAAAAGTCGACATTTCGACAAAAAAGAAATAAAAACGATTACAACTATCGAGTTTATCTTAAAATTTTAGGCTTAAATTTGAAATAGGTCGTATTGACATTTCTAACCCTTACTTTGTGGAATTCTTCAATATTCATAGCTATTAAACTTTATTAACGATTAAAACAATAACAGATATTAATAATTCTACGATGTTTCAAAGAACTGCTGGTATAACCGCGATAATGCTGAAAAGCGAAACCAGGTCCGGTCATAGCAAATATTTATCGAAAAATCGTGGAATTTTTAATATCTGTTGTTTTAATCGTTAATAAAGTTTAATAGTGAAATGAATATTTTGTATTGTTGAAATATCAAAACTGAAGCAGTACTTTCGAGCTAAGGTCGAAAATTTGATAAAGGTTTAGAGTGTAATTTGAGATTACAAAATTCGATTTTAACATCAAAATTTTGAGATTTAAAGAAAATCAAAATTTCGAGCTTAGCTTAAAATTTCTTATTTTTTTACAATTACGAATTTAAAGTCAACATTTAGAGCTCGTAAGGTGGATTTTATCTTGAAGAATTCATAGCTTATAATAAGATTTCGAGTTTATTTTCGTTTAATTTCAAAAATTTCGACTTTAAATGCGAATATTCCAATTTTCTTGATGTTTTCCATAATTCAAACTCGGTCAAAGCTTAAAATTTTCACAAAAAGTGGAAATTTCGAGGTTATATTTTAAATTTTAAGAAAAAGGTTTGCATTAAATTGAACTTTTTTAAATTTTGGCATTTTAATTATAAATTTCGACTTTTACAATATGAATAAAATGTAAAATTTCAAGTTAAAACGCCACATTTTTAAAAACTATGATAAAAAAATCGAATTTCGAAAGAAATTCGAAATTTATCAAAATAAATTCGAAATTCTCGAAAGTTTGAATTTCTAGAAAAACTTGAAATTTGTAAAAAAAAATTTCAAGTTTTGGTGTTTAACAATTTCACTTCCTTCATATTGTTGATAAAAAAATGACTTTTTAACTAAAAATTCAAAAGTTTAAATTTCGAACTTAAAATTTGGAATTTTGAGAAATTATTTTTTAGACAATAAAGTTCTTCTTTCTGTTTATTTCAATGCAAAAAGCCTTATTAAAAATTTTGACATTTTCTTTCAAAATTTGTAATATTCTTTTAAAATATAAAATTCCGAGGTAAACTCCAGATTTTGAGAGAACCGCAAAAATTTCAAAAATAATTTAAAAATTTCTTTTCCAAATTTCCAGATATACTTTACTGTCAATCTTAAATATAAACGATTGTGAGAATATAGATAATTTAAATATATCACTTTTTCCTCAAAGATTTCAAAAACATCGAAATGTTGAACTTAAAATTGAAATTTATACAAATTTTTGTCATCTAATAGTTTTGAACGATCAAAGTTGGACGTTCCCTAAGGTTTTTTTTTCTAAATTTGGAATTTTTTACTAAAATGTTTAACGAATTCGCCCACTGATTGATACATGTGGATCGATGTTAATAATATATTAATAAAATGGAAGTGTCTGTCTGTCGACTGATCTTTGGTCCGGGCTAATCCCCGAAACTGCTAAATTGATTTTAATGAGACTTCTATTAAAATGTAAAGTATCTTTAGGGGTACTTTTTAGGCCATTTTTATGCCAGTAAAACTCAATTTTTCTCTTCTAAAAACTCAATTGCATTAACAATTTTATTTAAGGTTATAACACAAAACATATAAAAGAGAAACTAATCTGCAATGTTTATGACTGATGTAATATTGTGCGCCACCTACAATTCTAGTGGGTACTAGAATAAGGAGCGCGAACCTTTGAATTTATTATTTTATTAAAAACAAATGAGAAATAATTTTATTTTGAAATATGACGTCATTAGACCTTGTGCAGACAAAGCCGGCAGGGATTCGCTTGTATCACATCTAAAAATTAGCTTAAGAAGCCGACAGAAGGCAACAACAATGCTCTAAAATGCCTCATCTAATCTTAAGATCGCAAGTTCCCTATTTCTGTTGTAAGCAGACACCGTTGTCGCAAATATATAAATACTTTTTATGTTCTTGTACTCTCTACAAATTAACAGATTCCTTAAAGAAACATCTTTTATTAATAACTTTTTTAAAGATGATTTCACAGCAACAAATGAGATACAAATGAGTTTTTGAATTATTATTTACGAATAGACCCTTCAGTCACGGAATAGAATCTGTCAGTGCTGGTATCGATTCTGCGCTTAACCATAAATCGTAAGTTTTCATAGGCGGTTCCGTGTTCCCTAACTGTCAAAGAACTAGGAAACCGACGAACCGAAGGAACGTCATCGGTTTTATGCATCTCCTCCATAGCCTCCCTTTGCGGTTCCTCGAAGGTTGTCGACAGAGGAGTTCTATCAATAAAACCAAGGAAATTTTCCAATTTTTTCACATCGATATCCGCCGTGCCATTTTCGTTCTGCAAACAAACGTCGAGCATCGTATTGGCAAATTTGGACATCTTCTGTTTCTGTCTCCAGATAAATCTGCCTATATCTTCATCGGTTTTGGATAGTTCATACGATCGATGAAGAAATGAAGATTTACGTATTGGGGTTCTATATGTCAATCTGTTGCGGCAGCCACCGCTTTGGGTGCTACTTTGTTTTTTCTTCTCTATTATGACAGTAGGTTCGCGAATTGAATTCTTTGAGTCAACCTGTTGAGCTACTGCCTTTTTGGTGCGCTTTTTGCGTTCTTTTGTCGCTTTGCGCTTAGCTGGCGACGATTTTGATTTCCAATTTAGAAGCTCTTTTTCGTTGAGATGCTCCACGTTCACTTTTTGAGGAGTTTCCTTCAATGGGATGAATTTTTCGGCCATACTACAGTCGACGTAAAATATGTTGTTTGGGTCCACAGTAGCGCTTTGCTTTTGGTATAGGGTCGACTCGTCCGTACGCACAATGTCATAGGATGATTCGAAGATTTTCTGGCCAGACAATTTAGGACTTGTGCCGCGTTCAGTGAATTTGTTTTTGTCCTGTTTACATCCTGCGAGTACATGGTCTATGTCTGCTCTGATATCGAGCAAATCAGATAAGCTTTTGGTTAGATTTTTTTTTAACTTGTTCTGGTGGATTCTGGCTTTCCCAGTCGGTGGACTGAACAGTTCTTCGAATTCTTCCATAGATATATGGCTGAAGTCGCTCTTTTCTGTTGTTGGGGTCAAGCTGGGTAACTTATCCCTGCTCAGTTTAGTCATGCTTATTAATTTTTTTATTCGACTTTGCAGTTCTGGGGATATTTCAAAGTCCACCAAAAGGTTATCGAAGGAAGCGACTCGTTTGGCTGATTTGGAGCGTGGTCTTTCGCTGATCTTTTTGGGTTCGGTAAGAACAACTTTTTTAGCAAGGCTGATGTTAGATTCCATGGATTTTTGGAGACAATGACTTCTTAGCGAAGTTTTGAGATACTTTCGATAGATGTCCATTATGCCCTCTTGTTTGGTACCAACACCGATTTCTTCACGGGAAATGCTACTGATGGCCTTGTCAGTAACGGGGATTGGGTGTCTTGGTTTGTTTATTCTGTGTGAAATAAAATTTGAGGTTTTGTGTCTATTTGCCATCGACTCTACTGATTTGCTATGACTTTCACGAGGAGTAGAGATAATACGAGTTATGGTTATATTACTTGACGATGACGATTTAATATTTGGCAGACTGTGTCTACTACTTAGGGTAATAGTAGATCTATCAGTAAGTAGACTCATTTTGGAAGAGGTGGATTGCGAACTAAAACTTGTTGACTTATCCGGATGGGGCTTGATTTGTAAATACCCACTGTATGTGGTCATGAGTTCTCTTAGGCGTTTTTGGACAGGAATGTTCCTAATGTCCTCCAAGAAATTCTCCTTCTGTTTATTTAAGCGAAAAAATATGTCCTTCAATTGTTTAACATCCAAATTATTACTTTGACGCATTTTTTCTTTTAAAAGCATTTGCTGTACTTCTTCCTCGGTATAAAGCTTTAGTGTATGCGTCTGCGTGGCGTCGGTTTTAAGTCGTCTTTTGGGCACATCTTTGTCTGATGACTGCTCTTTCGGTAGCTTTTTAAAACTAGACACTTTTCTAACACTGGGAACCTTTTTAGCGCTATTTGGAGTAGTCGGCTTAGATGTTGGTGTTTTGACTGATGCGGCTGTTTTAGCTGATCGAGGAGGTGTCTTAGGAGGTGTTCTGGGTGCTTTAATGACGCTTCTGCGCGCCCTCAATTTTGCGCCAAATTTTCTACCTCGGTTTGTATCGGTATTTTTTCTGGCGTAATTCAGGACAAATTTATTCTCTGCTTCTATCTTATGCGAAACGAATTTAGCCACACGCTTTTGTTCGTAAGGGGAAGCATATTCGTATTTTCTTAGACCATCAACGAATGCACTATAAGTAGTAACTGATGCTTTGGGTTTAGCGCCTAATTTATCTTTGTTGATCTCCTTGGTTTTACAAGGTTTTGGTATTCTGGATTCGAAAGTTTTTACTATTTTAATATGGGAAACCATTGGCAGCTTCTGTTGAAGTAAATTTTGAGGTGGATCAGACGTTACAAATTTTTTACTTTTCAACAGAATACTATTTCGATTACGATTTCTTATGGATTCTTTTTCGGGAAAATGAAGCGCCAGCAGTGAAGCCTTTGAATCTAACTGGACGTAATCCAAATTTAAGGGATATATTCTGACGATGTCAGGATTCTGTTGCTTAACTTTGGTTGGTTGTTCTGTCTTGAATTTATCAATAATCGGATCCACCTTTTTGATTTCGGCTACCTTAAAGGTTTTTGTTGGTAACTCTATTGGACGGTCGGTCTTAATTTCTTTTACTGGTTTGTCGTTGAAGACAATATTTATTGGAGACGTTAATACGTCAATTTTGTCCTTTTTAGTAAACATTTCTGGCGTTCCATCCATCTGTTTGTGAAAGTTGTTAGTTCTAATGATTTCTTTATCATTTAATAGCTCGTTCTGGTATTTCACAGGAACCACTTCCGCAATACAAGTCGAGGAATTAGGATTATAATGTATTTGACAACAAATGTCCTTTCTTGGCAGCTTTTTACTGGAGTCATCAGTGATCCGAGTGTCGTTATTGCTGGCTGAAATGTGAAACTCTGTCAGACACGTAGCGTATGAATCTCGACATTCCGGTTGAGTCTTAACAGGTCCATTTACAAAAGATTGCGATGATTGTACTGTGTTGGTATTGAAGGTCTTGGATTTAGGGGTTACTGCGACTTCAAAATTGAACATTGTCGCCACTGTTTCTACTCCTGATGTTCTCTTGCATCGTGGAGCAGGTCTAGTTTCTCTGCTAGAACCCTCGGAACATTCCTGAATGTTTGGAAGATTGGGTTGATTCAAAACATTGCATTGATAGATACTCTTTTGGGTTGATTGATGAATAAGATTTTCGATATTGCAAGAGGTTGCTTGATTGCGAGAGGTAGATTTGGTTTGAAGAAGGGTGTTGTTGATTTGCTTAGTCAAATTTGACTGACAATAATGTGAAGATTGACAAATTATTGGATTGTAAGAAGAGGTTTGATTGTAAGAAGCTTGCTTGATTAACTGGAGATTAGTCTGATTGTAGACTGATTGATTATGGAGAGCAGCTTGACTGCGAAGGCCATGTTGATTGCTAAGACTACTTTGGCCAACACCAGCTTGACCAAAACCAACTTGACTAAAAGCATCCTTACTAACACCAATTTGTCTGTATAAACCTCCCTGGTTGGTTGTACCAGCCTGGCTTTGAAAGCTAACTTTACTAGAGAGAGCAGCTTGATTGTGGAAACCAATTTGAGCGTGGATACCACCTTGACCCTGAAAATCCGCTTGACTTGGCAAACCAATTTGACTGCCGGTAATATCTTCTCTTCTGGGTATTCTTAGCGCTTGATTAAAACCAACTTGACTAAAACCAGCTTGACCAAGATCAACTTGAGTATGTAAAACTGTCTGCTTGTGCAAACCAGATTGACTTTTAAAACAAACTCCACTGGGGCCCGCTTCATTATGAAAACCAATTTGACTTTGAAGACCACCTTGACTGTGAAAACCAGATCCTCTTTGCAAAGCAATTTGACTGACCATATCTTCTTCTCTTCTTCCCTTTAATGGTTGGCTAAGACCAGCCTGACTAAAACCAACTTGACCAGCCTGCTTATACAAACCAGCCTGGTTCTGAAACCCAAGTTGACTGAGGCCTACTTGGCTCTCAAAACCAACCTGACTGGAATCTGTTTGATTGTGAAAACCAATTTGACCAGGAAGAGCACTTTGATTGGGATAATTTGTTTCACTTTGCATGTTAACCTGACTGGGGAAAACAGTTTGATTGTGAAAGCATATCTGACCATGGAGGCGATCTTGACTATGGAAACTTACTTGACTTTGCAACTTATGGCTGCTACCAATATCTTTTCTTCTAGATTCCCTAAACGTTTCCGCGTCTTTTTTATACAAGCGGTTAATAATTTCCAATCTATCCTTTATTTTTTGCAATTCAGTAGAAGCTTGTTTCAAGTATGAAGCTTCTAAGGGTGTTCGTTTCTTATCATTTACTTTAGATTTTCCTTTCAGCTGTTTGTTTTGTCGAATTAAATTTAACTCATACTTAACGCGATCAATGGCTGCCTTGGCTGAAGGCTTCAAAATAGATCGAAGTTTTGACTTTGTAGCGCCACCAACGTGAATTGATGCACACTTGGGTAAAACGTAATCCGTTTTAGCCGTATACACTAAAGAGTTGGTTCCTTGATGCGGATGAATACCTTTAGCGCAAAAATCTTTAATATGTTCTTTCCTTATTGGTGAATCTTTAACAGTCTTGGGAGTTACATCGTTGAAATTCACAGATTTACTAGGGCTTGCCTGTTCGAATTTCAATGGTTGTGAACATTCGCAAAAACATGATTGAAACGAAAATGGATTCATCTCAGTATTAAACGGTGGTAAATATTTAGCACATCTAGCATACTGAGGGTCATTTAAAACACTAGTGCAACAATGATCTGGCATGGAAGTCAGAACGGACCGCTTCTTTATTGTATCTGAAATGCGTGTGTCTCTCGGTGGGATCGCCTTAAATAGATCCGAATATGATTTAACATCATGTTCATTTTGAGTTTTGTCGCAACTCATTTGATTACAAGTAATTTCCTGCTTTTCTCTTTAGGCTGCAACCAACAGAAAAACTATTACAAGGATGGAACCTTAGCTCAAACCACTTTTAATAAAGCCTGCCCAGGATAACATCCAGGGGTTTAAACAAGGTCCATCTTTTTCCATGCCAGATATTGTTCCAACCCGAACTAAAAAAAAATAACCCTAATTATCCTGGACTTGCATTGTTCACGTAATAGTAAAAAAAAACACTTACATTTATGTTTAGCGTGAAATTTCCTCATATGACCAAAAAAGAATCCATGAATAAAGTGTTAATGAAACGTTCATCCGCCTCGTTTGCACTTTTCGCCAACTGGGCGGCGAGTGTTGTTAATTTTAAAAAACATTTACCCCACGTGAAATATTAATCAAAAATTTTGCCCCCCAATTCACTCATGTCAAAAAGGAAAAATTTCGACATCTCACTTGCAGGGTTGTCAAACGTAAATGTCAGCAATGGCAGAGTTCGACAATTTCCAACAATACTGACTTCGCCATCTGGTCCAATCGGAGATGTTTCTACTTTTTCCTACTTGAGATAATTCGAGATGTGGCAAATTTTGAAATTACTTATAACAAATTTCCACATTTTTTGGAAAAAACTTTCAAAGGTTTTCGTTAAAACCGATTTTTTCAGATTAAATCGAATTCCTGAGAAGACATCTGGATTTCAAGTTTAAAATTAAAGTTTGGGAAAAAAGTAACAAATTTAAAGTTGAAATATTTTACAAAAAGAGAAAATTTTAGGACTAAAAGTTGAAAAAATAAATAAACTCCAGAGATTTGGAATTTAAAAAAAACTGCAATTTTAAGAAATACAGAAATAATTACGAGTTTAAATTTCAAATTTTCAGAAATATGTTGACATTTTGAGAAAAATTAACAATGTTTTAGCGAGAAATTTCGAAATTTTGGCAAAACAATCTGAATTTGAAAAAAAAGTCTAAGATCAAGATCAACTAATAGTTGGAGACTGATTTAAAACAAAAATATTTTTTGAAAATTCAGTCTCCAACTATCGATCTGTGCTAGTGATGTAACGAATATTCACTAGGGATGTCGATTCCTTGTTAAAATAATCGATTCTTGGATCGATTCGAATCGTGAGCAAAAGTATCGATTCCCGATAAAATTGGGTGCTGAAAGATCGATTTCCGATTAATCGCCTTGTTGGTGAAATTTTTAAACATTTCTAATAAAAGAAAAATTGAATGTTAATAATGAATTGGCGTAGATTAATTTTGAAAGTTTTTGCTTCGATTTTAAACATTAATATTTATATTTTAATTATTTATTTCTAATTAGAAAAATCCGATACATATTTATTTTCTGCTTTGTTTTTTATTTATGCATTTTTGGTTTTTTACGAAGATGTAGAAAGGGCATTCATTTATAAAAATATATTTAGAAATATGAAGTTTAAACTGGAAATTAAAGTAAAAATTTCTACTTTATTTTCCAAATTTCATCTTGTTTTGAGGAAATGTCATATATAAAATCGAAATTTCGGCTTTAATCTCGAAATTTCAACTTTTTTTACGAAATTTCAAGATAACTCGCAATTTCTTATTCTATGGTTAAATTAGGCAGATGACAGTTAAGCCCCACCAACCCTTAGATTATAAGACTATATTCTAAGCACCAACTCTTTTACAATTTAATATTGACACTTAGCAGTAGGATACGTTCAGTAAATCCAATTTTTTATTACCCAAAATTTCGACTTTTTTCTTGACATTTCAAAGTTAAAGTAGAATTTTCGAGAACAAATTCGAAATTTCGAATTCCAAGTCTACATTTTACAAAAGCGTAAAAAAGACATTGATTTAAAAAAATATTTTAAGAGATTTTGACTTTTTTCTCGAAATGTCGATTTTTTTCGAAATTTCGACTTTTTTTCTCGAAATTTCAACTTTAATCTCGAAATTTCGGATTTAAACTCGAAATTTTGACTTTAAACTCGAAATTTTGACTTTACACTCAAAACTTCGACTTTTTTCTCGAAAATTCGACTTTTTTCTTGAAATTTCTACTTTTTTCCTAAAATTTCGAGATTAATCTCGAAATTTCGACGTTAATCTCGGAATTTAGACTTGGTATCGATTTTTTTCTCGAAATTTCGAGAATAAGTCGCTCTATAATAAGCACACTCTATGGTTAAATTAGGCAGACGACAGTTACGTTCCACCACTCCTCTTTCCCAACAATCTTGACAGTTGGTAGCAGTAGGGTGTGACCAATAATTGCTATTTTTAACTAGCATTTTTGATCTTTTTCTTAGAAATTTCGAGATTGAAGTTGAAATTTCGAGAAAAAAGTCGAAATTTCGAGTTCTAAATTGAAATTCCGTGATTAAGATCAAAATTTCGAGAAAAGTCGAAATTTGAGAAAAAAGTCGAAATTTGAGAAAAAGTCAAAACTTCGACCTTATAAGCTCGAAATTTCGAGAAGAAGAGTCAAAATTTGAGGAAAACGTAAGTCGAAATTCCGATAAAAAAGTATTAATGTGAGAAAAAAGTCGAAATTTGATAAAAAGCGGAGATTTCGAGAAAAAAGCCGAAACTTTTGAGAAAAAAAAGTCGAAATTTCGAAAAAAAAAGTCGAAATTTTGATTTTAAAGTCGAAATTTCCCGGAAAATGCCGAAATTTCTATATTAAGATTAAAATTTCGATAAACAAGTTGAAATTTGGGAAAAAAAAACGAAATTTCGTGAAAAAGGTCGAAATGTCAAGAAAAAAGTCAAAATTTTGAGAAAAAAGTCGAAATTTAAGAAAAAAGTCGAAATTTCGAGAAAAAAGACGAAATTTCGAGCTTAAATTCGAGGTTTGGGCAAAAACTTTTTTAAATCGATGTCCTTTCTTCGCCTTTGCAACATTTCAAAAAAGTTGACATTTTCAGGACAAAGTCGAAATAATTTCCAGAAATAGTCAAATTTTGAGAAAAAAGTCGAAATTTAAGAAAAATGTCGCAATTTTGAAAGAAAAAAGTAGAAATGTTGAGTTTAAAGTCGAAATTTAGGTACTGAGTTCAAAATTTCGAGAAAAAAGTCGAAATTTGAGAAAAACTTTGAAATTTCGACAAAAAAGACGAAATATTTCGAGAAAAAGGTCGAAATTGAGAAAAAAGTCGAGATCTCGAAAGAGAAAAGTCGAAATCTCGAAAGAGAAAAGTCGAAATTTCGAGAGAAAAAGTCGAAATTTGAGAAAAAAGTCAAAATTTCGAGGAAAAAGTCGAAGTTTTGAGAAAAAAAGTCGCAATTTGAGAAAAAAGTCGAAATTTCGAAGAAAAAGTCGAAATTTCGAGCTTAAAATCGACATTTGAGAAAAAAAGTCGAAATTTTTAAAAATAGCATTTTTTTTTTAAATCGATTTCCTTTCTGCGCCTTTGTAACATTTAGAAAAAGTTCAAATTTTCAGAAAAAAGTCGAAATGTCCAGAAAAAATTCAAAATTTTCAGAGAAAAGAGTCGAAATTTGAGAAATAAGTCAAAACTTGAATTAAAAGTCGAAGTTTGAGAAAAGAGTCGAAATATTTAAAATAACATATTTTTTTAATCGATGTCCTTTCTACGCCTTGGTAACATTTCGTTAAATTTCGATTTAAAAATTGAAATTTCTACTTTTTTCTAGAAATTTCGACTCTAAACTCCAAATTTCGACTTTTTTTTCGAAATTTTTATATTAAAGTCGAAATTTTGACTTTAATCTCGGGAGAAAAAGTCAACATTCCGCGATTCTTTTTTTTTCAAATTGATGTCCTTTCTACGCTGTTGTAATTTTTACTTCAAAAAAAGTAAATAAACTTTTTTCAAGTTTTGTAGTGTATTTATTAATACGCCAACCACTAAATAAAAGTTTTTAAGACCGGTAACAGGTAATAAAACAACGTAGAGTAATTTTTGTGAATATATGGCAATTTTAACTACATATGTATGAAATTTTATCTTTAAATATATGGCAACACTGCACCACAGTTATCTTTCCTATTCAGTCAACGACATAATGAATGAAAAGAAATTTTAATGCTGCCATATGTTGGCTTATTAATGCAGCGATTACTAGTAGATGGAAGTAGATAATAACATAACGACATAAATACACTTACATAACAAATAAAAAAAAATTCTTATTAAATTTACAGTGACCTGCATCTAAGGTAAATCGATCCGATTCTTAGGATTTTTGAATCGTTCATTAGATCGATCCTATATTTGAGATCGATCTAAAAGATCGACCTTGAGACTTGAAAAAATCGATTTTTCGATTAATCGATCTCAGATCGACATCCCTAATATTCACATGTTTTTAATATTCGCATTAGCATTCACAAGAAATTATGCGAATATATTGCGAACGATTTGGCAATAAAACGGGAAATTATTTATGAAATAAAAATGCAACTGCTAAGGTACAGTTTTTTAAACCGGGGCCAATGGACTCTTAGGGGTGTGTTGTGGGTGCGTGGGTAGCGCAGTTAACAATATTTATTAAGATAATAACTGATAAAGTAATTTATGCAATACCATCTAATAAAAAATATTTTTAAATTCTCTTGTTTTCTTTTTCTATCAGCTAGCTACATTAGAGCAAGGTAGGTGACTTGCTTCTGCTTGATTTATAGTCAACCGAAAATGTATATTTTCAACAGCGGGAACCTTTTTCAAAAATTTCGATTTATTCCTGAAAATTAATTATTTTCTTGAAATTTACACATTTTCTTGAAAATTCGCCTTCTTTCTGTCTTTTTTCACAAAATTTCTCTGCTTCTTTTGAAGTTTTGAATTTATTCTAAAATTAATCTTCTTTTATCAAAATAGACTTTTTAGTGGTCCTTGGTTATCTTCAAAAATTGAAATACAAACCTAGAGCACCATTTGTTGTATTTTTTAATCTTTCTTAGTTTCAGAAGACAACATTTGTATTTCAATTTTTAAAATACGACTTTCTCAAAATGTTAAATTTTTATCTGAAAATTCGTCGGTTTTTTTCAAACGTCGCTATTTCTCAAAATTCGACTTTTTCTATTTTTTTTTAATTCATCTTTTTGTAAACTTCGACTTATTTATCAAATTTAGCCTTTTTCTTGAAATTTGATTTATATTTTGATAAAAAAGTAAAAACGTTTCAGATAGTAATTATCTTGAAATTTTGAAAAATATTTTTTGAAAGTTTTGAATTTTTATAAAAAGCCAAAAATTCCACAAAATTCCAATTCCAACTTGTTTCTCAAAATTTCGACATTTATCTCAATAGCGGATATTTTCTGTCGTCATATTGGGAGGGAGGAAGCTTGTTTTTCACTCAGGCGGTCGTTAAAAAAATAAATATTCAGTCCAGAAATGCTGACCCTTTTTCTTAAAATTTCGACTTTTTTTACTGAAATTTTGTTAAAAATTCGCCTTTTTTTGAAATTTCGATAAAATTTCGATTTTTCTCTCCAATTGTCGATGTTTTATTTATTTTTTTCAAAAGTTGTTTGGATTTTCGATATTTTCGATTTTTAACCTCAAAAATCGTCTTTTTCTCGAAATTTCGATGTTAATCAAGTTTTTTCAAAGGATTAGGTTTTGTATTAAATTTGATTTTCTGAAAATTCGGACTTTATCCTTTAACAGTAATTTTTTAATATAATCATTGGTCTTTTTCTAAATTACGACTTTACACTAAAAATTAAATACTCAAAATTGTACTTTTTTCTCAAGATTGGACTTTTGAATATTTAAATATTTCATAAAAATTTCGGCATTTTTTCGAGAAATTTCAATCTTTTTTTCAAAATTTGTCTTATTCTCGAAGATTCGACTAAACGCCTAATGTTTCTAAAAATGTCTACTTAAAATTGAACTTTTTATCCGAAACTCGATTTTTTCTGAGAATTCGCATATTTTTCTAAAATTGAATTAAACTGTTAATGAAAACATAAAAATTTTGGGAATAATGTTTTTACGAAATTTGGAGAAAAATATTTCCTGTAAATTTCGAGATTATTTCAAAATTTAGATAAAAATTGTAAAAGCAATATTTTTGGAAACTGGGTTTTTTCAATTTACTCTGGAAGTTGCGACTTTTCCTTCAAAATTGTGAATGCGAATGTTGGAAATGAATATTCACATTCGCATTTACGAATGTGGGAAATCCAACATTCGTTACATTCCTAATCTGTGCTCAATAATTTAACTTTTTTTTTTAGTGTGCTAATTTTGAAAAAATAGCTTTTTAAAAATAACTGAAATTAAAAAAAAAGTTACTTTTAACATTGTATACAATATTTTATTCTTTTTTCGAAATATTCATTCGCTCATTCAATTTTTAAAATGAAAATATCCATTTTAAAAAAATAAAAGGAAAATTGTATTAAAGAATTTCAAAATATAAATTGTATTATCCAAGTTAATTAATAATATTGAAAATTTCTATTGTGAATTCTTTTGTAAAAATGCTGATTATAACAAAATTTGCTACATCTTTTATTCTCAAAAAGTTCATTTTTAAATTTTAAGTGCAAACTTGCTCAAAATTTTCAGATTCTGAGAAAAACTTCAATTTCTAAGATTTAACTCGAAAATTCTCATTTTAACTGTAAAATTTTAGAAAGAAACATCATTTTTAAGTTTAATAAAGAGATTTAAAAAAATGGAAAGCTTGAAGAAAAAATTCGATATTTATAACAACAAAATTTTCAAATTCGAAGTTTAAAATCTAAACACATAATTTTGAATTTCCATACTTAATAAATAATTTCTATAAAAACTAAAATTGTTTAAAAATGTTAAAAATTTTAACATGAAATTTGAATAAAAAAGTTAATATTTCTTATTTAATATTGATAATTCAAGAAAAACAGTCAGTTGCAATAACTGAAAGCTTGAAAGCTTGAGAAATCAAGTAAGACTTATAATAAAAAAAAAGCCAGTCTCAAGTTTTAGATCTAAGCTTTAGGGAAAAATACTAGTAAGCCAACCAAACTTTGCCATAATTTAACCAAAATCGCAGCTCTTCAAACAAGAGAAGTTCCAACGATAAAACTATTTTAATTGGATAAGTAACAGCAGGAGAAACTTACCATTTTCTTTGTGAACTGGGGTGTTATTTCGACTAGGTGATTTTTTCTGGTTTTTGTTTTGTTCTGCTTTAGATGGTTCAAAATCAGATACACCAACTGAGCCTCTAGCTTCCCGTGACGATGATATTGGCAAAGGGGTATTATTGCACTCATTCTGGAATACGTCCAACATTGGGGCATCAATATCACTAACATCTGATTCAGTTAAAATCCCAGATACATTAATATCCGCAGATAAAATCTTATTCTTTTTTTTCTTCTTAGGCATCGAAGATTTACTTTTTTTCATTTTCGCTACTAAAGTGGCTCGAGCCTTTTCTACATTTTTAGATAAAGATCTATTCTGCTTGATTTGCTTACTCTTCGTCTCTTCTACAGTTTTTTCCAATTTCCTGTTCCTCTTAGCCAACTCGGCTCTTTCATGCGCAATTTTTTTATTGTTCTCTTTTTGTTCCTTTAAAACTTCTAATTCGTCATCGAGTTCTGCTGCCTTTTTATGACCTGTACCCATATCTCGTAAGGCTTCATGATACTGATTTTGTAAATCCAATAACTTTTTAGCATGCCACTGCCTCAATTTCTGCTTTCCCTCTTTTTCTATTTGTTGCATTTGTTTAATTTTCTCCTGTCTAATTTTATTCCTGATATCTTCAGCAATATCCTTCGACTGTTGTCTTACCTGGGAAAGTCTAATGAGGCGACGTTTTTCGAACTCCTGTTGAGATCTGTATGGATCTATAGCTACCATTCTGCCCGCGCGCTTTATTTTCACAGGATTCCCAGTTACTGTAACATTTATTGACATATTCGGCCGTTAGATAACCTAAATTATCGCATATTTAGGCAATTAGGACATATACTATAAATAAAAAAATATAATTGGGATAACCACTTTAAAATAAAATACACCGTGCTTCTGTCTAATCCAGTGACAATAAAAAATTGCAATAATTGGTTCAATATTTTTGGCAGAACTCGGAAAATTTTAATTCATTTTCTGGGATTTCAAACTTGTTTTGATGTTTAGCTTGTCAGTTGTCATTTTGATAACTGACATTTCTTTGATCATAGAACAATTGAATAAGGTAAATCCCCTGCTGCGGCGTTGTCACGGTAGGCTCCTAGTACTTGAATCTTCAGAATATGAAATAACTGGATATTTAATTAATTCTGCTAAACTCCTTGGACAAAATTAACACACCGCCAAGATTTTTTAAAAGAATTTTGATAATAGGTTATCTTTCAATCAGCTAAGTGTCTTAGAATTAGGATTTAGACCTTCTCTAATTTTTCAGGTCATAATTGTTTTGTTTTAAAACGGCCAATATCAGTTACTAGCTTTTAATAGCAAATAGTTTAGAATGAAGACTTGTATTAATCTCATTTTTGTTAACAGTTGTAGCAGATATATGTTTTAAAGTTATTTTACTAGTGTTTCCAAGTAAAAAAAAGAATAACTCACCAAAGAAATTTATCCGTGGAGATCGCAATATGGGAATTAACTTTGCTAAATTAAGGTTACTTAATGTGATACGCATCAAATGTTAGAAAAAAATCACTCCATCAAAAATCGCATGCTTAGACAATTTAGTGGAACAAGATCCTACATTGGAACACCAAATAAAATTGGAAAATATTCAAAGAAATGACCCAGTTCTTTGAGAATCAGCTTTCAAAAACCGAGAACCACTAAAAATGTGTTAAAGAATGAGTTATCCAGAAATTGGTAGTGTTGTAGTATTTAAATTAATTAAATAAAGCCAAATTGATAAGCAGGAGATGGGCAAGTAACGACTACTTTCCAGAGAGCCCAGAGGGCACAAAGTTAAAAGACTGGGATTTGTCAGAAATCATCGATTGCAAAAAAAGTTGCTTACTGACAGAACAAAGGTTAGCTTAAACATTCTCTGAAGGAGCATACCTGATAAAGGAATTGCTACTGCAATTGTTTGGGAAGGCTTCTGATTCGTGGCTCATACCGAGTTAGTTTGTACGTGTCTCGACATCCATAAATGCCGATTATTACCTGGAAAACTTCGATCTAAACATGCAATGCCATTTGCTCCTTTTATTTGTAGACCCAGATTTTATATTCATGTTGGGCAAAGTGCATCCCCACTTGGTGGAACAGTTTATTGACTGAAATGCAAATCTTGTACCCTGAAACCAAGAAAGATTAAAAACACAACAAAGGTTGCTCTAACGCGTTTCGATAGCCAAGCTATCATCTTCAATATCTCTTTGAAGATGATAAAGCGTTAGAGCAGCCTTTGTTATGTTTTTAAATCTTTCTTGGTTTCAGGAGACAGGATTAGTATTTCATTTTTGAAGATAACCAAGGACCAGTTCGTTCCAACAAAGGTTATTAACTACTTGCTTGCTGTCGACATTTCGTTAATAAAACGGCCACCTTAATTACCCATCTCAACCTCATTAAAAATTAATGGAACCATCTTAAAAAAAGTAAATATTTTGCGCTTACAGTTTGGGAGCCACTGATTAAGCCTACTACAAAAATTGATGTAAAATATGGCAACGCTGCACATGTTCTATGTTTAAGTTACGTTATCGTAACATGTCAATAACTGACAAAAAAATTTCCAAACACAACAACCATTAAATTTGTTGGTTATCTTAGTTACTACAATTTGTTAAAAAAAAAACTGTGAAATGGGGGTCCCGAAATTTTTTCGTTATATGAGCGAACGCTATCCCTGTTTAAGCGAGCAAGTGAAAGAATATCAGGTAATTTTAAACTCGAATATAATTGTTTTGTTAACTTGGGCAATATTGCAGATCCCAGAATTTGACAATTTGTACTTGGACATGAATGGTATAATTCATATGTGCTCCCATCCTGACGACAATAATCCCCATTTTCGAATAACGGAAGAAAGAATATTTAAAGATATTTTCCACTACATTGAGGTGCTTTTTCGTATGATCAAACCTCAAAAATTATTTTTCATGGCTGTTGACGGTGTTGCACCCAGAGCCAAGATGAATCAACAAAGAGGGCGAAGGTTTCGTTCTGCGAAAGACGCAGAAAAACTTGAGAAAGAAGCAAAAAAGAGAGGCGAAACACTTCCCACTGAGTCGAGGTTCGACTCAAATTGCATAACGCCAGGTACCCCTTTTATGGCAAGGCTTCAGGAGCAGTTGAAATATTTTGTTGTTGAAAAAATTACCACTGATAAAATGTGGCAAAAATGTAAGGTTATTTTGTCCGGACATGAGGTAAGAAATACTTATTTTGTTAAAAGTTTAATTGTATATGTTACGGCTAAAATGAATACTTGGTTAGTTTTAAAACTAACCAGCTAGCTTGCAAACATTCTGAATTAGCTGCTATTTTATAGAAATCAGCCATTTCCAAGAAAAAAGCGGATGCTAAATCGTGAGTTTAGAAACTATCTGGCTAGTATGCAAACTAATTATTTGTTTTGGTTTATTTATACATTTTATGTGATTGTTTTCACATTAACCAAGTATTTTGTTAAGTTTGTGTACTAACAGTTCCTACTAGTGGCTAATACGGTTACTGCAATCGTTTTAGCTTCCCAAAATAGCAAGTTTACTGATTAGTTCATAAATTAACTAAAAGGATAAGCAATAACTGGAAGCTAGAATCTCAAGTAACAAGAGTGAGGTTATGTGTAAGCTAGTTAAGAATTATTTCATTTATATGCAAAAACTGCTCTCGATTGAAACTGTGAAAGGTATGGAAAGTACACTTTGAGCAACATTTGAATATACTTCAGTATCAAGAAGTAATCAGGATTACATTAAATGCCAATGTAGCAAAAGGTGTATAACAAGAAATGTAAATACGTCAGCTTTAGATAGCACTATCAGCTGTCCTAATTTGAGTGGAATATTTCCAATTTTTTAATTATTTGTTCTGTGTTCTATCTAACTTGCAAATATTTCTGGTTTTTGACAGTTCAAGCTTCATGGCTGTCAGAACTAAATTTACAATTTTTAAAAGTTTCCGATTTCTTGGACGACGATAATTGTGCGGCATTTTTTTAGTGGATAAGGGTTGTTTATTAGTGTACCCCTTGCTTTATTTTGAAAACTCAACAATTCTATTTGATACATTAAAATACCACAAACAGTAAATGCCTCCAAAGCAAAGAATATAATTACTCATTTGTTGTTTTTATGATAAATTAGAATATTTGGAAAAAGGATTTGTCTTACATTTATGTGATGAAATTAACTCGTGAATCCGCCTTTTTAAAATACCAGAGCACTTATATTAATTAATAGAGACTGAAATAAATTTTGCAAATTTTCAGTTAATATCAAAACTAGCCGCTATTATATTAAACTTACTCAAAATCCTCATTTTAACCATAATAAATAGATAGTTTGCATATTGATTAGCTAGTTTCTAAACTATCAACTGATTATCTGCTATTTTGCTGGAAACTGCTGATTCCTTCAAAATAGCAACTTTGTTAGTTATTTTGAAAACAAACTGGTTATTTTAAAAACTAACCAAGTATCCATTTTAGCCGTAACTTATATAAATAAAAGAATAGTAAGTTTAATAAATAAAAGCAAGAACTGAAAATATAAATTTGGAATTATGAAACTGAAAGTTGAAATTTCCAAAAACAAAAAAAACGATGTATAAAACACTTGAGTTTAAACCCAAAGTTTAAAGTTAACATGTTAAGCACCACCATGTTTAAAAAAAGCATACTTTTTGAAGGCGATCCAAAAAATTTAGCCTTTTTAAGAAATCTGGGTTTTTTAAACTTATTTTCACTTTTTTTTTTAAAGTTTGATCGCTCGAGTACTCGATTTTTTTAAGAATTTTTTAACTCAAGTTTTGCTAACCTTTTTTAAGGTCGCATTACAAACTAGAAATTATGACTTTTTCAGGACAATTGCAAAAATTAGTTATAAATTCTGAATTTTTGTCATAAACCCGAGTTTTTCCGAAATTTCGACTTCATCATTAAACTTTAGATTTTAAAATGAACAGTTTTTATTTTTCTAGTAACATTTCTACTTTGATTTTAAGATTTAGACTTTTTCTCAACATTTAGATTATTATTTTATAAAAAAAATGTTTTTTCAAGAGTACGAAGAGTCGACCTTTACTTCAAAGTCCCAAGCTTACATTTTTGGTTCTAGGTTTTTTTAAATTATTTTAATTTTAAACTTAAAACTTCGTTAATTTTTCAAAAATGTATGCTTGTCTCAGATTTCCAAGTTTAGGTCTATTTTAAGAAACCCAAAATTGCAACTTTTTTTAAAAAATATGAGTCATTTCAACTTATTTCGATTTCGTAACTTTTAAACTTTATTAACGTTTAAAAAGCAATAAATATTAAAAATTGCACAATGTTTCAATGAATATTTTTTAAATATCTGTTGCTTTTTAATTGTTAATAAAGTTTAATAGATATGAATATTAAAGAATTCCACAAAGTAAGGGTTGGAAATGTCAACCATTTCGATTTTTTGTTCAAGCATTTAAATATTTAAGTTTTTTAGGTATTGCATATTTTTCTTTTCTTTTTTCCCTTTTTCATTTTCGAGTTTTTTGCATAAAATTTTGAGCATTTCTTTTAATATAAATTTCGAGTCGTGGAAATTTGAACCATCATTTCAAAATTCAGGCTCAGTTACTTTTTGTTTTATTTTTTTGTTAAAATTTCGAATTTTTTAAAAAATTTCGATTTCCATAAAATTAAGAGTTTTTTTCCCGTAATTTTCAATTTTTAGTTTCTTCTAAAGTTTCGATTGCAAACTGAAATTTTCTACAATTTCGTTTCTTAGTTATGATAAACTTTCAAGCTTGCATATTCAATTTTTATTTTCAAAGATCGATTATGAACTCAAAAATTGGACATTTTCTCGAAAGTTCGAGTATCAACTAGATTTGTAATAATGTTCAATGTTGCCAACAACAAGTTTTGCATTCCTCGTAAAATTTCGCTTTTAAACGTTTTTTTTTTTGTAAATTCCAATTCTTTCAAAGTTCAATATTCCTCAAAAGTTTGGGTTCAGATTTGAAATTTTGTATATCAAAGATATTCTAAGGATTTTTTCTCGAATTTTTCAGACTCCTGGTGAAGGCGAACATAAAATCATGGATTATATTAGGTATCTCAGGTCCCAACCGGGCTATGACCCTAATACTAGGCACTGCTTGTACGGTTTAGATGCGGACCTTATAATGCTTGGTCTTTGCACACATGACCCCCATTTTTCACTTTTACGGGAAGAAGTAAGTTAAATGTAATAATGTAGCTTTAACATACTAATAACATGTCACAGGTTAAATTTGGAAAAAAATCGACAAAAAGGAATTCAGTTCCCGAAGAGATTAAGTTTTATTTACTGCATCTCTCCTTGATGAGGGAATACTTGGAGTTAGAATTCGCATCTGTTAAAGACAAACTGACTTCTTTTAAATTTGACATCGAAAAAATAATAGATGATTGGGTTCTCATGGGTTTTTTAGTTGGCAATGATTTTATACCTCACTTACCAAATTTGCATATTGCAAATGGTGCTTTACCAATTTTATACAAAGCATACATGGAAATTTTGCCAACTCTGGATGGTAATAGAATTTATTTTATATTTAACTGCTTCTACAGTAATCTTTTAAGGTTACATTAACGAGGCGGGTTTTCTTAACTTAAGCCGGTTTGAAACCTTTATGAAAAAGTTGGGGGAGCTTGATGTTGAAAATTTCGAGGAAGTCCGAGACGATTTGTTTTATATGGAAGCCAAAACCGGACGAAAGCAGGAACCTTTTACTAAAGTGACTGTAAATGTTGAAATTTATGTAAATTGTGGATGTTAAAATGATTAAATTGTAGACCAAACCTAAAGATTTGATTCAGTGGCAACCTGAAGATGACGATTTTAAAGAGGAGACTTTGCAGCCTCAAAAACCGAAGGATCCCGGTTTGGAGGCCTTAATTAGGGCTACAGAAGATATGGTGAGTAAATCAAATACAGCGTTTGTCTAACATGGGGTTCAATAAAAGCTAAGTGTTTGTTGTTGAGTATAATCCCAGAACACGTCCAATTTTATTTGATAAAATTAGTAGACTGAATAAATAGACATAACAAATTTCACAGAGCGTGTCATGCTTTGATAACTAGAAGCTAATTGACAAAAAAAGAGAAAATTATTAATTTAAAGACTAATTTAAATGAATAATTACGATTTTGCTTTCTATTGTAATGCATAGTGAATTTCAAAACTATTGTTTTTTTGTTACACATACATTCTAAATTAAAAAAAACTAAATTGCTCAACCAACTTGCTTAAAATTAAGGGATTTCTACTTCATTTAGCGGATTTATGTCGCGCTTGCTTCAGAAATTTGTAGGGATTTGGACAGGTCACTGTCGATTAAATGAACACCTCCACAGAATGGAAATTATAAACGACCTGAGTTCTAAGAGGTGTTTAGAAGAAGATAAGAATGTCGAGCACGTGATGTGTCACTGCCCGGCACTAGCATCAATCAGAGGGTCCATGCTGGGCGACTTCTGGCCTGGTGTGGCAAGTTTGAGAGAGGCGCATCCAAGGGATGTTCTTGTTTCTCGACAAGGTTGGGTAGCCAAGAACACCTCAATCACGGCGACAGCACAATGGGCCCGGACTGGTGGCCTAAGTGCTGTGCTAAACTCTAGGCAACCCAGCTAGAATCCAGAAAGTTGCCATTTCTCAAAAAAACCTGAATATATTTCGAAGCGAGTTCAAAAAAACTCAAAATTGCTAGAAAAAGTCAAAGTTCCGAATTTACAATTAAAATGAAAAAAGAAAAAAAAACTGAAAGTCAAAACTGGGAATTTTAAAATCTTAAGTTGAAATTTCTAGAAAATATTCAAAATTTTGGATTATAATCAAAGTTGAAAAAAGATCAAACAAAGTATAAAGTTGGTATTTTCAAAGTTGTAGGTTCTGGAAACAGTTCAATATTTAAGAAATTAGCCGAATCATAAATTTTAATAAATAAAGATAAATATTTTGAAATTTTGCAAACATTGTTGGGGAAAAATAAAATGGTCAGTTTAAAGTCAAAGCCTGAATTTTTAGTAAATGTCAAAATTTTGAAAAAAAAAGCTATGTTTATAAAGTAAAAATAAACAACACAATGATTATAATTAAATAAAAATTGATTGCTTTTTTTTTCCTAAATGCAATTAGAATGTGAAGAAAAAATCGATAATTCGAGTTAAAGTAAAATAGTTGGGAAATCAGTTAAAATTTCATATTTAAACTCAGAATGTTCATAAATAAGTCGAAATTTTTATTAGCACAGCTTTTGATACTTTTGAAACTCTTATAGTTAAAAAAGTCCAGATTATTATTGATTTTTTTATAGTGTTTGGATTCCACGGAAGAATCTAATGATGACGAGGACGATGCCTTTGAAAATTACAAAAAGTGTTACTATAAAAACAAATTAGAATATGAGAATGTGACCCCGTAAGTTTCCTATTGCTTTTTAAGCTCCCAATATGAATCATTTTTTAAAACAGGGATGTGTTACGGGATCAAGCAGAAGGTTATGTTAGGGCAATCCAGTGGAATCTCCATTACTATTACAATGGTGTGTGTTCGTGGTCATGGTATTATCCCCATCATTATGCACCGTACATCTCAGATATTAAGGGTTTTTCTGACTTGAAATTAGAATATGAACTTGGGAAGCCATTTTTGCCTTACGAACAGGTATGTCTAATTTTTTGATTAGAATGTTGTCTAATTTTGTTTTTAGCTGCTGGCAGTGTTGCCTTCTGCTAGTAAAAATCTTTTACCGGAATGCTACCAAAACCTCATGACACATGATAGCTCGTCTATTAAACAGTATTATCCTGAAGATTTTGAAACTGATTTAAATGGGAAGAAGCAAGAGTGGGAAGCTGTTGTTCTTGTGCCTTTCATTGATGAGGTAGTTATTTAATTAATGCTGTATATTGGTTAATTTTTCTCAAATAATGTTTTCTAGAAAAAATTGTTAGAAGCAATGAAGTTGTGTAATGATAAGCTGACGCATGAAGAAGCTAGTAGAAATAAGCATGGGCCTATGCATGTTTACATATATTCAGACCAAGATTTCGACCTCTACGAGTCTCCTGGATATTTTCCCAATATCGCTCATCACCATGCCAATATTAAGACTTTAGATATCGAGCAAATTAGAGTACCTATTGATAAATTAATAAAAGGTGCTTACCCTGGTGTGTTGCTCGATGTTTTCTATCCCGGTTTTCCCACTTTGAAACATCTAGATTACAAAGCAAGTTGAAACAACAAATAAAACGCACCAGTTAAAGTTATTTTATTTTCTAGGGCGCACTTAAGAAAGCTAAAGTGAAAGTTTTTGAACAGCCGAGTAGAAATGAAAGCATGATTATTTCTATTTTACCTAAAGAAGAGATTACTGAAGCTATACCTCATCAACTTCTGGGAAAGAGTGTATTTGTTGCTTGGCCCCATTTAGTTGAAGCTAAGTAAGTAAACAATCAGAAGCTTGGTTTCGTTTTTTTTTTGTCTGGCTATGGCTCTGGCACTGATGTCTAAATTTTATTTTATTGGCACTTTGTTGGAGTAGAATATATATAGGGTAAATAAATTGCATTTCTATTGACCAATGCTGGATTGACACGTTCCAATTCTAGATGAATTTTATCCAATTTTTTAGGGATTGTCCAAAGTTTCGGTTTTGGCCAGTTTAAACCTAGTTTTAGTTGAGCTTTCGATTTCCGTCCAAAATTAACTAAAAGTTCTCATTTTTAAGTTGAATTAGTTGAAATACAAATCTTGTCCCCTGAAACCAAGAAAGATTAAAAAACACAACATTTGTATTTCAATTTTTGAAGATAACCAAGGATCATTCCGTTCCACCAAAATTTTTGAATTAGTTACTTATTTTTTTTAACTTATCCCTGATGGATTAATATTGTTGTGGCAAATGATCTAGACGGTTTTCTTATTTCTTAACATATTTTTTCATAAATATCAACAGCAATAATAAATATATAAATGTTGTAATATTTCATAGAATCAGTCAGATTTAAAATTTACAAAAATGTAATGTGGGTACTTCTTTAAGGATCATATCCATATCTAATAAAGCAGAAAAGTATATTTACATGGGAGAGGGTGGTCAATACAACGTTGAACCAGCAGATTCAATGTTTGATCAAGAAGTAGAATTCATCACCGAATAGTAAGTTCCAAATTTCTAATAAATGTCAACAACACAATAATGCAATCATTTACAGTTACAAGACTCGTATGGGAATAGAAGTGGGCAAAACCAAAGTGCTAGTCAAAGTGCAGGTAATGATTGGGCGACGTTATGCCTTTACTCCCAATGGACGTGTAAATTTGGAAAAAACATTTTCAAAAGTGACTGCTAATTATCCTTTACAAAGCATAGTGGCGGATATCGCTTATTATGATAATAATCGGTCAACTTATCAGGATATACAGAGCTTATTCACTGTTGGCAGTAAGTGTTTTACACTTACTAATCCATATTATGGATCTATAGGCACGGTAAGTATATACTTATGAGGAGGAAAGTACCATAAATGTAAGGAAATATTGATGAAACGAAAATTATTTTAAATTTCTTTTTATTGTACCCTGTTATTCCTTTTTATCAGGCTAAGCATTATTTGCGATAGAAGCAAACTAAGATAGTTTAGTAAGCACGGGCAATATTTCTAGGAAAAATGTAAATAATTTTTTAAAGAATTATAGAGCGTGTCCCACAGGATCTCGGATATCCACAGGCGCAGGCAGGATTTACTTCAGAGGGAGGCAACATTTTGAAAAGACCTATACATTTTCATTCATTCATAGTATCCAAACATCTTTTCCTAGCATTTTTACTTCTCTGCCTACATTAAATTTTGACTTATCTAGATATTTTGAAATAAAAACTTGATATTTAAAAAAATTCTTTTATCCAAATTGGAAAAGAAATATTTTTGTCGGAATTGTTGCTGCTATTATTAAAATTTTGGTCTAATTTTTAAGCAATTAACTAACTCAATAATATTTTTCTCATAATACACACTTTTATTTCAATTTTGACAGATGTAATATTATGTAATTTTGAAATTTTAGGTAAAAGTTGAAGTTGCCAAGAAATATTTTTCTCCAAAGTTCTAAAAAACATTCTTTTCCAAATTTTTACATTATTTCTTAAAATGTATACCAAATTACGAGGAAATACAGAAATTTTGAAAAAAGTTGGATTTTCGAGAAAAATAATCGGAATTTTAAAAACAAAATGTTTTCAGATAAAAGTCGAAATTTTGAATAAAAAGTCAAAATTTGAGGAAAGAAGTCGAATTTTGGGAATAAACCTGAAATTTTCATAAAAAAGACAACTTTTGGAAATAATTCGAAATTCAGCAAGAGGACTAACTTTCGATAGTCCCAATTTTAAGAAAAATTGCAAAAAAAGCCAATCCAAAAAAACTTGAAATTTCCAGAAAAAAACCGAAAGATGAAAGTAAAACTTTGAGTACAAAATAAAACTACAAAAAAAGATGAATTTCGAAGAAAAAGTGAAATTTTGCAAAAATATTGTAATTTAAATTGCGGGAACAAAAACTACATTTTTAGAAACAAGTTGTTTGCAGAAAAAGGACAAAAATTTAAAGAAAAGTTTTTGGAATGAAAGTTGAAATTTCGGAAAGAAAGCGAAATTGCGAGAAGTTGAAATGTAGAAAGAAATTGGAATTTAGGGAAAGATGAATTTCGAAAAAAAAAAATTTGAAGAAGTAAATGATGTCAAATTTTGAAATTTTCAACAGAAGCTCAAATTTTGAGAAATAAAGCCGAAATCTGGAATTAAAACCGAGATTAAAAAACAGCACTTTGGGGGCAAAACGATATTTCCAGAATTAATTTTCAAAAAAAAGTTAAGTTTTAAGGAAAAGTATAATTTTGAGGAAAATAGTCAAAATTTGACAACAAAAGCAAATTTTTTTAAAAGAGACGAATTCTTTGAAAAGTCGAAATTTCTATAATAAAGTGGCGAATTCGAGGAAGAAGCCGAAATTTGCAGGGACATTTAAAAAGAAAGACATATTTTGAGAAACAATTCGAAATTTCCAGAAATGTGGATTTTAAAAAGTTCGACTTTAAGGACAAGTAGAATTTTCAGAAAAATAACGAAGTTCCGGAAAAAAAGACATTTGAAAAATCAATACTTCAAGAAAAAAAATTGAAATATTTAGAAAAGTTAAAATCTTCAGAAACAAAATGTGAAATTTTCAGATAAAAGTCAAAATCTAGAGAAAACCCTTGAGAAAAATGAAATTTTAGTAAGGAATAACGAGGTGGGTCTTTTGAGGGAAAAGTTAAAATTTTAAAAAAAGTGGAAATGTCTAGTAGAAAGTTAAATGTTGCGAAAACAGTCGAATTTTTTTTTAAGTTCAGTCTACTCGCAAAGGGCATCCCCATTATGCCTTCAGATAACGCGAGTAGGATGTGGAAACAAGGATATATGACAAACAAGGATAGGTTGAAATTTTTGGGAAAATTTTGTTCGATTACGAATTCCATATCTTAGAAGTTCTATAGATAAAAGAGTCCCCATAGACAGAAGTCTTTACTGTGTCAAGCTGGAAATAAAATCGAAATTTTTAAAAAATACGAACTTTGAAAATAAATTTAAATTTTTACAAAAAACTAATTTTAAAAAAAGTGCTTATTTTACAAAAAATTGTAAGGTTTCCAAAAAAAATGCACGATTTTTGAAAAACAGTTCGAAAATTGCAAAAAGAAACCGAAATTTAAAAAACAAAATTTTTAAAGAAGGTAAAGATTGAAAAAAAAATTCGAATTTCGAGAATATGGAATTTCCGAAAACAAAAGACGAATTTTGGAGGAAAATTCAAAATGTACAAAAACGTTGTTAAATTTTGAGTTGAAAGTTAATATTTCGGGAAAGATGCACTTTAAGAAACGAATTTTGAAATTTATAAGACAATATTTTGAAAGAAAATTAATCTTTGAGAAGAAAACTAAATCGAGAGAAAAAATCAAAATTTAGAAAAAAAAATCAGAATCCAGAGGGAAGGCGAATTTTATGAAAAAAATCGAAATCTAAAGAAACAGAAAATATCGAATTGCCAGATAATAGTTAAAATTTCCAGGAAATGAATAAATGAGACAAAGACAAAATTAAAACGTGGACATTTCCAGAATTTCTGATTTTTAAAGAGTCGATTTTTTTTAAGTTCAATCCACTCGCAAAAGACAACCTCATTATGGAGTAAGATTGTCAAAATAAGCCGAATTTTTAGTGAAGGGTGAAATTTCGGAAGTAAAAAAAACGAATTTGGAAACAAAGTTGAAATTTCAATAAAAAAACAGAAATTTTGAGAAGAAGTCAGAATTTCCAGACATTCGGATTTCTAAAAAAAATCGATTTTCAAATAAGCCAAATTTTTAGCGAATAACAAAAAAAAAGCGAATTTGGAACAGAAAGTCGAAATTTGGAGTGGAAAAAATCGAAACTTTGAGAGACAGATTTTCAAAAAAGGTCTCATTAAAAAAATCGAATTTTAAGTAAAAAATCGAAATTTCAAAAGAAAAACTAGTTTGGAGTAAAAATGAAAATTACCAGAAAAAGACGAATTTTGACGTAAAATCGAAATTTCTAAAAAAAGAACTTCTCGACTGAATATTGCATTCTGTATTTCTATGGTTGCCAATAAAAATAATTTTCCTTCCTTGTGTGCAAAAATAATTACGTTCTATCAGTGGACTCATGGAGGGCTTGATCGTCCTCGATCTTCCCATAAATCTACACCACATGAACCAATAGTAGCTAACTATGGATTGACTATAAAGAGTGAACTGCAAAGGTTGAATGGTTTATCAAAGTTAAATTTTGAAATTCATACCAAAAATGATAAAAATTTATTGCGAGTACATCAAATTGATAGAAAACTTCAGTTCTTTTTGATTTAAGTTATGTGCCACTGCAAAAATATTTCAAAATTTATATCTTTGAAAATCGTCAGCCTCTTTCATACGTTTCAGTTGATAATGGAACCTGGATATAGATAAATTTACACAATAAAAAAGAATCATAAAGATCAGATAAATTTTTACTTTATATTTTAGGTGAAGGAATATGGAGAAGCTCAAAATGGTAGAGTCAAGCTTTGCATCACCATAAATGAAGAACCAGATTTCACTCCGGTTACCGAAATAGAAAAGAACATAAGATACAATTACAAGTCGGCAACTTTGGCGGCTAGTCAATTAGGTAGGCAGCAACTCTATCGTTTTACCTATAATTGTAACGTTTTTCCATTTTAGCAATTTCAAACCATACCTTTTCTCGAGTTACTGGAACTATTTACATCACCGTGCCAAACGGTGAAGGAGGATTGAAAAATATAAATGTGGGACTTGATTTGAAACTTAATAAAAGAAATTTGGAAACACCCGGTTACACGAAAAAGATCGATAATGTTTGGTATTACACTGATAAGGTTATTAATCTGGTCAGAAACTACATGAACGAATTTCCCGAAATTTTCCAATTTTTGACTCATTCAGGCCAAAATGATCCAGCCAGTGCTGAGGAAGCATTTGGTTATGAAAGGTACGTTTTTAAGTTTACTCCTCTTGCTCCCTCCTACTCCCTCTGCTCTTCCCCCTTCTTTTTTTTCGTTTCCTTCTGTTTCTACCCCCTCTTCTTCCTTTCCTTTCTCCTTTTCTTGTTCTTCCCCTTTTCCCCTTCTTCTTCCCATTTTTTGTATTTCCTCTTCTACTTCTTCCTTTTCTTCCACCATGAATTCTTCCTCTTGTTCTTTCTCTTCTTCCCTCCTATTCCTCTCCTTCTTTGTTTTCTTTTTCTTTCTATTCTCCCTCTTCTTTTCTTCTTCCTCTTCTCCCTTTTTCCTCTTCTACTTCTTCATCTTATTTTTTTCCACTTCTTTCTCTTCTTCCTTTTTTTTGCTTTCTCTTCTTCCTTTTTTTCGCTTTCTCTTCCACTTCTTTCTTTCTTTTCTGCGCTTTATATTCTTGCCCCCCTCTGCTTTTCTTCTTCATCTATTTACTCTTCTGGTTCTTTATATTATTTCTCTTTTTCTTCTTCCTCTTCAACTTCTTTTCCCCTTCTTCCTCCTTTTCATTTCCTTTTTCTGTTTCATCCTCTTCTTCTTCTTCTTCTTCTTCTTCTTCTATCTCTCCCCCTTTTCCCCCTTCCTCTTTTTCGTATTTTTTTCCTCTTCTACTTCTTCTTTTTTTTCCACTTTCAATCTTCCACTTGTTCTTCCTCTTCCTATTGATATCCTTCCCCTTGTTCTTCTTTTCTTCTTACTCTTCTACTTCTTCAGCCTATTTCTCGTTTTTCCTTCCCTTTCCACTTCTTTCACTTCTTCCTTTCTTTAGCTTTCTCTTCCACTTCTTCCTCTTTTTTTTATCTTTTTCTTCTTACCCCTCCTCTTCTTTTCTTCTTCCTCTTCGAATTATTTTTATTCTTCTTCCTTCCTTGCTTTCGCTTCTTCCTCTTCTTTTTTCTCTTCCCCTTCTTATTGCCCTTGTTCTTCTTTCGCTCCTTCCTCTTTCTTTTCTTCTACCTCTTCTTTCTTTTCCTCTTCTACCTCATCTTATTTGTCTTTTTTTCTTCCTCTTCTTCATTTTTCTTCATCACCTTTTTCTTTTTGTTCTGCTTCTTCTTTTTTCTTCTTTTGTTTGAAATCTGCAAAATCATACTCCAAAAGTAATGCAAGTGTATTTTTTTATAATGGGCGTCTTTTGAATATCGCTTAAGAAACATCGAAAATATGTTTCAAATGTTTTTCCAAAATTTTGAAATAAAAAAAATATTGATTTCAAACTTCAAATTTCGAGTCTTACAGTAGAATTCTCAATTTAATATAAGATGAATATATTTCGAAAAAAAAGACCTTAAACTTTAATCTTTGAAAGTACCAGCCTATTCAGAAATTTAAAACGAAAATTTTGATTTCAATCTTGAAATTTCTAGTAAAGTTCAGAATTTTGAATGTAATTGTCAATGTCACTTTTTCTTAAATGAAATGAATGACAACTGTGATTAAACTTGAAGTTTGAAGAAAAAATGACGAATTTTCAAATTTTAAAATCAACAATTCCAAATTAAATTTGAATTTTCTACTTAATTCTTAAATCGACTATAAATTTAAATTTCGGAGCTAAAATATTAAGAAAGATTTCGAAATTTTCCATAGTAATGTTAAATGTCAGGAAAAGTCCCACGTCCTTAAAAATATCTCGAAAGTTTGATTTTAAAAACCGAATCTATGAAACTTCAATTAAAAGTTTCAAACTTATTTCAAATATGACACAAAAATGTTGTGATTATAGTCCAAATTTCAAGAAATTTTGAGATGAAAATTGAAATTTTGTGACTAAAACCGAAATTTTGAAACTAATATTAAAATTTGGAGTAAAAATTTGACATATCCTGGAATAATCGGTATCTCGTGCAAATTTCGAATTTTAAAAAATATTTCAAAAAATAAAATCACTCTAAATGTAAAGCGATCTCTGAAAAAAAGTACAAACTTTGAGGTAAAATCGAAGTCGACGCTAGAAATCGAAATTACCGGAAAAAAATAAAAGTTTTGAGTAAAATTTGATACTTAGTTATTTTAAAAAATTAGATATTTCAAATTTATGCTAAAAATTTGAAAATAATAAATGGAATTTCGAGAAAATATTCAAAATTTGAAAGCAAAATATTTCCTTTAGAATTTTCGGCCCTCTAAGCAATTTCTACTTTTCTCTCCTTTAAGCAATTGCTACTTTTCTCTCCTTCAAATTTTCAATTTCTACTTAAAATTTTGACGTAAGTTCAAGGTTTTTGAACCGCATACGTAGAAATTCTGATTAGGTTTCTGAACCAGGAGTAAACGCACTTCTGTCAAACGTAAAACCTGGTCCGAAATCCGTGCGTTTCCGGACATTCTGAATCTGAATTCTTGATTCAAAAACCTAATTTGAATTGCGTGCGTATGCGACCTCAAACTTAAATTTTTGACTTTGTTTCTAAAATTTTATGTGAAATCTCGAGAAAAAGTTAATTTTCAATCGAACTATCGAGACAACATTTGAAGAAAATAGTATTTCGAGTAAAAATTAAATATCGCAGTCTTCAAAAAAAAATCTGTTATTTCCGTTTAAAACTGAAATTTTGCAGAAAACAGCCGAATTTTGAGAAAACACTGAAAATTAAAAAAATTTGTGGAAATTTTGATTTTTTTTAATTTTATTTCTTTTTAAAAAGTTTAAAGTTTTTATTTCAAATTTTTAGTTATTTATCTTTCTTGTATTTTGGATTTACAACCGAATTTTTCAAATTTATTTTATACCAAGCAGTCCCAGTTTATTGTCTGTTTAATGCCAGGTTCGTTTTATTACTGAACACTTAAGTAATTGCCAAAATTGATAAGTTATTTTCGATGTGTTTCATTTATTTTTTATTGGATTTTCTTCGCCAATTGCTTCTTCCACAAGCTGACTAAGAAAAAGCCAATAAAAAATGAGTGAAATTAGTACAACTTCGTAAAGAAGGTGCAGAGAATATTTACTTTCATCGTGTCTAATTTGTGTTGCAGCGAAGAAAAAGTGAAAGCGATTCAATCTTGGTTGAAGGCATTACCAACTCACCACGCAGAAAGAAGAGTTTGTGGAAGCGCCGTTGCAGAACCGGAAGTTGTAGCCGAAATAGAAAAAATAGTGGAGGCTTTTAACAATTCTAAAAGACCAGCGCAGCAAGTGAATTTGCAAATAAAACCGAATTTCTTATATAAGGCAAGTTGATTATTACTAATTCGTATTAACCAAAATTTTTTTAACCTTTGTTTTTCGCAATACTGAAGTGATTCGAATTAGAAGTTTTGACATTTGCGGTGAAAATTTATTTTGCAGCCAGAAATCAGTTCAGGTAACGTGGCCCCTGATCCAAATGCTGAAATCAGATTATTAGATCGCGTCGTCAACGTCCGAGAAGGTTACACTGTTCCTCTGGGTTTAAAAGGTACTGTCATTGGAATTCACGAACCTGCAGATGGTGATGGTGATCTCGTCTATGACGTCGTTTTCGATTCTCCTTTTGAAGGCGCCATAAGTTGTAATTGTTCTGCTGACAGGGGCTATCTAGTGCCTAAGTATTCTTTAATCAATATTTCTCATGGTCTGAGATTAAGACAAAAGACAGGTGCACCATGTAAGTGACTTCTTTTCAATTAGTTGTTTACGAGATAACGTACCTATCTAACGTTTTAGTAAACTTTATGAATCAGCAGAAGAAGGATTATGCTTCAACTTTATACCATAAACAACCTAACTATCAAGAGCAAGCAAATTATGCACAAAATTCACAATCAAGATATTACCCGCAACAGCCTAACTATTTCCAGCAGCAGAAACCCAATAGCCAGCCGAGTTCAGCTTTCGTTTTCTATAATTATAACAATCAGGGCAATATTCACAACATAAGCCAGAATGTCCATCGTGGCGGACAGAATATACCTGCCAAACCGGGCCAATATCCCAATTATCAATTTAGTAATGACAATAGTGGTTACCAGTTGCAACCGCAGGCGAACCCTAATCCTTACTTTTTTCAAAATGCAGTGCAATTTCCTCAACGGAATGCTCCGAATAGGGCAGGAGGTAAGGGTCCAAATCAGCATGATGAGGCGGGAAACTTTTCACAAGTAAAGGAAATTAAAGACAAAAGTAACCAAAAAGATTTTATGCCTCAGTTTAATTTACAGGGATTGGTTCAAAAGGTAAATGCTTACAGATTAGTAATGCTTATTAATTAATTAAATTAATTTCAGAATGCTAGGTCATCGAAATCCGCTACAACTATTAAAGGTAGACAAGTAAAGGAAGATGCAGCACCAGTTACTTTGCCTGAAACAAACAAGGTATGTAAGCATGACTTGTAATTTACTAAAAATAAATCCCAAACCGTTATAGTATGTATTTTTCAAAATTGGCCTTCTTTTATCCAATAGTGTGTGTAATATGAAAATCTGAATATTCCGAGTTTATTCTTAAATTATCTATTTTTATCTCAAAATTTCAACGTTAAACATCCGGTTTTAACATTGGAAATGTTTATGTTCTTATATGGGAAACAAATTTCAAGTTTTCGTTCAAGGATAAAAGATAGCGGTGTCGCGAGAGGGAGCGATCGAGTCGAGTGACCTAGACAGCATCTCGGTTCGCTTGCGTGAAGACTAGTAGAGGGTGGAAAATGTTCACTTACAAACGGCACTAACGGCAATGTGTCGTAAAATACCATGTCTCCGTTGGTTGCAGGAAATGCGAAATCTGTGAATTTCCCCTCAAAGTTGAGATATTGAACTTCCTAGATTTCACAACTCGAAATTTAAAAAAAAAAGTTTAATGAATGAAACTTAAAATCTCAACTTTAAACATTGTTGTTTTGACTTCAAAAATTGTATGTTTTAACTCGTTTCGAGCGAAAGGTTCATAATTTATAAAACAAAAATTGAAGTTTTGACCCGAAATTTCTAAAAAAAAGTTAGAATTTTGAGAAAAACTTGACATTTGTAAAAAAGTTAAAAATTTCAATAACATTTCGACTATTCCTCTTTCTCCTCAGAAACTTCTAGAACAAATTTGGAGACTGAAGTCGACATTTTGAGGAAAATCATTCTTATAAACTTAATTTTTCCTTTAAAAGTTCTTTCAAAGTTTTCGCTTGGTACATACAGTAAATTTGGAATTTTGAGAAAGCAGATAACAGGATAATCCTAAAATTTATGTTAAAAAAATTCACAAAATATCAATAAATAAAATAACGCATTCATTTTAAATTTGAATATTCCACTTTTTCTAGAAATGCTCCTCTAGACTTTAAAATTTCTTAAAAAAGTCGAGATTTTGAGAAAAATTTTGTTGTTTGAAAACTGATTTCATTTTGAGAATTCCGAAATTATTATTTATTTTCTAGAATTTTGACTTATTAATCACTTCTTATCCTATTTTACATACTTCGTGACTTTTTCTAGACTGAAGCCATCGCACATACCTCCACAAAAAGCCCTTCAAAGAAGGCACCAGCAAATTATAACCAGGAAAATCATCCATTGTCTGTAAGTTTTTAAATTTAAGGATAACACGAGTTAACTTGGTCGTATTTCAGGGACCTAAAGTCGATACTGATTTTCTGAGAAAAATGCTAAAGATTGGAGCAGATGACAAAGCTAGTGACAGTAGTGTGAAGAAGGACATCAACAAAGATGTTTTGTGTAAACCAGGTCCTAGTAAATCTGAAGTTTCTAAGCAGACAAAAACAAATGGAAAAGCTAACGTTAGAGAGGTACGCCATTTTAGTTTATTTCTATTAGATGTAATATCTTCTAAATCATCTACAGGATGCCAACCAACAAAGTTCCGTTATTCTGTTATTAAACTATTACCAAGCAAAAGGTTTGGGTTTACCAAGATATCAGCATTTTAATATTGATTCTGATGTGGTACAATCACGGTTAACTTTGCCGAATCAACAGGTTTTAATAGGTACACCCGGCAAAGATAAGGAAGAAGCCAATGAAAACGTAGCGTCCGAGGCCTTAAATGTCTTAATGCCAAATGAACATAAAAAAGTTCTTCCTAATTTCCCTACACCTCCAAGAAAATGGGTCCAGGATTCACCAAACCCAAAGATGGTAAATGCAGAGAAGCAGAAAAAGGTAAAATTGTTTGTTTAATATTTCCCGGAGAAAGTTTATTGAAGTCTGAGACTTTTGAAGTCACCTAAAAGTTTGGACAAAAATTTTTGCACTGGTTTTCTTACAGTTTATCAAGAACTGATGCTAAAATTTTTTCTTTAACTCAAGATCTAAAAACTAGAAAGTTTGAGCTTTAATTTGCTTATTTTTATTTTTCTTTGAGTATTTTTCTCTAAGTTACAGCCTTTTGAGATTTTTTTTATATCCCTTAACTTCTTGACTAATTTATTTCAAAATCCTTGGTTTATGATAGGTAACCCTTAATGAATCTTGCTGTTGTTCTCTATCCATGTCTAAAATAACAGCTAGAATGTCAAATAACATGAAGTACCTATAAGCAAATATAAGTTGATTGTCGCTTGAGATGGTGTTTTTTGAAGTTAAAATATCGACCACTCGGTTACAATTTTTTTCAGGTGCAGCAAAGCACAGCATCAAAAAATGTTAATAAAAATAATAGTAATGCAGCTTCTGAACCATCTCCTAGAAAAGAATTTCGAAATGACAAAAAGGGAAAGACCCTAAGTAATGCATTTGTGCCTCTGCAAGTTGTTAAACGTTTGAATAAAACTAATGGAAGTGTACCAAACGATTCCAAAGCGAATATAGAAAATAATAAGAGTAATGACCTCAAATCAAACAGCACAAGTTCACTGCCAACCGAAAGCACCGCCCAAAAGGTAATTTTTCTGCATAATTGACCTGTAAAGTAGAAATTATAAAACCAATTTCTATTTTCATTCATTTTGACTGTATTCTTCTTCACCAGTTGCTTCCATCACAAATCCAGATCCTCAGTTACCATTTCTTTTTTTCCATTTGCTTACTATATCTGTTCACTCAATAGTGAGACGACTCCTATAAACAAAGCGTCATATTTGAATAAACCAATTCTATTGGTTGTAGTTAAAAATTCCACATCACACACACCAAAATAAGTTTGATTGATCATGTCATTAGTAACATTGACTTTTAAAGTAACAATTGTAACCAAATAAGTTTCGTTTTTTTTTTAATACTATTTCATTATAAAACATCTTTTTTTTAAGTTTAATCCACTCGCAAAGGATAACCCCATTATGATTTCAAAGCAGTGCGAGTAGGATGCGGAAACAAAGATAGATAGCGGTGAACCGTCTTCTTAAACAAGGATAGGTTGTAATTTTTTTGGGGAAAATTCCTTTTGGTACCAAGAACTTGGAAGTTCTATAGAAAAAAAGAGTTTCCAGTAGTCAGAAGTCCTCACTGTGTCAAGCTGGACCGCACAGGAATTTGCTGTCTCCGACTGTCTAGTACGCCTCAAGAATCTTGCCCTTGGGGAGACCAATCCTATTAGTTCCTGCGAGCATCTTCCATGATAGTACTTGTAGAAAAGAGACAAGTCACCAACCATACGCCTGTGCTCTAGTGTTTCGAGAGAATCGGTCAAACTCTCGTCATCAATTAGGCGAATCGCTCTTCTTTGAATTGAATCCAAGAGATCTAAAGTGTGATTTGGTGCTGAACTCCAAACATGAGAACAGTATTCTAGTGTTGGCCTAACTTGAGCTTTGTATAGTGTTAATAGCTGATGAGATGTGAAGTACTTTTTAGCTCTAAAAAGAAAGCCTAGCTTTTGAGAGGCGGATTTGGCAATGGCGTGCACATGATCGTCCCAAGAGAAGTTAGTGCTCGCATTCACTCCTAGGATAAATAGATTAGATCCCATCGGAAGGATTTTACTGTCCATTAGTAGGTTTGTTGCATTATCCCTTGATGTTTTCTTAGAGAAAACCGCGGCCTGAGTTTTTGAAGCTTTGAAGTCGACCAAATTGTTCTTACCCCATTCCAGAATAATCGAGATCCCGATTAATCGTCTATATCTGCTGTTCCCTTAGTCGATCTGAAGCAGCGATAGATAATGGTTTGTCGGAGAAAAAAGATGCCACAAGGTTACAATCATCTGCGTAACTGTATATAGGATTGGAAGTCGAAGCTAAGAGATTATTTATGTGTAACAGAAATAGAGTAGGAGACAGAACAGACCCCTGAGGTACCCCTGTGTTAATCGCAAATGTCTCGGATGAGATGCCATCGACGATGACCTGAAGAGATCTGTCAGCGAGAAAATTGGATATCAAATGACAGAGTCCAGGAGGAAGACCATAAGATGTTAACTTGGCGAGAATAGATCGGTGCCAGACTCTGTCGAAAGTTTTTGAGATAACCAATGCCACAATCCTAGCCTCACCATATTTTTCCATAGCTGAGGTACATATGTGAGTAAAATATGCCAGTAGATCGCCAGTGTTGTCTAAAACCCTATTGCCTATCGGAGGTGATTCTATTTTCCTTCAGATATTTGAGAATCTCGATGTTGATAACCTTTTCCATCAGTTTAGATATAACGACTAACAAAGATATAGGGCGATAGTTGTTAGCCAGATTCCTTTTTGCCTTTTTAGTGACAGGCTGCACTCTAGCAGATTTTCAGATGTTAGGGAATACACCTTTGTTGTAAGAGAGTGTGAACAATTTGCTTAGGACAGGAGTCAACTCTGGGGCGCACTTCTTAAGAACAATAGCGGGAATACCATCAAGGCCAGAAGCTTTCGAGGTGTCGATCTCAAGGAGAATCTTCCTGATTGTGCGTTGTCTGAAAACAACTTCAGGCATCGAAGTGCCAACCTTAGGAAGAATAGGAGGTTCTGCGTTTCGAGAATCAAGATTGGAATTTTCAGCAAACATTAAGGCTAACCTGTTAGCCTTTTCCTTGGAGGTAGTAGCAATATTGCTATTTTCATCGAGTAAAGGTGGAAAATTTGAAGGTGTAAAATTCTTTCCAATCGACTTTGCAAATCCCCAAAAGGACCTGGAACCGTTCGGACAGATGATAAGTCTCTGGCGCATTTTACGATCGAAATCACCTTTTGCCTCGTCAATAACCTGTTTACAAGAATTTCGTGCACCTACAAATATGGTCCGAGTCTCGACTGACGGATTATTTCGCCAACGCTGATATGCGCGATTTTTGCAGCCGACTGTTCGAGCACATTTTTTACTGGAAGCAGACTTCTTTTGTGAGTGGGGAATTAAGCATTCCATACCAATTAGGATAGTTTCCGTGATGGATTCGGCCACTAAGTAAGGGTTGTCCGAGTTAAAGCAGACTTCTTACCATGGAAAAGGTGCAAAGAAGTCTCTTAATTCTTCCCAGTTTGCAGAGTTAAAGTGCCAAACCCTACGGGACTGCGTCTGGGAAGGAGGTGGTATATGAAGCGAGCGATTGGCTGCTACAAGATTGTGATCCGAATTTCCAAGCGGTGATGTCACAGAGATTTTATACGAATTTGGTGAATTTTTAAGGAAGAGGTCGCGTAGATTAGGTTGATGGGTATCTACATCAGGAATTCTTATGGGTTTCTCAGCTAATTGCAATAGTCCACAAGTGATGGCGAAGGCCTCTGTCACCCTTCCCGCGTCGTCAGTTCGGGAAGAAAACATTAACCAGGGGATGTTGTGTACGTTGAAGTCACCTAGAAAGACAACCTCAGCTTTTGGATAATTCGTCTGTAAAAAACCCATCACCTTTACCTTGAAAACTTTTAAGAAGTTCTTCAATCAAAAGGCAAGGTACCCACCTAGCAGAAATTTTTGGAAACCCCAGCTCATCTATAATGATAGATTGAGCACTCCTAAACCTTATGCATATCTGAGCTGCAATTTCACCAAGAGTTATATGGCGATCACCTTCCAAAAGGCGTTGAAGAGCGTTAATCTTGTCCGCAGTCACACTAGTCCGAGGACCACGGGTATGGGGTTCATTTTAAACTTGAGTTCGTCCTTCCAAAAATTTTGTGTGCCATTTATACACTTGAGTTTTCTTCCAACAAGTATCCCCAAACTGTGTTTCTAGTCTGTGAAGAATTTCGGTGGACTTTACACCTTCAACGGCAAAAAATTTAATAATAATGCGCTGCGCAACGTGCGGATGAACCTCTTGCTCACGCATTGTATTTACAACTGACGAACGACGAGAACGGAATTCGCTTGAGCGCAGGAAGTCCCATGATATCCTCACCTAACATGTCTAAGAGTATGCGCACTCCCGACGCCCTCATGGCGACATGATAGAAATTCCGGTTCATATTTGATTTATCCTTGTACAATAGTGCAGATGTTCATAGAAGTACATTACTTTCCTGTTATAACCAACTCTGCTGTTCTAGATCTATAAAGTCTGATCGAAGTACTATTATGCATATGCTAACTAGCATTTATTTAGTAATAAAGCAATTTCTTGAGTTCTTCTAGGTTCATTTCAATATAAACAGGCATGATTGTATACAATTGTATGTACAATTATGATAAAATGAATCTAAAATGTTTTTTTTTTTCAGCAAAACGCAAAATTAGATAAAAACGCTAAACCCAGAAAACAAAGACAAATGCGGATAGCTGCAAATTTTAATATGAAGTAATTCGGATCTACTCTGTGGCTTTGAAAATATGTAGGTAGCGGGCTAGTGGCATATTGTCAACCTCAACATTAGCTTTATTTGACATATTCATGTATTATTTACTACCTTATTAAATAAATATTGGAAACAAACATGTTGAAACTGGGGATAGTTTAAATAAAAACAGTTTATAATACATTAATATTTCCAGTTAAAACATATTTGTACTATAGTTTTGCTCTATTATTTCTCTACTTGTATTTAATTTTCTGTATCATGTAAGCTGCTTTTATTATCATTTATAAAAGCAGTACAAATTAGTTAAGCTCTAAATCTTTATTTAAAGAATAAAATAAACTGTTATAAAAATTGTTTTATTAAATCACTAATTTTCTAAAAATGAAACAAAATCAGTAAGTTTGTAAAGTTGGTCTTCACTACTGGTCTGATTTGTTATCTCAATAGCTGCCCTTACTGGATGAACCATTTTAGACTCTGCATCATACTTCCATCCTCGTTCAATACAAGCAGCACCACATATATCAGGAGATAATCCAGTCATTGTGGAAACTGTTTCCAAACTTATCGATGAGTAGGCCCGAGATATTAAATCAACTGATCTTGCCCTTACAATCTCTGAAAGGTCATAAAATAAATTGAGTTAAATTTGCAACAAAAAATTTATTTGTGGATTGTTTCTAAAATTGCTACTTCATTTTAATGCTAAGAGAAAAGAAATATGCACTTTTCTTATTTAGTTTTAATTGCAATATTCATAAAACAAATGAGGTAGAAAAGTTAAAATTCAAAGTCAACTCTTTGAAAAAAAGCAACATTTATTTAAAACTAAATTAATAAAATGTTATTTAATCTTTAATTAAAATAATTTACATACAAATATTAATAACTTCGAAAAATTTTAACTTTCTAAGTGTTCACAGTTTAAACTTTATTCCTAACATTTTGACTAATTGAATTTCCATAAAAATGCCCTTTAATTGTTGGCCACTTTACATCTTTGTTCATAGATAGCATAGTCAATACAACAAGAATTTAAAAAGATTGGGAAAAACTGTATTTAGAACTGTTAGTAGTTGTTTCAATTTGGTAGTTAGTGAAATTTCTTTACGTTTATCCCAAGAGTACCCACAGCAATACCTTGTGGGCTATTAAATTCAAGTACATACCTTCCACTTCCTTCATTATTTCCTTAACATTATCAGTCCAAGTAACAGAATTTAGTGATCTGTATATAGAAGGAAAGTCTTTCTGCCACATGTGCTGGGCGACAGCCCATATTTGTCCTAGTTCTGGTGTTGAACTTTTAACGTTTTGGGGTATACGTTTCCATAAATATTTAGCATTAGATCTGCAAGCGGAAGATAGGACGTGGTTAAAATTGAACAGGTAAATGTTAAAAAATACATACAAATCATTTTGGTAGAGGTATAAAGCTAGTAGTTGTTCATAGACTTGAGGCGATGGCACCCCATTAGGAGCCTGAAAACGAGCATGTAGTGTGTATTATTAAAGGATTCGTATAATGTATTATTTATATAAACCAACAATGTGTACCTCAAGTTCTTGTTTTTCCAAATCTTCGGCTAACTTTTGTATATCATTCACAACCATGTTTTATGTTTTGTTTTCGAATGACTTTTGAAGTGATGAAACCATAGAATTTACTTATCTGTCATTGTGGTGGACATCTCTGTAATTAGTGGATAAGTATTTCCACCCGCCATTTTGTACTGTAGTCAGTGAAGGAGAGCGTTGCAGGAAGTTGAAAAAAATTGAGTGAAATTTTTAGAGATAAACAGAATAGAAACTTTAAGAAAAAAGAAATATTGCTAGAGAAACTTCCCAAAAAATTTAAGTCGCAATTTCTAATAAATAATCAAAAGCCATAAAAACGCAAATTTTGGGTTTAAAGTAGGTATTTACAGAAAAGTAAAACACTGAGTTAAAACCTTGAACAAATAAACGAGATATATCTCTTCTAAAATTTCAAAGTTGTTGAAATTTCAAATTTAAAATTAAAACTATGGAAAAAATATGTCGAACTGGAAATCTTGAATAGTCAAAATTTTGAGAATAAGTTAAAAAATATATAAAATCAATTCCTCGAAATTTCAGATTTTAGAGTATAGGAATGGTAGAAAAAAAATCAAAGAAAAAATCTAAATTTCAATAAAACACTTTGTAAATGTACTTTTAAGGATTTTACTTGAAATTTTAAAAAATATAGAAATACCAAAATTAAATTCTAAATATCGATAAAAAATGTAACTTAATCTGAAGCAAAAAAAATAAAATATTTTTGTTTGAGTTGAAAATATAGTTAAAAACATGAAAAATCAAGTCTCAACTGGACATTTTTGGAGAGAAATCAAAATTTTAATAAAAAAAACTAATATTTTGAAAATATAGTGACAATATTGGAAACGACAGAATTTCCAGTAAAAGGCCAAAATTGAGAGAATAGGAATTTTTGGGAAAAATTAAGATATTAAAAAAAGGTGAAATTTTCAGTAAATGTTCTGTTAAATAGGAAAATTTTGAAATGAAATAGACATTTTTAAAATGAAAGTCAAAAAACTTTCAAAAGTCGAAATTTTGATCTTAGGTTGAATAAAATAAAAGAAATAAAAAGAATTGTAAAAAAAATATGAAAATTTCAACATTACAGTTCGAAAAATAAAAGGCAATTTATTTAAAAAACCAAAATTTCGAAAAATATTCGAAATTTGTAGAAAAAATTTCAAGGTAAACTTGTATAAATTTCTACTAAATAAAAATTTCGAGTACCTGGTCGAAAACTAAGAAGTAAAATAAAAACTGAAAGCGAAAAACCCGAATTTTAAAATACCATATTTAATCAATGTAAAAACATTTACAATTTCGAATTAAGAGTGAAAATTATTCGGATTGAAAATCGAAAGATGAGAGTTTGGATTCAAATTCCATGTGTTATACATCCAGCATCAATTTAATAATACTTTTTTATTAAAGCTTGAGGTTTATAAAACAATTTAATAATGTAAGATTTAAACTCAATATTTTTGGAAGCGAAAGGTGAAATTTTCGATTAAATAAATAAATAATTTTACAAATTTTTGGGTTAGAGTTAAATTTTCCACTTACAATTAAAATTAGGACTTTGAATTCAAAAATTATATAAAGTTCAACCATTTTCCAGAAATGTCTATCCTTTTATCAAAAGTTCCAGTCAAAACTTTTTAATTTCTTGCTAAAACTTCTATTTTAGAATTAAATTTCGACTTCAAAAAATGTAAATTTCAAATTCAGAATTTCAAAAAGGTAGGCACTCCAAGATGAAAGTAAAAATATTATAAAGACTCAAAATATGTAAATTAAATGTACTTAAAATTTCGATAAATTTGTCGATATTTCGGGAATCAGGTCGAAATTAAAAAAAAAAAGTAATAAAGTCTAGAAAATATCGATATCAGATTAAAAGTAACAAATTTAAAGAAAAAAACTCAAAACCCAGAAAATAGTTACGTGCGTTATCGGTTTGAATGATTATGAACACTTGATGGATTAAACCCACTTTATTTTTAAACTAAACTTGAAACACTACAACTGAATAATTAACTTACTTATTGACTTCTCACTACTAACTTACTGACTACACTGACTAACTGACTTCTGAGTCGAGGGAAAGGCGACCGCCTTATATAGTTCTCGTCCTCGGGATCTAGAAAAATCCCTCAGATAAGGCTTATCGTTTGCCAAAATTTCTGGAACGCTTATCTGCTGTTTGCTTCATTATCGCGGCCGTTTTTCCTTATCAGATCTTTATAGAAAATTTCCTTAAATTCTAAACTCTATAATTTACATTTCGTTACAATATGTTCGATTTAAGTTTAAAATTATAAGAAAAAGTTAATGTTTTAAGATTACTTCTAGAGGGGTTCGAAATTTATGATAAAATTGTTACCCTTTACTTAAGGTTTGGTCTAATTTTAATATGATAGGAATTATGGAACATATTATTAATGTTTACATATACGTAAAATTTTTTTCATCCTTAATTAAGTATTCAATCAGCATTCCCTAACTGATTTGGATATAAAATGGCGGGCGTGAATATTTATAAATCACGTTCACTCGTTATCTCTGGCACTGGTAGTTCAACCAACCGATTACTGTCAAAATGTTCTATGGTTGAATTTTAAGGTTAAATTTTTTAAAATGCTTCGTATTTGTGGAAATTTTGGAAAAATAGTCAGGGATACATTGCCTTCAAGTACAAATTTACAGCAAGTGCGATGGCGGAGAAAACCTCGTTGGTTACCTACGGCCAAGAGCAAAGTTTTCAAAGTTCCTCCCCGACCAGTAGTACCAGTGGAAGAACAAGAAGAGTTGAAAAGATTGTTTGATAACTACAGAACGCAAATAAAATCAATTCGGAGGTACTTAACCCAAAAATATAGGACATCAAATTCCATTAGCTTAGACCACGATCAGCAAATGAAAGATTTTGAAGAAGATTTTCAACGATGCATGGAAATCAATAATAAGTGGAATGAGGAGATAAAAATAATGCGCGACGAGCGTAATGCTAGGGAATTGGAAAAAGACATCGAATTCGCCAAAAACAGAATCCTTGAAGTTCAAAGGAAAAAGGAACTAAAGTTGGAACAGTCTGAAGAAATTGTTCGACAACTTAAGGAGGAAGTTAAGAGCTTCATAACAGCTGAGAATATAGACGAAGCTATTGAGAAAGCTTTAGCAACTACCGTTGATTACAATTTTGCAATAGATTTAGAAGGTAATAAAATAATTGGACGGGAAAGTCAAGCAAATGAAGCAAAACTAAATGAGGACAAAATTAGTATTAAACAGTAATTGTATATTACAAATAACAATAAATATTTAAACTTATCAGTAGTTTTACTATGTGAATAACGATTTTAAAAATTCTTGTCTTTCTTCAATGTTAGGTGTATCATCAACAGCCATTTCTCCCTTTTTATCGATATCCTGTAACTCTTTATTAACGACAGTCTTATTTTTCTTCTGTTTACCCAAATTGGCTGTGAAGTAATTTGTTTTCTTCTTAGCTAATTGGATTTCTGCCCTTATTTTTTGTCTTCTTGCTGCCTTTTCATAAGCCAATCGTTCATGCAGGTGAGTCCACTTGAAACCAGAAAGATATTTTATATTCCACAAGCAGTCGTAATGCTTTGATTTTTTCCTTGTGCTAACTTGAGTGTTATTTAATAATCGAGCTACTCGTTTAGCTACCGATTTGCGTTCAAATTCTACCCATCCTTCCGTGAATTTTTTTGCTGCTTTGCGTATTTTCTTTTCTTTGCCATCCTCTTTTTTGGATACTAAAATGAACTTCGGTCAAGATTCTGCTTATACGTGATGCAAAATGAATACTTACTTTTTTCCTGTAATTGTAGGTAAACTCTGCCGACTGTACCAAATTCACCAAAAATCTCTCTAATTTTTGTTACGTTCATGTAGGGGGGAATGGTTGAGAGATAAATAATTCCACGTTTCGCTGGTTTCACTACTTTTGTGGTTTCTTTTGAAGTTGAAGCTTCGTCACCTTCGGTCATTTTTTATAAATTTGCTTTCGACTTATAGTAAAACAGAAAAAGTTATTTATTTTAATTAAAGGTTATGTGCACAACACAAAACATGTTATTTGCAGCAACTTGCAATCATAGAGTTATATGTGTATGTGTCAAAAGTATTAGCACACAGTGTTGCCAGTTTTGGTATAATTAAAGTAGAAAATTACGGGGAAATCGATCGACGAAATCTGAAACAAAATAAAAAAAAAAAGAATAAAATTACGTAGCTCGAACTAATGGGTCTTGGTATTCTATATTATGTAATTTATTATAAATTTCTGCTTATTTTTAAAGTTTTCACTTTTCTTATTAAAACTTTGAGTTTAGTTTCAACTTTTTTCTAAAATTTTGACTTCTAAACTCGAATAGAATCAATTTCATTTAACATTTGTTCGACCTAGTTGTTTTTAAATTTTTAGTAATAAAGTTGACTCTTAAAATTTGGACTTTATAGTGAAATTTACATTTTTTTAAGCTTAATCCACTCGTAAAGGGCAACCCCATTATGCATTTTCTTAAAAAATGTTGCTTTAAGTTGAACATTTCGAAAACCTTTGATGCTACAAATTTCTGTTTTTTTGGATATTGTTTTACCTGTTTCAAAAATTTATAGTATAGATTTTAAATTTGTTACTTGATACAATTTTAAGCTTAAAATCCCCAGTTTCTCAAAATTTCTTTTTAATGTTTCACTAAAACTTATTAACCTGCATGAACTCGTTAGAGATATAAGGTTGAACTCAAAATTTTGACTGAAGTTTAACGAAAAAGTAGGTTACAATCTAAATTTTGAAAATTAAACCCGAAATTCTTAGAAAAATGACAATATTTGAAATTTGAACTCGAACGTTCAAATTTAAATCGGAAATATTTACGTATTTAAAAAAAAAGATATCTTGAAGCAATGGTAAGAGAAAACATTAAACGTTTCAATTAAAAGCCAAATTGTTGACTTACTTCGTGAAAGTTTGAGCTTAACTTGCAGAATTTTCGGGAATTTACGCAGAAATCTCACTTATTTATTACTTTTTTAATTCGACTTTAAAATTATAAATTGAACTTCTTTTTTTAAATCATTTTGTACTTTTTTGAAAGGCTTTATTGTAGTTTTTTCTAAAAATTTCTATGCTTGAAAAATTTTAGGTTTAAAATTAAAATAAAATCTCTTCTAGCAGATTTTCTCTAAAATTTCTATCTTAAATGTGTAGTAGTTGCATAAATTATACACAATCATTGAATTTTTTTCAAAATTTCATCGTTTTTTACCGTTGTCATTTTTTTTCTAGATTTTGTCTTTTAACTACGAAATTGCAAATGTTTTCTGCAAAATTTTCCTTCAATTTTAATTTTTTTGTTTCTTAATTTTCGACCTAGAAGTAAGCATTTTGTCTTTTTTGAAAATTTTTATTGTTTTCTTTAAACTAATCCTAAATTTGAAAAAATTCTATCAATTGGAAATTTCCTTTCCAAATTTTTAGCTTTTTATAAAAATATTCATTTTTATTTTTCAAAAAGTTCAATTTAGGTCCAAATTTAGATTTCTTTTAAAAGTTCTGAGTTTTCGTTTTTCTTATCTTCTTAAATTTTTTATCCAAACTCAAAATTTTGAATTTTTCCAAAGATTCTGATTCTTTTCGAAAAGATTTACTAAAAACTAATTTTTTATTAAAACGGATTTTTGTTTGAAACTTTTTTCTGAAAAATGAAGAAAACTCAATGTTCGTCATTATCAAAAAGTTTCCAATTTTTTAAAAAATATTGACTTTAAATTATAAATTACAATTTTTTTTTGTAAATTCCTACCCTTCTAAATTTACTTTTTTTTTAAACTGTATTTTCAATTTAAATGAAAAATTAAAATATTTGAACTCGGTTTTTTTATTGGTAATATTTTGCAATAAACTTTGATATTATATCAGTGGTCAACAAAATTGAAGTTTTGTCATCTCACATGAACTTCTTTTGTATTTTTTAATAATGTTAGTTTTTGTCATTTAAAACAAGCAGTTTTGAAATTTTCATTACCTACGACATTTGTTTGTTAAATCTTTAAAAAATAATGGATCTCCAGAAATATAACATAAAAAATATGCATTGGGAACTTACAACAAAATAAACTTTGCTTATAACTACCACCTAACCAACCACACCATCATACCACTGAGTTCTAAATGAGCGTGAAAAGTTTTGGCCACGTTTTTTGTTAGGTTTTAAAATATTAGGCAAGATACACGTTACTAGAGTAGGGCAGGGTGGGGCACTTGCCCCGTTGCTGCTCCTTGAAGCCGCCGAAAATTTAGATTTAATTCAAGAATCTATTTTTTCTTCAAAATTCATACTTTCCCTGAAATTTCGACGGTTTTTGATAATTTCAATTTTATCCACTTTTTGTAATTTCTCCCAAAATTTGCCTTTTAATTTTGGCTTTCTCTGGAAAATTTCGAATTTTTATTAAATGTCGAATTTTTTCCCCCAATTTTGATTTTTTTTTTTCAAATCTCGATCTTCTCGAATAATTTTCCAACATCCGTATTTGCTTTTTCAATTTTTATCAAATTACCCTTTCTTTCGAAATGTCGATAATTTTATCAAAATTTTGTTTTTTTTAGGACTTTTGACTTTATCTTGTCTAGTCCTTTATATTCCTGGAAATCTCAACTTTTTCGTATTTATCTCAAAATTTCGTTTTTTTTAAATTTCTCTTTTGTATAAAGTAGGTATTTTTAAAATTGTACCTAATATTTTCTCAAAATTTAACTTTCTTTCTTAACTTATTTCTTGAGGTTTTGTCTTTCTCCTTGACATTCGTCTTTTTCTCTAGATTTGCATTATTTTTTCAAAATTTGTTTTTTCGTGTTGTTATTTTGACTTTATTTGCAAAATTCGACTTTTTTTTCTTAAAATTTGACATTATCTAAAAAATCTCGAATCTTGAATGTTGAACTTTGACTTGAAATTTTAAACTGATGTCCTAAAATTTCACCTATTTTCCTGAAAATTCCAACTTTCCAGAATTTAACTTTCCTGTGACTGGTTTCTTAAAGTTTGCTCTTTTCTTGATTTTTATTTTAAAATTTAATATGTAATATTTCTCAATGTTTCGATTTTCTGCTTGAAATTCATTTTTTTATCGAAATCTTAACTTTTTTCTCTTAAAATTAGTTTTTTTCTCAAAATTTTTCTTTTCAGTAAAAATTCGAAATTAAGTTTTTGTTTTCAAAATTCCTATTTTGTAATGTTCTTTGAAAAAAAAATTTTTTTTTATGTGTCTTTTTTCGCCATTCTGCTATTTTTTTTAATATTGATCTTTTCCTGAATATTTAGACTTAAATTAGACTTCCCGAAAATTTCAACTTATATCTCATAATTGGCCTTATTTTCGAAATTTCCACTTTTATCTCGCAATATTTTAAGTTTTTAAAATTGTAGACTTTGTGCGTCGAAATTGCCTTTTATTGAAATTTCTCTTTTCTCAAAATTCGTTTATGTTCTCTAAATTAGATCGAAGTGTTAATAAAAAGGGAATAATGCTGAGAAAAATATTTTTGTATCTAGAGGAACTTCTTCACCGAACTTTAAATATTATGTCAACAATTAAATAAAAATGTAAACATTCGGAAAAAAATATTTATGGAAAATTGCGATTTTTTATAAGTTCGTTTTTTCCGAAACCTGCGACTTTTTTCACAAAATTCGACCTTTGAAATTTTTTTAGATTTTTCGACATTTTTAAAGTTTTTCTAGAAGGATATTTCAAATCTACTTTTCTGAAAATTTTGACTCTTTCTCGAAATTGGTCTTTTTCGAAATTAAGACTTTATTTTCACAATTCTATTTTTCCCACTATTTCTTTCCTTCTCGTAGACATTTGGATATTTTCTAGAAATTTGGATCATTTTTTCGAAATTTTGACGTGTTTTTCGAAATTCTTTTTTCTTAATTGCAAGCTCTATCCGACTTTTTTTAATTTGACTTTCTGAATTTCCAGTTGGTTCTCCAAATTCATCTGTACCTTAAAATTCGATGTCTTGTTTCTGAAAATTTCTATCTCTTCCAAATTTCGGCTTTTTTTAAAATTCGTTTATTTTTCCAAATTTGGATCGAAATTCTAGTAAAACATTATAACTTTGAAAATAATATTTCAGAAAATTTTTAGGAAAATGATCTTGTAAATTTGGATTTTTGCAAATAAAGTAAAATCCTGAGAGAAATATTTTTGGATATTTCTATTTTTCCCCTTCGATTTACTTTGGAAATTGCGAGTTTTTGTCACAAAATTTTACTTATGGAAATTTCTTTTTAATTCTAACATTTTTCATAATATTTCGAAAAGTTAGGGTTCTATTTCAAATTAATTTTTCTGAAAGTTCGACTCTTTTCCGAAATTTTGACTTTAATTTGGAAATTTTCTCATGCTCATGCAATTCAGTGAAAATAAGCAGTATACTCAGCTGGTTTTTTTACCCCTCAAGTTTTCAAAATAATTGCTGCCCCCACTGAACAAAATCCTGTTTACGCACATGTTGAGCAATGGAACAGATCTCACATTTATCAAAATTTCCCTTCGAATTTCCTCATTTCAAGCAAACCGTAAATTGTATCATACATTGGATTTTCCATTTTCTCAATTAAATTTAGTAAAACAACTACAAACTAGTACAAATATTACCACCGCCACCTATTGGTTTCTAGAGAAAACTATGGCCATTGCCAACATCGCTCTGAGAGTCATACGTTTGACGTTCGTTGATTCTTTAGTACTTACTTGTCGGAACATTTGTAGCATTCGAGTTGGATATACCAAACTGACGAGATCTAATAAGATTGAAACCGGTCTTTGGTTTCCAAACTTTGAATCTAATAAATGTTCAAACCTATTGGTATGTGCATTAGAATCCTTGTCTTCTGGGAACTTTCCTAGGGAGCAACCGCTTCGCTAGATGGCAGTGTTTTAATTGTTGGTAGTTCAGCTATTCATGATTCCACTATACACGCCTTACATCTAAGATGCTGACAAAATATTTGACCAGAATCACACCCTTAACAGGTCCAAGCGACGATGACCGAAGGCGAACGAAAATTCCTCGCGTAAAGGTGGTTATTTCAGCAAATATATTTGTTGTTCGTGACGATTTCGCTGCTTGGGAGACTGTCGATGAAGGCGATTGGGATGAGAGCCTTCCGCCTAGATTTGCCAGCTATCATCTTACCAACTTCATAATTTGACGGCCAGAGTCGTGGACGATAAGCATAATTAATGACAAAAATTGTAATAAAACTACCTTAGTCTATACAACTGATGCAAAAAAATTGAACAGGATCTATTTTTCAAAAATAGTAAAACTGAATTATTTAAGGGTAGACGGCGCATACCTTGCATCCCCGACGAGCCGCCAGTGTTATAGATTTGCCAGTACTGGCAATCCTGCATTCGGCCAGTACTGGAAAAAGGTCGGCCGTCGTCTAATATTTGCTGGGGGGTAGGTATTGCAAACACAATTACCTACCAAAGTTCGTGTGACAAAATCAGTGTTGACCAGTGTATTTAGACTTTCTTCTCAAAATTTTGGTTTAACACAAAAATGTTACTTTTCCCTTAAGATTTTGACTGAAATTATTTTTTGTTTTATTTAATCTCTTTAAAAACTTGTATTTATTTGGGGATTGAAATTCACAGGTTTTTACTTGAAATCTTGATATTAAGGTCGAAATTCCCAAAAATTTCAAGAGTAAATTTAAGGATTCTAATGCACAGACCAATAGACTTGAACATTTATCAGATTCGAAGTTTGGAAACCAAATACCGGATTCGATCTTGTTAGATCTCGTCAGATCGAAACCGATCGAATCCTTGTCTTCTGGGAACCGTTTCCTAGAGAGCAACCACTTCGCTAGGTGGCAGTGTTTCAACTGTTGGTAAATCAGCTACCTATGATTCACTATACACGCCTGGAGAGCTGCATGAATTTGTATTCTAGGTTGCATTCTACTTGCATATTAAATTTAAGGTTTTAGCTAAAAACTCAAATTTTGAGAGAATATGCTATAAATATCAAATAGCAATTTAGAACAAAATGTCAACATTTTGAAAATAAATTGAACCTACAAAAAGAATTTTCGCATTTTAAATTTAATATAAGCATTTTGTCTTATTCACAAAATTTTGGATTTTCATAACGAAAGTTTGCTTTTTTTATTTTGATTTTAAAAGTGGATATATCTAGAAAGCCTAAGATAATTCAGTTCAAAGTCCCAATTTTAACATTAACGTCAACATTTAAGAATGTTTTAAAATAAAAATTACAACCACTATGTTTTCCTACATTTTAAATTTTAAATTCCAAATTTAGATTTTTTGAAATTGTAGCAAGTAAAGTTAGTTTTATTTTAAATTTGTGTGTTTTAAAGTATTTCTAGAAAAACTTATATTTCAAATTTTAGCAAACTGCCCCATCTTCACCAAGTTTAAATATGTGAATCTAATTTTTTAATTTCTCGTGTTAAGCTCCAAGATCGATTTGAATAAGAGGTCTAAATTTTGATAATAAAGTCAAAATTTTGGGAAAAAAGCCAATATCTTTAAAAAAAGTCGGAATCTTGCGTTTCAAGTTCAAATTTTAGCAGCAAAATATAAATAACATACATTTAAATTAGAATTTTTTTGAGTTTTTTGACAAAAATCAAAATAAAAAAAATCAATGTTTGATTATTTTTAAAAATTTCGAACTTTGATATTCCAATTTCTTTAGAAATATTGAAGTTTTCAATGAAATTTGAGAGCAAAATTAAAAATTTTGAGAAAGAGGCGAAGTTTTTGGATTAAACTAAAATTTCGAGATGAAAGTCGAAATTGATAAATTTAATCTCGAAATTGAAAAAAAAGTAAAGCCATAAAATTGCCAAAATTGCAAAAATGAGCTGAAAGCGAAATTATAAAAATTTTGATATTTCAAATTTAATTTAAATTTTTCGATTTTTTTTCCAAATTTTGGATTTTCATCAAAAAAGTTTGGTTTTTTTAATTTTGAGTTGAAAAGTATTTCTAGAGGAAGTCGATATTAAGTTTAAAATCCAGATTTTAACACTAAAGCTATATTTTAGGCATGTTATTAATAAATTTTGCATTAGGTATATTCCAAAATTTGAATTTTGTTTCAATTTTTTTTGTATACAATTATGTAAGTATGTACGAGGGCAGTCCGATAAGTACTTAGCCTCACCCCCGATGGCGCCACTATCGCAAGAGAAATTTACTATTGTGTAGTACATTCTCGTAGACAGCTACTGTTGAAATTTCAGCCGAATCGGACTCGTAGTTTTGTTTTCACCGCGTGTGGAAGCGGGCGTGTCCGCGGATTTTAGAAAAATGGAAAAAGGGCAATACCAATTCGATTCTTGTTTTTGGAAGAGAAATCGCGCAACGAAATCAAAGAGCGATTGGATGCTGTGTACGGTGACTTTTCTCCTTCAGTGGCGACCGTCAAAAATTGGTTTAACGATTTCCAGCGTGGTCGCACGTCGGTTTTTGATGAGCCCGTTCGAAAATGGCTATTACGGAGGAATACGTGACAAAATTCCACGATATCGTATTGGCAGACCGCCAATTGAAAGTACGCGAAATAGCTGAGGCAGTGGGCATCTCAAAAGACCGTGTGGGTCATATCCTGCATGAAATTTTGGGCATGAGAAACCTGTCGGCGCGATGGGTGCCGCGTATGCTCACTCCGGACAACAAGCGCAACCGTGAGACCACTTCAGAGCAGTGTTTGACGATGTTTAAGTGCAATCGGAAGGAGTTTCTGCGTCGTTTCGTGACCATCGACGAAACATGGATCCACTGGTACACGCCAGAGACCAAGGAACAGTGGACTTCACCCGGTAAACGTGCTCCGAAGAAGGCGAAGACTGTCCTATCGGCCGGAAAGGTGATGGCCACCGTTTTCTGGGATTCATAGGGTGTGATCTACATCGACTACCTGGAGAAGGGCAAAACGATCACAGGGCTGCACTATGCCGAATTATTGGGCCGATTCAAAGCCGAATTGCAGAAAAAACGGCCCCATTTGTTGAAGAAAAAAGTGCTGTTCCAACATGACAACGCACCGCCCTCGCCACGGCCAAATTAGTCGAATTGGACTACGAACTGCTTCCCCATCCACCGTATTCTCCAGATTTGGCTCCGTGCGACTTCTATTTATTTCCGAACTTGAAAAAGTCACTCGCCGGGCAGAAATTTGATTCGAATGAGGAGGTCATCGCCGCCATGGAGGCCTACTTTGCAGACCTCGAGAAACATATTTTCAGACGGGTTAAAGAAGTTGGAGCATCGCTGGATCAAGTGTATCTAGTTAAAAGGAGACTACGTTGAGAAATAAATCGCCAATTTTCCAAAATTTTCGTTTTTCTTTTGTAGGCTAAGTACTTATCGGAAAACCCTCGTAATTGTGAAATTCCTAATTTAAATTGGACCTTTTACTTTTTCCTAAATTTTAGGCTTTAAACTCGAAGACTAGATTTTTGGATAATTTGAATTTTGATTCTCGAACAGTTTTTTCTCAAACTCCCAAATTTAAAGTTGTGATTTGAAATTTTTTATTTTAGAATTTTAACTTCCAATTTCAATTTGAAATACAAAATCTAAATTTTTTAATTAAAAATCGAAATTTCGAGAAATAAAGTGACTTTTTTAGAAAAAGTTAAATAAGAACTGGAGCTACTTGTCGATGTTTATTAATTTTATTTAACATTTCTGCGACCCAGTTTGGAAATTATTGATGAAACGTCTATTCATGTTAAAAATTTTTTCATATATTTACATTTTTTATTTTTAAATGTTTCTTTCTCATTGTTGCCTTTTCATGTTATGCACTGCTGACGAGCTCAAATGAGATCGAAACATCGATATCCAGTGCTACAACCTTTTTTTGTATTTTTATAATTTATCAAAGAAACAAAAATTTTTTCCATATTTAATTTCGGTCTTCCATTTTTCATTTTTTCCTATTCTATGTAAAATAAACTAACCTATTTTTTGTCAACTGTCATGAAGTGACTTTTTAAATAAATTTAAATATCACGTAGTCATATTTCAAAAACTGTTTTAGAATATTGTTAACAAACAATAAAAATTTTAACATTTCCAAACTGGGTCGCAGAACATAATGTTTCCGACTAATAAGTGTCCACCATGAAGAATACTATTTGTAGATGTCTCAACAGTAGACCAACATTTTTCTCAAGCACTTTAAACAATATTTGATGATTTCTTGTTAACTAAAAAACTTGATTGTCCTAATAATTACAAGGGATTAGCGATTGTAATCTTGTGTTTAAAAATAGTTTATTGCTATTTTTTATCATAAATCCCATTACATATTCACCCTTAGAAGTTTTTGGTTGAATTTTCATTCGGCCAGATAAAAATTATGTTCAAACACAGGGTTAGTAAGTTATGAAACACTTTTGAATTGATGTCACAGATTTCTGTAATCATCTCAGTTAGGACAGGCGCTGTCGCGAGGCGAATTCTCCAGCGTCGTGGCGCTTGTTACCTCGCAAAAAATCAATACTTAACCACCGCGACGTCACGCAGTACAATCTCTGTCATTGGTCCACACCAAACTCATCTTATTATTTATTAAAGGTGGATGAATGGACATCAGCAAACTGTGATATTAGGCCGGAACACGGCAAAAGACAATCACGTCGATCCATCTAAACTCTAAGTGACGGCGACGATAAAACGGAAGCGCATATCGTTTATATCACAGGGGGCATAAAACGAGTGTCGATCGGGGAACGCCTGTGTCGTGTGCCACTGTTCGATGTGCCAAAATGTCAGATGCGAGAAGTTGACGGTCTTTTTTCGATGAAGCGTCATGTCCGCGCGAGTGTCGGTGCCGAAAATGGGACCCTCCGAGGGGTAGTGGACTTGTGGTGATGTCCGAAAAGGGATAGGATGGAGGAAGGGCCAGATTTGTCGCATCTCACGCCCGAAGAAAGGGCCATCATCGAGTCAGTTATGGTCAGGCAGAAGCAAGAGGAAGAACGGGAACAAGAGATAATGAGGTAAATGTCCCTCTTGCCGTGTGATTTTTTCACAACTTGAGGAGAAGAGTGCACAGTCAATTTGTTTTTTGATTTTAATTAAGAGAATAAAACGCAAAATTGGAATCGCAGTCCATATAGTTACGACAGATAATGACAATCTACATATCTAGATGACATATGTTATCATTGGAGATAAACAAATGGAGTTATACCTGAAATGGATTTTACAGAATTTTGGATTTATGAACATAGTGATATTTTAACGCTAGCAATAGCATTTTGTGTTTAAAATATTTATTCTGTTATTGTCATATACGATATTTTTGGAATTCATTTGCCGCTCCTGGAAAATATATGTCCCAAAACATCTCAAGTTTTCATGAATTATTTAAATTAAAATCTAATTTTTGTTCAAACTCAATTATAAAATAAGTTTTTTTTTCGCTTAATCATTGGCTGATATTAAAATACAAAAATGTCAAAAATGTGATGGTCCTTCCTAGGGACTAAAAAACTTAATCGTATTAAAGAACTTATTTTCTTGAACGCTTTGCTAACTGCTTTAGGTTTTATGTAAACTTTTAAAACAATGTTAACGCTTATTTATGTTACGTCAATAAAATCTTTTTATAGCAGTGTTCATGACGCTGTAACATTTTGTCATTGTACAAAATTCTTGTCAAATATCCATGCACTTTCAAAATCTCATTCAAACTTAGATTATTTTTGAAATTACATATTTCTTATAACGTTTTAAATCAGTTCTATGATGCTACAAATTCTTGACAGATATTTTGTGCAATATTTCTTTGGTCTTACTAAACTGGTTATTTAGATTGGAGGATTTACAAACATCAACCAAATTTATTTTTTAATATCCATATAATAGACTAAAAGACTGAACGTTGCAGGGTAATCTGTGAAGGCAGTTGGAAGCCTGGCGAAAGCACAGCTCGCAATGCGCTCTTATTCCTTAACAAAATTGAAAGTTATATCTAAATCGTTAGAACCGTTAGGCGGACAAATTTGACTTAATCCGGTAGTGTCAAGAGTAGGCAGATACCGAGTTCCCTCTTCCCCGTATTTTACATTCAACGGTTCTCATGCTACGAGATTGAAGCATTCAGTCTATTTAGTCTCTGATCCATATCAATGGTTGAATTAAATGGTATTTATAAAAAATCCTTTAATGTTGTTAAATTATCTTCTGCCACACCTAATTTCATGTCTGGATCTAATGGATTACACCTTCGACAGAATAAAGGAATATCAACTCCAAAAAAGACGTCAGGACAAAAAATAAAGTATTGGAGACAATATTAATATTTTTCTGTTTTAAATAAAATCACAAGTAGTGAAATAATAAGATTATGAGAAAGCCAAACTAAAGTCAAAAGGTATGCCAAAGGCATCCAAAGACCAAAACCAAGTAACACAATGCGCCCGCAGACGATAACCCGGAGGTGGAAATGAATAGAGATGGTGAAGGATCCTCGCTATAAACGCGCGTTTAATGCATGGCTCGAATAAAAGCCAGCCAGGATGAATTCCCAAAATTTGGAAACGCTATGGAAAAACAAGTCTTTATAGAAGATTTAACTGTGTCGAACTAGTTTACAGGACTTGGTAGTCCCCATCTAATTTATCTGCTTGGGCAAATTGCTCATGGAGCAATGAGAGTCACTCCGTTTTACGGATACATTCCACAAAAGTACTTCCACAAAAATTGAACAGAGACAACTTAAATACCGACCACTTCCTTTGTGTGCCCTAATGGCTGCACAGGCTCAGAAAGTGTTATAATTATTTGCGAGTTAAAAGTCTTTACTAGTGAGAAGCTTCAAATTATTAAGGAAACAGGATAATGAAAATAGAGGGCCATATTATGATACATATACAGATATATTTTTGTAATTTTTAAAATTAACTTTTTAGGAATTTAATGCTATTGAGTTATTTTTCAATATTCTGAGTTGTAGCTTGAGAAAAGGTAAATCAGTGAAATTTTGCAACTCCTGGTCATGAAGGAAATGGTCCACGATAAGTGGATTTAGTAAAACCAGATTTAAAGTAGAAACAAATAAAAGCTTCAATAAGTCACAGCACTAAGATTCCGCACCAAATTTTTTGTTCGGAAATCAAGCGCAGCGACATGGCACCTTTATGACTTTCACTAACTAAAAACACTCAAAAACGGCATAGAATCTGGACACCTCTTGGACACACTAGTCTAAGGTCGTTTGAAGCTATTATGAGTTGCATCTGATCCGTTTTAATCTCAATGAAATAGAGATGGGCTCTTGGTTGTAACTCGTTTTCTTGCAAGTAAATTAAACACTTTTATTTGTCAGGGTAACCTTGGATTGAAAAGGGGATGATTGCCATATGGTTTGAAACAAAAAAATCCAAACTCACTTTATGGCCAGTATAAATGTCAAATAATTAATTGATTAATTTAAGGTTGATAAAGCAGACGATTGGTAAATACGAGGGCAGTTCAATAAGTACCCGTGTTAGAAATGAAGACACCAGCTTTTTCAAAAAAATGTTTTTTATTTTTCAACATAGTCCCCTTTTAGAAAGATACACTTCTCCAAACGTTCCGGTCATTTTTTTAACCCCTCCAAAAAATAGGATTTGTCGAACTCTCCAAAATGCGCTTCTGTCTCGGCGATGACTTCCTCGTTTGAGCTAAATTTTTTTCTCGCAAGCCATTTCTTCATGTTAGGGAACAAGAAAAAGTCGCAAGGGGGCAGATCGGGTGAATACGGAGGGTGCGGCAGCGATTCATAACGCAATTTATGCAGTTTGGCGGCGACAACACCACATGAATGTGCTGGTGCGTTACCGCGATGAAACAACACCTTTTTTTTGCCAAATGCGGCCGTGTTTCCTTTAATTTTTTGTCGAAGCGGTCCAATAACTCACTGTAGTATTGGCCAGTGATCGTTCTTCCTTTTTCTAAAAAATCCATCAGGATGATGCCCTTCGCATCCCAAAAAATCATTGCCATGACCTTACCGGTCGATGGGACGGCCTTCACCTTCTTTGGTGCAGATTCATCGGGAGAAATCCATTGTTTTGATTGTTGCTTAGTTTCTGGTGTGTAATGATGAATCCAGGTTTCATCAACGGTGACAACTCGACGCAAAAAGTCCTTCGGATCTCGCTTAAATTACCCCAAGCACTGCTTCGAAGTTAACAGCCGCATCCGCTTGTTGTCCAGCGTGAGCAATCGCAGCAGCCATCGGGCCGACAATTTTTTCATCGCCAACTTATCATGTAAAATATTAATTGCCGTTCCGGTCGACACACCTACGGCATTTGCTACTTCGCGCACTTTCGTTCGTCGATCAGCGAGAATCATGTCGTGGACTTTTTCAATGGTTTCCTCGGTAACCACGTCTGCCAGGCGTCCTGGTCGCTCCTCAACGGATGTTCGCCCACGTTTAAATTCGTTGAACCAATATCTAACTGTGGTCATAGATGGCATCCATAAACAGCATCCAACTTTGCTTTTATCTCCTCGCATTTTTTCCCATCCAAAAACAAAAAGCGAATTACCGAACGATAGTGCTCTTTTTCCATCTTAGCGAAAATCACGAAACACGTTTGACTCGGATGGCTGCCAAATCGAAACTAACCTATCAATCAGTCTGAAATTTGTATTAGCGTCGTCTGATAGATGGCAGCACACGATGATAACACTAACTTCACTCAGGAACGTCCTCTGCCTTCAAACACGAGTACTTAATGAACAGCCCTCGTACTGTGCTATTTTTAAGGTTGCTTGTGTTCATCTCTGAAGAGCCCGATTTTCTATACAAAGAAGCGTATGCCTCCCTCTAACTGAGGTGTTACAAGCGCTGCATTAGATAAACCGCTCTTTTCTCAATGAAATCTAAAAAAGCTGGTGTGTGTTTTGAGATTGAGCTTCAAATATGAGCACAGTGCGCTAGTATTGACTTAACCTGAAGGTAATTGCTGTTGAAGTGTGGAGTTATTCTGGCATTCACTTCTATATGTTTTCTTAGATAAATCAGTATATTGCAGTTAAAGCAGAGGTAGTTTGATCCCCATTTCAGAAATAACTCAAATCTCTCTTAAGAGAATACCGAAATTGCCAAAACATGACTGCCTAATGGAGGTGTCCCTTCCTGAGAAACTGTATCCAAATTTTGTTTGATCACTGATTATTTCTGCTTCTTTAAAATTATCAGTAATGGTCGGCTTTGGCAAAATCGACAGGAACTTTGTCATTATCATATTATTCTGATATTAAGTTAGGATTAATAAATTTTTCCAAACCATTATTACCAGAATTATCGAATTCAAGGAATCTTCAATTATTTAAAAGTCAATTTTTATACAATTCAATAGCATCTATCATAGTACTGATACACCTTTGCTAAGATTTTGAATGGGATCGAAAGATCTACTTATTTTAATAGATTCCTTACCAAAGTTGCATTATAGAGTGCTTTAAGATTTTAATAATGCTCTGATCTAGTGATTAAACAATTAGCATAGAATTTCGTGACGTAAAAACCAGTTGAGTATATTCTAGCCTGATTGTCTTTGAGGATGAAAATAGGAGATTTTAAAAATAGTTTAAATCTCTTTTTTTTTGAGCTCGATTGTCTGCCAAGATTCATCAGCTGTCTTGCCATTATATTTTCTAAGCTTTTTTATTACTTTTCCACGGGAAATACAATTTATAGACTATGGTGCCTTTTGTAACTTATCAATAAACAATTATGTTTCCTTCTCTACAAACATATTTCTTGGAAAAGTCTTTTAATATTAAAAACATTTTTATTTAGGAATCTTTCAACTCTTTAAGATGTATACGTGAAGTGCAGAGCTAAAGCAACGTTGTGCAATGTATTAACATTTTAGGGTGTCCGTTTAAGGGAGAATTTCAATATGTTTTGTATAAAAATACCGAGTCCGCGTAAGCCCAAATTGGAGTCCGCTCAACAGAGGTTCACTTATATGGAACTTTCCATTATAGAATTTCGGACTATGAAAAACTGTCCGCTTAATAGAGGTGTCAGTTCAAAGGAGCTGTCTTTTATGAAAAAAATCACTGCATTTATTAATAGAAGTTCTCAATGTTCTAAGCTAGACTGCAGAAGCTGCTGCTGGCTTCGACGTCTTGACTACCTCGAGAATGTTGTTGGGGCAATCAGAACAATTTCTGCAAAGATTTCTCTTGAAAGCTCTTGTGGAAAAGAGAGTAGGCGACCATCATTATATACTGGGTTAGACATTTATTATTATTCAAGCAAATTTCTCTTTTCAATTGAATCCAAAAGAGCAATGTGTGATTTAGGGTCGAAGTCCAAACATGAGAAAAGTACTTCAACTCTAATATCAAAAGTTTGAATTTAGTTTCGAAACGTCAATTTTAATTTTGAAATTCTTGCAGTTTTTCCTGCTTTATTGTGAAAATTTCGGGTTTATAATCGAAAGTTTGAGTTCAATTTTGAACAAAAACATTTAAAAAAAAAGTTTTCGAGTAATACCCCTGCTAAAAGAGATCAATTTTTAAATCGAAATTCGCTAAGTAAAAAGTTTTGAGATTCTTAAAATATAAAGTCTAACTTTTAAGTGAAAAAGTCGAAATTTTTAAATTTAGATGAAAATTTTGATATTCAAATTGTAAGCTTTATATCTTGAGTTTAAAGTCAAAATTTTAAGAAACAAAGGCAGAATTATAATCTTACACTATAAGGTTCGAGAAAACAAGTAATTTCAAAAAATCTCTATAATTTAAGATAATATTCTGTGTTTGCGTCGCATTTTATTTTTTTCTCTTAACTTCCAAAAGTCAAAAGTCTTAAAACAATGAGAAAATAATTTCTATAAACGATTTTAAAAGTAAAAATCACTAAAAAATTCGACTTACAAGTTTTTCTGTTAACAAATGTTCGTGTTTCCAATTTATCCCCTTTAATTCCCCCCGTATAAATGATGTCTATGATTTAAAAAGTGGTAGTAGTAAAGAAATATTAATATTTAATCCACTTTTCAAAAATGTCCGTCGTCACTGGTTTAGGTTAAACCTAAAAAAAGAAAACACGCAAATCATTAAGTCATACTTCGGTTTCGAGAATCCCGAAGAAATCGTTGAATGATTTTCATGAATGCGGCATTATTGGGGGTTTCCAATAATACTTTGATTTTGTATTTAGTCAGTTACATTTTTAATGACAGATTAGAAATTATGTTTTTTTTAATGTTACATGTCAAACTCTTACTTTGATTTCGTCTATCTTTATCGCCATGTGAGTGGTAGTATGTAAAAACAGTAATAATAAATTGTAGAAGAAAGTTAATGTGAATATGCTAACAGTGCGGAATATTTTAAAAAGAAATCGGTCCAAGTGTTATACACTAGTCAATATTTAAGAGATATTTTCCGACAACCGTTTCAAATAAACGTTATGAATTTTATGAATCTGTGAGGGAAATAGTTGATGCTTTTTTAAACTGCCTGTTGTTTACTGACAAATTACCTCATTTTCTTTACAGACGCCATAACACTGAAATAGTTCAGAAAAAAGCACCCAAGTATTTCTGTAAGTTGTGTTCGTAAAAGTCTTAGAACTATTCTTGCCTCCTGTAAATCGGTTTTTGGAAACTGTCAAAATAAGACTGATAATTTCACAATATGATCTTGACATAATTTATTAAATAACATCGTTTATCAAATAAACAATATTTTGGGCAAGACCTCATAGCTTTTATAGAAGAAATTGAAAAAAACTTTGGAAGAAATGTATAATTATTTTGATTTAAACTCTCTAACTACTCTAAGGCGCCCATCGTTTGCAAAGACGGACGGGACATCATTATGATATACTGGGAGTATTTGGCTTGCTGGTTGGTGTACGCATTTTTGGCAACCGAAAAAAATGGTCCTTCACTGTCCGTAACTTATTTTTGACGGCCCAAACAAAAGGTCCTCAACTTCGGCTTCTCTCATTTCTATGCATCCGCAACACAAAACCTTGCTTCTTTCTATTGTGGAAAATTATTAGCAAAATGCGGGACATGAGAGGCGCAGGCGTTTTCCGAGGGACAATGTTATTAATTATTTCTATGGACTACTCCTGCCATTCCGGGACGGTTATAATCAGACAGTTAAATAAAATTTTACAAAAGAGTAGAGCTATGACCAACATTGGCGTAGCTAGAGGGGTTAAGGGTGCGCTTCGCCAAGCTCATTGCCCACTATGGAATCTGGATTCGTTGTGGGTCGCCTAAAGTTTAGGCCAGCACTTAGGCCACCCTTCCCGGGCCCATTGTGCTATCCCCGTGATTGAGGCGTTCTTGGTCATTCATTCAGCCACCTAACCTTGTTGAGAAACTGAAGAACGTCCCTTGGACGCGCCTCTCTCAAATTGGCCACACTAGGCCATCAGTCCCCCAGCGTAGATCCTCTGATTGATGCTGGTGCTCACTCCAGAAAAATTGAAAATATATATTTTTCATTCTTGTGATTTTGAGAAAATGATCAACACCATTTCTCGTAATATTATTTTTTTATTTTATCGTTCCTGAAAACTTCCGCTTACCCAGTGACGAGAAAATATATGTTTGCGTAAATTTATCATAAAGAATTATTTGATCTGTAATCAGATTACCGAAATTAAAACCTTGCCGTAGCAGATTGACTCCTCCATAGATGGCCGGTTGCCCTTCTCTCCCAGGAAAACACCTTAGCTGTGCAATTATGACCAAGTATTTGGGCAAAAAATACCTATCAATGTTATCAATGCCGTTATTTTGTTATGCTTTAAAAACTGCGTTACCATTTTTAAATTTAATCCCAATACTTGCCAAAATTTTGTTGCATCTGTTATAAATCTTTTATTTCATAATTTAGTTATGAGGATGTTTTGTATTAAACAACTTATTTAATACAACAAAATAGGAAATATAAAAAACCTTGAAATACAAATCTTGTCCCTTGAAACCAAGAAAGATTAAAAAACACAACAAAGGTCCAGTCCGTACCACCAAAAAAACCTCCTATTTCGTTCTAGTTTCTACGTGTTGTTTGTATGATTTTCTTTTGAAATTATAATACATTTAAGGCAGGTTTACACTGTAAAAATCTCATGTGATGTTTTTATGACCAGAGCTGTATCTACCCCAATAAATTAGATTTTTAGGCTATTTTAAGAATTTCTTAGTTGGCACATTTTTCATTAACAACAGCCCAATTGTTGGCAAATTTTTAATATGCTTCGCAATTATATAATCCGGCTGTTTCAACATTGAACATTAATTTTGCCGAGGTCTCGTTATTGAATTTTTCAGTTTCAGTTTTGTCAGATCAATTTAGTATTTTTAACATTTTCTACATTGTTTATTTTTTAAGAATTCCTGATTTACTTTACGTCAAAGAGAAAGAAACCAAACACGTTAAATAGACCGATAGAGGATAGATTAGGTTAGGTTAAACAAAAAAATTCTGGAACCGCCAGACATGGAATAGACACAGTGAAAGGCTAGCAAACCACGCATCTGTCTGGTACACAGACGGATCCTAGGAAACACTCTTACAATTTTCCAAGCAGAACTGCTTGGTATAAATCTAGGCGCAAAAGAGTGCCTTCAAAGAGGACCCAGAAACGTACAGGTTTATATCGCTTCGGATAGGGTGCATTAAAGACTCTAAAGCCATTCAGAACCAAGTCAAAAATGGCCTGAGAATGCAAGTAATTCTTGAAGCAACTGGCTGCAAACAACAAAGTAACTTTGATGTGCGTTCCAGGGCATCAGGGCAAAGCCATATAAGGGAACGAAGAAGCACATAGACTCGCAAAAGATGCCTCAATTACACCTCTCTTCGGCCCAGAGCCATGATGTGGTCTTACAAAAAGCCACGTAAAAATGAAATAGATACTTAGGAGACAAATCAAAGCTGTCATACTGGAGAAAAACTCCAGACCTAAGAAAGTCAAAAAAGTTCATCACTATCTTAAAAAATAAGTCTGAGCAGCTTCTCGAACTGAACAAGAACGACTTAAGAATAATAACGGGACTTTTCATAGGAAACTTCCCATTAAAGTATCACCTTAAGAAGATGGGAAAAGTGGATGATGAAAACTGGAGATTCTGTAACTGCAACACAAACAACAAACACCTGCTATGTGAATGCATGACTCAGTTCTGTAAAAGGCTTACATTTCTTGAAGGGTGACCCTGACACTCCAAGAAATAAGGGAAACAGCTTCTAAAAAACTATGTAACAAGGCTAAACATTTTAGACAATCATTAAGTCCGCGAAAAAAATCCTAATGGGTCGCAGTGCTGAGAGGTGTAAAACCCTAATAAGACTCTATTTCAGAACTGCAGAACTGCAGAACTGCAGAACTGCAGAACTGCAGAACTGCAGAACTACCTTGTACTTAATTGATTAGGAAGGGTTAACATGCGTATAAAAGAAAATAATTAGGCACATGTTTACAAACGAAAAGTTGATTTTATCTACACATTTTGGAAAAATTTCCCTACTCATATAATTATGGATTTCCAGATAGCATATTTCATGAATCAGTAAGGTATGGTAAAAATGGTGGTAAAAGTGGATGATGAGAAAACTGCAGATTCTGTAACACAGCAATAGAAACAACAGAACACCTGCTATGCGAATGCATGGCTCAGTTTTGTAAAAGACTCTTTCTTGAAAGAGTGACCCTGACACCCCAAGAAATAAGAGAAACAGCTCCTAAAGCGATAATAGACTCTGTAAAAAGTCTTAACATCTTGGACAATCATTAAAAATAAGGTAGAGTCCGCACAAAAGATCCTAATGGGTCGCAGTGCTGCGAGGTGTAAATGCCTATACGACTCTATTTAAGAACTGTAATTATAGACTAAAATATAGCTTCTTCTTTTTTTTTTTGTGGAACAGACTAGCCTCTGGTTATCTTCAAAAATTGAAATACAAAACTTGTCCCCTGAAACCAAGAAAGATTATCCCTCTGAAGATAATAGCTTGGCTGTCGAAATGCGTTAGAGCAACCTTTGTTGTGTTTTTTCAGCTTCTTCTTTTTGTCAAAGAATATTGATAACTAAAAAAAATCTCTATAAACACAAATTCACGCCTAAAAAAACACTTGAGTTTCTTTCGCGAGTCGCAACGGGGGAGACTCGCGGTTTGTTGGATTATATAAAATGATTCAAAATTCAATGTACACAGCTCCAATATTTGGCACTTTTCGAGGATATTGGAATTATTATTAAAGATAGCGTCGGAATTTTTACTTTAGTATCCTACTTGTTGCTCAAATGAAAGTTTCTGGTGTTATATTTGTTATGGCTGTCTTAGTTTTTAACTGCAAGGTGATTTTGGAAATATTCGCCTTTTAGGAATGCTTTTGTCTCCGTTATACTTTCATAATATCGAAAAAATAAAAACTGATCTTGCTGCTGCAGTTTTTTATGTTAAGTTCAGTGGTATGTTCAGTTTTTTTTTCTAAGAAGGCAAATTTTTGATATATTAACCAAAGCTACTTTTTTTTAATGGAATACATATGTGTACTATTTTTTATATTGATTAAGCATAATTTGAACTTTTCAAAAATATATTAGTTTATGGTTATTAAGAATTATTTTGAAAAACAACCTCAAACCTTGATATTTTTATAATTTACTTTATTTAATTTATTTTATGCTTTAAAAATAATGTAATTCTGATTTTAGGGGGGGGGAGTATATAAAGAAGGTTTCACACTTCACTTGGCTGAAAATTTTCATTTCCAGCGGGAACTTTAAATTTGCCTAAGACCATCTAATTATCCATGAAAAAATATAAAATTTTGATCTTTTGCATTTATTTTAATATAACTAACCGTTTGCAAAAAAATCGTGTTAAAAAAAAATGAAAATGTGCTAAAAAATTCTTTATCATCAATTTAATTAAGCTTAATGGATATTTTATATTATTTAATATGCTACTGTATTGTATATCAAATGTTGGAAATCCTCTCCCTTCAGGCAATACAACCCTCCATTATTCTCTATGTAGGCTGTGGGACACGATCATTGTAACTTGGGGAGGGTGCATTTTAGGATTCATGTTGATAAGAAGAGAAAGTTTTATTTTGAGCCAAAAAATTTTTAAAAATACGAACATGGATTATGAATCATTGTATTATTCAACCCATTATTGTCAGCTTATCACTCATCATCCATATTGACGCTGTATTTGACAAATGCATCGCATAATTTTTATTTTGTGAGCGAATAGTGTAGCTGAATACAGAATACAGTAGGAAATCGGCAAAAACTTAGTTGCTTCTATCTTTCTTGGGTGGGTTTACTATCGATTTATAAAGACTTTGGACTAATTGTATTAGATTCAATTATTGAATCAGTCGTTTAAAAACCCCTTACTCTTGATATTGCAAACTCCGGAATCATTTCTTAAAGCTTCATTGCATTTAGAAATCTCTTGATGGTAAACAAATAATTGTATTGTACAAAAAATATTGAAGAGTTCTGTAATAATGTTTTTTGTTTTAGGCGAAAGGCTGACGAAGTTCACATCCTAGAAGAGACCATTCGAGCCCGAAACGAGCAACACAAAAAAGCGGGCATCGAATTAGATGCCACGTGTCACATATGCCTTAAGACAAAGTTCGCGGACGGTGTCGGCCATCTGTGCAACTACTGTTCCATAAGGTGCTGTGCGAGGTGCGGAGGGAAGGTCACACTAAGATCAAATAAGGTGAGAAATGTTCGCCAACAACTTCTGACGCATATTTGCAAACTTTCCTGGAGAACAGTCTTTGCTGTTCTTAGTTTGTTAATATAACAACTGAAGGAGAACTTTGGAAGCGAAGAGATAAAACTGATCGGTTGAAAATATTTTTCATTTATTGAAGTCATAGTGTCACAAATGTTTAAGGGTAAATAATAGTAAATATTGGCTACGAAAGTTCTGCGGGTTTTAAAATTTTAATTAAAAGAACATGTTTGTAACTATTTATAAAAAAATTAGCTTCACTGTTTTTTTTATGGAACGGACTGGTCCTTGGTTATCTACAAAAATTGAAATGCAAATCTTGTCCCCTGAAACCAAGAAAGATTAAAAAACACAACAAGATTGCTCCAATCCGTTTCGATAGCCAAACTATCATCTTCAGAGAGATGCAGTACCTCTCTGAAGATGACAGCTTGGCTACCCAAACGCGTTAGAGCAACCTTTCTGTGTTGTTTAATCTTTCTTGGTTTCAGGGGACAAGATTTGTATTTCAAGCTTCACTGTATTAGCTAGCTGAAAAACCCCTTTAATTATCCTGAGGTTAAGTTATTTAAGTTTATCTTGAGGAATTGAATTCTTCTTCTTCTTCTTCTTCTTCTTCTTCTTCTTCTTCTTCTTCTGTTTTCCTATTAAATGTTATCCTTTAAGGATAATTGGCTTGGTATAGAAGTCCTAAATATTTATAACATTTTTTAGTAATTCGAACTACATGCAATTAGCAAACGATTAAGCTTTCCTGGTAGCTGGGTAGTGCGAGTGGGTACGAAAGTTGCCCCGTTTAGGGAAAGTTCAAAGGTTTAAAAAAGTAAAATGCGTATCTGTAAGTAGAAGTTCTCATTTAGGCTCATATAGGCTAGTTTTCGAGCATCTCCTATTCATTGCAAGCTTTTTTTTGTTTTTCTTGGAGGAATGCGAGCTGTATCAAGTCATCACTCACTCTCATGTGCTTTGGTGCTCCTGTATCTTAAGAGACTCAGCGCCTAAAGAGGTCTAATGCAGCGGTTGAGCTACAAAATTTCAATGGAAATTTTTGTTGCACATTTATGGAAACCTGAGAACGTTTTCATGACTTGACAGTTCTAAGCAGGCCCCATGAGTAGAGGTGCAAAAGGTGCAAATGCCTCGAATTTCTTGGGGCCCGAAATTTCGTTTAAAACTCAGATTTTCTTTATATAACTTATATTCGTTGCTCAAAATTTGTGTTCTTTTTAGAATTTCTTGATTAGATTATAAACTGGAAAATGTTTCTAAATTTTTGACTTTTTTCGAATTTATTCACATCAAACTTTAAGAATATTCCTTTTTTAAATGCGGAAATTAAAACATGAACTTTAAAAAAAAATAGAAATAGTCAGAAAAAAGAGAACTTTTCAAATTTTCCAATTTGACAAAAATTTTAATATTGGACAAAGTAAAAGTTTTGAAACAGGGTCAAAAAGGGTTGAAATATCAAAAACTTGAGAAAAAGATCGAAATTTGGGAAAAGCCAAGGGACAAGTCGGGAAGAAATTTTGGACATAAAAGGTCAAAATTTTCAAAAAGGTAGAAATTTTGAAAAAGGCAAACATTTGAAATAAGTCGAAATTTTAACGAAATATAACTTTTCAAAAACTTTTAATTTTCAAAAAAGTAGATTTTTTCAAATAAGAGTCAAATTTACATAAAAGTCAAGAAAATAATTGAAGTTTTCAAAAACGACAGAACTTTGAGAAATAGTCAAAAATTTTGAATAACGGTTAAATTTAGGAAAGAAATGGAGATTTTGATAAAAGGATAAAGTTAAAAAAATTCAAAACAATCGAATTTCGAAAACGTTAAAAGAAATTTGAAGAATATTTTCTAAAAAAGTCAAAATTTTCAATAATGGCAAACTTGGAAAAAATAAAAATTTTCAAAAAACTACAAATTAACACAAATGTTAAAATTTTCATTAAAAGACGAAATTATGAAAAAAGTTGAAATTTAGTAAATAAGTCAAAATCTTGAAAAAACGTTACATTGCGAAAAAGTTTCAATTTTCAAAAAAATAAGTTAAATTATGGAAAATGTAAAAATTTTGAAAATAAAATGTAAAATTTAAAATTTGAAATTTTCCGAATAAGTCAAAATGTTCAAAAAAGTCGACGTTTCCAATAAAAGTCAGATTTTTCAAAAATGTGATGACTCTCATAAAGTCAAAGAGAGAAAAAAGTCAAAATCTTGAAAAAAGTCGAAATTAAAAAACAATTATAATTTTCAAATAAAGTCAATAATTTCAAACTGAAAATTTTCAAAAAGTACAAAATTTCAAAAATATCTGTAATTTTTAAAAGAAGGTCGAATTTGAAAAAAGGTTCATTTCAAATCATCCAAAAATAGGTCAAAAAGTAGAAAAAAGTCGAATTTTGTCAAAAAATTCAAAACTTGGAGATAAAATCAAAACATTAAAAAAATATATGATTTTTAAATGAAGCACAAATTGTCAAAAAAGTTGAAAAATTGATATACAAATCTCGTCCCCTGAAAACAAGAAAAACAAACAACAGTTGTTCTAGCATCTTACAGTATTTTCTCTTAAGATAGCTTCTATATCGTTAAAGCAAGTGTTGTTATGATTTTTAATATTTCTTGGTTTCAGGGAAACAATATTTGAATATCAATCTTAAAGATAACCAAGGACCACACAGTTCCACCAACAAAGTGAAATTTTTATAAAAGAAAATTTTTAAGAGACAGTATTTTCAAAAGTAAAACTTAAAAAAAAATCGAAATAAACAAGTTACAAAGTCTGAAGTTCGAAAAATTTCGAAATTTTCAAAATTAAGTCAAAATTTTGAGAAAAAGTCGAAATTTTGACACTCAATATTTTCAAACATAAGTTAATCTTTCGAGAAAATGTCGAAGTTTCAAAGTAAAGTGTATATTTTGAAATGTCGACATTTTTAAAAAAGTTGATATTTCCAAAATGAAGTCGAAAATTTTAAAAAGAGTATATATTTTCAATAAAAATAGTGATCTTCACAAAACAGTCGGAATTTTTAAAAATTCAACATTTTGAAATAAGTCGGAGTAGTAGGAGTGAATATTTTCAAAAAGCAGAAATTTTCAAGAAAGTCAAAATATTCAAAAAAGAAATTTCGATATTTCTGAAAAAAGTGTTTCTGAAAATTTCTCAAAAAAATTTTAAGGAAAAGTCGAAATTAAAAAAAAAGTAATCTTCAAAAATGTTGGAATTTTTGAAATTTTGAACTCAGAATTTTCAATTAGAAAATCTAAAATTGAAATACAAATCTTGTTCCCTGAAACAAGGAAAGATTATAAGATTAAGATTAAGATTATAAAACCCAACAAAGGTTGCTCTAACGCGTTTCGATAGCCGAGCTATCATCTTCAGAGAGATACTGAGTATCTCTCTAAAAACGAAGAGATACTGAGTATCTCTCTGAAGATGATAGCTTGGCCATCAACACGCGTTAGAGCACCCTTCGTTGTGTTTTTTAATATTTCCTTGTTTCAGGGAACAAGATTTGTATTTCAATTTTTGAAGATGACCAAGGACCAGTTTGTTCCACCAAAAAAATGAAAAAATCTAAATTCTGAAAAGCCCAAAAAATTCAAAAAAATCGATTTGTTTATTTATTTTTAATAGTTAAAAGAAAATTATGAATTAAACCTTCTCTTTTTATTTTGTTGTTGTTTTGCTTGAATAATACTTTAGTAGTTCGTATGTCTAATACCTACATGGAATCCAAAGGGCCCAGACCTCACAATTGCCTTGAGGGTTGGAAATTCTTTCGGCGGACCTGGTTCTAAGTTAATACTGATTGATGTTTTGAGATTTACCAATTGCGGACAATATTTCTTAAAATTTGAGGATGAAAAATTTTGGGTTGGTTTCGAGGTTGACTCTTTTAGGAGAGGAATTTCTTCGTTTTGTTTAAGAAGTGAATTGCAAGTCATAGCGAAAGTCTCTCATGTTACAATTAACCCATGTACCAGTAGGGCCATCGAGTCGCCTTTGTGCAAAATTTAAGATAAATCCCCCCTCAAAGTCAATCAAAATCAACTTTTAAGGATTTATTTCTCATTTCAAGTACATTTCGAGTTTTCTATTATTTTTTTCAAAATTTTTGATTTTAAACTATAAATTTACACACAATTTTTGATATAAAATTTTAGAAATTAATTGAGTTAGGTTCGTATATTTAACCTCAAAACTATATTTTAAGAAACTTGAAAATTTGAAACTTATACTTTAAAAATCGGGATAAAGGTGGACATTTCTGAATTTAATAATTTTTTCAAAGTTTATATTCTTTCCGAAGAAAATCTTTTCTCTAGATTTTATTTTAAATTTTTTCTGAAAGTTTCCATTTTTCTTTCGAAATGTTGCCGTTAATCTTGACATTTCGTTCTCGTTTGCCAATTTTGACACTTTTCAAAATTCCTATTTATTTCAAATTTTTCGACTTTTATCATAATTTTAACCTTTAGAACTTTCAAAATTTTGATTTTTTAAAAATTTTCCTCGTACTCGTGATTTAAAGTTTACATCCATACAAAGTTCACATTTGGAATTCTTTTTATAAAATTCAGATATTCTTTCGAAATTCCAACTTTAATTTTGAATTTTTTTTTTTAATTCCAAGCTTCCCCTCAGCGTTTAGATCTTTTTCAAAATTTCTGGATACAATTTAAATTTTAACGTTTTTCCCAAAAATTTAGACAGGTTCAAAATGACGATTTTTTTCCCTAGGATTGTTGACTTTTTCAGAATTTGCAACTTTAACTGTAATCTCAAAATATCGACATCTTTCAGAAAATTTTAAGTTTGAATTGAATTTTTTTAAATTCCAAGTTTTTTTTCTACATTTTTACCTTTTTCTCAAAATTCCGAGGTTAGAATTTTGATTTTTACTTTTCCTTTCGATTTTTAATTTTAACTTGATAAAATTATTCTTTTTGAAAATTATACTGTGTTGCAGTTCTGAATCTTTTTTCAAAATCCAAGATTAAATTCGAAAGTTTGGGATTTGTGTTTTTTATGTTCCATCCACTCGCAAAGGATAACCCCATTATGTCATCAAAGTACCGCGAGTAGGATGCGGAAACAAGGATAGATGGCGATGAACCGCCTTTTTAAATAAGGATAGGTTGTAATTTTTGGAAAAAATTACGTTTGGTAAAGAGTTTCATAGCTTGGAAGTTCTGTAGAAAAAGAGGCAGAAGTCCTCACTGTGTCAAGCTGGACGGTACAGGAATTTCTCGTCTCCGACTGTCTAGTACGCCTCAAGAATCTTGCCCTTGGAGGGATCAATCTTATTAGTTCCTGCGAGCATCTGCCATGAAAGTACTTATAGAAAAGAGATAAATCACCAACTATCCGCCTGTGCTCTAGTGTTTTGAGAGAATCGGTCAAACTCTCGTCATCAATTAGGCGAATCGCTCTTCTTTGAATTGAATCCAAAAGAGGTAAAGTGTGCTTTCGCACTGAACGCCAAACATGACAACAGTATTCTAGTGTTGGCCTAAGTTGAGCTTTGTATACTGTGAATAGCTGATGAGAAGTGAAGTACTTTTAAGCTCTAAAAAGAAAGCCTAGCTTCTGAGAGACGCATTTGGCAATGGTGCGCACATGATCGTACTAAAAGAAGTTAGTGCTTGCATTTACTCTCAGAATACAAAGATTAAATCCCAGAGGAGAATTGAAGGAATGGGATAACAAAAATATGGTCGACTTCAAAAACGCAGGCCGCGGTTTTCTCTAAGAAAATATCAACAAACATACTCATGGACGGTAAAGTCCTCGCGAAGGAATTTAATTTATCTATCCTAGAAGTAAATGCAAGCGCTAACTTCTCTTGGGACGATCATGTGCGCTCCATTGCCAAACCCGCCTCTCAGAAGCTAGGCTTTCTTTTTAGGGCTAAAAAGTACTTCACAGTTCATCAGCTATTGACACTATAAAAAGCTTATGTTAGGCCAACACTAAAATACTTATCTCATGTTTGGAGTTCAGCCCCAAAGCACACTTTAGCTCTTTTGGATTCAATTCAAAGAAGCGCGATTCGCTTAATTGATGACGAGAGTTTAACCGATTCTCACGAAACACTAGGTCATAAACGGATGGTTGGTGATTTATCTCTTTTATAGAAGTACTTTCATGGCAGATATTCACAGGAACTAATAAGACTGATCCCTCCAGGGCAACATTTTTGAGGCATCCAAAACAGTCGGAGACAACAAATTCCTGTGCGGTTCAGCTTACAAATGATGAGTAATTTTTCGAGTTTAAACCTGTTTCTAAAAATTCCGAAATTACTGCTGTCAATGTTTAATTTTTCTCAATATTTTTTCTTAAAATAAAAAAGTCGACTTTTCAAGGAATGTGAGTGAACACCAAAATTGCGACTTTAATTTTGAAATTTCAATTTTTGTCTCGGAATACTTTACTCTATACCCAAAAACTTGAGTTTCTTTTTTTAATTTTGATTCGAAACCCAAAAATATAGTAATGCTGTAATTGCAAATTTTTTTTACAGTTTGTGTTTTTCCCAGAATTCATGCTTTCAATTTTTACTTATATTTCTTCAAAATTTACTTTAAATATCTAATTTTTGCTTTTTTATTGCTTTTTGTCAATTTTTTTCTTAAAATGCCTTCTAAATTTTACCTTTTTTTTTAAGATTAATTTTATAAACTCGAAATTTTATTTAATTTAATTTTATTTTAATCCCCAAATTATTACATTTTTTTTCAAAATTTTGAGTGTAAACTTGAAGTTCTGATATTTTTTTTCCATAATTCCTATTTTTATTTTTGTAGCAAATTTTATTGTGAAATCGAAAGTTCAAGAGAATTTTTATTTTAATATCAATTGGCAATTTAGAATCTATTCTGACAAAATTTGGATTTGAATTTTACGTTTTTTCTTAGCTGTTTGCTTAAAATCTCAAAATTTCGACTTTTTGTGAAAATGTTGGCCTTATTTTCGAAATTTTGAAAATAATTATGTACTCTCGATCACCTGGAATTTTTTCTTATTTCAAGTTTGCATTTTTAATTGTTATTTTTTTTAAATATCAAAGTTTCAACATTTTGCTCAAAATACCAATTCAAATATCGAAATTTTCTAGAAATTTTAATTTTTTTTTTAAATTTTAATTGTAATTTCAAGATGTCGCTTTTTTCCATAAACTTTTCTGCATCTTTTGTTATAAATTTTAAATTTCAAAGTTTCTGAATACAACCCAACCTCCATTTTTCATCCTCTGGTTATTGATTTTGATAGATCCTGACTTTATTTATTAAATTTTTATTTTATCCCCCAAAATTTCGATTCCAAATTGAAAATTTTCATTTTTTTTTTTAAGTTAAAGCTTAAGCTCAAAATATTAGTATATTTTTTAAAAAATTTAGAGCAGCTTTTAAACTTTTTGACATTTCTCAAAAAATTCCTTGCCTATAGGTAGTTCTCGTTTTTATTATTAGTTTTATTTTGGTTATAAACACAAAATTTTAATTTTTCATCGAATGTTGAATTTTATTTTTAATTTTAACCTTAATATCAAAATATTCAATTTTTGGGATTTTTCGAGTGCTAGCTAGATGATAAATGTTCTCAAAAAACGTTGACTCTTCAAATCCCAAGTTGGAACTTTTCTAATAATTTTTAATTCGAAATTTGAGTTTTAGTCTCGAAATTTTGAGTATTGTATGAAAATTCGAAATTATAAATACTTTTTACCTTTTTTCTAAAATTTCGACTTTAAATGTTGTTTTTTCTAAAGATGTTTTCTTAAAATGACGTTCATTAAAATCTGACTTATTATTTGAATTGAATCTAAACTCGAATTTCTAATTAACATTTTGTATATAGTTTCAAAAGATCGACTATTTTTAATTTTATTTTATATAAATTACGAATTTTTTGAAACTTCGAATATTTCCCAAACTTCACACTTACACTTTTTGCTATTTTAGCCAAAATTATCGACTTTCAACTCCTAACTTTTGACTTTTTTAAAAATTTTGTGTTTTTAGATTCAAAATGTCGCCCTCGAAATTTCAACATTTTCACGAAATATCAAGCGCTAACTATAAAATTTCTTGTCTGCGATTGAATAATAGGGCTAGGATGCATACACATCAATACTGTGTCCATTTGATATATCGAAAAACATGAAACACGTATCGATATGTTTCGATACATAGGTACATGTGTTTCGATATTTGATGTATCGATATATCGTAAGAACACGATGTTCCACAGTAATGTTACATCACATCTCAAGGCAAAATTTCATTTGTTGACCAAAATAAAATGCTTCCACTTACAGAATTTTAACATTATACGCTTACCTGTCACCGCGTTACATCGGTAACAAATATATCGATACCCTTTCAATACATCGGAACAAAGGTATCGATGCAAAAATAGCGAACATCGAAACGAAAATATCGATGTTTTCGATACATCGATGTAACGTGTGCAGCCCTAAATACAGTCGACTCTCGCTAAAGTTGCGCTCGTTAAAGTTGCACGCTCGTTAAAGTTGTCAGGATGGGATCGTTAAAGTTGCACGAATATTCCCCCACTCTAATTTTCGAACAACGAATTGGACTACCGAGTTTTGGCGCCACTTTTGAATAACCCACTCAACCGAGCAAGGAACAATAAAACATATATATTTTTCGATAATGGTAGGGATTACGGGGAGTAGCAACTTTAACGATCGATCCAGTACGGTGAGCGCAACTTTAGCGGGAGTCTACCTACTGTAGGGCTCAATTCTCAATCTATGTTTGACATGTGTCTGACGTGGTAAACATTTTGCAATTGATTTTAGACTAAGTTTCCGATGAGTTAGAAACTTAAAACTTTAACCATAGCTCAGAATTGGAGGATAATGGAATATTTTAATCCAAACATGATAATTATTGCGAAAATAAAAACTAAGTTTCAAGGAAAATGAACATAACCCCTAAATGAACATAACCTAATTATTTAATCTCCAACTGCCGAATGATGAATACCACAGCTTTACATTATTTAGTTCGTCTTATGTGCAACTGTCTTGTCGATCTGTATTTCTTTCTGAAGCACAAATAAATGAAAATTCCGTCTTTAGATAGTAATCCTGTTTGTCAGTAATTAGCTCCTTGACCTTCTTTGTATTATATTTTATAAATTGGAAACTTGTATAGTCAAATAAATTCTAAATGAAAATTTCAGATATAACCTTCCATCTATCCTCCATAAATGTATATGTTTATCTATTTGTGTTGGTTATTTTTGTGATTTAGTAAATGAGGTTTTGCGGACTATTGTAGTTATGCAGACGAGATCTTATACAAATTTAAAAACAACGTCTGTCCATTTAAAAGGGAGCCCTCTTAATAATATATGGGCTGCTCGATCAGTAAATCATGTTCCGACGATTCCAGCCGTCTCCTATCCAATTTATTCGGCGTCTAGGTCCGCATTTGATTTTCCACTTGTGCCTTATTCAGAGTGTGTCGCCGGCGGGGCTGGCTTGTTTTGGTAGGCCTGGAGTGCTTTTTCCATTGATGAAAATCTAGCATCCCCGGATCCTGTAAGCGTGGGATGTCCATTGTGGGGATACCACTTAGTGTAGGAGCTTATTCTGACGTCACGCTTTCCGGATATGACGCGCCGTATCGATTCAGGGACCGCCGTCCTTACTATGTTCCTCGCACATTACTTTTGCTCGTTTGCGGTCTTACTGCAATCGGAATTGTGTTATTGATGGCACGTGGGTTTTTTGTGAATCCCATATTTCATACTGCCGCTGGCCAGGGGGGCATTACTCTTCGCTCAATTGTGGATGTGGATTAAGTTTGTAAAATTGATCATAGATCACTTATTATGTCCTTAAATGAAGCTGCTATTAGTTACCTTCTTGTATTTAGTAAAATAATCGAAGAAGTCCAGAAGACATATTATTATGATTTAAGCTGTTTAAGTCACACTTTTCATAAATTGAAGTACAGATCTTGTCCCCCGACACCAAGAAATATTAAAAAAACTTAACAAAGGTTGCTCTAAATACATTTTGATAGCCAAGCTATCATCTTCAGAAAGATAGAGCAAGCTGTGTTTTTTAATCTTTCTTGGTTTCGGGGTACAAGATTTGTGTTTCAATTTTTGAAAATAACCAAGGACCAGTCCGTTCCACCAAAATAACACTTTTCATACCTCAGATTTTTAAAATAAAGTTACCTATTGATTTTGTTTATTAATTTTATTTAACATTTCTGCGATCCGTTTTGGAAATATTTAAATTGATAATAATGAAAGTTAACAATATTTTGAAACATTTTTTGAAATATTTCCAAAATGGGTCGCTGAAATGTTACATAATATTAATAAACATAATGTTTCCGATCAATAAGAGTCTATCATGAAGAATTATCTATTGATATTGTTTTAATACTAAAGTCAATGATCATATTACTCTAGAGTCCAGTCATGTAATTCTGAATTTTGGGTATGTTAATTCAAAATAATAAGAAATCAAATTTTCGTTTTTATCTCAAAATTTGACTTTTTGTGCTTCTGTAATTTTCAACCTGTGTCCTTAAAATTCATGCTTTCCGAAGATTTCACCTTATTCTGAAATTTTCTGAGAAATTACAACTATTTTTTAAATTTCGACACATTTCTTGGAAGCTTAAGCTATTTCTCTTTAGCATTTGTCTTTTATTTTAACATTATTTTACCGTTTTTATCAAAATTTGGCTTTTTCTGAAAATTTTGATTTTTTGCAAATTCGCGTTGTTGATGAAATTCGGCGTTTTTTTACATTCTTTTGGAAATTACGATTTCGACCCTTTTCATAAAAAATTGACCTTTTTTTAAAATTTATTTTTTTTCAAAATTTCTTCAATTTTTGCTTTTTCCTCTATATTTAATATTTTTTTAAATTTGATTTTATTTTCAAAAGTAGATTTGTTTTTAATCGAATTTATTCTCAAAATTCTTTTTTTCTTTAGAGGTCATCCATAAATATAAATTGCGTTATACAGAGTGCTTCCGTTTTAAGTGCCTTAAATGAAACAGGAAAAAGCAATTTTAAGGAAAAAGTTTCCTATAAACACGTATATCAAAACTCTTAATAAAAAAGATACAAAGTGTTAAAATTTGAATAAAAAAACAGTTTTTTGTTTCACTGTCAAGTTTTCAGAGATATTTAATCTAAATGTTGCACACTTGGTGCGTAGATGAAGGATCATAAAATAAAATATAATTAAGTTTTTATCTCAACTAGTGGCGGAGTTACGGGTAATCGGTGATCTTGTTTTGAAAAAATGAAATAAAATACAATTTTTGGATTAAGTATTTAATTCTGAAGAAAAGTTTTCTCTTGACAATTTTTTTTCCTATGTTTTACATAGGAACTATTCGAATACAATGTACGCAGGTCTTCAAATAATCAGTGACTAACCCAAAGAGGGGTAAGTGATGTTTTTTCCAAAACCAGCGCCATGACGCAACTAGTGGCAGATACGGAAAAATGTCAAGAAATAACTTTTATTCAGAATTAAATGCTTTACCCAAAACAGGTATTTTATTTCATTTCCTTACAGATTACTCGTAACCCCACCACTAGTTGATATAGAAACCTAATTTTATTTAATTTTGTGATCCTTTATCCATACACCATGTGTGCAAAATTTGGTTTAAATATTTTAGAAAACTTGAAAGTGAAAAAGTAAAACTTTTTTTTTAATTCAAATTTTAACTCCTTGTATCTATCTTTTTTATTAAGAGTTTCCGGATACATGTTCGTAGGAAACCTTTTGCTTAAAATTATTTTTTCTATCACCTGTTTCACTTAAGGCACTTAAAACGGGAACACCCTGTACATTAAGGGGGCGGAATGGGGTCAACAAAGTGTGACATCGTGTAATAAGTTGCGACCAATCATAAATTTCGTGACGTCACATAAATAAATCCAAAGAATTTTTTAAGTTGTGGGCCCCTTTCCCCCTCATTTTTTCGAAAATTTCGAAAATTTATTGCATAACTTTCACCACACACAAATAGAGGGCGGTTTTTATTTATTTGTTTTGGTTGTTAAAACTTATCGGGATAAGTATAATTATAGAAATTGAGGACTCTTTTTATTTGGTCGTATTTATTTGACGGAGAATATTCTTGTTTCTTAGTTGAAAAAAATTGAAAATTGGTGACAATAACTATACGAGGTCTTTGGCTCATCAACCGTCAACATTATTTGATGGCCTGGTGGGGCCATTTGCAAGGTTTTTGGTCTTAGTGACCCAGATCCTAAATGTTATAGTTACTGAGAAATTAATTTTTTAAAGTTTTTCATCAAATTACCTAAACTCTCCCATTCAGGTCCCTAAAACTATTTTATTTATAGTTGAATAAGGGTTGATTTTTTTCTTTTTCTTCTATAATAAATTGTTCTTTAAAATAAATTATTATTCCATGGGATAATCGACAGGAATTTTAGTTACAAGGCAACAAATTTTTAAAATAAGTTAAATGTAGTAAAACATTTTTAATTGCGAATTTATTTTCTCAAAACTAAGAGCAACTGAGCGAATCGCTTTTATTTAAAAACTTCTATAGTTTATACTCTTTCTAATCGTATGCTACATGTGATATAAATCATTCAACAAGTGCTGAAAACTAGGAATACAAGTTTGCAACTGTCTTTTTTTTTTAAGTTTAATCCACTCGCAAAGGGGAACCCCATTATGCTTTTAAAGCACTGCAAGTAGGATGCGGAAACAAGGATAGAGGGTGATGAACCGCCTTCTTAAACAAGGATAGGTTGTAATTTTTCGGAAAAATTCCTTTCAATAACAAGTCCCATAACTTGGAAGTTTAAAAAAAAGAGTCTCCATAGACAGAAGTCCTCACTGTGTTAAGCTGGACCGCACAGGAATTTGCTGTCTCCGACTGTCTAGTATGCCTCATGAATCTTGCCCTTGGGGGGATCAATCCTATTAGTTCCTGCGAGCATCTTCCATGATAGTACTTGAAGAACAGAAACAGGTCACCAACCATACGCCTGTGCTCTAGTGTTTCGAGAGAATCGGTCAGACTCTCGTCATCAATTAGGCGAATCGCTCTTCTTTGAATTGAAACCAAGAGAGCTAAAGTGTGTTTTGGGGCTGAACTCCAAACATGAGAACAGTATTCTAGTGTTGGCCTAACTTGAGCTTTGTATAGAGTTAATAGCTAATGAGATGTAAAGGACTTTTTAGCTCTAAAAAGAAAGCGTAGCTTCTGAGAGGCGGATTTGGTAATGGCGCGCACATGATCGTCCCAAGAGAGCATTCACTCCTAGGATAGATAGATTAGATCCCATCGGAAGGATTTTACCGTCCATTAGTATGTTTGTTGCATTATCCCTTGACGTTTTCTTAGAGAAAACCGCGGCCTGAGTTTTTGAAGCATTGAAGTGACCAAATTGTTCTTACCCCATTCCAGAATAATCTCGACATCCTGATTAATCGTCTGTATCTGCTGTTTCCTTAGTCGATCTGAAGCAGCGATAGATAATGGTTTGTTACTATCATCTGAGTAGCTGTATACAGGATTGGAAGTTGAAGCTAAGAGATCATTTATGTGTAACAGAAATAGAATAGGACACAGAACAGACCCCTGAGACACCCCTGCGTTAATCGCTAATAGCTCGGATGGGATGCCATCGACAACGACTTGAAGAGATCTGTCAGCGAGAAAATTGGATATCAAATGACAGAGTCCAGACCATAACATGTTAATTTGGCGAGAAGAGATCGGTCGAAAGCCTTTGAGATATCCAATGCCACAATCCTAGCCTCATCATGTTTTTCCATAGTTGAGTTACATAAATAAGTAACATATGCCAGTAGATAGCCAGTGGTACATTGTTGTCTAAAACCGTATTGCCTGTCGGAGATGATTCTATTTCTGTCATGTAATGTGAAAATAACAGTGTACTGCGATTACAGCGAACGGATTAGAATAATAATGCAAAGAGTTTTTTTTAAGGATAAGAAACAATTCTTCCAATAAAATTATTGAAACAAAATTAGTGGCTTATTAGAAAGTTAATTAATGAAAAATAAAGGTTTTACAATATTAATAATTTATTACACAGCAAGACCTAAAAAAATTTAAATTTTTTCTTACACATTCTGCTCAAATTGAGATCCTCTATTTCTTATACAGGCAAGATATATTTCTTTAATTTGCAAGGCTGTTGTTTGGAGAACCATATCTTGACTCATTCTTATACAGGGAAATGTATTGTCCAAGTACCATCGCACTGTTTGTGTCCCTAATTTTCACCAGGAATGATTTGTTATCACATATGGCTTATTATTAAAAAGGGCAAAAACATTTTAAGAATTTGTAGCCTTGTAACGAAAATTCTCGGAGACCGTTGTGTCAAATAGTAATTTATTTTAAACAAGAAGTTAATTTAGAACAAATAAAAAAAATCGACGCTTATTCAACCGGAAAGAAAATAGTTCTGGGAGGTGAGGTTGAATCAGAGATTTTGAAAAATTTTAAGAAACATTTAAAAAATAATTCCGCAGAAAATATAATATTTAGAACTTGGGTCATTAGGGACAAAAAACTTGCAAATGACTACACTCCACTAAATAATTTTGCCGGTCTATGTACCAAACACCCTGTATAATTTAAAGAACCTTTTTTCAGTCAAATTTGTGTTTTAGACTGACAAATGCTGAATCTAAGGTGTTGCACTTTGTCGTCGAAAAGCTAATAGATTTTTAGTAGATAAATAAAGGGGGGACCATAAGTAATTGTACACAGAGCAATCGTGGATTTTTCCAATAAAAATAATGTGATTTAGCTACATTTACCTTTTACCAAAAGTTAATATTAACAGAAATACAGGGTGTCAAAGTTGAAAAAAAAATTTCGATTTTTTCGTATAATTATGGAATGAATTGTAATATAGGCACGAAATTTGGCACAAGGGGGTTTCTTAAGTCAACAAACTCTAATTTGCTACCATATTACCAATAGCTGATAGAGGGCGCTAGCTGCGCTATCCTGCATCATTCTAAATTATAACTTTTTTGTGCACCCACGTATATTAATTTTAAATGGGTTATTTTATTTCCCCATATTTTTTACGTAAAAAAGGTGTACTTTCTGAAAGTTGATTCGAGCAACCGTTTCCAAGATATTTTCCTTTAAAGCTTGACGTGCCTTGGTTTTAAATTCTAAGATATTAAATTTTCGAAGTAGGCTTGAAAAAAACTAATCATAAGACAGCTTTGAAACTAATTTATGTCAAATATTACTTTGTTGATAATATTATTTTCTAAATTTTGAAAATCTCTATAATGAAAATCCAAAAAATTAAAACGTAATTTATTTTCTAACATAGAGATGTGACATATGATCCCTGAGTCCGCACAAGAAAATTTTAATAGCCTGGGTGGTAAAAGCAGATATTTGAAGATGAATTTCAATAAAAGGCAGCTAGAGTTTTAATTGTTTACAATCCCTTTACATGAAAAAGGTCATTTCCCACATTCTTTTAAAAATAAATTTTGTTTTGGTGTTTTATTTAAATTTACCTTAGAAATTTAAAAAATATGTGTAATAATGATGTCAGTAAAGTAATATTTGATGTAAACTGTTTTAGAGTCAGTTTTATTATTTTTATTTTGAAACCTGCTGCAAAAAATTCACATTTACATAACTTAAAATAAACTTACGGCAAACTTTGAAGGCAAATATTTTGAAAACGGTTGCTTGTATCAACATTTAGAAGGTATAACTTTTTTACGTGAAAAATGTAGGTAAATAAAAATATCTACTTAAAATAAGTGTAAATAAAGGCACAAAAAAGTTATGATGTTTTAGAATAATACAAGGTAGCGCAGGTGGCGCCCCCTATGAGTTACTGACAATCTGTTAGCAAATTAGTATTTCTTGACCAAAGAAGCCCCCCTATGCCAAATTTCTTGTCTACAGTGAAATGTGTTCATCAGTTAGGCGAAAAAAATCACAGTTTTTTTCAACTTTGACACCCAGTATCTCTGTTAATATCAACTTTTGGTATAAGGTAAATGTAGCTAAATCACCTTATTTTTATACGAAAAATCTACTTTTGCTCTATGTACGATTTCTTATGGTCCACCTTATATAAATAATTTTTGAAGTGCTTTTTAATATAATAATTTCTAAATTGAAAATTTGCAAAATATGTGAAGGGAGGGAGGAGGTCACATGAATGTGACCCTCTGTGACAGGGACGGAGGGGCTTCAAAAAGTCATAAAATCCGTGTGACGCAATTTATGGATGGCTTCATAGAAATTTTAGATTGTTCTGAAAATTATACCTCTTTTGAAAAATTGACGTCTTCTCCAACTGCCGCTCTATCCTCAAAATTCGACGGTTTTCTGAATTTAACTTTTCTGAGAAGTTTTCTGTATTTTTTTTGTAAAGTTTGGTTAATTTCATTTATATTGATTGGCATTTTCTCGCCAGTTACTTCTTCTACACGTCTAGATTTTCAGTTATCTTTTTTCGTTAAGGATTGGCAATCTTTTATAGATTGCTCCAAACAGTGGTTGCTTTAGATCTTAATTTGTCAATCGCTGTTTGTAACAACACTCCCTAAAAAAACACTTAAAAGCTATCGTAAAAATTCAGGATAAATATAAATAATAATAAAATTTAACGTTTCGGGAGTTCACTTCTCTGTATGTCGTCAGAAATGGAAATTATTTATAATATTCTCTTCAATATTTTATCTAGTGTCAGAAATATTTTAGACATTTTTTTGGGGTAAGTTTATTATGTATACATCTAATCAGTATGCCATTAATTCTAACTACGTATTCCGAGGGTTTAATTAAGGCAGCAAATTAAAAAAACCAAAAACTTTTAAAAGAGTAAGAAATCAACGAATCAACTCCCCCTTACAGGGCATTCCTGGCTCGCAACAAACTTCCTTAAGAAATAATAATATAATAATAATCAACATAAGCTTATTACGTTACAACTACAGCCACTTATCATTGTAAGACAGGCCAGTGAAAGCCAATATCGTTTAATTAATGGGTAAATATTTTTACTCTTTATTTCGGCGTTTGATTGTTTGTCTTTCCATACATTTGAAACTAATATAAAAATAATTGCATATATTATACATTTTTTGATTTCTTGATTCAACCGGTCTGATGAAAGATAAAACAGGAATTCTAAAAAAATCAATGATGAAAATATTACGAATTTAATTAACTGATATGACAATAACTAAAACATAATGATAACAAAGACTCCCATTGCAGAGTAAGTATAAGACATAATTCTTCCGGACTGTATCAAAGAATTACTAAAAGTATTCGACGTCTCAACTACCAACGTTATTTGGAAATAAAAGAAATAATAAATTAAAATACAAGAAGGAATATACATATAACAAATAAAATAAAACAAATTCAAACTTTAAAGCATAGTATGCCCACCATATCCGAGGTGAAACGCTTCTGAATTGAAAAATGATACAAAGGACACAGAAGAGCTTGTTAAAAAATCAAAGTAGCACAAAAAACAAGGCGGATAACACAGAAGAGCTCTTCGTATATAAGTTACTATTTTCAAGTCAATTTAAATGTCAATTTTTGGTCTCTTTAAACGGATGCACTTTATGTTAGCATAGCTAGCATAATAATCAATTTAGATATAACGTCAATCTATTGATAACGTTTAATACATATAAGTGGTTGCAGTGCGTCAAGCATATGCATCACGAGTGTCAGATCGCTGTAAATAATGCGGAATATTTTCAAGCCGTCAAGCATGAAAATGACGCATTAGAAGCCTGAAAGTGCGCTATGATAATGATTTTTTCCACAAAAATAACAAACTTTAGAGGAAGCCTGAAATTAACTTTATAGAGTTTATTACGAGAATTTTGGTTTTTCGTCAGGAATATGTCTACAATTCCTGAAAAAATACTTCATGGGGCTTTATTTTTACCATAGAATGAAACTAATGAAAAAAGAGACATATTTTATTTCTTTTTTTTGTAAAATTAGAAAACTAACGATTGTTTACTAAAAGGGGAATATTCTTCGCAATATTTTTTAACTATTTGATGATTATACGCTATTAATAATTGTTTTAGGTTGTGTGGGTGTGTATACTATGTAGGAAAAAGCAAGAATTATTGAGCAAAACTGGTCAATGGATGCTCACTTCTAACGCAGAGACGGAAGTACCTCTCCAAACTCAGCAAGCACCGTCGGATAAAAGGCCGAAGCTTGAAAGGGCACATTCCGCTGCTGAAAAGGAGAATCAACCCCTTCAGAGGACGGGCAGCATGTTACGGAGGCAATACTCGGAACAAGAAACTAGGACGCCCTCTTGTGAGCGTTTTCATCAACAATACAACGAGGATGATCCTAGGTATTACCAAGGAGAGCTTGAGGGACTGATGAGGACACATCCACACTTAGTACCAAGGAGGTAAGATCTTTGCACTTGCACGAAAAAGCTTCTTAAGCACTTACAATTAGTTGACATGTATGTTCTTTTGAACATTTGGCCTCTTGTCCTTAAGGTGCCTGAAAGAGATGATTTTTTTTTAATAATAAAATCCTGGCTAGCCTTATCTTAGATTAGCAAGGAAAGGTGTTCTCAGTGAAGCTTCTTAAGCACTTAGTTGACATATATGTTCTTTTGAACATTTGGCTTATTATCCTTAAGGTGCCTGAAACAGATGATTTTCTTTCTTTAATAATAAAATCCTGGCCAGCCTTACCTTAGATCAGCAAGGATCGGTGTTCTCAGCGAAGTGTTTAACCAGCAATCAGATTATAACATGTGAAATAAGGTCATACTTCAGTTAACGTTATCTCTATCACCGAAACGTCGATATGATGAAGTTTAACTGAACACTTAACAATTTATAAATCTTCGAAATTTCGATATTAAAGAAGGTAAAAATCAAAATTTTGGATTTAATGCTAAAACTTTGGGATAACGAAAAACTGCAAAAATAAACTTTAAAGTTAAGAAAAAGGTTCAAATTTCTAGAAAACACTTAAAATCCGAACACGATTTCGAGTTTTGGGATTAAAACCATGCCTTTTGACAAAAAATTCAAATTTTGAGAAAAGCAGACAATTTATGAAAGAAAATTAAGTTTTATTTGCAAGAAACTTCAAGAAAATGTTAACACTTCCAGTTGAAAACTCGAAATTCTGAAGTTTGTATAAAATTAAAGTAGAATTTCCAGATAAACATGTTAATATTCCAAAAGAAAGTAAACAATTATTTAAAAAACATTTCATGTTTAGTAAAAATTTCAAAGAAAAAGTCGAATGTCCGAGAAAAAAATTGAAATAAGTTTTTTTCGAGTTGGAAACTTTAAAATAAAAAATGAGAATCAAAAAAGTCTGGAAGTTTCGAAAGAAAAATATTGGTGATTTATAAAAGAATAAAATTAATTAAATTAGTTTTAACAAATAATTTAGATAATTTAAACTCAAAATTTCGAGAGAAAAAACCCAGTGGATATGGTTTAATAGAATTAAATCATTTGTTTTTCAACTTATAATTTAAAAACTGTCGGTTATAAGAATCAAATTTACTGATAATAGATTCAAAAACTTAGGGGTTAATAATATTTAATTGTTGTATTTTTGACGAAACTTCAATTAAGATGGATGAACTGGGCATAATTAGCGAGCGGGAAATAATTGTAGAAAGCTTATATTGAACCGTGTGGCAAGTATGTCCCAATAGGACAGTGGTAGTCAGCCTGGTCTCTACCGCCTACTAGTGGGGATTTTGAGCCCACTAGTGGAAGAAGTTTTGTCTAAGAGCAAACTTATGGTTGTTAAATAAAAATAATACATCTTTTCAAATAATAGGGATGCAAGATGCTTTTTTTTAGTCATCAAATATCAAATCTCTTACGAATAAGGAGTAGGATGGCTGTTTAAAAGTAAAGGCCGTTTTCTTAGGTCATTAGACATAGGCGCAGCTAGATTAGGGCAGGGTAAGGCGTTTGCCCCCCTACCCCCCCCGGATTCATGCAGCAAACCAAAAATTTATATGTATTTTCAACTAAGGGAATTTTTTCAACAATTTTCTTTTCTTCTTCAAAATTCATCAGTTCCTTGGAAACAAAATTTTCGACTTTTTTTTCAAATATCGTATTTGTTTTACAAAATTTGTCTTTTTCTTTTGAAATTTCGCAATTATTCAGAAAATTCGACTTCTTTTTTTAAACATGATGTTGTCAAAATTTCGAATTTTTATTTAAAAATTCGTCGTTTTTTTCTGAAATTTGCCATTTTTCGAAACTTGATTTTTTCTAAAAATTTAAGCTTTTTTATAGGGGAAATTCTAGCTTGTTTATTGAAATTTACTTTTTCTTCGAAATCTCGTCTCATTCTGGGGAATTTCTCTTTGAAATATAAAAATCCATTTTTATTGAGACCCATTTCCTCTAGAAAATATTTGGTAAGATTGATTTAATATGAAGTGGTGGCATAAATATACCAGAGAGCTTTACAAGTGTAAATGTTTTACAGTTTTCTATTTACAAATTAAAGGTCTACGTGTAGGACAAACTTCGTATTTGTTTTACAAAATTTGTCTTTTTCTTTTGAAATTTCGCAATTATTCAGAAAATTCGACTTCTTTTTTAAACATGATCTTGTCAAAATTTCGAATTTTTATTTCAAAATTTTGCATTCCGAACTCGATTTTTTCTAAAAATTTAAGCTTTTTTATAGGGGAAATTCTAGCTTGTTTATTGAAATTTACTTTTTCTTCGAAATCTCGTCTCATTCTGGGGAATTTCTCTTTGATCTCGTCGATCTTCTGATAAAAAAGTATATTTCTTGGAAATTTAAAATTTTTATAAAAGGACAAAAACTACGAAAATATTTTATTCGTAAATTTGAACTCTTTTAATCCAAATTTCTGGGAAATTTCAACTTGTTTGTTAAAATTTTGACGTGGATATTTTCCAAGGCCACATTAAAGCAGGATAGGACTAGACGTCTTCCTCTGACTCGAGCAATCAAGAGAAAATAAATATTCATCCAAGAAATTCCGATTTTTTTTAATTACCAATTTTTTTCTTAAATTTGCTTTTTTTCTAAATTTCGAGTTTTCCTAAAAATTAAAAGCTTTTTCTCAAAATTTAGATCCTTTTCGCATATTTTCGATCATTCTCTCGTAATTTTATCTTTTTTCTCGGAGTTTTGACCATTTTTTGTAAAATTCTAACTTTTTTTCCTAAAGTTTGACATCCGCTGGAAAATTTTGAATTTTTGTCCATTTCGCAAGTTTTCTCGAAATTTGGCTTTTTTTCCAAATTTCGATACAACATTTAACTTTTCCTGAAGATTTCGATCTTCTAGAATTTAAATTTTTAGAAATTTCGACTGATTTCCTAAAGTTTGCCCTTTTCACGAAATTTTAATTGTTATCTTTATCATCTTTAGAAATTTCGCTTTTTTTTCTAATAAATACGTCTTTTTTCTCCAAATGTGGCCTTTTTCCTCTCAAAATAGTCGTTTTCCTAAAATTTACCTTTTCCTCAAAATCTATCTTTCAAAATTTCGATTTTATTACAAATGTATAGTTTTTGGACTTTTATTTCAAAAATATTTTACTTATTACAAAATTTTGCCGTTTTTTCCTAATATATTTAATAATTTAATATATTTTTGGGAATTTCGAGAAAAAGATTATTTGAATATTTAACGTCTTTACTGAATGATAAATCTTGAAAACAATGTTTTTATAAATGACGATTTTTTCTTTTCAAAATTTGAGTTTTTCTGAAAATTGCGTTTTTTCACAGAATTACTCTTGAAAATTTTGATTTTTTTCGAATTTGGACATTTTTCGGGTTTTTGGGATAAATAAGATTTTTATTTTTAACACTGAAGATTCCGAGTCTTCCAAAATATTTTTTCAAAATTGTTTTTTTCGAAATAACTACTTTATTCTCAATATTTTAATTTTCCTCTTAAAATTGAACATTCGGAAATTTGGAATATTTACAAAAAAGTTCGATCTTTTTCTCGAAATTGCAATGTATTTTTCACAAATCGTGAATGAAAATTCGCTTTATTAAAAATTAATTGTTTTTTGAAGATTGATATACAAATCTTGTCTCCTGAAACCAAGTAATATTAATAATCACTATCTCTCTGAGAACGTTAGCTTGGCTATGGAAACACGTAAGAGCAACTGTTGGTCTGTTTTTTAACATTTCTTGGTTTCAGGGGATATCAAAATCAATTTTTGAAGATAACCAAGGATCAGTCCATTCAACCAAAAAAATGTTTTTCTGAATTTATTTTGTAAATTTGATTCTCTGTAATTTCAACTTGTTCAAAATATCTTTTTCCCACTCCCACCCGTATATTCACTGATTTCTTTATGACTTGCGAGCAGGATAGATAGGCCATATCAGTCTAGTGAACGGATATAACGTGATTCGCGTAGTGATTGGTCGATTTCATATCCACACTAGTGTGGATATGAAAATTGACCAATCATGACTATGCGATAAGAACGAATGTCATTTTTAGGTTCAAAATTATACCATAGAATTTGTCAAGTTGACGTATTTAACGAAAAAAATATTTGTTAAATCGTATTTTTGTTTTTGAGGGATCGTAGTCGTGGGAAAAATTTGCTGTACACCTCGAGCGGATTGTCCATATCGCACTCGAACGATTGAGGCACTCCGCCTTCGGCGTCGTGCTCAAATTTCGTTCTCGTGCGATATGGACATTATATCCGCTCTCGTTGCACAAACTACTAATTCTCCAAATTTGGTTTTTATCTCAAAATTCGATATTTTCGATTTTCGGATAATTCCATTTAAAGTTGACTTTTTTCTGAAGATTTCGATTTTTTATAGAATTCGTTTATTTTTCTAAAATTAGATCGACATTTTAATAGAAAACTCAAAATAACATTTTTAGGAAATTTTGAGAAAAGATTTCTTATAAATTTCACGAATATGACAAAATTAAAAAAAAATAAAAATTAGACAAATATTTTTGAAAGTTGCAAGTTTTTTTTTACCTAAATTCGAATTGTTCTGGAAATAACCATTTTTTTCACAAAAATTGACTTTTGGAAATTTGGACTTTTTTTGACATTTTCACTTCTTCAAAATTTCTTGAAATTCTCCGAAAGGTTTTTTTCTTAAAGTTTGGCTCTTTTCAGAAATTTTAGCTTTATCTGGATATTCAATCTGCCTAGTACATGTAGTTTTTAAGTGAAAATACACATTTTTTGCCATTATTTCAGAATGATTGTTGCCCTCCTTGAAGAAAATCCTTCATACGCCCATGTCATTATATGTATATTTGTATGACAACATGACAAGTGACTAGTAAAGGAGCATGTGATCTCTTTATTTAGTCGTCACTAACAAGAATTTTGACAGCCCTTTTTTATTTGTTAACTAATATCGCCCTTCTTAGGTTTTTGGTGGGGGTGGAATCGTTTCATTTTCAAAATAGTGAGCGGCAAACATAAAAAGGTTGACTACCCCTGCACTAGGAATATACCATTAGACAAAAATGAATAAATTTTAAAATTGTTTAAAATAATGTATAGTCTTTACTTAATTTCGTCTTCAAGTTCTTAAGTATTAACAATAAGTTACGAATAAATGCCCAAAGTGATAACATTTTAAATTTCGCTTTATAAAATCGACTGTTATTGTTATTAAAATCAAAATGGTCTAAATCAACACGACTCTATTGCGGCGCTTATTATATTGGGATTAAAGTTCCAATTTCATGAAAGAAAGTGAATATTTCAAAAAAAATCTAGATATTATTGAAAAGCTAATAAGGTATTAGGGTAAGGTAGGTAAAACTTTGAGGTTAAGCTAAAAGGTTTAAAAGAAAATTTAAAATTTACGAAATAGTTGAACATTTCGAGAAAAATCCCAAAATTAACAAAAATATAAATTAAAAAGTTTTTCAGTTTACAAAGGTTATTACAGGATATATTTCTTCCAGGATTGGACCGTGACAAAGAACTACTAAAAGTGTTCGACGTTTCCCCACCATCGTAGGGGGCTTTTGAAGGAACAAAGAATGGTGGACATACTGAGTTACCGTGCTTTTCTGTCTAAACTTTCTTACCCTTTGTACCAATTTTCAATTCAGAAGTGTTTCGCTTCTGGGTGGTGGACATACTGAGTTACCATGCTCTGATGTTTTGAAATTGGCCATTTCATTCTTTCATTTTTACATATTCCCTTATATTTCTCTTTTTTATTTATTGTTTTTTTTCTTTGTTCCTGTAGAAGCCCCCCTACGATGGTGGGCGAAACGTCGAACACTTTTAGTAGTTCTTTGACACGGTCCAATCTCGGAAGAAGTATATCCTGTACTGACTCTGGCTGTGGAAGCCTTCGTTGCCTTAAAAAGATTATGTTTAAATTCGAAAGTTTCAAAAGGTTTAAAAAGGACACACGAATAAATAAAGTTTTATTGCGAGATTTAAAAAAATGCACATTTGTAACTTAAACTGTAAATTTTAAGAAAAATTTAAAACTCTTGAGATTTAATTAGAACAGTTGTGAGGAAAGTTAACATTTCAAAATTTAAATCTAATAAGTTTAGTTTAAGTTCGAGCTAACAAATCTGAGAAAAAAAAATTATTTAAAATATCTTGTATTTTCTAGTTAAATATTTCAGGTTTAAACTCGAAAGCTTGAGAGCACAAGATTAAAGTTTTCTGGAAAGAATCAAAGCTTTTGTTCAAAAAATATAATTTTAATGTAAAATTTAGATAAAGATGCATAATGCAAACTCCAGATTTTTCCAGATTTAAACTTAAAAGTTTGAGAGAAAAAAATGTCGAAATAAATTAGAAATTTTTGGAAAAACCAAGTTTTAATATGAACTTTCTAAGAAAGAGTGAAAAATTCAATAAAAATTCTAAATTTTTGGAAAAAAATTAAAGTTTCCGAAAAATATCGAGATTTTTAGTTTTAATAAATATCAAATCAGGTATCATTTGTAAGATCTGCCTCTAAGATTCCTAAAAATATTTTTTTACAATATTTGGTCCACCCAAATCTCCAAAAAGTGACAATTTTCCCCTGAACCTTTAGGTTTCTAAAGATAAAATTTAGATTTTAATCAAGTTATTAGATATTGGGTCATAAATTATCGAAAAACTGCCGAATTTTTTCGACAAAGTGATAAAATCGAAATTCAAAAAATAGCAATATCGGGTCCAAATTCGGTTTTACAAAGAACTCGAAACTGTACAAAGGTGAAAAATGGATATTATTTGAAAAAACATATATTCTTTTAGACATTTCGATTATCAAATATCGAATTTCGACTTTTTTTCGACATTCCATGCTAAAATTCGAGATTTTGACTTTTTTCGCTAAAACTTCGAGACTTAAATTCAATACTTCCATTTTTTTTTTTCAAAATTTTCTTTATAAGTTCGACAAATAAATTTTAAACACGAAATGGTAATCTTTTCTAAAAAATTTCACTTTTAACTTGCAATTTTAATGTCTTTCATTACACTGGTCAACAAAATGAAGTTTTGTCATGTCACGTGAACTTCTTTTGTATTTTTTAATAGTATTATTGTCATTTAAAATAAGCAGTTTTAAAATTTTTATCATCTACGACATTTGTTTGAAAAATGATGGATCTCCGGAAATATAACATAAAAAATGTACATTAGGAACTTATAATTTTTGTTTTTCTAGATTATTTAGCTTTTAATTGGTCCCTCTTGATCAAGCAGTAGTAGTCAGTCAACACCCTTGAGTTTAATCTACCCTGATAAAATTTTTCCATCATTGAAATGTCCGCATGAAACTTTTATCAGTTCTCATCACTTAGAGCCCCCCAGGGCCCCCTAATTCGTAGGAATAAAGTCAAGATACGTGTCTAAAAAGTAAATTTTGATCCCCATATTGCAATCCAAAGTTCTCCAATAAAAGTTTTTTAACCAAATATCTTTAGATGTCACTTTTATGGTAAACCAAAAAATCTTCAATTAAATTTTTGAAGCATCTTCATGTTGATTTTTTCAAAACATTTAATTTTTTCTTAAACGAGCCTTTTATTAATTTTCTTAATTTGTGGTTCTACTACTACTACTACTACTGCTACTACTACTTCACTCATTCTGGGGAATTTCTCTCTGAAATATAAAAATCAATTTTTATTGAGACCCATTCCCTCTAGAAAATATTTGGTAAGCCTGATTTGATATGAAGTGGTGGCATAAATATACCAGAGAGCTTTACAAGTGTAAATGCTTTACAGTTTTCTATTTACAAATTAAAGGTCTACGTGTAGGACAAACTTTTTCCTAATTGTGATTTTTTTGATCCTTGGTGTCCCATTTATATAAAAAGTACCCAAATTTTAATGATAAAAAAGACTTTAAATGAAGAATTTATATGATCATGATATTATGTTTTATTTCTGATAAAATTTTTTAAGATGTAAATAATATATGGACCTAAATAAAAACGAAGAGTATTTGGGAAGACTACATTTTAAAAATAAATGATGGAAAAAAAATAAGTAAGGTTTCATGATGGGGATACACAATTATCTACCAGAGTTTGTGTGACAAAATCAGTGTTGACCAGTGTTATTATTACTGCTTTTTTTGTATTAATGTATTTCCTGTTTTTTCTGACTTTTGTCAGCAGCGAGTTTAAGTTGCAATTTTTATTTTATTTTAATAAGATAATAAGACTCATAATTTGACTTGTTCTAGAAATGTTGTCTTTTTTCGATTCGTTTTAAGATTTTTTAAACATTTTGCTTGCAAACTAAAAATTTTGTAGATATTTTGATTCTTTCTAAAGACCTCAATCGTGAAATTTTGACTTTTTAGAAATTTCAAATTTAAACGGGAAAATATTGTTCCGAAATTCCGGATATAGAAAAACGAAATACAGATTTCTTTTCAATATTCCAAATACTGCTTTCAATTTTATTTCAAAATTTTGATTTTAATTCGAAATTTCGTATTCTGACTTTGATCTCGAAGTTTAGATTTATTTTCTTGAAAAGTGTTTAAGCTCAAAAATTATGTTTTCCAAATTCCGACTTTTTTGTTGAACTGTTCTAAAAGGTTACACTTTTAATTTTTATAAAAACTTTTAGCTCGTTATCGAAATTTTGTTTTTATATTTAATTATTTCCGAATATTGATTTTTTTAAATTTAACCTTACGAGGTTATTTTTTGTCAAGGTTGCTGTCTTGTCCTTTCCATTTTGGTTTCCTAAAAATTCCAAACGTTAATTCAAAATTTCGACTTTGATGTAGGAATTAAAAAATTAATAGAAAGTTCTACTTTAAATTTTACATTTAAAAAGGTCAACATTTTTGAGAAAAATTGGAACAGTGTTGACTATTTCTTTTCGAGCTTTAGACTTTAAACTATAATTTTGGATTTTACATTCAAAATTTTCACCTTTTTCCCAAAATTTCGAATTGAAAATAGAAATTTCCAATTTAATCTCACGATTTTGGAAATTGCTTCTTGTAATTTCGCGCTGACAAACTGGTGAGGAAGGATTCGGAGGGACAATTCGTTGGACAAGAACCAACCCTTCCCCTGGCGAGATCAACCGTAAGAACCCTACTTAATGAACAAATTTATCGTAAACCATATGGGCATCAATAACAACATCCCGATAAACTGAGAATGCCGTGCAGGGAAAGGGCAAAACTATGCCTACAACTTTCAAGGAATAATCTCAGGAAACTTGTAGGGATTTGGACAGGTCACTGTCAATTAAACAAACACCTCCACAGAATGGGAATTATAAACGACCCGAGTTGTAGAGGATGTTTAGAAGAAGATGAAAGTGTCGAGCACGGAATGTGTCACTGCCCGGCACTAGCATCAATAAGAGGATCCAAGCTGAGGGACTTCTGGCTTAGAGTGGCCAGTTTGAGAGAGGCGCATCCAAGGGACGTTCTTTAGTTTCTCAACAAGATTGGGCGGTTGAATGTATCACCAAGAACACCTCAATCACGGGGATAGCACAATGGGCCCGGAAAGGGTGGCCTAAGGCCTAAGTGCTGGCCTAAACTTTAGGCAACCCACAACGAAGCCAGAAATCCAGATCCGACTTTAATAATTTCATTTCCGTCTCCCCGTCTGCCTTGAGCTCCAAGGGCATAACAGAAAACTAGTTGCGAGTTGAAGTACTTTAGAAATATATCAAGATTAAAGTTTAAATTTAAAAATATTAGTTAATTTTAAACCCAAAATTTTCAAATTAAAATCAAGGTTGTGAAAAACTAATACAAACTTGTAAAAAAATTAAGAAAAAATGTTCAACTCCCTTTCTTGGAAAATTAAAAGTTTTTCCTTTTTGGAGTTTTATATTTATTTATTTTTTTCGACCTTTCGAGTTCAATATCGACAGTTAGTTCTAAAATTCGTGATTTTATCTTTTTTACAATAATTAGTTAGATAATTTCGAAATTTTAGGTTTAAAATCTAAATTAGAAATAAATATAAATTCTAATAATTTTAAACATTGTGATAATGAAAGCTTCCACGGCCGAAGTCAGTATAGATTATACTTCTTCCGGGATTGGAGCCTGTCAAAGAACTACCAAAAGTGTTCGAAGCTTCACCCATCATCGTAGAGAAGAAAGTAAAGAATGAATGAAAATTACCAAAATACAAGGAAAATATACAAGAAAAGAAAAACCAAATTCAAAGTAGCAGAGCACTGGCCACCGTACTAGAGGCGAAATTTTTCTGCAATGAAAATTGATACAAAGTCAAACAACTACCAAAAGTGTTTGAAGCTTAACCCATCATCGTAGGGAAGAAAGTTAAAAATAAATGAAAATTACCAAAATACAAGAAAACTATATAAAAAAAAAACCAAATTCAAAGTAGCAGAGCGCTGTCCACCATACTAGACGCGAAATTATTTTGCAATGAAAATTGGTACAAAGGACAATATTGTTTAGCCACAAGAGCACGGTAAGTCCGTATGTTTCTTCTGCCCACCTCTGGTATGGTGAACATATTGAGTTACTGTGCTCTTCTGTCTTCTCTATCCTTTGAGCCAATGCTGATTGTCTAATTCAGAAGAGTTTATCCTCTGGTATGGACACACTGAGTTACCGCGCTGTTCTGTCTAAACAATCTTCTCCTTTGTACATAATGCTTCAATCATCATATGTTCAACCCATCGACGATGGTACCTTTCCTTCTTTTTTTTAGGTTCTGATAAATTCGCCCTCTTTTTCTTGCTTACAACTGTCTATACAAAGTTTCTAACCATTTGACCAGTTCAGTAATTCAAGGGACCTATTTTGTAATAAAAGGCCACCAAGACAATTACAAAAAATTTACTTTCTAAGTAACAATTGGAAGCAATTCTTTTTCTTGAGTACGTAGTAATTTTAGTACATGTAGAAGGAAATTACTTTTTTGAGTCTGAATTCCAATATTTCGGATCTCTTTTTTAAAGGTTGAGGTCTTTGATAAAGGCCACGTAAAAAGTATGGGTTTTGACGACGCATTTTCATAATGATCGCTCTTCGCCAATATAAACTTCAAACTATCATCAAATGCACTATATTTTTTATCTGAAAGATTAGATAAATTATGAAAAGTTGGAACTGGAAAGTGTTCTGGATGAGATTCATATTTTTTACCAGATACTACATCGGGATAGCTCATTTTTTGGGTTAATACGATATACCTTGACTAAAAAAATAATAGTTATCACAGTAATTTGATTTCCTCCAAATCATAGGCACATCGTACTTCAATAGAATTCCTTTACAATTCGTCTTAAATGTTCACTGCACATTTTGCAAACATTATTTGGAATTCATGGTTTTTCAATTCTTTAATTTTCAATTTAGAGTAAGGAAAATACGCATTTGTCACTATAGGTATTGGTTTTCAACACTTTTTTACACCATATTTGCCACTAACGAAAAAAAAAGTGTCAGGGGTCGTTTAAATACTACCGTTTCGATGATGGTATCTTGCTAGTTTTATTTACTAACTCTTTTAATAGAATAAACAAGAAAAACAAATTGGTTAAATAGCTGCTGAATATATAGTGAGTAGATTAAAAACTATATATTCCTTTGATAATTTAATATTATTGAAAGTGGTGCTACACATTGAGTTTAGATCTCGGCGGTACCAAAGCTTTTTTTTATTCTACAGACCCATGTATTATGTAATCGAAGTTGCAATTATTAATTTGCTCCAGGTATCCCGACCAGGAACCTACCCAATTACCGATGGACATACCTTCACAAAGGATGTCGTCGACAACAAGTGCCAATAAAAAACACAAACGCAGCGGATCGACTAAAAAGCACCAACAACAACACCCCGTTCAACCTCACATACAGAGATCCTTTTCGAGTTCAGAAGAGGACCTCAAATCGACTCCTGAATACGGCAGCGATGAACGAGACAGCGAAAAAGGTAAGTGTCCACTGTACTGCCAGCGCTCTTGATCAGGATATCAACTATTGTAGAAGTTGTTGCTCCCATACGTAACTTTTCTTAGTCTATGCTCTTTAAATTTTTATTTATTATATTATTGATTTATAAACTGTTTTTATCACTGAACCAGCTAGTATTTGCCAAAGAAAATTTGGGAAGTCGCTCAAATCCTTCTCACGTTTGCTACATTTGTTGATGCTACATTTGTTTTATTATGCTACATTTGTTGATTAGTTCAAAGATGAACAAGTGCACTGTTTTCCAAATTTTCTTTGACAAGATTAATATCCATGTATCTCTAAAGGAAAGTGTTGTAGTGAATAAATACAATTCTCAATATACCTAACAAATATCATCTATCATTCGGAATGCTTTAGTAATTTACTTTAATTGTAACATTCTCAGTGATAAATGTTGATTACTAAATTTTGATGTGCATGAATTCACCGTCGGGGTCGTTATACTCCCATTTGTTAGTTAGGATATTGCAGCTACAGCTGTAGTGCGTATTACTCAGGGGTACATAGATGGCATTGTGAGTAATAGTTGCTTAGGCCGCAATCAGCTAATTTGGGTAAATGTGTTGGAACTTATTGTTTGCAGACGTCGCATTATGAATTTGTTTAATTCGATTCTCAACTGACAAATTGAACTTAAATGTACACCTAGAACTTTTTAAATAGAGTTGCAGGCAGAGGTATGTCTGGATTGGGATGTACATGCAATTGAATAATCGGCCCTGTTTTTTTTAGAAATGGTATCATCCTACACCGTTAAAAAATTCTAATAGACGAAAAAAATTAATCATCACTGACAATTTTTAAAGATCAGATCGCTATACGTAAAAATTCAAAACCATATTTGAGAAATTTGTCAATAATTTTATTTATTTAAACCATTTGTATATTGTATTAAATAGGATAAAAATAGGGGTAAAAAACGTAGTACTTAGTTATTAATAAATTAAATATAGAATTGCATTATAAAGGAAAAAAATATGGTAAATGAAACCAGGGCATCGAATCCCCATTTTTTTCGTTCCGGTTTTGGGCTTTCGTTCCGAGAAATAAATCATATCGGTTCCGTTCCGGTTTTCATTTCGACCAAAATAACTGGTTTTTCCGGTTGTAGGCTCAGTTCCGGGTGAATCATTTTCTAAATTTCCTAAAGCTTTTTATTTGAATTAAAATTTGATTTACCAACATAATTTAGGAAATGTTCTCTCTCTCTCTCTCTCTCTTTTGTTAAATATTACAGCATGTAACTACTCTGGTAATGCTTAAAATTTGAAGAAAATGTTTCTACATTTTTTGAATCTAAAAATTTCATGCTCTAATTCTGAATTCTGGTTCATTTTGTGTTTAAATTTCAAGAAAAACCCGAACTTTATAAAAAAAGACTAGCTGAAAAGGTGAAAAAAGAGAAAGGATTCTTTGGTCAATTTTTTGAAAGTTTCGACTAGGTGAAAAAAGAGAAAGGATTCTTTGATCAATTGCTTGAAAGTTTCGACTTTTTCGAAGCATTCAACTTTTATTGAAAATTTTGACTTATTTCAAACATTTTGCCAATAAAAACCCACTTTTCCACAAAGTCGATCTTTTCTCGTTCGACTTCCAAAATTTTTGACCGGTTTTTTAAAGTTTGCCTTTTCCTCGATATTTTTATCTCAAAATTCGGTACTTAACTCATCTAAAAATTTCGAATTTTTCTCTTAAAATTAGTTTTTTAGAAAATTGAATTTTATTCTCAGAAATCTATTTCTAAGCTCTTTTTTTTAATTATTTTTTTTGTCAAAATTCTGTCACTTTATTTCTAATTTCGATTTATTAAAATTTTACTCCGGTAATTTCAACTATATACTTAAAATTCACTTTATTTCAATTATTCCGCAAAATTTCAATATTTATCTCAAAATGCGATGTTTTAGTTCCTAAATATGTCGATTTTTTCATCGAAATTTTTCTTAAAGTTAGATTTTCTCGAAATTCATCTGTTTCTCTGGCATGTCATCAAAAATGTTGAGAAAAATATGTTTAGGGAATTTCAAGGAAAACACTCAATTTTTTCCTAAAATTTAAATTTTATGTTAAAATTGTAATAATGAATTAAAAATTGCGACTTTATTCACAAAATCTTTAGAAATATGTTGGCATTATTCAAATTTTCAACATTTTTCGGTACTTTCCGTAAGGTTAGGTTTTTATTTTAAATTTGCTTTTATAAAAAATTCGAGTTTTCCAAAATTGGTATTTTTTTCTCGAAATTCGTCGTTTTCGAAATTAAGAATTTATTTTATAGCTATGAATGTAACGAGATTATTATGCGATTTATAATAATCGATTTATAATAATAATTATTTATAACGCTGCCAAGCGACGAGGCGTTAGGCGAGTCGTCTGGCCACGTCTGAGATTGTTTAAATCGCTAATAATCGAGTTGCATTCAAAGTTTTTTCGTATCATTGACAAGGATGACAAAAAAATCAACAAACTTTTAAAATGGAATTTGTATTTAAAGTGTTATGACAGGTAATTAACGTATTATAATTGTAACTAACGTATTATGGGCTACTAAGTTATTATGAAGCTGCTAAATATTATGAGGTTAATAATTATCAATAAAGATTTAATGTTAAAGTCACTTAATTTTCAATGATACGATAAAAAAATGAACTTTTTTGTCTCAAAATTGAACTTTCTTTTGGAAATTTTAAATTTTCTTTTAAACATTTCGAGTTTTCTTGATATTTTGACAGTATTTTTCAAAAATCGTTATATTTTTTGGAATCCATTTTTTCGGTTTTTTTCTGTTTTTTTTGATTAAAATTTTCGAATATTTCATGTTTCTTATACATCAAAATGCGATGTTTCTGGACATTTCTACTCATAATTCTCTCAAAATTTCAACTTTCTTCAAAATTCCTTATTTTTCCAAAATTGGATCGATATTTCAATAAAAATCTAAATATTTTGAAACTTTAGAAAAAGTAGGAAATTTAATTTAAGTTTTAACAAAAGGATCGATTTTTTCGGTAGCTATCTCCTTCGAAGTGACGATCGGCTAACGGTAAACGGTGAGAGTAGTTCGAAATTTCCTTCCCCTGTTAGAATTTTATAAAGCAATTCGACCTTAAGGGGTAGAAAAAGGTATTGAAATTTTTTTTTGTGAAATTTTTAGGAAACTTTAAGAAAAAGATTTCTTGTGAATTCGACAATTAGCAAGATTTTTTTAATAAACAAAACTTTAAATTTGTTTTTTACTGGAAATTTTTAGCATTAAAGTTTTTGGAAATTTCGAGTGTGAAAATTTCAAGCTTAAACCTCGAATTGAAAATAGAACTTCTCAAGATTTTTGACGAAACATTAAACATTTTTATTAAAAGACAAACGTTGCTTGTTAAGAACTATCGATACTGTGGAACATTACTATTGATAGCTTCCGGTAGTAAAAACTATCGATATTATCGATACTTTCTATCGATGTTTTGTGAACACTAGATTATCGGAAAACTGCAGGTTTTTTCGATATTGTAATACTTCTTGAGAAGAACAATATTGCATGGAAAAATAGATGATTGCATTCCAAGCATCTATTGCGTTAGTCATCGATTTATTGCAAATTGGGGATGAATGGTTTTTATCTGAGGCATTATCAACACAGTTAGCAGGCCTATAAATATTTGAATTGATCGCAGAAAAAAATGCGTATATCTGACAATAGACATTTTTTTAATTTTTCAATTATAACAAAGAGAATTTAGGTAAAATTTCAAATTTATACATAAGTAAAAATGATTAAATTTGGTCTGGTGGCTGTTCACTGTAGTAATTGGTACGGAACACTAATTTTGCGAGCCTGACTTGCTCTTGGTCGATTTTTTAAAAATAAATTAGTTTTTCTGGAAAAAGTTTAATAGTTTTTCCAAATTTCGACTTTAATTTGGAAAAGTTCACTTTTCTTCTCAAAATTTTAACACTGTTATGTTAATATCAGTTATTATTCGACTTTCTTCCCAAAATTTCGAGTTTAAATTTTCAACTTTTACATTTTTCCCCAAATATGAACTAATATGAAAATAATTGCATCTTCTTTACATTTTTGGTTTGTTTAACCAACCCGTCTCATGAATAAAGCAATTATAAAAAGTAAATGGTGTAAAACGTGTATGAAAATAATTAACCGGCTTGAGAAAAATGAAACAAGAATCCTGCAAAATAACGACACATTGGCAATATTAATGTTCAATAATCTAACAGCAGGCTTATTTCTTTTGGAGCATATTAAACATTTGTCAGTAGTAGGTGTTTATTTATGAAAACATAGCCTACTTAAATATTTAAATTATCAGTTTATCTAATTTTTTAGAATTTTCGAATTTTGGTCACGAAATTTGAATTTGGATTTAAAATTTTCATGTTGTTACGGGCTTATCTGTTCGAATTGATTATTAACACGTGAATTGAATAATATCCACTTTAATACCAAACTAAACTCGGAACACTACAACTGGATAATGAATTCACTGATTTACTTCAAACTACTAACTCACTAATTACCCTGACTGACTCTAACAACTGATTTGAGGAAAAGGCGACCGCCTTACATAATTTTGGCTCCCAGGTTCTAGAACTTTTCAGCAGGGAAGGCTTATCGTTAGCCGAAATTTCTGGAACGCTTATCTGCCGTTTGCTTCATTATCGCGGCCGCTTTTCTCCTTATCAGATCTTTCTAGAAAATTTTCTTACGTACTAAATTCTACAATTTACATTTCGTTAAAATACATTTTTTTCATGAAATTTCAATTGTAAGTTCCACTTTATCGTAATCTCAAAATTAAAGTAAAAATCTCACTGAAATTTTGAATTTAAGTTTGTTTGTTTTGAGAAAAATATAAATTTCGCTTAAAAAGTCGGAATATTTAATAAAAATTTCGTTCGTTTTCGAATTTTGAGTATTTGCTTTAAATTGTATTTAGTCTAAAAGTGCCGCCCTTTTTTATGATATTCAACTTTGAAATCGCACTTTAGAGAAGAATCAAAATTGGGAAATATTAGAAATTTTCAGAAAACACTTCAGATTTCTAAGCAATATCTGTTTAGTTTATATTTTTCTAGAATTTTTACTTTTTTCTCGACAGCTTAATTTCGATTTCCCTAAATATATAAATTGTCATATAATTTGCCTGTAAAATCGAATTTTCGGACGTTAAATTTAAATTATCCACTTTATTCCGAAATGTTGAGTAGTAACTTGAAATGTTTTTTCAAAATTACAAAAATAAAATGAAATTTTGTAAATTGCCATAGAAATAACAGATAATTATTTATTTATTTATTTAAATAATATATTAAATATAAAATTTCGGAAAAGATAAGAAATCGAAAAGGAACATTTCTAAGAAAAAATACAAAATATTTGAAGGGCTAAAAATTTTTTTAAATGAATTTTGTAATTTTAAGTTTTCGGGAATTTCAACTCATATTTATAATTTCTAATTTTTTTATAAAATGTCTATTTTAAGGCCCAATGCTCAACTTTAAAATAAAATTTTCCCCTTTATGATTTTGGGAACAAAATCGAAACAAAATCATAAGTCGAAATTTCGAGAATATAAACTTTTTGAGATACAAAACAATTTTGAGACAAATACCTCCAAAAAAACTTGAACTGTAAAGATTACAGAACAAATTCGAAATGCAAAAAATTTTGTTTGTATTCAGGAAAAAATTTCTTAAAAAGTTGAAACTGAGAAAATACTCCAGGTTTATAGAAACTATGTTTAGATATTCCGAGTTTTTTCTAAATCTATTTTCTTTTTAAAATTTGAATTTTTATTACAAACTGTTTGAAGGTTCGACTTTAAAGCCTAGAACATTTGACCGTGTTCCCAAAATTCTAGATATAAAACTACATAGAAATGTCGTTAAAGTCGAACTTTCGAGAGATGAAAATCGTAATCTTTTTGAGTTACATATTTTGCATTCAAATGGATAATGTCAAGAAAAGTTGAAATTACATATTTTTTTAATAAATTTCCTTTTTTTTCTGTAATTTCTGCCTCATTCTTAAAATCTAAAATCCAAATTTTTACTTTTCACCACAAAAAAAAGAACGTCGAATTAAAAAAAAAAAATCATTTCAAATCTTCAGCTAATTTTTTGATTTTTTGACTCCGTAGGACGATAAAATTTAAATTTAAATTTGGCGGCCAACCGCAATGACATATGTCAGCCTCAGTGTCACCGGCAGCTCCCGCGCACCTTAGACATTTACAGAGACAAGTCGAGCCAAGTTGTTGTACGTTTATTCGTGTTACAAGATGGCAAGTGTGATCGAGTAAATAAATCTTGTGATCAGAAGACTTTATTATTATTTTGGAAAAAGAGTTCCAAGATTCTGGTAAATTAAAAATCTTGTGAAAAATTTAAATGTTAAAAAAATTGATAAGCGAGAGGTTTTGCGTTGAAACTGGTAATTTTGATATTTGGAGAACAACGGTCAACAATTCGAGAAAAAAATTTCGAGACGATAATTCAAATCTTAATAGAAAAATTTGAAAAAAGAGTTCCAAGATTCTGGAAAAATTAAAATTTTGTGAAAAATTTAAAAGTTAAAAATGATGTGAGAGATCTTGAGTTGAAACTAGTAATTTTAAATTTGGAGAATACATTTCAATTTTTTTCAGGAATTTTTACAACTTTCTCAAATTCCGAATTTATTATTTGTAATTTTAACTGTTTGGTACCAAAAATTTCTACTTCAAAGTCGGTTTTTTGCTTTGAATTAAAATACTCTATTTTGTTTCTGAAACTCTTCAATAAATGGTTCCCGAAATTTCGAGCCAAATTCGAACATTTGAGTTTAAACTCTAAGTTTCCAAAATAAATCAAATTTTTGAATTCAATGTACAAAGTTTTGAACTGGAATTAAAACGTTGAGTCTAAATGGTAAACTTCGGGATTAAAAAACAAATTTTGAAAATAAATATCGAAATTATGAAAGGAAGTCTACATTTTAAGTTTAATCACAATTTTAAGAAAATTCAAGATTTCAAAATTTAGTCAAAAGATGGTAGGATACAAATTTAGAGAAAAAAGTCGTAATATCAAGATTATAATTTAAAAAAAGCGCATCTGTCCGTACTGAATCCCGAAACAATGTCCATTATTTCCATATTAGAGATTATTTTGTTTTTATACGTCGAGCAGACCAAAAGCATGAAGTGGTCAGATCTGTATAAGGATTAAAAGAAGTTTGAGGTGTACATTTGAGTTTTCTGGAAGAAATTTAATAGGCCTTGATATAAATCAATGTTTATTGGTTTTATAATACTGTTAAACAGTAAAGAAACAATTGTTTTTGCTGTTGTTTTTTTAATAGAGTTATTGTTAGGCAACAGCCGTAAGTAATTAGAGAGTTATCAGTATTCGATAATAGATCAAGTCAATCTCTTTTGGGTTTACAGGAAGCGGTGAGAGTGATATAATATTGGACCAATTAAATCGACAAGCAATTCTAGATGAAAAAATCAAAATGTTTTTAGCGGTGAGACAATTTTCCAAACCTTCGGGCTTTCTAATTTATGTCAAATTTATTCTTCTTTCTCTTCTCTGCATGAGTGTAATCACGCAGCTTACGCACAACTTCTATAATTACTTTCGCGCCTTTTAAAACGACAACAGAATTTTGATTAGAGGGGGTTATTGAGACAGTAGCCATGAAATCGATATCGCAAAGTTGAAACTTCGCGTTTTAGGGGTGGGGGAGTGGCCCCCGTTAAGCCGTTACATTGTGGCACCGACGCACAAACCTCTACAGGATGTTACAACTGCAGATAACAGATGTTTCACGGAGAGAAGAAAGAAGACTGTACATTTCGACCAACATGAGGCGTGGGACAGGCAAGGTTCCCAGGACTCCCACAGGGATTCGGGAATCGACACCTCCTCCACGTTCACCTCTAGTGAAGATTCCACCAGAGGGGACCTGCCAAAGGTGCCAAAATCAATTCATTTGACACTAGATTAGACTAGAAGCTACACTTTAGGGGGCAATAGACGTTCAAAGTCAAAGATAATTTGGATGTGCAAATCCTACATCCGATTTTGTCTTGATGATAAGTTAAATTATTAATCATTTCTAGCAGAATTCGATAAAATTAGCATATTGAATAAATAATCACTTGGATTGTCTTCCCATTTGTTTTTCGTTTGCTTAATTTAAATTAGACAAATTTTACTATCGCCTTTCTAATATTTCCGGGAAGAATTTAATAAGTATATAAATATGTATGTATATGTATTTTTTTGTTTAACAACAAAGATTCCAATATAGTCTTTATTATCACTAGTCAGATATGATGCAAAATGTTAATTCTAAACAGCGTCACATTATACTAGGTTATGAAGTCCTCTTCAAAGTAGGAGCAGCAGAAGTAGGACTCATTTATTATAAAACATACAGAATTATGCAGCAATTGTTATCACTTTGTAATTTAGTGGGATATAGGGTTTGCATAAAGATTTTTGTGTCATCTCTCTTCAAATTTTCCGCTATGCATGGCTTCCTTAAATCAATATTTATTATTATTTATGATTGTCTCCTATTTATGACTAGAAGCAATTCATTATAAACTTGAAAAGTGACAAATAATACAAATAAATTATCTAGAATATTCTTGCATTTCAAAGCTTGGAAAGGCACCAAAAACTTTGGCTTCGTACTCTAATCGATGTTTAGCCCTAGCTCAGTTATTTCAATGCTGTAAAAGTAAGACAATGCATGATATCGTTCGCAAATAATTAGAAGAAAAATCAAGTTAACAATTTTCAAACAGAATCCTCTGACGTGGCAAGTATCAGCTGATGGTACAAAAATGCTCGGTCACATGATACTTAGACGAGGGTCCAAGGAACCTTCTCGAAACAGCTCAGCCATTCTAGGGTTGAAAGTCGTGGGCGGAAAAATTCTAGAAAATGGATCAAAGGGGGCTGTCATTGAAAAGGTTAAAAAAGGCAGTATAGCTGATATTGAAGGTCAACTGAAGCCAGGTAATTAAACTTTATTTCAGGAAAACTTCTACTAATTTGAGAACTTATAGGGGATGAAGTCATCGAGTGGAATGGAAGAACTTTGCAGGGGAAAACTTATCAGGAAGTCGCCGAAATTATAGCAGAAAGTAAACAGGAGCCCAATATAGAGCTGATTGTTTCCAGAAGTATAGGAAATAAAAAGGCAGCGCAGGAAAGTTGGAGACAATCAGTGGCCCATAGAGGTATTCCTACGCACTAAACATTTTTGTTGTCAGTATGATCACTCTTTTTCGTGTCCTTTTTCGATGTGGTTTTTCGTTTCTCCGATACTCTTAGTGTAGGTCATACTGACTGTGCTTATGACTTTTTTGCACTTTTTAAACCATATTTAACACTTTAGCACTAAACACAAACTACACTTTTGTTTTTTCAATGTTAAGTGATGCACATTTTTCTTAGATAGATATTTTGTTTTAAATGGGAGCAACAACTATTTTAATCACTTGTGTACTGTGAAATATGGTTTAATTTGTACTTTGTAATGATCTATATGTCATTATTACATATTCGTTTCTTCAATTTTTGTATTCATCTAAGAAAAACATTAAGGTAATATTGTAATACTTTATTAAAATTATGTTTGGGCTTGATCTCAATCGCGAAGTTCATTTCTTACATCTTTTTACTTTTATTATCCTATTATCAGCTTGCAAAGGTTGCTTGGTTGTCCATTATATTAAAAAAATTAAATTTGCAATAAAATAATGGAGGTAAATCTTTTAAAGGTTTCACCTTTTACTTACTGATTAGATAGAAGGTTAAAAGTTGACTATTTATGAATTATCTTAGGTACTTAAAATTATTATATCTATTCGCAAGTATCATACAAATTTAAATATGTTTTCCATACTGCAATTCACTCACAAATAGGCATCAATATTTATTAGATCTTCCCAGGCTAAAGGCGGATCCACATTAAAAAAAAATGGCGTTGGGCCTTGTACCAGGTCATTCAATAAGTCCGCAGGATATGTAAGAAAAAACAAAATTTGGACAAAACTCGACTTTATTATTCAACATAGTTGCCTTCGAGGGCGATACAACGAGTATAGGGATTTTCCAACTTTTCGATACCACTTTTATAGTACGATTTCTCTTTCTCGTCAAAATAGGCCTCAGTTTCAGCGATTACTTCATCATTGGACTTAAATTTCTTTCCAACAAGCATTCTCTTGAGATCTGAAAACAGAAAAAAGTCGTTGGGGGCTAAATATGAAGAATAAGGTGGGTGGGTAAGCACTTCGAAGCCTGATTCATTCAATTTTGTCATCGTTTTCATCGATTTATGACACGATGCATTGTCTTGGTGAAACAACACTTTTTTCTTTTGCAAATGTGGTTTCTTTACGATTTCAGCCTTCAATCGATCCAAAAGTGCACAGTAATAGTCGCTGTTGATGGTGGTTCCTTTTTGGAGATAGTCGATGAATATTATTTCATTCGCATCCCAAAATACAGAAGCCATCACCTTACCGGCCGACTATTGCGTGTTTGCTCGCTTTGGATTCGGTTCGTCGACTGCTCTCCACTCAGCTGAATGTCTTTTGGATTCTGGTATGTAATAGTGAAGCCATGTCTCATCCATTGTCACATATCGCCGATAGATTTCCATTTTATTGCGGTTTAACAGCGCCAAACACTCCTCTGAAGCATCGATTCGTTGTTGTTTTTGGTCGATTGTGAGCTCACGCGGCACCTACTTTGCACAGAGCTTTCGCATACCCAAATGTTCGTGTAAAATGGTAAAAACACTACCATCTCATATCCTTACAATGTCAGCTAGCTCGTGCACCTTTAATTTGCGATCATTCATAACCAATTTGTGAATTTTTTTTATGTTTTCTGGAATAACAGCCTCATTTGGGTATCCACTGCGCTCTGCATCATTTATGCTGGTACGACCACGTGCAAATTCAGCAATCCACTTCTCTACCATTTGTCTCGATGGAGCAGAGTTCGGATAATATTTATCAAGCCATTGTTTGGTTTCCACTGTATTTTTTTCATCAATAAGCAATGCTTTATCAAAACTCGAAATTCATTTTTTTCCAATTTTTTTCAATAACAAAAATTGCTTCAGACAAAATGCTATAACTCACGAATCAATAGTCAGATTGCTGTCAAATTTATACACGTATTGTTTGAAGATTAGTACTAAATAAAAATCATATAGAAAAAATTCTAATAACGCTATCTATGTGTCATCCTATGGACTGTTTGAATGGATTTTTATTTGACACAAATAGAGAAGTTATATTTATATTTGCCTTATAGTCAAAGGTTTTTTCACTATATTTGAAGAGTTTACGACGCAGACCAATAAATTCGGCAATACAGCACACAAAATAACTATTTACGCATTTGATATTGTCTAAAAATATATATTTTTTTAATTTCGAAATTCAGCGCACAACACACATATTTTATTGATGTGGATCCAGTTGCCTTTAGTATTTTTTGTTTTGTTTTTGGAGTCGAAAGGATATAATCAATGCAGAGCCTTCTATTTCATCATTGCTGCAAACTATGTATTACTCTTGTGGTCACTGCACATCGTACAACCACAAGATATTAATTTTAACCATAAATATATTTTGAAGGCTTAATAAAGGCCGATCGTTGAAAAACAATGTATTTATCTATTTAAAAAAGGGACAAATCAGCCCATAACTCCCCTACCAGAGCGCCCATGCTTCGCAAGAGAGAAATGCTTATCACATCTTATAAGGCTGACTGGAGAGGGGAAGGGAGAGTGAGAGGGAGAGAGAACAGAATAGTTTAATGTTTTGAATTCCCATACACTTAAAACTAATATGAAAATAACTGCATCTGTTTTACATTTTTCATTAATCCGTTTAAGGAAAAATAAAACATGATTTCTAAGAACAAATGACTCAAAAAATGTATGAAAATAATTAGTTAACCTGCCAAAAACTGATGAAAGAGATATTTTAAAAAATAACTAACTAGACATCCACAAAATTAATTTTATTTTTAATGCTCAAACAGAAAGGTTATGTAATTTTTGAGCATATTAGACATTTGTGGGCAGTGAGGTTATTGTTTATGAAAAATGTGCCAACCACTGAATTCCCAATATAGCCCCAAATATTTACTTTCTCAGGTTAGGTACAGTATGCTTACACGAGTACCCAAGCGTCTATGTTTCCGAACTATTTAAAACTTGTAGCGTCTATGAAGGAAATAAGGTTATTCGTCAGCAAACAACTGAATCTGTGAGATTAAGAACAGTACAATTTCAAAATTTGACATTTTCATCTATCATAGCCATTTTGTTTTAAATACGAAGCTGCATCGAATCATTAGAAAAACAGTAGTAATGTTGTTAATGCCCTTTTCAGAGTTTGTCGCATTGCATTGAGTGTAAGAACTGTAAAAGTTCTGGACTTTCTTATTCTCAACATATGGTGTGTTTGTACGATTTGTGATCAGGCTCAGCTGTTTTAGTGGCATTTCATGCTGAAAAAAATTAATCAGAAGATGTGATCCTATATTCCGTCCAGAAAACTTTTACTATAACTATAACTCTATATAGACCCATCTACTTGATTTTAAGAATTGTAGCCCCCAAGTTAAAAAACATCTGTAGAATAGTAGCAAATAAAATAAATAAAAGTTTTACAATTTCGAAATACATACAGTTTGTATACGGTGCATTATTTTTAAGTTGTGTTAAATGTTTAGATTTTAATGATTAATCCTTATACCTTAAAATTACTAAAACAAAATCAAAGTCCATATATTTCTACCATTAAAGCCTGTTTTGAACCAGTGCCAATTAACAAGAAGAATTGAATGATACAAAACATATTATAATAAAATACACAAAGGAAGAACAGTAAGAGTTTTCTTATTCTATAATATTCTGGAGAACCACTAATTTGGAGAATTTGGAGAATTATTTTTCTTCAATAAAATATGCCTTGCCAATTTTACCATTGTGTACTTATTTTTTATCCAAATTGCGAAAAAAATTCTAATAATTAGCAATATTGGGATTAAGAACAGTACAAGTCCAGATTTGTTTTTGTGGATATTAAAAAATGTATCAACTAATAAAATTATTTTTTTAAAGGGTGCCTGAAGGGATACACTAAAACTTATCTGTGTACTCGTATACCAAACCTGTAAGAAGCATAACAAACAAAATAAACATATTTTTTTAGTTTCCCAACCTTCAGACATTTGGACTTGTACTGTTCTTAATCTCACCGATTCAAGTGTTTTAAAAAATAATTACTATTATGTGCATTGAACCATTGGATTATGTAGGGGAAAGGGGGGTAGAATCAACCATTTTTTATTCAATGTGCCATTTTTAAAGTTGTATTAGAAAAATCTAGTAACTATGGGCTGGGTAGTATTCTATAAACCTTTATTTACAAGGTTGACTAACTTTCAGCGTTTTATAAGTAGTTTTAGTACCTGCAATCAGCGTTTAAAAAAAAACCTTAGAAATGGTTCAAACTGCCCCACTAGCGAGGTACATTCAACCAAATGATGGGGTAATTTCAACCATGAGATATAAATACATATTTTTTATACACTCAAACAAAAATGGTTTTTCTACTGAAATAAGTTCATTATGTATTTTGAAAGTGAAATAAAAAATTGGCGAAATATGTTTGAAGTAAGATTCAAAACAATACTCAAAGACAATAACGTCGGTGTTAGTAAACATTGTAATATGTGCGGTTAACCTTAAATAAATAAATAAAAATGACATTTTCTGCAGAATTTGGACTTGAGAACTTTAAAACTATTTTACCTTAATCAGCTGGTGATATATCACTGACCAACGGATATGTGTAAGTTAGTGTTTTTTGGCACAAAAATTTAATTTGATATTTGAATTAATTTTGTTTAATTCTTTTCCTACACAGAATTTTATATGTTTTTAGCAGAAATGTCACCAGTTGAAAATCACATTCTATTATGGAGCAAAACATCTTTAATCAGATTTTTAAACGTACACTCATCAAACTTCAAAATCAATTTTTTTTCCATAATTTATAATCATCGTAAATAATACAACACTCCGGTAAAAGAAAAAGTTACATCATGGGACAGAAACCACGCTAACGTTGTCAGAACATACTAAGCCAGTGGTTAAAATTGTCCCATCCAACACTGGTCGAATCTGCCCCATGTTAAATTTTTGAAAAACATATTTTTTTCCGCTGTCTATAATTTAACGCTTGAGGTACTATAAATATTAACAATCTACCATTTAACATATATCGAATGCAGTCCGTTACAGATCAATTTAGAAAATTCCTCTGAACAAATTAAAAATCAAAAAATTAACTTAAAATCTGACTTTTGCTCAATTTTGTTTAAACACTAAAAAATGAAGATGTAGAGTAATGTAACTTCCCTGGTGAGTGTTCTGACGTATGAAAAGCTACATAGGAGCCTTACGAAGCTAAATTTGAATCAGGGTGCCCTTTAAAAGAGCTTGGTTGAATGTGCCTCAAGGTTGAATTTGCCCTCCTTTCCCCTACTCGGGAAGTTTGTTTGGCTTTGCTAGACTCGTCTTTAATGAACCTCTAGAGCCCAAATTAGTAGCTTTGCTATCCATTGGTCTGCTAATTGTACAGAAATTTATCGCTCAACGTCAGAAGATATCTCTCTGCAAATTTATTCATTCTTTCTATTTCTTTTTTACTTTGGAGGGTGAATTTAATGCAGTGTCATAGCAAACTCCTCGTGGCAGGAATTTATCGCTTAAGTAATTCTTTAATTTTGAAAATGGAATAAACTCTTATTGGGCTAAATCTGATTTAGGATCGAATAAGAGAGCACCGGCTAACATTATTTTGGTGTGACACTCTGGCCATTGCATGTACTTCTATCACTTGATTCTTGAAGGAGATTAATATAATTAGAAATTGAAATTGATAATTTGGCAACTAATGCTCATTTTGCCAATTCGGCAGCACGAAATTTGATTGTCGATTACCATTGCTGAGCATTCCACTTCCACAATTTTGATAAAAGTTATATTGTAACAAAATGTAGTTATAGAATTTGTAAAAGTGATTTTGTAATCAACTTACATGAAAGATTTAATAATGATAAGCGGCCGCGATAATGAATCAAACGGCAGAGAAGTCCTCCAGAAATTTTCGCAAGCCATAATCTTATCTGTACGAAGTTCCTTTCTAGAAACCGGAATGAAAGTCTATAAATACGCGGTCGTCTTTCCCTCAGTACGTCAATGAGTTAGTAACTTAATTAAACATTGAGTTAGTTAGTTGGTTAATTAGTCAGTTAGGTGAATTAAAATTGTAGTATTCCGAAATCAGTTTGGAAATAAAGTGGTTACAATTCACGCAGTATTAATTTTCGAACCGATAACGCACAACAATATTAATAATAGTGTTTTCTTTGGCTGAAGTATTTTTCAAAGTTAAGTTAGTTAGGACAAGTTATATTGCTTGTGGAAAATTTCACTGAACAAAGAATTTTGGAGTTTAGACACTATAAAAATATATTACATAAAAAAATAAGTCTATAGACAAAAGTTTTCACTGTACTAAGCTTGATTAAATTGTAAAATATTTCATTGTCAAATAGCTTTCCAAACATGTTCACAAATGTCATAATTTAAAATTTTTCAATTACTCATTAGCAGCTTCCACCACCCAATGAAATTTGCTCTCCAATGTATTGCTTCTGATTGTACACAAAAAAAGCAATCATGATTTTGACAACAATGCATTCCAATTTCCTCAACGATTCTTAGAAAAAATCAGGAAAACTTCTAATGTCAGAAGGTCGTTAAAACTTAGATTTCTTACGCTAAGTTTATTTGATAACTTAATAGCATGAAGAACTTCACTGGAATCGGTTTTCCAGGATGATTATTCTTCAACCCTTCCAGACCAGAACAGAATTTTCGGAACCACCGTTGTGTGGTGTGTTTATTAACAATTTCCTCATCTAATGCAATATTGATTTTACTGATGGCTTGAGCTGCACTGTTACTAAGTTAGAACTTGAAGAGTTCCACACCACCCTCAGGAGGTAGACTTTTTGGCATTTTTTAAATGGTTTCTCCCAGACGTTTCATATAAAATGTGTTATCATATCACATTATTGCTGACGTTTTTGAGAACTATTTGGTCCTCCTTCTTTTGGATTTGTGCTGGATAGGGGTCAAAGAGGGCATTGTCTCTATCATCGCCTAAAGCAAACATGAAACAAACTTAAACCATTAGTTAATGATATTATATTCTTTAAGATCGACGTTAAAACTCGAAATTTTAACAACAAAATAAAAAATCAAACATTTCAAATTTTTTCCTGTTTCGAGCACAAATTGAAATTCCAACAAACCTCTGAATGTCAAAAAAAATTTGTTCAATGTTTCCCAAAATTCTTTGACTTTTGATTTTTAACCCCGAAATTTCAATTTTCATTTCGGTATTTCAACTTTTTTCCCAAAATATTGAGAAAAAGAAATATTTTCTCAGTGGATTGTATTTAAAAAATGGATTTTTTATCTAAAAATGTTAAAATTTGAAATTTATATAATCAGCTTAAATTATCTCTTAACATTATGGCCTCAAGCTGAAGATGTAAACCTTCTTCAACGTAACCTAAATTTTTTTCCAAAACTTCGAATTTATTCTTAATTTTTTTTTTAAACTCAATGTTTCAAGTTCACTATTTCTATCTGTTATTGAAACTTCGACTATTTGACTTGAATTTGTTTTAGACTCAAAATTTCGGAAAATATTATTATTAGATATTACATATTACATTCAAGAACAAAATCGATGATTTTTTATATAAATTTCAGGAACAAAATCGAAAGTTTTTAAAGAAATTTCAGTAACAAAATAGAAAGTGTTTTAAAGAAAATCGAAAGTTTGAATTTAAAGCCGAAAAATTCGATTTTCATATTTTTGTTTATTATATTAAGTATAAATTAATTAAAAATTGAAACTACAAATTTGATTTCGGAAAACATAAAAATACTTAAACTTTTCATTATTTCTAGAAATATCAAAACTTTAATTCTTTACTCGAAATTTGTAATTTTTATTTTTTAAGTATTTTAAGTTTCCCCAGAATTCTGGTTTTTTAAAAATATTTGCAGTTTTTTATCCACATTTTTTACCAAAATTTTTGTTTGTTTTGTTTGGTAATTTCATTTTTGTTTGATGGAACGGATTGGTCCTTGGTTATCTTCAAAAATTGAAACACAGAACTTGTCCCCTGAAACCAAGAAAGATTAAAAAACACAACAAAGGTTGCTCTAACGCGTTTCGACAGAGAGAAACTCTCTGAAGATGACAGCTTGGCTGTCGAAACGCGTTAGAGCAACCTTTGTTGTGTTTTTTAATCTTTCTTGGTTTCAGGGGACAAGTTCTGTGTTTCAATTTTCGTAATTTCATATTTTTTTTCTAAATTTACTCAATTTGAGATTAATTCGAGTTTAGGTCGATTCAGCTTTAAGGTTGGAATTTTTTTAGGTAAAGTTTATTCGTTTTAAATTTAACCTTAAACAATTTTTTTCTAAGAGATACGTTTTAAATATTTCCTCAAAATTTCTAATTTTTCGATTCTTTGAATTTGTTAAAAAAATTAAGAATTCCACTTTAAAATTTCTTAAGAAGCTTTTAATAAATATTGAAAATTTGAATCTTGAACCTCTTTCGAGAATAAAAGCTTAAAATCAACAAAATAACCCTAACTTATTTTACATCGTTTTTTTAATTCCGAGTGATTTCTCAAAATTTTAATGTTTTATTCTCGAAAAAAATTTCCAACTAAACTTCATTGCCATTTTTTTGTTGAACATTCTAAGATGTGATTTAAACTTTTTCCTGACAATTCAAATTTAATCCGAAATTTTCAATTTTGAGTCACAATTTTAAGAACCTAATTAGACATTCCAATTTTAGACTTGAAATACTGAAAAAGCATCAACAAATTAAACGCCTGAAATTTTGCTGAAACAATTAAAGAATTTTGTAGAAATTTTAATTATAAAGGTCGATAGTTTTGGGGAAAAAAGTTGAAAACTTTAAATTGAATATGTACTAACTAGAATTGTCAAAATATTAAGACATTTTTAGTTAAACTTTCTTTATTCATTTAAGTTGAAAGTTTTTACCTTAATTAAATCTGGACATTAGTTGTCAACGTTATTGTTGTTGTTGTTATTTTCACTTTAAATCAAAAATAGAAAAAATAAACTTAAAATGCCGAAAAAGCCGACATTTTGTAAAAATCTAAAACATAAAAAAAATTACTGAATTTTTTCCGAAATTTACAGTTTTTTTTTTTCGAGTTTCCGAATTTAATCGCTAATTATCGCAGATTTAAACTCGAAATTTCTACCTTTTTCGAATTTCTTGATTTAGTCACAAAACCTTGGATTTTAGTCACTAAATATCCAACACGGAAGTTGAATTATTAATTAATTAAATAATTAATTTTATTGAATTTTCTGCCACCCAGTTTGGAAATATTTAAACGAAGAATAGAAGTTGAAATTAGAAAAAAAATGAGGAATCCCAATTTAACACTTAAATTTCTGAAAACAAAGTCAAGATTTAAAAAAGGTAAATTTATTTTATTCTTTTTTTGGAAACCTTGAAATTTTTCCTTCTTTTAAGTTTTACGTCTTTAATTTTTGAATTGTATTGCAACATTTAGACTTCAAATTCGAGATTTTAACATTTTTCTAAAAAGTTAAGCTTTATTTTAAAAATTTCGACTTAAAAGTTAAAATAAAAAATGTACAACTTCCTGTTTTGAACATTTTTCGAAATTTGGAAAACAAAATTAAAATTTCATGCTCAAAGTTTCTTAAAATTTTAATTTTCATTTAACACTTAATGATAAAAAAAGATGCAACAAAAATAATTAAAAAAAATACTCGCAACAACTGAAGAATACACTCTACAGTTTTCTGAGTTTTTTGGCTAGTTCGTATCAAGATTAGTTTTATAGGGATGGGAAGTGATCGTTCTCATCACCCTTTCTACACGACTGTAGCCTCATCTGAATAAATGCGAGTATTCAGTTACAAAAATTCATACTCTTTATTAGTTAAAAACCACACGATAATAAAATTACGAAACGAATTATTATTTTCGAATCTGAGGTGGGCCCAAATCGAAGTCTACAAATTCAGTGTGTTGAGAACACAACTCTGTTTAAAATGTTTCAAATATTTTGTGCATTTGTTACATTTCTGCCAGTGAAAAGAGTTCACTGCCAGTGAACTATTTTTAGTTTTATAATTTTGGACCAAAATATTCCGTTTTTCGGTTAAAGGCAATACATTTTTTGTTAATTAATTCACTAATGTAGAGACCGATATGTTTGAAGATTTATTAGATTTATTTGTGCATTAGCATAAAGTCTGTGGGCTTTCTCAGAGTAACCGATTCTGCTAAATATCAGCGGATCTACTGTTGATAGTTCAGTTAGTTATGATCCACTATTTAGAGGGTAGATTTATTGGAGCCTAGCTCGTATTCTATTTAGAATTAATTCACTCATCATGCCATCGTTTTATTTATTTATTTGTTATATCATTTTTATAGTTTTTAATATTTTATAGGAATTTTTGGAAGTGAATTGACTTTATCTTTAGCATTTAACAAAAATTATTTAGGTGCGTACTAAACTTATTGGTTTTAGGTCAAGGCCAATGGCAACACTTAGATCATCAAGAGGGTTATGAACGACCCCACGTTTTGGTAACATCTCCTGGTAGTCCAGAAAGACCAAGACCAGCCCCAGCAATGACAGCGCCCAGTGTGGGCGGCAGGATACAAATTCGTCTCGTATTCGACCCTTCAACGCTACAACTACTAGTAACGATTGTGTGCGCCTCGGGGCTAACACCTAGGTCTCCACATCAACCAAGAAATCCATACTGTAAATTGTTTCTGCTGCCAGATAGGTCTGAGAAGAGTAAGCGAAGAACTAGGACGCTGGCAGGTTTGCTTTTCGATACTTACAAAGATACAGATTGTAGATGTAATTTTTAGGAACCACCGAACCCATGTGGAATCAAACTTTTGTTTATTCTGGACTAAGACGTGCTGATTTGCGTCTCCGAGCTCTTGAAATAACTGTTTGGGATTACGTTAGATATGGAGCTAATGACTTTTTGGGGGAAACGATTGTAGAGCTGTGGCCTTTAGACGAACAATCTATGTGGCGAACGTTAGGGCCACATGAAGAAGTGGCTCTGACGCCTAGTGAACATTTGTCACCTCCGAGTACAGGCTCCAGATTTTCCGACTCCGATACCCCATCGGAATGCGAAATTGATGGAAGCAGGGAGCGGAGGGGAGCTGATGGGGCCAGTGTTAGCAGCGTAGGAAGTTCTGCAAGTCCTCCAAGAGAGACTGAAAGAAGATCGAGAAGGGATCAAGATCCTACGTTGGGGTATGGAAGCCAAGGTTATAGAAGGGTACGTTTCATAGCTTTTTCATTCTTATTGAAATATAGCAATAACAGATTCAATAAGATTAAACAAAACACCATTTTGCAATCTACAAGAACTCTCTAAAGCTGCACCTGATGACTAAGTTAGTTTTATTACGAATTTATCCAAAGTAATTTATGAATGAGAAAGTATATTTGATCGATAGCATCATCTTACTACGACAGAACTAGCAATCTTCTTCTTCTACTTCTTAATTAAAACTAAAAACAAATTAAAACAGTAAAACAAAAAACATTGATCTGTCAGTTTAAGAAATTTAAGAAGTGTCTTTAATTTTGGATAGTTTTTCCGTTCTGTTTTAAAGCCAATTAAAAAAATTAAGCTAAAATTAATTTCATTAAACATTTTCACAACCAACACGAGCCTAAAAATAAGAATAAACAATTAATTAATCGTAATTTTCAGAAAAATCGAAATGTTTTATTCTATGATGAAAATCTTGGGAATCAAGTTTTAGAAAATATTCAAGTTTCAATAAATAGTTTTTACTTTTTAAATTATGAATTTCCGAATTAGTAGGTTTGAAAAAATTTTTAAATTTGTCTGTAGTCTGGAGGAATGGCTGGTCAGAGATCTCATTCTGCTGCACCGTGTGAATCGCCAAGTATGCACATGTCAAGGTCAAGATCAAAATCTCCTAGACGATCCACCACAGATCACAGGTCGCTATCTCCCCCTGACGTTCGAATATCAGACTACCAACCTGTATACACCATACCTAGGTTCCAATCGAGATCAGCTACTGCCACTCCAACGGGTTCACCGAAAAAGAGACAACTACCCCAAGTGCCACATGCTTTAGCCAGGGCGCTGCAAGAAAGAGTAGCTCAAGATTTGGAAGATAGGAGGTATTATCATAATTCTGGATATCAGGATGATAGAAGGAGCAATCGCGCTCGTTATTATCACACGTATAGGAGCACTGGTTCCGGCTGGGAGAGACGATATAGTGGTCTAAGTGACAGTGATTTGGCCAATCATATGAGAACAACTAGGAGTTCTTTGTCGCCCGAACGGGAAAGAGATCCTCTAGGTTTGGTCGATTTTGATAGCGATATGGAATCTGTCGCTTCTGTCACCAGTAGTGCTTTTTCGACGCAATCTGAACGACCAAGAGGAAATAGGGTTCTAACGTAAGTACTACGATTTGTAATCGTGTCTTTGAGTTACACAATATTGTTTAAACGTAGATCGGAGTACAGTGGGGGAAGCGACAGGTATGCATACAGCACAACGCCGCGGGGGCCACCCAGGCAACATAGAGGAGATATTGACCAAGAATTGAGAAATCCAATTGAACCTTTGGACTCTCATAACCATCGTCACTACCACAGACATCATCACAGAGAAGGTAGTGTAAAAAGGGGGCAATTCACTCGAAGTTTGTCGAATTCAGAACCCCCTCCTGACGAAAAGACAGGTAAATAACTAGTCTGTAGCTGGTAAACCATATTGTAAACATTTTCCTTTAGATGGTAGTCTAAGTGATACAGCGTTAGGTCAAATTCATGGGCTTGAAGTGCCACAAAAGGATGGGATGAGGAAAGAGAGTCAACGCGATAGAGATAGAGATAGGGAGAGACAAGCTCAGTTTGGAGGTTTAGGAAAAAAGAGTAATTCTACTAGTCAGTTGTCAGCGACAGGTAAGTACTTCAATATTTAAAACTGGTGATATCAACGTTTGAATGTTGGTGTACAATTCAATGTGATTGTAATGTAGCATTAACCAGCAAAATAGTTCAAATGATGTTCTGATTTAAAACAACAAGGAAGCTAAGGCCTTACAAAATTGGGGTTTAATTAAAGAACTCGAAAGCGTATTTTTTGGCAATCGCAGTCTTCAGAAAATGTAGACATTATTCATTGTTCAAATATCTTCTTCTTTCATATATAAAAGGCAATAATACGGATTGTGAGAGTGAAATTTCTAGTTAAAAGTCAAACTTTTGTAAAAGAAATAAAAATAAAATAGTCTAAACTAATAGTTTTTGAAAAAAAGCCGAATAGTTTTTATCATAATATTCTAGCTAAATTTCATGAAATGTGGAGATTAATGTTAATAAAAGCAAATTCTCCTTTTGAGAAAAACGTTTGCATTTACCTAGTAAACTCGTAATTTTAGGCAATATTTCTTTCTTTATATTGAAAATGTAAGTCTAAAATTTTGAAAAAAGTTAAAATTTCTAGAGAAAATGTAAATTTTGGAAAAAGAACCTAAAAAGCCATAAGGAAAGCAGAAGAGAACAAAAGAAAAATTCGTTCACTTGAAACTACAAAGATGAAAGTAATATTAAAAAAACTTAAAATTTTAAAAAAGTGTTCCTGAAATTTCGATAAAAAAGATAGACAATTTAAGATTAGTCAAAATTTCAGGAAAACATTAAAATTTGAAACCAAAGTAAAAATTTTGAGTTTAAACTCAACATTGTAGAGAAAAAAAATACAAATCTTAAGTTTAAACTTGAAAGTTTTAAAGGAATTAGAAATTTTTAGAAAAAAATTCTAAATTTACGACAAAGAGAAATAACGCCCGTCAACATTCAACCGTCCATGTTCAACATTTGCTCTCTGAAACTGCAGATTTTTCAGTAGTTTTTACCCGGAGTTATTAAGTGCGCTTTACACCTAAATAGTGCTTGGAAATAGTGAAACGTGCTTACATAAGTTGTAATCTTGCGACTGGTGTATGTGAACAGTTATTTTGCAATTTGTGTAATTAGCACAGTATTGTTACTTGAAATTTTTAACAAAAACACTTATCTGTTACTGATAAGCTACATAAAATGCCGCAGATGTGCGTATCATGTAAATCTGGAATCACACCAACTGCTCATGGACTAAAATGTCCGAAATGTTTTTCTGCCCATCATATCAAATGTATTGACATGACCAAGCCTAAATATGATCTCTTTAAGAGTACTGCAGGACTAGAGTGGTTTTGTAACACCTGCCGAATTCCTGAAAACAATAGTACCAAAGCCCACTGTGATTGCTGTAAGGTCATCCCCCATCTAATAGATCTTATTAATAACCTTAAAGACGCGATTAAAGAGTTGAAAAAACAAGTATCAGTTAAATCGGAGTCAACCGGGGAGTTAAGCCTAGAAGAGATAGTAAAAGAGGTCACTGATAGACAATATCGTAAGAAAAACATCATGTTTTACAATATTCCAGAATTACCGCCCACATTATCAATAGAAGATCGCAAAAGTAATGACATAAACAGTGTTAAAGATTTTTTGAGCTCAATGTCACTCAAAGATAACAGCCCAAATATACCGAAATCCATAAGAATTGGTAAATTCAACCCAAACTCTGTGAAACCTCGACCGATCAAAATTAGCCTGGAAAATGAGGAGTTAGTCGCATCTATACTAAAAGGAATCAGAAATAGTCCTCGATATAAGCAACAGAATATCATCATCTCGCCTGATCGCACTCCTAGGGAAATTGACGATTACCGGAAACTTAAAGCGCAACTTGATACCAGAAAAGCGAACGGTGAAACTGGACTCTCTATTAAATATATTCATGGTGTACCCCGCATTGTTGTAAACAAACTGAAAGATTTAAACTGATAGGATGCAACAGTACGTATTCGAATGTATATTATCAAAATACCCGTAGCATCTGCAATAAAACCACTACCTTCTTTAATTGTGAAAATTGTGACTATAAAAAACGATTAAGTACGAAAATATCTAACTCTGAAATAATCATGATATACCAAAATGTGAGAGGTTTAAATTCTAAAATCAATGAATTTTCTGTTAATTGTTCCAGTTGTGATGCTGACATTGTAATACTTGCAGAAACGTGGTTAAAAGATGATGTCTTATCCGAGGAATTATTTTCCTCACAATTTCAAGTATTCCGTGCAGACAGGAAATTTGGTCGAGGAGGGGGGTATTAATTGCTTTAAGAAATCAGTCCTTTGTTACAAGGCTAGATATTGAATCTCCAGTGCGAGCAATAGAACTCGTAGGGATTAAAGCGTAGTATCATAGTTTCTCAATCAGCATTATAGCTTTATACATTCCTCCTTCGCTAGGTATCAATGAATATAATACAATTTTCGATTATCTGGAAACTTCTCTTGACTTTACTTCGCATATATGTATTATTGGAGACTTCAATATTCCTGAATTGTATGAATGTACATCTGAAGGCAGAACTACTAATCTTTATAATTCTTACTTGCAGTTTATTACCATAAATAATCTTTGTCAACATAACAATATTCTGAATACTAACCAGAGATTATTGGACCTAATTATTACTGCGGAAAATCTAAAAGTGACTACGAATAAAGGCGAATATCCACTAGTAGCAGAAGACATACATCACCTAACTTTACAAGTCACGGTACACGTTAGTGATACCTCAGATAGGCGGTTTATAAATAATGAGACATTACCAAGGTTTAATTTTTATAAAGCGAATTTAGTTGATCTCTACCTATCTATAGCGAATATAAACTGGACATCAATTTTAGATATATCTGATCCTCAAATTGCAAGCGATCAGTTTTTTAACAAATTACATGACATATTCGTGCAGCTCGTACCGTTATGTTCGAAAAAAGGTCGTCAGAAAAATTATCCAGTTTGGTTCACCAAAAGCATAATTCAGAAAATCCATAATAAGAATAAACACTGGAATATTTACAGAAAATCTAAATCTCTATACCACCTTAATTTATTGAAGCAATAAAGAAGAGAAATTAAATATGAATGTCGAATCGAATTTCAGCAGTTTATCGAGAATTCTGAAAATACTTTACAGACTCATCCCAAAAAATTCTGGTCATTCATGAAAAAAGGAAAGGCGCTACCATGCCTGGACTCATGTTTTATGATGATAGGATACTGACAGCTGAGCAAGACATCGTTAATGGTTTTGCGGATTATTTTTCTTCAACCTTTGCGCAAGGACCCAATCATTCGTGTGATAGTGGGTGTGTTGATCTTGGTACAATCCGGTGTGAGTACTGTCTGCAAAATTGCTGTCCATCTCTCAATGTTAATGTCGAGATAGCTAACAATCTTAATCTAAGCTTGAATACAATATGTGAAGTAGATATCTTAAAAGCTGTTAAACGTATTAAACCTAATAATGTTACTGGGACCGATAATTTATCGGCTTTTTTGATTGTCGATTGCATCAATTTCCTGATCTTACCGTTGAAACATATTTTTAATCTAATTTTAAATTCTTGTTTGGTTCCCACCCAATGGAAAACTTTATACATCATACCCATACACAAAGCTGGCGATAGAGCGGATATAAAAAATTATAGACCAGTGGCATTGATGTCGAATGTCGCTAAACTTTTTGAGTGTGTTATATATGATGCATTAAATCATCCAAGTCTTTCTAATTTAACAGCAGAACAACATGGATTCGTAATCGGCAAATCGACTACTACAAACTTAATGGAATTTACGCAATATGTATCGAATGCTCTTGATAAGCGATTACAAGTTGATGCGATATACACAGATTTGTCGAAAGCATTCGATAAAGTTCATCATTGTATACTGTTAAAGAAATTGCGTCTATTTGGTTTAAGTAGCTCGTTAGTTAATTTAATAAAATCGACTATAACTAATAAACAACAAATTGTGTCATATGGTGGATTTAGATCTAACCCTTACTTTCCAACCAGCGGAGTAGGACAAGGTTCCAACCTTGGTCCATTATTGTTTAATATCTTCTTTAATGATGTAGTTGTAGGTTTAAAATGTAGAACTTTTATATACGCGGATGACCTAAAAATTGCTAAAATAATAACGAACGTAAATGATTGCTCTATTTTGCAAGATGATTTAGATTCTCTGCAAAGTTGGTGTGACTATAATGGACTGGCACTCAATAAAAATAAATATAAAATATTAACCTTCTCCAGGATTCAGAATCCTATAAATTGTCATTATTTGATCGAGGGCCAAGTTATTGACCGATGCACCCAAATGACTGATTTGGGAGTTATTATGGATGCGCAGCTCACATTTATACCTCATATTTTACAAGTTTGGAGGCAAGCCACAAAAGTATTAGGTTTTGTATTTAGAAACACGAGAGGCTTCACAAGCATTCACTGTATAAAAGCATTATATTATTCGCTAGTAAGGTCTAAACTCGAGTACTGTTGTCAGGTCTGGAGTCCTTACTATGAAAATTACAACAATCTGCTGGAAGGAATTAATAGGAAATTTGCAAAATATGTATTTCTTAAAATGTATGGAAATTATCCAGAGCGGAACTGTGATTATTGGTGGCTGCTAAATATGGTCAATGAAGTACCTTTAACCAGCCGCAGAAATATGCACTGCTTAATACTTTTTCAAAGAATTGTTACTGGTAAAATAAGGTCCGAGGATTTGTTGCGACAAATTGACTTTCATGTTCCGCGACCTAACACACGCTATCCCATGGCATTTTCTCATATTATCCCATCCACTTTGCACCGTTATAACAGCCCATTGTTTCGATGCATTCGCTTGTCTAATAGCCTTCCGCAAAATATAGATATATTTCTTGACAATTCTAGTTCTCCGCGTATAAAAAGACAGTTACTTAGAGTTACGTAGTATTGTTATTCAATAAATTAATATTAATTCTGTACACCAAATTATTGGATTCCTTTTATTTTATTTTTATTTTATTTTTATTTCTGTTATTTTTATTTATTAGGATTCTTTATTTGTTATACATTTTCTTTTTTTATGTAATACCATTTGAATTATTAGGTTCTTATTTTTATCATGCTATATTTTTAAGTATGTAGGTATTTTTCCACTATAGACTTAAGTCTGTTGGAACGAGTAAATAAATAAATAAATAAATAAATAAATAAATAACAATTAGACAAAAGATTGCATTGCATTAAAAAAAATGAAATTCTCGCTTTAAAAAATCTCCAAAAAAAGTCAACATGTTTGAAAATATTTCTAAGAATATCTAAAATGTTTTGAAAATTTTTGCTTATTCTTCTGAAAACGTCGACTAAATTGTAAACTCGAAATTTCTACCTTTTTCTCAAGAGTTTGAAGTTAAGCTAGAGACGTTCGAATTTAACCTCAAAATTGTTTTCTTAAAATTCTGATTTTTATCACATTTTAATTTCAAAGGAGAAAAAGTTTAAAATTCAAATTCTCCTGAAATCGATACTTTGAAACAGATCGAATAAGTTTTTAATTTTTTTTTGGAAATCTGGAAATCTTGGTATTTTCCATTTGTATATTTTTTTGGAACTAACGATTTTATATAAAAATTTAAATCTAAACTTGTGATTTCCACTATTTTCTCCAAACTATGAGTTAAAATAAAAAAAATAACTAAAAAAACCTTAAACTTAATATTAACATATAAGCGTAGTAATTGGAAAAAAAATAAGCGTTCTTTCTCGCACGTCACGTGACTGGTTTGTTTACAAGTTTACAAATAAAAAAAATAAAAAATAAGGCAAAAAAAGTATCAATACCTTTTTTTGCAGAGAATTGAACGGTTCCTAATTTATGTAATAACCGTTTTTGCAGTAATATTTTTAATTTTAGAAGAAGAAGAAACTAATAACATGATATAAAAATGTTAGCACAATAAAAAAATAAATAAATAAAAAAAATTAGTGAATCAGTTCGTTGGATTTCTTATAGCCACTAACTACTCATTTTTACGAATGCGTAGCTTCTAATAGTAAACTTCTACTAAAGTTTTTCACACACTCCGCGACTACTAATAACTAAATACACAGTGAGCTACATTATGTTAGTTATACTATGGGGTAACCTAAATATTGTTGCATTAATTTGCAGGTTGTTTAATGCTAAATAAATGACTTAAAATTGGGAGAACCTCATCGAAAAATAAAAAGTATCCAGACGTTAAAAAGTTACTGTTTGGAACGACAATGTTTTTTAATTATTATTATTGTTTTAGTTTCTAAAAAATATTACAAGATCCTGCACTACCAATTTGTGGATTTGTTTTAAATCAGTCGAACATCTAAGAACTATTTTGCATTTCTACATTAAAACCTCTTCTTCTGTAAATTGAAAGTAACATAGATGATCGTTTTAGACTAGATCGATGTTAATGTATACCAAAGTGAAACAAAAAGCGTGTGAGCTCTGTCCTTTCCCCTTTCCTTTAATCTTTGTGGTGATAACCATCTCATGACATTATTCAGGTCGTAAACGACGAATGGGGTTTGGCAAACGGGGCAAAACTTCCTTCACCGTTCATCGATCAGAAGAAGTGCTTCCAGGGGACGTTAGGTTATCAAAACAAGGTTCTTCGTGTTCTAGTGATGGCGAAGGATCGGCTGACGGAGACAGGTGTTTATTGTTTCTTTATACTTCCATTACTACTCTTCCCTGATCCTTCTCTTGTCATAAATAATCCTCGACGTTCCATTCCTAAAAGAGCAAACACGTAGATAGGTACATAGAGAGATACTTAGCGATTCTCTGGTACAAACAATCGATATTTAGATTCTTTCAATATTTGCTCAAGATAGCACCTTGATAATAAAAATCACGGTACAATTTAATATTGTTTTAGAAAATTTATTTTTAATAGAGTAGAATTTGCATATGTAGTGTTTTAGACCTAGAATATGAAATATGTTTTGCTTGGTCACTTGTTCTGGCATATGTAGTCCTTAGATAAGCTATGCTTCATGTTAGCCTTACAAAACACATAGTAAAACACTTGACTACTTTTATTAAAGGTTTTTTATGGAATTTCGGGGTGGTTTCTGGATTAACTTTTTAATTTTAATATCACTCGCTTGAGGTTTTGAGAAGCGCAAACAAATTAATGTCATAAGTATTCAAATCAGACTCCTAATTCTAAAATTCAATAAATTTTAAAATTGTATCTTTTATTTGGTGCTTTTGACATCTAAAATTTAATCAAGAATTTCACTAAGTGCCAAAAAAAAATTGAAGGCTGCACTAAACAGAAGCCTCTAACGTGTGGATATTTTGTGGATGCAGAAAGCGGATATAGTAGAAAACGTGTTTCGACCAGTAGCAGCATACAGAGGTCTCAGGAGGTTGTTCCTGTCAGTGCGACCAGACCGGACGGCAGCCAAAGGGCGTCCAGCTTAAATTCTATCTCCAGCAGCGAGGGATCATCGTAAGTAATAAAAAAAATGCACGTCAACGACTCGGGAGGAGTTTTGCCTTTTTCCAGCGTTGCTACCAGCTCTGCTCGCCCTTTCGCCCACCCTTCATGTCACTTTGGCTGAATTGTTGCATTTGTTCACTAAATGTATTGGACTGTACATATGTTTTGTTCTTTTAAGACTTGGCTTATCACCGAATCCCCTGTATTTGCATTCACCTCACCTTTGGGTTTTTTATCAACATTCACATTATTATACATCTTTATATTAATATGACTTGGTCAATACTAGTACATTAACAAAACGTATCCTACTTTATATACGAGGGTATGCTGAATATTAATGCACACAGGCTTGTACAGTGTGAGCGAAATGATCGTCGGAAGCGCCCAAAGTGAAATTTACAATATTCCTTCTCTATAGGCACGTTCAGCTTTGAGATCCTTGACTTCATTCACTAGATTTTGAGAAGCGGAAGTGTGGGGAGTTCTAGTACTAGGTCAACGCGAGTTTAACTTGCTGTTATCAACATTTTATCTGTTGAAAAACTGATCCCAACTAAGATTCATTCTCCTGTTCATCATGAAAGATTACCCCGCTCGTTCACACATCTTGCGTGCAACTAGAAAGGTTCTACAAAACTTGAAGTTTGAATCGATTCCACACCTTCCCTACTCCCCCGATATTGTGCTTCGAGATTATTCCTCTATACTCAAGAAAAACATCAAGGATATCCATTACATTTCGGACGATGCGGTGAAGGCAGCTGTTAGGTCCTGAATACAAGAAAAGTCGAAAACATTTTTCAGTCAGCTAAGAATTGTACTTTAATGTATTTTGTATCCATCTTGCTATCTGTTTCTGGTTGTGTTCTATTAGCATGTGTCTATTATTTTTCAGACCACCCTCGTATATATTACGTATATTTCATGCATCTGGAAGATATTTTGGTTTAATAGATGCTTAAATAAGCATTTTTTGAAATAACATTCAGTGAGTTTATGATAGATGGAATAAATTTAACAAATCCTTATTTATTTTCAAAAAATACTTGTTCGTTGAAATTTTCAGTTGCTAAAGTTGTGTTTTCGGGTTGAATATGCTTACGATATCTTCAGAGCTGATATTGAACTGACATTTTGTCTAAATCTTGATGAGTTCCTCAGCACCAAGTTACAAAAGGCCGGCAAATTTAATCCATAAACCAAGAATCTTCCCAATTTTTATATTAAACGCCAAGTAAAAATTTACTTTTCCCATGATAGGTTAAGATTGCTTCTTTTTATTAACTAAAATTTTCAGTAAATTCGCGTTTGACACACACTAGGCAGAAATTAGGGGATACAAAAAAATACGAAGTATTTTGGTTGTTTTCAGAAGCTTGACATAATTTAATGAAAAAAGATAGATTATTGCAAAAAAATATTTTTGGCAAAAAAAATATCTCCAAGTTGATTTTTTTAGCAATAACAGCAACTTAATGTTTCCAAGCATAATGAAAATAAAAATTGAGGAGTTTTGAAATTTTCAGGGTTTGGCATTCTCTGCAAAGTTAAGTGAATATTCCCAGTTACTGATTTATTTTAGACTGCTGGTACTAACAATTTTTATTATCTAAAATCAATTACTAAAGTTTGTAGAGAATGTTATCCGGTTTGCAAATAAATTCTACTATCATATTCTGTCGGATCAGTATTTCTCGAGCTACTGATTACCAAAGTCAAAAATGGCTTTTTTGTTTTAAACGACGATAATTTAGCGATAAAACATGTACAATGCTGTCAAACTAAAGAATATTTAATTATCTATAAGGACGAACCCTGTCAAACGAAAGAACATTTAATTATCTATAAGGACGAAGGAAGAGCTTTTTGATGCGATTACTGAAAACAATGCAGTTCATGAACGTTTTAATAGATAAACAAAATTTTGAAATAAAAAAATAATGGGTATGATTTTGTTATAATTAATCAAAACTGCCAATATTAAAAAAATGTTGAGCTCAGGATCTGAAAATAGCAGCTTTAATGTGATTTTTAAATTTTTCTCTATGGCTATTTTTCTTCGAGTTACAGCCTTTTGATAATCACCTCAAAATTTGGGAATTTTTTACATCCTTTCATTTCTGTGCTCAGAAATTTTGAACCTGTTTTGCTGAATAGTAAATAATCAAGGTTTGAACAGATTAAGTTATACCCATAATCAGTGGCTGCTCGTAGCCAAAACTAGTGGGGGGTGTTGCGACAATATTTAGCGTTTTAAAATTTTTAAGATTTCGACTGAAAATTTCAACATTTTCAAAACGTTACTTTTCCAAAATTTTAGATTTCTTTGAAAACTTGACAATAAAAACCTTTGATAATGTCGGGTTTTTTTGAAAGGTTGGCTTTTTTCCAAATTTCCACTGTATTGGAAAATTTAGATTTTTTCCTGTAATCTCGACCTTATTTTATTTTTAAGTATTGACGGTTCTGAAAAACTGCGAATACTTTTTTAAAAATTTCCGTATTTTCGTAAATATTTAGACTTTTCGGTGTTTTGTTTTTTTTGTAATTTTTTTTGAAATTTAATTATTACATATTTTTTAATTTTTACCATTTGAAAATTCTTACTTTTTCCGAAAATGAAAATTTTTTCAAAACTGGACTTTTGGCTTTTTCAATTTTCGAATTTTTCTAAATTTCATCTTTGTTTATAATTTTTTTTTGGAAAATCATAATTATGTTATTGAAAATATCGATTCTTAGTAATTTTGACCGGTTTTTATTTAAATGATAAGTATTTTTCAAAAATCCGACTTTTTTTCAAAGTTTCGATTATTTTTTGATTTTTGTTGTTGAAAATTTCGCTACTTCTTAATTTTCGAAATTCCTTCAAAATTTCGTTTTTTTTTGAAAATTTTGAAATTTTATGAAATACTTCACATTTTTTCAAAATTTTAATTTTTTTGACCTAAAATTTCAACTTTTAAAAAAATATTCCACTTTGATTCAAAATTTTAACTACCAAAAATTTAAACTTTTTCAAAATTTTAACTTCTCAATATTTCGACTTTCGAAAACCCCGATCTATCTGATAATTTTCATTTGTTTTCAATATTCCGGTTTCGAAAATTTTGATTTTTATTGAAAAGTGGAGTGCAAATTTCCCAACTATTTAATTTTTTTTTGTGGAAGGGACTGGTCCTTGGTTATCTTCAAAAATTGAAACACGAATCTTGTCCCCTGAAACCAAGAAAGATTAAAAAACATAACTAAGGTTGCTCTAACGCGTTTCGACAGAGATACTGTATCTCTCTGAAGATGATAGCTTGACTGTCGCAACGCGTTAGAGCAACCTTTGTTGTGTTTTTTAATCTTTCTTGGTTTCAGGAGACACGATTTGTATATCAATTTTTCAACTATTTAAAATTGAAACTTTTTTAAAATTTCGAATGATTTCGTAAATTCGATAAAAATTCTCAAATCTTTTGCAAATTTGGACTATAAATTTCGACCTTTTCTTTTTGAAAATTTCTTCTTTTTCAAATTTTTGACTTTTTTAGGAAATTTGAAAGATTTTAAAAATGTTTGCCTTGTCAACACATTTCGATTTTCTTTATTAAAAATTTTAACCTTTCCTTAAATCTGCACTATTTTGAAATTTTCTACTTTTTATTTTAATTCTCACTTTATTAAAAATTATTTTTCAAATGTTCGAATATTCCAAAATTTAAAATTTTTGGAAAACTTAAAAATTTTAACTATTTTTTTAATTCCAACTATTTTCAAAATGTTGACATTTTTTGCAAACTGTTGATCCTTTATTTAAAATCTTTTATTGAAATTTTTGATTAATATTTCGTAAAATTTCGACTCCATTTCGAAATTTCGAAAAAAATTTCGACTCCTTGAAAACTTGAGTTTTTTCTGAAAAGTTCGAACTTTTCCTAAAATTTTATTTATACATTTTTTCAAATATTTCCAATTTAATCTTGGACTTAAAAGAAAAGATTCTTTTTAAACTTGAACTATTGAAAATTTGGACTTTTTTCAAAATTTTATCTTTTAAAAATTTCAACTTTTTTGATAATTACGAATTTTTTGATAATTTTGAGTTTTCTTTAATATTTAAAAAATTCAGTTTCTTTGAAAATTTAATTAAAAACTCTGCAATTTATTTTAAATGTCGATATTTTTCCAAATTTTCGTTTTTTCCTCATATTACCAAAATTATTGAAAATGTCGACCGTTTACAAAATTTAAAAAATTTTTTTCGAAACCCTTATTTTCTTTTAAAAATTTGACTTTCTATAAAAATGTCACAATTTTTTAAGATTTGCCTCTTTTTTAAAAGTTAGACTCTTCTGATAACTTTAGCTTTATTTTTTAAAAGTTGTAGCTACAGTTTTTCTTTTTAAAACATTTTTTGAGAAAAATTTCGAAATAACACTCGAATTAATTAATAACTAAAATTTCTATTTTTTAAATTGTGCAAGGTTTTGAAACACATTCCAAAAAAAACTTGCATTTTATGTACAAATAGATTCCAAAATTTGAATTTTAATCACAAAAAATTGGCTTCAAGCTGGAATATTTGATTTTTGAAATTTCTCTGGAACTTCAAAATTACTAGAAAAAAATTAAATTAGAACAGTAAGTTGTTAATTTTAATTTCGAAATTTTGAGACTCTTCCGGAAATGTTGACTCTTTTTCTCAAAAATTTCAATAATTGCCACTTTAAAAGTTGAAATTATAAGAAGATTTTTGACAATTAATTTATTTGAAAAAAGGTGTTTTTTCTTTAATAGTGAAAATGTTATTATTTTTGTTTTTTTGAAAAATGTTGTTTACTAATAAAAAATTTCAACTTTTTCTAGAAATATTATTTGCTTTCTCTTGAAATTTTGAGTTTAATCTTTAAATTTCGGTCTTTTTTTATCGAAATTTGAATTTTAAATTCGAACTTGAGAATTTCAAGAATAAATTTAACATTTCTAGAAAAATTGGAAATTCCGATTCAGAATTTTCCATGGTCCTACAGTAGTAGTATTTCTTTCAAGAAATATTAAATTGTAAAAAAAGGTTGAAATTTACAAGATTCATTTTTTCTTGAAATTGCAATATTTTTCTCAAAGTTTTCTTATTTTTATGCAGATTTGAAGTTTATTTTCTCTAAACCTGTACTTAATAACTTTCAATTTCTTATCAAAGTTACAAAATAAAATGAACTTTAAAATATTTAAATTTCGTTAAAAAACTCTTAAATTTCCAAAACAAATTAGAGAAAAAACAAAATTTTTACAAGAAAAAATATTTTAAAGACAAAATCTCCAAGAAAAGATGCAATTTCGAAATAAATCTTTGTATAAAATATTTAAAGAAAAACACAAATTGCAAAGGAAAAAAAAAACAAAATTTCTTAGAGAAAAAATCGAAATATGAAAAAAATTTGAAATATCTTTACAAAAAGGGCGAAAATTTTTGTTTTTCCCAAAATTTTGAAATTTTTATAGAGTTTTTAGGGTTTTTTCCAAACATTTTTTGTCAAAACTACAAAATAAAATGAACTTTAAATTGTCAAAGTGTCGTGAAAAAAGAAAATCTGAAAAAACTCAAAATTTTTGTACAAAATGAGATTTGAGGTAACAATTCGAAGATACCGTATTAACTTATTTTTTAGAGAAATAGTAAAGGGCAAGATGAGTTGGATTTAGATTTTTTCTTCAAATTGTAATTATATTTTGAAAATGTTGACATTTTCAAAGAAATTTGAGTTTTTTCTTAACATATTCATTCCTGCTCGAAATATTGATTTTTTCCTCAAAAGTTTTACAAAAAATAGTTTTTGAAAATGTGATTTTGATCAAAATTAAAAATAAAATAGGTTTTTAAATGTAATTTGTGAAAGAAACCTAAACTTTCCATAAAAAGAAATCAGAGAAAATTTAAAATTTCTACAAAAATTTGTGTCATGAAAAGTGTTCAGAAAATTTTGAGAAAAAAACTCGTAAGCGAAATTGGGAATGCTGCAGTTCCACAGTGTCTATACGCCAGCCGCCACTGCCCATAATATACCTTTTCTAAAAATACTCGCATTAAATAGCCATCCATTATAAAGAGAGTTAAAAAAGATTTTTACGACGATTGATGAATGATGGTAATACCAAAAAATAATCCAGGTCCACAAAATGATAGATTGTAGATTTCTGTGCGGTTGTTTGGCTTTTATAATCTTTCATCACTTCGATCAAATTAGCTCTTTTGTGAGTAACACCATAAACTATTCCAATGTCTGTCAGATCCACCACAAAATCATGCTACTCTTCTTGTGAGGCTATCAGTTATAATCTTTCCATTCCCTCATGACTTAAAACGCTTCACTGTCATTTCCATTAGGTATTTATGCAATCTTAGAGTCGAAAATGTAGGACTTAAAGCTCTAAGAATTGCTCGACTGTCTGACGAATATTCGGACCATTTAATGTATCTCTTGTGCATTCATGACAGCATATATTTATTGCATGTATTTTACCCTGGCAAACGGTGGGGCTAGTGCTCAGGGATTGTGAAGTCCATATTTCTCAGGGCTGATACTTTCATCTCTTCATCTATGTACCAGATAAAAGTTCCGGTTTTTTCCTTTGGTTGCTATTACGGAACTGCTTTTCCGGCAGGTAGAAATCAAGAAATGATCTCAAAATCATACTGATTAGGAAGTACTTTGGTAGAGTTAGCACACATGGTTAGGTCATAATTTTCTGGTGTCCTGCAAGGTTCCATGCCCTAAAATTTTCAGTTTGGCAAATCTGCAAGGCACTGCTGGCCACTCCTCTCTTTGTATAAATGTGCAAGAAAGGAAGACCAAGCATTATTTTCGGTTGAATAGCTACTGTGCAGAGACTAAATAGACTGAACGTAAGACGGTAAGCAGTGAAGCCAGTTGAAAGCCTGGCGGAAGCCTAGCTCAAACCAGCACTCTCATTATTTGACAGACCGTTGCGAACATAACATCGGGGTTTTTTTTAGAAAACGGCCTGAAAATATGGGGAAGTGTATTGTGGATCATTGTTGAAACCTCAGTGAACACATTAGTGAAGGAAAATCAAGAGTTTCATTCTTTGGGTAGGTAAAAATGAAATATATAAATATTCAATTATCGGCGTGCGCGCGCCGCCATTTCACTGCAATCATGACGTGTTTACAGCACCGGCTTAACAATATTGTACACAGGCGTCGCGTATTGAAAGAAAATTATTTTACTATTAAACCAAGATGTCTTTGAAAATAGTTCTCCTGAACTTTTACCAAAAAGCACTTGTAAAAATTATCCTATTGGTCCAAAAGCCCCTAATTCTAAAGTTTCATCTAAATCGTTAGAACCGTTACGCGGCAAGTTTCGTATTTATAAATTTAACTTAATCCGGCCATGTCCAAGAGTAGTGGGATGCAGCTTCCCACTACCCCGCATTTTAGCTTCAACTGAACGCATGGGACAACATTGAAATGTTCAGTCTATTTAGTCTCTGCTACTGTGTATAGCAGGGAGGCAATCCTTTGCACTAATCGGAGTAAATTTATAATAAGAATTATTAAAGTTATATAAAACTGATACCAAATTTTTAAAGTTTATAGTGGTTTGATAACTACCATCAAAATAAATAAACAAAAATAATTCTTTATTATTTAAAAGGTTTAAATTAGAAAGTTTTTTATTTTAAATAACTCAATATAATAAACATTAAAAGAAATCAAAATCCGAACTGTTTTGTTGGGTTTAGAAGTAAAAAAGTTTTACAAATAGCAGTAGTTTAATAGTCCATATTTGTGGCACAGTGGATCCTATCTGTCTTTAAATTCAAATAGTCGTCTTCAAATCAAAATCGAGGAATATGGTTCATTGCTTAATTTACCCAAATATTGACTTTACACACATGGAAGGCCGAAACTGGTCTAGGATTGCTCGTTCGTAAATATTTCAAAGTGTATCACGTTCGATAGTTTCATTATACTACATTTAATTGATATTTTTACTTTAATTTTATATTTATTTATATCGTTTTGGAAAGCGTGCTTTCTCAAAAATCGTTACTCCTTACATGTATACTATGATGTAAATATTAGCTTACCTTTTACCCAAATATCTTGCCACTTGTGTACAGCATGACCCCACAATATCCCTCGGCTTGAAGATATTGAAGGCCCTTGCTGCATCTAAATTGGTATGTATATCATTTTCTTCATTTTAGTACAGCTAAAGCATGTTTTAAAGTGTATATTATCTAAACTTATCTTTTAAAATCTTTTAACTTCTACATACTGGAACTTAAATGAAAGATTTTTAATTTTCAATAATCTAACTTAAAATAAGCTTAAGCATGGAAGGAAAGAGTTTTAACCCAATAACCTTGAACATTTTTGCTCCAAACTTAAGAAAAATATAGATAATTAACTCTTTAATTCCATTTGTTACTTATGCATGGCGGTTTATATGAGCACCGTCTGAAGGGCACGGTTAAGAAATTCAGTCACTCACACAGTAGCTTAGAAGGGACTCTATACTTTTCTCTCTATGTACATCTTTGTGTCTGCTCTTATATTTATTATTTCTAATATACCTGATTTCATTTGTAATAAATTTCACTGATAAAAAACGTTTAAAGTATTTCCTGCTCACTTTTTTCAATTTTTATGCAAAGAACGTTTTTTATCAAAACGGTGAAAATGAACGAAAAAACTTCTAAGGTGCTTCATTTGGCAAATTTGCGCTTCGATTTCGTAGGTTTTTTTGTTCATTAAAGCTGCTTATTTTGAGGTAAACACTCACTAATAAATTGTGTCCGAAATCAGATGGTCGCCGTCTCTGAGATTAGCCGGCGAAGGCGGCCAATTGGCCGAATTCATAGACGGCTTAGGACCAGGCCAACTTGTTGGTCGACAAGTTTTAGGAGCCCCCGCCTTAGGAGATATCCAGTTATCGCTTTGTTATCAAAAAGGCTTCCTCGAAGTCGAAGTTATAAGAGCTAGAGGTCTTCAAGCGAGACCTGGATCCAAAGTATTACCTGGTGAGTCTTAATACAAATGTGGCCATAATTCTTGGACTGCATAGAGGCTTTAAGTTTTTAAACGGTCTTCTATAGCTTTTCAGCAGTTTGGGAAACACCAACAACGCAACTTTTTGTTGAAAGCTGTCAGTATCGAGTACGCACGTGCAAAGTTAATTCAACCACCTCAATATTTTCGATCCAATTTTGTGACATACTCATACTGCAAGAACATTAATTTTTAAAGTTTTTATCAATAACTCAACAACTAGTTATTACTTACCCACGAATTCATCCTATCAAGTAGATGAATAATTTTCTCCAGTAGAGTATCAAGGACGAATGATGAAATTAAATATGTTATATGACGCTACCAGACCGTTACCTACAATTTCTTGAAAAAATATTAGTTTGACACAGATTTCTGAAATATAAAGGGACATTTTTTTTATCTCGGATTTAAAGTAATTTCTGTGCCAATTTTCATCGAAATCAGTTCCGTAATTAAGATGTGAAAAGCCAGCAGACAGATAAGTACATCTAGAATTAGTAAAAAAGGTAAACAAGTATAAACTCGTCAAATTTCGGAAATAAATGAAATGGAAATGGATGAAGGTTCTAAATATTTGAACTTTCAAGATTTCTACTACATGCTCGAAATTTTAAGGATAAAGATTGTTTAGTGTTTAGTGAATCTTAAGGAAATCTTGATTATAAAATTCTGTTTACATCTTACAATTATGTATAAATGATAAGTTCGTACTGCCAGATACTTAGAAGTCGTCCTTATCATAATAGCTTCCCTTTGATGACAAGAAGCTGGTAAATGACTCACTCAGACACTTCAATAACCCCAGATTATCTTCAATCCTGCAGTTAACTTTCAATTTTTAAAAGATGGAATTGGTTGGAAGCGTCATTAGCCTAAGAATGTTGTTAGAATGAGTCGACTGGGAAGGTTTTTAAATTAACTGCAGATTTTGGATCGTCATAAAATTGTTATCTTAGGGAACCCCTTACAAAACCTCAGTCTTTTCTTTTCAAACTCTCTTTGAGATATAGCTTCATTCATTTATTCAATCAGTCACTTCTAAGTAACTTAAAATTTATTAGTTTAGTTTATGTTTAGTATTTAGCGTTGGAGGTTTAATTTAATTGTTAAACAGTTAACACGTCTTTCATTCATTGAACAATGTATCAGTTACGCGGTACGCGAACCATTTTCATTCAAAACAAAGATAGTAATATAAAATTTTCGAAATCGTGTTTAACATTTACAGCTTTTTCCAATAAAATTTTATCTTTTCCAGAAACTCAGAGTTTTTCTTAAATTGTCGAGTGTGAGTTCGACTTCACTCTTTTTCTCAAAATTTAAATTTCAGATTCGAATTTAAATTTTGCAAATCTCGAGATTAAAGTTAAATTTCGAAATCTTAACTTGCAACTCAATTTTTGGTAAACTAAGATTTTCGGCATTAAGGTTGATATTTTGAGACACCAGCAACACTTAACAAGAAATTTAAAAAAAAAACTCGAAATTCTAATCTTGTTCTGTTTATTTTGAAATTTGAAAAAGAATTTTACAATTTTAGGTTTAAATTCGAAGTCTCTAAGAAATTTAAAATATTGTATTTTATCATCTGTTTTGAAATTTCAAATTCAAAACCGAAATTTTGGGCAAAAGAAGGTCTGGATTCGAGGTGGGTTGCCTAGAGTTTAGGCCAGCACGTTCCGGGCCCATCCCCATGGTTCAGGTGTCCTTGGTCATCCGTTCAGCCACCCAACCTTGTTGAGAAACTGAAGAACGTCCCTTGCATGCGCCTCTCTCAAACTGTCCAAACCAGGCCAGAAGTCCCCCAGCGAGGATCCTCTGATTAATGTTAGTGGCACATCACGTGCTCGATACTCTCGTCTTCTTCTAAACACCCCCTACAACTCGGGTCGTTTATAATTCCCATTCTGTGGAGGTGTTTGTTTAATCGACTGTGACCTATCCAAATCCCTACAAGTTTCCTGACGTTATTTCTTGAATGTCGTAGGCATAGTTTTGCCCTTTCCCTCCACGGCATTCTAATGAATGCGTGAGTCTGTCGGCCTGATGTTATTGATGCCTGTTGGGCTTTGTGTTTACGATAGATTTCTTCGTTAAGTAGGGATCTTACGGTTGATCTAGCCAGGGGATGGTTGCTTCTAGTCCAACGAATTGTCCCTCCGAACCCTTCCTCGTCAGTTTGTCAGCGCGTTCGTTTCCCTCTTTCTCAGAATGTCCTTTGATCCATATTAGATCAATCGCATTCTCCTGTGATAGACGTTCTAAAGCTAGGTGGCAGTTCCATACTAGCACTGAGTTTGTTTTCACATTCCTCAGAGCCTTAAGGGCTGCCTGGCAATCCGTCTTTATTATTAAGAAGATAAAATTTCGACAAATGACCAATTAAATGTTCTGTAATTAAACAGTTAAACGTGCTCAAAATTGAAAATATGTACAACCGCAACCATAGACTACTACTACTAATTACAGAACATTTAATTGGTCATTTGTCGAACTGGATGAAAGTAAAGTCACGCCGAGGACGTTTGTATCAATGGATGTTGCCATGCAACCCGTGATACAAGCTTTGCCTTATCTACGTGAACTTTGCAATTGCAATCTGGTTTTCATTAGATTCTAATGAAATTAGATTTCAATTGCATCGTAATAAACTTGTATATATTCGTATATACAAGGCTTATGATCTCAAGATAAAATTTGATTAAAAAAATGCATTTTGAGTTTATCTAGAAATTTTACTTTTTTTCTAGAAATTTCCAGTGCAATTTCTAGATTTTTGACAATTTTCTTATTTCAGGCTGAAGCTTAATATATCGGGAATATCAACATTTTAATTTTTTAGTGTAACATTTCTTAATTGAAATCGAAATTTTGATGTTTAGCCCCAAGACAAATCCGGAAAGAAATTTCTTTTCGAAAATAACTTGAAATTTGAATGTAAACCTCGAAAATTCTAATTAAATCGCAAAATTTTGAGTTGGAGGTCAAATCAAGAATAAACTAGAAATAAGATTATATTCCAAATATTTTTAAATTCGAAATTCTTAGAAAATGTCTGTACATCCTTGTCGACATTTTAAATTTTATTATTTTTCTACAAATTTTTGGTGACACCTTTAAATTGCCATCATTTTGTTAATTTCAGTTTTTGTTCAAGATGAAGTTCTAAATGTTGAGGCTAAAATTAAATCAGAGACGCTCCTACCGGTGTTGTATTGCTGTGCAATACGCAGGTGACCAAATTTGGGGCGGCAGAATTTGCCGTCTTTATAACAATATGTTTAGCAGTCTTAAAATTTTAAAAATTTAACCTTAAATTTGTCTGTTATTTGGGTTTTTTCTTTTCAGTAGTTTCCTTGCTTACTTGAAATTATTTTGAGTTTACCTTGCGATTGCAATCCTTGTTTTTGTATAAAAATTATGCATTTTGGTACTTTTTTATTTCCTTCTCAAAGCAGTAATTTTTAAATAAATTTAAACTTTAAATCCCACACCTTTCAAATTTTCTTTATAAATTTCGATTGTTCATTGGAAATGTCGATTTCGTTCTTAAATTCTGAGCTAATAATTTGTTTTCTCTTCCCAAAATTTTTATTGTACTCCCTAATTCTGACTTCAGCTCTTGTTGTTTTTTCAAAACTTTTGATCTTAATTTCGAAAATTTAGACTTTTATGTCGAAATGCGAGTGAAAACTTCATAGCATATTTTTATAAAAACCTTATCTTTAAACGGAATATTTGTTTGGGCTCTTTCTAATAATTTTAATTTATTTACCAAATTTCGATCTGAATTATGATACATCGACCTCGAAATTTCGAAAATCGTTATTATATTGGGGTTAGGGGTTTTGCTTCCCAATATTTTTTCTCAGAATAAAAGTTTATTTTTTTATAAAATTACAAATTCAAAATTTTATCTTTTTCGAAATATTTAGTTTCTTTTCCAAATTTTTACCTTACATTCAAAATACATATATGAAAGTGACCGGCGAAGAAAAAGCCAATAAAACTGCATACAAATTCAAAATTTTAACACTGAAATGAAGATTTCTTAAAAGTTTTGAGAAATTGTTTTGTTTTCATTCAGGTTTTTTCAATTTTGCTTTTCTTCTCAAAATTCTTATTTTCAGAATTTAATTTCCCTAAAATCTCGAAAATTTTACAATCTTGAAATTTCGACTTGTCAAGTTGTCAAGTTTGAACACATTTTTTGTCGATTTCGTTTTTTTGTCAAAATTTCAATTGGTTTCACTCATTTCAAGTTTATGTCATCTTTAATTTTTGTTCTTTTTAAATCTGAATTTACAAATACCCAAATAAAGTTTTGGTGGAAAGGACTGGTCCTTGCTTATCTTCAAAAATTGAAATACGAGGGTCAATAAAATATGATCCGAAATTTCTTTTTAAAAATTTATTGGTACAAGATACATATATGAAAGTTATTAACTATTTTTCTACATAATCTCTTGATTTTGTTATGCATTTTTCTCAACGGATTGGGAGTTTTCTAATGCCGTCATCATAAAAAGAAGAGTGGCGTGTTTGCAGCCAATTGCGCATAAATGTCTCAACAGCAGCATCATCATGGAATCGCTCACCTCCTAAAGCTTCTTTTAGTGGCCCAAACATATGATAATCGCATGCTGATAAGTCGGGGCTATAAGGAGGGTGTTCTAATATTGCTCAATGCATTTCCTGTCATTTTTGATCTGACAGATTGGCTGAATGGGGACGGGTATTGTGGTGCAGCAAAATTACATTTCCGACCGAAAATTCACGCCTCTTCCGCCGATATGCACGTTTAGCTTCATCCAATAGCAGCATTAACCTTACGACATTCATGCAGAAAATCGACGTCCACAACTCCTTTAAAATCCCAAAACACTGTCACAAGAACCTACAACTTGAGTTCGTCCTTTCAAAAATTCTTTATGCCATTCATACACTTGAGTTTTCTCCAAACAAGTATTTTCAAACTCTGCTTCTAGACTACAAAGAATTTCGGCGGTTTGGCAACAAATTTAATAATAATGCGCTGCGCAACGTGCGGATGAACCTTTTGCTCACTCATTGTAGTTACAACTGACGAACGGCGAGAACGGAATTCGCTTGAACGCAGGAAGTCACGTGAGATATCCCCAGCTAGCATGTCTAAGAGTATGCGCACACTCCCGGCGTTTAAATCTTATCCCCTGAAAACAAGAACGATCAAAAAACACAACAAAAGCTGCTCTAACGTGATAGCCAAGCTATCATCTTTTCTCTGGCAATCGAAGCGCGTTAGAGCAACCTTTGTTGTGTTTTTTAATCTTTCTTGGTTTCAGCGGACACGATTTATATTTTAAATAAAGTTTGTTTCCTCTGGAAACTTTGTTTTTAAACATTTCCTTTATACGAAACCTTTGATAATAAACTCAAAATTTCATATTTTCTTAGAGATTGTGAAATTTCTTGTCTTGAAATTTCGAAGTTAGGCTTCTTTCCAAATATTTGGATTATTTCTTACAATTCCGTTCGCTATTTTTCTATAATTTCGATTGTAAATCCAGATGTTTTAAAATTTGTGTTCGCTTGGACCTTGATCAGATTTTTTTATAAATTCCCAGTTCTTTAAAAAGTCTATATTTTCTAGACTTTTTGTCTTCTATTTTGGCAATTTCAACTTTAATCACTAAATAACGAATTTTTGTGGCAGCCTCTCGCTCGCTTCATATACTACCTCCTTCTCAGACACAGTCCCGTAGGGTTTGGCACTTTAACCCTGCTAACTAGGAAGAATTGAGAGACCTCCTTGCATTTCTCCCATGGCAGGAAGTCTGCTTTACCTCTGACAACCCTTTCTCCGCCGCCGAATCCATCACTGAAACTATCCTGATTGGTATGGAAGGCTCAATTCCCCACTCCCAAAAGAAGTCTGCCTCCAGTAAATTTTGGTTCAGCAAAAAATGTGATCCAGCTATCTCCTATCTGCAAAAATTGCGCATATCGTCGTTGGCGAAATAATTCCTCAGTCGAGACTCAGACCACCTTTGTAGATGCACGAAATTTTTGTAAACACGGCAAAAAGTGATTTCGAACGTAAAAGGCGCCAGATGCTTATCTTTCCGAACGGTTCCAGGCTCTTTTGGGGATTTGCAAAGTCAGTTGGAAGGAATTTTACATCTTTCATATTTTACTTGATGACAATAAAAATATTGCGATTACTTCCAAGGAAAAAGCTGATCTGCTAGCCTTAATGTTTGCTGAAAATTCCAATATTGAATATTAAAACGCAGAACCTCCTGTTCTTCCTAAGGTTGGCACTTCGATGCCTGAAGTCGTTTTCAGACAATGCACAATCAGGACGATTCTTCTCCAGCTCGACGCCTCGAAAGCTTCTGACCTTGACGGTATCCTCGCTATTGTTCTTAAAAAGTGCGCTAGTTATAGCTTGGTGACCTTTCAAGGGTCTGAAGGGTCACACATGGCTAAGGACTTTGCGATAGGGTGAAACTTTATATATGTTTTAGGTTTAGTTTTTGGTCTGGCATTTGATTTTGAATTGTTACGTCGTATTTAGTAACCCTTGTATCTTCGTCAATATAATTTTATTTTAAAGCGATTTTTATTATTAAAAATCGTAACTCGCTCCAGTGTTACCTCTTGTTCTAAGCAAATTGTTCACACTCTCTTACAACAAAAGTGTATTCCCTAACATCCGGAAATCTGCTAGGTTGCACCTGTCCCTAAGAAGGGAAAAAGGAGTCTGGCTAATAACTATCGCCCTACATCTTTGTTGCCCGTTATACCTAAAGTGACGGAACAGGTTATTAACATCGAGGTTCTCAAATATCTGGAGAAGAATGGAATCGTCTCGGACAGGCAATACAATTTCAGACAACAACGCTCAATTGGCGATCTACTGGCTAATGTTACTCATATCTGTAAGTCAGCTATGGAAAAACGTGGTGAGGCTAGGATTACGGCATTGGATATCTCAAAGGCCGTTGACAGAGTCTGGTACCTATTTCTTCTCGCCAAATTAATTTCTTATAGTCTTCCTCCTGGATTCTGTCATTTGATATACAATTGTCTCGCTGACATATCTCTTAAGGTCGCTGTCGATGGCATCTTATCCGAGACATTTGCGATTAACGCAGGGGTGCCTCGGGGGTCTGTTCTGTCTTCTACTCTGTTTCTGTTATACATAAACGATCTCTTAGCTTCAACTTCCAATCCGATATACAGCTACGCAGATATGTAGCCTGGTGTCATCTGTTTTCTCCGACAAATCATTATCTGTCGCTGCTTCAGATCGACTAAGGAAACAGCGGATATAGATGATTAATCGGGATCTGGAAATCATTCTGAAATGGGGTAAGAAAAATCTGGTCGACTTTAAAAACTCAGGCCGGGGTTTTCTCGAAGAAAACATTAAGGAATAATGCAACAAACATACTAATGGACAGTAAAATTCTCCCGATGGGATCTAATTTGTCTATTCTAGAAGTGAATGCGTGGACTAACTTCTCTTAGGAGGATTATTTTACATTTACATTGTTGAGTCTGCCTCTCAGAAGCTAGGCTTTCTTTTTAGAGCTAAAAAGTGTTTTACACCTCATCAGCTACTCACACTATACAAAGCTCAAGTTAGGCAAACATTAGAATACTGTCCTCATGTTTAGAGTTCACCCCCAAAGTACACTTGAACTCTTTTGGATTCAATTCAAAGAAGAGAGATTCGTCTAATTGACGAGGAGAGTTTGACCGATTTTCTCGAAGCACTAGAGCACAGGCGGATGGTTGGTGATTTATCTCTTTTCTACAACTACTTTCATGGAAGATGCTCACAGGAACTACTAAGATTAATCCTCCCAAGGGCAAGACAGTCGGAGACAGCAAATTCCTGCGCGTTCCAGCTTGACACAGTGAGAACCAACGGAGATTCTTTTTTCTATAGAAGTTTCAGGCTATGAAATTTTCCCCAAAAATTACAACCTATTCCTATTTAAGAAGGCGATTCATCGCCATCTTCTTTGTTTCCGCATTCTACTAGCAGTACTTTGAGCGCATAATGGTGTTACCCTTTGCGAGTGAATTAAACTTAAACGTACCATACTGATAAGGACAAGAAAGGCCAAAACTGGTCTATTGTTGTTGAGTGTAAATCTTTTTAATATTTAGGGCGTTGAGAATTTCATTACAGATTATTTAATTGACGTTGGATTCAATAACATAATCTTGTTTAACCAAACATAATCATCACAGCGGGAAAACTTACCTTTATTTCGATCAAGGTTAGGATTTTTATTGTAAAAATTGCTAGTTGTTCAAGAATTTTGGCCACTTTAAGTAGATTGCTAATCTAAATGGATGCAACTAACACCCTCAATTTTAGCGCCTTATGTAAAAGTGTATTTAGTTAATGGCAAAAAATGTATAGCGAAAGCCAAAACTTCGACAGCTCGAAGAACACTAGACCCTTTATATCAACAACAATTAGCATTTAGAGAAAATTTTCAAGGCTGTATACTTCAGGTGAGTCTTAAATATAATTTACAGGATGAAATTAATACATTACTTTCAGGTGACTGTATGGGGTGATTATGGTAGGATCGAAGGCAAAAAAGTGTTTATGGGTGTAGCCCAAATTATGTTGGACGATTTAAATTTGAGTAATATAGTTATAGGATGGTATAAACTATTCGGAACCACGTCACTGGTTAGTGGACCACCTTCGCTTGGCCTTTCACGCCGTAGTTCTCTAGCTAGTTTAGAATCCATCAAATTTTAGATTACTTCGTAGCTCCTCCATTTGTTCAGCAACATTTCTAAGAAAAATCACTAGATAAATATTGATAAATACATTCGTCTTGAAGTATCAAAATATTAGAAATGTTGATTGGATATTTTGGGAATCGTTCTCTTTTTGTTTCCTGTTAAATTCAATATATTTATGATTTTAATATACGGGATCATTAAATAAATAACTTCGCTCCTAATCTAAAAAAATGACCAATTAATTTTAAAGTGAATTTAATGCCTCAGTTGTGATTTCAACATGTTTTTGCAAGAGATCATCACGTATTAAGTATGAAGTAAATCAGTGAAGGGTTTTGATTTGTACTCAATCAGATTTAAGATTTAAAATTTTTTCGGACTTGACATTTCCTGTAAAGCTCGTTCGGGATTCCTTTTCAATAAATATTAATGTAGGACTCTATTTATTTTTATATAATAAGGGCATCGATTTTCCCTTACGGTGCGTTTGCACTAGACACTTTATTTCGCACATTTCTCTCTGAGATAAATGTTAACTATCCTGAGAGAAGCTATCCGAGACTTATTTACACAGCTGAGAGTCTGAGAGAGCTTCTTTCAGGATGGTTGACTCTTAAGGTGCGTTTAGACTAGATACTTTATTCCGCATATTTCCCTCTGACATACGCGTCAATTATACTGAGAGAACCTACTTGAGACGCATTTACACAGCTGAGAGTCTCGGATCGCTTCTTCCAGGGCATATGACACTTAATATATTTTATGTCAGAGAGAAATGCAAGGAATAAAGTGTCTAGTGTAAACGCACCCTTATTTACACGACTGAGAATCTCGGATAGCTTTTCTCAGGATAGTTGACACACTCTCAGAGAAAAGTACGGAATAGTGTTAGTGTAAACGCACGGTTAGATTCTTTTTTGTTTTGGTGGATTACATCTAATTTCCGAATTCGTAGGGATTTAAAATTCCTGTTTATTAAATTATTATCGGGTCTCTTGATTTGTTGATAAAAATACGTAATTTCATTAACGGTTATTGATTTATTACATTTTAATGATGCCGTATACTTACTAACATCAAGAGTGTATTTTTTAAACAAATGGTTTTGCCACAAACGATTATTTTCATGCAGTCACCACTTCCTCCGTTTGTATCAAGAAGGCCACCTTTCTACGTCCTTGCTTAGGTACGGGTGCTGACAGTCAGATTTCAATTTTTGATGTGCTTTTTTATGTGTATATTTCGCTTTAATAATAATATCAGTGCCATTACATTTTTAATAAGGTCACAAGTATTTATTAATTTATACAAGGTATGCTTAAAGTGTACCGAATAAATTCACTAAGAGCGAAATATTTTTATTTATGAATTTTTTAGATTTTTATTTAAAAAGATGATGTAAAGTGAAAATAAAACAAGAAAAAATGTTTTCCTATAATAAATCGCGATCACATGATACCAAACACAAATTAGGGAACTTAAAATGGAAACTGCTGTAATATTGTGTACTTTCTCTATAACTATTCGGTTCGCTCCAAAATAGTTTGGATTGAAAAATACTTGATAATTTGGTGACTGCCAACAATCACTTGAATTCTTTCATATTTACGAATCTAACCATATTTTGCACTAAAAAAACTATGAGGTTTGAGAAAGGATTAGAAAAAAGCATTTTTATTTAAAATCATGAAAAAAATGAATGGATGAAGAAAACCGAAAATGGGAAAAATTCTATCAATGAAATGTTAAGGTTTTATTTTTATAGGAATTCTTTAGTCCTTTGCACAATGATTTCTGAAAAATATCTAAAAAAAATTGAGGTCACTTATACTCTTTATGTCTTAGGTTTAAAATTAAAATTATTCAATTTTTTATGCAGATATAATGTTAGATGAATATTTACGTATTTATTACATAAAAACATCATTTGGTTTATTCAGCTTAATTATATTAGCTGCGCATTTTCTACAGGCAACCAGTTATACGGAGAAGAAATTTTGGTAATCTAGAATGTTGAGTAGGTACATGGCTCAAAATTTACAAAATTTGATATACAGGACGATTCACATAAGAGTATGACCTTCATGAGTCCCAAATGCAACCCAATATACATACAAAGTTCTTGAGTGGGGAGGGCCTAATAAACTATAATATTTACGTTGGATAGCCCTGATACCGTATACTCAACAGTATTACACGTACACACATAATATCCGAAATTTAAAATTCACCAGCCTATTATTCAAGTATATTTGCAAAATGAAGGAATACAATTTGAATATCTTTTAACATCACTTTTTGTCCAAAATTGGGATCAATTAACCCAACTTTGTGACATTTTAAAATAAATAAGGGGTGTCCAAAGTTAAAATTTTCTACTTTTAGTGGATCTAGATACTAACATAAAAGGATATTATACATTGGGTTGTAGTTTGGGCTTGTGGCTGGTGTAAATCACCCTTTATGTTTATATCTGTTGACAATGTTTATGTTTTTTGACTAGTACGAAACAATTTTCGTATTAGTCGTTTTAGGTATCAGGTTTTTTAAAAAATATTTAATTATTTTAATAACTGATATTAGAATTATCAGATTCCTAGCAGCGAAAAGCGGAAAACAAAGATCAAGTTAAGGTTGAAATAAAAAAAAAACTTACTTGAAATTTACACTTTTTCTGAATATGCAAATCTTAAAGATCAAAATTTTGAACATTTTAATCCCAAATTTCAGAAAAAAAAGTGGGCAGTTTGATTCCAAATTTAAAATTGTTACATTTCTCTTAAAATTTCCAGTTTTCGCTCAAAATATTAAATTTAATTCGGAAATTGCTCAAAGTCAGAGCTTCAGTATCAAAATTTTCAATAAAATCTCCAAACCTCGACTACAAACTCGAAATTTTAACCTTTTTTTTAATATATCGAATTTTTAGTCGAAGTTTCGAGTACAATTTTGAAAAATTTTGAAATTTCAACTTTAACCTGAAAAATTTAGGAGATTTTTTCTTAGAATTTCAACTTTGATTTCAAGCCTAATCTCGATATTATGCAAAGAAAGTCGAAAGTTGAAATATAATCTCTAAATATATCTATGGAAATGCCACTTCAAAGATGAAATTTCGACCTCAGTCCGGAAATGTTCATTTTAAATTGAGAATGTTAACTTTTTTTTTCTTATTTTATTTTCGAAACTTCGGAAATGTGTCGAAGGTTCAAGTTTAATTTTTACATTTTGACTTTACGCTGAATTTCGACTTTTAACTGTAAAACTCATCGTTGCTCTTGAACAGTGCTAGATTCACGTATAAGCTATACAAGCTGAAGCTTAATGGCCTCACCACCTTGGGAAAGGGTCTCAAATATCATTAAAGGCCTTTTCCTTTTAGTCGTCGATAAAATTATTGGTGAGGACTTTTTTTGTTTCCAACACTGGCCCCATATCTCAAATAGCTTAAGGTTTTATGAAGCCTAAATCCGGCCCCGCTCTTAAAGCCTTTTTTATTCTCAAAAATTTGCTTTTTATTCGTTGCTTTATTTATACTTAAAAGCGAATTAAATTCTTCACTCCAAATTGAAAGAACAGGTTGAAATTTTAAGAATAAATGCAAAGGCTTGATTGTTAGGTCAAAATTAAAAAAGAGGGGAAAAGTTACCTTTAAAGAAGAAACTTTAGAGAAAAGATCAAAATTAAAAAACAAGTAAACTCAAAATTTATAATTTAAAAATGCTTCAAAATTTTATAATATTTAAGATAAAAAAAACAGAAACGTCCACATTTTTATTTTAATGTCTACTTTTACGAAAAAGTTATTTAAGAATTTTGGAAGGAAGATAGTAAATTTCTAAATTAAACTGAAAATTTTCGGAAAAAATAAGAAATTAATTAATTTAAAATTTAGAGATCTTTCAAATATTACTTCATGATCATTGACAAAGATATATGGTAGATTTTAGATAGAGTATAAAATCAAAAATCCAAATGAGCTGTTATGAAGCAAACATATATGTATTATATATATGGAAGCAAAGAAGGTCTAAATTCGTTAGTAAAGCATAACGGCATCGGATAAGGTTTCTTAAACTTTTTGTAGTTCCGGACCACTTTCAGAGACACCACGGATCTCTTCCTATGGAATTTAGTTTAGAAGCAGGCAAAAACCATTTCGAAAAATTGATGAATTAAAGAAACAACCAAACCAGAAAATCTTCCAGATGAGAATATGTATATTTTAATTTAACTACATAAATTAATCTGATCGAATTTTCAGGTTAAAGTCGAAATGTCGAAAAAGCGGTGAACTCTGGAAAAAAAGTCAAAAAACCTAATTTAAAATTAAAACTGCAATTTTCGCAAAACTTTCAAAAATGTCTAAATTTCCAAAAGTCGAATTGTGTGAGAGAAGTCGCAATTTTCAGAATCAATTGAATTTGGAGAAAAAAAATTCAATTTGCAAGAATATTTTTCTCAGAATTTTTACTTTTATTTAAATGTGAAATCTTAAAATTAAAAAAAAATCTTTTCCCTTAAAGTTCTTAAAAATATTATTCTCAGAATTTTTAGATTGTTTAAAATTCAACTTTTGGAACAATAAACGAATCTTGAGAAAAAGCTTTTGAAGCGGATTTTAAGTAGAGATTTTCAGAAACATAAGACATTGAATTTTGGGATAGATGTCGAAAGTTCCAGAATAAGACGAAATTTTCAGAAAATTGGATTTCGAAAAAAAAGACAATTTTTTGAAAAACGTCGTAGAGAAAGGTCAGAAAATATTCAAGGTTTCCACCTAGTCCAATTTTGAGAGGCAAAAGTAGCATTTTGAGCATAAATTCGAATTTAGAAAAACACGAACTACCAAAAAAAAACTTTATTTTAATAAAAAGTCAACATTTATCAGAAAAGCTTTAAAACAAAAATTGAAAAAACTCGAAAAATCTCCAGATTTCAAAAAAACTATTTTTATCAACATTCTTACTTATTTATTAACATTCGGATCTAATTAAGAGAAAATAAACGAATTTGGGAATTTCCTGAAAAATCCCACGGAAAACAAAACATGGGATTTTGAAATAAGTCACAGTTGCAATTTCCGGAAATACAAATTTAAAAAAGTGAAAGTTTTCAGACAAAGTTGGGCATAAGAAGAATGACGGAATTAAAAAAAAAACGACTATTTTTGAAAGAAACGCCAAAAAGTAGAATTTTAAGAATGAAGTCCAAATTTCAAATATGTAGATGTTGAGGATAGGGCAAATTTTAGGAAAAAAATTAATTTTAAAACGAAAAGGCAAATTTTAAAAAACCAGTTTTGAAAAATCAATCAATAAAAGATCAAATTTTGCAAAAAGGCCGAATAATTGACATTTCCAACCCTTACTTCGTCGAATTCTTTAATATTCATAACTATTAAACTTTATTAACGATAATAACGCAACAACATTTAAAAATTCCACAATTCGACCAGGTTTTGCATTACTGCATCATCGGCGGTCATCCGATCAATTTTTTAAAAAATTTTGTTGCGTTTTTATCGTCAATAAAGTTTAATACTTATGAAAAAGCCGAATTAAAAAAAGACGAAAATCGGAACAAATAGTCTAAATTTCGATAAAAAGACGAACTTCGACGAATAAAGCAAAATTTCGAGAGAAAATAGATATTCCCAGAAAGTCAGATATTTAGAAAATTGCCAAATTTTGAGAAGAAACTTAAGATTTCCTGAATCAGTTTTTTGAGATGAGTCTTAATTTCGAAAAAAGAGGGATTTTGTGAAAGATAGCGAAATTTCGAGAAAAAGACGACCTTCGAGATAAAAAGCGAAAGTTCGAAAAACCGAAACGAATCTAAAAAAATCGAAATTATGAAAAAAAGATCGACATTTTGAGAAGAAAATCGAAATTTCAAGAAAAAAGTCAAAATTTAATAAAAATGCGAAATTTCGAAAGAAAGCGAATTTTTAGAAAAAGTTGAAATTTAAAGAAAAAGGTCGAAGAATATTTATTTTCTTAAAGCCTGTTTAAGTCAAGAAGGACTTCCCATCCGTTCCCAAAAAATGTCTAATATTGAGATGAACGCCAAAATTTTGAGAAATAAGTCGGAACTTACAGAAAGTTGGATTTAGAAAAAAAGTTAAAATTTGTAAAAATAAATTTGTCCAATTGTTGTCTTATACAAAAATTTAAAATTTTTAAGAGATAATTTTTAAAATTTTCAGATAGAGATCGATTGTTCTCAAGATTTTTACTTTTTTATGAAAAAATCAATTAAAATTGGAGAAAAAGGCAATTTTGATAAGTCGAAATTTTCTGCCTTCGAATTTTGGAAAAAAAATCGACAACTTTTCAGATAAAATATCGAAATTTTGAGAAAACTAGATTTTGATAAAGAGGTGGAATTTTAGAAATAATTTCGAAATCTTAAAGGAAAAATACAATTTTTTTTAAACAGACGAGTTTTGAGGAAAAAGTCAAAAAATGTCGAAATTTCAAGGACAGAAGGAAAAATGGAAATTTCTAGAAAACGTTCTCGCAGTTAGGAATACAAATTTTCAGTTGGGTTTATGAGTTAGAAAGGAGAAATCGCCTTAACATGCCTTACGCCTAGCTAGAAGGAAAAGAAAACAAGGGAATTTAAAAATCATTTTATTATATAAGACTGGACAAATTACTGGATTAATTATTTTAGTAAATGTAGTTAAGTAGGCCACTCATAGACCCTCGGCATTCATGATATGGACCCCATGGAGGTTAAGAAACCCTGGTATAGAAGAAAAATTATACGGGTAATCATTTTTCGACCCTCACATTGGCGTAGCTACGATTTTGGCCTGGGGGCAAAAAGTATATGTCGATATTTTTAGGGTGGGCAATGAGCTTTATAGACTAGGGTATCCAATAAATTACAAGTAGCGGTTTTTTTAAGTCAAGCGCCGCCTCTCGAATCCTAGTTTCCACTGCCGTCGGTTGGGGCATTTATGCTCTGCGAGATTTCTCGCCTCCGTAGCCTCCTGCACTCCTTCCAGAAATGCTTTGGCCTCCTCCTTCTTTGTCGAGTACGCGGAGTCCATTCCCATATCATTTTGGGCTATCTTTCCATAGACATTCGTTTCAGATGCTCATACCACTTCAGCTGTTTGACTTCTCCTGTCTCTATAATGTCAATTCCCAGCTCCGCTAATATCCATATTTTTGACTCTTTCCATTTTCGTCAGTCGACAGCATCGCCTCCTGTAATCCATCTCCGTCGCTCTTATTTTGGATTTATTTTTTCTGGGTACCTTGCATACTTCTGCCTCGTATAAACCCATACTTTCAACAATTGTTTTGAATATTCTAATTTGGTTTTTCTTTTCTATTTTTGAAAACTATTTAATGGTCTTGTAGCAGTTCTAGTCCGTCCCATCCTTGATTTAATCTCCTGGTTACTGTCGCCATTAGATGTTATTGTGACATGTAGATTTTTCATCACCTCAAGAAGCTGTTGAAGACTTTCAAAACCATGTTTCTACGATACCAGCTTCAGAGTGGAAAAAATGTTTCCAGAATTGGTTTGAGCGTATGCAAAACTGTATAGACCTTAAGGGCGAATATTTCGAAAAGCAATAAAACACTTTGTTTTGAACTTGTTCGTTTCTGTTTCACTTTTTGTAAAAACTTAAGAGGCAACCCTCGTAACACATTTTCGACTGTCACCTTTTTTGTATATATTAGTTTTAAAGGCCTTTGTCCATTCTGGTGGTAATTTATCTCCCCTAAGGAACCGCGAGAATACGTATGGTAGCAAATCCACTAGAATTTGAGGTCCATATTTAAATAGTTCATTTGGCACTCCTCCTAGTCCTGGCGAATTATTATTTTTTAGGCCCTGTAATACTCTTTGACCTTCTTCAGGTGGTGTTGTCATAGCGTCTAGTTCTTCTTTATTAATTTCCTGTTCGTCGTACTTATCTAAATACTCTAGACCTTGTTGAAATGCCTTTGAATTTTGAATTTCTTAGGGTGGGCAATTAGCTTTATGGCTTGATCACCCACCGCTAGCTACGCTAATGGACCTGCACCATTTTTTGTAAGAGCTATTATACTTAAATTGAAGTAAATTTACATATTTTGTTTCTGAACAATATGCAAAAACATTCTCTAGTAAAGTTAATATTTCTTGAGTTATTAAACAAACCTAAAAAATTGAATTTATTATTTTTGCGATATTTTCAAACAACTCATTAGAAATAGCGCACTTTTGTCTGGGCATCTTAAGGATATTGTTAATTTTTATATCTTTTTTACTAAAAATCCCCATCACAACAAACACTATTTTTTTCTCAGAGGCACCATAAGGAATTTTTCCACATTCGAATAGAGAATTTTTTATTACATTCAACATACATGTATTATCTGATGGGCTATTTTCCTAGTTTTGTTCTAAAATAAGTTTAATTTTATTGTTAGCATTTTTTAGAAAGTAACTTCTACAATTAAAAATCTTCCTTTTAAAATTACGATTTTTTTAGAAACTACGGTATTATTAAAATCTTTTGCTTACGTCGACGTTTCGGGTATAAACTCCAAATTTTATTAATGTTATCCTTTTTCTTCGAAGCGATATTTAAGTTAGTCATTAAAATTTTTAATTTTGTTATCGAAATTGCAAACTTCAAATTTTGAATTGAACTATAAAATTTCGACTGTTTTTTTCTCAAAGTTTCGAATATAAATTTTAAATTTTAAATACTGAATACTCACAACGGGGGGGAGGGGGGTCGTATATTTATATTAGACATCTGCTTCTAGAAATTTTCATTTTAACAAAACATCTCGTATGTTATAGATGGTGTGGTTAGGAGATTTATATCTGCACATGGGTCACTTCGCGATAACAACTGTCTGGCGCATTCTATAAAGTTGTCCATATATTCCTTGATTTCTAACAAACCATTCGTTATCATATTTTATAACCGTATGAATAAAAATAAAAACAAAAGTGTAACAACCTACCTTTATCCCGTATTATGACATTTGAAATATCGATAAAATTTGATAATATCGACTGTTCTGATTGCACCAAGTCAGCTTGTTTTTTAAACATACTTGTGGCCTAATTAATAATTATTATTATAACTGCATAATGCGAAGATTACCAAAAGGCCTTCTTTAACGTTTTCTTTTTTTTGTACAGATTTTTTTATAAATAATTTTATAACTTAAATGTCTATTAATGCATGCCTATTTTAGTACTTAAAACTTTTCAGTTATTCTGCGGAGCAGTCGTCTAATATTTTAACTACCCTCTACACTAGAAAAATGAGCCTTCAAACGTCTTTCAAACATGGGTGGTTGAAATATTATATTATCATAGCTAATTATGGTGTAAATGCGAACATCTCAACTTACTAATCACTTTGTTTTGTTGCAGTGAACCAGGCTTTGCAGTGATCCCACTATCAAAACGGAAACTAAATCGATAATTTATGAAAGACAATTTTAACCAAAATATTGCTTCAAATATTTTCGAGTACGATTTGTAAAATACAAAATATACTTAAGACTATATCCCAATATGATTCGCAAGGGCTTCACATTTTTATAATATAAGTAATAGAGTACTTGGAAAATATTAAAAGCGATGCCTCGATCCTCAACAAGTTTTCTAAACGAAATTGCTAAAAATATCAGAAAAACATAAAAAATGGTGCGATTGATCTAAACGGATTATTTAATAGCTGAGATAAAATAGACTTTAAAATAGTTGAAATCAAGTGCAAAATTAGATGTAGTTTCACGCACATATAAATATTTAGTGTCACTACAAAAACCATATCCAAAATGAGCGACAGTTTGCAATTTTTTTTGTTAAAGTTGTAAGCTTCGCGGCGAGGTGGCGGTAAAACTATGTAACTAAAAAGCGTACAACGATGTAGCGGAGTTGTAGTCGTGAACCGCCCCCGAATTAAATAAGATGCTTTATTGGAATTGAATAAACAAATTGATATTTGCTTTTTTTATAAAAAATGATCTAAGTAAAACATGGACATAGTGTGTTGATTATTGTAAATCATATTAACTTATCATAGAAACTGTATATGATCGTTTATTCTTAATTGTTGACCTGCATGTGATACATTCTTATGTTGGCTGTTTTTAATTGAACCTGCTTTAATAATATGTATGACTTCCGTTCGGGGCACATTGTATTACTGTTTATCTCATGTAATGAGTAATTTGCCTATTTTATGAAAAGCTACATCCTGCGATAATTTAACATTAAAAGATTTCTTTAAAAATTAACTCATTCCTCATCTGATGTATACGATTCCTTTATGTAAAGAGTTCTGCTGCTGAATATTCCAACTAATTAATTTGTCCTTTGATCAGTTCAAGAAAAACGTCTAAATTTTAATGATGACTACTGTTTTTGTATTTACTGTTTTTGTATTTACAAAAAGATATTTATCTTTACAAGTTTGAATTGATAATTTAAATATTATATTGAATTGGAGCTCATGCGTTTTAACGAGAAATAATTGCAAATAAAATTAGGGAAAAGTATACCACAAAGTAAGGAGTAAGGTCACATTCCTTTAATTGCATTCAATGTATCAGGGTCGTTCCATAATTAAAGAGACAAATTGATTAATGACACAAGTGTATTTTGTAAATAATATTTCCTTTTCTTTTCAACATAGTCCTCATCAACATTAATGCATTTGTCTTAACGATGAAATAGCTTCTTTATACCAGCTGTAAAGAAGTATTTTTCTTGATGTTTTGAGTCAGTTTCCCATAAGGTTTTTGACTATTATATTGCATCTGAATTTCTCTACTCGCAAATTATTCCATGAATAAACCAAAGAAGTAAAGACCATATGAAGCCAATTCTAGGCTATACGAGGGTCGAAGTAGCTTTTTTTATTGTTTCTTTAATTAGATAGGGGTGGGGATCAAGGGTATCAATTCTTTACGAGTCCAAGCTCTAAACAAACTGCGAAACTTGCGGAATTTCATTTTTAATTGTTATAAGGTAGTCATTTCTGTCCTTCCGGTTTATAATATTATTCAGTTTCAGTTTTCGTTCTGGCAAAACAGGGGTTTCTCTGTTTTTGGATCAGTTTGAGTGGATCTAAGTCATCATCAAGGAAAAAAAAACAAGGAAAATTCTCTTTTGCATAAAACGAATTGTGGTAACTAAGAGGCCTACAATCATAACAAATTAGCAGAAAAAAACTTGTGACAAATTTTGGGAATAAGTCGAAATTTTAAAATTAAACTCGATAATTTGATATATCTAGAAGTCAAACTTTATGAAAAATGCTGAAAATTTATAAAAAGAGCAAAGAAGAGTTTATATCTCCGAATGCACATTTAAAATGGAAATTGTTTACATTAGAATTGTGAGAGAAAATTCGAAATTTCGGGACAAAACACAAAAAAGATAAAACATGGAAAAGACGCCTAGTTATTAAAAATTATTTGCGCTCACTAATTAAATTAAAGAAAATGAAAGCATATCTTGAATACCGCAAAGCTATGAGAAATACAAACAAACAAGAAATAGAACCAACAACGAAATTGCAAATCTAAAAATAGATTATTAGGCAAAATTTTATTGTGGTTTGGAATACGATCTATATGGTAGCCAGAAAAAGATATGGGGCACGTTACGTAATAGAAAGAAACCTGTAAACGAACATGTGGAAATAAAGACAATCTCAAAAGAAGAGTGGGTAAGACACTTTAATAACCTATATGAGACAAAGGCAGCCACATCGATAGAGGTACCAGAGGACAATCTAAACAATGACAATGACATCAGCATTACCACAGATGATGTCATAAAAGAGATAAAGGAACTAAAAAATCGGAAGTCACCAGATATAGACCTTATCATCAACGAGATGATAAAATGTGGAGGAGGGAACCTGGCAAATTAGCTGGCCATATTTTTTGCAAAAATCTTACAGTTCGGGATCATACCAGATGAGTGGCGGACAATACCCATCGTCAAGAAGGGCACCAAACATGGCCCCTCAAACTATAGAGGAATATCATTCTTAAGTTGTGTCACTAAGCTATTTACAAGAATAATGTTCACAAAAATCACCCAATAACTGGAACCAAGTGACGAACAACAAGAATTTCGAAGCAACAGATCCGCTGTAGAAGCTATATTCATTCTGAGGCAACTGATAGAAAAAGCCATAGAGTAAGATAAACCATTATTCTTCTGATTTGTTGACTTTACGTCCTCATTTGATAGTCCGATTGACGGACGTAAGAAACACGCTAGCATACAAAGGAATAAACAGGAACATTACCAACGTTATCAAAGAAATTAACAGCAAAAACAGAACTATAATTAAAATACATAAGGGAATAACAGAAGAAGTACCTGTTTCCATAAGCATCACACAAGAAGACAGTTAGGCCCGACCTTATTTAATATACCAGGTAATTTAATAAGTCCGTAGGATAAGTAATAAAAAAACAAAATTTTGACAAAACTCGATTTTATTATTCAACACAATTGCCTTCGAGGGCAATACAGTATAGTGATTTTTCAATTTTTCTATACCACTTTTATGGTATAGAAAAATTAGACTCTTTCTCGTCAAAATAGGCCTCAGTTTCAGCGATTACTTCATCATTGGATTTAAATTTGTTTCCAACAAGCATTCTCTTAAGATCTGAAAACAGGAAAAAGTCGCTGTAGGTAAATCTGGAGAATACGGTGGGTGGGTAAGCAATTCGAAGCCCAATTCTTTCAATTTTACCATCGTTTTCATCGATTTGTGACACGGTGCATTGCCTTGGTGAAACAACAGTTTTTTCTTTTGCAAATGTGGCCGTTTCTCTGCCATTTTAGTCTTCAATCGATCCAAAAGCGCACAGTAATAGTCGCTGTTGATGGTGGTTCCTTTTTAAAGATAGTCGACGAATATTATTCCATTCGCATCCCAAAATACAGAAGCCATCACCTTACCGGCCGACTGTTGCGTCTTTGCTCGCTTTAGATTCAGTTCGTCGACTGCTGTCCACTCAGCTGACCGTCTTTTGGATTCTGGTGTGTAATAGTGAAGCCATGTCTCATCCATTGTCACATATGGATGATAGAATTCAATTTTATTGCGGTTTAACAGCGCCAAACACTCCTCTGAAGCATCGATTCGTTTGGTCGATTGTAAGCTCACGCGGCACCCACTTTGCACAGAGCTTTCGCATACCCAAAAGTTTGTAAAAAATGGTAAAAACACTACCATCTGATATCTTTACAATGGCAGCTAGCTTGTGCATCTTTAATTTGCGATCGTTCAGAACCAGTTTGTGGATTTTTTATGTTTTCTGGAATAACAGTCTCATTTGGGCGTCCACTGGGCTCTGCATCATTTGTGCTGGTACGACCACGTTTACATTCAGCAATCCACTTCTCTACCATTTGTGTCGATGGAGCAGAGTTCGGATAATGTTTATCAAGCCATTGTTTGGTTTCCATTGTACTTTTTTCATCAAAAAGTAATGCTTTATCCGAACTCGAAATTCATTTTTTCCAATTTTTTTCAGTAACAAAAGTTGCTTCACACACAATGCTATAATTCACGAATCAATAGTCAGATCGCTGTCAAATTTATGCACGTATCGTTTGAAAGTTAGTACTAAATAAAAATCATATGGAAAAAATTCTATTAACGCCATCTAAGTGTCATCCTATGGACTTTTTGAATGGACTGTTAATAATGGACGTTAATAATGGACTAAATTAAACAAGGTGAAGGAAACAAACATTGGGTACAGAATCGGAAACGACAAAATGCAAATAACCTGTTATGCGGATGACGTATTTCTTAAGGTGGAAAACGAAGAAGACCTACAACGTTTATTATTCCTATTAAAAAATAAGCGACTTTTAATATCAAAATTTCAACTCAAAAAACTCAATGACTGGTGGACCTGATGAGATGTGAACTAGCAGTAGATGGCACCACTATCAACTAAGTCAGAAATTTCAATTATCTAGGCGTTGCAATATCCAGCGACAGAAACTTACACACTGAAGTCCGCACACAAGCTTCTAAAGCCGCAAAAACATCAGGATGCTTACAAGATGTAACATGGCGAAACAAATACATCGGAATGGAAAGCAAAGTAAGGATATACAAAACTTGCGTAAGGTCCATCATAACGTACGCAGCAGAGACAAGAACCGAAAGAGCGAAGACAAAGAAAATTTTGCGAACAGAAATGAAGACCTTACGAGCCATAACAGGCCGTACAATTCGCGACAGAATTCAGAACGAACGCATCAGAGAAACATGCGGCATAGAAGACGTGGTCAGATGGTGCAGATCAAGACGCCATTTCTGAAGAGATCACGTTGAAGAATGAATAACAACAGATTTGCGAAAAGGGTAATGACTCAAATACCCAATACGAAACGACCATCTGGAAGATCATCAAAGATATGGTAGGAGATTTGGAAATCGAGCTCGCAAGACAATACCTAGAGGCAAAATATGGGCAGACAGGGCAGCAACCCTATATTAAGAAGAAGAACAAGAAGAGGAAGAAGAAGAGAATTAATTATTAGAAAGAAGAAATTATGTTTGAAAATGAATTAAACTTACCTCGAAAAAGTAGAAACCTTGAGTTTTTAATCTTATTTTCAGTAACATTAGAATACACACTGAAACTACAAATTTTGAGTGAAAAGTCTGTTTTCAGACAATATGGTACTTCATTTGAAAAAATAATGTTCGAGTTTACAGTCGTACAGTAATATACTTGGAATTTATTAAAAAGTTAACATTCAGAAATAAAAAAAGTTGACATGTCGAGATTAATTTTGAATTTTTTATAATATTGAAGTTATAATCTATAGTAAAAAAAATATCAAATTTGAAAAAAAGTTTGATGATTACGAAAAAAAACATGATACTATAAGAAACTTTTTTTGTTTGGTGGAACGGACTGGTCTTTGGTTTTCTTCAAAAATTGAAATACAGAACTTGTCTCCTGAAACCAAGAAATATTAAAAAACAAAGAACAACCTTTGTTTTAATCCTTCTTGGTTTCAGGGGACAAGTTCTGTATTTCAACTATAGGAAACCACAATTTTGAGTAAAAATTCTTATTTCGTAATACTGAACTTGAGTTTTGGAGCCAACAAATGTATTGAAACTAGTAAACATTTCTAGACAAATTCGAAATATCGAGTTTTGACTTGAAAAGAAAATATTTTGTCGTCCTTTGATGAGAAAGTCAAAGTCAAAATGTCCAAATTTCGAGGAATAAAATAATAGAAATTTCTGAAAAAAATCTAAATGTTCGATGTTTTCTTAAAATTTTAGCTTGAAGTTTTTTAAGTGTTTTCTGAATATCCGGCCCCCCGAGAGATTTACCGAGCTTGGGGAATCATGTTATTCGGGCCCCTTACATCTATATTCAATTATGTTTGAAAATTTTGACTCCCGAAAGCATCTTCTTTTTCTCGAAGTTTTTACTTAATGTTGGACTCTCTCTGAAAATTTTGTATTTTAAAAGTGTTTCCTTTTGGAAACTTCAACTTCAAATTTTAAGAAAAGCTCAGAAGTTTATCAAATAGTGAGGCGTTAATGAAAAGATAAAAATTACAAGTTCGAGCTAAAAAGTTTGAGAAAAAAGTATTATTTCATAAGACGAGTTTCAGATTAAAAATATTTTATTTAAATTTGACAGTTTGAAAAGAATTTTTTTTCGAAATGAAAGCAAATCTTATTTTAAAAATTGAGTTTGAATGCAATATTTAAAAAAAAATGTTGCGTTTCTAATTTAAATTCAAAATGCCAAGTAAAAATTTTGAAACCTTTGTCGACAAGTAAAAAAAAATCAACATTTCAAAAAAACTAACCTTTGAGCATAAAATTAATGTTGCGAAAAATTTAAACATTTTACGTTTAAACTGATATGTTTGAGAAAATTTTGAGAAACAAAGGTCCTATAATCTTCTAGTGAAACGTTTCAAATTTAAAATCGAAAACCTTATAGAAAATTTTTCTGAGGAGAACTTAAAGCTTATTTCAAAATGTTGCTACTAAGTGGAGATAAATAGGTAAACATTTTTAATTTGCTTAAAATCCCGTGAAAAATGCCACTATTTTGAAGTAATTGTCGAAATTTTGCGAAGAAAATTAACAGTTCCAGAAAATATAGATTTTTCTAGAAATTGTAGGGAAAAGTTTCAAAGTGGAATGTTCTATAAAAAAATTTGCAATTTATTAAATAGTTCTTTGATTTTTCAGGTCTGAACTGTAAAGAAAGTTTCAGATAAAAGAATTTTGAAGAAAATTTGAAACTTATTTTGAAAAATCAATATCTAATATAAAAGTATAAAAATGTATTTTAATCTGGAAATTTTGACAAATAATGATCACCATTTCTAGAAAACTTCATTGTTTTATAAAAAAGTAATTCTCAAAATTCTTATAGTTTGTAATTTAATTTCTTGTTTAAATCCACAATTTTGAGAAAACAGTTAATATTTACAAAATTACTAAAATGCCAATATTTTTCTCGAAATCTCACGTTAACCTTTATTTTTTATATATATATATATATATATATATATATATATATATATATCTAGAAAATCATTGTATTAAAAAAAAATTAATGTTAACACGAAATTTGAAAACAAATGTCGGAAGTTGATTGCAGTTTGAAGATTTGACAAAAATCCTTTTAACGTAGATAAATTTTGGGAACACAATTTATTAGATTAATTCGAATGTCTTAAGTCGAAGAAATCATTTTAGATTTAAATTCGAAATTATGGGATAAGCTAACATTTTGAAAACATGAAGAATGGTTGTTTTTTGATAAAAGTGGAACTAAATCAAATCCTTCCATCTTAAAAACCTATTTACGCCACTGACCATACTGCTTAGTCATTCGACAATTAATTATCAGGAAGAAGTTTCTATTTTTGGAATTTTATCATTTAATGGTTGTTTTTTTCTGTAAAATGGCAATTTATTCTCAAAATGTTAAATAATAAGGTTAATTCGACTTGAAATTCTGACTATATTCAAAAATTCAGGATTAAAATTGAAAGTCCAAGAAAGATCCAAAATACTTAAAAAAAATGAAGTTTTAAGAAAAAAAACTTAAGCTTCTTTCGTGAAAATTATTGCAATTAAAAATGCAGAAAATTTATAAATAATTCTGTCAATTTTACATTTGTCTAAAAAAGATATCGTATTTTTCCACAACAATTTTTTTCGTGAAATTTCAATTTTAATCGCAAGATTTTTTCCCCTTTAACATCTCGTGTGCAAAATTATTCGTTTGAGGTTGATTTAATACTAAAATTTTGCAAAAAAATTAAGTATTTTGAATTCAAATTAATTTTCAGGGAAAAGTAGAAGTAAAAAAATGTGATTCTGAAAACATAATTATTAAAAACCTTTCACAGTTTTCTCTAAATTTCAACATTTTTCCAAAAATTTTCAATTTAAACTGAAAATTCATAATTCACAGAAATTTTCAATATTTTTGTTGCAGTTTTACCTTCGAACTTTATCGAAATATCTAGATTTCTAAAAAAATTGAAATTGAAGAGAAATTTTGGAGTTAAAATTTTAAAGTCGAAATGCGACTTTTTTATAATCAATTTTTCCTACAAATTTTGAGTGTTTTTTCAAAGTTTCGAGTCTATTTTGCAAAATTCTAAATGTAAACATGCAACTTGTACTTTCTTTCGATGTCTTCTATTGATACGGACTTTTTTGTGACTTTTCTTCTGAAAGATTCTCTCGCCTTTTATGTTAAAATTTCTACATCTCTTGAAATGTCGATTTTAAAGTTATAAACGAAATTATAACACAAAACTCGATTTTTCAGATAGAGCTCAAGTTTTTTTACAGTTTTACCTAACATTTTGATTTTTAAACTCAAAACTTCGAGATTACTTTTCTTCTCAAAATGTAGGTTTTATTCTGGAATTTTAACAATTTTGACTTCAAAATATCAGCCAAAGACATTTTAGATTTTAAAGTTAATGTTTCGAAAAAACAAATTATGCAAATTTCGAGTTTTTTTTGAGATTTTGCTGTTTTTTTTTCTAAAAATTCCGAGTTTTAATACATTGTTTAGCTCCTTTCAAAGATTTTACGTTGAACTTCTAAATTTTTATTTATTGAATGTTCAAACGAAACGACATTTCGTTTGAAAATTCAATAATATTGACAACTAGCAAGTTAAAATTTCGATGAATTTTTGATTATTAAAATTGGAATTCATCATTTCCATCCCCCCTCCCCTTTGGAATGTTTTACTTTATTCTTAAAATTAAAGAAAGGAAACAGTAAAGATTCCGGATAACATTTTCAGATAAAAGAATTTTTCAATATTTCGAGTTTAAAATCTTTCAATTTTTTTCAAAAATTTTAACTTAAGAGTCTCAATTTTTTTCCAAAATAATAAATAACTCATTTTAGTTACTTCCGAGGAACAAGTCGAACCTCTAAAAGTGAAAATTGCAAGGAAGAAGTTAAAACTTGTGAAGAATCTCAATTTTAGGAATAACTTTCATTTTATTTTTATGTTATTTGTAGAATTTTAAACTTCTTGTCAAAATTCCATGTTTTTGACTTACATAACTAAAACTTTGGTACATGATCGATATCAGTAGTACCTAATATGGTTTATTATTTATTAACTAATAATTTATTTAAAAGCCCCTAAAAATGCATACTTAATAGGCAAATTAATTCATCAAAGAGATGTGTCAAAAAAGACGAAAAGTACACTGTTAGAAATTGTACACATCGATGATTCAAATTTTTTTGTTTTCAATTAATAGATGACTTTATCTTTTGTTATTTTGTACTACATAGTCTAGTGCACATTGGATAAAAGACACTATTAAGTTTTTGTAAATAATTTTATAACTTTTGTAAATGCGATTGATTGAATGTAATAAAATGTTCTCGGTGGTGAAAGCTTTAATTTTTTCTGTGATCACTCGATTCTAAATAAATTTTATTTCCAAATTTATATACTTGTATAGCATAAAGAGACCACCTGGGATGTTTTATAAATGTGATAATTTATTTTTGGTATAACAAAATAAGAAACTGATTTGCTTAGAAGGTATATACAGAGCTTAATTCGCTTCAAACTGTTAATGAAATACAATCCCAAACATTCTTAAAATTGTACATATATCTCTCTCGGTTGGTCTTTCAGGTACACTCCATACAGTTCAGAAGATATGAATAGTTAGATTTTCTACGCTATGTAACCTAAAGATAATGTAGAGTACTTTATCAATTTGTATTAAATCCCAAAAAATCCCAAATTGACGAATATGTTCGTACGGAAAAGCTGCCACGGCTTAACTTCAGTTTGTAGCCATTAGATGGCATTAAAACTAGTTTCGAGGTTTTCGGGTGTGACTGCTTTTTCGTGACTGCACTTTATCTGAGCGCTTGGCACTTCGCTAAAACCTGAACTGTATTGGTGTATGTTCCCTCGATACTGCGCATATCATTGGAAGTGTCAAAAGCGTCCACTATTGTCCGTCTGATATGTTCACTCTTGACTGATGTATCCATTTTATCCAAGCCCATGGGCAAGACAATAAATGAATGATCTATCTTTGCAGTTTTATTATCCTACCTAATTCCCTTGTACAGTAGACTCCCGCTAAAGTTGCGCTCACCGTACTTAACCCTTAAAGTTGCTGTTCTCCGTTATTCCTACTATTGTCAAAAAATATATACGTTTTATTGCTCCTTGTGCAGTTAAGTGGATTATTCAAAAGTGGCGCTAAAACTCGGAAGTTTAACTCGTTGTTCCAAAATTAGAGTGGGGGAATATCCGCGCAACTTCAACGATCATATCCTGACAACTTTAACGACCGGACAACTTTAACGGGCGTAACTTTAGCGAGAGTCAACTGTAATGTAGGGGTAAATTTTCATACTATCCGTGCAATTTTTCAAAATGAGCATATGAAATATGATTTATTTCTATATGAGGCCACGTAGCTGGGACTGGAACCCCCCGGAAAACTTCCCAGAAAATTTACTTCAGCTTATTAATCATAGATCCTTGGCATAGCTACGATTTTGTCCTCGGGGATAAAGAGTATGTGCCCATATTACTAGGGTAGACAGTGAGCTCTATAAGATGGGTATCTAATGCATTACAAATACCAATAATGAGCTTTCAAAGGGGTAGGCACTAGCCTTCCCTAGCTGCGCCAATCTGATAGATATAAAGAAAGTAGGAGAATTGGAGAAATCTAGAAATCGTAGACCAAAATTGAAGTCCTTGGGCGCAATTAAAAATTGTTGGATGTCAGTCGCATCTCGTTACTTTTATGAATTAGGAAGCTGACCGAAAACCTTTTAAAAGATTAATTACAAGTTTGCTTTCAACTGATTACATTTTAAATCCATTCTTCTCCTCTCTTCTTCTTTCTCTGAGGTAGGTAGATATCTCAACCTGTTCTCGTCATCAAGCTTCTTGTTCTTCTGATGTCCAGCATTCTTTCCATCTTTTCATCGGTCTTCCTTGTATTCTATTGGTTTCAGTATCTTTCCTCCTTTGGCCATTCTATTTTCATCCATTCATTCAATGTGCTGGTTCCAGTTTTTTTTTGTCTCCTGTGAATCTACATATGTCCTGCATGTCATTTAATTTCTGTATCTCTTCATTTCTACACATACCTCTCAATGTCTTCTCATGTATCGTTCTTAATGTCTTCATTTCCGGGGTTCTCATTATTTGCGTTGTTCTTTTTGAATCTGGTCTTGCTTCCATCCCATACGACATTATAGGACGTACTGTGGTTTTGTATATTCGGATCTTACTTTTAGCTGTCATGTACTTATTGCGGAAGACAATATCCCTGAGGTACCTCGAGATCCTTGCCGCCTTATATGTTTGTGTTTGGACTTCTTTGGTCAGCCTCCCGTCACTGGTGATTTCCGAGCCGAGGTAGTTAAATTGCATTTTCATTTATTTCCAATTTGTAACGTAAAGGATATTTGGAGATGGTCATACATTTGGTCTTTTCTTTATTTATTATCATATCGTTTTGCTGTTGCGTTGAAGGTGTGCAGATTGTCTTCTGAATTTGATGTCAGTACAGCATCATCTGCATAGCAGACAATGTTGAAAAATTTATCTTCCATTTTGTATCCTAGCTGTTTAGGTACGCTTTGTGATATAGCATCCATCACCATATTATATAAGTTTGGGCTTAAGGAGTCTCCTTGTCTCACTCAGGTAACTACTTTTATCTTCTGGTTGGTTTCTTGGTTTGTTCTGATTTTAGTAGAGCAATTTTTGTTTATTTTTTCGATAATATTAATCCATTGTGAGTTGCTACATTAAATTCAAGTGACTTTTATATTATTTGACGTATTATATATATGGCATCTATCGTAGAACGATTCTTCCTAAACCCTTGTTGTTCTTCTCTGATATTTATATTTTCGTTTAGTTTCGTCAATATTGTAACGAAATGTAAATTATAGAATTCAGTACGTAAGAAAAATTTTTAGAAAGATCTGATAAGGGGAAAGCGGCCGCGATAACGAAGCAAACGGCAGATAAGCGTTCCATAAATTTCGACAAACGATAAGCCTTATCAGCGGGATTTTTCTAGAAGCCGGAAGCCAAAAATATATAAGGCGGTCGCCTTTCCCTCGAATCAATCAGTCAGTTAGACAGTATAGTTAGTGAGTTTGTAGTTAGACGTCAATAAGTGAGTTCACTATTCAGTTGTAGTGTTCCGAGTTTAGTTTGGTAATAAAGTGAGTATTATTCAGCAAGTGTTTCAATTCGAACCGATAAGCCCGCAATAGCTGGTGTCAGAAGTGGAATGGACTGTTGAAAGTCTTCGAGAGCTACAGAAGGCGACGTTGATATCGGACCCATATTGGAATGGAAAGAAGCTGGAGATAGACCGGAATAGCAAGAGGTTTCCGACAGAAGTCCAGCTCTTAAGAATTTGTGGGCTCACTGGAAATCCCTCCAGCTAGAGGACGGGGTGCTTAAGAGGGCATGGGAAAGCGCGGATGGAAAGCGCGTCAACTTACAGTTGGTGGTGCCTCAGGAGAAGATTCCACAGGTCTTGTGGGAGGCGCACAATGGAACCTCCGTTGGACATCTAGGGATGAACAAGACCCTGGAGAAGATTCGAAAACTGTTCTATTGGGTTAGCTGCAGGGAAGACATCGACCAGTGGGATCAGAAATTTGTCACCTTCGCTGCATCCAAGGGTCCCCGTACAAGAATCAAAGGGGCCTTAAAGCAGTATAATGTGGGAGTTCCATTTGACAGAATTGCAATCGATGTGGCAGGGCCATTCCCAACATCAGAGCATGGGAACAGATACATCCTGGTAGCCATGGATTATTTCAGTAAATGGCCTGAAGCTTACGCAATCCCGAACCAGGAAGCTACCACAGTCGCAAGGGTTCTTGTGGGCAACTTCATCTGTCGATTTGATATTCCCTTGGAACTACACTCGGACCAAGGAAGAAACTTCGAATCGGGGGTCTTTCAAGAGGTGTGTCGTCCTCTTGGAATAAAGAAAACTCGAACGACACCTCTTCATCCACAGTCTGATGGAATGGTGGAAAGATTTAACAGGGTCTTGGAAGAACATCTTTCAAAGGTCGTTTCTAAGCATCAGACAGACTGGGGGCGATATCTACCACTGTTTCTGATGGCCTATCGCGCGGCAACTCATGAAACTACGGATCAGACTCCGGCAAAGGTGATTTTCGGGAGGGAACTGCGCCTTTCCTGTGACTTGGTATTTGGATCACCAAGGGAGACGATGGGTTCCGTAGACGGCTTGAGGGAAGCGATACTGGTGCGGACGAAGATCATCACAAAGCAAATGAAGAAAATGAACGCAAACATAAACGCTAACATGAAAGGAATGAACGCGAACATAAGCGCTAACATGAAGGAAATGAAAGCGAGCATCCAAGAACCCTTAAAGGCAGATCCAACAGAAGCACAGGTTACAACTGTGGCAAACCGGGGCACTTCAAGAAGGACTGCAGGTCAGCCCCAAGAAGTCGACAAGCCCCACAGCAGAAAAACTAAAATTAGCCAGTGGGAAGGGGCACTCACTGGCTGCTGTCGAGCAATGAGCCCCCAAAACCCTTTCCATCAAACAGATAAAAAGGACAATGGAAACTTTGGTAGTGGCAGCCAGCGTAGATGGAAGGAATGTACAGACGACAGTGGACACAGGCACCATGGTTACTTTAGCACGAAGGAACATTCTCCGTCACAACCGAAAGTACTGTCGCAAAGAATGGTCCTCAGAACGGTTACGGGAGATACTGCGCCAATTATAGGAGAGGCAGACGTCATGATTGGTCTGGGAAAACTGCGGATTTTGCATCGAGTGTTGGTGGCAGATATCGAAGACGAGCTGATTCTGGGGATGGACGTAATCAGGCAACATGGCTTCACTTTCGACCCAGCACAGAACATTTTAAGGATTGGAAATGAAGAAATTGTCCTGACAATACCAAAGGACACTCTAAAAGAAGTAAGACTGTTTGCCTGCGAAACAGCTGTGGTGCAGGGAAGCAGTGAGAAGACGATTATAGCTGAGATGGAAGGAGATTTGGGCTGCTGCGTTGGATTAGTGGAACCCACTGATGACATTTCCAAGAATTTACTAGTGGCGAGATCCGCGGTTAAAACTACTCAGATGGTACCTGTGAGAATTGCCAACGTGTTTCCAAGAAGGGTAGTACTCTGGCAGCCTGTATGCCGATAAGCTCCTTGGATGACAAATGTGCGCTAGTATAGGAAACGAAGACTAGGCAAGTCAAGTTGGAAGTGGACTTGAAACACCTATCCAAGGAAGAAGCAGTTCACGCTAGATCATTTCTCAAGAAAAATCCCGCAGATAAGGCTTATCGTTTGCCGAAATTTCTGGAACGCTTCTCTGCCGTTTGCTTCGTTATCGCGGCCGCTTTCCCCTTATCAGATCTTTCTAGAAAATTTTCTTACGTACCAAATTCTATAATTTACATTTCGTTACAACATAAATTTAGTTAATATCTTGAAAATAGTTTGACTAGGATGACACTCCTATAGCTGTCTAGATTTATTTTCTCGCCTTTTTTAAAAAGGGGTAACGTGATACTTGTTCTTCAGTCTTCGGGTATCGCTTGTTGATTTATAATTGTTTGAAATAAACTTGTAAGTCCTTTACTAATCGTTCTTCTTCATATTTTAGAAGCTCATTAGTTATCTTATCCAGCGTCGCCGATTTTCTGTTTTTCAGTTGTTTTGGTATAAGTTCTATCTCTTCTTCTTTTATTATACGTCTTTCTGTGTCACTTCCATCATCGTCTATTTCCTTTGTCTAATTGCGTGTTGTGATATTTTTTTCATTCTGGGCCCTGTGCAGTTGCACCTATTTGCACCTGCCTCAATACGGCTCTGAGTCTATTGATAAATGATTTCTTTTAAAACGTTTTGAAACTCATAATTTATTACTTTACTAAGAAAAACTGAAACTTTATTTTCATATAAAAATTTATTTTGTTTTTAACAGTTTAAAAAGACGCATTAAAATTTGAAAAGCTTCTTTAACATGTGTCCTTTGGCTCTGTTTCTTATTCTCTTATTTATTTTACAGGTGGCAATAATTATTCCAATTAAATTACTTTTTTATTTTATTTCAACTTTGTCACAGGAGGTGTGATTATTCATTCCAGCCTTTTGTAATCAAGAGGATTTCTAGTCACTTAATTTTTACGACAAACTGTTAAAAATACAGGAGTATGGCTACTTTCCCAATGACTTCATGATGTAACTTCCAATTTATTTTGCGAATCTATAAATACTCGTAGACATACGTTCAAAACGTTTTGCAACACGTGTTGTATTTTTAAACTAACCGCATTTAAAAAAAATTGTATAATTCAGCACGTTAAATTCAGTGCAAGGTTACATTGAACTACTTGTGATAACATTTTGGACGTCCTATTGAATGTCGCAATGAAGAGTTTAATATAAACTTCCTTGGGAAAGGTTAGTTGGGGCTTCTTGTTAAGAGGAATTTACAGGTTTGGCAAAATTTTACCTCTAATATTATAACATTGTTATCATTGAAATACGAGTCTTGTCCCCTGAAACCAAAAAAGATTCAAAAACACAACAAAGGTTGCTCCAACGCGTTTCGAAAGCCAAGCTATCATCTATATCATCCTCTATTCGATAGCTTGGCTATCGAAACGCGTTAGAGCAACCTTTGTTGTGTTTTTAATCTTTCTTGGTTTCAAGCGCCAAGACTTGTTTGTTAATTTTTGAAGATAGTATCTATCTGAAGATGATAGCTTGGTTACCGAAACGCGTTAGAACAACCTTTGTTGTGTTTTTTAATCTTTCTTGGTTTCAGGGGACAAGACTTGTATTTCAATTTTTAAAGGTAGCCAAGGACCAGTCCGTTACGTCAAAATTGTTTTAATTAATAACAATTTGTCTTTAATATTAGAATCTACTAGAATCATAGATAGTTCAAAAATCCTTGGTAAAACCAAAAGTGCATACTTCGCGTTTGATTTCGCAGGGATTGTAACTTTTCAAACTGGAAATTTTTTCTTAAACATTGTTAAATATAATCAAATTAAAATATACTAATTCGATTTATTTCGAAAGTAGAAAATGATGGAAGTGACGAGGAACAGTTCGAAGTATTTTATTAAGCATAATTACAGACCGTTTTCGTAATAAAAGCAATGACGTGTTTATTGTTTTAGTCGTGGCGAACAACAATTAAATTCGCTTAAAACAAACCTTTATTATGAATTCCAATGTCAAAGATACCGTCACGAGCAGGTCTAACAACGTTTCCTATGTTTTATCCTAGCGTTAGTTTTCCAACTTACTTCCGAACCCCTCTGTTTATATGAATTCTAATTACTTGAATGTATAATAAACATATATAGTTAATTTATGCTAATAATACGGTAAGGTGCTCTATAACACCCTATCTGCCTCTTATTACGGCCGTAATCCATCGCATCTGGCCAATAAAAGACATGAAATATGCCATCTGGAAATCCATAACTATATGAGTAGGGAAATTTTTCCAGAAGGTGTAGATAAAATCAACTTTTCGTTTGTAAACATGTGCCCAATTATCTTCTTTTATACGCACGTTAACCCTTCCTAATCAATTAAGTACGAGGTAGTTCTGTAGTTCTGAAATAGAGTCGTATTAGGGTTTTACACCTCTCAGCACTGCGACCCATTAGAATCTTTTGCGCGGACCCTAATTTGTTTAATGATTGTCCAAGATGTTTAGCCTTTTTACATAGTTACGAACTTTTTAGGAGATGTTTCTCTTATTTCTTGGAGTGTCAGGGTCACCCTTCAAGAAATTTGAGGCTTTTACAGAACTGAGCCATGCATTCACGTTGCAGATGTTTGTTGTTTCTGTTGCTGTGTTACAGAGTTTGCAGTTTCCATCATCCACTTTTCCCATCTTCTTAAGGTGATACTTTACTGGGAAGTTTCCTATGAAAAGTCCCGTTATTATTCTTAAGTCGTTCTTGTTCAGTTCGAGATGCTGCTCGGACTTCTTTTTTGAGATAGTGATGAACTTTTTTGACTGCCTTAGGCCTGGAGTTTTCCTCCAGTAGGACAGCCTTTGGTTTGTCTCTCAAGTATCTATTTCATTTTTTGCGTGACTTTTTGGAAGACCACAGTATGGTTCCGGGCCGAAGAGAGGTGTGATTGAGGCCTTTTTTGCGAGTCCATCTGACTCTTCGTTCCCTTCTATGCCTCGATGCCCTGGAATCCACATCAAAGTTACTTTGTTGTTTTGCAGTCAGTTGCTTCAGGAATTGTTTGCATTCCCAGGACATTTTTGACTCGGTTCTGAACGGCTTTAAAGTCTTTAATGCAGCCTGGCTATCCGAAACGATATAAATCTGTACGTTTCTGAGTCCTTTTTGAAGGAACTCTTTTACCCACAGAGTTATAGCAAGCAGTTCTGCTTGGAAAATGGTGGGAGTGTTTCCTAGGGGTTCAGAGAGTCTTAAATTAGGACCCCATATTCCTAGTCCCACTCCTTCAGTTTGTTTGAATCCGTCTGTGTACCAGACACGTGCGTTGTTTCCTACCCTTTCACTGTGTCTATTCCCTGTCTGGCGGTCCCTGATAACCACTTTTTGGCATTTGATTTGTTGGTTTGGCAATGGATCCCAGTGGAATTTTCTCCATAATCTGTACGTGGCCAATCTAGTCGCCCGGTTTCAGTTTGTTTGATTGGAATAGCTTTAAAGCACTAAGCGCTGCCTTCTTTTTCACACAAATGTAAAGTGGAGTCAGACCTATTATTACCTCTATTGCAGATGTTGGACATGGCGTCATAGCTTCGGTTATTCCAATGCAAATTAACTGCTGTAATTTGTGTAATTTGCTTTGCGCAGAAATTTGTTCTGTTTTTGGCCACCATACTATAGAGGCATAGGTTATCTTCGGTTTTACTACCGTTTGGTATATCCAAAATATTATTTTCGCTTTCGGTCCTGATGTCTTTCCTGCAAGTTTACGACAGGTCCATGGTGCCATTGTGGCTTTTGAAAGGGTTCTTTCCAAATGTGTGCTCCAATTTGGTTTTGGTCTAAGAAGATCCCCAAGTACTTAACTTTATTGGAAAATTGTATTTATATTTCACTAAGAGTGGAAGCTTGCAGGTCTAGCTTCCTCCTCCTCGTAAATGGAATAAGAACTATCTTGTATACATTTAATTCATCTGCTTCGCACCAGTTCCTTATGACGTTTAAGGCTGTTTGCACTAATCTGGATATTTAAGTATCATGCTTTCCCTTCATCTTTATGAGGTCACCTGCATAGCCTTGGACACTAAATCCCGTCCTACTCCATTTAATCATAAGATTATCGACAACAAGTGACCACAATAGAGGCGATAGAACTCCGCCTTACGGACAGCCTTTTATTGTTTTCACTGTTACTTCGCTTTCTTCATTTATTGCGTCCGTGATCCAACGGCTTTTTAGCATCGACTCAATCCATCTTACTATAGGACGTTCAACTTCCCTTTCCTGTAAAGCTCGTTCGATGGATCTATATGAGGTGTTATCAAAGGATCCTTTTATGCAGATGAATGCGCTAAGCGCTATTTCCTTAGCCACAAAAGTTTTTTCTGTGCCCTTAACTAGATTATGTAGGGCACCTATTGTGGCTTTGCCGGCCTGATAGGCAAATTGTTGTACATGAAGTGGTTTTCTCATAAAAGTTTCCCTTCTGATGTATTGGTCTATTGATTTCTCTATTGTTTTTAGAAGAAAGGATGTAAGGATAATGAGGTGGTAGGACTTTGCTTCGTCCATCGGATGACGATCAGTTTTTGATATAAACGCCACCTTTGCTAACCTCCATGTGTGGGGAATATAGCCTAGGGTCTTAGTATATCGAAGCCCTGTTGAAGTTAAGGCCGGAAATATACCGTCTTTACCCGGAGATTTATAAAGGTGCGTTTAGATTAGACACTTTATTTCGTGCATTTCTCTCTGACATAAGTATCAACTATCCCGAGAGAAGCTATCCGAGACTTATCTACACAAATGGGAGGGGATAGCTTCTCTCAGGATAGTTGAGACTTATTTCAGAGAGAAAATAAATTTTATGTCAGAGAGAAATATACGGAATAAAGTGTCTAGTGTAAATGCATCGTTAGGCTTAAAGCTATCTATCGCCCATTTAATTCTGTGTGCGTTGAATATTTTATCTGCCAGCATCTTCCCCATTCTGATTGAGCATCTCAACGGTTCAACGGTTGGTTCATTCAGGTACAAATTATATTCAATGTTTTGTGAGCCTGGAAAGTGAGTCTGTAGTAGAACAGTGATGCTTTCCTCTGAACTATTTATGTATTCTCCGTTTGGATCTTTTAATAATCAAATGCCGTTTGAATGCTCTTTAGAAAGAACTTTCTGTAAGCGTTGTACGGGGGCTAGTTTGTCTATGCCTTCGCAGAACTGCTTCCAGTTTCTTCTTTTTGATTTTCTAAGTTCTTTGTTTTAGAAAGTTCAGGCTTTTCTGTATTCAGCCCAGTTCGCAGTTTTTTTTGCTTTATTGAACAGTTTTCTGGAGTTTGCTTTAAACTTACTCAGTTCACTATTCCACCAAGGCACATCTCTTTGAGCTGCCTTTCTTTTGATGGGATAAGTACAAGGTGAGTCCCCGGCCTCTGATATCTAGGAGCCTCCAAAGCCTCATAAGACTTTTTTTGAAAGTGCATCCACGGAAATTGGTTTTTTAGGTTACAGTTAAATTTTTGATTTTTTTGGACAAGTTAAGTTTAAATTGAAAATTTTTGCTTTAAACTGCAAACTTCCACAAACAATATTTCTCATCATTATTGCTTTTCCCCTATATGGTAGTTACAGTGATTGTTCGGTAGTTAGCACCTCGATTAGTGAACTTGCTGCAAGGATTTAAACACAAAATTGTCAGCTAAAAATCAATGCGCAATCTGTTTAACTTCTATTTCCATGATTGTGTTCATGGGACAAACCGAAAATTTATATGTATTCAATTGGGACACTTTTTCCAAAAATGTCTTTCCTTTTTCAAAATTTATCCTTACCTTTTTTCATATTCAATCTTCTCGCAAAGGATAACTCTATTATGTCTTCAAAGCACCGCGAGTAGGATGCGGAAACAAGGATAGATGGCGATGAACCGCCTTCTAAAACAAGGATAGGTTGTAATTTTTGGGGAAAATTCCGTTCGGTAACGAATTCTATAGCGTGGAAGTTCAGTGGAAAAAAGAGACTCCTTAAAACCTTTTCTCGAAATTTCGATTTATTTCTCAAACTTCATATTTTTTATGTAAAGTTTATCTTTTTCTTTTGAAATCTTGCATTTATTCATAAAATTCCACTTCTTTTATCAAACATGATTTTGTCACAATTTCAAATTTGTATTTAAAAACTCGTCGTTTGTTTCCTGACATATGGTCATTTCTCGAGATTTAGTCATGATGCACGGATAGCCGTGCAGCTTTAAATCCCATAGAGGGGCATACCACCAGTTCGACCGTAGGGTGGGACTGTGTGCAAACCCTTAATATTCTGGGAGAAACCAACAAGGTCACACTTGCTTGAGTGCCCGGGCATAGCAATATACACGGCAACGAGGTCGTCGACGAGTTGGCAAGAGGGGGCTCTGCGGAAGTTTCCACTGAACATATCTTAGGCGTGCCTTATGCTGTAGGTAAAAACATCATAATAACAAAGCTCGAAGGGGCTTATTTGAACCGGTGGAGGAACATAATCACCTACAGGCTGGCAATACTGCTGATGGACAAACCCTTGTAATCAAGGGCTGAAGCACTTATTGCAATGAATAAAAGCAGATTAAGCAAAGCACTAGGTGTGCTCACTGCTCACTTTAAAGGACACCTGATTAAACTCAACCTACCAGAAAGCGACCGATGTCGACTGTGTCTGGGCTTGTCCAAACCTTGCCAGATACAGATATAATCTGACTGGCATAGAAACATTAAGACCAGTAGATCTGGAAAGAATGAGTGTAGGTCAGATGTTGCTGACTGAGAGTCGAACCAACTTGTGTGGAAGTTACAAAGGATATGGAATCTAGACGACAGGGTCTATAGCAGCCCCCACAAAAGGAAAAAAATGATGGTGCGTAACGTGCTAACTTTGTTGACTGGCTTTGTAGAGAGCAGAAAGTGCTACAGTTGTAAGTGAAATAAGTAGAGCTTCGCATTACAAGCTTAACATGCTAGGTACGTTTTTTTAGACATTAAATTTCTAAAGATTTTGAATATTTATAAAATTCCCTGCATAATTTGCAAGGTAAAAACCACCATCGATGTGTATTCGCCGTAAATCGTTGAAAACTTTCATTTACCGTAAGCGGTTACCCGGTGCATGTGTTTGCTCGCACATTTGTGTCGTAACTGTTTACCCAACACTGACCCATATTTTATCGCTTACTAAGCTAAATTCTTTATTTAATTAGCACATTCGACAACCATGATATTCTTTTTTGTGCACACATGCAACAATTACTGTCCTCGGCTCACTGAATCATTTCGTTCGTTACAAAACTTAATCCGGTTTAATCAAAAGGTGTGCAGCTGGGTCACTGCATGAACTCTGCATTTTATGTATTATTTTCGCAGAAGAGACATTATAATTGTAACGACGTGAATTCCAGCTAAATCTTTTACATTTTATTTTTTCCCAAAATCTCGACTTTAATCTAAGAATTATTTTGACTTTTTTAAAGCTTTTCCAGCAAATAGTTTCAAACACTCGATTTTTCGCGTAAAACCCGACTTGTAATAAATTTGCAAATTTGCAACGTATTTTATGAAAGATTTTAAAAATAACGAATTAATTCCCGAAAAAAGAAATAATTTTGATTTTTTAATTTCGAATTTAAGTAGAAAGTTTAAAAAGATCTAAATCGAAATTTAAGAAATCTCAAAAAATTTTCTAAAATTCCTATAAATTGCCTCTAAAAATTTCGAATTTGGTTTCAAAAAGTATTTTAATTTTCGAGCTTTTAATTTTAAGTGAATTCAAAATATCCAAGGTTTCTTTGAATTTGGAGCTGAAGCCAAATATTACACATTTTTATTGAAATTTTGAAAAACATCGGTAATTTGAGACATTCGAAATTTCTATTATTAAAGCTGAAAAAATTGTAAAATTTTGAGCTTAAGGTTTTAACACATCTTTCCTTTTGTTGATATTTTTTGTTTTCTACATTTTTATTTTTGAAACAAAATTTTGTGGTTGTTTTTGAAGTGAAATCATTGTTTGACGCGTTGAGCGATTTTAGGGTAAAACTTATGGTTTTGCTTACCATCACGCTAGTTTGCGTTACTAACATGGTCTAATATTAATAGTGTTATGTAGCTATCTATAAGTAAGACGTGTAATAGAAATAAAAAACTCGTGATCGACAGCGGGGTTTGAACCTGTGATTTTTCAGACCTACCAAGCAGAATCTGCCGTCTTAACCAATTAAGTTACTCTGACCCTTAATAACAATATGAATTTTAACTAGATTTAAGGAGATTGGGGCGGGATAGTCCCAGCAAAAGGTAAATAATATTCTCAGTGGAAACTGTTTCGCAATTATTGATTAAAATTCATCAGGCAAAAAGTTTATATTAAATCAGCTAATTAACCACCAATCAACCCCGACCTAAACAAGGTAAACAAAGTGCATCAATGTTAATTATTATTTTTATTGTTTAACTCCCTGATATGTCTGTCACCCGACCTCTCTCGCTACTGTCACGGCCACTACCTTCTTTATAGTGTTAAATGAATCAATTTTTTTCAACTCGAAATTTTTTCAAGATTTCAACTTTTTTTGAAATTTTTGCCTTTTTAAATTTCCTTTTTCCCAAAATTTAACTGTTTCAAAATTTCAATCTTTCTCAAACTCTCGATTTCACTTTGAAACCCTAAGACTTATAGAAAATTCGATTTTGAAAATTTCCATTTTTGGTTAAAATTTCAAATTATTTAAATTTCAAATTTATTGGAAAATTTCGCTACTCCTTCAAATTTTAAAAATGTCAACTTTTTCAAAATTTTGATTTTTCTTGAAAATCCCTAACTTCTTGTTGAAAATTTTATGATAAAGGTTTCGTTTAATTTTTTTTAAATTTCATCTTTTTTAAAATTTTAATTTTTTTGAAAATTTTGACTAAAATTTGGACTTTTTTTGAAAACTTGGACTGTTCAAAATTTCACCTTTTTATTATTTGGAATTTTTTGACAATTTTGCCCATTTTCAGATTTCTTGAAAATTTAAAGTTTATTTAGTAAGGAATTAATAAATAGATAGTGATGTACTTATTACGATTCCAAAATTCTAAAATTGGTTAAAATAAAGTGCTTCGGTTGAGTCAGGTAGGGGCAATTGTACCCGTTGCCCCGCCTTTGTATCCGCTGAATTAGTCCAGATTTCGATATTAAAGTAAGAATTTCGAGGTTAAAGTCAAAGTTTTTGGAAAAAAACAATCAATTTTTCTAGTTTAAAATCAAAAATTTAGAAAAATTGAAAAATTGTAAATTTAAATTGGAAAGTTTTTCATTATTAATTTTATTTAAGATTTCTGCAACCCAGTTTGGAAATATTTAAATTTATAGTCATGAAAGTTGACAATATTTTGAAACATTATTTGAAATATGACATATGTGATATCTAAATTCTTAGATCTACCACGAAGAATAGAACCTTTTTATAACAGTCAAAGATATCTAAAATTCATGAAATAAATCCAAATTTGCAAATTTAAAACTTGAGAAGACTTGAAATAATAAATAGTAAAAAAAATGGAAATTTTGAAACCTCAAATTTATAAAATTTATTATAAATTCGAATTAATGATTATAAAGTTGCAATTTAGCAGAATAATTTACTCTGGAAAGTTTACAAAAAACTCGATATTTCCGTTTAATTTAAATATTCTCCAGTTTAAAAATCCCAGTTTACATCTAAAGAGCGAATTTTGAAAAAGTACAAATCCAGAAAAAAATTGAATCTTGAGGCGAAATATTGAAAAAAAATTAAAATTTCGAGCTTAAATTCCAAATTACGAGACACAATCCAAACTCAGCAAAAATTTGTAGGACCACATTCTTTGTTTTGAGAAGAAACTTAACATTTTGAAAAAAAATCTGGTATTTCTTTAAATTTTGGTGTTTTCTTAAATGTTAATCCCAAAATTGCGTCTTGAAGTTTAGAATTTCTTGAAATAGTTAAAGTTTAGAGATTAGATTTGAATATTCAAGAAAAAAAGATATTTCAACGTTAAAGTCAAACTTTTGAAGAAATTAATTTTCATAACTTAAGAATTTTTTGAATGAACTAAAATTTTCATTTAAAAAAAATTCAATTTTAAGCCCCGATTTTTTAAATTAAGTTTAATGTTGAACTTTAAACTATAGATATGTAGTTATTTTGACATTTTGAGAAAAAAATTGAAATTTCTGTATGAATAGAAATTTTGATAAATTTTTTTTTAAAAGAAAATGAAAATTTTTGTTTCAAAGTCAAAAATTCGAGCATCGATCTTCCATTTTAAAGACAAAACTTTAGGAAAAGGCAAAAAATGTTCAGTTTTAAGTAAAAAGTTTGGAAAAAATTCTAGTTCTATAAAAAAATTAAGTTCTATATCTAGTTCAAGAAAAGCAATAAAATTTCGGGTTTTAATTAAAAGTTTCGATAAAAAAAATGACTGAAATACTCAAATCAAGCTGTCACAAACTTGTACCGTCGACGTTAAAGTCGAAATTTTGAGAAATAGCGCCGAACTCGGCTGAATAAATGACCAAGGACGCCTCAATCACGGTAATAGCACTATGGTCTCCGAAAAGGGTCGCCTATGTGCAGTGATGGACCGGCCTGGGGGCTGCAGGCAGACATAATGTTTGCGGGGCCGTATTAGACCATATATTGGTCTAAAGGGCTGATGCCCTTCGTTCTGATACACCAGGACTGTCAGAGTCCTTACTACAAGAGATGTATTCTTTAAATTCGTTGATTTTATTTTAATTTACCAAAAACTTAGTTATAAACTCAAATTTTGAACTTTTCCTAGATGTGTGTAATTTTTCCAAATAACGAGTTTAATATCGAAATGCTTTAAAAACTGAAATACAGAACTTGTCCCCTGAAACCAAGAAAGATTAAAAAACACAACAAAGGTTGCTCTAACGCGTTTCGAAAGCCAAGCCAGAGGTATCTCCCTGAAGATGACAGCTTAGCTGTCGAAACACGTAAAAGTAACCTTTGTTGTGTTTTTTAATCTTTCTTGGTTTCAGGGGACAATTTCTGTATTTCAATTTTTGAAGAAAACCAAGGACCAGTCCGTTCTACCTAAAAAAATCGAAACACTTTGCTTAAAATTACGAGTGCAATCTCAAAATTTCTTGAAATTCAAAACTTTGTATTAAAGTAAATTCCTTGCAAAAATTTCGACATTAAAATTTCAGGTTTATCCCTCAAACTTTGACTTGGACTTAGTACTGTCAAAGAATCCGTTTTATGAAAATCAGTTTGTTTATCAAGAAGGCAAATCCACAGAGACAGCCTTACATAATCTTGTCAAAACGATAGAAAGTGCATATTCAAACATAGAAATAGTTCTTTGTGGATTTATAGACATAGAGGGAGCTTTTGATAACACCTCATATGAATCCATAAAGGCAGTAGCTTTAAAAATGGTTTTGAGAAACCTACTATCAACTGGATCGTCTCTATGTTAGGTGGTAGGGAATCAAAGCAACTTTGATTCAGTCACAGTGATAGCAGCAAAGGGTTGTCCCCAAGGAGGTGGTTTATTTCCACTGTTGTGGTCTATCGTGGTTGATGACCTCCTAAATATAATGCATTACTCGGGCTTTGAAGCAATAGGCTATGCAGATGATATTACTGTCATTATCAGGGGCAAAAACGATAAAATCCTGCCTTATTTAATGTACAAAGTCCAAAATACCATTGACAACTGGTGTTCAAAACAACGGTTAAGTGTAAACCCAAATAAATAATAATAATTTCTTTCACGAAGAGAAGGACGCAAAGTCTAACATCTCCCAGTATGAATGGAGTTCAACTTAAGTTCTCAAGTGAGACTAAATATTTAGGAAAAGTCTTAGACCAAAAGCTCACCTGGAATCCTCATTTGACTCGAATAATCAAGCGAGCCACGACAGCGTTCTGGACGTACCGCAGATTATTCAAGAACACTTGGGGTCTGAAACCGAAAATGATCTATTGGTCATATAGGATGATACTTACACTCCTGATCACATTCACTTCTTTAGTGCGGTGGCAAAAAATAACAAAAAAGACAGCATAAAACCAACTGAACATAGTTGAAAGGGACGCATGTCTGGGCATAACAGGCGCAATCAACAGCTGCCCAACAGCAGCAATGGAGGTAATGCTAGGTCTAACTCCTCTCAACCTTTTAGTAAAGAGAAAGGCGATCAAAGCGCCTCAGGATTATTGCAATTAAAACAATCTAAAGAAGGAGACTTCACCGGTCACATGGGAATCCTTAAGGAATGTAGCCCTGTGATTGTAGCCAGATCGGTTGGTTATATGCAATCCAGGTACGAATTTGATCATTCCTTTAAGATGAACTTAAATAACCACACTGACTCCCAATCAGTACCTGAAGAAAAACACAAATTATCCATCTGGTTTACAGATATATCAAAGACAGTACATAGGACTGGAGTGGAAATTTATGGCCCTAACTATAGGTTTTCTTAAGCCTTAGAAAAAGACCAAACTGTCTTTCAAACTGAAATACATGCAATAGACCTCCGCGCCTACGAGTGTCTTCGAAGAAACGTGAAAGGAACACATTAACTTTGCCAGTCAAGCGGCAATAAAGGCTCTCAGCAGCTGCAATGTCAAATCCAAACTAGTTTGGGACTGTCAGCAAACTCTACAGCAACTGGCTAAACACAACAGGATCAACCTTAAGTGGGTGCCAGGGCACAAAGGAATACAAAGGAATGAAGCTGCGGACCAACTCGATAGAGATCGTCATTTTTTGGACCTGAACCGGCTTTTGGTTGTTCTATAGGTCAAATCAACAACGAGGTCAAAAAATGGGATGCAAAGTTAAGAATTTCCCACTGGAGATCATATCGAGGACTACGGCAGGCGAAAGATTTACATCTGGAATGCTTGAAAAGACAAAGGTCTACTTAGAACTCAGCAAATCCGAACTGAGGATATTAACCGGTCTCTTAACATAGGACATCACCTTATGAGGTACCACCTCAAGAAAATGGGTCAAGCTGAAACAGACCTATGTCGCTTTTGCGCAGAAGCTGCGGAGACTGCAAAACATGTGCTATGGCAAGTGCGATACGCTTGTACGCAAAAGGCACATCCAACTCGGATGGGCGTCCTTAGACCCTTCAGATGTGAAAAAACTCAATCCCAGGTCCATAATAAACTTTTACAAGAGTTTGAACCTGGGAACTACATAGATCAGTGTATGCACTAAAGATCTCCTTAGGTCGAGGTGAGGTGACTTGGCCTTCAAAATTTCAACGTTTTGTAAACATTTTTAATTTTATCTTTTCGAGCTTAAACCAAGAAACTTAGAAAATAAATTTGAAGTATTATTTTAAAATTTTCAATTTTTTTTACAAAATTTGGTGTTTAACTCTCCAATTTTTGTTTATTTTTCCCAAAATTTTACTTTCAACTCACAATTTCGACTTATTTTCAACATCCAAACTGTTAGTTTTTACTTGTTTGTCCAAAAATTGAAACACAGAACTTGTCCCCTGAAACCAAGAAAGATTAAAAAACACAACAAAGGTTGCTCTAACGCGTTTCGACAGCCAAGCTGTCATCTTCAGAGAGAACCTACTTAAAAACTTAGTTTCTCTCTGAAGATGACAGCTTGGCTGTCGAAACGCGTTAGAGCAACCTCTGTGTTTCAATTTTTGAAGATAACCAAGGACCAGTCCGTTCCATCAAACTTATTGTTTGTCCATTTCGGTCTAAACAATGAAATTTTTATAAAGAGTTTGATTTCTTTTCGAAACGATCTCAATTCGACGTCTTTCTTTAACCTACAAATATATACCCAAAAACTCATTTTTTTTTCTCAAAAGTTCAACTTTAATTTCGAAAAGTTAGCTATTTTCTCAAGGAAAACATTTTCCAAAATACAAAATCCAAAATTCAAACATCACTTTCTACTCTTATTCTCAAAACAGATAAAAATGTCAACAATTGTTAGAGCTTTGGCTTTTCATTTTTAAAATTTTGAATTTAATTCGGAGTGTTTTCCCAAAAACTTAAGCTATTTATTCAAAATCTTGACTGTTAATGCAGGATTATAATTTTATTGTAATGATTTTGATTTTTTGTTGGAAAAATTTGTCTTCAACGCCGAAGCGCAGTTTCTGGCATATTTTAGATTTTTTGGAAGCCTGCAATACTTTTTTAAAATGCTTGCTTTTAATTTTTGTTTTTTTTTCACGAAATTTTTATTGTAGACTAGAAATTTTGAGATTATTTAGCAATTTTGATTTTTTTTTTAATTTTCGACCCAAATCTTCGATCGATTCGTAAATTAAGTTTACAGTTGAATTTTACAACATAATAACAGAATAACAATTCGCTTTCGTCAATAAGGGGCCGCTGATTTAAGTGCTGGCCTAAAATTTTTAGGCAACCCTCACCAAATCCAAAATCCATAATCGAAAGTCGAACTTTTTAGAACAAGTTAGAAAGACTTTGATTTAGGAAAAACCTCAAAATTCAGAAATTTGGAAAACAAGTCGCCGTTTAAAGTTTACTCTCAAAACTACCACCTTATTTTCGAGATTTTGACTTAAAACCAGAAAATTGTACGTTTATTATTTAGAATTTTCGACATTGACACTTCATCATATTTTCAAAGTTTAAGGTAAAAGTGTTGAATAAAATTAGAAATTTCACTTTTAAAGGCGTTTTAAAAAATATAAGAATTTTAAGCCTGAAGGAAAAAGAGTCAAAATTTCGAGAGAAAGAAGAGCATCATAAAAAATTTCAAGTTTAAACACAAAAACACGAAATTATTCAAGTTTAAAATGATTTTTTTTTTAGAAAAGAGGAGAAAATTGCAAAAAGAAAACAAAAGAGCAAACTCGATTGGACATTAAAGGCGACATTTTAGAAAAAAGACATCAAATATGAAGTTAAATAAAATTTTCCAAAATGGCGAAATATTGAGAAAAGAATTGTAATTTACAAAGTAGAAAACGTTTAAAGTAGAATGTATAACCTGTAATTTACAAACTAGAAAACGTTTAAAGTAGAATTTATAAGCAATATGTCTAAAGTTTGAGAGGAAGACGAAATTCATAAAAAAATATCTTTTTTCTCATTTTTTTTTTGAAAATTCCAGTTTGAAGACGAAATTTTAGAAAAAGAGCCTTTTAATCCCCTTAGTGGACGAATTTCCGAAAATCTTTTCTTGTTGCTCACCTATCGGGTGTAACAAGATCATGACATTTCATAAGTACGTCAAGTATGGCAAGTTTGAAAATACCATTTAGCAATCTAGTGTCCTTACAGGATATACTTCTTCCGGGATTTGACACTGTCAAAGAACTACTAAAAGTGTTCGACGTTTCGCCCACCATTGTAGGGGGCTTTTTCAGGAACAAAGAAAAGAAACAATAAATAAAAAGAGAAATATAAGGGAATATGCAAATATAAAAGTATGAAAAGGCCAATTTCAAAACATTAGAGCATGGTAACTCAGTGTGTCCACCATACCAATGGAGAAACTCTTCTGAGAGGAAAGAGGGAAAGGGAAATTTTATATACTATTCGTCTGCGCGATCATTCCCGAAGATTTCCGATGGTTGGTTTCCAGATGTAGGAAAGCATGAAGCCGTCGTCTTTGTTGATGTTTTTGGAAATTTTTGGATTTCAATGGCCTCGCGTATCTTCCTATTAGAGTAATTGGGAATATTGGATATAATTAAAATATTATCAGACAGAATCTTATGTCCGGTCTCATGTTGATGTTTCGCAATAGCTGACTGCGAAGATAAACCAGACCTAAGACATCGTTGGTGCTCGGATATTCGCGGCTTGAATGATCGTCTCGTTTCTCCGATGTATACTGAACGACAAGAACAAGGAACTCTGTACACACCATTAGAACAAAAGGATGAAATTTTATCTTTGGGAGATGGGAGGAGCTGTTGGATCTTTGAGGATGATGAAAAAATGGGTTTAATGTTGTGTTTTTTCAATAATTTTCCGATTTGATCGGTTACTCCGTGAACATAAGGAACAAAGACTTTAGAAGAAATTATTGAATTTTGTGAAGGACGAGGGGTAGGGTGAAGATGTCGTTTAATGACAGTTTCAATGTCGTGCGATTTGTAACCATTGTTGCGGAGGTTGAAACGAATTTTGTTCAACTCGTCCGAAAGATTTATCGGTTGTGAAATTGCTACAGCTCGTGAAACCAGTGAATTTATGACAGAACGTTTTTGGGAAGGGTGATGATGGGAGTTTGCATGCAAATAACGATTAGTATGGGTGGGTTTTCGATAAACGGAATGAGAAACGCGACCGTTTGGTGAACGGGTGACCAGTACCTCAAGAAAAGGAAGAGAACCGTTGTTTTCGATTTCCATAGTGAAACTAATGGAAGAATGTAAACTGTTTAGGTGTTTCAAAAATAAATTTAGTAAATCCTTCCAATGTGGCCATACAATAAATGTGTCATCTACATAACGAAGCCAAACCTTGGGCTTTAAATCTGCAGTTTCCAACTCAGTGTTTTCAAAAGTTTTCATGAAAATATTTGCTACGACTGAGGAACCCATTGGGGTGCCGGAGACTTGTTTATAGAAGCTGCCGTTGAAAGAAAAATAAGTCGATGTAAGGCACATTTCAGTTAAATCAGCTAGAGAATCTGCATTCCCTTTGCCTCAAAGTAATTGACGAATTATCGTCATGGAATCAGAAACTGGAACATTAGTGAATAGTGAAGTGACGTCAAAACTTACCAGTATGTCGTTGGGTCCAGGGTTAATTCGGACAATAATTCGACAAAGTGTTTAGAATTTAGGACGTGTGATGATGTGTTTCCGGTATATGACTTGAGGATGTTAGATAAACATTTCGAGACATTGTAGGTAGGTGAATTTATCGTGCTGACAATGGGCCTAAAAGGAATATTGGGTTTGTGAATTTTGGTGAGACCATAAAGACGAGGTGGTTTGGATTCTCTCGGAACAAATGTCTGAGAATGTCTTCGGGCAAATTTAAGGATTTTAGCTTGGACTTGAGTTCGCGTTCAATTTTGTTTGTTGGGTCGCGAGGAAGAGGAGTATAGGATCCGTCATTCAACAGAGCGTTGATTTTGGATATATACTCGGAATTATCCAAGGTGACAGTTGCATTACCTTTATCAGCCGAGAGACTAGTGATTGAAGAATGTTTTAGGGTTTTAAGGGCTTATCTTTCTTCTTTAGAAATCTTGGACTTTGGTGGTTTTGTTTCTTTTTTTTGTTCCTGATGGTGGGCGAAACGTCGAACACTTTTAGTAGTTCTTTGACACCGTCCAATCCCGCAAGAAGTATATCCTGTACTGACTCTGGCCGTGGAAGCCTTCGTTATCATAAATCTAGTGTCCTTTCGTGTTTCTGGCTTCAGTAGCTTCGGCTCTGCCTTGATGATTATGGGTTGTCAGTCGTTCTCAGGACTTCTTTCTTTATTATACCCACTAATATATAAATGCGAAAATGTATTTGTCTGTCTGTTTGTCCGCTTCAGTGTTGCCAGATTTTGCGCGCTTTCTTGATGGTTTACTCTTATGCTTAGGGCAGGACTCATTTTCTATGTAAAGAAATGCAAAACTTGGCAATAACAACACGACGACGGCGCCATCTAACAATGAGGGTCCAAACTTAATGTAAGCTTGCAGGTAGGATTCCTTTAGAGGAAATCTGACAGTTTGACAGCGTCATAACGCGATATGCGCAACTTCCTCTCTTCTTGGTTCCTCTAGAGCAGAGGTTCCCAACCTCGTGCCCGCGGGCACCATGGCGCCCGCGGAACGATTCGTATGTGCCCTCCACTATTCGACAGAGACAGAAGAAGTAGAGTTAGAAATGTTGGGCCTTAAGAATGATATTTTGCTAAAATCCTTAATATTAGAGGACTTTTGAAATACAGTGGACAGAGAAATATTCCCATTTTTTAAAAAAGCGGCATATAAAATTGAATCATTTTTCGGTTTGACATATTTATGCGAATCATTGTTTTCAAACATGAACTTAATAAAATCAAGATATAGATCTCGACTCACCAATGAGCATCTTTATGATTGTTTGCTAACAGGATTATCGTCATACTCTCCCAATTATGAAGCACTGGCCATTAATATGCAATGCCAAAGATCACATTGACATATTGATATTATATTTTTTATGAAATGTTTTCTTTGTATTTGTTTTTTGTTTACTTTGTTTACGTTTTGCAAATACATTTCTCCGTGTGTATGAAATTTGAATAATTTATTATTTTGAAACATTTTTGTTTATTATTTATTTACAAATTATGAATATAAGAAAATAAATTAGGGAAAATGAGAAGTTATAGAAGGAGTTTGTAGATCAAAAATAGGTGGTGCCCGCCACTCTACCGATATTTTAGAATGTGCTCTAGAGTACAAAAAGGTTGGGAACCCCTGCTCTAGAGTAATAGTTGGCAGAACTTCCGTTTTTCACGGGTTCTTCCATATTTTGGTAAATCCGTATTTGGCAAGAAATCTGCCGTATTTAGAGAGTGCAACGGTAACACAAATTTCATAAATAAGAAAGCATATTTGATCGGCAGCACCATCTATTGCAGAGACGAATAAAAATATTAAAACAAATAAATTGATCCGTAAATTCAAGAAATTTAGACTCTCTTTAATTTTGGATAGTTTTCCTGTTAAATTATGATTATTTGCTTAAATCCGCAGACGAAGTCGCGGGTAATGGCTAGTATTAGTATATAAATAACAATTCCTTATCTATTTTACTACAAATTGCGTTATCATCTTAAGATATTTGAATAATTGCAGCAAAGGAGAAAGATAACCATGTGTACATGGTCATCTCTAATGCAATGAGCATAAATAGTCGACTTTCATTGTACCACTCCACCACCATCATGTAATCTCGAAACAAAGCAAATCCTTATTCACTAATCCTTTAAATTCAGCAATGCATACCGGTACAAAGCGCAGAATATCGAGTTGGAAAGAGACGCAACGAATACACGAGCGCTCGCCGTTCGAACGCTGCGTGACCTTTTTCTCCCACCTCGCACTTGGCCAATAGCTCTATGTAGGTCAAACGGCAAGACCAATCGCCGGATCTGTTCTCGGTCACGTGGTTTTGTTGTTATCATCAGCTGTGTCCGGGCCGCTATATCGAAAACAACGCGATTCAACACACCTTCGCTCTTTCTGATCGCCGAGAGCGAGAGAGAAGGCGATATTGTGTAGCTTGTGCGCAATCAGCTGTTTAGACAGGCCGGCCGGCACACCGGCTCCGTCAGTCAGCATTCAACTGTTTACAGTGGCGTTGGCTTTGATAAATCCAGGCACACCTGATTATTATGAGTATGTGTAGTAATTGTGATTGTGGATTAATTGAATTCAAACGTAATGTAAATTTGGATTGCTTAGATTACAAAAGAAAGTGTTTGGTTAGAAGGCTTTATTCCGTGGATGAAGTTGTCTTGTGAAAATTAAATTGACTTTGAAAAAAAATCGAATTGTGTCATTAGTTTTTAATTAATTTATTAATAATGTCTACGGGTAAAAGACTTGCTAAACGTTCTATTATAGGCACAAGGGTTTGCGCTCCGGGCGAAGACGGTAAATATTACTCCGGTGTGATTCAAGCGGTGAAAACGCCGGCTAGTTACTTAGAGAACAATAACTGCATCAATTTGACCCCTTATACGAGATACACGGTCCGTTTCGATTCCAGACAAGGTAATTTGGGCAGGACCGCGTCGGAATTTTTCGAAGGTAGCTTGATAGGCCCCGGTTTTCAATCGGTGTTGGGTCTCGAATTGCAACCCGGACAAAAGTGCTTTGTTACCTATAACGGCCGGGAAGTGTCTGGAGAAGTCGTTAAACATCACTTGGAGACCGACGAAGTTATCATCACGATTCATCCAGCGGGTATCGAGGTGAGTTTTTGGAGTTGTAAATTGCGGTGCGTAATACGATCGAAAGTTTTACAACATACGGAAATAAACAATGGGAGTACGCTGTAAATTTCCGAGATAATTGGATTTACGTCAGCAGCTACTTCATTGTTTCGTCGTTGCTTGATCGCTTGACGAACGCTGTTTCGGTTTATTGAAATATATGAAACCTTTTCTTTGTTTTGCGTCATTGGATTTTTGAATAAATTTCATCTTTATGCTATTGAATTGTAAAGAGTATCTAGTTTAAGATGGTGGGGTTTATTCAACTTCTTGGCCAACTGTGATGAATGACGTTATACTCTAGTAAACTATTTTACGTATTGAATCAGTTGCCAATTTGATGATATCTCTCTTTGTATTAGATACAATATTTGAAATGACTTGTGAAGCTCTCGAAGATGTCTTTAATTGGTTTTAATCCATCTGCGTAAAACAACATTTTTCACAATAAGTTGAACAGTAAGGGTTAAAAGTGATCAGGATCTTATTTTGGAAGTTCGATGGAAGCTTTATGAGCTGCTACCAAATTCTCTTTATTAGTAAATTGGTAAACTGGTTTACCGGCAAATTGTTAAATAACTACATCCTGGAAACTTTTATCAATAAATTACAACTTTTCACTAATAAAATTTCGTGATTAAGTATGTAATCCATATTTTTTACATTCACAGTTTTCTTTTTAATATTTAAGTATTATTTAAAAACGAATGCAAATGATACATTGATGTTTTGAAAAATATCGATTTAATCTTCACAACCATCGCTTTCGAAGTTCAATAATAAATGTGTCGGTGTTTTTTCTTAACAAAATATAAACTTAACAATCAACTTCAATGAATTCTAGAAGTTGAAATCAATTTTGAACAATTGAAAATTTCACGTTTAGCTTCAGAATTTTAAACCAAAAATTGGAATTTATTAAAAAAACTCAAAGTTTAAGACTAAAGTTCCAGAAAAGGATCTTCATTTCTGGTTTAAAATCGAAATTTTCGCATTTCAAATTTAAGCTGCAGAGTTTTAGAAATAGCTGCAATAGTTTGGGATGTTTAACTTGCTACTTCTGGAATATCAGATGGGATGCAATTTATTGATTCCGCGCTAGAATCACTAATTTTAAATCTTTTCTTGTACTGCAAAGTTTAAGAACTTAAGGCACGTCAATTTGACAGTTTTTGTGGTCTAATTTTCAATTGAAAAATGACATTTGTTTCCTTAACGCACGCAGTGATTGGTCGATTTCGTATCGACCCTTATATAAGCTATGAATTATAGATATCTGTTCAATAGACTGATTTGGCCCATCCTACTTGTAACTTCTAAAGAAAACAGCGAAAATACTGGTGAAACTATGAAAAATTATATTGAAAATTTTAAAATTAATTTTTTAATAAATTTTGAATTTTTTAAGTTTCTCATAATTTTGACTTCAGCAGTCCCATTCGAGTTTTTCCAAATTTCGAATTTAAATTCAGTTTTAACTTGGTAGTGGGTCTATATTTTTACAAAAATGTTGAATTTTTCTCGAAATAATAAGGGTTTTCTTAAAAGATTTGGTTTAACCTTGAAATTTTTACACTCGAGAATTCGACAATTACTGTTGTTTGAACAAGAATATGACGTTTCATTCACACATGACTCGTAAATGTTGTAAATGCCGACATTTTTGATTTTTTTGTAAATCGTGTTTTTGATTTTGGTGGATCGTACTCACAGGCAATCGTTGTGAAAGGTGACTTTCTGGAAAAAACATTAAAGGTTCTGAAAAAACTGAACATTAAAGGTTCTGAAAAAACTGAACATTTTTATAAAATAAATTGAATTTTCTTCTTCTTCTTCTTCTTTTTCTCCATCTTCTTCTCCTCCTTCTTCTTCTTTTTCTTCGTCTTCTTCTTCGTCGTTGTCTTCTTCTTCTTCTTCTTTTTCTCCACCTTCTTCTCCTCCTTCTTCTTCTTTTTCTTCGTCTTCTTCTTCGTTGTTGTGTTCTTCTTCGTCGCCTTCTTCTTCTTCTTTCTCTTCTTCTTGGTCTTCTTTGTCGTCGTCTTCTTTTTCGTCACCTTCTTCTTCTGTTTCTTCTCCTTCTCCTTCTCTTTCTTCTTCTCCTTCTTCTACTCCTTCTTCTACTCCTTCTGCTTTTTCTTTTTCTTCCTCTTCCTCTTCCTCTTCCTCTTCTTCTTCTTCTTCTTCTTCTTCTTCTTCTTCTTCTTCTTCTTCTTCTTCTTTTTCTTCTTTTTCGAATTCAGGCATTTTAGTTTTCTTAAGAAGTGGATTGTCAGCTGACTTTCCATCTTTTCGTTGGTCTTCCTCTTAGTCTACGTTCTACTACAAGGCCCTTCGAACAACTCTGTCTTCTTTCATTGTTCTCACATGGTCATACCATTGGCGTCTTCTTTGTCTGCCTCACTTGAATTTTAATAATCAAAAACCGAATTTCGAGTTTAAATTCGAAATTTGGATAAGGTCGAATGAAAAGTCAATATTTTAAGAAAACAAGGCAACGTTTCTACGAAAAGTCTAAATTTCCTACTTTTCGTCGAAATCTGGATAAAATTAAAAAAATTGGGTTTAATTTCGGAATTTTTAGAGAAAGTCGAAATTTCCAAGAAACCTGAAAATTCATATAAAAATGAATTCTTAAAAAGTCAAATCGCCTCTCCAAATTTCGAAATTTATTATCTAAATTTTGACCTAATTTATGTTCCTTACTAAAGCATTGAACTAAACACTGTGGCTTGTGATTAAGTCCAAAGAAGGTTTCACCCCTTTACCACATCGGCAATTAAATAAATAATTACGCGATACGTATTTCGCCAGCAGAACTGGCATTTTCAAGCGTACTAATCTAAAAAGATTAGCAAAAGATGCATCGACGTCATTTGCATTAAGATTCAAATCGATATTCCGTATCGCAGACATTTTTATGGACGTTAACATCTTCAAAAAACAACTTTGAAGAAGTTAAACTTTAGCAAAAATTCGCAGTTTGTAAAAAGACGAAATTTCAAAAAAGAATCAAAATTTGAGATTCAGGACATTTTTTAAAATGTCAACATTTAAAAACAATTTAAGTTTCCTAAATTTTTGTGAAAGCCGTATACAAATTAAAAAAAAATGAAACTTTGGAAAGGAAATCAAAATTAAAAAAAAATGAAACTTTGGAAAGGAAATCAAAATTAAAAAAAAAAGCCAAAATCTTAGAAAGTAATTGAAACTTTTAATTTAAAAATTAGGAAAAAATTGAAAGATACTTAAAGAATTTCAAATTTTTGAAGAAGTCCAACTCTTGAAAGACAAAGGAATTTTTTTTTGAAAACAGTTGATTTGATTTATTTTAAAAACGATATTTTAAAAATAATTCGCAAATTTTCAAAAAGGACTAATATTTCAAAAATTTTAAAATTTTGGAAACATTGGCGAATTTAGGTGGTAACTGGGGGTTACTCCCCAGAACCCAAATTAGCACTCCTCTCCCAATATTTGAATGACATATAAAGAACAGAACAGAAAAATAAATATTGTTGTTTTTTTGAAAAAAGTTGAGATTTTTAAAAGTTGACAGTTTCAAATAAATTTCCAGTTTTAAAAATAAAAAATTGAAATTTTCAAAAAAAGTCGAAATCTTAAAAAATAACCGATACTTTTAATTCCAAAATTTGAAACAGAAAAAGGAGAGATGTTTAAAAAATTTCAAATTTTCCAAAAAGTCGAACTTTTGAAAAATAAAGGAGAAATTTTCATGATAAATTAGAATTTTCTAAAATTAAAACTTTTAAACAGACGAGGTATTGAAAAAATTCGAAATTTTTAAAAATGTGAAAATATTGGAAAATAGTCAACATAATTAAAAAAAAACTCGAAATCTCTGGAGTCTTACTAATTTAAAAAAAAGGCGAAATTTTTAAGAAAAAAAGTCGATTCGAATTTGTTTTTTATTTTAAATGATACTTTGAAAAAATTCGAACATTTTCAAAAAAAGACGATAATTTAAAAAGGTCAAAATTTTGGAAAATGCCGTAATTTTCACAAAAAAATAAAATTTTCAAAAAAAGGAATAATTAAAAAAAAAAGAGTAAGTAACATTTGTTATTTTTGTATAAGATGAAATTTTGGAAAAAAAGAGTCAAAAGCGACATTTCGAAAAAATGTCGCTTTTTTGAAAACAATCGATAGTTGTATTTTGCCTGCTGATTACAAAAAATACAAAATTTAAAAAAAGAATTTCAAAAATAGTCTAAATTTTCAAAAAAACGGAAATATTTTGAATTGAAGATAAAATAAAATTTTCAAAAAAAGTCGAAATTTACATATGAAGTCGTAGATTACTAATTAAAAAAAATACATTTTAAAAATTAACTCAAGGTTTTCAAAATGTCGAAATTTCTAAAAAGATAAAAATAGAAAAAATTAAAAATTTGAAGAAATGGCGAAATTTTCAAAAAATCTGAAGTTTTTAAATGGTCAACATTTACAAACCAATGTCGATATTTAAAAAATGTTCACATTAAAGTAGTCCAAATTTTAAAGCAAGTCGCAATTTAAAAAATAAATTGAAAGTTTGCAAAACAATTATTCGTTAATTTGAAAAAAATGACAGGTCGAAATTCAAAAAAGTTGAAATGATAAAGAATAGTCGAAATTTTCAACCAAAGTAAAGATTTTCAAAAATTCTTTAAAATTGGAACTTTCCAAAAAAGATAAAAGTTTTAAAAAAATTGAAAATTTGAAAAGTTCTAAATTAAAAAAATCGAAACATTTTAAAAATTCAAGATTATTAAAGAGGGCGAAAAAAAAAGTTGAAATTTTGCAAAAAATGGGACAGAAAAAAGTTTATCTTTCAAAGAACTCAACATTTTCAAAATAAGTAGGAAGTATTAAAAATTGTCCAAACGAATAAATTGGCGAAGAAATAAAAATAAAAATTAAAATTTTGAAAAATGAGGAAGCTACTAAAACGAGTTAAGATTTTTAAAACAAAATCGAAATCTTCGAAAAGATCTTAATTTTGACATTTGAAATTTTCAAATAATAGCGAAATTTTCAAAAAAGTTGCAATTTCAAAATAGTCAACATTTTTAAAAATGATGCAATTTCAAAAGAAATAAAAAATCGGGAACTTGGAAAAAGTTTAGCTTGCAAGAAAGTTAACATTTTGAAAATAAGTGGGGATTATCAAAAATTGTCAAAACAAATAGGCGAATAGATCAAAATTGTAGTCATTTTTTTTTCAAAAATTAAAACTTTGAAGGCAGTTGGAAATACTGAAAAAATTGAAATTTTGAAAGTCCAAAGTTGAGGATTTTAAAACAAAATCGAAATGTTTCAAAAAAAAATCTTGATTTTGGAATTCGAAAATTTCAAAAAATAGCGATATTTCTGAAAAAGTAGATACTTTTGAACATGAAATTTTGGGAAAAAGTCTTTACATTTTAAAAAAGCCCAAATTTTAAAAAGTAGTTTTAATTTTGAAATAAAATTAAATGTTAAAATCATTGTAACCTTTCATGTAACTTGACATTTCCAAAAAAATAATTGAAAGTTTGAACTAAACCAGAAATTTGTAAAAAGTCGATAATTCCGAAGTCTAATTAAAAAAAAAATCTTTCACAAATTTTACATTTTCAAAAAAAGTCAAAGTCGTTTTGTAAATAAGCAGAAAATTTCAAAAATTTGATATTTCTTCACACTACAGGGTTATGCAACTTCGCCATTAAGCCTCGTATTTCAAATTTGCCTCAGAATAAAGCATTGATAATTTCAAATTTGCAACTCATTAGTATTAATGTTTTATGGGTAAGGTAATCACTTCCTCATTATCTTTTTCGATCGCTGGGATATGGATGCAAAATTTTATGATATACTCGTGCCATTTTAATGTAAACATGTTTTTAGCGCAAATTTCGCATAAGACAATATTATCCGTAAATAGCGTGAAAATGTAAACACAACAAATGTAACTGTCCTGTGCTTTAACGTAGTTACACGTAAATAATCGAATTTATCAAAACAACGTGTTGTTTGCTATTTTTGCAACTTTTAAAACGTCATTTTCTAATTAAACAATCTATACAATTTGTTTGTTATACAAATCTAGATTCCGGTAGAAACTTCCCATCGTGCGTTATCTAACCAACAACAATTAAATAACTATAAAAATAACGTTAAGTGTAAGTGTTTTTGGATAAACTAATTCATTTGAAACTGTTAACCTAATGAGTTTATTGACTATTTAAGCTCAATAATCTAAAAACGTGTTCTTTGAAATGTTTGGAATAATCACGTTTTTCCACTAAAAGGTCAAAAACCGAAGTGTTCAAAAATTATACTGAAATCGGACTTTTCGCAGGAAATATTACATCGCGGAAAAATGATTTCGTTCTAGTGACGTCCATTTGAAGTTATTAAACAATTCCGCAATAGTGCGGTTGGTGCCCAACGGATTTTTCCGAGCCGCCTCACACGCAGAAACTGCGTAGAGAGCCACACAGATGCAAACTGGTTTTAGTTGGCCGCGATTTACTATCATCGAGATCTTGGTCCGCTGTATAATTGTGCGTTGCGTACGAAGCATGAACAGGAGGAACGAGGAACAGGAGACTTGAAAGATTGGTTGTTTTGCCGCTGGCGCATGTCCGGAAAAACCCCACTTTTGTTCTTGAACATTACATATTGCATCCTTGTGTGACGTCACTGTTATAAACAAGCCTAAAGACAAGCTACATTGCCGATATTAATAATTTGGGTTGATGTTACATTACGTACCCAGAGACAACATGTATGATGTATGGATGGTGGGATGTAAAGGCAATTATTAAGTAGATATTGATTGTCGTGTACACAAGTGGCGTAGATAGATTTTTGGTTGGGGTGGGGGTAAAGGTTTTGACTTTGTTCTGCTTTTCTTAATTTTTCCTGGTGCATTAGAGTTGCGAATCCAAAATGAACCAAAAACCGGAAAAAAGCCATTGCTTTTGTCAAAATGAAATTCGGAGTTGAACCAAGAACAAAATATCGGTTTATTGAGATTTTACGTACGTTCAAATGCGATTAACATTAATTATTTATGTACAGGTATCATCGTTTTATTAACCAAGCAGAGTTGATGTTTGCCTTTTAGCTTTTTTGTTTGAATTTCAGCTTTTGTCTTATAATTACGAGTGAAATATTAAATTTTTAGCGTTCTGTATCTTAAAAAGGAAAAATGGAACCCTCCCACTCTCGTGCCCGTCCATCTACCTCAGAGATTTTTCTTGCAAACTATTTAACTTGGGAACCCAAAATTTCGAACAGTGATGGGTCTTGATAACGCGCACATATATCGCCAATCAATGATTATAATTTTTTTAGAAAGGGGGTTAGTTTGGTGCACAGAAAAATCAAGTTTTAATTAACATATCGCATGAGGTATGATTCAGAAGGGCTACCTTTTTGGTAGTTCACCGGTAGTAATCGTAGCAAACAATTTTGCAACTTTAGATCTAAATAGCGTGACGTTAACGCCAGATGCCACCACTAATCGATTTAGTTTAGTCTGTTCACGTTCACGTGGATGCAATAATACAAATCCCCAAGCCGATTCGCAGTAGATTTTCTTAGCGGATAAAGCTGAACTGCCTATGCAATAAGATTTCTGCGATAGAGCTTTAGCCCAAGCGAAGGAGTGAAGCTGTTATGTTGCCATTACTTCAACAGCTTTCCCTAACAAGCGGAATGATGCATCAAGATTTCGTGGGATGAATAATTTCAAATGTTGATTAGGCAAAAACTGCACCGCTAGAAATCCTCATATTTCACTAGTTCATTGACAATAGTATCCTACATCTCTGTGACATCACCGCTTGGAAATTCGGATCACAAGCTTGTAGCAATCTCTCGCTCGCTTCATATACCACCTCCTTCCCAGACGCAGTCCCGTAAGGTTTGGCAATTTAACTCTGCAAACTGGGAAGAATTAAGAGATTTCTTTGCGACTTTTCCATGGCAGGAAGTCTACTTTAAGTCAGACAACCCTTTCTTAGTCGCCGAATCCAATTCGGAAACTATCCTAATTGGTATAGAAGGCTCAATTCTTCACTCCCAAAAGAAGTCTGCCTCCAGTAAATCTTGATTAAGTAAAAAATGTTCTCGTCTGTCTCCTACAAAAATCGCGCATATTGTCGTTGCCGAAATAATCCCTCACTATCGAGACTCGGACCATATTTGTAGATGCACGAAATTCTTGTAAACAGGTTATTGAAGAGACAAAAGGTGATTTCGATCCTAAAATGCGCCATAGGCTTATCAACTTCGAACGGTTCCAGATCCTTTTTTGGATTTGCAAAGTCGATTGGAAAGAATTTTACACCTTCAAATTTTCCACCTATACCCGATGAAAATAGCAATATTGCTACTACCTCCAAAGAAAAGGCTGACATGTTAACCTTAATGTTTGCTAAACATTCCAATCTTGATTCTCGAAACGCAGAACCTCCTATTCTTCCTGAGGTTGGCACTTCAATGCCCGAAGTTGTTTTCAGACAATGCACAATCAGGAAGATTCTCCTGGAGCTCGACACCTCGAAAGCTTCTGGCCTTGATGGTATTCTCGCTATTGTTCTTAAGGAAGTGCGCCCCAGAGTTGACTCCTGTCCTAAGCAAATTGTTCACACTCTCTTACAACAAAGGTGTATTCCCTAACATCTGGAAATCTGCTAGAGTTCAGCTTGACCCTAAAAAGGGAAAAAGGAATTTGGCTAACAACTATCGCCCTACATCTTTGTTACCCATTATATCTAAAGTGATGGAAAATGTTATCAACATCGAGATTCTCAAATATTTGGAGAATCATCTCCGACAGGCAATACGGTTTGAAACGTTCCACTGGCGATCTACTGGCAAATGTTATTCATATCTGTAACTCTACTATGGAAAAACATGGTGAGGGTAGGATTGTGGCATTGCATATCTCAAAGGCTTTCGACAGAGTCTGGCACCGATCTCTTCTCGCCAAATTAACATCTTATGGTCTTCCTCCCGGACTCTGTCATTTGATATCCAATTTTCTCGCTGACAGATCTCTTCAGGTCGTCGTCGATGGCATCTCATCTGAGACATTTGCGATTAACGCAGGAGCACCTCAGGGGTTTGTTATGTCTCCTACTCTATTTCTGTTACACATAAACGATCTCTTAGCTTCAACACTTCCAATCCTATATACAGCTATGCAGATGATAGTAACCTTGTATCATCTTTTTTTCTCCGACAAACCATTATCTATCGCTGCTTCAGATCGACTAAGAGAACAGCAGATACAGACGATTAATCGGGATCTCGAGATTATTCTGGAATGGGGTAAGAACAATTTGGTCGACTTCAACGGTTCAAAAACTCAGGCCGCGGTTTTCTCTAAGAAAGCATCAAGGGAAAATGCAACAAACATACGAATGGACGGTAAAATCCTTCCAATGGGATCTTATCTATCTATCCTAGGAGTGAATGTGAGCACTAACTTCTCTTGGGACGATCATGTGCGCGCCATTGCCAAATCCGCTTCTCAGAAGCTAGGCTTTCTTTTTAGAGCTAAAGTACTTCAAGTCTTTCACATCTCATCAGCTATTAACACTATACAACGCTCAAGTTAGGCCAACACTAGAATACTGTTCTCATGTTTGGAGTTCAGCCCCAAAACACACTTTAACTCTCTTGGATTCAATTCAAAGAAGAGCGATTCACCTAATTGATGACGAGAGTCTGACCGATTCTCTCGAAAGACTAGAGCACAGGCGTATGGTTGGTGACTTGTCTCTTTTCTACAAGTACTATCATGGAAGATGCTCGCAGGAACTAAAAGGATTAATCGGCCCAAGGGCAAGATTCTTGAGGCGCACTAGACAGTCGGAGGCAGCAAATTCCTGTGCGGTCCAGCTTGACACAGTGAGGACTTCTGTTTACGGATACCCTTTTTTCTATAGAACTTCCAAGTGATGGAACTTGTTACCAAAAGGAATTTTCCCCAAAAATAACAACCTATCCTTGTTTAAGAAGGCGGTTCATCGCCATCTATCCTTGTTTCCGCATCCTACTCACAGTGCTTTGAAAGCATAATGGGGTTACCCTTTGAGAGTGGATTAAACTTAAACAAAAAAAAACATAATCTAGATAATCTTTAGAAAGGTTTGGACGGAATAAATTAAAATCTCTTCGAAAACATTCTCTCGCTTATACCTCACGTGTTAAAAACCATAATTTTGACATTGAATATCTCGACTTCGGTACCGGCACAGGTAACATTGTTAGTAACATCTGACAGAAATTTAAAGAAAATTTGTAGAAAAGCAGTTGACTGGTGAATTGCCTTAAGGATTCTAAAATATTTTTTTAAATATTTTTTGATTCAATGGTCTTAATGATACAGTTCAAAATTTGCAAGAAATGACTGTTTCTCCCTGATCCTCTAGGTTTCCAAAGATAAAATTTTGATTTTAATAGAGTTAGTGGGTATTAACTCTTCAAAAAAGGCAATTCAATCAAACTACCGGCCTATCAGTCTTCTCTCGGTACTATACAAGCTCCTCTTAATCAGAATAATCACCAACCGTCTCAACAATAAGCTCAATTTCCAGCTTGTGGAACAAGCTTGATTCAGAAAGGGTTACAGCACGATCGATCATATAAACAAGAAATGCACTGTATACAATGTCCCATTCCATCTGGCATTCTTCGATTACCAAAAAGCCTTTGACTCTATAGAGATCTGGGCAATCTTGCATGGGCTGAATGCTGCAAGGATGAACTCAAGATACTCAAATCTTATCAGAAACACCCACAAACACGCCACTCTCCACATCAAAGTTGAAGAACACTTAGTCACCGGGAGGATACCCGTCAAAACAGGAGTCAGACAAGGCGACACTATTTCGCCGAAGCTGTTTACACCCGCATCAGCTATCATCTGCAGAGTACCTCTGTGAAGATGACAGCTTGGCTATCGAAAAGCTTTAGAGCAACCTTTGTTGTGTTTTTTAATCTTTTTTGGTTTCGGGGGACCAGATTTGTATTTCAATTTTTAAATTTAAAAGCGTGTAAGTGTCTCTCTGTCGATTAGTTTTTTGTCCGGCATAATCTCGGAAATTGTTAAATACATTTTAATAAAAATTTTAGGCTATTTTTCTCTAGTAAATTTCAACTGTGCTAACAGTTTTATTTGAAGTTAAGTTTACTGCTTTTTCTTCTTTTGCTTTTTCTCCGTATCTTCTTTTTCTGCTTCCCATCTTTCTTCTTCTTCGCCTCTTTGTCTTTTTTCTTCTTCGTCTCTTTGTCTTTATTCTCATTTCCCTGCTCCTGTCCCTTCTTCTTTTTCTTTTCTTCTTCCTATTCTCCTTTTACTTCTTTTTCATATTCCTCTTCGTCTTCCCCTTCCTTTTCCTTTCCTCTTCTTCTCTTTGTCCTTACTTTCATTTCCCTGCTCCCATTTCTTCTTTTTTTCTCCTCCTCCTCCTTCCATTACTTCTTCTCCTTCTACTTCTTTTTCTCCTCCTCCTCCTCATTCTATCACTTCTTGTCCTTCTACTTCTTTTTCCTCCTCTTCATATTCCTCTTCCTTTTTCTCTTACCCTTTCTCTTATTCTCTTTGTCCTTATTCTCATTTCCCTGCTTCTGTTTCTTCTCCTTCTTTTTCTCCCCCTCCTCCTCCCATTACTTCTTCTCCTTCTACTTATTTTCTTCTCCTCCTCCTCCTTCTTTTATTACTTCTTCCTCTTCTACTTTTTTCCTCCATTTCATATTCCTCTTCATGTTTCTCTTCCTTTTTCTCTTTCTCTTCCTTTTTCTCTTGCTCTTCCTCTTTGTCCTTATTCTCATTTCCCTGCTTCTGTTTCTTCTTTTTCTTTTTCTCCTCCTCCCACTCCTTCTCCCCCTATTACATCTCCTCCTTCTACTTCTTCTTCCTCCTATTCATGTTCCTCTCCCTTTTTCTCTTCCTCTTCCTCCACCTTTTCTTCTTTTTTTTCTTCTTTTGCCTCTTTTTCTTCTTCTTATTCCTTTTTCTCTTCCTCTTCTTTTTCTTCCTGCTCCTCTTCATCTTTCTCTTTTCTCTTCTTCTTGTTCTTCCTTTTCCTCTTCTTTTTCCTGTTCCTCTTACATATCTTCCGTTTCTTCTTCTGCTTCTCCCCCTTCTCCTTCCCCCCTCCCCTCTACTTTTTCCTCTTCTTCGCCTTATTCTTCTTCTTTTCAAAGGTTGATACTGCAGCTGAAATTTTGAGAAAAAAGTCGAAATATCGTTTTCCAAATATTTTAGGCAATTAAATGTATATACATTACACGAAAATGTTTACAGAAAAGTGTCGATGGAAATGTGAGAAACATAAAAAGTCTAGACGAAAGTTTGAGAAATTATAAAAAACCAAATACTAACTTCGAAATTCAAAACTTCCAGATAAATACGTTGTTTAAAGATTATTATTTATCTTGAGAGAAAGGTGGAAGTACTAGCAAATTTGAGAAGTTGACATTTTGAGAGGAGTTTGAGAATCATTAAAAATCGATTTCTAAGACAAGATCTGGATAAAATGGGTTGAATTTTGGATTTAAAAGCTGGATTTAGAGATGAAAGTTGAAATTATTAGAAAAACGATTAAATATTCTGGAAAGCAACTGCGAAATTTTGACTTCTAAACTTCCCGACTTTTTTTTTTCTTTTAAATTTAATCCACTCGCAAATTGTAACCCCATTATGCTTTCAAAGCACTGCGAGTAGGATGCGGAAACAAGGATAGATGGCGATGAACCGCCTTATTAAACGAGGATAGGTTGTAATTTTTGGGGAAAATTTCTTTCGGTAACAAGTTCCATAACTTGGAAGTTCTATAGTAAAAAGAGTCTCCGTAGGCAGAAGTCCTTAGTGTATCAAGCTGGACCGCACAGGAATTTGCTGTCGCCGACTGTCTAGTACGCCTCAAGAATCTTGCTCTTGGGGGGATCAATCGTATTATTAGTTCCTGCGAGCAACTTCCATGCAGAATTTATTGAAAAAATTGAAATTTATGCCTATGTCAAACTTTTGGGAGCGGGGTGGCAATTTTCAAAAACAAGATCTTCAGATTCAATTAGGGAAGTTTGAGAAAAATTTCGAAATTTTTAGAAAAACTCGGAAGTTACAAAATAAACCCTTAATTCGAATTTAAACTTAAACTTAAAATCGAAATTTTGGAATAAAAAGCCTGATCTTTAGGGTTTATATCCGAATTTTCAAGAAACAAGTTGACAAAATAAGTGAAAATATTTAGAAAAATTCAAAATTTCGAGTTTATAGTGAACATTTCAGGAAAAAAGTAAGAGACATAAAGCATGGATTTTGAAATAAAATGTGAAGGTCAATTAAATATTCTGTAATAAAGATTTAAATAGCGGGCACTATTTGTTAATTTTGGCATACCCAAACGCTCGTCACTCCGAGGGTGCTTTTATTTATTGGATATTGCTAGACGATCCATAATACAAGAATGATGTCCCTACAGAGACCTTTGTAACCTTAGTACCCTCGTAAATCTGTTTAAAGAGTAAAAGTTTCTCGATAACACCTATAATTAAAGTTGTTCTTAAAATATTGAGGCAGAAAAGCAGTCTGACTTTAAAAGTCGAACTTTTTCAAAATCAAGAAACTGAATTTTCGAACTTATCCGGAACTTATGAGAAGAAAATCGAGATTTCTAAAAAAGTAAACATTTCTAGAAAATATCAAAATTTTTATCAATATTATCGACAATAAAGTAAAAATTTTGATAAATAAAAATCGAAGTTTTGTTTGATGAGTTTCGAAGCTTTAGAGAGAAAAAAAAATTGTAAATTTAAATTCGGAATTTTAAGAACAAAACGCGTGTGTAAGTACTGACGAGTTCCAAAAATATGACCTTCCATCTATTGCTTATTTTTCATTTCTTCAACAAAGTCGATTATGTAAACAGTTAAAAGAACAATGGGTTAGTGAAAGAAGCAATGAAATTTTGTTATTAGGTTATTGTATTTGTAGTTGTGAACGAAAGCGCAAGTTAAACGGGGAGAAAAACAACAGAGTTCCAGTTTCTAATGCAAATATTTAATGTAATAACTTTGGTGAGTGCACGACACACTTTTAAATAGGTTATAGCCAGTGAATGTTGTGTACCCAGCATATGATTGAGAAATATTTCGCAAGCGAACGAACACAACCTGTCTTGAGGTCGATTATGTGATACCTTTCTCCCACAGTTGTTCAAAGATTTTAAATATAAATACGTAACACTCGAGTGAGCATTACATTTACTTCTATTCCACTTTTGGTCCATTATTACTGTCATTAGAATTGGCGAAATTTCATTTCCGAGATTATTCTTTCTAAAGCGCAAAATTGTACTCGATATAGAGCGTTACGGAACGAATTTTGACATGGCATGGGGAAGGACAATAGCTGATGGTCAAAAATGAGTGTCCATAAACAAATAGTTGGCAAATCCAAAGGTACATCATACGCTATGAGTGTTTTTAGAGATGGGCAGACCATCTCATGGATTCTGAAGTATTAGGGACCGGAGAGAAGTGAAGACATTAAGACTCTAACAAAGATGACAGCGAGAACTACTGAACGGAAAGTGTTTGCACCCCAAGACTCCTTTAGCAAACTAACAAGCTAACAAATTCGTATGGTAGGGTGCCGCAGGTCTTGAGAAATTAATGTTTGATACTATATTTCTTTAAAATTCCTCACAATATGAATACTGCCAAAATATCAAGAAGTCGTTAGCCACACAATATATTTAAATTGACAGGAAATACTGTCATTTCGGTTGGAACTTATTTTGAAAACATATTACACATAATCACATCCAAACAGGTTTAAAATTCCCCGGTATTATGTGAAAATCACAAAATTCCTAATAGCATTTTTAAATCATTTAGAATTTATCATGAAAACATCATTGTACACAACCACTTAAGAAAAAAGTCGAAACCAAAAACTTAATGACAAACTATCGACAATACTCATTGGTTTTATCGACAATAATCAGTAGTACCTTCACTTGTACAAAAAAAATGTCGTTACCTCTTTTTGCGTTAATATTTCTTCACTGTTAGACATATTTGCAAAAAAATATGTTTATGATTAACTTGTAATAAATTGTTAGCACAATTCGATTAAAGAAATAACCCAAAACGTCGAAGAAAGTAGACATTTTTTTAAGTTCATATATTTTGAGAGAAAAAAAAATAACTTAGCAGCCAAGCACTCCCCACCCACGACCTCTACAATTATTTTAATGTTTAATTTATATTATAATCGCTTTTCATCTTACCAATCATTTACTTAATAGATCTTCAATAAAATATGAGAAATATCTGCTATTATTGAAGCTGGGTCAATTTAGGTGGCTTTTTAAAAAAGTGCCTTTGTTACAAAGAACATTTTAAATCAATACACTTATCTCCAAGTAGCTCTATTAAATGGCAAAGGACAACATAAAACCTTGACACACACGCGCCTATTTAAAAAGTTAATCACGGGAAACCCCAAAAGATAACCTGGAAAAATTTAATACGCTTTACCGATAGCCCACATTCTAAAATTTCTTTTTTAGGGATCCTACGTACAATCGAATGCCCGTTGATGCACAATGTGAATTTTTTAACGCCTAAAAGAGCTGACGGGAGATGTTCTGGGTAAAACCTTGAATGTAGGGCGCGTAGGTCAGGCACGAGTTTGGGGCGGTTTTTGTCAATATTCTCCCAAATATAGCTCACAACCAATGCCAGGGTAGTTTTACTTTGACCTACAAAGCTGGGATGACCTAAATTTCCACTCCTGCAGAATAATGAACGTTCCTCTCATTTTGCCTGATAAAATCGTAATTTGTGATATTGCTTTTAATAATAACTGATCATTCGCCATGTTATTAACATTTTTGTGAGAAAAAACCATAAATATTTTGCATGTCAAGCTATATTAGCAGCGTTTTGTATATTTTTTTATATAAAATGGAAGACTTACAAAATTAGATTAAAATGCATATTTAAACAACTTTCACACATTTAATTTGGATGCTAATTTATTGTTATATACAATCTTGGCTTGGCTAACGTCTCAACTGGTTTCAACTTGAGACTTGACCTAATTCGCGTAGCACACATCGTCTTTCGTAAATTTTTAAATGTGGGCTTACCAGATATTCATTAACCGTGGAGAGTGTTGCACAAGGGACAATAAACTGCATTAAAACACCATCTCTTATGATAATTATAATGATATTTTGATAAGACGCGGCCCAAAGCCGTAATTTATTAAACACGGTCTCTTGCTTTAAATTTATGTGCGGCCTTCAAAACAGTTTACATAATGACCAAACATTTCATGTTATTCCAAGCAGAAGGACTACATTAACAAAAAATACATATTCTAACTCCGGAGCTCGCTACTTTTCCTTCCTAATACAATTATTCATTCAATCTTTCCATGTTTTCAAATGATTGGGACTTTGATAACACTGCTTTTGATGCTTAAGGAGCAAAAGCACCCAAGCCCAGTGCTTACAAAATCTTTTTTTGAATGACTTGCTTTAAGGTTATAGTTTTTTCATTTTGACATCTGACAAGTGTAATTTTTGGTTTCTTTTAGAAGCAAATTACGTGTAATTTTCAAAACTTCCAAGAAACCAAAGTTTACTATCAATAACTAGCAGCTAACCATAGATCTCGCTCTGCTGTTAACAAATCAACATCGCACCACAAAGAAATACTATTTCACTTTGATAATACCCATTGTTGATAATAGATGAAAAAGTATTAGAGCTTGGTTGGAAATTGATATTTGATCCACCATCTAGCCCTCTTTTGGGAGCATGATATAGAAGTTTGAAAAACTTTTTGAGTTGTAGAACTTTCAATTATCTTGACCTGAAATTCCACCAGGTGCAGTTGATAATGCTTAAAAGTGCTTTAAGAGTTTGGTCCACGAAGTCAATACCTCACATACTTACCAATGCCCATGAGATAGGGCGAAGATTTCGATTGAGAAAGTCAGCTGTTACGGAGTTTTTCCCCAGTGAAGGAAGGGTGGCTTAGTATTTATAATTTCCAAGAAATTCTTCTAAGTGCCACTATCAAGCTATGAAATAATTTCCTTCACTATCGCCGGCTAGCGTTGGGGAAAGAGCAAAAGCCTCTTCTTGTTTCAGGCTGGGAGTCGTACACCCCTGTGAGGACCCCTCGTTTGGGCCGATGTGATAATCAAGGGAGTGGAAAACTTTTCAAAAATTGCCAAGTCCGGAACTCGGGAGTGAAAATATATAAGTCCCAGATTCCGCGTAAATAGAATTAAGTTTGGTAATTGCGCGGCACGACGGCTAAAGAATACCAAAAAGGGGGCGCCAGGTGATTTTGAATCACGCAATATACCTAAGGAGACGTCGAAAAATCACCAAAAGATACTCAACCACGGAAGCTGGACAATTTACTCCTAGATGGCGTAGTTCTCGTCCTTGTTGCCACTCTCTCTGGGACCTACCTTACTGAGAGTGTTGCTATCTATGTTCTAATCTTACAATTTAGACAGACAGGAAAATACTTTCTCGAAGCAATAAAACAAAATATTTCAAAGGGCAGAATAGGTTCTAATGTACGCACGATATTTTTACAGTTTATAATGTACGCACTTAATGTACGTGTGTCTTCCACTACTTATTTATTCTGGTCTTAAACTACGGACACAATTTGTTGGAAGGAAAGTGCGCACTTTGTTCCGTACAGCTGATTACAAAAGTTGGTAACCGTTCCCTTTAATATATATTTTCCTATCTTAACGTTATCGCAAATTTTAGGTTCCTGTCTCGTTTCGGCACTAAATAGAGCGGGGGAAAATTATCAAATTATTAAGCTATCGAAATTCAGGCACTAGGGTTCAAAAGTCAGACCCGAGGATATAAATATCGGGTAAGATAACTACAAACGAGCAGGTAAAAGAAAGGCTAATTTAATTAATTTAAAACTTAGAATCCAAAAGAAAAAGAATTTAATGAGACAACTGGGAAAATTGACACAAAAAAAAACACAATCTACGTAAGTAACCGAAAATGGGCTGTATGTTCAAACAAAAATTCAAAAAGAAACGGTACTATAATTTAGGTTGTCAGCTAACAGCTGATATCTCTAGGGTTGAGACAATCCCCAAATAAGAATATAAAAAGGGGGTACTTATGTGCTTGTCATGAAGGGTCCCAGGTCGGGAGGGATGCTGAGACTTCGTGTAGCGATTGGATCGTTGACACAACTCCCTTCAATGAAGTCCTCGAAGCCCACTCCAGAAGACGATGACCACTCCTTCGGACCTCCTTGTGTCCCTTTTCAGGTCCTGCTTGACCGATCCCGTCAAGGATCCCAACCAAACAAAAAGAGCCTTGGTTATTAGTCGGCTCTGCCGCGTGCTTGGGAAGCACCTTCCTCCTTATTCCCGAAAAACCGGAACCATCTGAGGTTTTCGTCCTAACTCGGTAACACCAGGAAATACAATCGCCCCAGACGGTCCGAAGATGGGTTACATTAAATCCCTTTCCGGAAAAGCAACCAAGATGCACTTGGAATATCCCGTAACCTCACCTTGAGAAGGATGACACCCAAGTGAACGACAAGAGAGAAGATGGTCGATTTCCCCCACACCAAGACTGACAGAAGATATGCCAGCACTTATCAAACCAACCAATGTATGTTTGGTGGCCTAGCCACACGCCCTATTTCTAACGGAAATTTAAACCGTAACACAGCAACTGGTAAAATTCTAATGCACAGACCAATAGGTTTGAACATTTATCATGCTCTGGGTTTGGCTAAAGGTTCAAACCTGTTGGTCTAATCATGTTCCACTTTGACAACACCCAACTTTGATAACATATGAAAAAGTATTAGAGCTTGATTGGAAATTGATATTACATCCACCATGTAGTTCTCATTTGGGAGCATGATATAGAAGTTTGTAAAACTTTTTGAATTGTAGAACTTTCAATTATCTTGACCTGAAATTCCACCAGGTGCAGTTGATAATGCTTAAAAGTGCTTCAAGAGTCTGGTCCACGAAGTCAATACCTCACATACTTACCAATGCCCATGAGATAGGGCGAAAACGATTGAGAAAGTCAGTAACTCGTAAAATTCTAATGCACAGACCAATAGGTTTGAACATTTATCTTACTCTGGGTTTGGCTAAAGGTCCAAAATTATTGGTCTAATCATGTTCCACTTTGACAACACCCAACTTTGCTAACAGATGAAAAAGTATTAGAGCTTGATTGGAAATTGATATTACATCCACCATGTAGCCCAGATTTTGGAGCATGATATAGAAGTTTGTAAAACTTCTTGAATTGTAGAATTTTTAATTAGCTTAACCTGAAATTCCACCGGATGCAGTTGATAATGCTTCAAAGTGGTGGTGTACACGAAGTCAATGCCTCACATGCAGATGCTCATAAGATAGGGCGATTGAGAAAGTCAGTAACTCGTCTAATGCACAGATCAATAGGTTTGAAGATTTATCAAACTCTGGGTTTGGATAACAGTTCAAACCTAGTGGTCGGTGCATTAGAATCTAGTCTTCTGGTGCTTTCCGAGAGAGGAACCGCTTTGCTAAGTCTTTGTGGTACAACTTTTGGCGATTTGGCTACCTATATGGTCCATTATACATGCTCAGAGGGCTGGATTACTCTAGGCTAGGGTACATTCTATTTGCTTTAACTTGTAAGGGTTAATGGATTTTAAACGCCAATAAATTTTGAGTAAGTTACAAAACTCCACGAGGTTCAATGAACCCTATTGTCTCAAAAACGACGTCACACTTTCGACGGCATATTGTTACTGGTGTATATAGGATTTAACTGGATACACCCCTGTAATTGATACAAACGTTTTCATCATTTCGGTTTAATAACAAATTGGTTTTGGCTTCCGTTCCTGCAAAAGTAATGGTTTTTGTGGGGTTTTGGGTGAGTTTCGTGTCGATTTAACTTTTTTAAATGGTTTTTAAAATCTGGATAGGAATTAACACAAAAATCTCGATAACATAAGAAGAAATGTTAAATAAATTGAAAAAAACATAAGAAGAATTGGGACTACGTGGCACCGCAAGTTGGTTGGCGCCTGGCATACACGTCATCAAAATTTACAGAAAACATTCCAAAAGAGGTCGAAAGTCCAGAAACTCGAGCATTCGAGATAAAAATTTAAATTTAAAGTCAACCTGTAAGAAAAGTGCTAAAAATATACATATATTCAGAGAAAAACAATTGACATTTCTTGTACAAAAAAAAATCCAGAAAATGTCGAAATTTCGAAAACAATATTATTTAATAGTTTTTTGATTTTTGGCTTTGAGTTATTAGTTCATATGTCACACAATGTTGTATAAATATTCATACTTTTATGCGAATACAAACAAACACTCAAGCCGGACGTGGGAATAGAATCCACGATCTGATGGTAATTTGCCTGCGTTTGACCGACTACGCCACTACATTTAAAAAATCCCAAATTTACTCAGCCAACTTGACAGTGGTGTGCCGTGCCATTTGAGACAGGGTAGGCAAATAGATATCCGATGATTCCGATACAGACAAAAGTAAACGTTGGAGTAAATGTAATGTAGCAAAAATTATCGTGTACTTGCAGAGCAGCAAGTCGTTGCAAGAATCCTATTCGCATGTTTGAAAGTGGACTAAACTTTATGAATTATTAAACTTTTCGGTCTATGCATTTTTTTCTTTTGAAAATAATAATCTATTTTTAATTGTCATGCATTTTTTTTACGCGGTAATTTAGTGTTTATGAAGAGCAATGAAAGTTTTTGAGCCACTGTAAGCAGTTTTCACCATGATCGCATTTTCACTGCATTTTGGTCACTAACAGTCTAATAAACCAACAGTAACAGAACAGTTCAACACTATGTATACATATATTATTATTAAGACATTTGTCTTGAATCAAGCTTGGTATAAAATAGAACGAAGGAATTCGGTTTGTACTAAATAAACACTACAAAACACACACGGAACGTAGACGTTGACAACAAGACTGAAAATTGCATTATAAGTTAATATCTAGGGGATTTACCAAAATGAAAAGTTCTAATGTAATGTTCGTTCACTGTAACACAGATATCGCTGCAACTGTAACAAAGATGTCGCTGCAACATACACATCAGCATATAAAAGGTGCTGCCTTTACTTCTCCATATAAGCCCTATGGTATTGTTGTTACCTGCCTATGCTTTTGGCTTATGGGTCACCTACAGGGGAATATTGTGATGGAGTGTGACTGTTCACTGGAATATTACGAATTCGTGTTAACTTTGCAATAACCTTGAATTAATTTTAAAAGTTTGTAGAGAGAAACAAAGTATTAATAAAGCGAAATACTGTCTGCTGAAAAATTAATTTTATTTAGGAGTAAGAGTGCATTTATATTTTCAATTCTGATTTTGCTAGGGTAGGTAATGCCTTTTCGCCTTCAGTGTATGCACGCCACTGCAACTTGATGACTTTTTCATTGGAACATCGAATATTAGTTATCTGAGATTGCACATAGATAGTGAATTACTCAAAGTTATGGCTTGTTAGATTCATGTTCAAGTTTCTTTACCATCAATTAAACGTGTTTAATTAAATAGGATGTTGTTACCGCCGCTTATATGTCGGAATATAATTGGGTTATGTTATTATTCACCTGTTAGAGACACTGCAATTTTGTTTAGCTGCCGACTTTCACAACTTTCCCTCTTACTTTCACAATATATCAATTAATAAAACATTTGAAGAATGCTAGGCTGTTTCTTTAGATATTTAAAAATTTATTACATCGTCTTCCCCTTCTCTAATATTAGTTATACAATTTTTGGGTGCAGATAGTGCGTGGTGCGTCCTTAAAATCAATAACTGTAAATACATAATAGAGATATTACTCACATATGTTTAGGTATGACATCACTCACCTTGTAGCTGTTTTGTGCCAAAATTTCATTTACTCATCGTGGCGTTGTTTAATCTATTTTCAAATTACTTCCCAAGGTTGGTAGCCTACCTAATAATTATTCGGGGCCATTAGTTGATTATTTTTAACGGTTGCCGCTAAATATTGTGCAGATTAGGATTATAAGACATGCGAAACCAAGCTACTGTGTTGTACATTGGGTTAAAAGGTGTGTTGGTATTTAATTAACATCCTTTTAAACGGAATCCTAAATAATTTTGTTTCTTGGTTTTGTATGCTGAATTGATTTAAATGATTCGATTAGAGTTCCTTTATTATTTCCCCTTTAATACGAATCACGATTTTCTGATTTCTTGGCCGTCAATAAAAGAACTGGACTGGTTACAGGTCATGGTAGGTAGGCAAATGCCAGATGAGCCAAATGTTCAATAGGAGAAGCATTACAAAAATGAAGTTATTAAAAAGCCCCATCAAATGCTTATTTCATTTCTTATGATTTCTCCTCCTTGTCCTCCTCCTTCTTCTTCTTCTTCTTCTTCTTCTTCTTCTTCTTCTTCTTCTTCTTTTCGAAGACCTATTGGTCTGTTTTCCTTCGAATTTAGGCATACTGGTTCTGAGATATGGATTGCCAACTGTCTTTCCATCTTTTCTGTGGTCTTCCTCTTGGTCTACGTTCTACGTTCTACGTTCATCTCTTTGAAGATGATAGCTTGACTATCGAAACGCGTTGGAGCAACCTTTGTTGTGTTTTTTAATTTTTCTTGGTTTCAGAGGACAAGATTTGTATTTCAATTTTTGAAGAAGACCAAGGACCAGTCAGTTCCACCATAACAAATCTTGTCCCTTGAAACCAAGAAAGATTAAAGAGATTCAGAGAGAGTATCTCTTTGAAGATGATAGCTTGGTCATCGAAACGCGTTAGAACAACCTTTGTTGTGTTTTTAAATCTTTCTTGGTTTCAGGGGACAAAATTTTCAGTATTTCAGGTGACAAGATTTTCGGTATTTCAGGTTTAAAATCTTCAAAACATTTTCAGAGAAGAAATCAAAAATTTTGAGTTTTTTTTTTTCAGAAAAGAAATCAACAATTTTGAGTTTAACGTCTTTCCGAAATGTTGGTGGAACGAACTGGCCCTTGGTTATCTTCAAAAATTGAAATTCAAATTTTTTCCCCTGAAATCAAGAAAGATTAAGAGAGAAATAGAATTCTATCTCTTTGAAGATGGTAGCTTGGCTATCGAAACGCGTTAGAGCAACCTTTGTTGTGTTTTTTAATCTTTCTTGGTTTTAGGGGACAAGATTTGAATTTCAATTTTAGAAGATAACCAAGGACCAGTCCGTTCCATTAAAATTTCGGAAAGACGTTGAACTCAAAATTTTTGATGTTTTTTCTGAAAATTTTTTGAATATTTTAAACATGAAATACCAAAAATATTAAGAAACCCAGTGTTACTTTCTAAAAATGTTTTTCGAAATTTTAATATTTTTCTCAAAATATGACTTTGTACTTTCCATTGTTATACATTTTGCCTATAATTTTGACTTTATTAAATCGAAATTTCTACTTTTTCTAAAAAGATTACTTTTGTCTTAAGAAGACTTTGCCCTAAAACTTTTCGATTTTTTTTAATGTTATGTATTTTTTTCAAAATTTTCACATTAAATGGGATATTTCAACTGTTTTCGCAAAATATATTTTTAAAAAACTAATTAAAACCAAAAGCTAAACTCAAATTTTGGGAAAAAGCCAAATTTCGAAACAAAGCATTTGATTTTTTTTTTGTATTTGTCAATTTTTCTTTGTCGCCAATTTCGAATTTCTTATACAAAAGTTCAATTAGCTTGAAAATTTCGAATTTAAACTTGCGGTTTTTTCTAAAATATCGAGTCTTGACGCAAAACTTCTACAAATGTTGACTTTTTTCTTAAAATTTGAACCAATTGAATTGGGTTTTTTATCAAAATACGAGCAGATTTTAGAAAGCTCGTTTTTTATGTTTTCTTTAATTTCGATATTTTGACGTATTTCTAGAAATTTTGGGTTTAGAATTTTTTTCTGCTTCTCATATAATTTCCAAATTTTCAAAATTTGGGTAAACTTTTTCCTACAAAATTCGATTGTCATAATTTCGAGGTAACGCTGTCAAAATTTTGAAGTAACGTTGTCAACATGTGACTGAAAATTACTACTGTCGTATCGACAAGTAATTTTTTTCGAAATCTGGACTTTATACACATCAATCGCAAAATTTCGTAAGATTATTAATATGATGAATTTTTCTTCGTTTTGTTTTTTTTGCCAAACTTCTAAGTTTAAGCTTTTAATTTTTCGAAGTTCGACCTTTTTTCACTTTCTACTAAAATATTTCACTTCTTCCACAAATAACTTCTCTTTTTTTTAGAAAGTTTAAATATTTCTCGAAATTTGGACCTTCGTTTCGATCTGTTGCTTTTTTCTGAAATGTTGGAGAAAGTTTATTTTTAATTTTGACTCAATCTCGACATTTCGATTTCACTTTTCGAAAATTCAAGATAAATGTTGTAAAAACTGAAATTATAAATATAAAATTTTGAGAAAGTCAAAATCTGGAGAAAATGAATTATAAATTTCTCGAATATTTTTTTCAGTTTATTTTTGCTTATCTTCCTGAAAAATTTCAACATGTTCTCAAAATTTCAAATTTAATCTTTTAATTTTTACAGTTTGTTCTAAACTTTCGACTTTAAATCAGAAATTTCGAATTTTAAACTTAAATGTCAACTTTTTAGAAAAAATTTGACTCTTTAGATTTCTTTTTCTTTTTTTCTCCTAAAATTTCGTATGATGTAGATTCGCTTTCAATGACTTTAAATATTATTTTCCAGAATTCATACTTTCGCTTTATATTACCCAAGTTTCCTAACATTTCGATTTTCTCGATATTTTTACATTTATTTTTTAAACTCCTCATCTTCCTTTCGCAAAATTTTACCTTTTCTAAATTCCAAGTTTTGGCGAAAAATTTGATTCTAAATACGAAATTTTTAAAACATTTTTTTTAAATCAATTAAAATAATCCAAATGATTAAAAATATAATTAGTCAGCTCAAAGAGGCTTCGCATTTCGACCAGTTTTCCTTCTTCCCTCTTTTCTTTTCCGCTAACCGCCAAACTATAATATTTCATTTTCACAATTTGGCCCCTTATCCTTTGATTATTCCTAAGGTAACATTTGTTTACATTTGTGATTTCCAGATAGAACACATCCTGCTCTTTACTTGTGAATATCTGAAGAGTGCTAAAAAGTAATGAGGCTACATTCAGTTTTGGGATACCGTAGATTAACCTAGTTTTTTTATTAGGACACTGCAGTAGTTAGTGTAATAATTCCCAAGTATTTATTATTTGTTCATAATTTGAAAACTAAGATTTAAATTTTTTTATTTTTAAGTGTTGTTTAACCTAATCTGTTTAAAACTATTGTTTGTAACGTAAGTGATCACAACACTACGTATGCGGATTTTATTTTTATTTGCAGAACAAGATTTACCCAAATATAATGCCATAATAATTTCAGAGATAATAAACTAAATTTAGTGTTGAGTTTAATTAACGATATCCATCCATATCTTCTTTCAGGGATAACTGAAAATTTTAATAATAAAAAAGAACTAAGCATATTACAAAATAATCTTCAGATTTTCATATCTTCAGACTGTTTCATTATGTCACTAATTTTAACCACGTGTTCCGAAGATTTAAAGACAGAAGATTAAAAAAATTATCGAGGTGCCCACAAATCCTTTTAATAGAGCGCTTTTGGTTCGCAGCAAATTCTCTTCAATAAACAGCAGCAGCAAAAAGCAGTAAATAGTTTACAGCTTCATAGGTCAACAGTCCCATGTTACCGCATGTAGTTGATAAGATGGACTGGCGAGGGAGATTATCACTAATTAATCAGCAACAAATTTTTACGTATCATTTTGATGCATGTAACTATTTGTTTCATCATATATTAGAAACGAATATGAAAATAATTGCATCTATTTTATATTTTGGCTTCCTTAATCAACCGGGCTGACGAAAAATAAAACAGGTAAGCTAAAAAGTAAATGATTTAAAAAGTATACGAAAATTGGTCCGACAAAAATTAAGTCAGAGATTCTAGAAAATTAAATAATTACACATCGACAAAATTAATGTTCAATGTTCAAACAGCAATTTAATTTAATTTCGAAATATATCTAACATTTGTTTGCAGTTAGGTTTTTATTTATGAAACATGTGCCAGTGACAAAATTCCTAGTAGAACCCAAACATTAACATTTTTCTGGGTAGTTAGTCGCGCTCACAGAAATATTCAAGTGCCTATTTTTTATAAACTATTTGAGAATTATGGCGTCTGCGAAGAAAAATGACCATGGTCTCTAGCATTGGTCTATAAGCAATACGTGGTTTAAAATATTTTTTTCAGTATCACCCATTTCTCTCATAGATTCACAAAGCTAAGAACGTTTGCAACGATCGTGTGAAATATCTCTCGAAAATTAGCCACTTCATAACACATGCACCTATTTCTTTTCAAAATATTCTGCGCTGTTTGCGATTTCATATTAACTTTCTTCTGCAATTCGTTAACGCTATCGATCGATTTTCAGGCGAAAAATAAACCCATCCAACCATCGAGGATCTCGAAAATGATGTCGGTGTTTTCGTTTTTCAGGTACAATCTGAATAAGGTTTTTTGTTGCTCTCAATTCCCATTTGCAAGTTGCGGAGCAGCTGTCATATTATCTAGCGATGTCAAAATCGTTTGAAGTCAGTTGCAGCCGCCTGAAAAATGCTATGTGATTTTTTTTATTTTAGCTTTAATATACATATCTTAATAATGCACGTATTCGTATCATATTCATTTTTCTCTCCCTTCTCTTAAAATTAATGACAATTTGACTGAGACATCCTGTATAACATACATTTAATATACTATTGGCCCACAATTGTTATACTGATAAAAAATTACTATTATATTAAACAAATATTGAAAATATTATAAAAACTTAATGAGAATCTGTTTTTTATGTCAAATTAACTTTCTAAAGTCCTTACTGCAAATTCTCTTACTAAAAAACTTTTTTATTATGAAAAGTTTATACAACTTGTGAAAGAAAACGTTAATGTCCTCAATAAGAAAACAAATGTAAAACGTGACGAATCTAAAAGCCGGTGTAGCGATGCCCAAGCAAATTCACCGTTATGCAGACATAAATGCAATTTAAAATTCAATAAGTGTCCGATGCAGTTAATGTAACAGACACTGGACATTATTTGTCCGATTGTTTATTAGCATTTATAAATCCTGTCTAGGCATTACAAGTCATTGATTGCTAAACGGGATTGTGAGAAAACCTCAATTCAATGATGCTGCTTTGGATAATAATTTATTGGGAATAATAAATATGGATACAAATGTGTGTATTTATTGAAAAATAAAAATGACACGCTTAGCACACTTATCAAAGTAGTTAATAAAAAATTTATAATTTTATCGCAGCATTATATACCCCAATTTACCATAATATATTAGACTAAAAACTTATAAAATTGGTATCTGTTGTGGTTCAGATTTGACCACTTGTGTCAGCAGTTAACGAAATCCAACTTGTTTTTCATATAATTAAATGTTATTAACCTATATGCAAATTCTCAATTCTTACCCAACTCTATGAGAAAATGAATGAGAGTAAGAAAATTTGGACTCCTTTTTGAAAATTTCTACTTTTACTGAAACTTTCGACTGAGAGAAATTTCGAATAATTTAGAATTTCGACTTTTTTTTGGCAAATTTAGATATTTTTTTTTCTAGAAGTTTTTCTCAAAATTGAGAAGTTTTTTTGTAAATTCGATTTTTTTGAAGAATTCGACTTTTTGTTAAAAAAATGATTTTTTTTAAATTTCGACAATTTTTTCAAAATGCACACTTTTTTAATTTCAATTATTTGTTGAAAATGTTGGTTATTTTTAAAATATCAACATACTAATCTTTTTTTAAAAATCATTTTTTCTGTAGTTTTTGACTTTTTAAAAAAATTTCGACCACAATTGAATATTTCATTTTTTTTAATGTCTATCATTTTTAAATATATATTTCGCCTTTTTTAAAAGTTTCAATTTTTTTGAACATTTCCGCTTTTATCAAAACTTTGACCTTAAATTCGATTTTTTAAATTCTAATTTTTTTGAAGAATTCCACTTTTCTTTTGAACATCTTCACCTTTTTCAAAATTTCGAATTTTTTCCAATCTTTCGATTTCAAAATTGCTACTTTTCTTAAAATTCTGCTTCAAAATTTAGACTTTTTTTTTTCAATATTTCGATTTCCAGAAATTTTCAATATTTTGATAATTTTGACTTTCGAAATTTCGACTTCTCACAAATTTTAACTGTATTGAAAATTTTGATAATTTTTGAAAATTTTGACTTTTTACGAAAACTTTTTTGAGTATTTGAATACTTTTAAAATCTTGACTTTTTGAAAATTTCAGTTTCTTAAATCAAAATTGCGACTTTATTAAAAATAATTGGACCTTTTTCAAAATCTTGATTCGTTTTTTGGAAATTGCTACTTTAATTGAAGAATTCGATTTTTCTGTAATTTCAATACTTCAAAATTTCCAGATCTTTAAGAATTTCTACCTTTTCTAGACGTATTGAATTATTTTGAAAATTTCGACTCTTAAATTTTGTAGGTACTTTGTCCAAACTTTGCAATTTTCGAAATTTTTACTTTATTTTTCGACTTTTTCTTTTTTTATAAGAGCGAACTTTGTGAAAAATTTAGACCATTTGAAAATTTTGTAAGATTTGGGCTTATTTTGAAAATTGCGTTTTTTCAAAATTTTTACTTTTTAAAAATTTCACGCTTTTTCAAAATTTTGGATATTTTTGAAATTAGACCTGTTAAAATTTTATCACTACTTTTTTAAAAATTTCGACATTTTATTTAAAAATGTTGACTTCGTGAAATTTCACCAATTTTGTAAAATCCATTTTTTTTTTAAAAATTGACTTTTGTAAAAAGATGTTTTTTTTTAATCCCACTATTTATTTTAAATTTCGACATTTTGAAAATTTAAACTGTTTTTGGAAACATCGACTTTTTGACAATTTTACGTTATATTGAAAATTTAGGACTTTTTAAAAAGTTCTTTCAATCTTTTTCTCAATATTTTAACTTTTCCTCCAAATTTTGACTTTTTCTGGTAATTTTGACTTTTTTTTTTTGGAAAAACCCTTTCGTTTTTCGAAATGTCAGGGTTTTATAAGAGTTTAAACTCTTTTAAAAGTTTATTCTTTATTCTTTTAAAAGTGTCGAATTTTCAAAATTTGGACTTTCTTTTTCAAGATTTTGATTTTATCTCGCACTATTTATTTACTTAAAATTTTAGACTTCTTCAAAACGTAAATTTTTTGAAGGTTTCAATATTTTTTTCAAAAATTCCATTTTTTTTTGAAAATTTCTTTTTTTTAACTTGAAACAAGTTTGAAAATTTAAACCTGAGAAAAATATCAGAAAAAGTCAAAATCGTTCCTGGTATTGAAAAAAAAGTGGAACTTTTTTCAAAACAGGTTTAAATTTTCAAACATGTTTCAAGTTAAAAAAAAACGAAATTTTCAAAAAAGATGAAATTTTTGAAAAAAATATTTAAACCTTCAAAAAATTTACGTTTTGAAAAAGTCTATATTTTAAGTAAATTATTTTGACAATTTCGATGTCTCTTCAAAATTTAGAACTTATAAAAAATGTTCTTTTTAAAAGTCAAAATTTTTTAAATCCAATAATGTTCAGAGAAAAAATATCAGGAAAAGTCAAAATCTTGAGAAAAAAAATGCGACTTCTTTTTTCAAGATTTTGACTTTTCCTGATATTTTTTCTCTGAACATTGTTGGTTTTAGAAAATTTTGACTCTTAAAATATTTGGACTTATTTTGACCATTTCGATGTCTCTTCAAAATTTAGAACTTATAAAAAAATTTCTTTTTATCTGAAAATGTCAATCTTTCTTTTTTAATTTGACTTCGTGATTTCGTCATTTTTGTAATTTTGACCTTGAAATAATTTAGCTTTTGTAAAAAATCCATTTTGTTAAACAATTTCACTTGTTTTAATTTCGACTTTTTTGAAAATGTCTTTCGTTGAAAATGTCAAGTTATTTTGAAAATATCGATTTTTTTTCAAAATCTAATACTTTTCCCTAGATTTAAAATTTTACTGGAATTTTTGATTATCTTTTTTTTTCAAAGCGTAGATTTATTTTTTGAATTATCAATATATTTTAATAAATTAAAAATTCCTACATTTTTAAATTTTGGTCTTTTTAAAAAACTGAGCTCGAGTTTTTATTAAGATTTTCAGGTCTTCAAGACTGACTTCTTTTCAAGATTTTTACTTTTTATGAAACATTTTAATTTTTTTTAAATTTTTGAATTTTCAAAATGTAAGTAAATCTTTTTAGAAATGACAGTATTTTTTATTCAAGATTTTTACTTTTTTTGGAACATTTTATAAAATTAAATCTATTTCGAAATTTCAGTATTTTTTTGAAAAATGCCACCTCTTTCGAAAATTTCAACATTTTTGAAGTTTCGAACTTTTTTTGAAAATCTCGACTTCAGAAATTTCCGAATTTTTTAAAATGTCGATTTTTTTTTCAAGTTCTTGATTGTGCCTAAAACTTTTTCTTTTTTTTAAAATTACGACTTTTCTGAAGAGTTTGGCATTTTTGATAATCTACAGTGTACACTTTTCAATATTTCGCCCTTTTTCAAAACTTTTAATTTTTATTTTTGAAAATTTCGGTTCTCTCTCTCCTCTCTCATATCTCCTCTCTCCTCTCTTCTCTCTTCTCTCTTCTCTCTCTCTCTTCTCTCTTCTCTCTTCTCTCTTCTCTCTTCTCTCTTCTCTCTTCTCTCTTCTCTCTTCTCTCTCCTCTCTTCTCTCTTCTCTCTCTCTTCTCTCTTCTCTCTTCTCTCTTTCTCTCTTCTCTCTCTCTCTCTTCTCTCTTCTCTCTTCTCTCTTCTCTCTTCTCTCTTCTCTCTTCTCTCTTCTCTCTTCTCTCTTCTCTCTTCTCTCTTCTCTCTTCTCTCTTCTCTCTTCTCTCTTCTCCCTTCTCTTTTCTCTTCTCTCTTCTCTCTTTTCTGTCTTCTCTCTTCCTCTCTTCTATTTTCTCTCTTATATCTTCTATCTTCTCTCTTTTATCTTCTCTCATCTCTCTTTCTCTCTTCTCAATTTTCTTTTCTGTCTTCTCACTCCTCTCTCATATCTCCTCTCTCCTCTCTTCTCTCTTCTCTCTTCTCTCTTCTCTCTTCTCTCTTCTCTCTTCTCTCTTCTCTCTTCTCTCTTCTCTCTTCTCTCTTCTCTCTTCTCTCTTCTCTCTTCTCTCTTCTCTCTTCTCTCTTCTCTCTTCTCTCTTCTCTCTTCTCTCTTCTCTCTTCTCTCTTCTCTCTTTCTCTTTTCTCTCTTTCTCTTTTCTCTTCTCTCTCCCCTCTCCTCTCTCCTTTCTCCTTTCTCCTCTCTTCTCTCTTCTCTCTTCTCTCTTCTCTCTTCTCTCTTCTCTCTTCTCTCTTCTCTCTTCTCTCTTCTCTCTTCTCTCTTCTCTCTTCTCTCTTCTCTCTTCTCTCTTCTCTCTTCTCTCTTCTCTCTTCTCTCTCTCTTCTCTCTTCTCTCTTCTCTCTTCTCTCTTCTCTCTTTTCTCTTCTCTCTTCTCTCTCTCTCTCTCTTTCTCCTGTACTCTTCCGCTTTGTCTGTACCCAAATTATGTTTTATTTCTCCAGATTGCAATGAAAACGTGTTACGATATACAGTTGCATCTCAGCTATCGTATTATATGGTCAAATTATTTTAATTAAGAAATTTAAAGAAATGGGGATGTTTATGCATTAAAAAGGTATTGAACCATAGATGTGTCAAAGAATGTATGTTGCTTTTGAGGAAGGTAAAATGAAGTTAATTTACAGATAAAATTGTTAAAGATAAACACATATTAATTATTTGAATCGCCTTATTAACGTGCAAGATATCGCGAAAAAGAAGCAACATCAACTTTGTTGGAATGAAGGAAAAGAGAAACTCTTTCTCCGATAAAGTTGATATTAACTGATTTAACCCTTACTAATGTAGTGAAAACTTTGGAGACTGTATGTGAAGTAACTTTTTCTGTCGATTCCACGGGTTAGCTTTTAGATCATTCACCTGCAATATGTAATCTAAACTGAAGTGTAATTTTTTGTTGATGTGAAATAAACTATTCTAATTCATCCAGCGTCAATAATTCAAAACACATAGTAATTATAACACTCAGTGTTACTCCACATAATTAGAAAGATCGAGTCCAGCTTAGGAGTGGAAATGTGAAGCATAACGAATTATTATCCATAATGAAATTTTTTTAGAATTAATTTCTCATCATCATCTTTGGTTCTAATGACTAGAGAACTGAAAGTCGAATTAATCATTTAAATGTCCAAAAAACACGGAAGACAGTTATCTCGGTCCTTCGAGCTATGGTGCCGTGGTGACCATTAAATAAAATGAGCTATAATTTCATAAAATAGTAATAATACGCCTTGTTGATCAGCTGTGTGGAATATATTCCTCTGCGTTCCGTAATGTAGAATGTTTACAGTGCTGCTCGGATATGGTAATTATTTCCTAGAGGTATGGACAGATTATTACTTTGAAGTCCTTGAGTGAATGTTAGTCGATTAAGGGGGACTTTTTAAAAGGCGACTTCATTAGCGGAGAATATTCTAATAGGTGCACAGTGCGGAAGCGAAGTTGTAAAAGTAAAAAAAAACTCACTTGTGAAAGAACAATTACAATTATTTCACTGCTAATATAGTTTACCGGTTACGGTTGTCAAAAATTTTTAACGTACCATTCATGAGGATAGATGAGTTGGAATTGCATATCTAATGGATGTTAGATGTAGGCATTGTCAAGCAACTTTCTTAAGTCATACAGAACAGTCGAATAATAGTCTTTTGTAGTTTAGGGAGAAACTGTATCTATTATGGAGACTTTTTTTCTATGGAATCTTGTAGTGTGGAGTGATTTTAGTATGCAGGCGCAATTCCAGGTTTTTCTCCAAGCTCGACAATCGAATGTTCTGAAAACTGTGGTGTGATAAATATATGCGAACCAGCTTTAAGGGATTCATACATTAATTCGATGTATTTCTTTTGGTGGAACGGACTGGTCCTTGGTTATCTTTAAAAATTAAAATACAAATCTTGTCGCCTGAAACCAATTCTTTCTTGGTTTCAGGCGACAAGCTTTGTATTTTAATTTTCGATGTATTTCGTTCAGTTTATTTGTTAAAGTGTTTAAATTCGAGCTATTTTTTTAATCCACTGGCAACATGTAACAACATTTATTTAATAAAATAAAGTTTGACGTCAAAACCGTTTTGGTTAACTGTACAATATGATGAAAGAATAAAGCACTTTTTTTGACATGATCTGATTTTTGCAGCATTGATATTATCGGTATTGATGGATCATGGATTAATGAACCAAAAAGTATTTAAATAATTAAAAAATTACTTTTACAAGCATTGTATCAGAAAATGCAGTTTAAAAAAATGTTATAATATACAGCTAATGCAGCAAGTTCCATTGAAAAATCAAAAGTTTGGCGAAACTGAAGGTAGACGACTACCATTTTATGACAAAAATTGACGTTTCATCAAACGAATGAACATAGCAAGTTTACAGTTGTTATCTTCATAAATAAATCAAAATATAGGGGGCGAACCACGAGTCCATTACTTAGGATGTATGGCACATATGGTACACTTAAAATTTCTTTCGTTTTAAAGTTACAACTTTATAAGCACTATTGCAGAAAAGCTGGCAAAAGCTGGTGGTATAATATCAAAAATGATTTCAACCTTTTGTCCTAGATTTTGCAGCACATTAAAAACAAATATCGAAATTACAATAATTTAATTTAATGACATTATAGTTTTTTATGTGGTTAAACACAATAACAAATAAAAACGCCTTAGAAAGTTGATTTAGGTAAATATGTTACCAATACAATACAATAACCATAATTGTAATTCATTATGTTATTATCTAACGGTGACGTGAATTGCCGGGAACAATCGAAAGTTAAGCTTGGATATCACAGATTACATGCATTTAGAATTTACTCAACTTTAAGCAACTATTATTTTAATTCTTACCTGTAAGTTGTGGCTACATTTCCATAAGCATGAGGTTTTTAACACCTAAAAATCTCAACAGATCTTCTAACTAAGTTTCCTTTTTTTAAATCACTGATAAAGTAAAGTACAGTGACAGGAAACCCTTTTAAAACATATTTTGCCTTTAAAAAGTAATAAATCTTTTTATCCTGTTTTGATTCAGAATCCAGAATTTCAAAATTCAAATTTCGAGATTATCGAAATGTTAGAAAAAGATTAAAAATTTTTAGTCTAAATCTAGTTTATCCAAATTTATTTTAAAGCCGTCCAGATTTGCAAAATTCAAGTTAAATTTTGAATATTATTTTTTTCAATGTTCGATTTCGTTTGGACTATTTTATATTTTGAATTTTTTTCTTTAAATTTGGATCTTGACCCAAAATTTCGAATTAAAATTCTAAATCAAAAAAATTACAATATAATCACAAAATGGAACTTATTTCTTGCTGAGATTATCTTTGAATCTTCAACATTTAAAGAAAATCGAAATTAAAAAAAAATTACATTTATTTTTCGACAGTCGAGATTTTTAAAAAGGCCAAATTATCAAAAAGTCGAAAATTTTAAGTCAATATTTTAAAAAAGTTGAAATTTCCACAAAAAGTTAAAATTTCGAAAAAATTGTCATTTTTTAAAAATAGTCAAAATGTTGGGAAAAAATCTAAATTGTAAAAAACCGAATTTTCAAAAAATCAAAATTTTCCACATAATTATTCGAGAAACATTGAAAATTTTTAAAAAATTGTTAAAAAAATAAATTTAAATTTTAATAATATGTTAATTTATTTTTCGACATAGTCGAGATTTTCAAATAGTCCAGATTATTAAAAAGTCGGAATTATTCAATTCAATATTTCAGAAAAATCGAAATTTCCACAAAGAGTTGAGATCTCGAAAAAAATTGACATTTTTGTTAAAAAATAGTCAACATTTTACGAAAAAGATCTAAATTGCAAGAAAAACTAAATTTTTAGAAAAGTCGAAATTTTCAATATAATTAATTATTCAAGAACCGTTAACATTTTTTTAAACAAGTCTAAATTTTCCAAAAAAAATTCCAATCAAAAAAGTAGACATTATGAGAAAATAATCAAATTTTGAAGAAAAGTCGAAATGTTTAATTATGAAAGCTCGACGTTTTGAAAAGTTAATATGTCGAAATGTCTAAATTATAGAAAAAGTCGAAATTTTCAATGCCAAATGGGACAAAAGATCGAAATTTTTGACAAAAAGTCTAATTTTTCGAAAGAAAGCCTAATTTTCAAAAAAAAGAAATGTTTAAATCAATATTTTCAAAAATAATACAAATTTCCAGAAAAAGGCGAATTTTAGAAAAAAATTAATATTTTAAAAAAATATCACGAAAAAAAGTAGATTTTAGAAAAAAATTAAATTTTCAAAAATGATTTTTAGCATAAGTAGAAATGTTGAACAAAAATGTTAAGTTTATTAAAAAAGTCAAGATATTTCAAACTATATTGAAATGTTAGTCAAAATTTTCGACCGGAATTCCAAAAAAAGCCGAGAAATTTTGGATAGTTTCAATTTTTTGGTTTTAATTTTCAAAAAAGTCGAGATTTTTAGTAAAAAGGTTTTAAAAATGTTTGTATATTTTTGAGAAAAAGTTGATATTTTGAAGATTCTTGATTTTTTTTCAAATAAATACAACAAAGAGTAATATTTCAAAAAAAAAGTTTTAATTCACAAAAAGTCGAATTTAAAGAAAAAATCGAAATTTAAAAAAAGTCAATATTTTGAAAAAAGTACAAATATTCAATCAGAATTTCAACAAAAGGCCAAAGTTTTGAAAAAGTGTCAATTTTGTTATGTGGATTTGCAAAAAAGTCAAAATTTTTTTAAAAAACTTAAAAATTTTAAAGCATTGGAAATGTTCAGAAAAAAGTATTTTTGTGATTTTTTGAGAAATAGTTAACATTTTCAAAAAATTCGAATTTTTCATAAAAATTCTAATTTTCTGCAGAAATCGAACTTAAAAAAGTCGAAATTTACAAAAAAGTCGAAATTTTGACATACAAGTCGAAAAATTTGGTAAAATCACAATTTTGAAAAGTATACCCTTTTTTTAAATTCGTTAGGTTTCTTTTTAAAAAGGTTGAAATTTTCAATACAGTAAATTGGAATTTCGGACAAAGTCAAAAATTTTGAAAAAAAAAATAGTTCATTTTTGAGATGTTGCCGTATTAAGAAAAAACATGACATTTAATTTTAAAAAATGGTGAAATATTGAAAAGGTAAAGATTTTTGAAAAAGTTAACATTTCGAAAAAAAGGTTAAAATTTTAAGAAAAAAGTCAAAGTTTTAAAAGGAATTTTAAAAGTGGTTTTGAAATGTTTAAATTTTCAAAAGAGTCGAAGTTTTTAATAATAATTTCAAATTTAAAAAGTTAAATTATTAAAAAATTATTTCATGGTGGACTGTTATTGCTCGGAAATATTCTGTTTATTAATTTAACTTTCATTAATAAAAATCGAAATATTTCCAAACTGGGTCGCAAAAATATTAAATAAAATTAATAAATACTCAAAAAAAAAAAATTTAAAAGCATTCGACAATTACAAAAGCAATTTTGAAAAAATCTACATTTTCAATAAAATGTTCAGTGTTTGTTACTCTACAGACACAATTGGTAAATTTCGATCATAAGCGTTACTAATATCAGTAAATAGTGGTCGCAGCTGTTATGTGAAAAAAAAGGCTTTAAAATAAAATGAATATGGATATTTTACTGTGTAAGGGAAGCTCTGCTTCCCTAGCTTCCATGAAGAACACGCCACTGGTATAGTAATAATAATAATTTCTCTTCATCTAAGTTAATAATGTATGTAGTTCAGAAGTGGGAAGTGCAGTTCTTCGTTAACAGGGGCTCCCATTGATTACCTTTTTTAATATTTTAGAATTTTTATATAACTCTTCTTAAAAGTTTAAGGTATTAATTTAAAAAAGTCTATAACAACAATTTTTCATAAAATTAAAACCACGATTTAAGAAAAAAAAATCCACATTTACAATTCCATTACATTTCCAAATTTACAGACAAAAAAATTTAGTTTAAACTCGCAGTTTCGCTTTATTTTAGAAATAGGATGAATTGGCAATTAAAACAAAACCCAAATTTTACAAGAAAGTGGGATTTTTTGAAAATAATTTAAAAAATTAAAATCGCAGGGAATTTGAAATCAATAAGTGGAATATGCCTAAGGGATATAGGCTAGGTTTAAGGGATATAAATTCCCAAAATTTTAAGAAACATTCAAACGGCCGTATTTCAAAAAAAATGGCCATAGAAAAAAATTAAGAGAGAGCAAATAAAAGCTCAAAGTTGTTAGGTTTTTGATCTTGAATTCATCAATTTTTAGCATCAGTATTTTTTGAGTTTAATTTAGAAAATCATTGGCCAAAAATGGTTCCAAAGATTTTTTTTAATTTTAAAACAGTCCACGGATTTCAGTAATTTTTTCTAGTAATCCCATCATATAAATTTGCTATAGAATTCTATCCTTTTGAATTTGACTGATCTCCAAATCCTGGAACGTTGATTTTACGTTGAGTTATCTTAAAAACAAAGCAAATTATTTTTGACTTTAATAATCGATAACTTTTTTTTTTAATCCATTCGCAAAAGGCAACTCCATTATGCCTTCAAAGCACTGCGAGCAAATGGCCTTCTTAAACAAGAATAGGGTGTAATTTTTGGGGAAAATTCCTTTCAGTAACGAGTTCCATAGCTTGGAAGTTCTGTAGAAAAAAGAGTCTCCGTAGACACAGGTCCTCACTGTGTCAAGCTGGACTGCAAGGAATTTGCTGTCCTCGATTGCCTTGTATGCTTCTAAAATCTTGTCCTTGGGGGAAAATAATGATTGTACAAAAAATGCAAGTAGGATTTCGACAACAGCAAACAATTGGCTACAAGTTCCAGCTATTAATTACATTTACATTACATTTTTTTGATGAAAAAAAAATAGTATAAGAAAGTTGATTAAAAAAGTATTAAAAATTGCATAATTAGAGATATTTGCTTATCTTGGTATATCTTTGCAAATTATTTTAAATTTTAATTAAATCATTTAAATATTATTTAAATAAATTAATTAAATTTAATTAAATTTTTGTAATTTCAAAATATTGACTATTTTTTCAACTATAAACGATCCCAAACAAACCCTGACAATTTTAAAGCGCTGCAATTTTTTTTTATTACGGAATTGAGGTTAAAAATATGAGTTACAAGAACCCTTTTACATGGCTTTTTTGTATAAAAAACTAGGAGAATTGTGGTCAAAAATGTCTGACCCAAGAATCCTTTCCCTTGGTTTTTTTGTTAAAAAAATGATAAATAATAATTTGCACTTTTTCATTTTGCAAAGAAAGTTTTGTTTTCCTAGCTTCCATGAAAGACACGCAACTGGATAGAGTTAAAAATCTATCAAAGAATATACATCTACTAAATATCTATTGCATAAATCTCCAAGTCTGACTGATGGACAACGCACAGCTCAAATCGGTGGATCTAAGAGCATGAAATTTCATACAGGTGTTCTCCATAATACGTAGGTGAGCATTAGAGAGAAGATTTTTCAAAATTCAGCTTCTAAGGTGGTAAAATGGGCCTTAAAAACCTTTTGTATTTAAAGTTGGCTACAAGTATTGAGAGGGGATGTCTTTCCTTGCTGAATGTGCCTTCACACGAATTTATTCAAATTTTTTCACATTTTTGACATTATTTTGTTATTTTTTAAAATTTCGACTTGAGAGTTCAACTTTTTTGCAAATCTGAGTGTTTTTAAATCCTACTTTTTAAAAACATTTCGAATCTTTTTGAAAGTTTGAATTTTTTTGAAAGTTTCGACATTTGGAAACATTAACTCACATGGAATGCTTGTTTTTGTTTAATTTGGCTTTTTTTTTAAATTTCGGTTATTCCTCAAAATTTTGATTTTCCGAAAATAACGATCTTTTTTTTAAAGACTGATTTCGACTTTTGTTAAAAATCTTGACTTGCTTGAACATTTCGACTATATATTTGGAAAATCTCGCATTTTTAATTTCCCATTTTTTAAGCTCCATTCCAAGTTTTAACTTTTGTAAAACTATACTCTTTCACAATTTCACCTCTTTTTAATATATTAATTTATTTTCGAATTCTTTCAAAAAGGTTGACATGAAATTTAAATCTTTTTCAAAATTTCGATTTTTTTTTAAATTTTAATTTTGATTATAAATCTAATTATGTTAAAATGTTGTTTTTTTGAAAATTAGTGCATGTTTTGCTATTTCGTTGTCATCAATTTTAACATTTAAATTTTACATCCGAAATTTTGGTTTTAATTTGGCATGTTTAAATCTAATTATTGAGACATTTTTTTACACATTTCGAAAGTTTCTTCTCGAAATTTCGACATCATTCCCAAATTTGGTCTTTGAATTCAAAATTTCGAGAAATAATTTTGTGGAAATTTAATTTTTTTGAATTAAAGCTAAAATTTTGTTCTTTTTTTTCAAACTTCTTATTTATATTTTAAAGTCGAACAGTCTTCCAACTTTCGATTATTCTTCAAAACTTTTCAATTCAAACTTGAAAAATACTCCTTTTTAAAACGCCAGGTTCTACAATTCGTTCAAAATTTGAAAAATTCGTATTTTAGAAAGTCAAAAAAAATTTAACAATTTCAAGAACGGCGAATTTTTCAAAAGGTCGAAGATACAAAAATTCAAAGTTTAGAAGTCAATACTTTCAATGCAATTTTGAAAAGAGTCGAAATTTTCACAAAAAGACTAAATTTTAAAAAAGGTACAGATTTTTAAAAAATTTAAATTCTGAAAAAATCATAACTTTAAAAATAAAGTAGAATTTTGATGATGAAAGTTCTAAATTTTGAAGAAAGTAAGAATTCTCAAAAAAATTCTAAGTTTAAATTCTGAAAAAATTATAATTTTAAGAAATAGTAGAAATTTGTTGATGAAAGATCGACGTTTTCAAAAAAATGAAAATTTTTCAAATGTGTTAAATCAAAGTCAACTTAACTACATGAAAGTCGAAACTTCGAGAAAAAGTCGATTGAAGCAAAAAAATCGAAATGATAAAAAAATTGAAATTTCTCACCCTTACTTTGCGGAATTCTTCAATATTCATACTTTATTAACAATTAAAACAACAGATATTAAAAATTCCACGATATTTCTATAAATATTTGCTACGACCGGACCAGCTTTCGGTTTACAGCATCGTCTGCCGCTATACCAAGAATTTTTAATATCTGTTGTTGTTTTAATTGTTAATAAAGTTTAATAGTTATGATAAAAAAGTCAAAACTTCGAGAAATAATCGACAATTTGAACAAGGTGGAAATTTTTAAAACGAAGTGGCTATTGTGAAAAAAGATAAATATTTTCAAAAAAACATTTCAACAAAAACAGATTTATAAACAAAATCAAAATGTATAAAAAATTACTCTTGAAAAAGATCCAAACATAACAAAATTTTTGACAAAATTTAAAAATAGATCAATATATTAGAAAAGGGCGAAATTGTGAAAGAGCTGAATTTTACAAAATAAGTTAAAATTGAGAAAAGGTGGTGCTTCAAAAATGGAAAATTGAAAATTCGAAATTTTCAATATATATAGTCGAAATGTTCAAGCAAGTCAAAATTTGTAGCAAAAATCGAAAAATGGAAAAAATCGTTATATTTAGCAAATCCAAATTTTGATGAATAGCCGAAATTTTGAAAAAAAGTCGAATTAAACAAAAACCAGCGTTTCATGTGAGTCAATGTTTTTAAATGTCGATACTTTCAAAAGATTCAAACTTTCGGAAATATTTAAAATGTTTTTAAAAAATCGGATTTAAAAACAGTCAGATTTGCAAAAAAGTTGAAAATTAGAGTCAAAATTGAGAAATTTGAAAAAAAGTCAAAATTTAAAAAAAATAATGCCAAGCATGCGAAAAAGTCAACATTTTCAAATAAATTCATGTTTTCAAAAAATTCAAAATTTTGAAATAAAGTGAAAATATTAAAAAAAAAGTTAAAAGAAAATTTCCAAAAAAAGGCATGACCAATAATGTTTCCAAAAAATTAACATATAGGTATATAAAAAAGCCAGAATTTTAAAGATGAAATTTTCAAACAAATCAAAACTTGGAAAAAAGTCGAACTTTCTAAAATTAAGTCAAAATTTCGAGAAAAAGTTGAAATTTTGTGAGTGGAGGTTTTAAGATATCTACATGTTCAAGGTAATTAAATTTTTTTAATAGAAATATAATTTCTGTTCATGTTTATTCGCTTTTTTTCGCCAGTTACTCCTTTCACAATTATAAATTTTCTAACCTTCTGTGAAGGATTGGCAATCTGTTATAGATGCCCCAAGCAGCGAGTGCAAAAGAAAATACAGAGAATATAAAAAATATCATTCTTTAAAAAAAGTTTTCAAAAAGTTGACCCCACCAGAATCGTTCCTCTTCTTTTACGCAGATGAATGCCTGGGTATCAGCTAGTATTTGATATAAAAATAAAAAGAAGCAAACAACAGCAAATAGCAACAATTGAAAATGCAACACCAGTTCATTATGGGCATACATCGTCACGTAAGTCATTCTAAATAATTAACCTTATTAAATGATTGGATATTTTTCATCCAGCATTATATCAACACTCGAATTAATTATACCTCCGAGTGATAAGGATCTAAAGTCCTGTTGCAGTCGAAAATGGGCCACGATTTGCCCTAGAAACCCTGGGCAACGCGTGTGACCTGATTCTGAATCGACCTGCGACCTAGTTATTTGGGCACACCACGTGCTGCAAGCAGGAGGCAAGGCAAAGCCGCTCTGTTGCTGTGGCTGCTGTGCCCAAACGATGTGCCGTTGTTATAAAGACCGCCATATTTATTTGCCGGCATCGCGACCTACTTAGCACCGGTAGTGCGTTTTTTGCCAATATTACCTTTTGAATTGAACAAGTTCGTGACTTTACATGCACTGTAAAGCTTTACAGATGTAATTTCATCGAAAGCTGTTTGTTTCAGGCGAACAAATTGTCTTTTGTGTTATCACAAACTCGCTACGTTCACGGTAGGGAGTTTTAAATCTTCTAAATTGTGTCAGATCTGGGCAATAAGGAAGGCTTTGTTTCGGTTACTCATAATTTGCAATTAATACTTCACCTTGAAACTTAATTCGAATATCATCGTTTTATTGTCAGAAAGATACAAATTAGGCAAATAACGTCGATAGGTAATGATATACTGATATAGTTCTATTGCACCAGAAAAATTCAAGGTCAGCGATAACACACATGTGTTTTATGCCGGCAACTACTATTAAAAGGCGACGTCAATAAATGGCAACATTAAGTTGACGAAAGCACATACCTTTTTAATTGCGGATATCTACAACACACGTTTATTGTGTTGTACACGATCATTTTAAATAAAACATCAAAGGTCGCAGTTGGTTGTCGCCAAGCAGACTAGAACGGCGGAAAATCACATTGAATTTAATAACAAACAAGCGAACACCGTGGGTTTATGGAATTGTTTTTGCTATCGTTAACAACTGTTCATTAGTTTTCATTTGCGAAGCGAAAACATAACCATGAACGTAAACTTGATAAGCGATCATTGTTTTTTATAAAGACGGTTGTTTTCAAAATTGTCGCTGGAGGGGTTCAAGTTAAAGTTAAAATTGTCGAGTTGGGAAAATTTACTTGACGACTTTTTTAATTCAAGAGAAAGAAGCTTAAAAAGCAAAATCTTAATTTTATACTTTTTTCAGTTCAAATTTTTTCTAAACTTTGTACTTTTTTAAAAATAACGATTTTTTCTGGAAATTTTGGCTTTCCAAAATTTTGATTTTTTCTGAAAATTTTGGCTTTCCAAAATTTAGATTTTTTTTTAAATTTGGATTTTTTTTTGATAATTTCGACTTTTGTTTACGTTGAGACCAACTTTTCCGAAAATTTCTATTTTTTGAAAATTTAGATTTTCCAAGGTTTCAGTTTTTTTTAAACTTTAGCCTTTTTAAAATCTTGGATTTCTTTAAAAATTTTGACATTTTTTTTAAACATTTCCACTCGTTGAAAATTACTAATTTTTTAAATTTTCGAATTTCTTCAACATTTTTGTTTTCAAAATTTAAATTTTTTAAAAAATTGGTATTCTAAAAGTGCTAGCTATTTTTTAAAATTTAAATTGTTTTTGAACATTTCGATTTGTTTAGATTTCGTTTTTTTTAAACTAGAATTTTTTTAAATATGCATGTTGCATCGAAATTTGTATTTTTCTTCATAAAATTCGACTTTTTGTCAAAATTTGGACTCTTAAAGACTTTAGACTTTTTTCACATTTTCGACTCTTTTCAAGTTTTTAATTTTTGTTCAAATTTTATACTTTTTTCAGCTTATTTTTTTTCTAAAATTTATACCTTTTTGAAAGTATCGATCCTTTCTATAAATTTTGACTTTCCAAAAATTAGAATTTTTCGAAAATTAAAATTTTTCGAAACTATGGTTTTTTTTTGAAAATTTCGACATTTTGGGAAAAATTTTCCTTTTTCTTTTAATTTCGATTTTTGTTTACGTTTTGACCAAATTTTTCGAAAATTTCTACTTCTTGAAAATTTCGATTTTTCAAGGTTTCGATTTTTTTTTAAACTTTAGACTTTCTAAAATCTTGGCTTTCTTTGAAAATTTTGACATTTTTTAAAAACATTTCCACTCGGTAAATATTTAAAATTTTTTAAATTTTCGAATATTTTCAAGATTTTTGTTTTCAAAATTTGAATTTTTTTAAAAATTATTACTTTAAAAATGTCGACTATTTTTTAAAATTTAAATTATTTCTCAAAATTTAGATTTTTTTTTAATTTCCTTTATTTAATCTAGAATTTTTTTAAATATAGATGGTATATCGATATTTGCATTTTTTTTGCACAAGATTCGACTTTTTGTAAAAATTTGGACTCTTTTTTAAAGACTTTTTTCATATTTTCGACTCTTTTCAAATTTTTTATTTTTATTTCAAACTTTATACTGTTTTCAGCTTAATTATTTTCTAAAATTTATACTTTTTTGAAAGTATCGATTCTTTCTATAAATTTTGACTTTTCAAAATTTAGATTTTTTCGAGAATTTAGAATTTTTCGAAAATTCAGATTTTTTTTGAAAATTTCAACATTTTTTGCATTTTTCAAAAAAATTTCCTTTTTTTCTTAATTTCGACTTTTGTTAACGTTTTAACCTGCTTTTTCGAAAATTTCTACTGTTTGAAAATTTCGATCTTTCAAAGTTTCAATTTTTTTGTAAACTTTGGCTTTTTTAAATCTTGGCTTTCTTTGACAATGTTGACATTTTTTTTTTAAACATTTCCACTCGTTGAAAATTACTACTTTTTTAAGTTTTCTTTCTAAATTTACGAATTTTTTCAAGATTTTTGTTTTCAAAATTTGATATTTTTAAAAGAACTGGTACTCTAAAAGTGTCGACTATTTTTTAAAATTTAAATTGTTCCTGAACATTTCTATTTTTTAAATTTCGTTTTTTTTAAACTAGAATTTTTTTTTAATATGGATGTTGTGTTTATTAATTTTATTTCCGGTCAATAAGAGTTCACCATGAAGAATATGGATGTTGTATCGAAATTTGTATTTTTTTTTCCACAAAAATCGACTTTTTGTCAAAATTTGAACTCTTTTTTTTAACGACTTTCGACTTTTTTCATATTTTCGACTCCTTTCAAATTTATTAAATTTATTTCAAATTTTATACTTTTTTCAGCTTAATTTTTTTCTATAATTTATACTTTTTTGAAAATATCGATTCTTTCTATAAATTTTGACTTCTCAAAATTTTGATTGTTTCGAAAATTTAGATTTTTTTGACAATTTCGACATTTTTGCATTTTTGGAAAATTTTCGTTTTTTCTTTAATTTCGACTTTTACTTACGTTTTGACCAACTTTTCCGAAAATTTCTATTTTTTTGAAAATTTTGATTTTTCAAGGTGTCATTTTTTTTCTAAACTTCGCTCTTTTTAAAATCTTGGCTTTCTTTGAAAATGTTGACATTTTTTTAAAAACATTTCCACTCGTTGAAAATTCCTTATTTTTTAAATGTTCAAATTTTTTTAACGTTTTTGTTTTGAAAATTTGAATTTTTCAAAAAATTGTCGACTATTTTTTTAAATTTAATTTGTTTCTCAAAATTTCGATTTTCTAAATTCCCTTTTTCTTAAGCTAGAATTTTTAATTTTTAATATGGATTTTATATCAAAATTGTATTTTTTTTCACAAAATTCGACTTTTTGTCAAAATTTGGACTCTTTTTTTTTAAAGACTTTCGACTTTTTTCATGTTTTCAACTCTTTTCAAATTTTTTAGTTTGATTTCAAATTTCATACTTTTGTCAGCTTAATTTCTTTCTAAAATTTATACTTTTTTGAAAATATCGATTCTTTCTATAAATTTTGACTTTTCATAATGTGTATTTTTTCGAAAATTTAGATTTTTTTTTGAATTTTTCGAATAACTATCATTTCTTTTAAATTTGAACTTTTGTTTACATTTTGACTAATTTCTCCGAAAATTTGTAGTATTTTGAAAATTTCGATTTTTCAAGGTTTCAATTTTTTTCTAAACTTAAGCATTTTTAAAATCTTGGCTTTATTGAAAATTTTGAAATTTTCTAAAAAATATTTCCACTCGTTGAAAATTCGTAATTTTTTAAAAATGTAGAATTTTTGAAAGCTGAACTGATTTCAAAAGGTCAGTTTTTTAAATTTTCAAATTTTTTAAAATTTGTTTTCAAAATTTGAAATTGTTAAAAATTGTTTGTTTTTGAAAATATCGATTATTTTTAAAATTTCAATTATTTCTCAAAATTTCGATTTTTTGTAGAATTTCCATTTTTTTTAAATTTCTTTTCTTTAAAGTAGAACTTTTGTTTGAGAGTCTCGATCTTTTTAAAGCGTCACATTTTTTTAAATACTGAATTTTTTTGAAATTTTCGATTATTTTGCACAATTTCGAATTTTTCTATTTTTTCAAAGCGTCGACTTTTTTCCAAAATTGTAACTTTTTTGAAAGTTTTGACTTATTAAAATATGTCGATCATTTTTTTGAAAATTTTTAGGGTTTTTGTTTACTGCTACTTCAAACTTTTAACATTCAAAACTTCGCCTTATTCTATTAATTCCTTGAAATTTGGTCTTTTTTGAAAAATTTTCACTTTTCTAATAAATTTGGCTTTTATTCAATTTTCAGACTTCGACAATTTTGACTTTATTTAAAGTTCAATTTAATGAATTTCGACTTATTTTTTTTCTATTCGAAATTTTGTTTCCAATTGCGATTTTTCAAACATTTAAACTTTTCTGATAATGTTGTGTTTTCTTAAGTAAATTGGTCTTTTTTTTTGAAAATTTAGGTTTTTCGATAAGTTGGTTAAAAGTTCTTTAATTTCTTTAAATCTCGATACTTTTTTAAAACTTTTATTCTTTTCGAAACTTTAGATTATTTCCCAAATACTAACTTTTTGAAAAATTTAGAATTTTGCTGAAAAGTTCGTTATTTGTTTTAAATACACGGTTTTTTTGAAAAATGTCAAAATGTTGACATTTTTCAACTTTTTAGAAAATCTTAACTTTTATGGAAATTTTAGCTTTCTATGAAAATCTTAACATTTTTTAAAATTTCGATTGTTTTAAAAATTTTTAATTTCAAAATTTTCGACTTTTTCAAAATTTTACCTATTTTTTTTTAAATTTCGACTTTTTTCAAACTTTCCAATTTATTCAAAATGTTAACTTTTAATGAAAATTTCAACTCTAAAGTTTTGATTTCTTTCGACGTTTTATTTTCAAATATTCAATATTATCAAAAATTTCATTCGTTCTAAATTTTGACATTTTTTAAAATGTAAACTGATTTTTAAAATCTCTTATTTTTTAAAAATTTCGACTTTTTATTTGGATTTCCACCTTTTTGGAAATTAACATTCAATTTTTCGATTTGATTTGTTTTCGAAAATTGTGACTATTTTTTTTTAATTTTAAGCGTAATTAGAACATATTCATGTATCTTTTTCTTAAATAAATATCGAAGTATTTAAGGGGTTGTTTAAATATTTGACCATTTTTCGATAATTTAATTTTTCTTAATCCGACTTTTTTCCAAAATTTCGACTTTTTCTCGAAGTTTCGACTGTTACGTAGTAAGTAAATTATAGAAATACTTGCTAATAACGCATAAAATTCTTTAAACTACGTATCTGAACTATAAAATATAGAAAGTATGAATTTTCAACAAGTGTCAACTTGTAACATACAACACCTACGTATCTAAACTATAAAATATAGAAAGTATGAATTTTCAACAAATGTCAACTTGTAATATAAAACACGAAATCGATAATATAAATTTCACGATTACAAATGAGTATATTTGGTACGATGTCACATGCCAATGATGCCAATTCTCCCATTACATATTTCAGAAAAGTAATCGGCGATTAAAAACCGATTACATTTTTACTTACTCCTGCAGGTCTCTAATCTATGCATTACAATAGTCTTCCGGTTTCCCTCGAGTAATCGTTTTTGCTAAACGTCAATGGGTCAACGATTGGTAGTTTAACCATCTATGATCCACTACACGTGTGTAAAGGGTTATATTATTGTAGTCCAGGTCGTACTCTATTTGCAAGTCAATTTTTGTTTAAAGTTTGCCATATTTTAGGATAGATTTTGTATTTTTCCTCTACAAGGGACGAGAATTTTTCAAAATATATGTTTCAATTTAAATGTCTTGTGATCCCTCGTTGAAAAGACCTTTTTAAAAGAACTATAATCCACTATCGGGTGTTATGATTGTCAAAAGCTAAAATATAACAAAAACGACAAATACCTCCAAATATTTAAGAAATGTTAGAAATGAATTTTATTATCAGCTTAAATTTTGGCAAAATGCAAACAGCGTACATTTGGAACCTCGTCTACTTAAAAATTTACGTTTCAAAATTGTCATATTGTTAAATTGTTTTCTTATTTCAGCTTTTGATAATCGCAAAAACAGCATTGTAATGTTCCCAAAAAGGTTTTTTCTTCGAGGAGTCATAAGCTATACAATAAAATTGAAAAAAAAATCCAATGAAAATCAATTTCTTTTCTCATCTTAGATATGTCAGATTTGATTTTAAAAAACAAATCTTGTTCTCTGAAACCAAAAAAATTAAAAAACACAACAAAGGTTGCTCTAACGCGTTTCGATAGCCAAGCTATCATCTTCAGCTGTTTGTGTGTGTTTGTTGTGTTTTTTAATCTTTAATCTTCTTAGTTTCAAGGGACAAGATTTTTTATTTGTAATTGTTTTTATTTAACATTTCTTCGGCTCAGTTTGGAAATATTTAAATTTTTATTGTTTGTTGACAAGATTTGTATTTCAATTTTTGAAGATAACCAAGGATCAGTCCGTTCCGCCAAAAAAAAAAAGATTTCATTTTGTTTTCTTCTATATATCAGTTTGTACTCGTACTCAAACTTGACCTTAGCATTGCATTATATCTACGGCAAGATATTGAAGTGCAATCGGCTCAAGATAAATCGTTACGCACTTTATGTAGGTTAGTTAAACCTGCAAGTGAAACATCGTACACGTTTAAAATTCCATTATTTCAGCATCACGGTTTTGCTTGTGGACGTTTTCTTTATGTCTTTACATCCTGTTCGGCCATTGAGTGATTCGTGCAAGAATGAACGCGCAGAGTACTGTAGGAATGCCCGCTCCTGTTCGAATCTGTGTCAATGGAACAATGTCAATTATAATTAGAGGATGGCGAAATAGCTTACTGTGCGAGGGTAGAGCTAGAACAGCTGAATGCTGAAAAAGAAGATAGATACAACTCCTACATTAGATCTAACGACCTTCATTATGCAATAGGAATAAACATAAAATATCTCGGTTGGATTATCCGGTGTTTTAGTATCAACACTAAAATTGTCGCTTACATTTAAAATGTTGTTTTCACTTCTTGGCGATTTGTATTACACGATTGTTGGTCGTGGTTTCTTTGCTTTATTATCGAGAAATTACAAAAACTCGACGTGTCGCCATAAAACTAGTTATATTTCAGGCAATTTTGCACCAAATCAATTGTAATATAGCTTTTTCGGTAGAGGAAAGCCTTTTACAAATAGTTTTCTGCATTATAAAATCGCCACTAATTCCAAAATATATCACTGAAAAACAACTTTCATGTCCGTCCGTTGTTCTGCGTGCACGTATGTGATCACGCTTGTTGGGCGGATTTCTGAGATCCTTGTTTGTATCGATTGGGAATCTCTCACATTAGAAGTTTGTTGATTTTGGAAAGGATTGCTCTATTGATTTTGAAAAGGATTGCTTTATTGTTTTGGGAAAGGATTGCTCAAATAGTTTGATTAGGGAAGCAGTAAATTTAGGAATCAGAGGTCTTTATAATTTTTTATACATGCTGTAGGTGCATTTCAAGTGTAATTGAAAGAAAAACGTTTGCTTTCGTTTCCAAGAAAATCTAGTTAACGGAAAGTTTTTTCTTTTCATGTCATAGTCTTGTTATCTTTGTTGAAGTAATAAATCAATTGGTGATGAAACTACGACAAGTGTGGAAGTCAAAATAATTTTAATTATCACTTATTATTGTCTATTGTCATCATCCAAGAACAATCACAACGGCTGATAGTCAATAATTTGAGATGGTTAAAGCGCTAGAAACTTTATAATATGCCATAAATGTATGTGCCGACATTAAATGTATTGTAATCCTTATGGACATATCGTAGCTAGTAGTTATGAATATTTTCTCTCGCGTCACCTCTGATTAATATTTGTACATACTTCTGAAACCCATTGTTTTTGATTGCAGAGCCCGTTCGAGGTTCAGAAAAGATTGGACGAAGTTCGTTTGCTAGAATCCAGAAAATCGGCGAGATTGGCTGATCAAGATACAGATTTTGCCCGTCTTGCAGATATGGCTGGCGATCGCAAAAGAACCGCATCACACACCATAGATGTTCCAGCGCCATCTTACCATCATGGGTAAGCTAAACTTTCTCTTATAGTGATCGCAGGTACGAGCAATTTTTTCAAATATGGATTTATTTTCGGTAGTTTTGTTATTATTATTATTAGTTAGCTAAAAAAAATATCTGAATTATTTCAATTAGCCCATGACCAAGGACAATTAGTGAGTAAATTATTGGTATATTTGAACTACTACAGAGTTTGATTGAGGGAGATAGTCAAGAGATTTTTAAATTGGTCCTGTAGTTTGTAGTCGCACCTAAGGTCGGCCTCATACGTACGGCATCCTGGTTAGGTTTCCGAATCAGGAATTCTGATTCGAGCACTGAAATGAACGAGTTTCTATGGAACGTCAGGAATCAGTGCTTGTGCGAATTCGGAAACCTAATCTAAATTCCGTATGTGTGCAGTTGCCCTAAAACGCTTCTGGTTTTTGATTAATGCTGCCATGTTGGAAGTAATTGTCATTTATACTTTTTTGAAGATTGTTACAAAACGGAGATAAAGTATTTTTGGAGATATTACAATACTAGGTACATCTGGATTCCTGGAATCTAGCTGAAATGACGGTGAACTTTTTCAGAGTAAAAAATTATTTATTATTTTTTGAAAGAGGTTTTCCAATAGGTGAAATGGATTTACTAATCATTAGTCAATAGCCTACTAATTATATAATTACTACTACGATCCCCAGTCATTATCTATAATGACTAATAATTTCCATACTAGAGAATGAATTGGTCGAAGTAACTAATTTACTCACTTTGTTATGCTTATTATTTATAAGTTGATCAAAGCAAATTCTTTTTTGGGTGTTTTTACTCATCCTTGTGTACTAGAGTGCTCGATGGATTAGTGCATATTGTTGTATTGCCACTTCAAATTGTTATCCTTGTTATTTTTTCTACAGTTTTTTTTATAATAATTTTCACTCTTTTCCGAAATTCCGAATTTTTTCTAAACATTTTTTTGAGTACGATTTTCTTTTTAATTCCGATAGAGTTTTCCATTTGTTTTCTCAAAATTGTGCCATTCCATTAAAAGAGGTTATTACAGATACTTTTTTTCTATAATTTCCATTTAAAAACAGTCGACCTTTTTCTGGCCGTTTTGCATTTTTTTTTTAGAATTTCGAAATTTTTCGTGAATTTCGACTTTTTCTCAGAATGTAAACATTCTTTTAAGGAGTTCCGAATTTTTTGTTTAATTTAGGTTTTTTCTTGAAATATTTACTTTTTTTCGAAATTCTACTTTTCTTTAATACAATCTATTCGTAAGGAGTAAATTGTGGCCTTGAAACTTCCGAGTTTCTTTTCAACATTTTGATTTTTTTCTTAAAATTTTGACTTGCCTCGATTCTTTTTTTTTAATTTCAAGTTTCTTTTAAAATCTCGATGTTAAATAATTCTTATATGTTTTATATAAATTTCTTTAATTTTGACTTGCTTCTCGGATGTCAACTTGCGTTTCAAATTTTGACTTTTTTCTCGAATTCCGATTTTTTTCAAATTCAGACTTATTTGACATTTCTATTTTTCCCTAAATGTTTCTATTTTTCTCTAAATGTTTCTATTTTTCCACAAAAACTAGTCAAGTTGGATTTCTTTCTTAACATTTTTACTCGTTTTTCGAGTTACGAGTGTTTCCTTGAAACCTAGTTACCTTTCAACAATTCTTTTATAGAAATTTTAATAATTTTTCGAATTGGACTTTTCTGTAAAAAATTGTTAAGAGGCATTCATTTTTTTGTTATCATGTTTAATATTTTTTTTGAATAATGGACTTTTCACAAAATATTATTTTTATGGAAATTTCGAAGTTTTTTGTTGAATCTGTCGGTGCTAACTAACCTAATCTAACCTAATCCAACCTAACCTAACTTAACCCAACTTAGCTTAACCAAACCTAACCTAACCTTTTTTTTCCAGGGAAATCTTCTTAAGGTACCTTCGCCTGGATGTTGTCAGAGTGTGGGATTTTTACCCACTAACCCCCCCCCCCCCCCTTCTTCTCGCCACCCAATTTGCAACTGCAGTGCATTGCATCAGATTGGATTGGATTGTCCTCATTAGCTCCTCTAATTTTCGTTTCTGGTTCTCTGCCTTTCTTGTTGTATGTTTCTTTCGTCTGTTTCTTTGCTCTTCAGCACTCTCTGTATGTAGTTGTGAATGATCTGCCGATGTCCCTCGCCTGCTATCATCAGTTCTATGATGTTATCCACTGTCACAAGCTCCCCAATATTTTGGTTCGTTTCTTTCCTGTAAGCTGGCCATTTTTCACATTTGAAAATCGTATGTTGTAGTAAGTCTGCAGTACCAGCATTCCTCCGTATCTCTCAGTCCGAATCTTTTCATTTTGTCGCTGAAACATCCATGTCCCCCCAGGAACTGTGTGAGGTAGCGTGTTTGCGTTTATTCCATACCTCCACGTTTTTTATAAGTCTCTTTGTCCACCTCGCTTTACCCGTCTCTATTTCCTATCACCGTTCCGATTTCTGGGTTGATTCTTCCTTAATTTGCTTCTTTCCTTCTCTGTTTATGTTGTGTAGCAGTGTTCGTGTACCATGATTTCTATTGGTTTTATTCCTGTTATGACTTGGATTGATTTCGTCGAGATGGTGCTGTATGCGCTACCTACGCGTATGGCTAATCTTTTCTGTAGTTTCCTTAGCATGTTTCTATGTTTTTTGCTCTTCATAGCTTTCTCCCAAATTGGGCAGCGTACAACATAACTGAATGTACCACATATCCTCCTACGTTTACTTGCCATTGGTCCTCTGATGTTTGACATTAGTTTACTAAAAGCCATCATCGATTTCTCCGCTTTTTTGCTGATCTCGTTTATATGTACGGTCATATTGGCGTTCTTGTCAAGGTGGACACCTAGGTATTTCAGTTCATTTTTGGATTCTGTTTTATTTCCTCTTAGCTCCAGTGTGATTTTTTGTAGCTTCCTTCCTCCGTATAATATCATTATTTCTTGCGCGAGTTGCAACTGTTTCTCTATAATTTTTTGCTATATCCTGTGTGGGGCTCTATTCGCATTTGTTGTCTATAGCTCATCTCTTTTAGTCTCTACTGTTATGGCCGCATCGTCTGCAAGTCCGATACCGTTTATCCCTTCTGGCTATGGTGTTTTAAGCACAACATCATAATATATATTCCATAATATGAGGTCCAGGACTGATCCTTGTGGCACTTTCCAACTATAATCCACCGGTCTTCTAGGTAGCTGCTTATTATTTTTATAAGGAATTTTGTGACTCCCTTTTCGGTGAGTGTTTTCATGATGCCACTCGATGACGTAGCGTTAAATGCATTTTTTATGTCGATGGTTTTTAGAATTACGTAGCTTCTTTGTCTATGACATTTTTCTGCAACCTCCAAGACTCGCTTCATTGCGTCAACGCCTTTCCTTAACCCGTATTGGGTATTTGATAGCTTTTCTTCAACTTCAGTTGACAACCTTGCCACTATTAGTTGTTCCAGTACTTTCCCCATTACATCCAGGAGGAATGTGGGCCTAACCTAACCTAAAACAACCTAACCTAACCCAACTTACCCTACCCTAACCTAACCAAACCTAGCTCGACCTAACCTAAACTATCCCCGGATATCTTAATTTACTAACATAGAGCAGAGTCGAGGTAATTTTTCCTAGTTAATTAATTTTTTTTTAAATTAAAATGCAAAATTTGTGTCCTGAAACCAAGAAGGATTAAAAAACCCAACAAAGGTTTGCCTTTTCTTTAAATTTAGAATTTCAAAATTCAATTGAAATCAAGAATTTTTATTCCATTGTCCTCCAACAGAGGACTTTTACTTTTTTTTAAATGTGACTTAACTTGACCCTTTTTTTAGAATGTTGAAGTTTTCTCTCAAAATTTAGATTTTTCTGAGCGATTTATTTCTGAATCTTCAGCTGTTCTTTAAATGTTGACTTTCTTCTTATTATGTTTTCAAGATGTTGATGTTTCCCGAAATTATAAGCTTTTCTAAGACATTTTTAACAGGATTTTTGAGTTATCCAAAATGTCCAATTTTTGTTTAACGTTTCTAATTTTTTCTTGTATCTTAAATTTTTATTAGCGATATATTTCAGAACTTTCAGTTGTTCTTGAAATTTTGTCTTTTGTTTCAAAGTTTTCCTTCTCAAAATATTGACATTTTCCTTAAGTTACAACTATTTTTAGATATTTTTAACAACATTTTTGAGTTTTTCAAAAATTTCCATTTTTTTATTCAATTTTTTTAAAACAGTTTGTGCTGAAGTTTTTAAATTTTTCGATTTCGTTTTTCTTCTAAAAATTTGGACTTTCTTGTAAACGATTTCGTTACAGAAATTTTAAACTTTCTCTTGAATTGGATTTTTTGCCAAAGTGAATTTTTTTTCGAAATTTCACCTTTTTAATCGCGGCATTTTTTGTTTAATCTCGAGGTTTCTATATGGTTGAATTAGGGAGCGCCTCTCTGCTCTTACACCTCACCATATCTTTTGTCATATTTTAGAATATTGTTTTTTTCCCCGAAATTTTTATTTTAGTTTCTTCTGTTCTCGTTTCGAGTTCAGACTTAAAAAGTTTCGACAAAAATAATCTATATTTGAATTTAATATTCAAACTTAAAATGAAAAAATAACATTTTTTGTTTTTTCTAAAGTTCCACGTATATATTATCAATTTTAATTTATTATTTTTTAGAAATTTTGACATATTGTTGCGATTTTAACTTGTATATCAAGAATCCGATTTTTTCCGAACAATTTATAGAATATTTTCAAAACTTCAAGAAGAATGTCGAAATTAAGATTTTAAAGTTAAAATGTCGTTAAGAAAAATTCTGTCAATTTTTTTTTAATTTTGAATTTATCGAGAAATTCTGAATTTAAATTTGCAGCTTTTTTTCCTAAAGTATATTTTTGAAGCTCGAACTTTTGTGTTTTTCTTAGAAATTTGTCTTGTAATTTCAATTTTCATTACAAAATTTCAACATCTCTGAAAATATCGAGTTTAAAACTACACAAAAAATTTCAACGCAAAATTCGAAATTAAAAAACAACTTGAAATTTTACAGTTTTTCGTTAAATTTTCCCTCGAATATAATTTCGACTGTATAATCCAACAATTTTGACTTGTTTGCTCACAATTTCGAATTTAAAATTTCAAGAAAAATTTTTAAATTTTAATGTTGAGTTTCCAAGAATATAATTTTTATTAAAATTTGGTTTTTTTTAGAGGTGTTGAAATTTTTCTCTGAAAATTTTAGTTTCGACTCCATTTCTGTTTTTTTCTTTAAGATTTGGCTTTGATTTCGATAAAAATTGAAATACAAATCTTGTCCCGTAGAACCAAAAAAGATTAAAAAACACAACAAAGAGAGATACCAGTATCTTTCTGAAGATGATAGCTTGGCTATCGAAACGAGTAGGGCAACCTTTGTTGTGTGTTTTAATCTTTCTTGGTTTCAAGGGATTTGTACTTCTATTTTTGAAAATAACCAAGGAACAGTCCGTTCCACCAAAGTATTGATTTCGACGTTTAGATTTTTTTTCTCAAAATTTCGACTTTTATCTTTTATTTTCTGAACCCTCTGATGTGAGATAATAATGATTACGGGATCAATTTGATTTAATAAATTCTCGAAGAGTTATTTTTACTTACATGGTTTGTCGGGGCCGGATCCGCACCGCCAGAAATTTCTCAAGCAAAAGACACCATGTTTATTCAGCATATTCTAGTAAAAGGTAATTTTAAATCAGGGATTCGTAATCTTCATTAGTGGCAGACCATTTTCAAAGTTTAGCAAACTCTACGGACCCCTACCTTTGAATATTCGTGATGACCAAAGAAAAGGTTATCATCCCTACAGTAACTCTGACGATCAAAAAAAAATCCATCAAGTTCAATGAGACAAACTTTTCCGTGTCGAGTCCACTATATCTTTAACGACAAAAAAGGTTTATGAACCCCACAGAAACACCTGTCGGTTAAAAAAAAGGTCACTTAGTTCAATCTTGTATGCCCTTTCTTGTTGAGTGGTGGGTCATCCACATCCGCACACTCTTTCTGGTCGTACCCATAAAGAACAACGACTAAACAAAAAGATCTTCGTAGACAGCCGCGGACCCCAAATACTCGGACCTCCAAGAGGTCCTGGACTCTAGATTAAGAAACCTTGCCTTAAATGATTCAGATGGAAGAGACAAGTCAAACAATTCGATTAAAGTGTCTCCTATAATCAGTTACTAGTTCTAAGTTAATAAGATCGATGACTTTCAGGCTCAAAGTTGAAGTATATTGTTTGTGCAGTTCTCTTGCTATTTTTAAAAACTTTTTTGTGTTTTAAGTTCAATCCACTCCCACGTTTTATGAAAAAACAGATTAAAAAATATTGAACTTCCTTTATTTCCCTAGATAATAAAAATAATTGTACAAAGACAGGTTTATCAAATTTCTATATTTACTTGGCCTTATCAGTATTGCTGTAGAAAGGTATTTGGCCACACACGTCATCGATTTGGCAAAGTGACGTCGGCGTCGGGGCAATTATTTACCGCCTTTTTATCTGTACAGGAAGTCAGGGCGTAAATTTGGTATAAGAATGATTGGCATGTCTAAAGGAGGTTAGCAAGCAATTTACAGCACTCAAATAATCCACTAAGGCTCTTCCCAAATCCTTTCCATTTCGATGCAACGTTATTGTTGTTGAATACCTTTTACTTGCATAAAGCTAACTGTTACAAAATTCCGTTTGAATTTCTCTTTTAATTATTTTGCAACGGTATATGATACTGGCACTTTTACATTATAATTAGATAATAGCCTAGATTAAAAATGTTATAAAGTGAATCGTAAACAGTTTTGCAATGAAGCAGTTAGGAAGATTCTGTGTTTAGAAACGAAATATTGTGAGTTCATCCAAATACATTGTTGGAATAGTAATCGAATGTGTATTTTATTAAATTGCATCGCATCAAACTGGAGTTAAACTTAACCTAAAATAAAGTATGTCATGGTAAATGACCCAAACAAAGTATGAACTAGATAGGAAACTATTAAACTGCTGCAGCATAAAGGAAAGAGAAAATGACGTATAAAATAATAAACAGTTAATAAAGTACACCGTTACAAAAAACGAACAAAAACTGTGATAATGTAATTAAAATTAATAAGTCTGTGTAATTAACAATAATAGTCTTTGAATCTACGTAATTGTGTCAGACCGCCTTTGATCTATACCGCTGTCCCGTTTACTGTTTGATAAAATTTTTCTACGGTAAGCTAAATATTTTGGCCCCCGAGACCCAGTGAGATATTCAAATCAATATTTTAAGTAAAAAAACTAAATTTATTCAAAATCGAACATTTTCGATTATTTTTGCTAGAAATAGTTTCCAGTTTAAAAGTATAAGTTTGGAGAATAACAGAAATTTCGAGTTTTATCTTCCGAATTTTCACACTTCTCAAAATACCAATTTTAAAGCTTTTTCTTTAAATTTTATCTTCTACATCTAAATGTTTCTAATAAATTTAAAATTTTAAAAATTTCGAGTTTGTAGTTAAAAAATATACTGTAGCAGCGAAAGTTTGGTTCTTTCGAAACACTAGAGCACCTACGTATGGTTGGTGACTTGTCTCTTTTCTACAAGTACTATCATGGAAGATGCTCGCAGGAACTAATAGGGTTGATCCCCCCAAGGGAAAGATTCTTGAAGCGTACTAGACAGTCGGAGACAGCAAATTCCTGTGCGGTCCAGCTTGACACAGTGAGGACTTCTGTCTACAGAGACTCCTTTTTCTATAGAACTTCTAAGTTATGGAACTTGTTACCGAAAGGAATTTTCCCCAAAAATTACAACATATCCTTGTTTAAGAAGGCGGTTCATCGCCATCTATTCTTGTTTCCGCATCCTACTCGCAGTGCTTTGAAAGCATAATGAGGTTACCCTTTACGAGTGGATGAAACTTACTAAAAAATTAAATTTTTACTTAAGTAGCAAAACTTCAAGTTTAAATTTCTGATGTTTGTTTTTTCATAAACTTTTGATCCGATCGTAGAAATTAAGATTTTTTTTTCTAATAAATAATGTCTAAATTTATCACTAAAAGTTAAAATTTCCAGAAAAGATATTGGGGTTTATCGTTGAAATTCCGATATTAAAGTTGAAATTTCAAGAAAGAACTCTAAAATTTTGGGAATGTTTTGTTATACGAGTTATCTCGGTTATAATTTCATTACTGTTAACCACGTATTACGATGGCTTAGTAAAAACAAAAAATGGAAAAAAATTCTAACAAAAATTTAAACATGAGTCATAAGAAAGAATTAATATGGTTTCGCATCCACATTATTAATGTTCAATGCTCAAACAACCGGATTATTTAATTTCGAAGCTAATTAAACATTTGTCTTCAGTAAGGTTATTATTTATGAACAATGTGTCAACGATACAATTTCCTAACATAGCCTAAAGTCAGATTAGAGACAGTTTCAGATATATTTGAGGGTTGTGTGGTTTGTGAACAGGCCCGGATTTAGGTCGATTGGAGCGATTAGGCCCAATCGGGTCCCGCACTTGAAGGGGCTCCGCATCAGCACCAAAATTAACAAAAAGTTATTTTTTGAAATTTGAAGCAAATTGCTTTTGACGATAAAGAATAAATTATAAATTACTCAAATAATCAAAAATATATTTGTTTTAAGTTCACATTGATGGATGAAATTTATTATTTTGTTTATTATAATACTAGTTGCTACCCGCGGCTTCGTCTGCGTGGAATTAAATAACTGTTTTTTTTTAGAAAATGCTAACATTTCACTTCCTCAAGGTTTGATTTTGTTGAGCATTGCCCATTTCCTTGTGCAGTCGTCATTAATTGAATCTACTTACCAAGTTTAGGAGATCGAATTGTCAGATTTAAGGTCGAATTCTAAAAACAGGTAAACTTTAAAAAGAAATCTTTCAGAAAACTTTAAGAAATGTCAAAACTTCGAAAAAGTTGAAATTTAAAAAAAAGACGAAATTTCCAAAGGTCGATTCTTGTGCAAAAAGTGGCAATTTCCATAAGTCAAATTTAAATAAAAAAATAATGCAACTTTCAAAAATATTTCTCTTAGAATTTTTATGTTATTTAAATGTTATCATTTCTTGAAATTTACAAGGAATCTTTTTCTCAACATTTCCTGAAAATATTGTTCTTAGACATAGATTTCTATTAAAATTTCGATCCAGTTTAAAAAAAAATAAACGAGTTGTGTGAAAAAGTCGAAATTTTCAAAAAGAAAAATCAATTTTAAATGGACATGTCCAGAAAGATAATACATGGAGTTTTGAGACAAGAAGTCAAAATTTGCAGAATAAGATGAATTTCGAACAATAATTTGAAATCACTGGCAATCAAATTCCCCAGTTTTTGACCTCATGTTGATTTGACTTTTAGAAAAACCAAAAGCCGGTTCAGGTTCAAGAAATGATTATGCAGATCCTTCTCCAGCGAGTTGGTCCGCAGAACATCAAGGGCTAATGCAACAAACTTACTAATGGACGGTAAAATCCTTCCGATGGGATCTAATCTATCTATCCTAGGAGTGAATGCGAGCACTAACTTCTCTTGGTCATGATGGTCATGATGATGGTTATGATGATAACTGTTTGCTAAGTTCTAAGTAGACCTTTGCCTTTTCAAGCGTTCCAGAGATGAATCTTTTCGCCTGTCGTAGTCCTGGATATGATCTCCATGGAAGATTCTTGACTTTGCTCCCCAGTTTTTCACCTCAGTGTTGATTTGACTTTTAGAAAAACCAAAAGCCGGTTCAGGTCCAAGAAATGACGATGCAGATCCTTCTCTATCGAGTTGATCCGCAGCTCCATTCCCTTGTATTCCACCCACTTAAGGCTGATCCTGTTGTGTTTAGCCAGTTACTTTAGAGTTTGCTGACACTCCCAAACTAGTTTGGATTTGACAATGCAGCTGTTAAGAGCATTTATTGGCGCTTGGCTGTCAGAATTAATGTAGATCTTTGTTCCTTTCAGGTTTCTTCGAAAACATTCGTAGGTGCAGAGTTCTATTGCATATATTTCAGTTTGAAAGACAGTTGGATCTTTTCCCAAGGCTTTAGAAAACCTATAGTTAGGGTCATAAATTCCCACTCCAGTCCCATGTGCTATCTTTGATCCATCTGTAAACCAGTAATGTTGAAGGTGATTTTATTTTTGAAAAAGCAAGAGAAGATTCTTGCATTTATGTTCGAATTCCAAAACTTACCTTCAATTGACTATGGGGTCATTCGTTGCTGACAATGATGATTAAAGACAAAAAGATCCTTTTTTATTCAAAGTCTGATATCTCAGCGAAAAATCGACGTATAAGAGATCGAATTGAAAAATTAAGCTGAATAAACAATTGAATCAACCAATGCATAAGTTTCACTGGAAAAAAAATTCTTGAGCCAGTGAAACCATAAACAAAAATAAAAAAGGTGAATAATTTTGGTCTTCATCTGTTTTTCTTGGTTGACCATTTGATTCTTTGTTTATTAGTTGTTTCAAATTGACTTAATTTTTGTAAGTTTCAAGTATAAGTCCTTGATTTCTCGGTCAACATAAGTGATTACAATTTCGGTTTACGTAAAAGATTACGAAAAGGAAACTGTTAACTTGCTCGAGACTTTTTAGAAATTCATAGAATATCGAATATCATCAAATGCTTTATAGAAATTTGTTGTTTGAAATTTGCTTTCATTTAAGTTCGTATAAGGAAGATATCGAAAGACAATGCTTATTTTATTCCGTATTTAAAAAAGGCATTCAGCATCTATTTTATTTTCTTTTTAGTGGATCTAGATTGCAGCCTGCGTTTACGATTAATTAATTCATACAGTCTACACCTGTGCGTTTAAACTCCAGAAGCATAAAATTTGGCACAGGAATTCCTTACATGTATAACGTGGGCGAACACTAAATTTTTTTTTGAAAAGTCATCCTTTGACGATATTAAATAGAAACTGAAAATTTCTATGGAAGATCATCATTTTTTTAAGTTAAAGACTTGGAATGGTTCTTAAGATATCGCCTCTTATCGATGAGAAGTCTCGTCGGATATACGAATAGTTATAACAAAAGCTTTAATAAAACGCATACTGACAGTATCCAAAAAATGCATACGGTATAATTTCATAACATTCTGAAGTATTAGATATTTTATCGACACGTTAGTCGAGCTGAAAAGTATATGTGACAATATTTTTCATAAAATTGTCATTTCTTTCCACGATTTGGATATTTTTCAAAACAGGGTATCGAAAACGCTAACGTAGACTATTGTATAAATTGCATCATAACATTTTTAATAAATATATAAAAACTACCGTTGAACTGAAACTGAATTATAATAATATGGGTTTAGAATTAAGTCAGATTTCATATTTTCAGGTCCAGGAAGAGAAGACCAAGTAGTAGTCAAGATGAAAGTTCCAAAGACAGTCAAATGGATGAATGCAGTGCGGCATTGGTGCTGATGAGCCTTTCTTGCTCGCCCCACTCGCCAAACTTTAATGGTAAGTAAAAATGTCGAAACAATGCAATCCTACATACCACTTTTTTACTTTCGCAGGAACAATATTAGATATTCAGTAGATAACTCGGTTGCAAAACGTTTTGAAAGTAAACAAAAAAAAATGTAGGTTCAGTAGTTAAAATGGATAGAATATTTGACTCTCAATGTCACCGATGCTATTGTTTTAACCGGCGACCTACGAAAGAATTGTGGGTAATGATCATTTATGTAGTTCCTGTTACCTTCAAAAACGAGTTTCGTCATGTTTCCCTTAAATCTTGTCTATTTGCTAGATCACAATTATAATAAGTGAATTGATTAAGAATAATTAGCTGTTGCAGATAACTTTGCCAATAGTTAACCTTTTTAATATGTTACAAGGCAATTTTTATCATAATTTCAATAACAATCTTGAGCCAAGCGTTTTACATCAAGGTGTTTAAAAAAAGGTGATAATCCGACTACTTTTTTAAATTGTCTAAGTAGAAGGACTAAAAAAGTGGCTGTGCAAATAAAAGGTATTTTTCTAATTGATCATATCATTATGTCATTAAATTAACCTTAAATATTCATGGGTTATAGTCATCAATGTCACTGTCATGATTAATGATGTGGCTATTAATTTCTGTTGCCAATTAGACTTTTTTAGTTCGATCTTTCATGCCATTTTTTTTCTTCTTTTTTCAGATTTGCAATTATCCGAACTATGTTTTATATGTTCATTATCAGGAATTGAAAGAAAACAATTAGTTAGTTTTGATTCTTAACTTTTATGCATTCGATACCCAGCAACTTTATCGCTGGAATTATCTAAATACTGCCTAAAAATAGAAAGAAACTGTTCCAGCAGATACTTCAACAAAACATTAGAATCAACATTGGGGATGTTTTACATATAATTTCAGGTTTTATTGTTAAATATTATTATTAAGTGAATTATATCCTGAGTAGTTAAGGGACAATGTGACATGAGGGACCATTTATATCTACACAGCTTTTTTCATTTCCTCATCATGTCTCTTTCAATTGATTACCTCAATAGGATCGTTTATTTAGGATTATCTTGGCCGAGTACATCCCCTGGGAGCTCCGTAAGTAGCAGCTCCGCATCATATAGATCCACCCCCTCACCGCCACCAAGAACGTACTCGCCGCAAACTGTCCAGTTGTCTTCTAGTTCCGTATCAGACGAAGGAATTGTACCTGATTACTACCCCGATGAACTGCCAAGAAAGAAAAAGGTAAGTCGCTGTTATTTGCCAAGAAAAATCTGTAAATATTTATGTGGGGTTACTGCTTTGAAAATTGCAACAAAAAACGACAATTGTTTACTTCGCTACCGTTTGTTAAACAACAAAAAAAAAAACAAAACGGATGACAAATAATTTCGGATGTTGTAACTGCCGCTTAAAAAATTTAAACGAGAAAAAAAACTACAGTACATACTAGAGTACTTGAACTGTGGTGTGATATTAAAAAAACCAAAAAACTCAGTGGCAACTATTTTCCAAAATATGTTTAGCTGTTTTCCATTTTCAAAAACAAAATCGTTTAACAATTACGGTTACCGCTGTGCTACTTCAAAAGTGCAACCCAAAAAAGCCAGGGAACTGCCTTAGCAACTAACTGACTTTTTGTCCTGTGGAACTAGAAAATCGATCTTTTTTTAATTTTGCAAACTGTATTTGGATATCAAGAATTGGAAACGGTTATACAGGTTGTTGACTCTAGATTCCATACAATTTTCATTTCTAGGTATGAATTGATTGCCATCCTTTCGTAGAAAAGCCGTATCAGTTTTATCTCGAATGTAGATAAAGTTTCATTAATTTTAAGTGATTATAATATGCATTAATGTTGTTTTCTTATCAACTGACAAATGAACTATTATTATACATTTCAATCAAAAAAAAAAATTGTATGAGTTCTGATAACGTTTTCATTGTTAAATAATGAATGCAGGTGGGATAAATATTTTTTTAATTTTTCTTGCTTTGTAATATAAATTGCAGTTGCACCTGTTTTTTTTTACTGGATACAATTGGGATTTATTAATAATCGCAGGTATTTATTTTTCACTAAAACAGACATAAAAAATCGTATTACATTGCCACTAATACCCTGCAGCGGTAGATTTATAAAATTTGGCGATTTATATTATAGATTACAGAAGGGGGGGGGGGCACTTTTTTGTCAACGAACCAATTAAAATTTTCGCTTTCTTACGCGGGGCGCATTAAAAATCGTTGGTAAAATCATAAATGCGCATCCCCGTGAGTGGTTCCTGAATCTCGATGTTTATGTCCAAAGTTTTTTCGAAAGTTGTCCTTTTTGAAATTTTAACTTTATTCTGAAAAGTCGGTTTTTGACTTTTTCTGCATTACGACTTTTTCTCGAATTTGGATTGTTAAAATTTCGACTATCCTTTTAAAATGCGTCTCTTTAAGTTTTCATTTTTCTAGATATTCCGCTATTTCGAAAATCATCTTTATTAAACTCCAATTTATGAAAATTTGTTTCTTAAACATTGTCATTGTTGCAAAATTTTGACTTTTCTCTCAAAATTGTTCTAACAAAATTTATATTTCTACAAGCGACTTTTTCTTCGCTGTTCGTTTTTTTTTTGAAAGTTTTTATTTTTCTAGAAATTCCACTATTTCTTAAAATCGACTTAATTAAACTCCAATTTCTGAAAATTTCGTTTTGTTTTTTAAACCTTGTCATTCTTCCAAAATTTCGACTTTTCTCTGAAAATTGTTTCTAACAAAATTTATATTTCTGCAAACGACTTTTTCCTCGATGGTCGTTTTTTTTCAAAGTTTTTATTTTTCTAGAAATTGCGCTATTTCTCAAAATCGACTTTATTAAACGCCAATTTCAGAAAATTTCGTTTTGTTCCTTAAACATTGTCATTCTTCCAAAATTTCAACTTTTCTCGGAAAATATTTCTAACAAAATTTATATTTCTGCAAACGACTTTTTCCTCGATGTTCGTCTTTTTTTCAATGTTTTTATTTTTCTAGACATTCCGCTATTTCTCAAAATCGACTTTGTTAAACTCCAATTTCTGAAAATATCGTTTTGTTTCTGAAACCTTGTCATCTTGCAAAAATTCGACCTTTCTCTCAAAATTGTTTCTGGCACAATTTATATTTCTTCAAACGACTGTTTCCTCGATGTTCGTCTTTTTTTCAAAGTTTTTATTTTTCTAGAAATTCGACTATTTCTCAAAATCGACTTTATTAAACTCCAATTTCTGAAAATTTCGTTTTGTTTTCTAAACCTTGTCATTCTTGAAAAATTTCGACCTTCCTCTCAAAATTGTTTCTAACAAAATTTATATTTCTGCAAACGACTTATCTTTCGTTGTTCGTCTTTTTTTTCAAAGTTTTTATTTTTCTAGAAATTCCACTATTTCTTAAAATCGACTTTATTAAACTCCAATTTCTAAAAATTTCGTTTTGTTTCTTAAACCTTGTCATTCTTGCAAAATTTCGACTTTTATATCTAAATTATTTCTAACAAAACTTATATTTCTTCAAACGACGTTTTCCTCGATGTTCGTCTTTTTTCAAAGTTTTTATTTTTCTAGAAACTCCACTATTTCTAAAAATCGACTTTTATTAAACTCCAATTTCTGAAAATTTCGTTTTGTTTCCTAAACCTTGTCATTCTTGTAAAATTTTGATTTTTCTATCAAAATTGTTTCTAACAAAATTTATATTTCTTCAAACGACTTTTTTCTCAATGTTCGTCTTTTTTTTAAAGTTCTTATTTTTCTAGAAATTGAGCCATTTCTGAAAATGGACTTGATTAAATTCCAATTTCTGAGAGTTTCTTTTTGTTTCTTAAATTTTATCATTCTTCCAAAATTTCGACTTTTCTCTCAAAATTGTTTCTAACAAAATTTAAATTTCTACAAACGACTTTTTCCGATGTTTCGATGTTCATCTTTTTTTCAAAGTTTTAATTTATGTCGAAGTTCGGCCATTTCTGAATATCGACTTTATTAAATAAATTCTGAAAATTTCTTTTCGTTTCTTCCAAAATTTGGGCCTTTCTCTGAAGATAGTTTCTCACAAAGTTTATATTTCGACAAACGATTTTTTCCTCGAAATTCGTTTTTTTTTCAATTTTCATTTTTCTAAAGATGTGGCCATTTCTGAAAATCGACTTTAATTAATTCCAAGTTATGAAATTTTCGTTATGTTTCATAAATTTTGTTTTTATTCCTTGAGAGAATAGCCGAAATTTGGTTATTCTTCCAAAATTTCGGCTTTTCTATCGAAATCGCTTCTAGCAAAAGTTATATTTCTGCAAACGACTTTTACCTCAAAATTTCACTTTTTATCGGAAAGTCGACTTGTTTTCTCAATTATTCTTTTTAAACACGATTTTATCCCCAACATTGGCTCTTCTTTTTTTTCTAAAAATATTTGACCCCTTTTCAAATCCAGTCTATTTCTTGACAATTAGAGTTTTTTTCTACAATCGACTATTTTAAAATTGGTCTTTTTTGGGGATTTCATTTTTTTACCGCGTCCCAGACTTTGACTTTTTCACACAAATTGATTTTCTAATGCAAAATCCGACTCAGGCATTATTCAAAATGTTGACCTTTTAATAAACAATTCGACTTATTTCGAATTTGCCAATTTTTCTACATTTTTCTCAAAATTTGGCTTTTTTTTGGAAAGCAGACCTTTCTATCAAAATTTGAAATTTTCAGTTTCTCGAAACTTCGATTTTTTTTTCGAAATTTGTTTTTTTTCTGGAAAATTCAATTTTCGACCTTGCGAAGATTAAAATTTAAAAAAAGGCGAAATTTCAAGACTACAGTCGTTTAGACACCATTTTGATTTTAAACTCGAAATTGGGAGACTTTTTTTTGAATAAGTGTAATTCTATTCGAAATTTCAATCTTTTTCAAATTTCTAATCCGAATTTTTTAAGAAAAATGATTTAGGAATAACTTATGATTTATAATTTAGGTTTTAATACGAAAGTTTAAGCAAACATTTGAAATATAGAAAAGCACTTAAAATTTATTTAAAAACATTGACATTTTCAAGTTTCACTCTGACTGAAAATTTCGACATTTCTCTAGAAGTTTCCACTTCAAATACGAAATTAATCATTGATAATTTCAATTTCAAACTCCGGATTTGCATCAAAAAATTCAATAATACTTGAAATATATGTTGAAAAATTTTCACATATTCTACTTTACTTCAAAAATGACCACTGTTAATCCAAATAAAGGACTTTTTCTTGCAAATTGCGTTTAAAATTTTTCAATTTTTGAGAAAGACTTTGTTAATAGAATTAACTTTTTTCAATTAACTTATTTTCTCATAATTCCAAATATAAACCAAGCTTTCTTATCGTAATATATCTCCAAACTTCTAACCATTAATTAAATTTTCTTCTCGAAATTACCAGTTTAAACTCGAACTTAGAGAAACTGAAAATTACACGTCTAAACTTGGCATTTTGAGTCGACTATGCGAGCTTTCGCTCAAAACTTTAACTTTTTAGATAACTTAAAAATTGTGCTACTTAATTTGAAATTTTGAATATTTATTAGGAAATTTAATTTTGTTTCTCGACTGAATAGAAACTTAGTTTTCTAAAATGTTCAGCTTTTTCTCTTGAATGGCCATTTTTCTCTATATTGCTAATTAAAGCTTTAAATAGAAAAAATAACACAAACTTAATCTTGGAATTTTAATAAAAAAAGTAAAATATCCGAGCTTTCCTTCAAAAGCTCAAATTTTTAACAATTTTTGATAGTAAATTTTGTTTATTTTCTCAAGGATTTGACCAGCTTGAAAGGTAGTCTTTTAAACATTTTTTCCTCTTGAAGATTGGACTTTTTTCTAGATTCAGAATTAAAACTGGCCTAAATAAAATAAATAAATAAATAAAATGTTCAATTATCATAACGAAGGCTTTCACGGCCAGAGTCAGCACAGGATAGAAGTATATCCTGTCCAATTATCCTTCAAAGTGGACTCTCATAGTGAAAATATTATTTTTATTAATTTTATTTAACATTTCTACAACCCAGTTTGGAAATATTTAAATTTTTATTAGTGAATGTTGACAATATTTTGAAGCATTTTTTGAAATATGACTACGTGATATCTGTCATGAGGTGATGTTTTAAATAAATTTAAATATCACGTGGTCATATTTCAAAAAATGTTTTGAAATATGAAATAAATTGCTTATATTTTCTTTTCGATTTTCTCTCAAATTGTAGAGATTGCGATTAAATTATTTTTTATAAATTAAGAGTTTTTGGGTCGAATTTATGAATATTTTTAATGGGTCTTTGGGCGGGTTGACCGGGGGAATTATTTTTTTAATGAGCGGAGATAACGAGATTTTTTTGACATAGAGCAAATCGAATTGGCGCTTTAGAACGTTTATAACAAAATTAGATAAAATATTTTCATGACACGTGTTCAACAAGTCATCAAATTTTATTGTTTTTGGCTTTTTATTACCCTTCCTTCTGTAAAATTTGTCAATGTAGGTGTATTTTATTCATATGTGGTTATTATTTTATGTAAAATTCGTTTGTGTTGATTTGTTTTACGTTTTTTTGTATGTGTTACATGTGTGCATTTAGTGCACAAGAAAAAATACACATTTTATTTTTCTATTCCTGTTTTAGTAATCCTGTTTATAACAAAAACCGTTTATTATCAACAACTTCTTAGTCCTTTGAGTTCTCGTTATAACGGGGTTCTGCTGTATTAAAACATCGAAAAAATCTGCACTTCTTCGTTAATCTATGACTGTATCTACTACTACTAAAAAATTTTATCTTTAAAAACCTAGATCAGGGGGAAATGGTAATTTATTGCAAATTATGAGGTGTGCTATTCAACTAAAATTTTTTGAAAATATATTTTTTTTAGAATTCTTAGAGGTAGCTCTCTCAAATGGTACCTCACACGATAGGTTAATAAAAACTTTTTTTCCCTCGGACCAAACCAACCGTTTTGATTAATAATATTTTTTTTTCTAACCATTGACTGGCGATATATGTTCGCATCCTAAGGACCTAACACTTTGGCAAATTTCAAATGTCTTAGTTGGATAGTTTTTGAGAAAAACCTCCGTAACGGACGGATGGACACAAGATTGTCCGTTTATTTTTTGAAAGATACGGAATCCAAAAATATCTCGAAGATCAAATTTAATTAAAGCAATGTTAACTGCCAGACAATTTTCAGAAACGTGATGCATAACTATTTGAAACCAAATCAAAATCAATATTTCCTTGTTTTCCTTTTTGGATCTACTGTTCAATGTTAATGGAGATATGATGCATTAGGTAATAAGATAACAGTTAATGAGTCCTCATAGTAAACGCCAGAGTGGTTCAAATGGGTAATAAACATGTTGGCAACTCGAAGGCGCTACGTAGCCAATCGAGCAGTTGATCACAGTTGCCTTGATTGTACACGCGCCGAAACAAAAGCACTTATTACGTAACACCCAAAACATTCGGCGCGTAGCCAGATAAAGTAAGTAGCAGTAGTAGTCAGCAGGCCGCTCCTGCAATGCCGGCCGGCAAACAGCAGGAATGACGCTAGCAGCGAAGTCCGCGAATCAAGGCCGAACGTATTTACGTACGTAACAGCATCATAACACAACGCACAAGGTTGGCTTTGGTACAGCGATGCTGTTTTGTTGCTGCGTAAAGGATGATTATCACGCGAGCTCTAGCCGGCCGGCGTTTGTTTCTTTGTTGACAGTTAGCTAGCACGAAATAAACCATGAAGATTCTCTGAATTGTTTGGGTAACTTCGTTTCGGGATTTATTGTGCGTTAAAATGATTAGAAAGTCCCCAATTTGACAAATTAGGTTTTTGTTTAATTTGGAAACCAGTTATGGTCACCTATACTAACTAGTGTTGGTAAATTGACCATTTTAGGATATTTATAATGGACTGTTTCTATGTGCAATAGAATACAGTTAGATACAAGGCAACCCTTCATTTGCGAAACTAATAAGTGAAGCTCATGAAATGCAGTAGGCACTTCAGTAAAAAAGTTCCCCCCATCGCAGTAAATTGAAAACCTTCATCACAGTAAATTGAAAACCTTCATCACAGTAAATTGAAAACCTAGTGCTTTCTCGTTTTTAAAGTTTGCTTGTAACAGTCATGAATGACTTCTACAAAAAAATTCTGACTACAAATCATTTCTGGGCAAGTTTTATTGAAGTGAAAACCGTTTTAGGTGCATTAAACGTTTTTGGATAGGAGGTAAACCTGTGGTTTCGCGTCAACTATCACCTGTGGTCATCTCGCGTTACCAACATCCTCTAATGTTAACAGTAGGTATATTGTATTTTAACATTCTCAATAAATATTAGATTCGCTTCCATACGATTACAAGCAACCAAACTACAAATATAAAAAAAGTAGGTCAGTTTGGCAGCATTTACTTTAAAATATTTCCAATAGTCTGACCTGTTTACTAGTGTTCGTTCGAACTACATTACCTAGACACTGTTATTTCCTAGTTTCAAGTTTTCATTTCTGTCGACAGTCCCCAAGCTTGCCTAGTTTTAGTCATCTATTATTTTTAAATATAATTAGATATTCAAAAATCAGCAAAACTGAGATGGGCTGATGAGTACTTTTAGTTTCAGAGTAGTTCAAGACAATAAAATGGAGAGCGGTTCGCTATAGAAAAAGAAACCAACAGCAGATATTAATTCTAATTAAATTCACGATTCATATTGTCTATATTTTCTTTATTACTTTTATTTTCTCCTGACATTTATAAATCTAACATAACGTTTCGAAATCTCTATTTCCTTGGTATGTAACTAGTCAACTATTTGCAATAAAAACGTAAAAATACATGCTTTATTTCTCATGTATTTGATTTAACATACTTAAGCGTCTTAGCATAAAATGAATAAGCTAGAAATAAACTTAAGTCCTGGGAAATTCAGTTGCTTAAGAGTTTTTCCCGAAAAGAGCAAAATTCTTGAAAAGCTGGTGGCTTTATTTCTTCCGTTCTATTGTCTTGATCTGCTGACTGCTCAGTTCGCAGATATATCTACTTTTATAAATGCCGGAAGTTCTTTCGGTTGGTGAGCGGATCATCTAATAACACATTATGAAATTGTACTCCTAAAACTTTCTGTTTTTACGGTTCCTGCTATCGCACGTGAAAGTGCCTAAAATATTCAATTTGATCGCTACCTGAAACCTCTGACGTTGAGTGGTTTATAGCATGTTTTGTAACATACAGAATGCGATTTCATTTAGCATATTATAGCGTTCTCGGCACGTGGAGTCTCGCCAAGGACGTAGCAACAAGCGATAGTTAATTCCGAACGGAGAACGCTTAGATAAATCAATAGAATTTATTTCACACAAATCACTACAAATTTACTTCTTATAGCTAAGTTGGGGTGATTGTTTCAATTAAATATTCTGTAATGAACCAGTGCGAACGTGCTTAAAGTTGAAAACATTCATAACCACAACCATGGACTGGTTTCGGGCTTCCTTCCATCTATACTGCAGGAATTAAAGTTACCTCACACAGTGACTTTTGTAACCCTTTAGGGTAATCTTTAGGGTTGCGTTGTACTTGTGGTTTTGGTAATTGTTGATACTGACTTGAACCAAAGCATATTTCTGTTGAAATAACTTTTTCTACAGCAACTTCACATCAAGAATACCTGGGTGTTGAATTATAATAATCAGTTCGTCTGGCCACACAATAATTTCGATCATCAACTTTTTGGAAACTAAGAAAAAATTCCTATTGTTCCATACAAGTGGCGTGAAAGCTAATAAAGCCCACCTTTCCTTGCAAAATAAAAACAAAATGGGAGTGAAGTTTTCTGATAAATTTCCAAGGATAGCTTGCACATTTCAATTCTTTTCGAAATTTTATTACTCTTGAACTTTTTAATTTTTTTTTTCTGAAAAATTTCAACTTTAATCTCAAAATGTCGACTTTTTTCTTAACAGTTCCAGTTTTAACACCACAGTTCGATCTATTTCGTAAAATGTATCTTAAAATTCATGTTAAATTTTGAAATCAAAATTTAATTTTTCTGGATGTGATGATAAGGGTGATTTTCTAGATTCCAGTAATCCTTTTGTTACAGTTTTGTCACAATTTCGCCACTAAAGTGGAACTTTAAAAAAAGCACGAAATTAATTGAAAAAATGACTGAAACAACAGAAATTGACATTTAACAAAAAGAAAATCCAAATGTGTCAGAATTTTGAGTTAAAACTTTTGAATTAAAATTACGTTTACAGAAGTAATTGAGTTTCCTTTTGAAATTTTGGGAAAAATTTTGTAATTTCGAAAAACTTTTAAGTAATAAAAAAATGCGTAAAATAAACTAACCTATTTTTGCTAACTAACATGTCCTGACGATTTAAATATTTAGATATTACATAGTCGTATTTTCACGAAGTCTTTCAGAATTTATCAACTTTCGTCAATAAAAATTTAAATATCTCCAAACTGGGTCGAAGAACTGTTAAAGTGAAATTAATAATAGTAATGCTTTAGATCAATATGATTTTAAAAAAATAACATATTTTTGAGGATAAGTTCAATATTTGGTTGAAGGAATTTGTTATTGAATTTTTAGGAAAAAAATTGAAGTTTTGTTCTAATGTCTACATTAAGAAAAATACTAGAATTAAAAAAAATCACTAATTTTCGAGTTAGCTATCGAAATTTTAAGTAAAAGTAAATATGAAAAGTAGGGTAGAAATGTTAGAAATTTTATGAGAAAAAATTCACGTTTCAAAAAACATCGAGAAAAAAATATGTCAAGAAAAGCAATTTCTAGAAAAAAAATTAATTTTGGAATCAAAAAATCATTGATTGATATTTAAATTTGAATTTTTGTGAAAAACAAAAACATTATTTATGAAAAATCATTCTTGAACTTTCGATAAAATCAAAATTATGAGAGAAAAATCGGAATTTTCAGTCAGTAAAAATTTTGAAAAAAAAACTTTAGTTTTCGAGTTTATACATTAAATTCCGAAAAAAGACGAAATTTCGAGAAGATCTTAGCTTTGAATGATCACGGTTGAGTTTGTATTTATTTGAATTCCAAATTTGGATTTTTTTAAGGTAATATTTATATTTTTTTTGAACTGAAGTTAATAATAGTAATGTTTTCGATCAATATGGTCTAAAAAAAAATAACGTATTTTAGAGGATAAGTTCATTATTTGGCTGAAAGAATTTGTTATTGAACTTTTAGGAAAAAATTGAAGTTTTGTTTTAATGCCTAAATTTAAAAAAACTAGAAATTAAAAAAAATCACTAATTTTCGAGTTAGCTATGGAAATTTTAAGTAAAAGTAAATATTAAAAGTGGGTTAGAAATGTTAGAAATTTTATGAGAAAAAGTTCACGTTTCAAAAAACATCGAGAAGAAAGGATGCAATTTCTAGAAAAAAAATTAATTTTGGAATCAAAAAATCATTGATTGATATTTAAATTTGAATTTTTGTGAAAAACAAAAACATTATTTATGAAAAATCATTCTTGAACTTTCGATAAAATCAAAATTATGAGAGAAAAATCGGAATTTTCAGTCAGTAAAAATTTTGAAAAAAAAACTTTAGTTTTCGAGTTTATACATTAAATTCCGAAAAAAGACGAAATTTCGAGAAGATCTTAGCTTTGAATGATCACGGTTGAGTTTGTATTTATTTGAATTCCAAATTTGGATTTTTTTAAGGTAATATTTATGTTTTTTTTGAACTGAAGTTAATAGTAATGTTTTCGATCAATATGGTCTAAAAAAAAATAACGTATTTTAGAGGATAAGTTCATTATTTGGCCGAAAGAATTTGTTATTGAACTTTTAGGAAAAAATTGAAGTTTTGTTTTAATGTCTAAATTTAAAAAAACTAGAAATGAAAAAAAAATCACTAATTTTCGAGTTAGCTATGGAAATTTTAAGTAAAAGTAAATATTAAAAGTGGGTTAGAAATGTTAGAAATTTTATGAGAAAAAGTTCACGTTTCAAAAAACATCGAGAAAAAAATATGTGAAGAAAAGATGCAATTTTTAGAAAAAAAAAAATTTGGAATCAAAAAATCATTGATTGATATTTAAATTTGAATTTTTGTGAAAAACGAAAACATTATTTATGTTCGATATATTTTGACTTGATGATACTCGAAGGACCAGAAGAATGATAAGCTTGTTTCTTGCTTTTAAATGTGGTTTTATGCACGGTCTCCTTTTGAATGTATATATTGGATATTGGTATAAATGTCGAGGGTTGACCAGGCAGGCAGGCACCCTCTGATGGGAGAGGGAAAGGCAGGTAGAGAGATTTCTCTCTTCTGGAGAACATGTGCCGAACAATTTATAAAAAATCATTCTTGAACTTTCGATAAAATCAAAATTATGAAAGAAAAATGGGAATTTTCACATTCAGTAAAAATTTTGAAAAAAAAACTTTAGTTTTCGAGTTTATACGTTAAGTGTCGAAAAAAGTCGAAATTTTGAGAAAATCTTAGGTTTGATTGATCACGTTTGAGTTTGTATTTATTTTAATTCCAAATTTGAATTTTTTTAATGTAATATATTTCTTTTTGGAACTATTTTGATCTTTGAATGTTTTTTTTTTCTTCAAATTACGAAAACCTTATTGTACAAATCATGGTTTTTTTCAAAACTTCATCCTGGAAAATTTAGAAAATTTGCTCTAGCTTAAATTAATGATTTTTTTTGAGAAATTTTCAATTTCATTTTAAAAGGTCCGATTTTAATTCTTATGGTTTTCTTTTGGGTTTTTTTTTGAGAAAATTTGAATTTTATTCTAAAAGGTCCCATTTTACTTCTTATGTTTTCTTCTAAATATTCAGTTAAGAACTCATAATTTCTGTTGTTTAGAATTTTCGCTTGAATTTTTATTATAAATTTTGAGTTTTTTGGATATAATTCCAAGTTTGCCCTTTGCACATTTTGTCCTTACTTTTTTTTTAAATTTTGATTGTATATGCGAAGTTGTTAGATTGAATCTAAAAATTTTCCCCAAAGTTTCATTTTCAACTCTTTGAGTTTTTTTTTCAATTTCTACTTTCAACCCTAAATTTTGGAAATCTTGTAGATATTGTGTGCTTTATCAAAATTACGACTTTAACTTGGCCATATGTGGTCTTTTTTCTCGCAATCTCTCGCAATTTTTGTTAAAATTGGAAACTAATTCTTTTGTGAAATTATGACTTGTCTCAAAATTTCGGTAATTTTTCGAAAGAAAATAAAAGAAATTGTGTAAAACTTTTTGTAAGACCTTAATTTTGAACAAAAAATTCAATATAACCCATACCCAACAATTTCACCTTCAAAAAATAGAGATAAGTACTCCAATGAGTACAATGGGAGCATACGCTACCAAAACAAAATGAAGAACAAAAATACGTTTGACTAAGAAAATTTTATATATAACTAATTAATTAAACACAAAACAAATAATAATTTTAATTGTGATAATTTTTGAAGCAGACGCGTTTCAATACAGACAGTTGCTTTGCATTTTTGGCAACTCCATCTAACTCTTTGTTGACATAGATAACAACCCAACTCTTTGTTCAACTTTTGTGGAAAATGACCATCCAGATCTGTTCTGATGGATTCTGATAATTGACCTTGCCTTCTTTAATTATATATTGACTTAATATGGCAATTTTGGTGGAACGGACTGCTCCTTGGTTATCTTCAAAAATACAAATCCTTTCCTCTAAAACTAAGAAATATTAAAAAACACAACAAAGGTTGCTCTAACGCGTTTCGATAGCTAAACTATCATCTTCAGAGAGATAAACCCTTAGAGCAACCTTTGTTGTGTTTTTTAATTTTTCTTGGTTTTAGGGTGCAAGATTTGTATTTCAGTTTTTTAATATGGCAAGCCAAGTACTGTCGAACTATAGCCCTCTCAAATTCCAGTGATCGTCGAACTCCTCTTCATCCGTTTGCCGATCGACGTCTGGCGGAATAATTACAACATCCACTTCATTTTGATTACTTGAGGAGGCAATGTCGACTAACGCACTTTTTAAGTGGTGATAACTTCTGGAATCATAAAAAGTTTTTGAAGAAAATTCTGGAAACTCTATAGGTTCCATAATGGATTGTAAAATGACAGAAAAGTGTAAGACTTTTGAAATAAGATTGAATATAGACCCTTTTCAATCTGGTGTACTCAAATGAGTAAACCTCAATTAGTAGGCTTACCAAACCCGAAGAATTCAATCTTTGTTTAAAAAATATCAGCCTGTCAATCACTACACATACAAAAGTCTATGTAGACTAAAAAAATATTGCAAAACCACAAAAAACCGATTTTATTCATTATTTTTTTTATTTTGATTACTGAGTACGTGCAAGGAAACGTACTCAGTAATCACCCACGTTCTGTCGCTGTTAAAATATTATGTCATTTCCACACTAATCAAAGTAGCTGGATTTCACTAGGTAGCGTTGCAGATAAGTGGGAAGACTAACTATCTTAAAGCTCAAAATTAACCCGTTGGTCACAAGATGGAAGCACAATTTTATTTTTGTTGCTGTACTCAAACGAGTAAAATGGGAGGTAATAAATTAAAATCGATTTTCTTATAAGTTCAGATTTTTCTACTGTTGACGTTTGTCTCGAGCAACTACGTAATGCAATAATGAGAAGTGATTGTCAGTGATATTAGGTGTTAGGATGTGAGGGAGGGGGGAATCAAAAGGAGTAAATGACTAAAATTAGTGTAAGTAATAGACAGATCCCTATACAATTAGGATATTGTTTGTTCTTCTTTATGATCTGAAAACCTTCTAAAAAAATCTTGACAACGGCCTTCTAAAATATGTTTAACATACAGGGGCCCTGAAAATTTTCTTGCAAAACAACTTATTGGTTCCTATCTTCGCCACTAATTGCAACAAATATGTGGCCACTTGGAGCATACGTCAGCTTATTCGGGATTAGTTAGGGCCTTTGAAGAGAATTAAAATGTTGTCGTCCACCTTTGCAGTGCTCTATGGGTCACCTACATTGGGAATCTTGAGACCAAACTATTTTCGTACATATATTTGTTAAATACAACTTTACACTGCTTAGAATCAATATTAAAGATTGTTACCCTTTTAAATAGTACCAATTGGATACCTCAAAGTCCTTTGATAGAATCTGACTCTGGATCTCTTTTCGCCAAATTAACATATTATGGTCTTCCTCCTGGATTCTGTCATTTGACATCCAATTTTCTCGCTGACAGATCTCTTCAGGTCGTCGTCGATGGGATCTCATCCGAGACATTTGCGATTAATGCGGGGGTGCCTCAGGGATCTGTCCTGTCTCCTACTCTGTTTCTGTTACACATAAACGATCTGTTAGCTTCAACTCCCAATCTTATATACAGCTACGCAGAAGCTAGTAGCCTGGTGTCATCTTTTTTCTCCGACAAGCCATTATCGCTGCTTCAGATCGACTAAGAGAACAGCAGATACAGATAATTAATCGGGATCTCGAAATCTAGTCGACTTCAAAAACTCACGCCGCGGTTTTCTCTAAGCAAACATTAAGGGATAATGCAACAAACATACCAATGGACGGTAAAATTCTCCCGATGGGATCTAATCTGTCCATCTTAGGAGCGAATGGGAGCACTAACTTCTCTTGGGACAATCATGTGCGCGCCATTGCTAAGTCCGCCTCTCAGAAGATAGGCTTTCTTTTTAGAGCTAAAAAGTACTTCACATTTCATCAGCTACTCAAACTATACAAAACTCAAGTTAGGCCAACACTAGAATACTGTTCTCATGTTTGGAGTTCAGCCCCAAAGCACACTTTAGCTCTTTTGGATTCAATTCAAAAAAGATTCGCCTAATTGATGACGAGAGTTTGACCGATTCTCTCGAAATACTAGAGTACAGGCGGATGGTTGGTGACTTGTCTCTTTTCTACAACTATCATGGGAAATGCTTGCAGGAACTAATAGGATGGTTGATCCCCCCGCAAGGGTAAGATTTTTGAGGCATACAAGACAGTCGGAGACCGCAAATTCCTGTGCTGTTCAGCTTAACACAGTGAGGACTCCTATCTACGGAGACTCTTTTTTCTATAGAATTTCCAATCTGTGGAACTCATTACCGAAAGGAATTTTCCCAAAAAATTACAACCTATCCTTGTTTAAGAAGGCTTGTTTCCGCATCCTACTCGCAGTGCTTTGAAGGCATAATGGGGTTGCCCTTTGCAAGTGGATTAAACTTTAAAAAAATAGTAGAAAACAGAATCAAATAAAAGATCAGTAAAAAGAAATTACTACTTCTATGCATTAAAAATTGTTAGCTTTTCCAAATGATATTTTTGCCTGCAGTCTATGCACGACGCTGGTAGCTTCAAAAATTTATTAAGAAGCCTAATATTGATAAAATTTTGCAACACTGCTCACGGCCAGGTATTCTTTAATTTTAGCAGTCGTCGAATGATTAATTAATGTAAAATTCATTGCGGTTGTCTTATAGTGGTTACGTCAGAGAAACGCAAACAAGTTTAAACAAAATCTGACAAGAAAATGATTGAATTACACATTTTGAACAAAAATCTACTAGAACCAGATAACATTTTGTTTAAATTTTGTCAAATAATTCCCGCTTAATTTGCGGCACGTGTGGATAGAAGGTCAGAGTATGAAAATAACTATTCGGAGATCATAGTAAGGTTATTTACAAATAAAAATCTTCCTTCTCTTTTTAATTACCGAGCGAGTACTTATTTAATCTGATTTGTATTTATTTATTTCCATGGGGAATTTTTATTTATACACGATTATCGCTTGTATGTAGCATGTATCTACGAACTTCGATTGCCGGTATTTGGTAAACGTCTAAGTGTTTTGTAAACAGGGAAGTGACTAGCTAAGCGAATATAAAAATAGAAAAGATTTTTTTAACCTTATGAGGATTTCGCAATATCGTCATATCGATATAGTACCGCTGTAGTCAGTAGATTTACGAGTAGTATTTGAACATCTTACTAATGCATGCATTTGTTTATTGCCGTTATCACTTAAACAAATAAATATCTGAGCAGTTAAAAACATCTTAAACAAAAACAGTCAATTATTTAATAAAAACATTGCATTAATTAAAATCTAAACGAAAACAGACGTGCAATACTGAGAGCAAATAATTAAGGTAAACGTCAACATATCAACAAACATAAAAAGCAAATAGGCAGTCAAGTTCAAACGGTTTTATTTGTTTGTGAAATATTCATTTCCACATATCGGGGGCACGTCTCAATATGCCTTTGACATTTATCGAGTTAAAAAATGTGTATAAACTGAAAGGTCACATTAAACAATCGCGATTGTTGCTTGAGGTTAATAGACTTTTAAATAAATTCTTTGAAATTTGAATTTTGTACAATCACCTGCGTGCATACGCAACTGGGTCTTTCTGACAAATATTTCAAACTGTAACGGAATCTTCAACTCGACATTCCAAAAAATAAATACGCGAACATTTTTTGACACTTTGACTAAAAAAATATTGTGCCCTCAAATCATCTACTGACTTATATTTATTGTAAGATCAAACCCCCTGTTGTGTCGAAATTAACGACTTCGCTTAGATCAGTACTTCCCAACATGTATCTGCGCATCTACTTACGAAATTTCACTTGTTTAAAAATTTCGACTATTTTTCAAAATTTAGAATATTTTTGCAATCTTCTCCTTGTTTCTAAATTTCGACTGCTTTTGAAATTTTCGCCTCTTAACATTTCGAGTCGAAGTTTTGATAAAAAGTCAAAGTTTTCGAGTCACATTTTTAAAGTGCCCACATTTTTCGAAAAATCCAAATTTGAAAAAAGTAAAAATTTAGGAAAATTAGAAATTCTGGAAAAGGAGGAATTTCTGCCTTTCCCAAATTCAGATAGATTTTTGAAAAAATGTTGGCTCTTTTAATAATTTGACTTTTTGAAAATTTTGACCTTTTATCAAAATTTTCATTTAATTGGAAATGTTACCCAACTTTTTTCGAAAATGTAAAGTTTTTTGAGCGGTTGGATATATTCAACACTTTGACTTTATCCATAATTTAACTTTTTTCAAATTTTCTTTAAAATATACGATTGCTTCAAAATGCCCACCCAAATCCTGACATTTTTCAAAATGTTAACTTCATTTACATAAATTTGGCTTTTATTAAAAACTTTGACCTTTTACAAATTTTTTTAAGTTTCGATTTCTTTTAATGTAGAGTTTTTTGTAGAGTTGGGATTTCTTCAAAATTTCAAATTTATTCGAAAATTGTTACTTTTTCAAAATTTGAACTCTTACATTTTTTTTGAACACTTTGATGATTTTAAAATTTATACTCTTCAACATTTTAATTTTTTTGGGAGTCTTTTAAAAAGTGCAGTTTTTTTAAGTTAAGCTGGTATACGATTATTTAAAAAGTTCAACTTTTTTCAAATCTCAATTTTTTAATGTAGTCTTTTTTAAAATTTTGGACTACTTTTCGAAGTGAAATACAAATCTTGTCCCCTGAAACCAAGAAAGATTAAAAAACACAACAAATGTTGCTCTAACGCGTTTCGGTAGCCAAGCTATCTATCTTCCTTAGAGATATTCGAAATACTTCGAAATTCGACTTTTTCTAAAGTTTACACTTTTTTGAATGTTTTAACTTTTTATGAAAACTTTAACATTTTTTTAATATTCTGACTTGTAAGGCCTGCCTTTTTTCAAATTTCTTCCTTTTTCCAAAAATTTATCTTTTTGGGGGGGGGGACTATTCTTTTAGGAATTTTTTAGACATTTTGTCAAAATCCATCTTTTTTTTTAAATTTCGCTTTGTTCAAAATTTTTAAATTATATATTTTGAAAATTTTGCATTTTACAAATTTTTGGGAATTAATTTTTTGCAAGTTTTGAATCTTTTTAAAATTTTGATTTTGTTCAAAATTCTTTCTTTGAAAATTTGTAAGTCTCAAAAAATTCAATCAATCAATCAACTTTCTTTGAAAATTTTATCCATAAAAATTAGAATATTTACCGAAATTTCGACTTATTCATAAATTTTAACTTTTTCTGAGTTTTATCTTTTTTGATACAAATTTTTTGAAAATTATTATTTTGTTTCAAATGTTTGCATTTAAAATTTTCACGTTTTTTTAACATTTTTTTTAATTTTGAGCATTTTTTCATGTCGACTTTAATTCGAATTTGCTTGATAAAAATTAGCAATTTTTGTTTGACAATTTTGGCTATGTTGTGCTTCCTCAGAGTATAAAAATATATTCAAGTCCCCTTTTAGGTTTTTTCAAGAAATGTCGAAAATTCGAATCAACACTAACAGTTATAAAAAAAAGTCCAAATGCTCCAAAAAGTTGAAATCTTAAAAGGTATTCTTTATGGTGGACTCTTATTGGTCGGAAACATTATGTTTTTTAATTTTATTTAACATTTTTGCGACCTAGTTTTGAAATATTTAAATTTTTAATAATGAAAGTTGACAATTTCTGAAACATTTTTTGATGTATATTTAGGTATCACGTGGTCATATTTTAAAAATTGTTTTAGAAATTGTCAACTTTCATTATTAAAAATTTAAATATTTTAAAAATTATTAAACATCTTAGAAAGTAGTTCAAATTTTAGATAATGTCTAAATTATGAAAATTAGGCGAAACTTTTATGACAAAATTTAAAAAATAAAACGACACGTTCAAAAAATTCGAAATTTTTACAATAGTTGAGATTCATCACAATTAAACTTAATTAACAATTAAAAAGCAACAGATATCTGTTGCTTTTTAATCGTTAATAAAGTTTAATAGTTATGAATATTAAAGAATTAGGCGAAGTAAGGGTTGGACATGTCAACAATAGTTAAGACTTTAAAGAGTGGAAAAAAGTTAAAATTTTGAATAAATTCGATAACTTTGATGAGTTAAAATTTTTGTAAAGTTAAAATTGTCAAGAAAATCAAAATATTCAAAAAAAAAATCAAAAATAAAAATTTTCAGAAAAATTTGAAATTTTGTAAAAATATAATTTTTAAAATAACTCGAAAACTTCGAAATATTGTCGAATTTTAAAAAATAAATAAAAATTGAAAAGGATAAATAAAAAAAATGGACATTTTTTAAAAACCGAAATTTTTTAGAAAAACGATGAAAATTTGAAAAAAAAAGTAGAACTTTTAAAGTAAAATTCTGAAAAAAGTCAAAATTTTTATAAAAAATTAAAGCTTAAAAAAAGGATTTTTCAAAAATATCGAAATTTTGAAAATAGTTCGTATGGTTTTAAAAATTCTAAAAACGAGAAGTTTTCGAGATTTTCAAAAAATTTTAAAATCTAATAAATGGTCCAATTTTGAAAAAAATCGAAATTAAAATACATAATTCGAAAATTTTTAAAAATAGTTTCAAATTTACTAAACAGTCAAAATCTGAACAAATAGATGATACATTTTAAAAACAATTTTTAAAAGCCGAAATTTTCAGAAAAAGTTAACATGTTGGGAAAAGGGGCAAAAATTTGAAAAAAAGTCCGAAGCTTAAAATCAAAATTTTGAAAACATGTCGGAATTTTGTTAAACATCTAAGGTTTAAAAAAATAGTGAAATATAAAAAAAATGAGTAACTTTGAATAACAGAAAATTTCAAAAATATACACATTTTGAGGAAACGTCTAGCTTTGAAAAAAATCGAAATTTGCTAAAATGGTTCATATTTAAAAAAAATAATTTAAAAAATATTGAAATTTTAAAAGGTCCAGCTTTTCAAAGAAATTCGAAATTTTGAAAAAGTCTAAAAATAAAGTCCAAATTTTAAAGTCAAAACTTTCAAAAAGGTTGAAATTTTAAAAGAGTCCAATATTTAAGAAAGCATAAGAGTTTTGAAAAAAAAAGTCGAAATTATCAATGAAGTTGGGATTTCAAAAAAATCTATATTTCGGAAAAAGACCGTATTTCTGAAATTTTGAAATTTTCCAAAATATCGAACCTTTCAAAAAAATCAAAACATTGAAAAAGGTAAGGTTAAAACTTAAAAAAATCGAAATTTTGAAAAAGTAAAAATTTTTAGAAACATCGAAGTGTTGAGAAAAAGTGGAAAATTTTAACAAAGTTCAAAATAAAAAAAAGAGCCCAATTTCTAAAATAAAATCGAGAAAAAATTTTAACCTCTCCAAAAATTCGACATTTCGACTAAATTTTTGCAACTATTGAAGTCAAAAAAGAAATCGAAGACAGAGGCAGAAATTTTTTATGTCGAAAAAGCTAGTTTTCTAAAAAAAGCGAAATTTTAAAATAAGTCAAAGCTCATTTTAAAATGAGTCAAAACTCTGTTTGAAAAGTAGAGATTTTGAAAAAGGCGAAATTTTGAGAGAAAAAGTCAAAATTTTGGAAAAATCCAACCGTTTGCAAAATTTGATATTTTCCAAAAATGTCCGCCGAAAACACATTGGGCCCAGGCCCCTCTTATGACCTATTTATGCCCCCCCCTCTTCCAGGAAGGCTCGCTCTTCTGCCCTAGAGACATTTGAGGTATGAATATATTTATCATAAGCCGAGGAGGCTCAACGGAAAGAAAGGTGGTTTAGTTAGATTATAACCAAAATATGGTAACAAGAACACACATCGGTTAGATGTGTTGTTGCCAGATTTATGGCATGCGAGAAAATAGGTAAGTCAATTTTGGTGGAACGGACTGGTCCTTAGTTATCATCAAAAATTGAAATACAAATCTTGTCCCATGAAACCAAGAAAGATTAAAAAACATAACAAAGGTTGCTCTTACGCGTTTCGATGGCTAAGCTATCATCTTCAGAGTTATACTCTTGTGTAGATTTGTATTTCAATTTTTATGTAAGTCAATTGACATTCTTTTTTTGCTACTAATCACGTTTTCAAGTGATATTAAATCATATATTACAAATAACTTATATGTCCTACTAATATACTTTTTTACGTTTAAAGAAAAATGGGATTATTTTGACTTACGATGTAGTAATCAGACAACACTGGATAGTCTACCTATTCAAATATACGAATGCACTGAATTATGTAATTATGAGTGATGTTGCTGCAATACTTTCCTATCAAAAGTAATAGACGACGAGCTTATAGAGTAATATGTTTTAAAAAAATAGATTTGAATGTTATAATAACGTTGCATTTAACGCCACATTAATTCGCAATTCATTTGTGAAACATTTTACGGTTAGATACATTTCTTTCTATAATTACTGCGGCCTCCTTTCGACTTAAGCTTTTAGATTTTTTGCCTATCTGTATTTTTATATTTTTTTACTTTTATCTAATAACTCGTAATTTTTTTGATTCCCTGTTATTTCGATTTTTTTATATAATGTGTATAATCTAATCAATTTCTTTGTCAGATTGTCATAAGGCGACGCTTGAAGGACTTTTTAAATATATAAAATTATAAAACTTAAGGATCTTCGCTTATTATATGAATATATGCTGCTACAGCACACATTAACCCATAACCGCCCCCTGTACTCAATTGAGTTCACTTGAATTATTGCCCTTTGGGGCTGTGTATGAGTTAAAAGTAAAAAAAGTTAATGATATAATTTTAATCCCTGTCCTTTTTTTTTTAAATCTCTACAATCCAATTTTCATTCTACGTTAAGAAAATAGCATCACAAAATGTAACATGCAAGAGGTTTTTGTAGGGAATAGATTTCACCCACCATACTATCATTCAAGATAGTAATTTGTTTTCGATTATCAGGCATTTATTTTAATTAAATATTCACATATTTAAAGATATAACATCAAGAATCTCTTATTAGACAATGGAAAATTAAATAAAATCATTTGGGTTTTTGGTGATTAGTATTTATATGAGTCCAGCCCGTACAGCACCTAAATCAGAAAGTTATCTTAAAGATATCATTTTAGCGATATCTTTAAGAGACTCAGAAATGTTTAACATTTAGATAACTTTTTTTAGTCGTCAGATTACTGACATCTAACAGATATCTATAAGATGATTTTGATAGATGTCTTTAGGATGAAAAATCTTTATGTTAACATAATGATATCTTTCGGACAATATTTCCCGATTTCAGACTTTAAAAAATGATGACTCTAAGAGCTCTTTAAGAGAGCTTATTGCTGAGCGGGAGTGTACTCAATTGAGTATACAAATTTTCCTCATTAAGAAAGAAAAAAGTGTAACAAATACGGGAGGCAAAGTAATATACCATAATCAACTAAATTAAACCTTCGGTAACTATTTTTGTCCTGAGTAAGAGTGGTTGGCATACCATCAGTAACCATTTTTGTCCTGAGTAAGAGTGGTTGGCAATAATGGATTAAAACAGTACAAATAAATTCAGTACATTTGGCGATGATGCTTACATTGTTCTTTGCCTTGCTTCTGAGTTTGTTTTGTGTTCCTAGCCTAAGCCAACTGGCCGATGTGAACTGTCCAAAGCGAATAGAAATAAAAACAAATTTATACAGATACTTTCTGGACATCAGTGTAATAAGTGAATCAAATCAAAAATATTTGTGCATTTTAATAACATTTAATTGCATGTAGACGAATTGCGATTGCATATGACCTCGACTTTTTATCACCATCAAACCAGCCAATGATTTCCCTAACCTGCCTTAATTAATCGCATAAGAATGTATTTGTTTGTGCGTGCATTACTCAATAACCTTCGAAATTTAGATATGAAACGCGGCCTTTGTATTTAGAGAAATATAGCGCCGGACAAAGGGAGAAATACATCTTGATCGAAAAAGACCTATGACTCTTCTGTCAGTAATGTGCCTTTCTTTGCTGAACTTTCTTTGTCCTTTTTGTTTCGCCTGTACCACATTCTATCGAGTTTAGTCATATACCTTTTGACCCTCGAGCGATGTGGACAAAGTAAAACGAATTCCCAGCACCTACGCTGGTAGTAAACTTATTAGTGCGACACATACCTAGAGGGTTTTGTATGGGAGAGCGTGAGATAATCTACCTTTATTACTGTTGTTGAGAAAATTAACAGAAAATTACCGTACTGATTTGTCCATAAAAGCAGCTTAAGCATTAATTGTTAATTAGTTAGTAGCAAATTTTTTGCATATATTTACGAAACACGCAAATTATTTTGTGTAAGAAAATTGTTTCAGACAAGGGCGGATTTAGGTACGTGCAACATATGAAACTATTCAGGGGACCCCACCAATTAGGGTTCCCCATAAAAGCAGGTAGTTACCCTTTTTTTTACTGTGGACACAGGACACGAAGTTTATGCATATTTTTAGACCTGATCACTTTTTTTATAGTCAAAAATATTGCAAACATGACATGGGGTGTTATTTTTTTTAAGTTTAATCCACTCGCAAAGGGTAACCCCATTATGCTTTCAAAGCACTGCGAGTAGGATGCGGAAACAAAGATAGAAGGGGATTAACCGCCTTCTTAAACAAGGATAGGTTGTAATTTTTGGGGAAAATTCCTTTTGGTAACAAGTTCCATAACTTGGAAGTTCTATAGAAAAAAAAATCTCCGTAGACAGAAGTCCTCACTGTGTCAAGCTGGAAGGCACAGAAATTTGCTGTCTCCGACTGTCTAGTATGCCTCAAGAATCTTGCCCTTAGGGAGATCATGCCTATTAGTTCCTGCGAGCATCTTCCATGACAGTACTTGTAGAAAAGAGGCAAGTCACTAACCATACGCCTGTGCTCTAGTGTTTTGAGAGAATCAGTCAGACTCTCGTCATCAGTTAGGCGAATCGCTCTTGTTTGAATTGAATTCAAGAGAGCTAAAGTGTGTTTTGGGGCTGAACTCCAAAGATGAGTATAGTATTCTAGTGTTGGACTAACTTGAGCTTTGTATAGTGTTAATAGCTGATGAGATGTGAAGTACTTTTTAGCTCTAAAAAGAAAGCCTAGCTTCTGAGAGGCGGATTTGGCAATGACGCACATGATTATCATCATGACCATCATCACCAAGGGAAGTTAGTGCTCACATTAACTCCTAGGATAGATAGATTAGATCCCATCGGAAGGATTTTACTGTCCATTAGTATGTTTGTTGCATTATCCCTTTATGGTTCCTAGAGAAAACCGCGGCCTGAGTTTTTGAAGCGTTGAAGTCGACCAAATTGTTTTTAACCCATTCCAGAATAATCTCGAGATCCCGCTTAATCGTTTGTATCTGCTGTTTCCTTAATCGATCTGAAGCAGCGATGGAAAATGGTTTGCCGGAGAAAAAAGATGACACAAGGTTACTATCATCTGAGTAGCTGTAAGGATTGGAAGTTAAAGAGAGATCGTTTATGTGTAACAGAAATAGAATAGGAGACAGAACAGGCCCCTGAGGCACCCCTGTCTCGGATGAGATGCCATCGACGACGACCTGAAGAGATCTTTCAGCGAGAAAGTTGGATACCAAATAACATAGTCCAAGAGGAAGACCATAAGATGTTAATTTGGCGAGAAGAGATCGGTGCCAGGCTCGGTCGAAAGGGTTTGAGATATCCAATGTTATAGCCCTAGCCTCACCATGTTTTTCCATAGCTGAGTTACAGATATGAGTAACATATGCCAGTAGATCGCCAGTGGAACGTTACTGCCTAAAACCGTATTGCCTGTCGGAGATGATTCTATTTTCCTCCAGATATTTGAGAATCTCGATGTTGATAACCTTTTACATCACTTCAGATATAACGAGTAACAAAGATATAGGGCGATAATTGTTAGCCAGATTTCTTTTTCCCTTTTTAGGGACAGGTTGCACCCTAGCAGATTTCCGGATGTTAGGGAATACACCTTTGTTGTAAGAGAGTGTGAACAAGTTGCTTAGGACAGGAGTCAACTCTGGGGCGCACTTGTTAAGAACAATAGCGGGAATACCATCAAGGCCAGAAGCTTTCGAGGTGTCGAGCTCAAGGAGAATCTTCCTGATTGTGCGTTGTCTCAAAACAACTTTAGGCATCGAAGTGCCAACCTTAGGAAGAATAGGAGGTTGTGCGTTTCGAGAATCAAGATTGGAACTCTTATTATTATTTCATTTGGGGTCGGTTATCCCTACAGCACTGCAACTTTCGCTTATTGTGCCCCCCCCCCCACGATTACCTTATATTAGGCAGGTCTTTTTGAAGACTTCCAGAACCTCCTTTATGGGTGTTTCCACTATTGTCCTTAGTTCAGTAACAACGTTTCCAAAGCTGGAATGTCTATCTCCTGCCATAGTGGGACATTCACATAATATGTGTAAAGGAGTTTCTTCTTCTCACATGTCGTAACCTTTTTAGAAACATTTTCATATGAGTGCAACCACCAGTGTGTTGCACAGGGCCCCGAACAAGGTTAATGGGTGCCTAATTTCAGTTTGTTGTAAAAAACTTCAAGCTTTCGATTTCAGTTTAGAAGAACTGAAACTTTTTTCCACATAACCCTTTCTGGCACTGTTTTAAAATTGGGGTTATTTCACAAAATTTTACTTTTAGGGCAGAAGTCTCTCAAATTGTCGAGTTGAGGGCCAAAATTACCATTTTTCTTTAACAATTCTTTCGTTTCTAACATTTCTGGACTAAAAGAAGTCAACCAATCCTCGACTTTTTTTGTACTTTGAAAATAAAGTTAAAATTTCGACTTTTTTATCTCAAGATTATATGATTGATTTTTCCGAATATTCAAATTTGCCTTCAATTCTCTTGACAAAATTTCGAATTTTTTCTAGATTTAAAATTTCTGAAGTTTTTTTCAGTTTTTTTGGCAACATTTCGACTTTTTTTGCAAAATTTCGATTTTTCTTCAGATGCTGCCTTTTTTTAAAAGTTCAATAATTTTAGCAAAAAATTGCAGGCTCATTTGCTTTGACTTCAATATTTTTGCAAAATTAACTCCAAGGCTTTAGTCCATAGATAAACAGTATGTCAGCTTAAATACGAGCCCCATTAATAAACCATCGAATGAAACGAAACTATCTCGAAGGTAACTTTCGACTTTCCATGATGATAATAAATTATAAATTTCCACAATTATCAATTCAACTAAAGTGCCACCACGGGAGGCAGTTCGCGACGTTGCCACATAAAAGGGGCTGCAAAAGCCTTAATCAGGTGCATGACCGGAGTAGAAAAACCCACGTGGGGTGCGATGCATTCGGCTCTTGCTATAGTGTTCTCCCGCTGTATTGCAGAGCAAATGCAGTCGAACTTGCTCCTATTCCGCTACGATGTAAACATTGGGGGCAATGCCCTTCGGACCCCTCCGCGCCCCAACCGTCACCCGTACCGCCAAGCGGGCCATGAAGATACACTCTTCTTTGTGATATGTGCGAGTGACGTCACGTCTTTGGACCGGCTACCATGGCAAACCCGCGACTCTGGGCCCCTAATTGGTGCTACGCCTTCTATGGGAATTTTCCGTTCGGTATATTGAAGCGCATATTGATGTAGTGCAACAACGAACAAAGGCAATCGAAATTGGTATCTGGGACCTGATTTTTGGGGCCACAGGCCTTTGTTTTGCTATAGTCATTGTTACTGTTAATAGACACAATTAGAAGAGAGAGACTTTTCGAATTACCAAAAAAGGAACTTTCCTGTATTTCATAGCAATTTAATCGTTCAGTTGTTAAAACCAAATATACTTTTTCAATCCAAATTGGGTTTAATTGTTGTCATGTTAAATAAACGATTGTAGATAGATTTGATTTACATTTGTAGGTTATGTTAATTTTGACATTTTTGCAGTTGTAGGTGGAACTTGCAATTGTTTACGACGAGCGTACCGTACTGATGAAGCCAAAGAAGGCCGAAACTAATCTATGGTTGTAGCTGTAAATATTTTCAACTTCGACACGTTTAACTATTAAATTATAGAACATTTAATTGGTCATTTGTCGAAGTTTGTTGATTCGATTGACATATAATTATTGTACGTTGAACTTGTAACTGCAGGTCGAACCTACAATCGCAAATCGAACTAATTATGGCAGGTTTGACTGCAATTGGAAGTTCTAAATACCTACAGTAATTGTAGGTACGTACGATCTGGAGTTGTTGCATTAAACTGAAATTTTGAAAAAATGGCTAAATATTGAGATTTATAAATCGGAATATCAAAAAAATGAAAGTTAAAAAAAAGCTGAAAGTTTTGAATACGAGTTAAATTCCATTTGTTATTTTACAGACGTTGTATTTTTTCCAGAATAAAGTAAAAATATTCAATAATGTACTGAAAATGTTGAGAAGAATCGAAGTGTCGAGAAAAAAAGTCCAATGTTTACTTACTAGGGATGTAACGAATGTTGATTTTCCCACATTCATTTCCAACATTCGCGAATGTTGGCAGAATTTTAGAGAAAAAGTCACAATTTCCAAAATAAATTAAAAAAACCAGTTTCCGAAAATATTGCTCTTACAATTTTTATTTTCATTTAAATTTTAAAATAATGTCGAAATTTACAGAAAATATTTTTATCTAAATTTCGTAAAAACATTATTCCCAAAATTTTTACGTTTTTATTAACGTGCTAATTCAGTTCTATATAGAAAAATAAACGAATTTTCAGAAAAAGTCGAGTTTTAGATAAAAAACTCAATTTTAAGTAGACATTTCTAGAAACATAAGACGTTTAATCGAAACTTCGAGAATGAAACGAATTTCGAGAAATAGACTGAAATTTCCGCACACTCAAAATCTCGAAAAATATGCCGCAATTTTTATGAAATATTTAAAATTTCGAATAACGTTTAATTTTGAGAAAAAAAAGTACAATTTTGAGTATAAAGTCGTAATTTAGAAATGCCAATAATTACAATAAAAAAATACAGTTTTGAGATAAAGTCTGAATTTTTGGAAATTAAATGTAATATAAAACGTCATCCTTTAGAAAAACTTGATTAATATCGAAATTTCGAGAAAAAGTCGATTTGCGAAGTAAAAATCGAAAGATTCGAAAATCCAAACAACTTAAAAAAAATAATAAAATAGAGACATTTTGAGGAATTTCTAGGAAAAACTCGTTTAGTAAAAATTCGAATTTTTCCAGAGAAGATCAAATTTTATCAACATTTCACAAAAAGGGCGAATTTAGAAAAAAAATTTCAGCAAAAAAGAGGAAATTTTAAGAAAAAGAGTCAACATTTTTCGACTGAATATATTCTTTTTTAATGACTGCCTGAGTGAAGAACAAGCTTCCTCCCTCCCACTATGATGTCAGAAAATATCGACTATTGAGATTGAGATAAACGTCGAAATTTTGAGAAGCAAGTTGGAATTTGAATTTTTTGGAATTTTTTACTATTCGAAACATTTTTACTTTTTTATCAAAGGATGAACCACAGTTCCACAAAAGGCAAAGTTTAATAAATAAGCCGAAATTTACAGAAAGATGAATTAAAAAAGATCAGAGAAAGTCAAACTTTGAGAAATGGCGAAATTTTGAAAAAAAAAACGATGAATTTTCAGTTAAAAATTTGAAATTTTAAGAAAGTCGTATTTTGATAAAGGAAGTCTAATTTTAGAATACACTCAAAACTTCAAAAGAAAAAAAGAAATTTTATGCAAAAAGACAGAAAGAAGTCGAATTTTCAAGTAAATGTGTAAATTTCAAGGAAAAAATTAATTTTCAGGAATAAATAGAAATTTTTGAAAAAGGTTTCCGCTGTTGAAAATATACATATTTGGCTGATTTTATAAATCAAGGGAAAGCAAGTGACCTACCTTGCTTTAATGTAGCTAGCTGATAGAAAAAGAAAAAAGAATTTAAATATATTTTTTGTAAAACTGTTATTAAAAGTGACATTTTTAGTTCATTGATAAGTGAACTAAAAATTGACTTTTATAATGACACGTGACAAAAACACTTTTAACACTAGTGCGAAAAAGTTTTTTCGCACTAGTGTTAAAAGTAAATATAGCAGTGTTTCCCAAACTTTTTTTGCCCTAACCCGGTTGTTTTTAATATTTTCCCTTCGCCACCCACTAAAAGATGTTTTAATTATATCTTAATGCTGGAAAGAACTAATCATTTGTGAGTATGAAGACAATTCTGCAGCCTGGTATTTTATTTTTGTGGTCCGCTGCTGAGTTGTGACCCACTGTTTACGAAACACTGATATATAGCAATATGCAATATAAAATAGAAAGCTGTACTGGTAAAATTAGAAAGATATTTTTTTTGGTTGAACGAACTGGTCCAACAATATTGTGTTTCCAAACATTAAAACATTCAAAATAGTTATAAATTATTTATTTATAATATTAATATTACTATTACAATCTGAACGGTTACTTATTTTAGTTTTCCTGAGAAGTAATTGTAGAGGTATTTATGCAAAGTAATCCGTGCAAAAACCAGGACGGATGTTGCTTTTAGTCTTCATAATATAAAACAAAAATTTTTCAATATCATCCAGTGTTAATTTACAAAATTCTTGAGAGCGACAGACTCCAAATAATCCAAAAACTGACGCAACTTTTTACTGCATATTTGGTGTCTGGAGCTTCATTCAAAAATATCTTGTACGCTGGTTTTAATACTTGCTTATATCCTAGTTTGATTTAAAAACTAGCTTTTATCATAGAGAGATTCCATAACTTAGAATTTCCTTCGGCGTAAACCAAAAATATATTTTTAGTGAAGTTATCCGCTAGATTCTTTATTTCATACCGTCATATTTTTGTCCCGATTTCTAGAGCAATAAATCTCAGTTGATGTATTTGCTGTTTCTTCAACATCAGATGGAATAATAAAATTGCTTTAATTTCCAATCTTTTCTTCAAAATTCATGTTTATTAGCCATAAAATCTACAATATTTTAGGACAGGTTCAATTGTGGTTACTAATTAACATTAAACAACTTACAATTGTTTTACTTAGTTACACTCTATCCAATACCTGACTTGATTGTCAGATGTAAATGTCAAATATGTAATTCAACACGCAAACAATAAATCTAAAATTCAACCCTAGGAACAGCATTTTCTCTTTTAATTTAACAGTTTTACAAAAAATATTGTATGATACACTTGTTAAAAGTGATTTTATTTTGTTCGTGGGGTTGCTCCACTCGCTACGCTCGTTCCGCAATATTCCCCACTCACAAAATAAAATGTCACTTTTAACACTTGTATCATAAATAACTATTTTATTAGATAAAATTGCATAAACTACTTTATCAGTTATTATCTTAATAAATATTGTTTACTAGGCTACTCATGGACCCCCAACACCCCTAAGGGTCCATGGACCACAGTTTAAGAAACTACTTTAGCTGTTGCACCGTTATTCCATAAATAATTTCCCGTTTTATTACCAAATCATTCGCAATATATTCGCATAATTTCTTGCGAATGCGAATGCGAATATTAAAAAACATGCGAACATTCGCGAATGCGAATGCGAATATTCGTTACATAACTATTACTTACGTATCTGTCGCCATTTCGATAGAAGCTTTAAATGTTAAGGAAAAAACCTGAATTTAAGAGGAATATCGAAGGTTTAAAAAAAAAAGTTGAAATTTGGGAATTCAAACCGAATGAGGCGCCGAAAGGGAGGGAAAAAAAAAAAAGTCGAGTTTAAACTGAGAATTTTCAGCAAAACTTTAACAAAAACCTAGAAATTTAGATACTTTAAATTTTTGGAAATTTCGACTATTAAAGTCTAAATTTCATCTCTTTTCTTGCAATTTCAGTTTCAAGATAATTAAGCTTTTTTCCTCGGATTTATGTGCTAACTCAAAATGAATAGAAAAATAAGATGAGCGAAATATTGATATTTAAGAATGGAGTTTCAAAAAAGTCGTTAAAAAAGTTAAAATTTCGAGAAAAACATGAACATTTTTAATTTAAAGTAAAATGTCGTGTTTTTTTATTGCAAAGTATTTTTGGGAAATTTCTACTTTTATTTATTTAATGTTGAAGTAAAATAATTTCAAAGTTTAACTGAAAAATTTGGGAAAATGGAAATGTCCAGAAAAAAATTCCAATTTTATAAATTAAGAATTTATTAAATTTTGTCGGTGAAAATGTCGATTGAAGTTTATTCCCTAGTTTACTGATGTAACGAATATTCGCATTCGCGATATTCGCATTCGCAAGAAATGATGCAAATATATTGCAAATGTATTTGGCAATAAATCATGAAATTATTTATCAAATAACAATGCAACTGCTGAAGCAGGGTTTCTTAAATTGGGGTTCATAGGCCCTTAAGGGATCAGCAGTTTCGACATTTTCTAGAAATTTGGGCTTTTTCTCAAAATTCGTTTTTTTTAAAATTCCTTTGAAATCTTAAATTTATTTTAAAATTCGATTTCTTTTTTCAAAATTTGAATCGAAATTTCAATTTTTCATCTCAAAATTCGTCATTTTTTTCAACATTTCGTGATTTTCAAATTCCGACTTTTTTTAAAATTTGTCTTTCTGCAAATTTCGACTTATTTATCAAACTTAGCCATTTTCTCGAAATTTGGTGGATTTTTTTAAAAAAAAGTAGAAATTTTTAGAGTAATATTTATCTGGAAGTTTTGAGAAGAATATTTTGAAAATTTCGACGTTTATCTCAATAGTGGATATTTTGTGTAGTCGTGGTCGGACAGGAATGGAGAAGCTTGTCTTTTATTCAGACAGTCGTCAAAAAATAGATATGAAGTTGAAAAATTTCGATTCTTTTTCTTGAAAATTCAAATTTTTCCTGAAATTTTTCTCAAAATTGGTTCTTTTCGAAATTTCGACAAAATTTGACTCTCTCTGGAAAATTTTGAATTTTTACTTAATTTTGACTTTTTTCTCGAAATTCGATCTCTTTCTCAAAAGATCTATCTTTTCCTCGAAATTTGGATTTTGCTTTTGCAAAATTTGTTTGAGTTTTCGAAATTTTCGATTTTTATCTCAAAAATCGCCTTTTTCTCGAAATTTCGATATTTTTTACGTTTTTAAAAATGGTGAGGTTTTTATATTAAATTTGGTTTCCTGAGAATTCCGACTTTATCCCAAAACTGTTTCTTTTATTATTATAATTCTTCTTTTTCTAAATTAGGACTTTTTTGATCCAAAATTCGAATTATTCTCAAAATTCGTTTATTTTTATAACATTGTATTAAAATAAAAATAAAAAAAGTCAAAATATGTTCACGAAATTGAAAGAAAAATTTTTCTTCAAAATTTCAAGATTATGTCAAACTTTAAATGAAAATAAAAATTGTAAAGGACATATTCTTAAAAGCTGTTTTTTTTTTCTCCAAATTCGATTTATTTTGGAAATTGCCAGTTTTTTTACAAAAGTCAACATTCGCATTCGCATTCGCGAATTTTGGAAATTAATATTCGCATTCGTATTCGCGAATGTGGAAAAACCAATATTCGTTACATCTCTGCTCTAGATTTCAAGAACAAATTCTAAATGTAAGAAGAAAGTCGAAATTTTAACAAAAAAAATTTGAGGAAGTTAGGTCTGCCCTATTTTTTTTTGTGTAGTAGACTAGGGTCATCTTGAAGTAAAATGTCTAACTTGAGGGGTAAGTAATATTACTTGCAGTTCGAGTATGACTTTTTTCCTCGATGACGATCAAACGATCATCATTTTAGTTTCACTACGTTAGCATAACATCTTTTAATCATTTCGCTATAAGAAAACAGTAATTTCTTGACCTGGATTTTTGGGCATGGATCATAAATCCTCATTAATTTTATTTTCTAATGATGTAAGACAACTTTGTTTCCGATATCGGATTTACTGTTTCGTTAATTAACTCAAGATGTTAATTGTTATTGGCAAAAAATTTAATACACATTAAAGCAATAATGACATACTGAAATGTTGAAATCCCCCATCCATTCTCAAATCGCTTGTCATGGGCATCTACGTTCCAATAAGTTACACCTTTCACTTTCTTAGGTGCCGTTTTCAATTAACGACGTTTACCTTACGGAAAATAAGTGTAACGATTTTCGAGAACTTATCTATTTCCGCTTTCACTCCATTTTACACCGACCGCGAACAGTTTGAAGGTCGCTGACTTGTAGATTTATCCCAGCAGGCTGGACTTGGGTTGATGACCTAAAGAGTTGCTTTCTTTGCTTTAGACAAGGGTAACTTTGTTTTGTTTCTTACAGCGTTGCCCGAAATTTCGTCCTTGCGGCTTTTCAGATTTTTGCCATCTTGACACCTTCAAGTGTGGCCTTGTGAATCAAACAGAAATATGTCACTTGATTAGTTACAGGTTTCTTTTATTAACAATTTTCATGAACTGTTGCATAATAATTTTTCAGTAATTTAGTTTCTACGTAATATTAACTTTTTTATATTTGTATTTGATGGAAACTTCATTTTGGTGTTAAGAATTACAAGCAGATTATATGTAATGTATCTATAGTTACTTAAAAAGGTGTCTACTAGTCAGGTAACTTTCTTATGTTGTGGGTTACTTAGTCATATCCATTAAAACAAAGTGTCCTCTGCGTGATATACGTTTATGAATGTTAAACTTAACCAATGAGTGTCAATTAAATAATAGTATTAAAATAAGTTAAGCCTGATACAGTTGAAAATATTTACAACCAACAACCGTACATCGATTTGGGTATTCTTTGGTCATTCTTTGGTAAGGTCGCTGTAAACATTTTTATCTTATAAATGCTGGTGTGGATAAGAACCAACAAGAAAGTTTTCAGATCCCTCCCTCCTTAAAATGTACGGCTTTTGGCAAGCCACAAGGGGCTGAGATCTCAAAAAACAAAAAATAATATCCACCTTTATATTTAGGGATCATCCATTAATTAGATAACACATAACTTTCATTTTGGTTTGGTCATTTTAAAATCCCCATCCCACCCCCAATTCATCTTAACACATGACCGAACCCCCACTTCCCTAATCGCATTAGGCGATTACTCAAGACAAATGTCAACAAGATAGAAACTCGAAACTTACCAGAAAAACTGTTGAGTTTAAAATCTAAAAGTCGAGAAAAAATCCATAAAATTTAATTTCATAAAAAAGGTTGTTTCAATGCCACTGTTTTTCTAAATTTCGAAAAAAGTATATGACATTTCGAAATCGTAGCCAATATTTTGAAAGGAAAAATAATCAAAAGGTCTAGAAAATTTCGAAATCTGGAGTTAAAAATAGAAATTTAAAAAAAAGTCAAAAGAGTTTTAACACTTATCACTTCAATACTCTTTCGAATTTTGAAATTTTCGATTTTTTTTGAAATTTTCAACTTATCAAATTTCGACTTTATTCTTTCAAAATTCAGGTTTTTCAAAAAATGTTTTTGAATAATTCGACTTTAATTTTTTTTCAAAACTTGGTTGGCTTATCAGGCACTTTAGAAAAAAAAACTCTTTCTTAGCATCTTCTATTTTCAAGAATCCCCATAGTTCTTAAATAAATTATTAGAAAAGCCTTGTGTATAAATTGACGTTTCATTTAAAAATGCAGAGTTGAATTTTCAGAAATTCAAATTAATGTGCATTTATCAATTTTAAAGTCGCTTTTTATCGAAGTGCTAAATGTCTTTTAAGGGGGCGCAAAACGGGTTTCATAATATGTCATCAATTACGCAAAATGTTCAGAACGAAACAGACGAACTCGCCGGAATCAACATAATCCAATTTTAAATATTTGACTCGGAATGGTGCCTTCGTGGAAAACAATTTTCCAGCGATGGCACGAACCGTTTATTTCAATTTAATAAGTAATGTCCCACGTTTAAAATCGATAAACTACATCGTTTCCAGCTAACCGCTTCATGCCGCCAACGCGGTCATTATTTCGAATTTGTAGAAAATGTACAAATCAATCTGATCTTTCCCGGAACTGTATGAAGCGACGACAAGCGAAGAGACAAAGGAATGGGCTAAATAGAGAAGGATACCCTAGGCCAGGACTTTGTGTTGGTGCTTTCTCCGTCGCGCAATGCGTGCCTCAGAAGGCTCGCACGCGGCGTTGCCACATTTCTAGGAGGCTCGTCTATATTTTCAATATACGGTAATTGTAAGACGTAGGCAATACAGCTGCATCGTCATCGCCTACCCATGAGTCTTCTGATTGAGTAGATCGTCTCTTAAATATGGATTTAACATCTCGTTTAGGAAACTAGGTGTTCTAGTTCTAGTTTTGGGCATTAGTTGCTTTTTGAGCAATGGACGTCTGTTTCTGTTAAATAGCTAAGAAGGTTAATATATTTTCTAAATCTTAAAATTGGTAGTTCTGGATTCTGGATTCGTTGTGGGTTTGCCTAAAGTTTAGGCCAGCACTTAGGCCACCCTTTCCGGGCCCATTGTGCTATCCTTGGTCATTCATTCAGCCATCCACCTTGTTGAGAAACTGAAAAACGTCCCTTGGATGCGCCTCTCTCAAACTGGCCACACTAGGCCAGAAGTCCCCCAGCGTGGATCATCTGATTGATGCTGCTACTGGTAGTTACTACTTATCTGAGTGGTTTAATAAGTCAGTGACTGGTATTTTATTTTAAGACAGTAATCCTTTGCTATTCCACCAGTGATGTGTTCTTCATGGAAGATAGGGAAGCATATAATCCCCTAGAAAATGAAAATATACATATTCACTTTATTTTAAAACTTTTTTTTTCAAGCAACAGCTGCCACCATTATTTATTTATATTATTATCGCTTATGGAAGAAATTCAGCAATTGGGTCTATAAAGCAGTGTCTCCCAAAGTTTCGACATACATAATTTTTCGCGTACCCCTCCTTAAAAAAATTACATCCCAACTAATAGTTACATAAATGAGAAAGTCTGTTAGTCTGTCTGCTGAATGAATGAATTTGAGTAAAATATCATTCTGCGATCTGCATGAACTCTATAAATCTATGCAAGCTGAATAGGTTAGTTTTATTACGTTCATCTAAACAATAAATTTTTAATTTTTTAGACAACTGAAGCTGTCAGGTGCAGCGCGTGCCTCCACGAATTTCTTCTTGTATCCCTAGGCATACGCACTTTGGGAAACATTGCTGTAAAGAAACCAAAATTCAATTTGTTTATCACATAATAAATTGAAATTTATTTCTGTTCAAATTTTTTAATTTGTAACTAGACGTTGAGAAGAGGGGTGCGAAAATATCAAAATTTAAACCTATTTAAACTTTTTGAAAATTTTAGTTTCCAAAATTTAGACTATTTTAAAGAAATTGACTATTTTAAATTTTCAGTTTTAGTATTTGTTGGAAACTTCTAACATTTTGAAAATTTAGGCATTTCAAAATTTAAACCTTTTTCAAATTCTATTTTTTTTCGAAATTGTAATTTTCTTGAAAATCTCGAACTTCTTAACATCTTGATTCTTTATGGAAATTTCGACTTTTTCTTAGAAAATCTGTTTTTTTTTTATTTTAACATTTTCAAGATATAATCAATTTAGTTTTTCCCGTAATTCTACCTTATTTAAAACTTTCGACTTTTTGACAATTATCGACTTTTTTTGGTGGAACGGACTGGTCCTTGGTTATCTTTAAAAACTAAAATACAAATTTTGAAACCAAGAAAGATTAAAAAACACAACAAAGATTGCTCTAACGCGTTTCGACAGCCAAGCTATCTCTCTGACGATGTCGAAACACGTTAGAGCAACCTTTGTTGTGTTGTTTAATCTTTCTTGGTTTCAGGGGACAAGATTTGCATTTCAATTTTATAAATATCGACTGTTTTAAAAAATTTCGACCTTTTCAAAAAATGTTAACTTTAAAAAAAATATTCTTTCAAAATTGTGATTTTTTAAAAATGTTGACTTTGCAAAATTTCCCGAAGTGTTCACTTTTTTTAATAAAATTTAATTTTCCAATAATTTCGACTGTTTTTAGTTTCGACTTTTTTCTGACAATTTTGACTTTTGTAAATCATTTTTAACAAAAAATCGGGTTAACACAAAAATTGGACTATTTTAAAAATGTTGACTTTCGTAAATATTACAAAAACATACTTATTTGTGTCTTTTTATAAATATCGACAAAACTGACATTTTTAAACATTTTCACTTTTTCTCGAAATTGACTGAATTTAAATCATTTTTTGAAAATTTTGACATTTTAAAAATTTTGACTTCTGAAAATTTGCTCTTTTTTTCTATTTACCTCCCTGTTGAAAATTTCCACTTTTTTGAAAATTTGCTTTCTTCTAAAATTAGTTTTCTTACGAAAATTTGACTATTTTAATAATGTCTACTTTTTTTCGTAATTTAAACTTTTTCTAGAAATTTCAACCACTTTTAAAAATTTTAACGTTAAAAGTGCGAAAAATTTGTTATTTTTATAAAGTACGACTTTTTTCAAAATTTCGACTTTTTGTCAAAATTTCGACTTTTTTTCCTTCTTTTATAAACTTTCGACATTTTCTTGAAAAATTTGACTTTTTTCAAAATGTTGTAAAAAAATACAAAAGCATTTTTTTTGAAATTTTTTTATAAAAAAATACAAAAGGATTATTTTGTAATTTTTTTAAATTCAAATTTTTGGAAAATCCAATTTTTTTCGAAAAATTGATATTTTTTTTTAATTTCTTAGTTTTTTCCGAAATTTCGGAATTCCGACTGAAAATGTGTACCTTTTTTTGTTAAAATGTTCACTTTTTTTTAATAAAATTTTGACTTTTTTTCCTTCTTTTATGAACTTTCGACCTTTTCTTGAAAAATTTGACTTTTTTCAAAATGTTGTAAAAAAGTACAAAACCATATTTTTTGAATTTTTTTATAAAAAAATACAAAGGAATTTTTTTCAAATTTTTTTAAATTGAAATTTTTGGAAAATCCAATTTTTTTTGGAAAATTTTGGCTTTTTAAAAAATTTAGGCTACTAAATTGACATTTTTTGTTAATTTCTTAGTTTTTTTTCCGGAATTTCGGAATTCCGACTGAAAATGTGTACCTTTTTTTGTTGAAATTTTCACTTTTTTTTAAATAAAATTTCGACTTTTTTCCGAAATTTTTACTTTTTTTTTAATAAAATTGCGACTCCTCGAAATTTTTACTTATTGTTAGTGGAAAATTTCGTCCATTTCAAAAGTTGGGTTGTTTTTTTAATCTAGACTTTTTTGCGACATTTCGACTATTATTTTGACTTATTTAAAATATTTTTTCTTATTTTGGACTTGTTTTTGAATATTGATTTGACTTTTTTGAAAATTTCGACTTTTTTTTCGAAAGTTCCACTTTTTCTCAAAATTGCGATTTTTTAATTTATTTTTGTTGTTGAAAATTTCGATTTGTAAAAAATGTCTGCTTGTTCTGAAAATTTTTACTTCGTTTTCAAGATTTCAGTTATTGAAAATTTTGAATTTTTGAAAATTCCTATTTTCTCTCACGAATTTTATGAAAATTGCGATCCTTATTCAAAATTTCAAACATTTCTAGAAATTTTGATTCTGATAAATCGACTTTCACCAAAAATAAATTTATATTTTCTTGCAATTTCGACTTTTTCTAAAATTTTAAAGAAAAAAAAAACATTCTCGTTTAAGTTCAATTTTGTGAAAATTGAAATACAAATCTTGTCCCCTGAAACCAAGAAAGTTTAAAAAACACAACAAAGGTTGTTCTAATGCGTTTGGATAGCCAAGCTATCATCTTCAGAGAGATACTCTGCTTTCATTTTGTGCTTAAAACATTTTTTGTTTCATTTTTTTGACATAAACTTTTACAGTCTCCTCTTCAAAATTTCGACTTCTCGAAATTCTGATTTTAGTAATATTGGAATTGTATATTCTTTTAATTGGGCATTTTAGAGTCTTAATTCGAAATTTTGAGCTAAGATCCAAATTTGGAGGGAAAAATATTAAAAATATTTAAAATAGTTAAAACTCCTAGGCAGTTAAAACTTAACTGCAACATTAATAAAAAATGACAATAGACTTTGAAGTTTAACTTAAAATTTTCCAGTTTAGATTTTGCTCCTTTGGAACTTCTTACCAGAGAAAAAAAAATGAATCAAATGCAATTTCAGATCATCCTTATGGGTAAATATTTTGCCATTCAAAAAGCCATACAAATTTAAAACTAAATGGTAATGTGGTAATGCAAGAACAGAGTCATAAGGGATGCATCACCTTCCAACACAGATGCCACGAACAGTATTCTCATGATTAGACTAGACCAGTGAATGCATTACTTTCCAACATTGAAGCCAGGATCCGTATTCTCATGATTAGACTACAGCAGCAAATACAATACAATACGCCAGGAAATACAATAGCATTTCCTGGCATTTTTTTTCACAACTTCTTCATTGGCTGAAACATATAAACTGATCGTTTGATTCTCGGGATGTAGCCCAAAATTCGTACCACTTTTCCTTTTTTTTGTGTTTTGAGAACTGTTGAATGAATCATGTTATCTAATGCTAATTACTGTGAACTGGTATGGGGATTTTCTTGAAATGGGTGGCGAAAATCTTTATATGTAAATCGCCTAAATGGAGCGAAAAAAAAAAAATTCGATTTATCAGTCAGTGTCCTTGGTGGAATTTCAGTGCTTTGGAAAAATATTTACTGTAGTCATTCTATGCGCATGTTTTTGTTATCGTGAATACTAAGGCTTATTAATTTGATTGTTTCTAACATAAGTCAGATTTTTTTTGTATGTTTGTTATGTCCTACTGTGTCCAGCTTAGATGGTTTAGCTTAGACAGTTTGGATGTCTTCTTGTCTTAACCCCAATTCCGTTTTCTGTAACCAAATACTCTATCAATGAGAGCCTCTTTCGACGTTTTCGGTTCCAAAAGGGCGATTTGGCAACAAACCTGCACGCGCTCGTTGGATCGAACAAGTATGACGTAGTTAGTATGGCGCACCAGATCGATATGTTTATAGACACTGCCACGTGCTGCACTGAAACGCAGCAAAGGACACGGTCGTAAGGATCAAAGTCGGACGAATCCTTTGTCCTTGGCCTGTTAGATTCGCGGCCCGGTTGCGGTGATGGAGTGCGTGGGCTTTCGCTGCTCCTGCTGCAACACTGCTGCCAACCTGATTGGTTAACTGGCGCTTTTTATTGACATTTAAAAAGTTGAAGGCTTCATTAGTTTGAAGCTTCACCGATCATTTACCTTGAAAAGTGAAAGTTGGAAGAAGACCTTTGTGTGCCATTAATCGGGGTTGACAACTCCAGGTCAAAGGTCTAGGACTATCTTGGAACGAATCAGATTTTTTGCTTGAGCGACGTATTTCCAGATAACGTCACGACTAATTAATTGAATGAAATCTTTCTGTGACTAATTCTGAGAACATATTTTCGTAATGAATTTTGAATTGGGTTACCCGAAACTACGGTTTTCACAGTTCTAGGATTGACACTAGTAATCATGTAATGGTATAGATATCCAAGTTAAAAGTTTTGGGACATAATAGTTGGACTAGGAGGATCTCAAAGAAAAATAATTAACGAAATAAAATCAGCACATTGCTTTAAGAGTCCAAAAAGCAGGCTTTAATTTTTTCTTTATTTTTTCACGTTTTCGGGAATTAAACTCTATCGGAAAGGTACTTAACACGTTCGACGTTTTTGTCCACAACCGAAAGGCATTCTTCACGAGCGATCAAAAAACAAAAACAAAGCAGAAAATTACGATAGTTTAATATATCAACGTTGACGAAACTCTTATGAGAGAAAAAGTAACACAATATGTGAATCATACCAGATGTATGCTATTCAGAACTGAAGATAAAAATAAAAAGGTACAGAAAATCAAGATAGAGTAAGTAACTCTGGTAGGGTTGATATAGTGAGTTTGTTAGTATGTTAACCATACCAGAGTTGAAACTCTTCCTCGGAAGGGCTTTGGTCTTCGCTTTGGTTGTCGTACTAAGAAACTCACTATATCAACCATACCAGATATTACAATTATTCAAGGAACGGTTGCGCTTTTGGTATGGTTAATATATTGAGATTTTAGGCTCCTCTGCTATTATTTGTCTTTTTCTTCCTGAAAACGCCTCCTACAATATTGATCGCAAAGTTGGGCATTTGGTAGCTCTCTGACATAGATCTATTCCGGAAAATCTATCATCAAGGAACATAGGGTTTTGATGGGGTTCTAAAGGGGTGCGAGCTGTCTCATCACCTATATATTGTAGTAGAGTTAAAAATATGTGATCAGCGACTGGGAGTCGAATCCAGGACAGTCAGGTCACAGGCCAGGCTCCTAACTATGGAGCCATCGCCACCACTACTCTCAACTCTACTCATTCATTTTACATAACATACTCTCGATATACTCTGTTTGCTACAACATTGACTGTCAGAAACCGATAAAAAGCCAAAACCAACCATCACCAAGATCATATCTTTGGTATCAGGTGAAGATTATTGGAGCTTGCTTGAGATTTAATTACCATTTTTATTTCTAAGTTTTGAATACTTTTCGAATAGTATGGTTTTCATCAATGATGATGACCTGAAGTAGCTGTTGATTTAATTTTTTTTTTGTTAGTTTCCATAAGCGTGGAATCATGAAGATCTTCGAATAAAATTGAATATGTATTAAAAAATTGAAATACAAATCTTGTCCCCTGAAACCAATAAAGATTAAAAAACACAACAAAGGCTGCTCTAACGTGCTTCGATAGTCAAGCTACTGTCAAGAGATACTCTCTGAAGATAATTGTTTGGCTATCGAAACGCGTTAGAGCAACCTTTGTTGTGTTTTTTTAATCTCTCCTGGTTTCTCAGGGGACAAGATTTGTATTTTAATTTTTGAAGATAACCAAGGACCAGTCCGCTCCACCAAAATTATGGCTTCTACCATGAATATGTATTGTTAATTAAAATTCACACTTTGTAAAAAAATGATTTGAAATTACTTTCATACCCCACACATACGTTAAATAATTTATTATTAAATTATTCATTACAGTTGTAAATTCATGAGGTATTCTTAGTGTCTTGAAACATAAGAACAGCTGAAAACATATACGTACATAGTTAAAAATCAAATTACTAGGTGTGAACGTAATGGACATGGCAAGACAGCTGTATGGGCTTCAAACGTATTCTTTAACTTCCTGGATTACAGGAAATCCACCTGGGTATTATTATTTCAGAGTTGAAGGGCGATAAAATAGTTGCGGTCAAACCAAACTCCAATTGTCCCGACGTCACCATCCTCGCTTATCACTGCGGTTTTCGTAAAGTATTTGGATGGACCGCAAGAATTTAATTTCTTATTCACATTGTCAACACATCGTGTTATCGACGATTCGCTTTTTAATTTAATCGCACATGTCAAAAATTCTATTTTATCTAAACACCACACGCATTTATCATATCAAAAAAATAATTATGTATAACATTTCTAGTCTAGCAGACGCTAAACAAACATCCACATTAATGAGCTGTTTGGGTTATGAAAAAAGCCATAGACCCAAAGATAACACGTACAAAAGTCGTCGTAGTATTAAGATATAACACCATATAAGATCACTTAACAAATTAGTGTGAATTTATGTAAATAAGAGTACGAGCGAGTAACGGCGATAACATGACCCTTGGCTGTGATCTCTTGCTTAAAATGAGCGCATTACGTCCTAATTTTACAGTTTCGTCAGAAAATCGTCCGATGAAGAAACCGTTAGAAACCAGAAAGGTTTAATGCCGAATTTTTATAAGTATACCGTTAGAAAATTATGTTCTGGATTTGTGATCGAAGAATTCTAAGACATTTCAGATGTAATAAGAGGCGGAAAGACTGGTTCGAGGAAATAATTACAAAGAAATGATTACAGAGCGTTGCCTGATTCAAATTCCTAGCACTCGCAAGTAATCGCGGATTGTCTTGGGAAATCGATTGAATCCTATTAGGAAGAAGAATTAATAAGCCAAGTATTTACGTCATTTTTTTTTCTGAATTTGTTCATACATGAATCACCAATGTGAATAGCTTGTGCTGTAAGAGCTGGTTTGCACAGACGCATATTCCGAATCCAAATTTTTCATTAATTTAATTGAAAATTTTTTAACTTTTTTCAAAGTTTCGTCCTTCTCCTCTTTCACTTTTTTTACAATTTGTTTTGCAAAATTTCAACTTTTTTCTCCATTTCTCTAATGTTTTTTAAGTTGGTTTTTTCAAAACTGTAATTTTATGTCAAAATTTTGGATTTTTATTAAAAATTTGACTTTTTTAAAACAAATGTTGATTTTTTAAATTCTCTACTTTATAAAAAATGTTAACTCTTCAGAGTCTACATTTTATTTTTAAAAATTGGATCTTTTTGAAAATTCCGTCTTTTTTGATAATTGTGGCTGTTGTGTGTTTTTTTGAAAATTTGAACATTTCGACTTATTTAAAAATTTCAAATGTATTAAAAAGTATGATAATTTGAAGTTTATTGAAATGTTGCATTTTTTTAAATGTCAATTTATTTTTCAAAATTTCGACCTGTTAAAATTTGGAAGAACTTTTTAAATCTTTCTGCTTTTTTAAAATTTCAACTTTATTTCAAAATTTTCATTTTTTTTTTAAATGTTAACTGTGGAACCTTCAATTTTTCGAAAATTTTATTTTCTGTGAAAATTGCGATTTTTTGAATAAAAATTTCGTTTTTAAGGGTTTTTTGATTTAAAAAGTGTCAAGGTTTTTACAAGCTGGATTTTTGAAAATTTCGACTTTTTTTTAAAGTTTTAGACATTTTTTCGAAAACTCAACTTGTTTTAAAATTTAAATTTCTTCGCAAATTTCCATTACCCTTCAAACTTTCGACTTTTTTTTAACTTTCATGTTTTTTTTTTGAAAATTTTGCCTTTTTTTGAAAATTTCCATTTTTTTCTAACCTAGACATATTGTTAAATATCCACTTTTTTCGAAATATTTCACTATTTTCTCTAACTATTTTTGAAAACTGTTTTTAAAAAATTTTTGCCATTTTTCAAAATTTCTACTTCTCTAATTGTCGATAAATTTTAAAATTATGTTTACAGTGCTGAGTTTCGAAATCTCGACTTGTTCAACATCTAACATTTTCAAAATTGTAACCTTTTCTCTTACGTTTCCAGTTTAAAAATTCGAATTTTTTAAAGAATATTTAATATTTTTTTTAGAAATTTCAACTTCATTTGCTAACTATATATTTTTTTTAAATGTATAACTTTTTTAAACTTTTAACTCTTAAAATTTGTGGTTTTTTCACAGACTATTTTTCATCATTTTGAGTTATTTTTTCAAAAATTTGGCCATTTTTAAAATTTTCTAATTTTTTTGCAAACGACCTTTTTCCCAATTACCGATACATTTTAAAATTCTATCCGTTTTAATGTTTTAGGTGTAGTTTCAAAATATCGACTTTTTAAATATTTTGACATTTTGATAATTTGGACATGTTTACGAACCTTAAATATTTTTCTTTGAAAGTTTCGACTTTATTCAAAATTCTGACCTTTTTCTTGAATTTCATTTTTTAAATTATCAGTTTTTTCAAAAAACTTCGCCATTTTTCACGATTTCCAATTTTTGACTTTTAAAAAAATTCCTATTTTTTTCGAAATGTTAACTTTCTTTAATTCTCTATTTAGAACTTTGACTTTTAAATTTTCGAGTTTCTTTAAAATTTTGGAAAATTTTGATATTTTTTAATCCCACATTTTGGGAAAATGTCGACTTTTTTTGAAATATTTCATTATTTTTTCTGATTTTTTTTCTAAAATTTTGATTCTTCTCAAATATTTTACCATTTTTATAATTTTCAAAAATTTTTTTGAACATATTTTTCTAATTCTCGATAAATTTCAAAATTTTCTGTTTGATCTAGTTTCAAAAGTTCGACTTTTTAAACGTCATGGCTTAAAAATTTGGATAATTTTTTCAAAATTTTAACTTCTTTTTAAATTTCTTTTTCAAAATTTTGACTTTCGAGTTTTTTTGCAAACTTTCATTTATTTTGAATTTCTTTAAAATTTCGACTCTGAAAGTTTCTATTTTTCTTCAAAAATTTGGTTAAAATATCGAATCTTTTTAATTTTAGATTATTTTCGAGTTATTTTAAGAAAATTCAGCATTTTTTAAGTTTTCAAACTTTTTGGCAAATATGGACCTTTTCTAATTGTCGATAAATTTTAAAATTGGATCTGTTTAATGCTTTGAGCTAATTTCATCTCACTTTTTGAACCTATTGACTTTTAAAAAATGTTTTTCTGTAATTTCGTATTTAGAATTTTGACTTAAATTTTCGAATTTCTTCAGAATTTTGACTTGTTTATTGGAACATTTCGATTTTTTTAATCCCGACATTTTGCGAACGTGTCAACTTTTTTTGTAATTTTTCACCATTTTCGTTGTTTATTTTCTAAAATTTTGAATTTTCTCAAATATTTCATAATTTCTTAAATTATCAACATTTTTTTTGAAATTTTTTTCCAATTGTCGATAAATTTTAAAATTCACTGTTTGACACGTTGAGCTAGTTTCAAATGTTCGACTCTTTGAACGTCACGGTTATGAAAATTTGATTTTGATTATTTTTAAATTTCTATTTCAAAATTTTGACTGTTTCAAATTTTCGAGTTTTTTCGCAAACTTCGACTTTTTTTGAAAATTTTTATTTTTCTTTAAAAATTTGGTTAAAATATCGACTCTTTTTTTAATTTTCGATTATTTTCGAGTTTTTTCAAAAAAATTCACCATTTTTCAAGTTTTCTAACTTTTTCGCAAATGTGGACGGACCTTTTCCAATTGTCGATAAATCTTAAAATTCGGTTTGTTTAATGCTTTAAGCTAATTTCAAACTATTGACTTTTTGAACCTATTGACTTTTAAAAAATGTCACATTTTTTATGAACTGTTAACTTTCTGTAATTTCCCATTTAGAATTTTGACCTAAATTTTCGAGTTTCTTCAGAATTTTGACTTGTTTATTGGAAAGTTTCGATTTTTTTAATCCCGACATTTTGTGAAAATGTCAACTATTTTTAAAATCTTTCGCTATTTTCGTTGATCATTTTCCAAAATTTTAAATGTTGTCAAATATTTCACCATTTCTTAAATTTTCAAAATTTTTTTTGCACATTTTTTCTAATTGTCGATAAATTTTAAAATTCTCTGTTTGACGCGTTGAGCTAGTTTAAAAATTTTGTTTTTTTGAAAGTCACGGTTTTAAAAATTTGGATATTTTTTTAAAATTTTAATTGTGTTTTTAAATTTCTTTTTCAAAATTTTGACTGCTTCAAAAATTCGAGTTTTTTTTACAAATTCCTGTGCGGTCCAGCTTGAAACAGTGAGGACTTCTATCTACGGAGGGTCTTTTTTCTGTAGAACTTCCAAGCCTTGGAACTCGTTACCGAACGGAATTTCCCCCAAAAATTATCACCTATCCTTGTTTAAGAAGGCGATTCATCCCCATCTATCCTTGTTTCCGCATCCTACTCGTGGTGCTTTGAAGACATAATAGGGTTTGCGAATAAACTGAACGTAAAAGAAAAAAAAATTAATTACTTTATTTGAAAACTTCGAATATCTTTAAAATTTCGACTTTTTGAAAGTTTCCATTTTTGTTTCAAAATTTAGTTGAAATATCGACTCTTTTTTTTTTAATTTTAGATTATTTTCGAGTTTTTTCAAAAATTTCACCATTTCTCAAACTTCCCAATTTTTTTGAAAAGTCCGACTTTTTTAAATTGTCCCTAAAGAAATTTTAAAATTCTATGTTTCAATTATTTTAAATTTCCAATTTACAATTTTGATTTTTCTAAATAACGCTGATCTTTTTTTTTAAATTCCAACAAAATGTAATTTGTAGTATATCCAAAATTTCAAAATTTTAACTTTTCCATGTTTTGACTTGGAAAGTTTCCACTTTCCTGATAATTCTGACATTTTTTCCAAAATTTTGACTTTTCGAAAACCTTAGTTCTTTAAAAATTTGACTCGATATTTTTTCAAAAGTTTGACTAATTTTGAAACTTTAGGTTACTTTAAAAAATTTAATCGTTTTTTAAAAATACGTTCTTGTTAAAAATTTTCGCCATTTTTTCAAACTCGGATTTTTTGAAACGACTTTTCAAATTTTTAATTTTATTTTATTTCGATATTTTTCAAAATATCTTATCGTGAAATATCGACTTTCGAAAAATTTTGTTTTTTTTATTTAAAAATTTAATATTTTATTTTAAAACTTTCGAAATTTCTACCTTTTTATTTATAATTTCGAAATTTCAATTATTTTTGAAAATTTCGACTTTTCAGACAATTGAAAAATGTGGAGTTTTTTAAAAGCTGGTTTTTTAAAATAATTGTGACTTTTGTTTGAAATTCTAGACCTTTTTTTAAAAATTTTACGTTATTTCCAAAATTCAGTTTGTTTTAAATTTCCTTGCAAATTTCAGCTACCCTTCAAAAATTTTTTTGCAACTTTTATATATTTTTTGGAAATTTTAACTTTTTTTTGAATATTTCGAATTTTTTTATCCTCAACGTTTTGTAAAAATGATTTTTTTTTATAACTATTTACCCAAATTTTGGTTTATCAGATTTCTTTTTTCCCCAATTTCTACTTTTTTCAATGGCGACAGTTTTCAAATATTTTTTCGAAAATGGTGTCCATTTTTAAAAATTTACTACGTTTAATTACAATCAAATGCCTATTTTCCTCAAACTAATGTTAAGAGTTGTTACGTTTATAAAGAAAAAAGATGATTCGTCGATAAGCAGTATGTGGTTTAAAAAATTTGCGATAAAATTACCTATTTCCTGCATTGATTCACAAAACTCAAGATGTCTGTATCAAATGATTAATGATCGTCGGAAAATATTCCAAGTATTAACCACTTTATAACGCTTGCACACATTTCTTTTTAAAATATTCTGCAATGTTTACGATATCAGACCACTTTTCTTTTTCAATTTGCGGTCAATTTTCAACCGAAAAAGGGAACCGCCCAAGGGCCTATTCGTGGTAAAGTATCATTTAATTTTTAGTCGAATGTTTTATCTTTCACACATATCTGTTAGTAGATAATTCATTATTTGTTTCTAAAATTTACCAACAATTATTATCATTGTTGAACACTAAAGTCAACTTGAAAGTAAGTGCTGTTGTCTATTGTTAATTTAATTTTTTGATTGTAACCTGTGATGAGTTGAACATTTTGTTAAGTGTTCATAACTTATAATATTGATTTTCACATTTTTTAATTTATTTTATCTGTTTTTACCTAATTGACTTTTTAAAATAAAAATAAATAAAACCAATTTTTCTTCAGTTTAAAATAGGAGGCTATTCTGTATCATTTAGAATTTCTCGACAATATTTTATTACCATTTTTATGGCGTCTTAAATAAAACGATGTATTTTTGGGTTTATTGTGTGGTCCATTTTCTCAATTTAAATGTCAGCTGCAGAACAGCGCAAACAAAAAGAAAAGTTTAAGCGAAAATGTCGTCCCGGAATCATCCCAAATAGAAAACAAAGTATTGGCATGCAGCGGCAGAATTCTTTATATTTAGATCTCGAAAGAAGTTCGATGTGCGTTCATCAGACATGGAAAATACCGGAGCTTTTGTGTCGGTCACACCAGGTCGAACGAAATAAAGAAACCCCCGCCGTCGTCAGCTGTATGTTGCTTTTTTGTCCGCATTTCAACCCTCCGAAATACAGGGGGAAACGTATCATGGCGTTGCGGGGGTCGGTGGCGGTATCTAAGAACCAAGGGGGAGAGTATTACAACCACGAAATGCATATGGTGGCTTCTGACTACCTGTTGATGTAAACATTAAGTTCAATGCACCCTGCTCCAGCTTAGATGCAACATACTCTTTGTGTTAGTGCTTTTGATGGTTCACCACCTGCTCTGCAATGTAAAAACCATGATTTGAAATAAAATAGTGATACAGCAAAATTATTTTCTATTTCGAAAATCAGCACCTATGTCTGGCAGATCTGGTCATTTTCCAATAGAAAGAGGAAAACATTGCTTTGATAAATTGGGGAAAAAATTTGTTTTGTTACCGGGGGATTATAATGAAGCTTGCTGGATGACATTGCATTTGTTGGACAATCTATCATACAATAAGAATATTTTTGATGCTAAGCTAAGCTGACCTTTTTTTAATATTCTGTAGTTAATTTACTGGTCAACTCAAAATTAATCATTTCTGAAGAGAAATGCTTACCGCTGGAAATGCGTGCCCAGATTAACAAAATTAATGCGGCATGAATATCTAAGGTGAAAGAAAATTCAGTAAATCCGCAATCTTCTACAACAGATTATCACTTAAGACACAAAATATTAACAGCACTTTGTAAGGATGTAGATGCATTGTTGTAATAGTCCTAAGCTCGCAGATTTATTCGCTCTCAAAACTGCTGAGAATATATCTTTGTATTTATGATATTTTCCATGTTCCCGGTTAATAAATGGGACACGGGATACAACATCCACACTTGAAAACGCAAGTGCGGTGCACAATTGCCCTCCTGTTTAAGGGACCACCTTACAGTTGTTCCTTAAATGCTAAGCTCTGGTCGGAGAAACTTTAATATATTTTGGTGGCAAAGTTTCTTTTTTTTTGATACTTCAAAATATTCAACAAAAATTAAGATAAAATCTCAAAAAGAGCAGCGACCAAAGCAGCTATGTAGGGTCAAAATATCCTTACGAAAATGTCTTTGTCGAAATTAAAAAAAAATTGATTTAGGTTACGGTTTATACATAAAAGTGAGTCGTATTAGCGCTTTTAGCAATTCGTCCCCTTAGGGATAAATTGTATTCATAAGAATTCGTATCCGAAAATACAAAATTATGCGAAAATAGGATTAAATGATGGTACTTTGTTCTGACAAACACCGAAGAGGTTGTTTTTTTGCATAACAATCGGCTGAAACCGATAACGAATTGCAGAAGAAATTGAATCTTGAGTTGTGAACAGTGCGGAATATTTTGCAAAGAAATGTATGCAAGCGACGACGAATAATCTTTCTTCGTAGACGTAACAACCCTCAAATACTTCGGTATTGATCTAAGGTAAATAGGTACTTCAGTGTTAATGTCGAACTTTTGAAGGAAAATCTAATAAAGAAAAACGAAAATTTGAAAAGTGGAAACGTTCAAAAAGGTGGAAATTTTCAAATTTCTACTTTTTTTGAAAATTGTCACCTTGAAGTATTCCTATTTATTTAAAATTTTTCGATTTTTTCAAAATGTCGACTCTTTACGGGATTCCAAATTTCGAAATTGTATCTTTTTGAATATTTCGACTTTTTTGTGGTGGAACGGAGAACGGAGTAGTCCTTGGTTATCTTATCCCAGGAAACCAAGAATGATTAACAACACGTGTTGCCCTAACGTGTTTTCTATAGTTAAGCTATCATCTTCAAAGAGATACTGAGTTGAGTATCTCTTTGAAGATAAGAGCTTGGCTATGGAAACAGTTAGAACAACCTCTGTTGTGCTTTTTAATTTTTCTTGGTTACATGGGACAAGATTTGTATTTAAATTTCGACTTTTGATTCGATGTTTCTGAAATTCCATTTTTTAAACTGACTTAAATATTTCGATTTATTTGAAAATGTTGACACTTCTACTGAAAATTTCAAATTTCAGATTCAGTTTTTCAAGAATTCCACTTTTTCAGATATGACTTTTTCTCAAATTTTTGATTATTTTAAAAATTTTGATCTTCGATTTCAACTTTCGAAAATTTTAGTTTTTGAAAAATTTTACTTTCGGAAATTTAGATTTTATTGAACATTTTTACTTGTATTTTTTGTGTACTTTTTTGAAAACTTCTACTCATAATCTCTTTCTACTTTTTTCAAAATTTTGACTTTTCAAAATTTTCTAATTTTTAAAAAAATTTAATAAAAATGTTTATCTTTTTTTTCCAATTTCGATTTTTATGTTCAAGTTTGAATATAAGGTTCGAATATTTCCAAATTTTGACCTTTATTGGGATTTCAGTTTTTTTGAACATTTTAAATTTTGTTCAGAATGTTTATTTTCCTAGTTAACTTTTTAGGGGAACTTCGTCTGTTCTGAGATTTTTTATTTTATCGAATAAAAAGGATTTTCAGTAAACTTTAAAAAAAAGACGAAATTTTCGAAGAGAAACAAAAGTCAAAATTATCAGAACATACTAAACTTTCAAAAAACGTAAAAAAAAAACCCTAAGATTTCGATTCTAAACTTTTCAAAAAAAATCTTTAACTTTAAAAGAAATCGAAATTTTTAAATAATATCAGGAATTTCAAAACAATGCTAAAAAAATTGGACGTTTTGAAAAAAATGAAAATTAAAAAATATATAATTTTAAAAATATTAAAGAAGGTTAAAATGTCGCGATTTAAAAATAAGCAAGATTTTTTAATAACATCGAAATTTTAGAGGAATGTTTAAAAAAGATCTAATTTGGCAAAAAAAGGTCGAAATTTTTAAAAAATTGCAAATTTTCGGAAAAGTCGAAATTTAAAAAATGCTTAATTGAAAAAAAAGTTCAGACTTGAAATTTTAAAAAAATGTCGAAATTTTGAAAAACTTCGGTTTTCAAAAGTGTCAAAATGTTCGAAAATAAAATCTAAACTTTCAAAAGTCGAAATTTGCATAAAAGTTTTCAAAGAAATAAAAATTTTCGGAAAAGTCAAAACTTAAAGAAAGTACAAATATTCAAAATAGGTATAAATTTAAAAAAAAATTGAAAGTTTAAGATAGTCACAGGTCAAGAACCAAAATTTTGATAAAAAGTCGAAATTTTGTAAAAAATTCTATGGAACTCGTTACCGAAAGAAATTTTTCCCAAAAATTACAACCTATCCTTGTTTAAGAAGGCAGTTTATCGCCATCTATCTTCGTTTCCGCAAGAGCAGTGCTTTGAAAGCATAATGGGGTTACCTTGCAAGTGGATTAAACTTGAAAGAAAAACTTTTTTACGAAATTCTAATCCATCAAAAAATTAAATATTTAAAAAAATGTTTATTGTCAAAGTTTCAAACGAATCTCAATTTTCAATAAATAAAAATTTTCTAAAAAATTTAAATTATCAGAAAAGTCGAAATATTTTTAAAAAATTTGAAGCTTTGAAAAAAAAAGCTTTAAACAAAACCGAAGTTTGAAAAAAATCTTGAAATAAATTTGAAATTTTAAAAACTCGAAATTTTTAAAATTTTGAAATTAAAAGAAAATTGGAATATGTCACATTTTTAAAAAAGCCGAACTTTTTAATAACTAAGTTTTAAAAATAATTAAAATTTTCAGCAAAGTGAACATTTTCAAAATAAAGTCGGTATTTTGAGAAATTTGGAAAAAAAACGAAATTGAGGCAAAAATTTCGAAAAAATCGAAAATAAGAAATAAATTTAGACCGGTAGTGGCTATGAAAATATAGAAGGGGCCAGGTGACAAATCAGCTAATTTTGTTACACAATTATTTATCCAAACTGAGAAATCGATCCGGGTCGTTATTTCTAATCCCGAGATTTCGGAATTGTTTCGTCAATCCCAGGATCCCGAGATTATTTCGGTATTGGGGGTTACGAATAAAAGAGAAGAAAATTTTACAGAAGTCAGCTTTTTAATTAACAAATCAATATTTAGACAGCAATAAACGTAATCAAAATTTAGACAAAAATCAATGCATTTTCCTCACTCTTTTAACTAATTAAACCAACCAAACTTTGAAAATCATTGACTTTTTATGTTATAATTATTCTTTTTCAACATCTCTTTAAATTTACTATACATGAATTGAAAAAAACCTTTATGTGGCCAACTATAGAAATTAACAAAATTCCCTTTTAACATAAAGCGATGTAACTACCCTAATAGCTCACAAAAAGCAAAAAGTATTTAAAAATAATATAAACCAGTCACATTTCTATTAAATATAAAGAAAACTAATTTACTAGGAACATTAAAATTTGAATTAGGAAAATATGTTCTGAGAAATAACAACAGGTCCGTCACCACAGTTTTTAGTTCAAAATAAAAAAAAAAGTTTATTTTAAACATGCACAGCAACCTCGGTAAGTTAATTTAGGGTACTTGCTTGGAATAAAACTTTGTATTTTATTAAAAAGATAATCAAGCAATTTCATTGGGAGCACTAACACTGAGCGTTTTGCTATGTACAGTGTGATGTCAATCCCGAAATTTCCGGGATCAGAAAAATTTAATCCCGAAAACTTCGGGACTGAATAACGGTCGGGATCCCGAAAATCGAGATCCCGGGATTAAATCGTCTAATCCCAACACACTAAGGATATCTATTTTACAGAATACATATTTCAAATGCAAATCATCATTCCTAGACAAGTCACTAACTCATCTCAATTCAATTAGTAGTTAGTTCTTCGATGAGGAAAAGTGATTTGTTTTTGAAATAACACACAAAGCAGTAACCTCAAATCTTACAGATTGACGACATTCGTGGTTTTAAAACATCATTGATGCGGTAGATTTTTTCAATTTGTTAACACGTTAATATCGATTCATCTTCAACATTGACCTAAAATGCAACAGCAAAACTACTTTCGCCGCTAAGTGTGTTTTCACGTTAATGTAACATCTGCGAATGACGAAACCCATTGAAATTATTTCAATTTTTATTCTTCGATTTCAGAACCTCACCAGAATCGTGTTCCAATGTACATGGCCCAGTTGCCTAAAAATTACCAATACCTGCGAGGCCATAGAAGCGCATGTTAGGAATGAACATTTGAAGTAAGTATAAGCTCTTTATTATTTAGAAAAATATATAAATGTGCTTGAGATGGCAATTTAGAATTTATGGAGCCCATTTATCATAATTGTCATTCAATCGCTTAATTCTAATTAAAACTTATCATACGAGGCTAAATCAAATAGGAACCGGAATTTGTTTTTAAAAATTTATTGGTACAAGATACATATATGAAAGTTATTAACTACATTTCTATACAATCTCTTGATTTTGTTGTACATTTTTCCTATAACGGATTGGGAGGTTTTTAATGCCATCATCATAAAAAGAAGGGAGGAGTGTTTGCAGCCAATTGCACACAAATGTCTCAAAAGCAGCATCATCATGGAATCGCTCACATCCTAGTGGCCTAAACATATAATAATCTCATGGTGATAAATCGGGACTATAAGGAGGGTGCCCTAATGTTGCCCAATGCATTTTCTCTAATTTTTGATTTATCAGATTGGCTGAGTGGGGGTGGGCATTGTCGTAAAGCAAAATCACATTTCCGACCGAAAATTCGCGCCTCTTCCGCCGATATGCACTTTTTGCTTCATCCACTAGATGTCAATAGTAGGCAACATTAACCTTACGACGTTCATGCAGAAAATCGACATGCACCTTTAAAATCTCAAAACACTGTTGCAAGAACTTTTCCAGCTGAGAGAATTTTTTTCTTGAGTTTGTCCTTCTAAAAAGTTTATGTGTCATTCATATACTTTAGTTTTCTTCAAACAAGTATCACCAGACTGTGCTTCTAGTCTACGAAGAATTTCGGCGGGCTTTACACCTTCAAGGGCAAGAAATTTAATAATAATACGCTGCGCAACGTGCGGATCTTGCTCACTCATTGTATTTACAAATGACGAACGACGAGAACGGAATTCGCTTGAGCGCAGGAAGTCACGTGATATACCCTCCTAACATGTCTAAGAGTATGCACACACTACCCACGTCCCCATGGAGACGTCATCAAAGTTCCTGTTCATATTTGATTTACCCTCGTAATTATATTACTTTGATCCATTTATATCTATAATGCATTAATGACGAAATCTGTAAGATAGTTTGGAAAAGTCAGGTTTTCCGTTAAATTAAGGTTGACACACATATTGTATACAGTACGGAAGGGAAGCGCCGCGCAGCGATGTTACAATTCCATAATCAGTGCTTTTCAATGCGGTAGCGCACACTTGCGGGAAGGGATATGTCCAGATGGGTAAAGTTACACTTCCTCATTAAAATGATTTGCGCCGCTATTGATTTTGCATTATTCGAAAATATGGTGTGGGCTTATTATAAAATGATTGAATTGCAAATATAATTTTTGCTTTTAGCCAGATATTGGCAAAATTATACTTATTATTATAATTTAATATTAATATGTATTAACCATTAAATATATCGTTAATTCCTATTATAAAAATAAGGTCGATAAGGTATCATCAGTAAAAATTGTTGCTATGCAAGTCTTCATCGTGCACCTCCACTTAACTCCTAACTGCGTTTTTCCAGAATTGGAGAATTTATAGTTCTGAAACACAAATAACTCTTTGCCTCTTTGGCTCAACATGATTTCAAGCTTATACATTTTTATATGGTTCCCACAAAATCATAAAACAAACTAACTAGAATTTTAAAGGAACAAATAATTTTTATTATTGTACATTTGATAATTCATTGCATAATTTGTCGTTCGAGGCATTAAATAGTTATCGGCTCAGTTCTACCCAAAGCTTAAGTGACCCTTTATAGGGGAGTTAGGAATCCAGGTATATCGGCGCAGCTCTGCCATCCCCAAAATAACATTTATAAACTGTTTACATTTTGAGGTACTCTATTAACTGGAATTAATTTTAATTTTCAGATTAATATCATATCAGTTTTATTAATTTTTGAAATTTCTCACATAACTTAACATAACATTGAAGAACTGGATACAAGTAAGCTAGTTAAATTTTGTACTTGTGAGATGATTTTATGCACCCTTACAAAAACCCTAAGAAGATAAAGACTGACTGTTATCTGAATTTTTACCTGGTTTACCTTTTCTTAAATGTCTTCCATAAAATACAACTACGACTTTTTATCTTATTAGTTGCGTCTCCAACAAGCACTAAAAAATTTACAATTCTAGTCATCCTACTTGGAACGTGTCCACAGATATTGTTATTTTTATGTAAACAAGCTCTCTAGGAAAATATATTTACTCTTGTTATAGTTTGTTTGGAAGAATTTTAAAAGTTTGGCACGATATGTTACGGTGTTACGGAACGTTTATACATTTAAGTGGTATTGAAAAAAGTTTATTTATGAAATCAAGGACAACGTTACAATTCGCAATAAATAGTGCGTTGTCTAAACATAATAAAGCGATTATGTAACAAGGTTATTCGGATATTTAGATTCGGAAACCGGCTTATTAATTTGATGATTTAATACTAAGCGAACAGCTATTAGGGAATTTTACGAGTAATTTTCTAGTTAAAGAAATATAACATTTTTTGAATTGCTGTCCATAATAAACTAGTCACAGAAATTGAGGAATTTAAAAAAAATCCCAAATATTTTCTTGATTTCCAAAAACTATAACTTAGAGAAAAGCAGTTGCAAAGAAAATTAATAATAAGAAAATTAAACCTCCAATTGTCTAGTTTTTAGATCTTGAGTTCAAAATATTTTAGTATTAGCAATTTTTGAGTAATAGTGAGAAAACCATGCGATTCTTTTTCCAAATGGTTGCTTGCTGTTAAAAAAATCAAAACCAATAACTGCGACTTTGCTGTTTTCAAAACCCTATTATTCTTTTCTAGTACCTACTAATCACTATTTCCTGAGTTATTAATTAGCCAAGTCAAAATCGACTTTTTTGCTTATCAAAAAAACCAAAGTGGGGGCCCGGAAAAAATCCGACTAATTAGTTTTTATGGAAGTTTTCTATCTATTTCGATTTTAATCTAAACCTAAATCTGGAATTTTAAACTTTTTTACGAAATTTCAATTTTTTTTATCACCATTCGTTTACGATTTTAATTTTTGTTTTTTTATTTCGACTATAAACTCGAACTTTCACGAATTTTATAAATAATGAAGTCCTTTTTATTTAGATCTTTTGCTTAAATTTCTCTGTTTATTCGTTTAATTCAGCGGGTCAATTACAAGAGAGATATCTCTCTGAAGATGATAGCTTGAATGTTGAATATCTCACTGAAGATGATAGCTTGGGTGTCGAAACACGTTAGGGCAACCTTTATTGTGTTTTTTAATCTTTATTGGTTTTAGGGGACAAGTTTTGTAGTTCAATTTTTGAAGATATCCAAGGACCAGTCCGTTCCACCAAAAAAAAAAACAAAAAACGTAATAAGAAAACAATTTAAAATAATACAAAAAAGACCAACTTAAAAAAAGCCGAAACATCAGATAAAATCAAATTTTAAGAGAAAAGGGTCGAATTTTGAGAAAAAATTGAACCTTTTCAAGAAAAGGCGAATAATGAGGAAAAAGCCAAAATTTCGATAAAAGAGCTAATTTCGAAAGTATTTCGCAGAGGCCCTTAGCAATGTGCTGCACAGGGCCCTTGCCAACTTGAATCCGACCCTATTGAATTTCAAGGAAAAAGCCCAAATTTGCAGGGACATAAAAGGTTCTATTTTCAGATAAATGTCGAAATTTCGAAAAGAAGGTATATTTTGAGAAACAAGCTTAATATTTCCAGAAATTTAAATATTTAAAGAGGTCGATTTTCTGAAAAGACCAAATTTTCAGAAAAATGACCTATTTTATGAAAAAAAAATACAAATTTGGAAAGAAATTTGGAACTCAGATAAATCGAAACAAGAAAAAAAAATCAAAATTTAGAAAACCCTCTACTTAAATTTGGAAATATTTTTGACATTTCGAGAAAACGGTTGAAATGTGCAAGAAATACTTTTTTCGAAATTTCGAAAAAAATATTTCTTCCGAAATTGTTATACTTTGACTTAAAATGTCTACTTAATTTTGCGGTAATAAACTAGTTTTGGGAAAAAAGTCGAAATTTACAAATATTTGAAGAAGATGCGAAATTTCCAAAAATATTTTTCCCACACGTCTAACATTTTTTTAAATCCTCACTTAATTTTGACAGTTCGAGAAAAAATTCATACATCCAAGAAATATCGCTCCTGATTTTTTTTTTTTTGTGGAGCAGGCTGATCCTTGGTTATCCTCAAAAATTGAAATACAAATCTTGCCCCCTGAAACCAAGAAAGATTTCTTGGTTTCAGGATTTCTATTTCAATTATCATTCCTAAAGTTTCCAAAAAAAATTGTACTCAAAATTTTTCCTTTCATTTCTTCTTAGTTTATAAACACTAAAGTAGAAGAAAACCCAATTTTCAGAAAGACAACTACATTAAAAAAAGAACTTTTTGAAAAAAAAAAGGCAAAAATTGAAATTGCTCGAAAAAGATCAAAATTAAAAAATCGTAATTTCCAGAAAAAGATGAATTTTAAGAATAAAGCCGGACTTTCGAAAGAAAGATAAATAATGAGAAAAAAGTGGAAATTTTGATAAAAGAGCGAATTTTAAGGAAAAAGCTGAAATTGCAGGAACATGAAAGGTTACATTTTTAGATAAATGTTTCGGGAAGAAGGCATATTTTGAGTAGCAAGAGTAAATTTTCAGAAATTGAGAAACGACCGAATTTAAAAAAAAATGAAATTACGAAACGAAAAAGACGAATTAGGAAAGAAAGTTGGAGCTCTCAATAAACTAATTTTGGAAAAAAAAGTCCTAATTTACAGAAAAATTTTAATGAGATGCGAAATTTCCACAAATTTTTCTCTCATATGTTTCACTTTTTTTTAATCCTGACTTAATCTTGAAAGTTGGAGAAAAAAATTGAAGTTTCCAAGAAATATCCTTCGTGAAATGTTAAAAAAGGGATCGAGAACAAAAAAAAATGTCCTCGATACATTTTTTAACATTCCCTCCTAGTTTAGATAAACTAAAGGAATTTGTAGAAAAAAGCCCAACTTTCAGAAAGAAAAATACTTGGGAAAAAAGTGATAAAAATTGAAATTGCTAGAAAAAATCAAAATTGCTACGAAAAATCGAAATTAAAAAAAGTCGAAATTTCTAGAAAAAGACGAATTTCGAGGTAAAAATCGAAAATATGTGAAACAAGATGTCGAATTTTCAAATAAAAACAAAATTTCAGAAAAAGTCAAATTTTGATAGAAAAAAATAAAGACATTGTGAGTAAAACATCCAGATATCCAACAGAAGGTCCGAATTTGAAATAGAAAGGTCGAATTTTGAGAATAAGGTAGAGTTTTAGGAATAATGTTTTAAAAATATGGATGAATTTTGAGAATAAGTGGAAATTTAGAGGAAAAGGCCACTGTTAAAAGTTAAATTTTGGGAAAAATCACAAAATTTTAAAAAAAATACGAATTAAAAAAGCCTAAATTTGCAGGAACATGAAAGGTTACATTTTTAGATAAATGTTTCGGGAAGAAGGCATATTTTGAGTAGCAAGAGTAAATTTTCAGAAATTGAGAAACGACCGAATTTAAAAAAAAATGAAATTACGAAACGAAAAAGACGAATTAGGAAAGAAAGCTAGAACTCTCAATGAACTAATTTTGGGGAAAAAGTCCTAATTTACAGAAAAATTTTAATAAGATGCGAAATTTCCACAATTTTTTTTCTCATACGTTTCACTTTTTTTAAATCCTGACTTAATCTTGAAAATTGGAGAAAAAAGAAAAGAAATATCATTCGCGAAATGTTAAAAAAGGGATCGAGAACAAAAAAAATTGTCCTCGATTCCTTTTTTAACATTTCCTTCTAGTTTAGATAAACTAAAGGAATTTGTAGAAAAAGCCCAACTTTGCCAACTTTCAGGGAGAAAAATACTTGGAAAAAAAAGAGATTAAAATTGAAATTGCTAGAAAAAATCGAAATTAAAAAAAGTCGAAATTTCTAGAAAAAGACGAATTTCGAGGTAAAAATCGAAAATATGTGAAACAAGATGTCGAATTTTCAAATAAAAACAAAATTTCAGAAAAAGTCAAATTTTGATAGAAAAAAATAAAGAGATTTTGAAAAGACGAATTTCAAAAAAAAGTGCAGTAAAAAAACCGTAAACATTTTGAGTAAAAAATCCAGATATCCAACAAGAAGTCAGAATTTGAGAAAAAAAGGGCCGATTTTTGATAATAAGGCCGAGTTTTGGGAATAATTTTTTGAAAATATGAATGAATTTTGAGAATAAATCGAAATTTAGATAAAAAGTCAAATTTTGGGAAGTATCAGAAAATTTTGAGAAAAATACGAATTAATAAGAAAAAAATTTAAATACCCAAAAAAAGGACTGGACTTAAAAAAAAGATGAAATTTATGAGAGAAAATCAATTTTTTAATTAAGTTGACCTTTTGAAAAAAAGATGAATAAAGAGTTAAAATTTTGGTGGAACTGACTGGTCCTTGGTTATCTTCAAAAATTGAAATACAAAACTTGTCCCCTGAAACCAAGAAAGATTAAAAAATATAACAAGGTTGCTGTAACGCTTTTTGATAGCCAAGCTATCATCTTCAGAGAGGTACTGTATCTCTCAAAAAGAAGTATCTCTCTGAAAATGAGTTAAAAGTCAAATTTTGGGAAAAATCACAACATTTTGAAAAAAATACGAAGTAATAAGAAAAAAATAGGAAATACCCAAAAAAAAGACCGGTTTAAAAAAAGACGAAATTTATGATAAAATAAGTGTTTAATAAAGTTGAAATGTCGAAAAAAAGATGAATAATGAGAGAAACGTGGAAATTCCGATAAAAAAAGCGAATTTTAAGGAAAGAGCCGAAATTTGCAGGACCATAAAAGGTTACATTTTCAGATTAAATTTATGAGAGAAAATCAAATTTTTTAATTAAATTGAGCTTGCGAAAAAAGATGAATAATGTGTTAAAATTTGGGTGGAACTGGTCCTTGGTTATCTTCAAAAATTGAAATACAAAACTTGTCCCCTGAAACCAAGAAAGATTAAAAAATACAACAAGGTTACTTTAACGCTTTTCGATAGCCAAGCTATCATCTTCAGAGAGGTACTGTATCTCTCAGAAAGAAGTATCTCTCTGAAAATGAGTTAAAAGTCCAATTTTGGGAAAAATCACAACATTTTGAAAAGAATACGAAGTAATAAGAAAAAAATGGAAATACCCAAAAAAAGACCTGACTTAAAAAAAGATGTAAGTTTATGAGAGAAAATCAAATTGTTTAATAAAGTTGAAGTTTCGAAAAAAAGATGAATAATGAGAGAAAGGTGGAAATTCTGACAAAAGAGCGAATTTTAAAGAAAGAACCGAAATTTGCAGGAACATAAAAGGTTACATTTTCTGATAAATGTTTCGTGAAGATCCCACATTTTGAGAAGTAATCTTAAATTTTCAAAAATTCAGAAACGAGTGGATTAAAGTTAAAAAAACGACCGAATTTTCAGAAAAATAAAATTCCGAAACGAAAAAAACGAATTAAGAAAGTTGGAACTCTGGAAGAAGTGAGAAAAAAATGAAATTTAAAAAATATTTAAGAGAGTCAAATATTTTAGAAAAATGTCAGATTTTCAGAATGGACAAATTTGTGTAAAAAGTCCAACTTTTTATAAAAATATTAATTTCGAAAAAAACAGAAAAAAAAACAGTTAAATAGTTGAAGTTTGTAGGTAAATTTGAAATTTCGGGCAAAAGGTCCTTTTTAAGAAACAAGTGCCTAGAAATTCGGATTAAAAAAGTCGATTTTCAGAAATAGCCAAATTATTAAAAAATCATGAAATATTCTAGAGAAAGTCAAATGAAAAAATAGAATTTTGTGAATAGTTTGAGATTTTGATAACAAGCCAAATTTCTAGGAAAATTCCTAAAGTTACAAAAAAAAGTATTCACCATATTCAGCAGTTTTTATGACTAGAACAACAATATTAAAATGAGCAAAGCAACTCTTGTACATGAAAAATCATAAATCATAAATTGCTTCTCATCTAAAGGTACGCTATCAAGAATAGAAACAATAAATAATTTTGCAAAAAATGGAACAAGACGGACTTCTTGGCCAACCAGATGGCCAGATTTCAGTATTTGTTATTCTTGTGTTTGTGGTTACTTGAAAACTGTTACATTGTGCTACATACTCTGTCCCAACTGACCAGCAATATTTTTGGAAAGAGTTTTTGCAGGATACATGCTGGTGGTGGCTTAATATTTCTTCTGTATATCGAAAACTCTATCTCGGTCTTCTAAGTTTCATTATAGGGAATTTACACTGTATTTTATGGTGGTGTGTTATTTTCTTTTTTAATTTACTTCTCGATATATGTATAAGCAAAAAATGGTTAACCATAATATTGTGTGTTTAAATCAATCAATAATCGAAAATATTTCACGTAGATACTGAAAAAAAATTAATCGACATTCACAAGGATAAGGTGTGGTGTGTTCATGAAGTTATATCGGAGATTTCATAATTTCGTATCAAATAAACCTTGTTTACAAACTACGCTTGTGGCGGCGTTACAACTCTCTTGATATATTTCCTAGTAAGAAGGTCACACAATGCGGTAGCCGTAACTGTATTGTAATCATGTAATTACCGTCAAAAGAGAAACAATTCGAAGGCATTCGCGGCTGTTTCCAGCTTCGGTTCGATGACAATCGCAAAGCAGCTGCGACCTCGTAAGTAACCCAAAACACAACGGTAGCTTCTGCCTGCTTGTTTTGGCGTGGGCACATTATGACATTGATTATGAAAGCTACCAAGAATAATGGGTGACGTAACGTTTGTACACTACGGGCAATGAGTTCCTCTTGTCTAAAATTGATCGCTCCTCCGGACCCAATAGGAAAACTAGGGACAAGGTCGCCGAGCAGCCTTGGACCGTTAACGATTCCGTTCTAGAGCACGCATGCCACTCTCCAACTTGCTAATTTCGATCGTCAAAATTCCACTCGAACGCAGCTGCAGGAAGCAAATACATAAAAATTTGTTGGCGTCAACGGAACATTATAGGGCCACAACCTACAAGATCGTAGAAAACATAATCTTTTCGGCAAACAGTCCCTTTATGCTTTATTGGTAATTCCTTAGAAATTATAGTGGCTCCAAGATCCAATTTATTCTACTTACATTATGTGGGAGACTGAAAAAAATAACAAATTTTGTATTGTAAAGAATTTTCTTTAATTGCAAAAATTTAAGATTGATATTGTAGCCTTATTAAATAAATATTGATTGATATGTTACATTAATGACTTATTACTATTATTATTATTATGTGTATGAATAGGGCCACGGCGTATAGGTGGGTAAGTTGTTCGCTCTACAAAGGCAGCTAACCAAAAGGGCGGCATTTTCAGTTATTGTTCTCGCCAAAATTTCCCAAAGTTTCCCTACAGTGAAAACTTCGTAAATCCTGAAAGTTTAGCAAAACATATTGTTTACTTAGTTTTTAGGATGAAATTTCGACCTTTAAACTAAAACTTCATTCGAATTGTCCCAAATTTTATGAACAAGATAGAACAAAACATTTATGTAGAACAATAATAATATTTTGAATCCAGTATTTATAATTATAATTCGAATAATAAGGGTCAAAATGTTGACTCGAAAGTTAAGAAAAAAGTCAGGAGCGGCCTTTGGGGGTAGGGAGCGGGGCAACCGCCCGGGGTCTTGGTCTTGCAGGAGGCCTTTCGCACTCGCGCAATAGTACAAATTCTAATGTTTTTTTTTGTTTGAATTTCGCGCCTTACGCTGAGCCTTATAAAATTCGACTCGCTACACTCTTGCATGGTAGTTATCGTGCTGGTATCTGTCTCATTCGTTTCATGAATCTTTCTTTCCTTCTCTGTCACATTGACGAAATTTCTTACCAGCGCTACCAAGTGCAAGGGTTAAACAAAACCTGATAGTACTCCATTTTCTTCTAATTTACGATTTGGGGAATTTTCGTGTTTCATTTCACCTGTCGTTTGTCGTCGGGTTATGCTTTTATATTAGAGCATCCGTCATCATTTCTACATCCCTAATTCTTTTAAGACATTAATGCACATTAAAAACCGATTCTTTCGGAAAACTTTTCTCGACGATTTTGAAAAATAACGATTTTTGAAAAATTCCGTCGAAATATCGAAAAAGAGGTTGAAATCTCTTAAAGAAAAGTGAACATTTTCAAGAGAAAAAACGAATTTTGGGAAAAAGTTGGAATGCTTATCGTGTTTAAAATAGAATCCTAACTTTTCGAAAAATGTTGATAATTCGAAAAAATTATATTTCCAAAGGTTGGAGTTTTATAAAAAAAAATACGTAATTTTCAGAAAAAGTTGGAACTTTGAAAAAAAAGTTTCACTGTACGTGGAGATTTCCAGAAGCATGAAACATTCCTATTTGAAGTAAGAGTCAAAATTTCAAGAATAAGACAAATTTTGAGAAACATGAAATTTTCGAAAATTTAAATATAAAAAAAATCAGAAAAAACCGAATATTAAAAAAATGAAAGCTCAGCTTTGTGAGAAAAAGTCGTAATTTCGAAAGCGACGAATTCTGAGAAAACACCGTATTTTGGAAAAGGATCTTCTTAGAAAACCAAAATTGAATAAAAACCAACCTTTCGGAAAAACTCTAAAAATGCTGAAAATTCTAAAAATGCCAAAATATTTCCAAAGGTCAAATATTCTGAAAAATTCGTAATTTTCAAAAACACTTTTCTCGAAATTTTTACTTTTTTATTCCAATTTTGACATAATATTTAAATTTCAATAAAGACATTGAATGTACAGAAATCTTTTTGTTCAAATTACCCAAACATATTTTTCTTAACATTTTTAATTTTCGTTAATGTGCCTATCTAATTTAGAGAAAACATACGAATTTCGAGAAAACCGAAATTTAAAGGAAAAGCTAAATTCGAGGAAAAAGTCCAGAAAGTTCCAGAAACTAAAACATCGCATTTTAAAATAAGTCAAAATTGTAAAAATGAGGCGAGATATGAAGTTAAAATTTCTGGAGTCAAATTTAAAAAAGTCAAATATTAAGAAAAGTGACAGAAACAACGACTTTCTTAGAAGACGGAGAAAAAGGCAATCGAAAAATTGATAATTAATTTGACAAACTGAAGCAAAAGTGGGGGAAAATGACCTCAGGATATGGATCTTCTGCGTTTTAGTCGTCAAGTTCAATTTGTCTTACATCAATGTATATCAGATTTTGAGCACTGAATTGAAAATGAGAAAAACTGTACGAAAATAGTTTCTAATAATCTTTCCTGGAACCATCGCCATGTATCTTTATTTTTGCCTCCTACTAGTACTGTTACTGCTTCAAAAAAATATATGAGTACTCTTTTTAAGTGGACTGTTCTTAAAATGGTAAGGGGTTGCGACATTTTGAGGAGAACTGAAAATGGTTTATTGGAAAGTATCTTCTGATAAATAGATGGATTTCTAAATACCACCCTGAAATGAACCTCAACAGCCAAACCAGTTATGGCAGGCTTCATCCGACGTAAATACAAAAGTGCCAAAATGAGCCAATCCTACATAAAAAAAATTGATTTTCTTTATTAGAACGTCAGGATTTTTTCAACAAAAGAATTTTGTTTGAGAACCAAACGGTAAACCTCCATTTTCTTCTTGAAAGACCATCTAAAATACCCCAGATGTTTTAAATGGTGTTTCAAAAACGGCATCATGGCAATGAGTCGTACTACATAGACATGGTATTTTTGGCATTTGGCTCCTCAGCCTTTCTATTTACTATTTATGACTTTTTCGTTTCCTAAGATTGAAAATCAACCTCAAAGTGTTTGGAACAGTGAAGAAAGTTGAAGAGGCCATAACGGATGAAGTGAAGGTGAGTTCCAGTGGATACAACTATGTGTATAACAGAGGGTAAAGCAATGTCCATGAATGGTGGAAAAATCTGTCTAGGTGGTCTCCAGAGGCCACTTTGAAAAAAACTGGATGGAATAGTCTTTTCAATTTATTTAAAAAAAACAGTCTAATAATTTGTAAATTGAAACGTCCCAAAAAGAATCAAAATTATATAGATTATGAGCATACAAATTGTTGCTCTAATTTTTAAATAGAGTAGTTTCACTATAAATTGAGGGCTACGAACCTAGTTATGGAATAACTAGTCCAAAGCATAGAAAAATAAATATTCCAGCATTTATTTTCTAAAGAAGATACGTACTAGTAATTGGTTATACAATAATTATAAATGTCTAATGTGTTTTAAATATACTTTAATATATTGGGTTTTAAAATGTTTTGTTTAAAAAAATTTAGAGCAGTAAAAGAATGCTCCGGGAACCTTTCCATTATAGTAAACACATTAATTTGTTTACTACGATTTTTGTACGTCGTTGCAAATAGATGCGTTAAGTGTGATGACGATTAAATCGAATGACACGTGTATACGTACGCAACAGTTCTATAAATAATGAGTCCTTGCCATGCGTTTTCCCTAATACTCTAATACACGATCAAGAGCATCCTTAATTCACAAATAACTTACACGTAACACAATCGGTGTAGGAATTCAAGAGCCAATTTTAATGCAGTGAAAGCGAGTGAGCGAGATGAAAACTATTGAAGCAAAAATAACTCTCATAGAAACTTAATGAAGAATGAACATCTAAAACGTAAAAAAACGTAGCAGTTGCTTACAATTAAGTTCTATTTCCGGGTTACTTATTACTTAACTGGAAAGAGGCTGTTCTACTTATTCAAGAGACGACTGCAAAAGAAACATGACCTTACGATTAAATGCTCTCGAGGTTCTTTAGAAACGATTCAACGGGATTCTCTACTACGACACACCGCCACTGACATTTTTGCTCAGTTTGGTCACTCACCCTATCTGCTTCAGAAGGTTTACTGTTGAGAACTTGAACATTTTGTTCGTATTATAATTCACCTCTTTAAGGAATTGAATTAACATTTTGGTCTCATTCTATAATTTACTTGCCGTTTTTTAACAATTATTTTTTAAGAATTTAGAGTCTTAGAGTAGAATATTATTTAAAAGTTATCGTATTCATTTTATAACAATTAAAATTTGACGTACATTTTAAATTTTGGTCCTTGGGTTTAAAAATTTTAAAATACGCAAAAATTCAGATACAAATCTTGTCCCCTGAAACCAAGAAAGATTAAAAAACGCAACAAAGGTTGCTCTAACGCGTTTTGATAACCAAGCTATCATCTTCAGAGAGATACTCATAATCTTGGTTTCAGGGGACAAGATTTGTATCAGAATTTTTGCGTATTTTAAAATTAGCAGGAAACGGAGGGCAGTAGCTTTAGCTAAAATTCATTTTAAGTGGCCTCCGGAGACCACCTAGACAGATTTTTCCACCATTCATGGGCATTGCTTTATCCTCTGTTATGCACATAGTTTAATCCACTGGAACTTACCTTCACTTCATGCGTTATGGACTTTGAGGTTGATTTTCAATCTTAGGAAACGAAAAAGTCATAAATAGTAAATAGAAAGGCTGAGGAGCCAAATGCCAAAAATACCATGTCTATGTAGTACGACTCATTGCCATGATGCCGTTTTTGAAACACCATTTAAAACATCTGGGGTATTTTAGATGGTCTTTCAAGAAGAAAATGGAGGTTTACCGTTTGGTTCTCAAACAAAATTCTTTTGTTGAAAAAATCCTGACGTTCTAATAAAGAAAATCAATTTTTTTTATGTAGGATTGGCTCATTTTGGCACTTTTGTATTTACGTCGGATGAAGCCTGCCATAACTGGTTTGGTTGTTGAGGTTCATTTCAGGGTGGTATTTAGAAATCCATCTATTCATCAGAAGATACTTTCCAATAAACCATTTTCAATTCTCAAAATGTCGCAACCCCTTACCTTTTTTAAGAACAGTCCACTTGGAAAGGGTACTCATATTATGTTCTTGAAGCAGTAGCAGTGCTAGTAGGAAGCAAAAGTGAAGATACATAGCGATGGTTCCAGGACAGATTATTAGAAACTATTTTCCTGCAGTTCTTCTTATTTTCAATTCAGTGCTCAAAATCTAATAAACGTTCATGTAAGACAAATTGAACTTGACGACTAAAACGCAGAAGATCCATATCCTGGGGTCATTTTCACCCACTTTTTCCTCAGTTTGTCACATTAATTATCAATTTTTCGATCATCTTGTTCTCGGTCTTCTAAGAAAGTCCAAAACCATTTGGAAGCTTGTAGATATTATCTCCATAGCCCCGTGGAAGTGTTTTTTTATTGTGTTGAAATCTGAAACATAATTAAATTGCACCTTTGCTTGAACTCATCATTCATTTTCAGAATGTAAGACCCCCAGGACACTCGGGAGTCGAGATGAATTCCACTAAACAAGTGAAGGGAAGGATTTTTTTCTCGAAATTTCAAGTTTTATTTCAAAAGTGTTTATGTATTCTAACTGACTCGTTTTGAATTAAACTAAAATAAATTTAGTGTAATTAGTCTTTTCTCGAAATCTCGAAATTTCAACTTTTTTTCTTGAAAATTTGTCTACAATTTTCCCCTCTCTTTTTTTTATAAGTTCAACTTTCAGATGAATTATAACTTATTTTTTAAATCTCTACCTTTTCCTCAACATGTCAACTCTTTTGAAAATTCGTAATTTTTTTCTCGAAAATTCGGATTTTTTTCAGAAAATTCACCTTTTTTTTTTAATTATAACTTATTTTTTATTTGACTTATTTCAGTAACAAATTTCGACTTTTTTCTCATAATTAGATTTTTCCCGAAAAGTTTTTTTTTAATCAGAATTTCGAGAAATTCAACACTTTTGTGAACTTTTTCTGAAAACTTACCTTTCTTTTTAATTCCGATTTATTTATTTTTTTAAATTTAACTCTTAGATAAATTACAACTTTTTTTAAATATCTACACTTTGGCAAAATGTCAACCCTTTTTAAATCAGTGTTTCTTTTTTATAGAAATTTCGGCTTTTTCCTGAAAATTCCTCCTTTCTTTAAGTACGACTTTTTTGGTTTTGGCTTTTTCGTTAAATTTTTTTCAAAATATTTACCTCTTTTGAAAATGTCAACTCTTTTCAAAATTCGCGATTTTTGCCAGTTTTATTATAATTCGACTTTTCCTGAAGATTCTACTTTTTTATCACACTTTCTGAAAATTTTTCTTCTCAAAATTTTTCTTTTTGTGAAAATTTGGTCTCTGTTCTATTAAAAAAATAAATATTTCGAGAAAATAATTTATGAAGATTCCAACTCGTTTCTTGAAATTACTAAATTAAATTAAATTTTTAATGAAAAGGTAAATATTTCAGGAAAATATCTTCTTTGGAAATTGTCAATTTTTTTTAAATCGAAACTTACGACAGGTTTCTCAAAATTCACCTTTTTCTTAAAGTTGGACCTTTTCTGATCTGGTCGGACCCAAGGTGGGACCGTAGCTCATGCAGTTAAGCCAAAATAGAGTATATCCTGCTGGGAGGGATGTTTTTGCCAAATATAGACGTTTATATTGAAAATATAACTTTTTGAAATTTCGAAATTTTTCCGAAATTTTGGCCTTTTATCTCAAAGTCTCCATTTTTATAAAAGATCGTTTCTTTTGAAAATTTGCCTTTTTACTGATCCGACTTTCTGGAAATTTCAGCAGAATTTTCTTCCGAAATTTCGACCTAATATCCGACAATCCGATTTGTTTACGTTTTTGGACATTTCGGATCTTTTCTTAAAATTTCAACCTTTTCCCCAAAATTTCCCTTTTTTTTTCTCAATATTTCGGTTTTTTTCCGCTAAGTTTCTAAATTTTTATCAAAAATTGTTTTTTTTTTGTAAATTTTCATCTTTGAAGGTCCTGCTTTTCCGAAATTTCAGTTATTCTAAAAATTCGTTTTTTCTCTCGAAATATCGACTTACATCTAGTAATTCGATTATGTTTTTGAACATTTGGACTTTTCCTTTGAAATTCGTCTTTTTTTGGAAATTTTCAGGTTTTTCTCAAAATTAGTTTGCTTTCCAAATTTCAAGTTTATTCTCAAAATAAAACTTTTTCCTTCGGTTTGAATGTCTTTACAAAACTCTGATTTTTTTTTCTAAATTTAGCTTCCTTTTCTTTCTCTTTTTTTCGAAATTTCAACTTTTCTCGACACTTCACCCTTTTTCTAAATTCGCATTTTGCTAAAACCCGCCGTCTTTCTCAAAATGTGTTTATTCTGAAAATTTCGGCTATTTTTTAAAATTTGTCTTCTCAGAAATTTCGCCGTTTCTCAAAATTCGCTTATGTTTCGAAAATTCGACTTATACCTCAAAATCGGATATTTTTTTATTTGTAAAAATTTCTAATTTTGCCTCGGAGCTTGAAATTCTCACTTATTTCTCAAAATAAAAACTATTTCTTTCTCGAAATTCAACTTTTCTCTCTGGAAAACTAATTTTTTTTAATTCAGGCTTCTTAAAATGTTGACTGCTTGCTCGAAAACTTCACCTTTTTTCTCACAATGTCGACTTTTTTTTCGAAATTTATTGGAATTGCGATCACTTTCTCCAAATTTTGACTTTTATCTCATAAGTCGGCTTTGAACATTTCGACTTTTTCCTAGAAAATCGTTATTTTATTTAAATTAGGACTTTTTTCTGAAAATTCCCGCTATTTTATAAGCTCGCCCTTTCGAAAATTTCAGTGTTTCTCAAAATTTGTCAATTTTTCGAAATTTCGATTCATCCCAAAATCGAATCTTTTATATTCTTGGAAATTTCGAATTTTTGCGTTGGGATTTGCCTTTTAGCGAAAATTCGATATTTTCTCAAAACTGAAATTGTTTCTTTCTCAAAATTCGACTTTATTCTGTGGAAAATTCTAATTGTTTTATAAATTCCCTCCTTTAAAAATGCTGACCGTTTTTTTCGAAATTTCGATTTTATGTTCAAAATTTCGATTTTTTTTTTGTCAAAGTTTGCCGAAATTGGGATTGTTGCCTCCAAATTTTGACTTTCATATCACAATTCGATTTCAGTGTTTAAAGAAAATTTCGATGTTTTCCGAGATAATCGTTATTTAATCAAATATACACTTTTCTCAAAATTTGTTTATTTTCTTAATATTATTTGGAAATAGTGGAAAACGCCAAAATTCGACCAAAATATTTTTTCGAGAGTTGAAATTTTCAACTTTCCTCTCGACATTTTGAGGTTCTATCATAAACTAAATGAAATAGTAAAAATTCCAAGAAAAGTGTGTTTGGATATTTCATTTCATTTCATTCATTTTATTTTTTTGGCAAAATTTTTTTCTTTGTTAGAAACTTCGACTTTTTTCTCCAACCCAGACTTAACTCAAACTTTTGACCTTGTTTCTTCGAATTTCTAAAATTTTGGTGTTTTCTGTTTTTACATTCAAATCGATTTTGTAATATACTTCCATTTTTTTCCAGCATACCTTTCTGAAGATGATAGATTGGCTGTCAAAACGCGTTAGAGCAACCTTTGTTGTGTTTTTTAGTCTTTCTTGGTTTCAGGGAACAAGTTTTGTATTTCAATTTTTGAAGATAACCAAGAACCAATCCGTTCCACCAAAATTCCATATTTTATCTAAATTTCGACTTTAATATTCGATCTCTTCTGGCATTGGCGCAACCATGATGAAGTACTTGTTGATTTTCTGATTGATGTAGTCAAGCGAAAATATATGTGTGTTCAGTTGGAAGTTTTTCTACAGTAGCATCCAGAAATTTGTTAAGGGGGGGCTATTGTACCTTTCGAAATTTTGAGAATACATTGTTTATCGTATTTAAAAAAAAACGACGTTTTCGCTTGAAGTGTTATTAATAAAGGAGAAATTGAAAAACTCAACAACTCAACAAATACAAGCAAAATTGTCAGTGTTTTAAAAACATTTTGAGAAAAATGAAAATTTCGAAAATGAAGTCACAAGGTCTAGTGAAATTCGAAAGAGTTTATAAACGAACTTTTAATTAAACAAAAAAGGAAAAAGTTGAAGTTATAACAGTACACCTGGAATTTTGAGAAAAAAATTGAAGTTTCGAAAAAATATTTACATTTTTTTCCTTTAATTTGCAAATTTATAATCTAAATTTAAAAAAAAAGTAAAACTGAAACCAATATTCTTTCTCCCTTGGATATATGGAAAAAAATTCTTCAAAATTTCGAAAAAAATCATGAATCTGTAAGAAAAATTTTGGGTAAAAGAGTTCAAATCTCGAGATCAAAGTTAAAACCTTGAAATTATTAAGTTTTAAATGGAAACAGGGAAAATGATGAAAACTGAAAGTGAAGATTTGTAGTAAAACACGTCTTAATTTCAAACTAACTTATCATTTTTGATTTTTTTTCCAAATTCTGCAAAAAACTTAATATTGTGAAATTAAAACTCAAATTGTGAAAAAAAACCTCCTGAAAAAAAAATGGAAATTTCGAGATTAATGTCTCACAGTTTGAAAAGTGGTTAAATACTGAGGTTACCATCAAATTAAAAAGAAAAAAAGAAGTAGAAAAAACAAAACTGAACACTAAGCTTGAAATTTCAAGAAAAGCTTATGTTGTATTATGTAATAATGTGTTTTTGCTTTTATATTTGGTATATACTATATTTTTATTTGGTAAGTTGTGTTGTCAAAGGTAGGCTAAAGACACTAAAGAATTCACCGCGTAGATGCGCTATTGCTACAAAATTTTTGTCATCAATATTTTAAAATAATTTTGCCTCCTCAAATCCTGCCTACATCCATGGACGGTTTATAATCTATAGGCGGAAAAATGAGAAAAATATTTGCGAATTTATTATAAACATGTTTATATGTTCTTTCCAAGAATTAAGATATTTTTCTGGACAAAACCAATAAATCTTTCCAAGAAAATTGGACTGTAACATGAATAAAGTTGTAAATCTCATTAGGAGCACCCTTCGTAGCGCTGCTTCGTGTGACCAGTGTGACTGACCTTTTAGCCCACTTAAGCGGGATCTTCCGATATATCAAATTCAATATGTTAGTGATTATTCTTACCAATTTATAAAAGTAGTTTATCCGGAACGAGTTTGAACTAAAAAGCTTCATGGGTTCTGTAACATGTAAAAATCCCGATGAACCTATAAAAAGAGAGTTAATTTGGAATCACAGATAGACATTTTCAATCTTATGAATGTGGATTAACTCAACCAAACTCATCATTTTAATTTATTTGTCAAAATATAATAATTTTTATGTATGAAGTTCTACTTCGTATTAATTTTACTTTTTTTGTAGGGAGCGCGTATTACACGCAGGTGAAGAAGAATTCTATTATACCGAGATTGAGTTGGGCCTGAAAAGTCCCCCACCCACTTTGTCCCATAGAGATATGGCCCGCCCTCCCCACGAGGACCCAGACTACCAGAGACAGCTTGTGGGCACCATAAGGCAGAGTCTCATAGCATCAGGTACCTCGCCAGCTATGCCCCAATCGCCCCACAAGCTCATGAAGTTGTCGCCTCGACCCCATAGCCCCAAAATGCCCGTATCGCCGAGAAGAGTTCGAGGCGAGAACAAAAAATGCCGCAAAGTATACGGCATGGAACACAGAGAGCAGTGGTGCACCCAGTGCAAATGGAAAAAAGCCTGCTCAAGATTCGGTGACTGATCTTTGAAAAATTAGACGCTCTTCGGGAGTGACAACGTGTGTTCTTTATTCGATTACGCGCTTCGTAGCGTTAGAACTCGCTTAAGGTTGTAGACAGGTTTTAAGTCATCTTCGACCGCCATGTAGGTGACTTGAAATGCTGAATAAAGAGGAGTAGCCTTTCAAATATACATTCTACTTTTAAAAGTCTGACTTAAGTTGTTGGCTAAGTTGGTTGCAGTACAAGATTGACACTGGGCATGTTTATTTTAAATTTAAAACAAAACTGAGCATTTTGTGGCCTTTTCCGTCGAATGTACAATCTATTTGTATAGGATTTTCATGCGTTGTCATATTATGATTAATTCACTAGTCTAGACACTAAAAGGGTTGAAGATATATAACAGTCTGAGTAAGTGCCCAAGATTGAACCCTTGTGGCACTCCCCGAGAACACAAAAACATTGACCAAGAAGTGCATATTTTGCCAAAGAAGTAATCTAATAAAAATATTTATAATTCAACTGAAAACACCAGAAACAACATATCAGGAATTTACATTTTGACCAATTTCATTTGAAAATGGATGATTACGAATTATTAAACAAAAGAATATTTTTTTATTTTAATTTAGGGGTATCCGACCTTCATCGTATTTCTATAATGTTTAAATAATATATAGAATCAAAGCAATTTATACCAAAAAACTTCATGGAATCTGAAACTTTTGAGAACCACGACACGTAATCAAAGAGGTCTTCTTATAGTAACAGGAAGTAACAGGAAACAACATAATGTAATCAATTGTCTATAGCTAGCGGACTTCTATCAAGCAAGATTTATGGACAAAGATAATAAAAAAAACAAGAAGCGTAATGAACAAAAGAGTCTAATTAAAAAAAAAAACAACAACAATTGCCCAAAGTTACAAACAGTTCGATCAAAATTGCTAAGCAATCGGCAAATTGCGCGTTTCAACGAAACATGGAGTTATTAGAACTATCTAGCAACGATTTATTGTTGCGCAAATACTTCATTAGATTTAACGAGAGGGGATAATGCCCCGAGAATCCTCTTAATAAAAACTTATGATTTTAAAAACAAGAACCTAGGTCCAACTGATTTCCATTTTAAATGAAAGTTAGAAGTTAATTGAATATCAGTCAATAAGTGTGGATAGTTCTGATAAGATGTGCAAATAAAAAATTGTCAATCAACAATCGATATCAATGTTAACTTAGTAATCCAATGCAACATGATTAGAACCAAAATTATAAGGCATATAGATATTTTCATTATTTATAAAAAATTTGGCCCAATGAAATTTAAAGTACAAATGTTATCTCCTGAAACCAAGAAAGATTAAAAGACGCAACAAAGGTTGCTCTAACTCGTTTCGATAGCCAAGCTTTCGTCTTCAGAGAGATACGGTATCTCTCTGAAGATGGCTATCGTCTTCAAAGAGATACTGTATCTCTCTGAAGATGGCCATCGAAACACGTTAGAGCAAGCTTTGTTGTGTTTTTTAATCTTTCTTGGTTTCAGGGGATAAGATTTGTATTTCAATTTTGAAGATAACCAAGGACCAGTTCGTTTCACTAAAACCAATGCAATCTAAAATAATATCTCAAAAGTGGTTTCAAATCGTTACGCAGTTACTGACGAATTCCAATGAGAATGAAACATGGTTATGTCTAATTGCTATGATTTGGTTTATTCTTCATTGATTATTAAGATTTGCTTCATCATTGACAATTTATCTTAATCTAATTCATTGCTTTCAGTTGGACATATTTTTTATTTACACATTTTTCGAAAGATAAAATTTTAAGTTAAAATTGAGATTCATTATTTCGAGGCAAAATCCAAATTTACCAAACACAATTATCAAAAAAAAAATGTACATAAATATAAGTCCCAAGAAGTCTTAAAATTTTGAGAATGAGTGGAAATTTTAGTTAAACATATTTTTTTTATTTACAAATTTTTCGAAAGATAAAATTTAACACAATTATCAAAAAAAAATGTAGATAAATACAAGTCCCAAGAAGTCTTTTAAAATTTTGAGAATGAGTCGAAGTTTGTAGATTATTCAAAATTTTAAATAAACAACGTCAAACCAGAATTTTAAAAATTGATATACAAATATTGTCCCCTGAAACCAAGAAAAATTAAAAACCCGACAACACTTGCTCTAACGCGATTCGATAGCTAAGTTATCATCTTCAAAGAAATACTGGAATTTTAAGAGAAAAATTGAAATTTTCAAAAATTTGGAATTTATAAATCATTTTCGAGTTTAAACTTGAAAGAGCAGAAGAAAAAGGTTTAAATTTCGAGAAAAAAAGAAGAAATGTCGTAAAGTCAAACTTTGATTTCCAAATTTTAAATCGAAATATTGAGATTAAATTCAAAATAACTAAAAGAATAAAATGAAATTGTTGTCCTATTCCTTCGGTCTAAATTTTGAAGCAAAATAGTCAAAATTGCTTAAATTTTTATCGTAAAAGTCGAAATTTCGATGTTTTTTTTTCTGTCGGTAGAATTTTGAGGTTGGAGTTTAAGTTTTAAAGTTAACATTCAACCTTATCTCCAAAGTAGGTCGAAATTTTCAAATTCACCTTGACTTTCCAATTTTTCTTAAAAATTCCTAATTGTTTTCAACAACAGCAGAGTAGTTTTTAGAAATAGAAACTACTCCGGAACTAAGGTCATACTTGTCAACTCCTTTCTCGAAATTTTGAGTATAACGTCGACATTTTGAGATTAAAGCTAACATTTTGATTTTAAATGTGTAATTTCGACTTTTTTGATCAAATTTTTCAATTGAAAGTCGAAATTTTGTGTTCAAGGTCAACATTTTAGAAAGCAAAAAACTGAATCTACAACCTTGAGTAAGAAGTGGAAATTTGATGAAATATGTTGAAATTTATTTTAAAAAATCAGTTATATAAAATTGGTATTAAAAAAAAAAAGATAACATTATTTCGAAGAAAAATCTAAATTTAGTGAAAACAGTTCATGAAAGAAAAAGACAATTCTGGTTTAAAGTTATAATTTAAAAAAAAAACAAACAAGTAGAGATTTAGAAATTACAATCTAAATTTCAATACGCATTAAGATTGATAAAGTTGCAAGTTTAAAGTTTAAATTTAAAGGAAGCTAAATTTTAGAAAAAAAACGTCCAATTTTGACAATAGATTGGAACCCAGAACAAATTTAAAAACCTGAAATTTTAAGACAAATTTGAATTTTGTGAAAAATGTCGAAAAGATAAATTATAATATAAAAACCCCAAAGCTTAGAAAAAATAGTCGAATTTTAAAAAGTCGAAGTTTTTGAGCATAGGAAAATATATAATTTGCAATTATCCAGAGAAAGTTAAATTTTGAGAATAAATTTGAAATTTTGTGAAAAATCTCGAAAAGAGAAATTATAAAAAAACCCAAACCTTAGAAAAAATTGTTAAATTTTAAAAAGTCAAAGTTTTTGAGAATAAGAAAATATATAATTTGCAATTATCCAGAGAAAGTTAAATTTTGAGAATAAATTTGAAATTTTGAGAACAAGACGAATAAAAAAAAAACCTTCAAATTTTCAGAAAAATTTGAATTTTGAGAAAATTGGTAGCATAATTTCTAAATAAAAAAGAGTGTCGAAACTTCAAGTTTCGTGAAAAGTGTTGAACTTTAAAAAAAGGTCAGAGTTTATCAGAGAAAGTCAAATTTTAAGAATAAAATCAAATTTTTAGATAAAGTCAAACACTCTGAAAATAGGTGAATTTCGTCGATAAAACCGCAGCTTGCAGAAACATAATAAAATGTCGAATTTTCAGTTAAAAGTTGGAATTTCGAAAAACACCTAAATTTGCAAAACAGGTCGAAATTCCCAGAAAATAAATAAAAGTTTAAATGTTCAGCCAAAAGTCAATACTTGGGGGAAATGGTGAAATTTGGAAAAGGAACGTTATTTAAAAAGAATAGAAATTTTGACAAAAAAGACGCAATTTTGTCAAAAAAATGTAATTTTGGAAAACAGTCAATTTTAATAATTTTAACATCTCCAAATTATTACTTCAAAGTGTTACTTTCGACAAAAGACGAATCTTCCGGTCAGTCTAATTAGAAAAAAGTAAACATTTTCACAGACTGCCAAGTTTTGAGAAGAAAGGAAGGAAAAAAAGTCTAATTTTAGGAGTAAAATATATAATTAAAAAAAGACGAATGCAGAGAAGAGTTATAAAAGTCGAATTTACGAGAAAAAGGAAAATTTTGAAATAAAGCTCTATATTTTGAGAAATAAAAGGTCTTTTGGGATGAATATGTTTTCGTTTGACTAGATGAATTAAAGGGGTCTTTCCCTGTCTAATATTTTGTCTGATTTATCTGATTTAATTTTGAAATAAAATGCAAAATCAGAAATAAAAATTGGTGGCTCTTTGAAATTCATGAAACCAATTTTTTTATTGCAGTTGACTCTTTTGACCTAAAAGTTTGCCGACCCCTGCTTTAGGGCATATTTTCAAAAGAGGTAGTTGCCTGTCGATCACTGTTTCTCATCTAGTTCCTTCGTCTCCATTATCGTCCTCGATATCTTTTTAATGGCATTCCAGCCTCTGTTGCCGGACATTATTTCAGCTCCAAAGTTGTTCACTGTCGACGCTTTACCTAGTATACCGCGTGCCTCTTGCTTCTACCTTTCCCGTATTGGGCATTCAAATAGTGTATGCTCTACTGTGTCCGTGTTTGGGTAATATCTACACCGTTCACTTACGGTTTTCCCCATCTTTTTTGCATAACTTCTAAAACCCCTATGTCCAGTAAGTATCTGCGTCGTGAAGTAATCCACCTGACGATATTTACACTGCATCCAGAGTTTTATATTAGGGATACATCGCTTTGTCCACTGGGCCACTGAGGTGTTCTCTTCCCATCGATTTTGCCATTCATCCAGGATTTCTTTTCTTATCGTGGCCCTTCCTTGCTTGGAGATTCTTGCTCCGCATTGACGTATAAGGCACCTCTCCTTCACTTGTAGATCAATGGGTATAGTTCCACCTACGACTTGCAGGGCCTTCGTGGAAACTGTCCGATATGAGCACGTTACTGTCAGCAAAAGTTTACGCCGAGCCTGTCGCTGGGTGCCAAACCAGGGCTGCGTACAACAGAACAGAGTACACAGCCTGCAACCCATAATACAAGAATCAAAATTACATCACTACAGTGACCTATGTAACATTGGTTAAATCGTACATCTGATTGTATTCCATTAATGCCTCTTTAACGAAAACAAAAAACTCACTTGCAGAGTTGCAAAGGAATTTTATTGATGTTGCCGCAGCTAGCTTTAAACAGGTCCTGTGCAAGATGTTAAATTTAGACCCCAAAAAAGAAGGTTGCACCCGAAAATCTTTTTGATGACCAAAAAAATCGTCTCTGAAAGATATTTGTTGTCAGCTACGAAAATAAATCACTTTGTTACTACAAAAATTTGACCAAAAATATCAGCATTGCTATTTCTGGGCCCCTTTCTAACTTTGGACCCTGTGCGGTTATACCTGCCTTTCTTTGGCTTTGTGTCTGATGTATAAAGGCCAGAAATTTAAGCACCAAAAATCTTTAAAATAAGCGCTTATATTAGCATTAAAAAATAGCATTTTAAGCTTTAAAAACAATATTTTAAGCATTTATTTCCAAACAATATACATATGTGGATTTTTCTAACATTGGTCATCTTCAACATCATTATCATTTATATTACAAGTGATTACTAAATATCGCTTCAGGTTTTCTGTGCTAAAATTTTGGCGATTGTCCGAAATAGTATATTTCAATTAGAAAATCTTCTTTCTACCTCTACAGATCTAATAGTTTCATATTTAAAACATATAGTTTTGTCCACTGGTAATTCGATATTAGCTTCATTCTCACAAAGAATGTATGAAATGCTTTTTGAAGTTTGGTATTCAGTATTCGCACCTATTATCTGAGGCAATTTTTGAAAAATCTTATTTCCTTTATCTCTCGGAATTCCAGAAATATATTTTATTATATTTTCAACAACTTTAATTCAAGCTGTCATTTTTCACCTTGTTTTTCCAAAGCTCTTATTGAATCACACAAATCAGCGTAGTTAGAAGTAATAAAACTGAGAGCATTTTTAACACTTTATTGCTCAATAAGTTCTTTTTGTCCACAATTTGCTTAAATGTGACAAAATTCTTAGAATAATATATCTATGACTACATTAGCAATCTATCTCTCCATGGCATCAGTAGTTTTGTCTATTGATACTCGAATGTTACTGTTGCCAATGCCTTGACGTATTTGAACTAATTTTCTTTGACAGGCATTCTCCAAATATCCCTTCCTTAAAGAAGATTTACAGAGAAGCTTTTCTTTAGTGTATTTTTCAAATAAATTTTTTATTGATTTGTGTTGTACTTTCCATAAAGGGATACCGGCTTCAGCTAAGGCAGTACATACATCCATGGAAAACTGAGACTGGCGATTATTTATCTCCGTAAACGACTGCAGAAGGCCTTGTTTTTTAGGTTATTTGGAATTTTTTTTTAAATTGCAGCCTCCCTATGAAATTTTTCATTTAAATGCTGCGTGATATGGAACTTTTTTTCTTCATTAATATTTTTTTTTACACACTTTACACAAAAGCAGTTCACCGTCCGTTGACAAAATGACTTTTCCGAATTCGCCAACGAATTTTTGTAATTTGTCTTTCAATGAAGACGCAACTTTAGGCATTTTTTCTGAAATTACGTACGGGCGAATTTCCTAAAAACGTGAACGAACTTACATTTATAACCCAGTAAACACGAAATAATAATGATAAAATAAATATTTTTTGGGAATTTAAATATACCTGCAGTTGCACTGACTGAGATATATTGCATTGTTTAGGGCGAGGGCTAATGAGTAGAAGATTTTTTAATTTAAATAAACATTCAGACGCAAAGATAATTAGAATGCAATTATGATATTTATGAGATTGTAAAAAAAACCATTGTTATGTTTCTATAAGCAAATATTTTCTGTTATAAGCTTTCTAAGCAGTAACCTCTCAAAATTAGCAAAAATAAGCATTTTAAGCATATTGCTTAAACTTCCGGGCTTTACTGATGTAGAATAGTGAATTTTATTTTCCTTTAATAAAAAACAAGCACAAACATAAATACTCTCAATAATCAGCATATCCACGATATTTTTAAGATTATAATGGTTGTGGGATTTGTAATGAAACCTGTTAGTAGACAGGTAGACATTTAATATTAATTCATTCATCTATCATTAATAACTACTATCATCAATATGCTAGTTTATTTAAAAGCTATAAAACCACTAGTTTTATATCTTCAGCTCTGTTTCCCTGTATGTCTTTATGTGTATAAATTTTACTAGCTATATTCAGATGACGTGAATCCTGTAAGAAATTCAATCTGTCATCCACATTCGATTAGGACAGATTGTGACGTCATCACGAGGCCAAATGTCCGCAGAGTGATAACTGGATTACCACTGGTGATATTACTGATCTACTACCTCAATATTATACCATTTTTAGATGTTTTTAGAAAGCTACTCCTTTTTCGCAATAAATTTTTAATCACGAATTTAAGATCTCAGAACCGAAAATAGTACAATGTACGATATTTTTTATTCAGTGCCGATCAATATTTATAATAATTTACGAGCTATATCTGTGTTCTAAGTCTGATGAACGTCTATATCAGAAAAAAAAAATAACTACGGGACGTTAATCTATTTCAAGCAATCAAAATGTTTGTAAATTTATTATTGTATTTGATAGTTTTGTGTTATTGGCGTCTTGTTGTGTATAATTGTTGTCAGAAAAGATCGTATAATCGTTAAAAATTACAAAGTGCTTGTTAGGCACCCTCACACAGAAGGTGACAAAGATCTCAATAATACAAGTAAAAGTGCATAAAATGTCTTAAACGCGCTACTTTACCTTACGTTTAGGTTGTTGCTCCTTTACCCCGGAGCAGTACAGTATGGCCATATTGCTATTATATAATATTAAGACGTAAGATTTTTAATGTATGCAAAGAGGATCTGGCGGTTTCCGTCACTAAAAGTCACTTGTCAAAATTGTGATATCTGTCAAATTCGAAATTCTTCTAATAGAGCTCAAACTTTTTTCTGTATAGGTTGGTTAGGAACCGCTGAATACTCTTAAAGAAAATGGCGTATTTTTTGAGCCAGCGCTTTATCTGTTTGAGCGGTAGAGTAGAGGTAGAGTTGTGAGATTGGTTTAACTAACCTGCCATAGTTTTCTAGACTTGGGTGTATTATGATAGAGTTCCTCCTATAATAACGGATCCCTCTTCAAATTAGACCTGAATATCTGATTTCAAGAGGAAATATGCTGGGCATCGAAATTGAGAAATAAAGTCAAAATTGTAAAAATAGCTTTTAAAATAGACGTATTTGGAAATGATTGTACAAAATATATTTTCTGTACTCATTAAATTAGGGGGGAACTTCTTGTAGTTTGAACTATGTCTTGTTGTTTTTTGAAAAAGGAGTTATACCTTAAATGTACATAAATTCTAAGCATTGTTGCACTAATTTTTTCATAATGTTATAGAGTTTACTTTATTATTACCTCTAAGTCTTTCCTTTATCATTATTATTATTACATTTACTTCATGTTTACATTTTAGAATATTTATATTATATATATTATTTTTTCAGAGTATTCATATACATGTATTCTAGAATTAAGTTATACATATTACAGACTTTTTGTGTTAAGTTTTTCTGCATTAATAACATAAGCTACTTTATTATAATATATAGAAAGAGACATATTTACAATATATTAGAAGTATAAGTGATACAGAGAGTTTGTGAATGAATTTAAAATGTAAAATTTATTATTAAATATATAAATATATATTATGCTACATTGTATTTTATTAATGAACATTCCTAAAACAATAATAATAATAATAGTTTATTATGTTTCAACAGGGTTTAGGCTCCAATTACAGAAACAAAATAAAAAATAAAAATTGATGGCAGCAGATGCACTTAACCCTTCTTTGCATGATGATGGAAATTTTAATCATAATATTTAGTCAACAAAAAAAGGTACTCAAAACCCTTGTACTGTAAATTTGTTGTTGCTGGCAACTTTTTAAGCGACTGTAGCGTACAACAAAACGCAGTTGTCAAAAAATAGTAAACGTCACTGTCAATTACCAGGCTTAGAACTTGTCATTCCGCTGTTTGTTGTGACTGGAAGAAACAAGTGATATTTTAAATTGTTTTAAGGAAATAAACGGAGATGTAAAATACAAGAAAAGTGAACATGAGTGGAAAAAAGGTTTGTTTTCATGTTTTTGTTATTTTATGTACAATTTATATCAAAACACTGTGAATACATTTCTCGAAACTATGTGATGGAAATTTACATCACTGTGCAGTAACTTCACTTGTAATGTATGGCAATTTTTTTTTGTAAATGTTTATTTTATGTTGTTTTTTAGGGAAACTTGAATGAAAGAGATATTGAAGATTATCTTAGTAAGTTAGAAGGTGGTTGGTTCTCAGAAGATGGCCTTGATGACCAAGATTCCGATGATGAAAACCGCGATGCTGATGAAGTTATAAGAGTGTTGCAGGAGGAGAACGATGATGATGATGATGATGATGTGGATGAAGCTGCTGACATTGATCCTCCTCTTGTAGAACCAGAAGATCAAGAATCCTCTCACCCATCAACATCATCCAATTTGCAGTCTTCATCCAGTTTTCCATTTGACAAAAGAAGCTTGATTTGGAAAAAAAGGAATCTGGTGTATGATACAGATAAAATTACTTTCTTGGGGAGTTCTACTGCTTCAGGCGGTCTATCACACCTAGAAACTCCATATCAATGTTTTAACCATTTTATCACTGAAGATTTTATCAAAACATTAGTAGAGGAGACAAATTTATATATAATACAGAGTAATTCTAGTTCATCTATAACATTTACAGAATATGATTTGTATAAGTTCTTTGGTATATTATTATACATGTCAGTAATCAAATTTCCTAGCACAAGATCATACTGGTCGCCCAAGGTTGGATATGAGCCCATTTCTTCAACAATGCCACTAAACAAGTTTGAGAAAATAAAAGTTATCATTACATTTTAATAACAATGATCTTCACAAACCTATAGGTCATCCAGAACATGACAGGCTTTATAAAATCCGCCCTGTTATCAAGAATCTCAATGAGAGGTTTGCCACAGTGCCAATGAATCAAAGACTTTCTGTGGATGAACAGATGTGTTCTACCAAAATAGGGCATTTTTTAAAACAGTATCTGCCTAAGAAGCCCCATAAATGGGGTTCAAATTGTATGTTCTCTGTGATTTGATGGGATATGCCCACAAGTTTGACGTATATTCTGGACAAGAGAATACAGAGAAACTCCCAGATGAACCAGATTTTGGTGCAACAGGAAATGTTGTAGTTCGTTTGCTTCGAGGAGTGCCAAGAAACCAAAACCACATCATATACTTTGATAATTTTTATACCTCTTTGCCATTGGTAGTTTTTTTAGCTAAATCAGGAATTCACACAGTGGGAACTGTGCAACAAAACAGGATACCAAATAATAAACTTCCAGAGAAGAAAAATTTTATGAAAAAATCTGTGCTCAGAGGTAGTTTTGAGGAAAGAGTGTCTGTGCATGATGGTATAGATTTGAGTTGTGTGGCTTGGAAAGATAATAAGATAGTAACCCTGTTATCTTCTTATTCTGGAGCATTGCCTGTAACTAAAGTCAATAGATTTGACAGGACAACTAAAGAAAAAATTTATATTACTTGCCCGTTTATTGTCCAAGAGTACAATAAACATATGGGAGGAGTAGATCTCATGGATAGCTTTTTGGGCAGAAATCATATAAAAATGAGGTCTAAAAAGTGGTATTTGCGTATTTTTTTCATCTATTTGATCTAAGCTATTATAAACTCTTGGATTATTTATAAAAAAAATGCTCAAGAAAGAGGTGAACCTAAAAAGAGTCTGCTTACAATGGGCCAATTCAGAAATGAATTGGCCTTTGTGCTATGCAACAGAGGAACCACCAAAGAAGCTAAAAGAGGGCGTCCTAGTACCAGTTTACTAGAAGAAGAACTACAATAAAAAAAAAGAAAAGGTTCTCCAGCTCCACCACCTCCAAAAGACATAAGAAAAGATGGTGCTGAACATTGGCCAAAAGTAGGTGGGTCACTCCGGTGCAAATTTCCCAAATGTAAAGGCTATTCCACAATTTCGTGTATTAAATGTGGCGTCAATTTGTGCTTAAATAAAAATAATAATTGTTTTTTAAATTATCATAAAGAATAAAGAAGATTGAGTAAACAATATTTTTTTTATTTATTTAGTACTGAGCTAAATATGTGACAATGCATGATGATGTAAATTTCCATCATATTGTTTTTTACATAATACATATTTTTATTTACACTAGGATTTTTTTTAAATATTTTTCCTTTAATCTAGAGCATTAATTACATCACCCTGATTTATTTTAAAAAAATTTAAAAATCATGCAAAGAAGGGTTAATCATAAGAAAAAATAAATAATTATCAATTATACAAAATAATTACCGGGAGAGAACAAAGGAGAAAACACTAATTATTAGGTAAATATAAGTAAACTAATTATAAGGAAATGTGGCTAAATGTCTCTTCAATAGTTTTTTCCTAATTTAGCCTGACTGTCTGAATGCAAGTCAAAACTGTCCGCAATACCATTATCATATTTTGTAAGAATCACTAGCGGAGACCTGCCCATAGCGTTAGTACGACTATTTTCATAATGAAACATTTGTTTTGATCTTGCACTCTGTCTTGGCACCAAAAAGTTAATCTTGGAAAGTAAGTTTGGACAATCTATACAATTATTGAGGAGTCCGTATAAGAAATTCATTCCATGTGTTATTCTCCGGGTTTGTAAACTGATAAAATTGAAGCGATTTAAAGGAACGTTATGGTCACAGCCTCTAGCTGAGTAGCTTTCTAAAAACATCTAAAAATGGTATAATATTGAGGTAGTAGATCAGTAATATCACCAGTGGTAATCCAGTTAAATGAAACACAAGAATTTGAGGAAACCCCTTTGAATTGACTCTAACGATGTGATATGAGTATTATATATTGGAAACTAGATGAGGGATCCATATTCAAGACGTGTTAGTACTAGCGACTGAAATAATAATGCTAAAGATTTCTTGTTTTTAAAATCCTTACAATTTCTACACACAAAGCCATATGTTTTATATGCTGATGAAAGTGCCTTGGTAATGTGCAAAGCAAAGTTAAAACTACTATCCATAATAACTCCTAGATCCCTTATGGATTCACATTTGCTTAAAATGACATTATTAATTTCATACTCATGTTTGATTATATTGATTTTTCTTGAGTAGGAAACAACATTACTTTTAAATTCATTTAAAGAAAGTCGATTATCATTGCACCATTTAACAACAGCATCAATGTCTTTTTGTTTTAATACACAGTCCTAATTAGAAGATACAGAACTAAAGAATTTTAAGTCATCTGCAAAATTTAGTTTGGATGATTTTATAACAGGAACAATATCATTGATGAATAAGACAAAGATCAAAGGACCGAGATTGGAGCCTTGTCGAACTCCCGATGTTGGGCTAAACGTGTTAGATTTAAAATTTCGATATTTGACAAACTGCTCCCTATTTGTTAGGTATGACATAAAAAATTGTACCAGCCGGTCTGAAAATCCATAAAGTTGCAATTTTTGCAAGAGAATAAAATGATCAATTTGATCAAAGGCTTTTTGAAAGTCTGTGTATACACAATCAACTTGTCCATGACAGTAAATGATTTCAGCTACATACTGAGAGAAAGAAGCTAAATTTGTTACAGTAGATCGTTTCTCAACGAAACCATGCTGATTCTCAGATATAAAATTTTTTATTGATGCATGTATGCGCCTGTATAAAATCGACTCAAATATCTTTGCAAAGTTACAAAGTATCGAAATTGGTCTCTAGTTGCTTATTTGCGTTGTAGCCCTCTTTTTAAGCACTGAAGTAATACATGCCTGTTTCCACGGCGACGGAAATTCAGACGGAAATTCAGATGTTTTTAGAGACAAATTAAATAGAATAGTGAGCGGTTTAGAAAACACGTTAGCACAATCTTTCAGCAGAAAGCTGGGAATATCATCTGGTCCAGAAGTACACTTATCCTTTGACCGTTTTAGTGCCTCAAATATTTCAGCTTCAGTTATATTCAAAATAGAGACTGCATCAGGAAAATGAGAGAAATATTTGGTAGCCGTATTACCTGAATTATGAGTGTTACTGGGTGTTATGTGTACACTTTTAAAAAAAGTTGCAAACCCATCCACAATCCCTTGAGGAGTGGACAATTGTGCAGTACCATAAGACATAACACCAAGAATTCTTGTTCTCCCTTTCTTTATTTGAATAAAATACCAAAACTTGTTAGGATCATTGGAAATGCTATTCTGGACGTTCGACAGATTTTCTTTGTAAGATTGGTCAGCTATTTTTTTGGACAATGCTCTATAATATTTAAAGCTCTCATATACATTGGAATTGCGAGTACGCTTATAATTTTTGTGTAAACTGCCTTTAAATTTTATTAACTTTATTAAATGGGAATCGAATCATGGTGGATAGCATGTACGACAATTTGATTTCTGTGTTTATCTCGGAATAGCAGATTCAAATGTATTCGTCAGAATTTCGTAGAAGATAGAGCAGGCAATGTTCACGTCATTAAATGTTTCCACTATACTCCAGTCAATATTAGATAATAAATCATATAGCAGTAGGTAGTTTGCCTTTTTAAAATTAAATGATTGGGCTTGATGGCCTTGATGATTAACATCAAAATTAATAAACCGTTGACAAAATAGAGTAACATTAATATCAAGCGCAGGATGATATGCATCTTCAGGAACTAAAGGAAATGTGGATTTCAGAACATGACAATTAAAATTTGTTAAAACTAAGTCCAATAGCCTGTCGGAGGAATTTAATACATTATTGCATTGATGAAGGTCCTGATTGTCCTTGATTGGTATAAAGTAGTTGTCAAAGTTATTAAAGTTTCTAATATTGAAATCACCAATAATCATTAGTTTGCCACAGTTAAACTTAAAATTAGTGTTCAAGTAATTCAAAAAATAGCTCGTACTCAGCAACTCTACAGGTTGGAGGTATATAAACAACCAAGACAAAGATCACTACATTAGAGTACAAAGTAACTTTGACTCCACAAATATCAACTAAAGGGATTGCTTCAGTTATATGACAAAATTAAGTTCAGAGGTTTGACATTTATCAGAAATTGCGAGGAGGACACCACCTCCTCTAGCCACATTGAGAAAACTATACGCCCTGTCCTTTCTGGATTCTGGATTCGTTGTGGGTTGCCTAAAGTTTAGGCCAGCACTTAGGCCACCCTTTCCGGGCCCATTGTGCTAACGCCCTGTCCTTACGAAACACTGTGAAATTATTAGGAAACAACTCATAGCATTGTATATCTGAGTTAAGCCACGTTTCAGTTAGTGCAACTATTTCATAATTACATAATGATAAATTGTTATAAAACAAAAGAATTTTGGATCATAAACCTCTCCCATTTTGATAGTATGTGTAGAGGGAAATTATTTCGTAATCGGGGGGATTTAGTTTAAAGCCTTTCCGTTGGTAATCCTTGGAACGCCCTGGTTGTAAACAATCCTAAGATTAACTTCTCCATTACCTGTTCTTGTATTTAATTCGTTTTTTAATGTTTTGTATGCATTTTGTTGTTTAATGGTTTTGTCATATGAAAGTCTAATCCATTTTTATTGCTCATGGCTTTTCAAATTCTTAGCCAATTTAATAATTTTTGAGACCTCTGAATCGGTAGGCAGTATAACTCTTAGGGGCCTAGATGTATTGGTTTCTACAGCATGACCAAGTCCAAATTAAGATTTTAAAGTTTAACTTGAATCTTTTTCCAAAATTATCGAGATTTTTTTGAAATTTCCACTTTCATCTAGAAATTACTTACTGTTCCAACCTGAATTTTAGTTTTATCTATTTTTCCGTTTTTTCGTGTTTGTACGGCGAAGCACGCCTCTTATAGAAAAAAAAAAATGTAAAACACATTTTTACGCGATAAATTCGCAAATTGCGGAAGAGAGGGCAAAGTATCCGAGCACAGTGACGGTCGGTCGTGAACGGCCATTTTAAACGACTTTTTGGGTTCTTGGCTGTGTCTTCTCAATTTGGGGCTTACTCCATCCTGTGGAAACACGAGAGCGCTTTATGACGAAAACTTAACCACCCGGGGTAAGTCCATAAGCCATCAAAACTGTAATGTGCGGTAACGTTTCTTTTTCAATATTTCTTCAATAATACAGTTCAATTTTAAACAAATTCTGTAGACGAACATTTGGTTCTTCGAGACGGATCTCGAGGCCACGTTTTAATTTTTTAATTAGTTCATTTAATAAGAGGCGGCTTTTCAGTCAAAAATTTAGTTACAGCATCTGCTAAACACAATCAATCTGTTTGACAAAGAATTCGTATTTCACTCATTGCGGCTACTTTCAGTGTTTCCGTTTTTGTCTAGTTTTGGAGTTTTCTGCTTATTTACATTTTTCAATTAAACAAAATTGATACACTCTCTCAAAATTAGTGGATTCATATTTGCGATTTACTATTTATTTTCTATTTCCTACTTATCATCTTTGTAATACGAAATGGTAACTGAGGCTGAAAATATTAACAAATCGACACTTAAACGCAAGGTGCCCTTAAGTAGACTGCGTAGAATATATGAATACGGTATTAATGCAACAGCTGATCAGCTTTACAAACAAAATTTCTCAGCTAGAACTGAGTTCGTAGACGTCACTCATAAATCGAATTACAGAACTTGTCCCCTGAAACCAAGAACGATTAAAAACACAACAAAGGTTGCTCTAACGCATTTCGACAGCCAAGCTGTCATCTTCAGAGAGAAACTAACATCCAATCTTAAAATTAACCCTTATAAAGATAAGGAAAAATTTCCATTGTCCATGTAAAACGCTAAGAATTATCCCTTCCATAGTTTTCTACGGCCGCTGAACGTATTCCCCTACTTTGACGCAGCATACTCGTATCTTCCAGTTTAGATGTTAGAAAAAACTCGTCGAGAGTTTTACAACATACTGGAATACTGTTTAGCACAGTCTGGCGGCCTATTTGAACTCCTTATATCGTAATGTTTAAAGATATATTTTGCTATATTCTTCATTAGAATTATTATTTATTTTGTTTAAGAAATCTCGTTTATATATTTTGGTTATCAAAGAATATCAGTTTTATTTTGCCTCAGACGTTGATTGATTAAACGGACTAAAAGAACAAACAGCATGTGGTACGCAAATTTTAATAAAACTGTAGCCTGCCAGTAGCAATCCCGTAACAAAACACGTTAGAAGCTATGATGTACTACTGAAATCTCCATCAGCACTGATCGCTGCGCTCTGTAGAATTGTTTACACCGGTGTAGGAGAATACAAGGCGCCGCCCATCTATCCCACTATTAGCTCTTTATGTTAAATCTCTCATTAACATTCTCCCTATAGACAGTGTTTGACTTTCCTGATGTGTATACTAAGAATATTCACTTCGTGCATGATCGGCCACCCCCGGACGCGCATGCGCATCCAATCATACACGTCATTGTGTCACAATTTCTTATCTATCGACCTTAACTATTTTTAACAGATATGAATGGCCTAAAGGCCCAGCGCAACCATTCATAAGGTTTTTTCCAGCCTTATGGATTTAACATATAATTCTTATTAACTACTCTTAACAATTTAATATTATTACCTATCCTATGATCTAATTCAAAGGCATGTCGAGCCACACTTAACTTCTCAGTTCTTCCTTACCTTAAATGAGTCAAATGTTCCTTCAGTCGGATTTTAAGAGATCGTCTAGTTTGCCCGACATACTTTTAAGGACAATCCCTACATGAAATTTGGTAAATACCGGACTTATCCGTTTGCTCTACTTTATCCTTTAAACTACCCAAAAGCAAATTTAATTTTCCGTTTAAAGTATAAACAACCCGGAAGCCCTGGTTTCGTTAAATTCGTCCCAAACCTGCGTGAGCGAGGGTTCAAATGGAAGTGAGACGAATTTAAAATTTTTGTTTTCATCAGCTCGGAAAGTTGTAGTATTCACCAATTCACATTTGAATTTTTTCTTATTAATAATTTTATAAATAATATTTGGATCAAATCCATTAACTTCAGCTATATGTTTAATTGTCTTCAACTCCTTTCCGAATCTTTCCCTACTAAGAGGAAGACTCAGAAGGCGATGGGCAAGGAAGTTGAAGCTTGCCATTTCATGTTGTATGTAATGGTTAGAATCGGAAGTTATATAGCGGAAGAACTGAAATCTTTACTACATACATCAAATTCTAATCTATTTTTATTCCTAATAACTAAAGTGTCTAAAAATGGTAAAGCTGCTTCTTTCTCTAATTCTACGGTAAATTTAACTGTTGGAAAATGTGAATTTAAAACATCAAGGAAATTATCTAAATTTTGATTTTTTGTATCAAAAATAGCAAAAATATCATCTACATATCTAATCCATACCCTAGGAAACAAACTACATTCATGAAAGCCATGAAAGGTGACAAAGGATTTCCCATGGCTACTCCCTCAAGTTGTTCATAAAATTCGTTATTAATTTGGAAATAATCTTGATCCATACATATTTTCGTTAATGAAATATATTCGTCAATAATTTTGCCTGAAAGGTTATTAGATTCCAGCAGATCTCGAAGGTATAATAAAGTTTGAGGTATGGGTACACTGGGAAAGAGGGAAGAAACATCAAAAGAAACCAGCATTTCACCCTCCAAAAACTCTTCATTCTGAATTTTCTGCATAAACTTTTGGGAATTCTTGACTGACAAATTGAGTTGTTGGAATTCTAATTTGCTGAATTCTTTTACTAGCCATTTTGATAAATTATAGGTCGGTGCACCAATATATATATATATATATATATATATATATATATATATATATATATATATATATATATATATATTAACCACAGCAGAAGTTGAAATTTAATATGTTCATGGTAATGTTCAAAAGGTTCGTGTTTTGCTTGACACTGGTAGTATGGGCAACTTCATTACTGCACATTGTGCCAATCGTTTAGAATTACGACGACAACATTATTCTGCCCCTGTTGAAAGGTCAAATAACTTAACTTTACCCTCAAATAATGGCATTACGCAATGTTTTATAAAAACTCTTGGTAAAAATGATCCAACATTCATATTTGAAGCCATCATTTTAGCTAAAGTATGTTCAGATCAACCTAAGGTCACAATTAATACTCAAGATTGGTCTTACATCAACAATTTGCCTCTAGCAGGTAGCAAATTTCACTATCCAGGTCCCATAGATATATTACTCGGCGCTGAATTAGTACCATTTGTACGAGGATCCGGTGGCGTATTGGATTTGCCTCTGGACTACAGAACCGGGCAAGATATAAGCGTTCCAATTGGTCGGTTCTGACATCATGATTAGGCGTTCCATAATGTCGTATATACGCATGCGCGTTCGCAGTAAAATACAATTGTTGACAGTTTAATAATATGAAATTTCCAACTAATTTTGAGTTTTTGACAGTTAAATAATATGGAATTTTCAACTAATTTTGACTTTAAGGAAATTGCAATTTCGGAACAATCCTTTGAAATTCGCGTTGGCATACATTCGGAAAATGACGTAAAGTTGTGGTTGAAAGAATACAGTGAAATTACCAACACGAATTAGATTGTTAAAGATGGTCTTTACAATCCTCAAAGGTAAGTTATTGTGTAATGACAAATTGTAAATGCTGTACAATATTTTTTCTACAACCGTCCTAGTCAATAGGCTTTGCCGCATAACTTTTGATGTAGAAAGTCCTACATGACCACGCATCGTGCGGTAATGACCAGCGGCGGCTGGTTCTAAAAGGCACAGGGCGCGCGGTCATCGTGAAATGAGTGATTTATCGTTTTCTGTTTAATGTAAAATACGACATATCGCATGTTTAAACCCAAAGTAATGATATCCTAATTAACTTGTACTTGTGAGTGATTTAAAATAAAGTACACATACGTTTTGTTCCATTTTAAGGAAATTTAAATAAAAATCATGAACCTAGCGTGGTTGCCGTGCAATTGGTCCAATCAATCCGGCGTTAAAAATAGGCCAACCGTGCATTTTAGGTAGGATGCGATTTTATTTTTTTCATTGTCTAGAGAAGTTTAATGTAAGTTTAAATTAAAGTTTTCGGAGTGTAAATGTTTTTTTGACATATTCAACTATTTTTTAGTGCTCTACATGGAAAAAGTTTAGATGTATGTAAATATTAGGTGATATGTAATATTTTTAACTGTTGCTTGGAGGAATTGCCATATATTTATTATAATTTCAACTAATTTTTAAATGTGAAATTTTGTTTGTCTGTCTGTCTATCTGTCTATTTATTGGTCTCAATTACTGCATCGATTTCGACAAAAATTGGTATGGAGGTTGTTTGAGACCAGAAATACACTCTATGCTTCTTTTTATCATGGAAAATTATTTCACCATTTCAAAAGTTGTTTCGCAGATTTCCAGAAAGAACAGGTAATTACTCTGATAGCGGCAAATAACATGATATTTTTATCAACAATTTAACAGTTTTCAGCAGAAATTGTCGTAAAATATAAAGTAATCACCTTTATAAGAAACGGCAACAAATCAAAATATTTAATTATTTTTAGGTTAGAACTTTAAGAACACAGAATTAAATTTTAAATCCGAATTTCGAAGTTTATTTAGAAATTGGGACTTTTAAAAAACATTTCAATTATTTTCTCGTAATTTAAAATTTAATCTGGATTTTTTTTTCAAATTTATAAAAATGTATTAACTTGGATTAAATTAAATAATAATAGTTTAAATTTTGAAAACCGTTATAAAACAGTGTTTACAATCAAAATACTAATAATTTTTGTAAATTTGGATTTTATAAAACTTTATTCTTTCTTTAATATTAAGAGTCCAATAAAAAATTCAAATCTACATCGAATATTTGGAGAAAAATCGGAAAGAATCCTCATTTTATAAATTAAAATTTCTTGAATTTTTAACTTAAAAATATTCAGAAAAAATCTACATAATTCCCAATTTCTTCAAAAATTCTGATCTTAAAATCTAAATTTCGACTTTTTTTTCGAAATTTTAAGCCGAAATTGGAAGACAAGAATGTCCCTCCGAAGTTAAGTCTCTAAGAAAAAACAATGTTGCTATAATTTTCTCAGGAATTGTTCAATAGAAATAAACATGAACTACGCCACTGGAAAGCAATTAAGAAACAAACCAAAAAAAAAATGATTAACAGTTTTATTTCAGTCGGATCATAAAAAAGAATTTACAGCAAATTTTAGAAAATGAGCTTTATAATTTTTTCTTAATAAAATATAAATAAGACTATTCAATTGCTCAATGGGATGCTAATGTACATAAAATGTCTACTACTTTGCCGATTTTCTATCTCTAGGAAGTTACCCATGTTATTTCATGACCACTGAGATCTTCTCTTGTAAACAACAAATAGGAAACATTTAAGAAATCCGAAAATTCATAATATTCGCTTTGCCTTAAATCAAATTAATGCACCAAACAATAACAACATTTCGAATCTAGCACACCAATCATATAAAAAGTCTATAAAAATTAAGCACCACTATTTTATAAAGTGATATTGAAGCTATAATTTCTTCTAATAATATAACTAATAATAACACAACGCGTTTTTAAAAAGTGATATTGTAGCTATAATTTCTTCGAATAAGATACCTACTAATAATACAACATATCTGTCAAAACTGCAATGATTCATTCAACTAGGAACGCGCGTAAATATAAACGAAATGGGGGCGTATATTAAACACAATCATGATGTCAGAACTGACCAATTGGAACGCTTATATCTTGCCCGATTCTGTAGTCCAGAGGCAAATCCAATACGCGATCCGGTGGGATATTTGGCGCACCTGGAAAACCCGTTGCAATTGAAACAGCTTTTGGTGGGATATTACAAGGCAGAACAGAATGTCCACCTCCCAGTACATCTCTTCTCAACTGTCATGTTTCACTTAAGCCCTACACCGATTCTATACTTCAAAAATTTTGGGAAATTGAACAGATTCATACATATAACTCTTCTTTGTCACCTGACGTGTGGTTTGTGAAACCATCTACAACAATTCAGTTTATCACGAGAAATTAGGAAAATTTGTGGTTCCACTTCCTTTCAAACATAGAGAACCAAACATTGGCGACTCCTATACACAAGCCCTTCGGCGATTTTTGTATCTCGAGTCCCATCTCTATAAAAACTCCGAACTTCATACGTCCTATTCCAATTTTATTAAGGAATACATACAGGAAAAATATATTTCAGAAGTTTCCTCTTTAGAATATCAGTTAACCTCAGCTTTCTATTTGCCTCATCAATGTGTCTTAAAGCCCGACAGCGTATCTACCTAATTACGAGTAGTGTTTGACGCTAGTGCAAAGAGTGCAGCAGGCATAAGTTTAAACGACACTCTTTTTTTGGGACCCAAGCTTCATCAGAACTTATCAATTATTTTATTAAGATTCCGAACTGATCCAGTTGTGTTCATCTTTAATATAAAACACATGTTTTGCCAAATCTTTGTCAAACCCGAACAAAGAAGGTTTCAAAAATTTTTCTGGCGCTTTTCATCTGCTGATAAAATCAAAGAATATACTCTTAACAGAGTAGCATTCGGGATATTTTCAGCACCCTATTTAGCCCATAGAACTCTAAGGGAATTAGCCATCCTTGAACAAGATAATTACCCATTGGCCTTAAAGGTTTGACAAAATTCTGTATACATGGATGACTGTGTTACTGGGGCAGATTCTGTACATACAGCTCTTCAGCTACAAACAGAGTTGATTAATCTTCTTAAAAAAGGTGGTTTTCAATTACGTAAATGGGCTAGCAACCATTCTGCTTTATTATCGGCTGTTTCAGACACTGATACTCAAATGACTCTCAATTTCGACACGGAAGGTCCTAGCTTCATAAAGGTTCTTGGCGTTCAGTGGAATCCTAATTTAGATATTTTTTCTTACTCATTCACTCCTAAGGAGTCTATATGAACTAAGCGCAATGTACTATCACAAATCGCAAGGAATTTTGATCCTCTGGGATTTTTGGTACCAACTGTTTTCTTATCAAAACACATTCTTCAACAACTCTGGCTCTCTAAAGAGGACTGGGATGACATTCCTTCCGAAGACATCGTCAAAACTTGGACTCGTTTTAAATCTGAGTTACCTGAAATATCCAAAATTAACTTGCCAAGGGTACTGATTTCGGAGACATTTTCTCGACTCGAGGTCCTTGGTTTCTGTGAAGCAAGTTCTATAGGATATACTTGTGTAGTTTACTTTAGATTTATAACCTCGAATGGGGATGTCAAAGTTACTCTCATTTGAGGAAAATCCAGAGTTGCCCCTCTTAAGGTAATTTCCCTACCAAGACTCGAGGTTTGTTCAGTATATCTTTTAGCAGATCTTTTTAATTGTATAAAACAGTCCTACTCAAAACTTCTTACATTTGATTCCATTTATGCATGGTCAGATTCACAAGTTGCTCTTGCTTGGCTTTCCAGTTCGTCACTTCGCTGGAAAACTTTCGCAGCAAACAGAGTTACACACCAGGAAATTACACCTCTTTCGTCATGAAAATACGTTCCGAGTGCAGAAAATTCAGCTGATTTTGTCTGGAGAGGTTTGACTCCTCTGCAACTTCTGAAGAATAAGCAATGGTGGCAAAGACCTGATTTTCTTTTATAAACTTCTGAACATTGGCCAGAACAGCCTTCTACTTTACAGGATAATCTTTCATAAAGGTCTCAGAAAGAAAGAAAATTATGCTTGCATGTTTTTGTCGAAACGCCGTCGCTGATTTCAGATTTACTTTTTAAATTCTCTTCTCTTAGAAAAATGCAGCTTATTCTTGCTTATGTTTTAGGTTTCACCTTTATTCCGAAAAACACTAGAATTTACGATTCTCATATCCTTACGCCTTCTGAAAATTGTCAAGCTTTACAAATAATTGTTAAACAGGTGCAGAAAGGATGCTTTTCTGACGTCATAAGGGCATGTCAAAGGAATATGTCTCTTCCCAAATCATTACGAAAACTTGCACCATTCGTAGACGAAGCAGGTATCCTTAGAGTTGACGGAAGATTAAAAAAATCATCGCTTTATTTTGAAGCTAAGCATCCAATTCTGCTACCCAAAAGTCATACGTTCACCGAACTTGTAATAGAACAAGGTCATCGAGAAAATGTTCACCCAAGTTTAAAATTTTTGCAAAACATAATCATTCAAAACTTCTGGATAATTTCTCCTCGCAGTGCAATTCATTCTTGCCTCTCCAAATGTTTAAAATGTGGAAAGCTCCAAACCTATACTTCTTTTATGGGCGATCTTCCCGCATTTAGAATTTCTCAGGTCAAACCATTTTCGCAAGTTTCACTTGATTATGCCGGACCATTCAAAATCACAATGGGAAAGCATTGAGGTGCAAAGACTTCCAAGGCGTATATTTGCCTCTTCGTCTGCTGGGCTACAAAAGCAATTCATTTAGAATTATCATCGGATTTGTCAACAGATGCTTTTCTTGCCAGTTTTCGGCGATTTCTGGCGCAAAGAGGTAGAGTATTTGATATTTATTCTGATCAAGGCACCAAATTTATAGGAGAAAATAACCAACTTTTGATCTTGGCGGAGGCTGCTGCGGTTAAGCTTTCCATAAATTGGCACTTTAACCCTCCTGGTTCACCACATTTCAATAGCTTAAGTGAAGCTGGGGTTAACTCCATTAAAACACATTTTTCTGGTGTCATAGGTGAACAGGTTATGACCTACGAGGAATACATTTCTAACTCAAATTGAGTGACTTTTAAATCCACTCCCTCTTTCACCCATAAGTGAGGATCCCAACGATATTGTACCCCTAACTCCGGATAACTTTTTAACGACAGAACCTCTGTCTAGTTTTCCTGAACCTGATATATCACACGTAACATTGACTCGTTTAACCCGCTGGCAAATGTTGCAGAGAATGCACTGTGATTTTTGGAAGCGGTGGAACCAAGAATATTTGCATAAGCTGCAACAGCGATGCAAATAGACCAAATCTTTTCCTAACATTAGATAAGATATGTTAGTATTTATAAAAAATGAGCAAAAACCTCCGATGCTGTGGGCACTCGGACGAGTAATGAAACTCCATCCTGGAGAAGACGGCGTAGTACGAATTGTCACTTTGAAAACTCAAAGCGGGACTTTGCAACGTCCTGTTGTAAAGATCTGTCCTTTACCGGGACAATAATTTTTCTTTCAATTTTCAAATTTTTAGGAATTTATTTTTATTTTTTTTTCCTCTAAATCACTAGGAAAAACTAACCTGTTTTTGGGGGGCAGAATGTTCAAACCTGTATTTTAGTTTTATCTAGTTTCCCTTTTTTTGTGTTTTTACGGCGAAGCACGCTTTATGAAAAAAAAACCAGTAAAACACATTTTTACGCGATAAAATCGCACATTGCGGAAGAGAGAGTGGCACAGTATCCGAGCACAGTGACGGTCGGTCGTGAACGCCCATTTTAAACGACTTTTCGGGTTTTTGGCTGTGTCTTCTCAATTTGGGGCTTACTCCATCCTGTGGAAACACGAGAGCGCTCTCTGACGACAACTCAACCACACGGGGTAAGTCCATAAGCTATCAAAACTGTAATGTGCGGTAACGTTTCTTTTTCAATATTTATTCAATATTACAGTCCACTTTCAAACAAATTCTGTAGACGAACACTTACAATATTTCTTTTGTTCTCTTAAAATTTGGATTTTAAAATTAAAAAAATATCCTTCGTTGTAACTTTAGAATAAAGCAGTAGCGTGTCTTCATTCAAGCTAGGAAAAGTGGGCTTTCCTTACGTTGTTAATTGCAAATTCAAGTGTTTCCGGAAATTTAAACTTATTTTAGAATTCTCCAAATTTACTTCTTTCCTTAAACTTTGATTTTTCTTTTCTAGGTTGATATCTCTATCTTTTGAAATTATTAGTCAAATTTTCAATTTTTCGGCAATTTTTTTCTTTCAAATTCCATCTTTTTTGGTATTTCAATTATTTTTCGAAATCCCAAATTTAAATTTTTGTGATTTTATACGCTGCCGACTTCCTAAAACTTCCTAAAATTCCAAGATATTATTTTTTTCTTAAAATTTTCGCTGAAATCTCGGTATTTCAAATTAAACCATGAAATTTTTAAATTTTATGTTACAAATTTTATGGGAAATACAACATTATATTCAAAGTTAAAGCTGGGATCTTGAATTAGGGGTCAACATTTTTAGAGTAAATGGTGACAGCATAGAAAATGTCTAATTTAAACTTCCAACGATTTTATTTACGCTAAAATAGTAATTTTTATTTTGAAAACTTTGATTTATTTCTCAAGATTTCGATTCTAACCTCTAAATTGCGATATTTTTTTCAGATTGTTTAGAATTTAGAAGTCAAAATTGTGTGTAGAAGTAAAAAAGTGTGTGTTTTAAATATTAATTGTTTTTGCGAAACTTCCGGTATAAACTCGAAAGTTTTTTCTTTCCTTCTTGAACCTTTGGATCCAAAATCGATTCTCAAAATGTTAAATATCTTAACGAACTTTTTAGCTTAAGATAAAATTTTTTCTACAATTTTATATTTTAAATTGAAATTCGCGTTTTTTTTTCAGAAAATTTGTCATTGATCTTGAAATATCAATTTTCCTATAGAAAATTAAAGTTTAAAAATCACTGAAATTGCATTTTTTTATGGATTCTTTATTTTTACGCTTAAAATATACATTTAAATTAAACATTTCGAATTTTTCCTAAAAATATTAGCAGAAGTTAAATTTCAAATTCAAAAGTGCTAATTTGAATTTGGGTATTTTATGTTATTTTTTATTTTAAATCTTCAGTCAAAATCTCGAAAAAATATCCGAATTTAAAAAGAAAAATTAACATTCTTGGAAAAGATTGAAATTTTGAGGAAAAACTAACTAAATTTACGATTAAGAATCTTTCAAAATTAATTTCACAGTTTTAAGTCCTCAAAATTTTGAGTTTTCGAGGTAAAAGTCGAAAATTTCAAACTTAAACTTATAGTCCGAGTCTTTTTCAAAATTTTGAGAAAAATATCTAGAACTAAAGAATAAAAGTCGACATATCGATAAAAATGGTGATACTTGTTAGAGAAAGACTAAATTTTATTTAAAGTCGAAATTTTAGACAAAAAAAAATAAAAAGTACATACAAGTTTAAATTTGAAACTTCAAAAGAAAAAAGTTAAAATATCGAAAAAAGGTAAATATACTAACCAAAATTTTCTGAAAAATTTTACTTTTTTTAAAGTTTTCAGCAACATTTTCAGAAAAAAAGTCGAATATTTGGGTTTAAGGTCAATCTTAATTAACGTATAAATTTTAAAAATTCTTCGGTTAAATTTTGAAGTTCTTTTGTCGAAATTATAACTGTTTCATAAAAATCTCAATTAAAAACTTTTCATTTTATATTTTTTGGTCTATTTCATTTTCATTGATTTTTTTTTAAATTGATCTTTTTAATCCAAAGTTCAAGAAAACAAAGTCAAAAGAGCAAAAATCAGTTATGTTAGAAAAAGTGGATCAAAGTCAAAATTTCGCTAGAAAACCAAAATTATGAAAGAAAAATCTCTCAAATTTTCAATTTTAATTGTTAAATTTCCTATATTCTAGAACTTTTTAACTCTTGGGTACATAATTTAAGATTTTTATGAAAATTCCGAGTTTAAACTTAAATTTAACATTTCTGCAACCCAGTTTGGAAATATTTCACTCAGAAATGTTAAATAAAATTAATAATGATAATGTTTCCGATTAATAATAGTCTGCAATGAAGAATAATTTAAATTTAGAATTTCTAAACCCGAAGGTGCGATTTAGATTTTTATAAAGTTCAGGTTTTTCTTGAAATTTCGACTCAAATTGAACTCAAAATTCAGGATTTCAGCTTGAAATTGTTTAACTTGAAAAATTAAAAATATTTTCTTTTTTTTTAGGCAAGATCAGAGCAGTTACATGTTGTAACATTAAAGAAAAAAAAAACATAACAATTGCTAAATTATCTTCGAAAATCAATTTTTAATTCGAAAAACTTTTTAAAAATTAAAAAAAATTGGTCACCGGAACTGAATCGAAAACTGAAAACCGGAAAAAGCCGACGAAAACCTGAACTGAACCGATATAAATTTTTTGCCGGAACGAAAACCGGAACGAAAAAAATAACCGTTCGAAGCCCTTAAAAGAGGTAGAAGAGACATCAATTTAGGGAGAATTTTTTTTTTGGAAATTTCGAGTTTAACATTAAAATTTCTACTTTTTTTCCTGAAATTAAGAAGTTAAAATTGAAATTTCGACTTTTTCCTGATAATTTAACTTCTTTCTCGAAATTTCGCTTTTAATCTCGAAATTCTGACTTTTCTAGGAATTCCCAGATGAAAGTCAAAATTTCGACTTTAATATAGAAATTTCGACTACAGGTAAATCTGAAATTCCCGAAACTTCGACTCTGTTCTTCAAACTTCGAGAAAAAAGTAAACATTTTTAGATTAGTCTTAAAAATTCCAGAAAAAAGTCAATATTTTGAGATTAAAGTGAAAATTTCGAGAAAAGCTCGAAATTTCGCCATTTAACTCGAAATTTCTAAAACATTTTTTTTTAATTAATGGCCTTTCTACGCCTAACTTCTTTAATTATTTGTTATGAAATGACAATTATTTTCCTTCCGACTTTAAACATATATTTCTTTTATTTATATTTTTATTCCGGATTTGAAGAAAAAAGTGTGGCGAGAATTTTATAGATTAAATTTGAAAAAATGTTGAAATTATCATAAAAAAATTAATATTTTTCAAACAATTCAGGTTTCCAAAAAAAGTCGAAATTTTGATATTTTTGTTAAAAAAGATCAGGCAAAATTTTTTAAAAATGCCAAACTTTATAATTGTTGGAATTTTCGAGAAAAAACGAGGTTTTGAGAAAATATCGAATTTTTAAAATGTTTTCAAGAAAATTGGAAATTTTTTAAAAAACGACAAAAAAAATTTAAATTTTCGAAAAAGTCGAAATTTTAACACGAATGTTAAATTATAATTTTAACGAGTCCAAATTTAGAAAAATATTGGCATTTTCATAAAAAGTAAACATTTTCAATAAAAAGATTTTCAAAAATGTGGAAATTTAAAAAAAATCGTTATTTTAAACGGGTTGCACTTTGGAAAAGTAGTAAACAAATTTCAAGATAAAATATTGACAAATCAATTTTTTTTAAAGGGAATTTTTGAAGTCGTACTAATTTAATTCGAAAATAAATTCTAATTTTAAACAAGGGAAAGATTTTGGTGGAAGGGACTGGTCCTTGCTTATCTTCAAAAATTTAAATACAGATCTTGTCCCCTGAAACAAAGAAAAATTAAGAAACACAACAAGGGTTGCTCTAACGCGTTTCGATAGCCAAAATATCATCTTCAGAGAGATACTAACAGCTAATCTTAAAATTAACCCCAAGACACACTATTTTGTTCGTCTAGTGGTGGCAAGATGCGCGGCGAGATGCGTAGCTTGGTGAACTGCCTGAGTATGTTTGTACTCGTATAATTCTACAGAATTAAATTAAGATCGCTGAGCGGCGAGATGAACGGTTCCACTATGTTTATACCCTTATATTCTAACAATATTCCCTAGGGATGCACACGATACATCGATGTATCAAAAACATCGGTGTTTTCGGTTTGATGTTCGATATTTTTGTACTGATACTTTCGTTCCGATGTATCGACGGTATCGATTTTCAACATTTTTCAAATTTTTGCCCACTTCACTTTACTGAAATTTACGACTTTTTACCGTTATTCAGCCTATCGAGCAGTTAATCTTTTTGAAAAATTTGACTTTTTAAATATTTCAATTTTTTAATTTAAAATTTCTGAAATTTTGACTTCTCTGTAAAAATCAGAATCTCAAGTTTTTTTAATGAATTTTTCTATAATTCCGACTTTATTTGCAAATTCCAATTTTTTTATCAAAATATCAACTTTTTCAAAACTTTTGCTTTAACATTTTTTTACACAATTTCCAACTATCCAAAATTTCGACTTTTTTCAAAATTTTACCTTTGACTTTTCTGATAATTTCGATGTTTTTTAAATCTTTCTCTTTCCAAAATTCTAGATTTCTTGGAAAGCTTGACACCAAAGATTTTTTAAAATGTCAAATTTTTTGAAAAATCGTAATTTAAAATTTATACCTTTTTCCGCAAATTTCGATTTCTTGTCAAAATTTGGGTTTTTTAAGACTTTCGACTTTCAAAATTTTGTGTCTGTTCTTTTTGTCTTTTAAAAACATTGTTTTTTTAATTTTTGCTTTTAAAAATATAGATTTTATTTTCCAAAATTTTGAGACTTTTAAAAACCTTGACTTTTTGAAAACTCCAAGGTATTTTCCAAAATTTGACTCCAAAAATGTCTACCTTTTCTTGAGAACTGTGGATATTTTTGAAAATTTCTTTAAAATTTCTACTTTATTCGATTCGTATTGTTTTGACACTTTGAACTATTTTGCAAAATTTTAAATTGCTTTTTATACTTTCACCGGTTTTAAAATTTTCGATGTGTTTTATAAATTTCAATTTCCACAGGGTCAAGTTTTTACAGCTTTTTCTTTTTTTTCAAAATGACCTTTTGAAAAATTTCAATGTTTTTCCAAAATTCCAATCTTTTTGAAAGTATTCAATCAAAAATTTTGATTCTTTTAAAAAGGACATTTATCTTTTTTTTTAATTTTAACTTACCCTAATTTTTCTGTTTTTCAACATTTCTACTCTTCATTTCTAGTTTTTTTGGAAGTTTAAAACTCTTCAATAATTTTCACTTTTCTTCAATATTTGGGCTCTTTAAAAATATCGACTTTTTTTGAAAATTTACCTGAAAATGCTTCGCTGTTTTAAATATCCACATTTCTTCAAAATTTTGAAATTCGGATTATTATTCAAAACTTCAACTTTTCTAAAAGTTTTTTTTGAAAATTTCTTTATTTTACCACAATCTTTGATTTCTTTGGAAAGGTCGTCTTTTGACGGTATCTTTTCAAAATTTTGACATTATTTTTCAAAACTTTGGTTTTTTAGAGTCCTAATTTTTTATGAAAATTTCGAAAAATTTCGAAATTTCGGCAATTTTCAAAATTCTGATTTTTAATAATTTCTACTTTCTCATCTCGTTTTTACCTGAAAATATAGATTTTTTTTAAATCGACTCTTGTTAAAATTTTAGATTAATTTGCAAAAATTTCATTGCATTTTAAAGTTTTTGATTTAGTTCGAAAATTTGAACCCTAATGTCGATTTTTTTCAACATGAACTTTTTGAAAATCTTAAATTTTTTGTTTTAAATAGTAGGAATTTTAAGAAAAGGGAAATTATGAGAGGTTTGTCTTGCTAGTTGAGAACTCTCGAGGTATGGTATTGTATTTGTATGATACATCGAATATCGAATAAATTTACCGATATGTATCGAAACATATTGTTACGTGCATTATCGGTTCGAATTGATACACCTGATAGATTAAACCCACTTTATTACTGAATTAACTCGGCACACTTCAACTGAACAGTAAGTCACTAATTATTTACTAATTGCTAACCAACTTATTGCACTTGCTTCTAACTGACTGACTCGAGGGAAAACTGACCGCCTTTATATAGTTTCGGTCCGCGGCTTCCAGAATTTTCGGCAGATAAGGCTTATCGAATGCCGAAATTTCTGGAACGCTTATCTGCCGTTTGTTTCGTTATCGCGGCCGCTTTCCCCTTATCAGAACCTTCTAGAAACTTTTTTTATTTACTAAATTCTACAATTCTATTCTAAATCCTATTTCATCTATTTACATTGCGTTACACTGCCTCCCCCTTAGGAATGATCGTCCCGATCAGTTCCAATCAGTCACTTCGCCACTAAATTTGCATAGTCTGTTCAGGTGCACCACTTTCATTTTACTCCTGGAGCTACGCTGGATCCTGTATACCAAGTCGTTGATCCTCTTCAGCACTTTGTACGGCCCTTCCCAAGATGGCGTAAACTTTGGCGAAACTCCTTTCTTTCGCTGAGGGTTGTATAGCCATACCAACTCGCCCTCACTGAAACCACCATGATTGGCATTCACGTCATACCTGGCCTTCATCCGGTCCGTCGCCAAGTTGATCTTCGTCCGCACAAGGGCATGCGTCTCCAATATCGTTTCCCTCAAGTCGTCTACGAAACCCATCGTCTCCCTGGGGATCTCCCTTGGTGATCCAAACACCAAGTCACACGGAAGCCGCAGTTCCTTCCCGAAGATCACTTTTGCCGGAGTCTGACTTGTACTTTCATGAGTTGCCGCGCGATAGGCCATCAGAAACAGTGGTAGATGTCGATCCCAGTCTGTCTGATGTTTGGAAACGACCTTCGAAAGATGTTCCTCTAAGGTCCTGTTAAATCTCTCCACCATTCCGTCAGACTGTGGATGAAGAGGTGTTGTTCGAGTTTTCCTTATTCCAAGAAGACGACACACCTCTTGGAAAACTCCCGATTCAAAGTTCCTTCCCTGGTCCGAGTGTAGTTCCAAGGGAACACCAAATCGACAGATGAAGTTGTCCACAAGAACCCTTGCGACTGTGGTGGCTTCCTGGTTCGGGATGGCATAAGCTTCAGGCCATTTACTGAAATAATCCATGGCCACCAGGATGTACTTGTTTCCATCGTCTGAAGCTGGGAATGGTCCTGCCACATCGATTGCAATTCTTTCAAATGAAGCTCCCACATTATATTGCTTCAGGGCCCCTTTGGTTCTCGTACGAGGACCCTTGGATGCAGCACAGGTGACACATTTCCGACACCACCGCTCGACGTCCTCCCTGCAGTTAACCCAATAGAACCGTTTTCGAACCTTTTCCAGGGTCTTGTTCATCCCTAGGTGTCCACCAGAGGTCCCATTGTGCACCTCCCACAAGACCTGTGGAATCTTCTCCTGAGGCACCACCAACTGCAAGTTGACTCGCTTTCCTTCCGCGCTTTCCCATGCTCTCTTCAGTACCCCGTCCTCGACCTGGAGGGATTTCCATTGAGCCCACAAATTCTTAAGAGCTGGACTTCTGTCGGAAACCTCTTGCCATTCCGGTCTGTCTCCAGCTTCTTTCCATTCCAATATGGGTCCGATATCAGCGTCGCTCCTCTGTAGCTTCCGAAGACCTTCAACAGTCCATTCGTCTTCTGGCTGGACAGAAGTGACCCTTATATCCACCATGTCCTCATGGTCCTCAACTCGTTTGCAGTGTTTGTAATCACCACAAGGTCTTCTGGACAAAGCGTCAGCGTTGTTATGCTGTCGTCCCGGTCGATGATGCACCTTGAAGTGATACTGCTGAAGCCTTTCTAACCATCTAGCCGTCTGTCCCTCCGCGTTCTTCATTCGGAGTAACCAAGAAAGTGCCGAATGATCTGTCCTGATAAGGAATTCTTGCCCATATAAATATTTGTGAAAGTGTTCCACGGCCTTCACTATCGCAAGTAGTTCCTTCCTGGTGGTGCAATAGTTCCTCTCCGGCTTCGTCAGGATCTTGCTGTAATACTCGATTACTCTTTCTTCACCGCCTTGAACTTGGGACAGCACAGCTCCAATGCCGACGTTGCTGGCATCTGTGTCTAACACAAATTTTCCATCTCGCTGAGGATAAGCCAAGATAGGGCTCGTGCACAAGGCGGACTTCAGTTTCCGGAAAGCAGTATCACAATCGGGAGTCCAGACGTACAACGTTCTTCCTTCCGTTAGTCGGTGCAACGGCGCAGCGATGATGGCGACACCTTTCACAAATCTTTTGTTACAGGTGCATAACCCAAGGAACTTCCTTAACTCCTGTTTATCTTTGGGTCTTGGCCAGTCACGAATTGTTTGAGTATCGCGTGCTACAGTAACCTTGACTCCTGTGTCCACCGTTGCCTGCAGATTTCTTCCATTCCCGCTGGCTTCTACCACCAAACTCTTTTTGGTCCTTTTTATCTGTTTGATGGGAACAATTTTGGGGACTGGTTTCTTCACATTAGTTAGTGAGTTCTCTTTCTCGCCATTTTGTCTTCTTACTGTGGGGCTTGTCGACTTCTTGGGGGTTGACCTGCAATCTTTGTTGATGTGTTTCGGTTTGCCACAGCCGTAACATGTTATACTTCTGCTGGAACTGCCTTTAAGAGTTCCTACCACTTCTTGGATACTCGCGTCAATTCTGTTGATGTTAGCACTCAGGTTCGCGTTCATTTCCTTCATGTTAGCGTTAATGTTTCCAAAATTAGGGTCATTCGGGACCTCTTCGATGTCGACCTTCCTTACCCCCCGTGACGCCTCTGACTCCGAAACCCTGTAAGCAGCTTCTATCTCCAAAGCTCTCCCTGGACTTCTGAGTCTCTTATTCCTTCTATGAAAATTTTAGCTGAGTAACGTTCCAGAAATTCAGTTGGTGCTGTTGGATAGGCGGCATGCGCCAGTCTTTTTAGGTCAGCCTCGAATTCTTGTAGCGTTTCATCACTTTTCTGCTTTCTTACTAGTAGTTGCGACTGGGCTACTTGCGGCAAATGATGATCTCCAAATCTCAGCCCTAAAGCTCTACCTAAATCCGCATAGTTAGCTAGTTCATGGGCAGATAAAGCTCGGAGTAGTTCCAGAGCTTTTCCGCGAAGGGATATCACCAATGAAGTCACTTTTTCGTCTTCCGTCCACCTATTCGCCCTAGCAGCAGCTTCGAACTGAATTCTGTAAGCCTGGAAAGATGTTTGTCCATCAAAGGTCGGAGGTTTCACCTTTTGGGAAGAACTAGCAGGTACACTTTCGGATTCGTGTTGTATGACTTGTCCACTTAGCAACTTCTTCATGTTTTTTTCGATGTTGCTAATCCTCTTCTGTGTTGTATTTTCCAAATCGAGAAGCTTGCTGTTGAATTTTTCTTTTACTTCTCCAATTTCTTCCCTGACTTCGCCAATCTCTTCCTGCATTTCTTCTCGCATTCCTGTAATCTGTTCTTTTACTTCTTCTTTCATTTCTTCTCTCATTCCGGTAATTTGTTCTTTCACTTCTTCTTTCATTTTTTCAACGTCTACTCACATTTTTTCAGTTATATTTGCTAGTAGACTATGCAGTTCTTGTTTTTCTGCATTCTTTCTCTTGTTCTTTTTCTTGTCGTCTTTCCTCTGCTTGTTTAAACATTGCTAATAACGCTTGCATTTGTTGTTCCATTTTGGCCGATTTTAATCTCGTATCCATAAAGCGTATTTGAATGTTCGCGAATTTATTTGACGCGCCTCGTATAACTATTTAACAGTTTAAAACGTTCGAGATAAAGTCAACTACGGCACCTGGCACGAATTTTTTTCGAGTAATAAAGCACAATCCACGAATAATCCCACTTCTGACACCAAATGTTACGTGCGTTATCGGTTCGAATTGATACACGTGATAGATTAAACCCACTTTATTACTGAATTAACTCGGCACACTTCAACTGAACAGTAAGTCACTAATTATTTACTAATTGCTAACCAACTTATTGCACTTGCTTCTAACTGACTGACTCGAGGGAAAACTGACCGCCTTTTTATAGTTTCGGCCCGCGGCTTCCAAAATTTTCGGCAGATAAGGCTTATCGAATGCCGAAATTTCTGGAACGCTTATCTGCCGTTTGTTTCGTTATCGCGGCCGCTTTCCCCTTATCAGAACCTTCTAGAAATTTTTTTTATTTACTAAATTCTACAATTCAATTCTAAATCCTATTTCATCTATTTACATTGCGTTACAATATCAATGTATCTTTTATGATACATCAATTGAATACAGTATGTTTTAAAAATTTTGTACATCTGAACGCGTATGGGCATCTAATCGTACACGTCTCAGTGTCACAATTCCTTATCTGTCAACCCTATCTATTTTTAATAGAGATGAGTGGCCTAAAGGCCCAGCGCAACCATTCATAATGTTGTCTCCAGCCTTATGAATGCCTAAGCTTTCGTAGGCATTTAACATAGAATTCTCATTTGCTACTCTTAACAATTTAATACTGTTATCTATTCTATGATCTAATTGAAAAGCATGTCGAGCCACACTTGACTTCTCAGTTCTTCCGTACCTCAAATAGCCAAATGCTCAGTCGGATTTTAATAGATTGTCTAGTCTGCCTAACGTTTTTTTCAAAATGTTCAAAAAAGGTCGAAATTTTGATGATGAAAAATTTAAAAAGGACAAAATATTGAAATAATGTAGAAAATTGAAAGTCATAATTTTCAAGAAAATTGTAATATTTCAAAAGATGCTGAAATTCTCAAGAAAACCTAAAATTTTTTTATAAAAATACAAAATTTCAAAAAAGTCAAAATTTTGAAAAGCTGTTTTAATTTAATAAAAAAGTGTTATTCTGAGAGCTAGAATTTTCAAAAAAAAAATCGAAACTTTGAGAAATAGCTAAAAATCTCAAAAATGTGTGTAATTTTAGAAGAATTTAATGATTTGAAAAAATCTTAATTTTCAGAAAAGTTAAAATTTTAAAATTAAATAAAAATAAAAAAAATAACCAAAAAAAAAGGTCCAAATTTTCAAAAAAAATTTGCAAGTTTTTATCAACCAGCAAAACTCAGAAAAATTACAAATTTTGGAATTTTAAAAATAAAAAGAATTTTAAAAATGTCGAGATTTAAATTTTAAAAAAATTCAAGAATCAAGTCGAAATTTTGAAAAAAAAACCCGACCTTTTTAAAAAAAGTCAGACCAGATTTCGTAAAAATGATAAATTTTAAAAAAGATGCAATTTAAAAAAAAGTGAAGTTTTGAGAAAATATCGAATATTGAACATTTTTGGAGTCCTACTAATTTTCAGAAAAAGTCAAAATTTTTAAACAAAATTAAAATTAAAAAAAAACGAAATTTTCGAATAATTCCAAATTTGCCAAAAAGTTGAAATTTTGAAAAACAGACGAATTTTGAGAAAATATCAAAATTTGTAGTGGTCGGAATTTTAAAAAATATCGACATTTTCATAAAAAGTTAAAATTTTCAATAAAAAGTCAAGATTTCCAAAAAAAAAGGATATTGAATTTTGTAAAACAGTTTTTAAAACCGGATATTACGTTTGACCATAATTTTCAAACAAAGTAGGCATTTCGAAATCACGGACGTTAATTAGAGAAAATTTGAACATTTAAAAGTTAAAGTCAAAATTTTTAAAATTTCCAGTTAATCTCAAGTATTTATAAAAAATCTTCTAATGTTCGATTAAAATTCAACAGTAAACTCTGAATTTGGGTAAAAACCTCAAATTTCGGGAAAAAACTAAAGTTTTTATAAATAAAATTTGGTTTAATACCCAATTTTTGGGCAGAATCAGGATTTCTAAAAAAATTTAGAATCAAAGAAAACATGTAATTTCTAAATTCAAACATGGAATTTAGATAAAAATTTCTAATTTCTGGTATAGTAGATATTAAAATTGTTTTACTCAAAATTTGACAATTTCTTAAATATTCCAAATTTGGAAATTTGATTCGAAATTTTGAGAATTCTGGAAAAATACTATTTGAAAATTATGAACTTTTGTTAAACAAAAATTTCAGAAAATTCAAATTCTAACTTGTTACTCAAAATTTGTACATATATTTCAATAGTGACGTTACAATGGGGCACGGGGAGAGGTCTTAGGCAGTTGTTATAAAATAAATATTCAGATAAGAAATTTCGACTTGTTTCTTGAAATTTCGACTTTTTTTTCTGTTTTTCTTCAAATCCTCCAGTTCTTTCAAAATTTCGACAAAATATGACTCTCTCGGGAAAATTTCGAATGTTTACTAAATATCAAGCTTTTTCTCGAAATTTCGATCTTTTTCTCAAAATATCGACCTTTTCCTCGAAATTTTGATTTTTCTCTTAAAAGTTTGGGTTTTCGAAACTTTTGATTTTCATCTCGAAAATCGTCTTTTTCTCGGTTCTCTTTCTTTTCTTGACGTACTGGTCACCCGTTTACCAAACGGTCGCGTTTCTCATTCCGTTTATCGAAAACCCACCCATACTAATCGTTATTTGCATGCAGAGTCCCATCATCACCCTTCGCAAAAAACGTTCTGTCATAAATTCACTGGTTTCACAAGCTGTAGCAATTTCACAATCGATAAATCTTTCAGACGAGTTGAACAAAATTCGTTTCAACCTCTGCAACAATGGTTACAAATGGCACGACCACACAAATCGCACTGCCATTAAACGACATCTTCACTCTACTCCTCGTCCTCCACAAAATTCAATAATTTTATCTAAGGCCTTTCTTCCTTATGTTCACAGGGTAACAGATCAAATCGGAAAATTATTGAGAACACACAACATTAAACCTATTTTTTCATTATCCTCAAAGATCCAACAGCTTCTCTCATCTCCCAAAGATAAAATTTCATCCTTTTGATTTAATTGTGTGTACAGGGTTACTTGTTCTTGTGGTTCAGTGTAAATCGGAGAAACGGGGCGATCATTTAAGATGCGAATATCTGAGCTCCAAAGATGTCTTAGGTCTGGTTTATTTTCGCAGTCAGCCATTGCGGAACATCAACATGAGATCGGACATAAGATTCTCTTTGATAATATTTCAATTATATCCAATATTCCCAATTACTGTAATAGGAAGATACGCGAGGCCATTGAAATCTAAAAATTCCCCAAAAACATCAACAAAGACGACGGTTACTTGCTTTCCTCCATCTGGAAACCAACCATCGGAAATCGTCGGGAATGATCGCACAGACGAATAGTATATAAAGCTTCCCTTTCCCTCTTTCCTCTCAGAAGAGTTTCGCCTCTGATTTGGTGAACATACTGAGTTACGGTGCTCTTCTGTCTAAACTTTCTTATCCTTTGTACCAATTTTCAATTGATAAGAGTTTCGCCTCTGGTATGGTGGACATACTGAGTTACCGTGCTCTGATGTTTTAAAATTGGTCCTTTTATTTTTCCCTTATATTTCTCTTTTTATTTATTGTTTCTTTTCTTTGTTCCTGAAGAAGCCCTCTACTATGGTGAGCGAAACGTCGAACACTTTTAGTAGTTCTTTGACACGGTCCAATCCCGGAAAAAGTACATCCTGCTTTTCTCGTAATTTCGATATTTTTCAAGTTTTTCCTAAATGTCAGGTTATTATTTTAAATTTGATTTCCCGAAAATTCCGACTTTATCCCAAATCTGTTTTTTATTATGAATCGTCTTTCTCTAAATTACTATACTCAAAATTGGATTTAATTGAAAATTCTGGATTGTTTATAGAAATGTTGGCTTTTTTTTGATTGTCCGCAATTTTAACCTGTTTCATTAAATTCGTCTGTCTCATTCTCGAAGTTTCGACTATACGTTTCTGGAAATTTGTACTTAAAATTGCAGTTTTAATTTGAAGTTCGACTTTTTCTCAATATTTTTTTTATTTTTCTAAAATTGCACTGACATTTTATAAATATATAAATATATATATACATATATATATATATATATATATATATATATATATATATATATATATATATAATATATTTCGAAAATAAAATTTTTACGAAATTGAGAGAAAAAGATTTCTTGCAAATTTGGATATAATGTCAAAATTTAAATGAAAATAAAAATTATGAGAGAAATATTTTTAGAAATTGGTTTTTTTCTTTAAAGTAGATTAATTCTAAAAATTGCGAATTTTTTCACAACATTCTCTAATAAGTGCCAGTGAAAACATTCGCATTCGCGTTCGAATTCACCTTCGGGAATGTTGGGACTGCATACTCGTATTAGCATTCGCATTCGTGATTGTGGGAAAACCAATACTTCAAACCAGGAATAAATAAAGACAATTTAAAAATTGAGTTATTTCCCCCGGAGCAATAACATAACGCATCATTTTCTTTTAATTGGGTTTTCTATTACAAATACTGCAGTGTTATTTTAGATTAACTTAATAGTAAATTATTGCATTAAATGTCTATTGGATAGCAAAGGCCGTTTATACATGTTTGTCTTGGGGGGCATTCTTCAAAGTCACCCTTATTACATCTTGTTTTAGATACTAAAAAATTAATAAAATAAAATTGTATGTAGGCACAAAAATCAACAGCGGCTTACTATAATATTGTGCAAGAATTAGCGAAAATTGATCCACAACAAAAAAAAATATACTCAACCAAAATATAAACTTCATGATTGCCTTGGAAGTTAAATCAAACTGTTTGTAGATTTTCTACTGAATATTCGTTTCGGAAAACCCACGCACTCATTTTAAAATTTAATTTTTTTATACCATAGCTAATTTAATGAAAATTCATGTAGGCAGCACCATAGCAAATAGTAATTGAAGTTTTATTTTGTTTTCTTTGTCACTGGAACAAATTATTTAATCAAATTATTAAACGCTTATTGTACTGTATCGTTTAATTAATATTTGTTATGCTAGCACTAGCAATCCTAAAATGACCTTCAAAAATATTTATATAGCTAAGTAGATTTTTAGCTCGCTTTCAAATTTTAAAGATTTAAATTCCATAAATTAAGGACATGTAAATTTTGATTTTTTTTTGAAAATTTCGACTTTCTTCACATTTTCGATCTTAATTTTAATAATTTTAACCTTTTTTCAAAATCTACAACTTGTATTAAAAACACATCCCTTTTTTAAAGTTTATCAAAAAAATGAAATTTTTCGATAAATTATGAAAATATAAAAATACATAAAAAAGGTTGTAGCACTGGACATCGATGTTTCGCTCTCATTTGAGCTCGTCAGCAGTGCATAACATGGAAAGGGAACAATGAGGAAGAAAATTTCGACTTTTGAAATTATCGAACTCTTTTCAAAATTTTCACCGTTTTTTTCAAACCTCTACTTTTTCTATGATACCCACTTTTTTTCAAAATTTGCGTATTTGTTCAAACTTTAAACTACTTTTCAAAGTTTTGACTTTTTTTTAAATTGTGATTTTTTTCTGCATTTTTTGACCTTTATGTAGTGAATTGAACTTTTATTTGAAAAACTGAAAAATTCAACTTTATCTCAAAAATTCCCACTATTTAAAAAATTTGATTTCTTGTAAAATTTTGCCTTTTAAAATTTTTGAACTTCAGAATTGTTACTTTTTTTTTGAATTTTTTTAATACTTCTATTATCAAATTTAGAGTTTTTCTGAAAATTATGACTTTTTTCAGAATTTAACGTATTTTTCAAAATTTCTAATTTTTTGCAATATTTTGACTTCTTGAATGGGTAAACTAGACCATTCGATATGGGGGGGCTAAACAATTTCCTGGATAATCTCGTTGAGGGCCATTTATATATAGAGCAAACAATTTTTGTCGACCAAAAAGAAAAAAAAAGGGCCTTCAAGTTATATTTTCCAATTTCGGCCAAGCAATTTTTGTGAACTAAAAAAAAGTCCTCAATCCATTTCTTTTTTCCTATTTCGGCCAATCAATCCGCAGAAATTAAAAAAAAAATTCTTCTCTATTTTGCCAGAACATTTTGTATCCACCAAAAAATATGTGACCTCATATATCTTTTGGGAAGATTAATTCAAACTCTTGGGAAGCTAAGGTCCTCTAAACCCCACCCAACTTCGCCCGTGATTTTTTGTATTCGAATTTTTGTAACGACCTTTTAAAAAATTTGCCTATTTCTAAAAATGTTTAGTCATTTTTTTTACGAATCCGATATTTTAAATTGAGAATGATAAAAATGTTAAACCGATCGTATAAAACAAATTCAAGATTTAACTGAATTTCGACTTTAAAGCTGGCATTTTAAAGAGGAGTATATTTCAAGACTAAGCTGAATGTTTCAAAAAAGTCAACATTTAGAATTTTCGAGTTTAAAATCTAAATAGAAATTTGAAAAAAAAAGTACACAAAGCGAAATTTTGGCTTTAAATTTGAATTTCTGCAAAACTGTTTCTCGAAATTTTGAGTTCAAAGGCAAAATTTGCAAATGATGTTTGGAGAAGGATCTTCAAAATATCGAAAAAAAAATGTTCCTCAAGATTTCGATTTAAACATTTTAAATTAAAGCCAAAGTATTGAATTTAAAATTTAAATGTTTAGAAATTAAATAAAAAAATTCTGATCATCTGAGAGAATGGAGACATATTCCTCAACGACGTCAGCTTTTTACGCATACGGGTAACTTTAAATACAATCTTGTGTATTGCATATATTTCAAATCAGGGATGCGCAAGACGTGGCCCGCGGGCCACATGCGGCCCGCCTAATATTTTTCTGCGGCTCGCTTAAGCTCTACTGTTTTACGTAAAAATTTTGGAAAAGAAAATGTCAAACAATTTAATGAAAAAAAAAAACAACATACATTTCCACGATTCATGAAGTATCGTGGACATGAGCGTAGACAAGATTTTCTTTAAGGGAGGGGGGGCAACAACAATCATTCTAAATAACTCATGGGTAAAAAAGAAAACTTTCTGGCTTAGTAATGTGTATTTTTACTTAAAAATTACAGAATTGGGGACATGTCATTTTCAAATTAAAGTCACAATTTTAAAAAAAGCCTAATCTTAAGAAAACACCTTTTGGAGAACTTTAAGAAATGTCGAAAATTCGAAAAAAAAGTGGAAATGTAATGAGACGAAATTTCCAAAAAAAAATTTTTGTAAAAAGAATTGTAATTTCCAGAACAAGTCGAATTGAGGTAAAAAAAATGCAACTTTTAAAAATAATGATTTCAGAATTTTTATTTTATTTCAATTTTGTCATATTTTTGAAATTTTTCAAGAAATCTTTTTTTCAAGACTTCCTAAAAATATTCTTCCCAGATTGTTTAGATTTCTATTAAAATTTCGATCCAATTTAAAAAAAATATAAACGAAATTTGTGAAAAAGTCTGCATTTTTGGAAAAATTTCCATTTTAAATAGAAATGTCTAGAAACAAATAAAATTGAATTTTGAGTTAAAAGTCGAAATTTGGAGAAATAACATGAATTTTGAACAAGTTGAAATTATCGGGAATAAAATTTTAAAAAAAATTAGAAAAAACAAAGACTGAAAAAAATTCAGGATTTTTGAAAATTAGGTTATACATATATTACAAAAAAATATTGAACTTTCTAGGAAACATTTCAAATTTCCGAAAGAAGGTCCAATTTTAAGGGGAAAATTTTAAAAGTTGAAACTTTCAATAAATCATACTGAAAATAAAAACCTAACCTTTCTCTAAAACTCGAGAAATGTGCACAATTCAAAAAAATCAGAATTTTTAAAGATCCAATTTTGTGAAAAGACGCAATTTTCAAAAAAAAATTCCAACTCTGAGAAAGATAAATCGCAAGATTCAAAAACATTGTTCACAAAATTTAAAATTCAGTAAAGATGCTGAATTCACAAGAAATCCTTTTCTCGAAATCCCCAAAAATATTTTTCGCAACAGAAAATTGAATCTTTTTAGAGCCATAAAACTATTTGGTCTTAAAGTCGTAGTTTATTAAGAAAGACAAATACAGTTGAAACCGGATATAACGACATTGAAGGGACCATAAACTACGGTCGCTGTAACCGGTAGTTGTTATAAGCAATATAACTGGCAGTTCAGTTAGCTTTTAAAATAATCGTCGGGACCTTGCCATTTAGTCGTAATAACCGATGCGTCGTTGTAAACGATGTCGTTATAACCGGTTTTGACTGTATTCAAGAAAATGACAACATTTTGAAATAAATAAACCATTTTTGAAAAAGTCCAAAAAGAAGGATTTTGAAAACAAAATCGAAATTTCGAAAAAGACAAATTTTGAGGAACAGGCAAATTTTGGGTAAAAGACTATTTTAGAAAAACTCAAAATTTTGAAAAAAAAGAATTTACCAAAAAAAAGAAAAAAAATTTTAAAATATTAAATATCGGATATTGAAATAAAAATCAAGATTTCCTGAAAAATGCAAATTTTAGGAAACCAGTCAGAATTTCTAAAAAATCAGAATATAAAAGATCGAAATTTTTAGTAAGTGTTCAGAAAAATATCCGAATTTGAAAAAAAATTCGAGAAAATTTTGAAATGGACAAAAAATTGTCCAAAGAATGTCAAATTAAAAAAAAGTCAAAAAAAATACCGAGAAAAAGACGATATTGTGAGAGAAATTTTGCAAAAAAGATCTAAATTTTGAGAAAAAGCATTTATTCCTAGTGAAACTTTGAAATTCAAAAAAAGAGTAGATTTTAAGAGAAAAATCGAATATTTATTTTTCTGGACTCCTAGGACGAGTCGGAGGAAGACAGGCTCCCTACATTGCCTCAAAAGGCGTCAGAAAATGTCAAATATTGTGATAACACATCGAAATTTTGACAAACAAGTTGAAAGTACCAGAAATTTGGATTAAAAAAGGACTAAAAAATATACCTTTTTGTCAAAAGATTTCGAAAAAAGGCAAATTTTAATAGACAAACTGAAATTTTTAGAATCAAAAAACGCGAAATTTTCAGAAAAAGTCGAATTCCGAAAAATGACGAAATTTCAGAAAAAAAACGAGGAACTTTTAAATTCAAAATTTTGACAGTGTTTGATAAAAGAAGGCAAATTTTATGAATAAATGCAAAATCTTAAAAAAAAGTCAAATTTTGTAAAAAAATATACAAAATTTGAGAAAAAGGTAGAAATTTTGAAAAAAATGTTTCAAGGAAAGGATGAATTCTAACGAATTAGAAAGTCCTCTAATTAAATATGTACAAATTTTCAGTTTGCTGCATGAACCAGGGGGTGCAAGCGCTCCAGCATGCATATTTTTCTCACATGTGGCCTGCGCAAAATTTTTAGCCTTGTAATTGGCCTGCTGTAAAAAAAGGTTGCTCATTTCTGTTCTAAGTGGTTTCTAATATTCATTTTTACCACCTTGGAGCCTGAATTTTGAAAAATACTCTCCTACTGTTCTCCTACGTATTACAGCGAATACCTGTGCGAAATTTCATGTTTTTAGACATACCGGTTTAACTATGCGTTGTCTGGAACAATCAATGTTTAGAGATTTATTAAGCAGATACAGTGGCGGACTCAAATACATTGCCTTCTATATTTAGAAATTAAATTTTGAGTTTTTGATTTAGCTCGATCATATTTTTGAGCCAAATTACTCTAATACATCCTAAATTTTTAGGCTCCTTTAACCTTTTTACGAGAGAGATTTTTACGTATTAAAAATAACTGAAACAATTCTTCTAATGACAACTTTTTCCTGATGATTTTAATCCAATGTTTCCAATCTCATTTAAAAGAACACGGAAGGTTATAAAAATGTTTAAAATTTCATCAGAAACTAATGTTTAATTCAGAAGTAATGCAGCTCTAAAAAAAGTCCTACAGTAATTTTATAGCTATTAATGCTAACGAAATTATTATGCGATTTATAATAATCGAAGACCTTGCTAGGCGACGCGGCATTAGCCGAGTCGTCTGGCTACGGCCGAGATCAGTGTTGTTTATTTAAAGTTAAATTTACTAAGAGTTAGTTTAAATAATTATAAAAAAGTCAAAATTTAAAACTGTTTTCGTAATTTCAAAGTATCAAATTAAGTATAAAATAAGTTACTTGTAAAAGTTTATTTTTTCGAAATTAAGACAATTTAAAGTAGAATTACTTATTCCTGATCAATAAAATTACGCATAATTTTTTTTAATCAGGTTTTCTATTAAAATTGCTGTACTGTAATTCTAAATTGACCACACATTATTGCATTAATTCTGGGTCGCAATCTTCGCCATCGTCACAATCTAGCCCAGTTTCTAAAGAAGTAATAAAATAAAATTGTACGTAGGTACAAAAATTAACTGTCACTTACTATATATTTTATATGGTACAAAAGCTAACGAAAACTGATCCATTACTAACAAAATTATGCTCAAACAAATTATGAACTTCATGATTGCCTTGGAAATTAAATCAAACTGTTTGTAGATTTTCTTCTGCATATTAGTCTCGGAAAACCCACATATTCATTTTAATGGAACAAACGATTTTATCAAATTATCAGGCTGTTATTGTAGGGTATCGTTTAATTATAATTTTTTACTCTAGCAGTCCTGAAATGACCTTCAAAAATGTTTCACTCGTTTTCAAATGTTAAAGATATAAATTCAACAAATTTAATACATGTAAAAAATAATTGTTCGCTGTAATACGTAGGAGAGCATTTTTCAAAATTCAGGCTCCAAGGTGGTAAAAATGAATATTAGAAACCATTTAGAACAAAAATGAGCAACCTTTTTTTACAGCGGACCAATTGCAAGGCTAAAAATTTTGCGCAAGCCACATGTGAGAAAAATATGAATGCTGGGGCGCTTGCACCCCCTGGTTCATGCAGCAAACTGAAAATTTGTATATATTCAACTAGAGGACTTTCCAACTCTGCAGAATTCATTCTTTCCTTGAAACATTTATTTCGAAATTTCTACCTTTTTCTCAAATTTTGTATATTTTTTTACAAAATTTGACTTTTTTCTTAAGATTTTGCATTCATTCATAAAAGTTGCCTTCCTTTATTAAACACTGTCAAAATTTTGAATTTAAAAGTTCCTCGTTTTTTTCTTAAATTTCGTCATTTCTCGAAATTCGAATTTTCCTGAAAATTTCGCATTTATTGATTCTAAAAATTTCAGCTTGTTTATTAAAATTTGCCTTTTTTTCTAAATCTGGTCGATCTTTTGACAAAAAGTATATTTCTTAGAAATTTAAAATTTTTGTGAAAGGACAAAAATTTCTTTGTAAATTTCAACCCTTTTTTAATCCAAATTGCTGGTATTTCAACATGTTTGTAAAAATTTCGATGTGTTACCACAATATTTGACATTTTCTGACACCTGTTGAGGGAAGATAGGGTGCCTGCCTTCCTCTGACTCGTCCAGAGAGTCCAGAGAAAATAAATATTCGATTTTTATCTTAAAATTTACTCTTTTTATGAATTTCGAAGTTTTACTAAGAATAGATGCTTTTTCTTAAAATTTAGAACTTTTGGGCAAAATGTCTCTTTTTCCTGAAATTTGCCTTTTTCAGGAAATCTTGATTTTTATCTCAATATCCGATATTTAATATATTAATAAATTTTTTTGGTAAATTTGTCTTTTCTTTTCAAAATTTTGAATTTTTCTAAAGTAGTCTTTTACCTAAAATTCGAATACCTCAAAATTTGTCTTTTTTGAAATTTCCATTTTGTTTTCAAAAACCTACCTTTTGGACTTTTACAAAATGGTTTATTTATTTCAAAATTTTCTCATTTTCTTGAATATTTGTCTTTTTCAATAAACTACGACTTTAAGCTGAGATAATAAGCCTTGTATAAACGAATATATACAAGTTTATTACGATGCAATTGAAATCTAATTTCATTAGGATCTAATGAAAACTAGACTGCAATTGCAAAGTTCACGTAGATGAGGCAAAGCTTGTATCACGGGTTGCATCGCAACATCCATAGATACACACGTCCTCGGCGTGACTTTACTTTCATCTAGTTTTGACAAATGACCAATTAAATGTTCTGTAATTAAGCAGTTAAACGTGCTTCAAATTGAAAATATGTACAACCGCAACCATAGACTAGTTTCGGACTTCCTTGGCCTCATCAGCATGGTACGGTGGTTGTATACACTTGCAACTTAAAGCCGTTAGTCATTTGTATAAGTATCCAAGAGAGCAAACCTCCATTGGGTGACTTTTAACTGTTTATTACGCAAACATTTTCGCTACATGCTAATTGAAGCATTATTCTCTGCTGAGATAATAAGCCTTGTATATACGAATATATACAAGTTTATTACGATGCAATTGAAAACTCAATTTTATTTGTTTCTAGACATTTCTATTTAAAATGGAAATTTTTCCAAAGATTCAGACTTTTTCACAAAATTCATTTATATTTTTTTGAAAATTTCGTTTTTTTCCAAAATTTAAACATAATCAAAAGTTTCAACTCAGAGGGTTTGTAAATGTCGACATTTTTAAAAATTTAAAATTTTAGCCTGTTTTTGAAACATAATTCTTTTAAGGTTTTTTTTTTGAAAGTTTGGTCTTTTTTATAACGCTGTAAAAATCAGATTTTTAAAAATTTTAATTTTCCAATTTTTGCAAATTCAGATTTTTTTAAAAAATTATTCATTTTGTACTTTCAAAGACGAATTCGTTGTATTACCCGTTTTACCCCCCAAGGGGATGAACGCTGACGCAATTGACTTTTATTTTAAAAACTGGAACTTTTTTTTTGTTAAAGCAGGGGAAAATCTGTCAAGGACATCTGGGAAGATGACCCAGATAGTGTCGGACTTCCGCTCAACCTACGGGTACCCCTACTTCTTCGGGCTGGGCTCTTGGCCCCCAATCCCTCTGCCGGAACAGTACAAAAGTGCTGGTGCACTAATGTAAGCTGTTTTGCCTGAAACATAAGAGACAAACAAAACAAAAAATTTCCGAAATGGAAGTCGCAGCCTAGGGGACCATTTTTGGTCTCCTAATCCTGGTTGGGTTGTATCGTAATCCACTGCCTGTCGAACTAGCTCGTTGGGATGCGTTTCCGCTTTCACCATCGCCCTGGAATTAATGTTTTTGAGAAAATCTTTTACCAGGGGTAGTTCAGCTTCCCTATGGAGTTGATTGTTTTTCACAAACAATGGAGCGTCTATGGCTTGTCTTAGAAAGACGTTCTGGAACACTTGGAGTTTCCTCACCTGATTATCCGTCACCCGTGACCAAGCTACAGATGTGTAGGTCATCGCTGGTATTATGATTGATTTGTATAGTAACACTTTAAGTCCAATGGATAGGTTACTATTTGTACCAATCATCGCTTGAAGCAGTCCCTTCAGCATTCTGGCTTTGGATACTGCATAATCTATATGTGCCTGAAATGTAAGTCTTTTATCGAGAATTACACTTAGGTACTTTGCCTGAAGTCTCCAGTCGATGTTTTGCCCATGGACATTGACATGTCCCTATGATTGGAGTCTTCTTTGGGTGAAAAAGACTGCTTGGGTCTTGTCTGCTTTGACTTGGATTCTCCATTGGCCGAAGTAATCTAGTAGACTATCTGTTGTCTCCTAAAGTCGTCTGGTAACCAACTCTGGACTTAGAGAGTACGCCACCAAAACTGTGTCGTCTGCATAAGTTGCCAATAAGGTGTGGTCGATTGTTGGGTCGGTTGTCGAGATGTCCTCTGTAAACAGAGAATACAGCAGAGGTGACAAGGCAGAGCCTTGAGGTACTGTAACCTACTGTACCGTACTGTAACCTACACTGGTTAGATAGTTCCTGTCCCACCTAAGCTCTAAATGAGCGCTGGTCCAGGAACGAGCTTACCATTTGAACCATCGTTAGATCTGTTCCAAACTGGTGCATCTTGTAGACTAGTCCTAGGTGCCAAACTGTGTCAAATGCTTTGGAGATATCGAAGAAAATAGCTCCAACTACTTGGTCCCAGTTCATGCGTTGAGAGATTTTTTCAACCACTCTCAGCAGCTAGTCTGAGGTAGAGTGCATAGGTTGGAACCGAAACTGTTCCTTAGGAATGATGTCCCGATCACTGATGATATTCTGCAGACGCTTCCTCAAAATCCTTTCCGTAAGCTTACCCAAGTCGGGTAAGAGGCTGATTGGCCTGTAATTTTGCGGAAATTTCCCACCTTACCTGGCTTAGGAATAAAGATAACGTTTTCAGTCTTCCACCTTGTGGGAAAATACCCGTACTTAAATACGGAATTGATTATTGCTCCAAAGTATTTGACGCTTGGTCCGGAAGATTCTTCAGAGGTTGGTTTGGAATTCCGTCTGGACCTGGAGCCTTCTTGACGTTTAGCTTGCGCAGAACGCTTTGGATTTCCTCCTTGTCAGTCGGTTGGATGACGTCGTCTTCTTCTGGCACTTCCTCCTGAAGAACTTAAACCTCTTCTTTCACCTCCTCTACAAAGTCTAAGTCCACTTCTTCAAGGCTAGCCTGACAGTGTTATTCAAAGGTCTTATTCCTTGAAGTCCATGTATCGATGGGATAGGTTTCCTATCTCCTCTTAGAGCTTTGGTTGTGCGCCAGAGATCTGATGGAAATTCGAGGTTGCAACTTCTTAGGCGTTTCTGACACTTAGAAATTTTGTGTTCTCGGAGCTCATATCTGAGTTCTTCTTCCGCCTTATCTGCTTGCAGATTTGTCAGTCTTGCTCTCTTCCTGGCACGATTTTTTCTTCTAATCAGCTTCACCAACTGATTTAGTTGTGGTTCCCTTCCTTCTATACGGCGGAAAGTTTTGATCGCAGCCAAAATTGAATCTGTTATGGTGATTTTCAGTCTTCCCACCGCTGCGTTGATGTAATCGTTTGTGTTGATCTCTCCAGGCCCTTCCAAGTTTGCTGCTAGATACTCCCTGAGCTGCGTCCAGTTTGTTTTCTTGCAGGTCTCTGGAGGCTTGGGTCCACGATCATCTCCGATGGTCATCATCACTGGGTTGTGGTCCGAGCTGAGCTTACTAACTAATGTTAACTCAACAGTGTATCGAACATCCTTCATCAGTGCAACGTCCAGGACGTCTGGTATTCCTGTGGTGAGATAATGATGGGTTGATTCTTCTAAAGCCATTACATCGATTCCGTCCTGTGAACCTTTGAAGTGTCCTTCCGTGTTCCTTGTTGGCTCTGTTGCCCTACTCGACGTTTTTGGCATTAAGGTCTCCGGCTACAATAACATTGTTATTGTTTATTTCGAAAATGCATGCCAAATCTGTCTCTGTAACTGGAACTTAAAACACCAATTTTCATATTTATAACTACAAAAATGACGAAATTTCATACACATTTTCATCCCTTATTTAAAACTGTTGGGGGATGATTTTCTAAAATTCCTTCCTTAGTGCTTACATACGATACAAAAGGAATGCTTGTGCAAAATTTCATGCTTCTAAACCCACTAATCGAGACTGTGCATTGTCTGTCAGTCAGTGTTTGGAGTTTTATCAAGTAGATTGAGAATTTAGGCCCGAAACTTCGATTCAGGCTAGACGCGCTAGACGATTATTATTCATAGCACGATTATTTTATGGCAGAATTGGGATGTATAAAACTATATAATGATGCGCGCACATGTGATAAAAAAATTGTTAAGATTTTAAAATTGCAACTTTTCATATTTTGTACGCGCAACGATAATCACTCAAATAAATGCAGCCCACTGTTTTATGTGAAAGCTCGCACATAAGCCAGAAAAAATCACGAGAATGACAACCTGTTCACAAAGCGCATGGGGCGTCCTCCTTTGATGCTAGAATTTTAGGGACGACAGAAGAGACATATGAGGAGCCGAGTATATTTTTTTGGTTGACGAAAATTGTTAGACGAATTTGATTTCAGTACTTTTTTTAGTTGGCAAAAAACTCAAAACCTTTTAGTACTCTTTTTTGTAATCGTTCGAAACTTTTCTTTTGTTTTTCGCAACAATAACAAGCAGTAAAGACATCTTTCCAAATCCATTTTAAAATTAAACAAAGCGGCGATTTTTCAGTCTATTGCGCTTACCATTAAACATGAGATTTTTTATAGCATCGATTTTAAAATCGTGGTGTCAAAAATCGCATCGCAGTGCGCGTCTAGCCTTAGTCGCAATATTTTGACTTATATTCTGATATACGGATATTTTTTTAAATGTTTTCCTTTAAACTTGCTATATTACCTTTGATGTAAAAAAAACATCTAAAAAGAGATCAAAAGTTCAAGATTAAAGTGACAAATTTCAGATAAAGCCAGTATTTTGTAATACAAAATTTTGTATTTTTATCTTTGATAATAAGAAAGTTAGCAATAGTTGATTTTATATTGAACACCCTGTATATGATAAATCATTATCATAAATGGTTCTTTTTGCCTTTTACCAAATTATTTGCGGTACTAAAATTTAAAGCTGAATTATCTTGTGGGTTTTCCCTACTATACAGCTATAAAATTGTTAGCAGTTTAATTTAAACTACGAGGACACCATGAGCGGACCCATATCTTGGTTTAATTTATTTTGTTTTATTCTACTCCAGTTCTTATTGACTGATGCTATTCCTCTAGAATGTAAGTTGAATTGGTTTTATTTATCTTTATTTTAATTAAATAACACTGCAGTTTTCTCTGGCTCATGCAATGAGAATGAAGATTGTTCACTTCGTCACAGATGCTCCAGAGGAATGTGTATTAAATCGAACCCCTATTGAAAATAAACAATTAGCATAAATTGCGATGTCTTATAAAATTTGACTTTAATAAACATCACAGAAATACACGAATATTAAAAAAATAATTCTTAAGTTATGTATACGAAATGTCGAGGTGTGCAGTTAAAATAACTGAACTTATACTGCGTTACTTTTTTATTGAAAAAATTATAGCTTGATAAGACTCCCCCTTCAAAGTACCCTTTTCCTGTATTCCTAAACTGTTGTGTGTTTTATTTTTGATTATTGAAGGCACTATTAAAAATTGTGTGGTATGAAGTTGTATTGGATCTTCGTCTTTACTTATTCAACAGTTATAAAGTATTACTAATTTAGGAGAAACTTGGAACAATATCGTATGACCAGGTTATCCTAGCACAGGAGAGCTAATATAATATTATATCCAGAATGGTTGATAGTATCATATTTATATAACATTGTCACTGATATTTGATACCTTATTAAATTATACCCCGAAGGAAATCGTTAGTAATAGCCAGTACCAATAACAAAATATCTTTCAATAACAGACTCAAAAATTTACACATTTTCATTATGAGATTTCAGTATGTAATCTGAAAAATTGTTCATTGTATCCTCAGTATTATATTCAGAGATATAAACTCGTCATTTTTTTAATGTTCGATCCACTCACAAAGGGTACCCCTATTATGCCTTCAAAGCATTGCGAGTAGACTGTGGAAGCGAGGAGAGATGGCGATGAACCGCCTTTTTAAACAAAGATAGGATGCAATCTTCGACGAACATTCCATTTGGTAAGGACTTCCATAGCGTGAAAGTTCTACAGAAATAAGAGTCTCCGTAGATATAAGTCCTCACTGTGTCAAGCTGTACAGGAATTTGCTCTCTCATACCTCAGAAATCTTACCCTTGGGGGAATCAATCCTATTAGTTCCTGTAAGCATTTTCCATGAAAGTACTTGTAGAAAAGATATAAATCACCAACCATCCGTCTGTGCTCTAGTGTTTCGTGAGAATCGGTCAAACTCTCGTCATCAATCAGGCGAATCGCTCTTCTATGAATTGAATCCAAAGAGCTAAAGTTGCTTTGGGGGTGAACTCCAAACATGATAACAGTATTCCAGTGTTTGCCTAACTTGAGCTCTGTATAGAGTGAGTAGCTGATGAGATGTGAAGTACTTTTTACCTCTAAAAAGAAAGCCCAGCTTCTGAGAGGCGAATGATCGTCTCAAGAGAAGTTAGGGGTCGCATTCACCCCTAGGATACACAAAATAAATCACATCGGGAGAATTTTACCGTTCACGAGTAGTTTGTTGCATTATCCCTTGACGTTATTTTTTAGAGAAAACCGCGGTCTGAGTTTCTGAGGCGTTGAAATCGATAAGATTTTTCTCACCGCCTTACAAAATGATTTCGAGATCTCGATTCTGCTATCTCAGTAAACTGAGCTGGAAGTACCACATTGAAAATAAACTAAACAAAGCTTACAAGATCTTCTGGCAATGCCGTGGGGCCATCGGGAGGTCTTGGGAGTTATCCCCTAAGATGGCCTTTTGGCTACACACGGCAGTCATCAGACCAATTGTAAGCTACTAAGTTATAGTTTGGTGGCCAAAGAGAAAGTGCACCACTATAAGACAAAGGCTAAATTACATCCAGAGACAAGCGTGTCTGGCAGTGATGGGAGCAATGAAATCCACTCCAACTGCAGCAATGGAGGTGATCTTGTGCCTGCCACCTCTCGATATATTTCTTGAGGGGGCGGCATAGGCTTCTGCTCTCCGCCTGCGAGCAGGAGGAATGTAGAATACGGTAGGTAAAATGGTGGGTCATCGGCGCATAATGGAGGGGGCGCTTCAAAAGGCACCTATTCTGGGTGCGCCGATAGACTATCTACCAGTGAAATATAACTTCACAAAATCCTACCATATACAAATGGATGAACTACAAGCAAGGATACCAGACGTAAGTATATACACGGGTGGATCGAAAACAAATACGGGCACTGGAACAGGAGTCTCCCCGGAATACCTAAACCTAAATGTAAGTATTAAGTTAGATAAATGCCCAACAATCTTGCAAGTGAAGAGGTTGGGAATTTTATATAACGCCGAACAAATGACGCAACTGAACATTACGGGATAATATATCCAAATAAAGACGGACAGCCAGGCAGCCCTTAAGGCCCTCAGGAAAGTGAAAACAAACTCAGTGCTGGTATGAAACTGTCACCTAGCTTTAGAACGTCTATCACAGGAGAATGCAATTGATCTAATGTGGATCAAAGGACATTCTGGGAAAAAGGGAAACGAACGCGCTGACAAACTGGCGAGGACGAGTTCGGAGGGACAATTCGTTGGATCAGAATCAACCCTTCCTCTGGCAAGATCAACCGTAAGATCCCTACTTAACGAAGAAATTTATCGTTAACACAAAGCCATATGGGTTCAATAACACCATGCCGACAAACTCACGCATTCATTAGAATGCCATGCAAGAAAAGGGCAAAACTATGCCTACAACTTTCAAGGAATAACCTAAGGGAACTTGTAGAAATTTGAACAGGTCATTGTCGAACAAACACCTCCACACAATGAAAATTATGAACGAGTTGTAGAGGGTGTTTAGAAGAAGATGAGAATGTCGAGCACGTGATGTGTCACTGCTTGGTACTAGCATCAATCAAAGGATCCACGCTGGGGGACTTCTGGCCTAGTGTGGCCAGTTTGAAAGAGGTGCATCCAAGGAACGTTCTTTAGTTTCTCAACAAGGTTGAGTGGCTAAATGAATGATCAAGGACACCTCAATTACGGGGATAGCACAATTAATCCGGAAAGGGTGCTGGCCTAAACTTTAAGCAACCCACAACGAATCCGGAATTCAGAATCCATTCTTTGTCTCGTCAATAACCTGTTTACAAAAATTTCGTGCATCTACAAAGGTGATCCGAGTCTCGGCTGAGGGATTATTTCGCTAACGACGATATGCCCGATTTTCGCAGGAGACAGCCCGAGCACATTTTTTGCTGAACCAAGATTTACTGGAGGCATACTTTTTTGGGAATGGGGAATTGAGCATTCCATACCAATCAGGATAGTTTCAGTGATGGGTTCGGTGACTGAGGAAGGGTTGTCTGAGTTAAAGCAGACTTCTTGCCATGGAAAAGATGAAAAGAAGTCTATTAATTCTTCTTAATTAGCAGAGGTTAAGTGCCATCCCACGAGTGTGAAAAAAGGTGGTCTATGAAGCGAGCGAGAGGCTACTACAAGTTTGTGATCGGAGTTTCCAAGCGGTGATGTCATAGTAATTTTATACGAATTTGTAAGGAAAATGTCGAGTAGATTAGGTCGATGAGTATCTACATCAGGAATTCTTGTGGGTTCCTCAACCAATTGCAATAGTCCTTAAGTGGTGAAGCCTCTGCCACACTTCACGTCGTCAGTTTGAGAAAAAAACCATAACCAGGGGATGTTGTGTACACGTTGAAATCACCTAGAAAGACCACCTCAGCGCCTGGATAATTCGTCTGTGGCGGATGGAAGGGTACGGAGAGATAAGAGAAGACCTGTCTCTATGAGGGATCGTTTGGAAACAGATAAAGGAAACAAATGAATATTGCTTCGCTTTTGGAGCAGATTTTCAGCCAAAGCACATCATGATCAGCAGATTCCAGTGCAGGACAGGTCGCTTCGCGTAAAAGCACAAATTCCGTTTTTGTGTCGAAATTTTGTGTACAACTCCTAATTAGGGCAAAGCAAATGGAGCGTAATAATGCGGAGACTTGGGTTTCTGTCAGAGACAGCACATGGGGTCTTTCATTTTGAAAGTGTTGATGAACCGAGTTTAGATTTGAGTTTAGGCACTGAACGTTACTGTAAAGTATAGACACCTAGCGAAAAACTCGTGTACAACCAGAATGTCATTCGAGACCAATACAGTTGTTTCGCACGTCAAGTCAGCCGCTTACTTATCCTTTTAATAACAAATACTACGTTACAGTTACAGAATTTTGAATAAACTAGTTAAAAGAGACTTGGACCGTGGCACATTAAAAGATTTTGGATTTCCTCGAAACTCTCCAATCGGACATCCAAACAGGAGGGTAGTTTACATCCGGAATTTTTTTCAAAAAGAATCGAAACTTTTGAAAAAAAAGTCGAAGTTTTGAAATGGAGTCGAAATTTACGAAATATTAGTCGAAAATTTCAATAAAAGGTTTTAAGAAATGTCTGACTTAAAAAAAATCACAATTTTCAAATAAAGTATTGACAGTTTGCAAAAAATGTCAAAATTTTGTAAAGTTTTCCAACAATTTTAAATTTTGGAAAATAACTAAAATTTTGAAAAATTCGAACATTTGAAAAAGACCGGAATTTTCAACAAAGTGGAAATTAAAATTTTTATTTTAATTTCCACTTTGTTGAAAATTCCAGTGATGTTGAAATTTCGACTATTGAAAATTTTAACCTTTTCTTAAATCTGCACTTCTTTGAAATTTTCGACTTTTTATCCAATCTTTCAAAAACCGCGACATTATCAAAAGTTTTCGTTGTCAGGAAATCTAATGTTTTCGAAAAGTAACGTCTTGAAAAAGTTGAAATTTTCAGTCGAAATCTTAAAAATTTTAAAACACTAAATATTGTCGCAGCACCCCCATTAGATTTGGCTACGAGCCGCCACGGTTCATCACATTAATACAGTGGGGCGTAGGGCCCTTTTGTAAATTGTTCAACCGCCTGCGTGCACGGGCAGTATTTTCCCTTAAGAGGGGGCAACAATCACTCTGAAAAATTTATGGGTAAAAATAGAAAACCTTCCGCTTTCTGAGTAATGTATATTTTCACTTAAAAATTCGAGGAACTGGGAAGATCGAAATTACAGATTAAAGTCGGAATTTTGAACAAGAGCCAAACTTTAAGAAAAAAACCTTTAAACAACTTTAAAAAATGGACGAAATTTCCAAAAGTAAATTTTTCAAAAGTTGCAATTTCTTGAAAAAGTTGAATTTAGATAAAAAAATGCAACTTTCAAATATATTTCTCTCAGAAATTTTCTTTTTATTATTTTGATCCAATTTTGCAGAAATAAACGAATTTTGTGAAAAACTCGGTCTCCAGAAAAAATTCAATATTAAATTGAAATGTCCAGAAACAGAAAACATCGAATTTCGAGGTAAAAGTGAAAATTCGGAGAATAAGATTAATTTCGAACAGCAAGTTGAAATTACCAGGAATCAAATTTAAAAAAACAACAGAAAAAACCTATAATTGACAAAGCGGACATTACAATTTGTGGAAAAAGATTGCACTTTCTAGAAAATATTCCAAATTTCCAACAGAAAGTTCAATTTTAAGAGAAAAATTGGAATTTTGAGAATAAAGTAGTAATTTTGAAAAAGATGAATTTTGAGAAAAAATTTGGGAAAGTCGGAATTTTCAGATCATATTAAAATTACAAACCCTAACCTTTTCCAAAAACCTAAAAAATGTACAAATTTGAAAAAAACGTAAAATTTTCAAAGGTTTAATTTTGTGAAATGACGCATGCAAAGTCTAATTTTGAGAAAGAAAAATCGTAAATTCCAAGAACTTTGTTTTAAAAATTAAAAATTTAGTAAAAATGATGAATTTACTAGAAATCTTTTCTCGAAATCTCCGAAAATATATTTCTCAACATTTTTATTAACATTCCGATTTCTAATTTAGAGAGAAAAGTGAACATTTTCAGAATCATAAAACATCACATTTTGAGCTGAAAGTCAAAATTTCTTGAAAAACTAATATTTAAAAAAAAGTCAGACATTTTAATAAAATAAACGACTTTTTAAACAGGAATCCAAAAAGTAGACCTTGGAAAGTAAAATCAAAATTTCGAAAAAAAAAAACAAATCTTAGGGAAAGGGTAAATTTTAGGAAAAAGAGAGAAAAAGTAAAAACTTTGAGAAAAAAGACGAATTTACCAGAAAAAAGGCAAAATTTCTAGAAATATTAAATAGCTGATATTGAAATAAAAATCAACATTTCATGAAAAAGACAAACTTTAAAAACCGGTTAAAATTTCTAAGAAATCAGATTCTAAGAGATCGAAATTTGTAGAGAAAGCTAAATGACTAGAAAACTATTGGAATTTGAAAAAAAGTCAAATTTCGAGAGAACATGGAAATGGCCAAAAAATTTAAAACTGTCTAAAGAAAGACAAATTTTAAGAATAAATTCGAAATATTGAAAAAACAACGGAAGCTGAAAATAAGACGAAATTACAAGAAAATGATCGAAATTTTTCGAAGATCTAAATATTGAAATAATTTAAATAAAAAAATATTTTTAAATAAACACGTTTCTTAAAATGGACGAAAAAGTATAATAGTATATTCTACAAGTTGTGGAATGGCGTATATTTAACACGAGCGAAAAGTTTGTAGCCCGAGCCGCAGGCGAGGGTTACTGTTTCGCGAGTGTGAAATATGCCATTCCAAACGTGTTGTAGACTATACTTTCTCTAACAAGATTATAGAAAAACCCCTAAATGTTCATAAAAATCTTCAAAATGGATTACAAATTTGAAACGCGAGATTTCCAATCAATTTATTCTTCATGGTAGACCCTTATTGACCGGAAATATTTGTTTTTTTCAATTTATTTAACATTTCTTCGGCCCAGTTTGGAAATATTTAAATTTTTTATGGTTTGCTGACAATTTTCTAAACAGTTTTTGAAATGCGACTACGTGATATTTAAATTTATTGAAAACGTCACTTCATGACAGTTCACAAATTAAGAGGTTAGTTTATTTTACATAGAATAGAAATAATGAAAAATAGGAGACCAAAAATTAGGTATGGAAAAAAAATTCTTTTTTTGATAAATTAGGAAAATATAAAAAATACAGAAAAAAGTTGTAGCACTCTACATCGATGTTTCGCTCTCATTTGAGCTCGTCAGCAGTGCATAACATGGAAAGGGAACAATGAGGAAAAAATACTTAAAAATAATTTTTTTTTAAACATAAAAAAGAAAAATAAAGAAATAAATAAATGCCTTAATTGTTACATGTAACCATAGCAATAAAAACAAATTACTTGATATTCCGCCCTAAAATGAACCTAAACGGCTTCTGATTTGTCGAAAGCCGTTCTAGAATATTAATATTCTAAACGGTGTGTAGAATTACAAATATTCTGAACGGGTGCCGGAATGACATTTGTTCCATCACAATTTTTAGTCATAGAATGTGGAGTTTCTATAATAGTGTTAGAGAAAATAATTTCCCCTAGTTTCATACAGATTTCTAATCTCATTTACATTCCTAATTCCCTACAGATGGTTCCGAAAAATTGTAATTATGAATTTTTAATAGCTATGAAAATACTTGTAAGATTCACAATAAAAAACGTGGGGCGTAGCAATAAAATTGTTAACCGAACTATGCATGCATCAATTATTATTTATTGTATGCGCGTGGGTAATTGTCATGACTGGATAAAAATATTTCATTATCTTCCAATTCCGAGTTATGGTTAAAATTTCAAGTCTGTAGCTCATCGAAAAGTTGGTTTAAAATCGATTGCAAAATTTGTATAACTGTCAGATAGACATCAATGTCAAACGTTGATTGAGGCTCGAAATTTTTTTGAAAAAAGTCGAATGGTGAAATTCCAGGAAAAAAATTTTAAATAAAAATTCGAACTTTTAAAAAAGTCCTGTTTGATCAAAGAAGTCGAATTTTATGAATTAATGCGAAATGAAAAAAGACACATTTAAAAAAAAATGTAATGACAAACAAGAAAGGGAGTTAGCAAAAAACGTGTAAAAGAAAGCTTTTAATCTCATTGGAAATTCCAAATTTTTCTGAAAAAAATCGAATTTTGAGAAATGGTGGAATTTCAGGAAAAAAACTTTTAAATAAAAATTCGAACTTTTGAAAAAATCATGTTTGATCAAAGAAGTCGAAATTTATGAATAAATGTGAAATGAAAATTTTTGGAAAAGATCTCCAAACATATAAATTTTTAATTTGCTGATGAACCAGAGGGAAGGGGGCAAGTGCAATTCTGCGAAACCTTGTTAAAATTAATTAAAAGGTGTTAACTCAAAATTTTGAGAAAAAATTAAATTTTTGGTTATACTCTGGATAGTCAGAAGAAGCGTGATAATATTTCGAAATGAATAAATTCTTAAAATTTCGAGATTTTTTGTCGAATTTTCACCATAATTTATTTTACCACGAATTTTGACTTTTAAATCTAGGATTTCGTTCGAAAACAACAGTTTCTAGAAAAATCAAAATTTTGAAGGTAAAAGTCGAATTTTCGACAAAAACTCCAACATTTCAAAGTTAAGCTTGAATTTTTAAGAATTTTTAAAAAATAATTTAAACTTTTTTTGATATTTCCTTTCTTTATTCGAAATTTCGATTTTACGTTTTAAATTTCACAAGAAAATATCAAATTTTGCATTTTAGAAATTTCAGGCTTAAAATTTTAAGAAAAATATTCACATTTAAAGAAAAAATCGAAATTTATATAAACGATCTTTCAAAACTTAAGACGAAATATTCAGGAAAACTTGAATTTTGTGATAATATTTTTATAATTTTTAGGTTTAAAAATCTAAATTAGGTATTTAAAAAAAATTTTAAATAGGTATCGACGTTCTACTAAAAAATTAAAAATCTGTTATAAAACCACGATTTTGATAATTTATTTTTAGGAATTTTTTCTATAAATTTTGTCTAGAATGTCGATTATTTTATAAATATAGGGTTTTACACAAAATGTAAGCATTTTTGAAATGGAAAATTGAGAATTTTTTTATAACTTTAACCGGTTTAATTCCAAATTTTTAATTTTGTCCTCATAGTAAAAACTTCATAATTAAAAACATCGACATTTTTTATTATGAAGTTTTTTGGTATTTTGATTTTGATTTTCAAAATTCGACCATTTTTCTCAAAATTTCGCCTTCCATTGAGAAAATTTTGACATTTCAAATTCAATATTAAGGTTTTCATCTTAGTTAATAAATTTAGACTTTAAATAAAAATGTTTTACATTTAATCACTACATTTTGATTGTAAATTCATGTTTTGAGAAACAATTTTTTTATTAAATTTTAGTAATTTTTCCAATTTAAAAAAAATCGAAACTTCGAAAAAAATTAGTTTTTAATTTAATTTTTTCGTTCAAAACTTTTACATTGGCCTCGGTTCAAAATATTTTGACTTTCTTTGTCGATATTTAAACTTTTGTTAAAAATTTCCACTTTGTCACTATAGCAAGCAAAACTTAAGGGGGACTGGGTGGATCATGAGGGTAATTGTTGTTAAATTACTTTTGTTGGAAATTTATGCTTGAAGCTTCTTATTATTACGGCCTAAATCTTCAGAAGTGTAAATGTACTGGAAAAAACCCACAAAAAATAAGTAAGCACGAAAATTTTTGGACATAGGTCCAAATCTTGCATAAAAAGGCAAAATTTGGCAAAAATTAAAATTTAGGCAATAACTTATCAAAAATGCCAAAAAAGGTGAAAAGGTAGGATCATAGGTTCTTACTTAGAATCCGGCTTATAAATAATTACAATTCTGCTTTTGATGTTAGGACGATGATGATGATATTCAGATTCATGTCGCAATTAGTCGCAATTTCGATGTTATATTAAAACTTTGAACTGAAGTCAAAATGTTATGAAAAAATAAAGATAACTAGTATGCATGCAAATTTTCAAAGTTTAAACTTAAACTGGAAATTTTGAGAAAAATTCTAAAAATTTATAATAACAGTCGTTAAGTGTGCTATCACTTTGACGTCTTACTCATGCATAGAGGTTACAATTTTCTAAGGGAAAGAAAATCCCTTAAGAAAGTTATATTCTTTGATGAAATATAATTGGGAATTAACGAGATAGACGAATTCATAATATGGTGAGTCGCTATAAGGTTTTGCGAGTGATTTATACAAAATCACATCAGTAGGTTTGTTATGATTGTAGTTCAAACGTAATAGAACTTTGCAGTTATCGATAATCTATCTAGAACAGGGATGAGCAATACGTGGCCCGCCTAACATTTTTCTCGGTCCGCCTAAGCTCTACTGTTTTACTTAAAAATTATGGAAAAGAAAATGTCAAACAATTTGAGGGGGGGGGGGCAACAACAATCATTCTAAAAAACTCATGGGTAAAAAAGAAAACCTTCTGGCTTAGTAATGAATATGTTTACTTAAAAACTACAGAATTGGGGACATCGCATTTTCAAATTAAAGTCAAAATTTTGAAAAAAAAACCTAATCTTAAGAAAAAACCTTTTGGAGAATTTTAAGAAATGTCGAAATTTCGAAAAAGTGGAAATGTAAAAGAGCCGAAATTTCCAAAAAGGAATTTTTGTAAAAAGAATTGTAATTTCCAGAACAAGTCAAAATCAGGTAAAAAAATGCAACTTTTAAAAATAATGATTTCAGAATTTTTATTTTATTTCAATTTTGTCATATTTTTGAAATTTTTTAAGAAATATTTTTTTCAAGAATTCCTAGAAATATTCTTCTAAGATTGTTTAGATTTCTATTAAAATTTCGATCCAATTTTAAAAAAATAAACGAATTTTGTGAAAAAGTTCAAATCTTTGGAAAAAATTTCATTTTAAATGGAAATGTCCAGAAACAAATAAAATTGAATTTTCACTTAAAAGTCAAAATTTGGAGAAAAACATGAAATTTGGACATATTGAAATTATCGGGAATATAATTTTTAAAAAATCAGAAAAAACAATGACTCCGAAAAAAATCAGGATTTTTGAAAATTATGCTACAAATTACAAAAAAATATTAAACTTTCTAGAAAACATTCCAAATTTCCAAAAGAAGGTCCAATTTTAAAAGGAAAAGTTAAAAAGTTGAAATTTTTAATAAATCACATTTAAAATAAAAACCTAACCTTTCTCAAGAACTCGAGAAATGTGCAAAATTAAAAAAAAATCAAAATTTTCAAAGATTTAATTATGTGCAAAGACGCAATTTTCAAAAAAAGTCTAACTCTGAGAAAGAAAAATCGCAAGATCCAAAACATTGTTCTCAAAATTTAAAATTCAGTAAAGATTTGAATTAACAAGAAATCTTTTTCTCGAAATCCTCAAAAATATTTTTCCCAACAACAGAAAAGTGAACATTTTTAGAACCATAAAACCATTTGATCTAAAAGTCGTAGTTTATTGAAAAAGATAAATATTCAAGAAGATGACAAAATCTTGAAATAAATAAAACATTTTTGAAAAACTCCAAAAAGTAGGATTTTAAAGACAAAATGGAAGTTTCGAAAAAGACAAATTTTTGAGGAACAGGCGAATTTTAGATAAAAGACTTTTTTAGAAAAATTCAAAATTTTGAAAAAAAAAGAAGAATTTACCAAAAAAAAGAAAAAATTTACTTAAATATTAAATATCGGATATTGAGATTTAAATCAAGTTTTCCTGAAAAAGGCTAATTTTAGGAATCCATTCAGAATTTCTAAACAAAATCAGAATCTAAAAGATCGACATTTTTAGTAAATGTTCAGAAAAATATCAGAATTTGAAAAAAAAATTCGAGAAAACTTTGAAATGGACAAAAAATTGTCCAAAGAAAGTCAAATTAAAAAAAAGTCAAAAAAAATGGAATTGGAAAGTCCTCCAGGTAAATATATACAAATTTACAAGTTTGCTGCATGAACCAGGGGGTGCAAGCGCCCCAGCATTCATATTTTTTTCACATGCGGCCCGCGCAAAATTTTTAGTCTTGTAATTGGCCCGCTGTAAACAAAAGGTTGCTCATTCGTGATCTAGGATATGCGTTAGAAAAATAAGACATTTATGTATACTGTCAACTTGGTAACTTTCAAATTGAACCCTCGATTTTATGCAGAGAGGACTTCTGGGATAAGTCAGCTGACATTTCACAATTAGCTGAGCCTAAGCTAATTTATTTTGGCGATTAGAATTGAAATTTTCAGAAAAAATTAAATATTGGGTTTGCCGAAATGTTGCAATAAAAAATTACTTACCTGCAGAACTGGAGACAAGGTCATGTAAAAATTGGATCAAATAATATTCCTTTCTTTTGCACATTCACATCATTTTAGAACTACATAATTTTTTTTACCTCCACCTGTATATATTTATTCTTTTCTTTACCACTTGTGAGTAGGATAGATGGAATATATCAGCCAACTAAACGGATTTAATATATATCCACAGCCCCGTTCCTGGAGTGTGGGGGGAAGGGATCTTTGGAAAAGCAAAAATTTAAAAATGTTGAAATTTTCTAATGTTGAAATTTTCAAAAATTCTAAACTTCGTGGAAGGCAAAATTTTGAAGCATGGTCAAAGTATTTGAAAAAAATTTAAAAACAATTCTAAAACATTTAACATATTCGAAAAGTAAAATTTTTCAAAAACGTTAAATTTAGTAGGGAAAAATACAAATTTCGAATTTAAATTTTCAAAATATGCTGAAATCTGTAAAAAAGAGATTGTAATGAAATGTAGTTATAGAACTTAGTACCTGAGGAAATTTTCTAGGAAAATTTGATAAGGGAAAGCTGGCGCGATAATGAAGCAAACGGCAGATAAGCGTTCCAGAAATTTTCATGAACGATAAGCCTTATCTGTATGGATTTTTCTAGAACCCGAATCGGGATCTATATAAAGGGGGTTCGGTCGGCTTTCTTGCAGTTAGTTAATAAGTTCATTAAACAGCTTAATTAGAAGTCGATGAATAAGTTAGTAAATTACAATTTAGAAATAAAGTGATTACAATTCACCAAGTAATAGTCATTCGAACCGATAACGCGCAACAATATTTTGATAAAAAGTTGAAATTTCAAAAAAGTCGAAATTTTGGAAAAGGTCGAAATTTTCAAACATTTTAAAACTACCATAAAATGTCAACATATTTTTGAAATTACAATTTTTACAAAGCGGGGAATATTTTAAAAGAAAAAAAATCATAATATCCGCAACTTTGAAATAAAGTTTTAAAAAAGTAGAAACGTAAAGTTGGCAGAGTAATTGGGATCTGGTTGATATTGTAATTTTTTAGACAAAATGTTACTGAATATTCTTCATTTATATAATTTGCTTAATTTTATTTCAAACATGGAGCATTGAAATTGAAATTACTTTTAATTCTAAGAACGAAGTCAAAGTTTTAGATTTCTATAATTCCCCAAAATTTTATCTCCAATTTTCCAAGATTTGTAGTATACTCATGAATATTAAAATAAATTTTTCTCAATAAAACTAATCAAAACATTTCATTTATCTCATTTTATTCAAGTAGATCAAAACACACCGTTGTAAATGTTTTTTTGAATTTTTTTGAAGAGGTATAGGTATTTTGTTGGGAATTTGCTTAAAAAAAAACAAAAAATCGTCTATGTTTCTATCATGTTTATTGCAGTCAAATTAAACAAGTTAATTAGAACTCTACACATACACAAGGTCCATTGATACAATAAACTTTATATGAAGGAGGACAGCCTTTACCAGGAACCATGTCCACTGCGGGATTAATTAACTGATAAGTTAAGTAAACAAGAATAATTAATTAAACTTACTTATTACTTGAGGAACAGCTAGAGTTAACAAGAACTGGAGTAAAATAGAAAATAATATGTTAAACCAAGGTATGACTGAGCTCATTATGTGTTAACAATTTTATAATTGTATATTGGAAAACACCAGCAGACTTATTCAATTTTAAATGTTATCAGATCACGATACAAATTTAATAAAACATACCATTTATACCCACGAGTATTATGACAATGGATTATTACACCAATTTTAATGTTTTTTTCTACCTTAAAATTAAAGCACGAATTTTGTTTTAAATATAAAAAGAAAATCAATATCAATGCATACTTCTTTTGAAAATTAAACTATATCATTGTTTATGCCCAATAGGTACCAGTCCCAGAGTAGGGCAGCTTACACCATTGATAAATTATTTATCTAATTTTTTATACATATTTATATTCATTTTAAACTCGAAATTTCGATCAATAACTTTTTCAATTAGAATTATAGCTTTCTTATAAATTTCCCCTTATTGCTGAAAATTTTCGATTCGAACTTAAAATTTTGATCAAGCTCAAAATTTCAATTCAAAAAGTATATCGTTTTTATTTTAAATTTCGGTTTTTATTTTGAAATCTCTATTGTTTTTTGTAAATTAAACTTTCATTTCGAAATCTCTAAATTTATACCGCTACTTAAGCTGTTTTCTTTATTTTGACTAATTTATTTATAGAAATTTTTATTGGTTTCCCTAAAACCAAAAATTTATATGTTGATTTTTACTAGAAATATTGGCTTTCAGAGTTTATATGAAATTATGACTCTTTGTGATTTACAAATTTCGATTTTTTTTGCAATTTATACTGAAGCTTCAAGATTTTGGTTTATTCTAAAGTTTCGACTTCGTTAACTGGATGGCTGTTTCCAATACAGTTTGTAAATTTTCATTCATGTTTTATTGGCTTTGTAAATTGCCCCAAGCAGCGATTGCATTGGATCTTTGTCAATCGCTGTTTGTAACTCAACATTGAAAAGCACTTATAACTATCTTAAGATTTAAACGATATCAAACTGAATAACAACAAGAATTTTTTCAAGAATTAACGTTTCGGGCAGAGATTGCCAATCCTTAACTGAAGGTTACTGAAAATCTGGAATTGTGGAAGGAGTAACTGGCGAAGAAAAAGGCAATAAAACATGAATGGCAATAACATTACTTGAAAAAGAAGATAAAATGAATATCTAACATTTCGAAATATCCCAAAAATCTTATAACAAAGTTGGACAGGAATAGATGTAAGTAATTAAGTGGGAAATTGACGCGGACTGGAGTTGAGATACAGTCGTTGTAAATTAGTAAAAATTATTGTTTCCATTTAATTAACTGTAAATTTAAATGGAAAATTTTGAGTAAAAGTTCAAATATCGATACAGAAAACTCAAAATTTCTGAGAAAAAGTCCTAGATATTGTTGACTACCTTATATAGGTCCGCCCTCGGGTTCTAGAATAATCCACCAGATGAGGCTTTATCGTTTGCCGAAATGTCTGGAGCGCTTATCTGCCGTTTGATTTATTATCGCGGCCGCTTCCCCTTATCAAATTTTCTAGAGACTTTATAATTACATTTTTGTTATACTATTTTGTTCCTAAAGCCAATATTTTAAGAAAATTATCAGTTTCGGGTGCACCTTGAACCTGGTCCACGATCAGTTGCCCACTTAATTACGTCCATCGATTCCGGTCCAATTTCTAATGATTCCCATGATACAACAGTGAATTCAAAGATTCGAAAGCTGCACAAGGTCACAATAAAAATTACAGGCCCGTATTCAAAATAACGAAATTGATGACGGTAACAAAAAGCGCAAGGTCTAATAAAGAAACTTCTTGTGCTATCTTGTAAAGAATATCAAAAGCCAAAAAAAAGTGTTTTTAGTCTTTCGTTTACCCTTAAAATAACTCCAGGAAAACGTAAAAATCCAAGATTTTTCTTTTTTTCTAAAATTTCAAGAACAGGAAGATATATTTTCGATTTATCGACGGCAAATTATTAGTCGCCAAATTGTGCAACTTTGCTCCAGTTTAACTGATGCTGTATCTCTTACCGTTTTAAAGATCCCTGTAGTGAGAAGCGAATTCGTTACAACCTGTATAAATAAATGGACGGAGCATTGAGTGTATTAGAAACATATTAATTGAGGTTCTAAATTGAGGAATTAAGATGAATTCTAAAAGACATATAGTAGAAAGAGCAACTAACGGCATCCGGGATAGAATACTTGTGTCACGAATCCCATAAGTGCCTCAGCTATTTAAATTCATCTTCTGTTGGTAACACTGCGGGTGGAGCATAGAGAAAGGCTCTGCTCCTGAGGTAGAGTGACAGTATGCTACGGGGAATACCCGGAGCAAATAAAAGAAGAAGGAGAAAAAGAAAAAGAAGAAGAAAAAAGTCTCTGGAGAACAAAGAAATAATTTAAAAATAGTACGCAAGTATTAGACGTGAATGTGTGTGCATGAAAGGTGTGGTTTCTTTCGACAGTGACCTGATTGAAAAGCTTTGTTAGTAATTTTTAGATATTTCTAAGCTTGTTATTATCAAAGAGTGTAAGGGTGGATGCAATTTAGTAAAATAAAGATAATGAGATGAGAATAACTGTATGGTCAAGGGTCGCTGTAAGGGGAGGATGGAGGCCATTAATAAGGGTGTTTACCCAGTTTTAAAGGTAAAAGATGTTTGTGTAGAGATATGAGAGAAAGGAAGTATTTTAGATGTAATTGTGAGAGGGTGTATACCCTTAAATTAGCTCCAGGAGGTGTTTACCTCAGAATCAACTTTAGACGGTGTTAACCCTATAAGTAGTATCAGAGGATACTGGCGTATGATCAGCTTTAGAGGGTGTTAACCCTATAAGTAGTATCAGAGGAATTCTGCCGTATGATCAACTTTAATCAGCTTTAGAGTAGCAGCAAAGGATGCTTGCCGTATAATCAGCTTTAGAGGGTGTTGACCCTATAATCAGTATCAGAGAACACCTATGGCATGATCACCTTTAGGGGGTGTTTCCCTTATGATTCTGTTGACCCTATAGTTACTTTTGGTGGAACGGACTGGTCCTTGATTATCTTCGAAAATTGAAATACAAATCTTGTCCCCTGAAACCAAGAAAGATTAAAAAACACAACAGAGGTTGCTCTAACGCTTTTAGGTAGTCAAGTTATCATCTTCTGACATGAATACCGCATCTCTCTGAAGATGTTAGCTTGGTTATTAAAACACGTTAGAACAACCTCTGTTGTGTTTTTTAATCTTTCTTGGTTTCAGGGGACAAGATTTGTATTTTAATTTTCCTACAATTAGTATCAGAGGACATTTATGGCATGATGAACTTTATAGGGGATTTCCCTTAGGACCATCATCAGAAAGTGTTTATATTAGATCAACTTTAGAGGGTTTTTACCCTAATAATAATATCAGTAGAAATTTACTTTACCCTTGAAACAAGAGAATGTTTAATTTATTTTCTGTTACCAACTTATTTGTATAATATATGTGCAGTTTCAGCATGTTAATAATTAGGTAAATCCAAGGCAATCCATTTCGTATACAGATAAGGAAAAATTTTCATTGTCCATGTAAAACGCTAAGAATTGTCCCTTCCATAGTTTTCTACGGCCGCTGAACGTATTCTCCTACTTTGACGCAGCATGCTCGTATCTTCCAGTTTAGATGTTAGAAAAAATTCGTCGAGAGTTTTACAACAGACTGGAATCTTGTTTAGCACAGTCTGGCGGCCTATTTGAATTCCTTAAGCTAGGGTTTCCTACAGAACGGTAACGTAAAAGAACGACCGTAATGTTACGTCGAGTGACGTCACCAAAAACCGTGGCAGTGTTTTCCTACAGAACGTTAGGGGCTACCGCTGCGAAAAAGTACGTCGACCCCACTTTCGAAGCGACCGCTGTGTACGGTGAGGATACTGCAAGCACAATTTAATACGTTACGTTGCCATTTTACGTTAGAATGTAGCCACTATGATTTGTTTAACTTTTTTTATTATTATGTGCATATGCAGCATATTTTATACAGATAAGGAAAAATTTTCATTATCCATGTAAAACGCTAAGAATTGCCCCTTCCATAGTTTTCTACGGCCGCTGAAGGTATTCCCCTACTTTGATGCAGCATGCTCGTATCTTCCAGCTTAGATGTTAGAAAAAACTCGTCGAGAGTTTTACAACAGACTGGAATATTGTTTAGCGCAGTCTGGCGGCCTATTTGAGCTCCTCATATTGTAATGTTTGAAGAGTTATTTTTTTATATTCTTCTTTAGAATTATTATTTATTTTGTTTAAGAAATCTCGTTTATGCCAGTAGTAATCCCATAACAAAACATGTTAGAAGCTATGATGTACTACTGAAATCTCCACCAGCACTGATCGCTGCGCTCTGCCTTGAATTTTTTACACCAGTGTAGGAGAACACAAGGCGCCGCCCATCTATCCCACTGTTAGCTCTCAATGTTAAATCTCTCATTAACATTCTCCCTATAGACAGTGTTTGACTTTCCTGATGTCTATAATATTATATCTCCCTTTTATATTATTCAATTTTAATTAAATAAAAAGTTTGAAAATACCAAATGACAGAATTTGTTCTTCAATATGATGAAAGATTTCCATACTTTTCGAATCAATTTTAAAATTTTACAGACATAATCTTTAAACTAAAGAGGTCAAATAACGTCCGTTCTTTTACGTTGCCGTTTTGTAGGAAACCCTAGCTTTATACTGTAATGTTTAAAGAGTTATGTTATATTCTTTATTAGAATTATTATTTATTTTGTTTAAGAAATCTCGCTTATTCATTTTGGTTATCAAAGAATATCAGTTTTATTTTGCCTGAGACGTTGATTAAATCAACGGACTAAAAAACAAACAGCATGTGGTACGCAAATTTTAATAAAATTGTTGCCTGCCAGTAGTAATCCCGCAACAAGACACGTTAGAAGCTATGATGTACTACTGAAATCTCCACCAGTACTGATCGCTCCGCTCTGCGTTGAATTGTTTAAACCGGTGTAGGAGAATACAAGACGCCGCCCATCTATCCCACTATTAGCTCTCAATGTTAAATCTCTTATTAACATTCTCCCTATGGACAGTGTTTGACTTTCCTGATGTGTATTGTAGTTATAACCTACAATATTCGCGACAACTTGCATATGCTGAAGACTGTCGTGTATTCGTCGCCCAACAACAAAAAACCCTGATTATTCCATATGTACCGGGTCTTTCAGAGTGAATCAAAAAAATAGAAACACATTTCAATATACGAACAGCATTCAAATCAAAAAATACACTCCTATCATTGCTGGTAAATACAAAACCTGATTCCAAAACAAAACGTATGAAAGATTGCAGTTACAAGACATCCCGTGTAACAAGATGTCGATAGGAAAAATATCGTGACCTATATGTGTCCGGATTGATGAACTTAACCTAAATAAAGAAAATTAAAAAAAATCAGTTTTGATTTTATTAAACGGGCATAATTGTGAGATAAACAGTATATGGCTGCCATTGTTGGAAAGGTAAGACAATTGGGTTACCTCAAAATCATCTAATCATCTAGAGAATGACACATGAAACTCACAGAATTATTTCTGACCGTAGATGAAAAAATAATTTCAATTACTGATTACAGGTAGAGAGGTGACCTACTCAAAAAGGTTACTTATTATTCTTTATATTTATTGGTAATGTTTACGATAGTTTTTAAGTGTTTTTTCAATGAGTGTCAATGACACCTTGAAAGCTCCTGGCTGGTATCCACACTATTGCTCTTAACAAATTTTTCACACTCTCCTACAACAAAGGTGTATTCCTTAACTTCTGAAAATCTGCTAGGGTGCAGCCTGTTCCTAAAAAAAGGGATCTGGCTAACAACTATCGCCCTATTTCTTTATTACCTGTTATATCTAAAGTGATTTAAAAGATTATCAACATCGAGATTCTCAAATATCTGGAGGAAAATGGCACATGTTACTCATATCTGTAACTCAGCTATGGATTAACATGATGAGGCTAGTATTGTGGCATTGGATATCTCAAAGGTCTTCGATAGAGTCTGGCACCGATCTCTTCTCGCCAAATTAACATCTTATGGTCTTCCTTCTGGGGACTGTCATTTAATATCCAATTTTCTCACTGACAGATCCCGTCAGGTCGCCGTCGATGGCATCTCATCCGAGACATTTGCGATTAACGCAGGGGTGCCTCAGGAGTCTGTCCTGTCTCCTACTTTGTTTTGTCCCACATAAACAATTTCTTAGCTTTAACTTCCAATTCTGTATGTAGCTGCGCATATGGTAGTAGCCTTGTGTCATCTTTTTTCTCCGACAAACCATTAACTGTCGCTGCTTCAGATCGACTAATCGGGATCTGAAAATCATTTTGGAATGGGGTAAGAAAAATTTGGTCGACTTAACGCTTCAAAAACTCAGGCCGCGGTTTTCTCTAAGAAATCATCAAGGGATAATGCAACAAACATAATAATGGACGGTAAAGTCCTTCCGATAGGATCCAATCTATCTACCCTAGGAGTGAATGCGAGTACTTACTTTTCTTGCGACGATCATGTGCGCGCCATTGCCAAATCTGCCTCTCAGAAGCTAGGCTTTTTTTTGGAGTTAAAAAGTACTTCACATCTCATCAGCTACTCACACTATACAAAGCTCAAGTTAGGTCAACATTAGAATACGGTTCTCATATTTGGAGTTCAGTCCTAAAACATACTTATGTTCTTTTGGATTCAATTCAAAGAAGAGTGATTCGCCTAATTGATGACGAGAGTTTGACCGATTTTCTCCTAACACTAGAGCACAGGCGTATTTTTGGTGACTTGTCCCTTTTTTATAAGTTCTAACATAGAAAATACTCGCAGGAACTAATAGGATTGATCCTCCCAAGGGCAAGATTTTTGAGGCATACAAGACAGTCGGAGCGAGCAAATTCCCGTGCGGTCCAGCTTGACACAGTGAGGAGTTCTGTCTACGGAGACCTTTATTCTGTAGAACTTTCAAGCTATAGAACTCGTTACCGAAAGAATTTTTTTCCAAAAATTACAACCTATCCTTGTTTAAGAAGGCGGTTCATCGCCATTCATCCTTGTTTTCGCATCCTACTCGCAGTGCTTGCAGCTACTTGCAAGTGGATTAAACTTCACAACAACGATTCACAAATTAACATCTAACACAATCGATTTTTAGGACAATCTATAAAAGATTGCCAATCCTTAACGAAAAAAGGTAACTGAAAATCTAGACGTGTGGACGAAGCAGCTGGCGAAGAAAATGCCAATCAATATGAATGGAATTGAAACGGGATATTTGACTCTTTTTCTGGAAGTTAGAAAGAAGATAGAATTAAAAGAAAAGTCAAAATTTTTAAAGTGAACTTTTAGAATAGGTCCAGCCAGGATATACCTCTTCCGGGATTGGACCGTGTCAAAGAATTATTAGAAGTGTTCGACGTTTTGCCCACCATGGTAGAAGGCTTCTTCAGAAACAAAGAAAGGAAACAATAAATAGAAAGAGAAATATAAGGGAATATGCAAAAATGAAAGAATGAAAAGGTCAATTTCAAAACATCAGAGCACGTTAACTCAATATGTCCACCATACCAGAGGCGAAACTCTTCTGAATTGAAAATTGGTACAAAGGATAAGAAAGTTTAGACAGAAGAGCAAAGTAAAGTCGAAATTTTGAAAAAAAGCCCAATCTTAAGAAAAAATCTTTCGGAGAATTTTAAGAAATGTCGAAATTTTGAAAAAGTGCAAATGTGAAAGAGACGAAATTTCCAAAAAGAAATTGTTGTAAAAAGATTTGTAATTTCCAGAACAAGTCGAATTCAAGTAAAAAAATGCAACTTTTTAAAATAAATATTTCAGAATATTTATTTTATTTTAATTTTGTAATATTTCTTAAATTTTTCAAATATATTCTTCTAAGATTGTTTAGATTTCTATTAAAATTTCGATCCAATCTGAAAAAAAATAAACGAATTTTTTAAAAAAGTCCAAATCTTTTAAAAAAATTCCATTTTAAATAGAAATGTCCAGAAACAGATAAAATTGAATTTTGAGTTAAAAGTTGAAATTATCGGGAATGAAATTTTAAAAAAATCAGAAAAAAAAGACTTCGAAAAAAATTCAAGATTTTTAAAAATTAAGTTACAAATTACAAAAAAATATTAAACTTTCTAGGAAACATTCCAAATTTCCAAAAGAGGGTCCAATTTTAAGAGGAGAATTTAGAAAGTTGAAATTTTCAATAAATCATATTGAAAATAAAAACCTAACCTTTCTCTAAAACTCGAGATCTAATTTTCTGAAAAGACGCTATTTCTTAAAAAAAGTCCAAATTTGTGAAACAAAAATCGCAACATTCAAAAACATTATTATCAAAATTTAAAATTCAGTAAAGATGTTGAATTTACAAGAAATCCTCTTCTCGAAATCCCCAAACTTATTTTTCGCAACAACAGAAAAGTGAACATTTTTAGAACCATAAAACCATTTGATCTAAAAGTCAAGAAAATGACAAAATTTTGAAACACATAAAACATTTTTGTAAAAGTCCAAAAAGTAGGTTTTTGAAAACAAAATGGAAATTTCGAAAAAGACAAATTTTAGGAAACATTCGAATTTTAGGAAAAAGACTACTTTAGAAAAATTCGAAATTTTGAAAAGAAAAGACAAATTTACCAAAAGATAAAAATCAAGATTTCCTGAAAAGGCAAATTTCAGGAAACCAGTCAGAATTTTTAAAAAATCAGCATCTAAAAGATTGAAATTTTTAGTAAATGTTCAGAAAAATATCGGAATTTGAAAAAAAATTCTATAAAACTTTGAAATTGACAAAAGATTGTCCAAAAGAAGTCAAATTAAAAAAAAGGTAAAAAAAAAGTCAAAACCCCGAGAAAAAGACGATATTGTAAGAGAAATTTTGCACAAAAGATCTAAATTTTGAGAAAAAGCATTTATTCTTGGTGAAACTTCAAAATTCATAAAAAGAATAAATTTTAAGAAAAAAATGGAATATTTTTTTTCTCTGGACTCTCTGGACGTATCAGAAGAAGGCAGGCTCCCTATCTTCCCTTAACAGGCGTCAGAAACTGTCAAATATTGCGGTAACACATCGAAATTTTAACAAACAAGTTGAAATACCAGCAATTTGGATTAAAAAAGGGTTGAAATTTACAACGAAATTTTTGTCCTTTCACAAAAATTTTAAATTTCTAAAAAATATATCTTTTTGTCAAAAGATCGACCAGATTTCGAAAAAAAAGGCAACTTTTAATGAACAAGCTGAAATTTTCAGAATAAATAGAGACGAAATGTTCAGGATAAGTCGAATTTTGAGAAATGACGAAATTTCAGAAAAAAACGAGGAACTTTTAAATTCAAAATTTTGACAGTGTTTGATAAAAGAAGGCAAATTTTATGAATAAATGCAAAATCTTAAAAATAAGGCAAATTTTGTACAAAAATATATAAAATTTGAGAAAAAGGTAAAAATGTCGAAAAAGGGTTTCAAGGAAAGACCGAAATCTGAAGAGTTGGAAAGTCCTCTAATTGAATATGTACCGGGTGGCCAACTAAGAAAGGACGCCGGATATATCTCAGCAACGAATCACTTTACAGCTTTGAAGAAAAAATTTCAATAAGAAAAGTGGGCCTGAAAAATCACTGGAAAATATTTTTGAAGTTCTAAAATAACCGCTAGGTGGCGTAATAGGTAAGACTGAATAGAAAATTAGGATTTTCTCGAAATTTTGCATAATTAAGGTATACTGAAAATACATGCATTGTAATCCCAGAATAATTTTGATTTGTTTTGCTATACATTTTTTGTTCTGTCTTTAAAAATAAAATGGTGGGGAGATGTCGAAAAAAAATTTTTTTAAACACCATTTACTTCAGTTAGCCTTAAGGAAATTTAACAAATTTAGTCTCTATAGAAAGAGTACTATTTAGTCGATCGACAGCACTTTAACGTGTTTTTATTTTAAAATTATTGTCGCTGCTACAACGCGTTATATAAAATGGGAACAAATTTCGCCATTTTTCTAAAAAAAATTAAATAGAATGATATGTCAATTTGGATATCTTAAAATGGAGAATTAAAAGCCCTAAATATCAGTAAAAATCGAAACAACTCGATATCTTTTGTCTAACCAAAGATATTTGCAAGCAAAGTTATGAATAATCACACAGTTTGTCTGCAAAACTGGTAAAGTGGCCCTTGAAAAAAGTTAACGGCAAAAATGAAATAAATAGGTGCAAATTTTAAGGTTGCAAATGTATTTACTTCCTGCTCTTCTAACTAAATTGTAATTTCCGCTTTTATATTTCTTTATAAAATAAAAAATTTGTTTCAGGGGACAAGATTTGTATTTCAACTTTTAAAATTAAAAAGATTTAAATAAATGAAGAAGCATTAGACATGCTAAGTAACCATTTATTTCTAATAAATGAAAATGCAAGTGATGTTTAAATCTATGCGTGCAGTATCCTGAAAAACGTAATCAAAGTGAAAGAGTTTTCCTTCGACTGATACATCGCATACGCACCACAGGAAATGTGCATGTTGCTATGTTCAGAAGATAACGTAGAGGTCGCATCGACCAAAATATTATAAATGTTTCATTAAATGTGAAATTTAATCCTCATTTAAGTGCTAGAACAATAGCTAATGACTTGGGGATATGCTGAACCACCGTTCAAAACCAGGCCCACGTGGCAGGTAGCTAGAAAGTGGAAGTCAGTTTTCTTGGCCATCCAGGTCCCCAGATCTGACTTTCCTAGATTTTTATTTGTCAGGCGAATAGAAGACCTTGTTTTTGCCAATAAGCCTACAAAAGAAACGACATGATCGAAAGAATAAGAAACACTATTTAGAGTAGTAAAATGGTCAATGGTAAAAGTTAGAATTTCAGTGTTCATTCGTCAGAGGATTCACTGCATGAAAATAATTGGCTGCAGTCAGTTTGAACATCTAGGGCTCCAGTTAATAGACGATATTAATTTAACCATTTTAATCTAATGCAGTGTCTTTTTTTTTACTTTTTTGAATATTAAATTGTTTCTTCGGTTAATTTTTTTACTTTATTCACTGCTATTACTATTGGATCATAGTAGGTATGTTAATTACTTATTTTTATATTATGTAAGACAAATTCTAAACCTCCTCTGATTTTGTATTCTAAATGGTAAACAACGTCATCAAGCTTTTACGTTACTGAAATTTTATTTGCCAATATCTCCGGTTGGACAAAAGATATCAAATTGCGCTTTTCACTGATATGTAGGGCTTTCAATTCTCTGTTTTAAAATATCAAAATTGACATATCATCCTATTTAATTTTTTTTAGAAAAACGGCAAAATTTGTTACCATTTTATATAATGCGATGTTGCAACGACAATAATTTTAAAATAAAAACACATGAAAATGCTTTCGATAGACTAAATAACACTCTTTCTATAGATACTAAGTTTGTTAACTTTGATTGAGGCTAACTAAAGTAAATGGTATTTAAAAAAAATTTTTTCAATGTCTTCCCACCACTTTATTTTTAGAGGTAGAAGAAAGAGTGTAAAACAAAAATATATTGAAACTACTTTAGGATTATAATGCATAAATTTTCGATATACCTTAACTAAGCAAAATTTCAAGAAAATCCTAATTTTCTATTTAGCTCCACGTATTACGCCACCTAGCGGTCATTTTAGAACCTCAAAAATATTTTACAGCGATTTTTCAGGAGCACTTTTCTTATTGAAATTTTTTTCTCAAAACTGTGGGATGGTTCGTTGCTGAGATATAGCCGGCGTCCTTTCTTAGTTGGCCACCCGGTACAAAATTTCAGTTTACTGCATGAATCAGGGGGTGCAAGCACCCCAGCATTCGTATTTTTCTCACATGTAGCCTGCGCAAAATTTCTAGCCTTGTAACTGGCCCGCTGTAAAAAAGGTTGCTCATTTCTGTTCTAAGTGAAAAATGCTCTCCTACTGCTCTCCTACGTATTACAGAGAATACCTGTACGAAATTTCATGCTTTTAGACATACCGGTTAACTATGCGTTGTCTGTAACAATCAGTGTTTAGAGATTTATTAAGCAGATACAGTGGCGGACTCAAATACATTGCCTTCTTTATTTAAAAATTAAATTTTCAGTTTTTGATTTAGCTTGATCATATTTTTTGAGTAAAAGTACTCTAATACATCCTTAGTTCTTAGACTTCTTTAACATTTTTACGAGAAAGATTTTTACGAACTAAAAATAACTGAATCAATTCTTCTAATGACAACTTTTTCCTGATGATTTTAATCCAATGTTTCTAACCTCATTTGAAAGAACACGGAAGGTTTTAAAAATGTTTAAAATTTCATCAGAAACTAATGTTTAATTCAGAAATAATGCAGCTTTAAAAAAAGTCTTACAGTAATTTTATAGCTATTAATGCTAACGAAATTATTATGAGATTTATAATAATCGAAGACGTTGCTAGGCGACAAGGTGTTAGCCGAGTCGTCTGGCTACGGCCGAGATCAGTGTTGTTTTTTTAAAGTTAAACTTACTAAGAGTTAGTTTAAATAATTATAAATAAGTCAAAATTTAAAACTGTTTTCGTAATTTAAAAGTACCAAATTAAGTATAAAATAAGTTACTTGTGAAAGTTTATTTTTTCGAAATTAAAACAATTTAAAATATAGTTATTTATCCCTGATGTACTGTTATTCTAAATTGACCACACATTATTGCCTTAATCCCTTTTTTCATAGCACATCTCGTTTATGCATATTTGTTCTGGGTCGCAATCTTCGTCATCGTCACAATCTAGATCAGTTTCTAAAGAAGTAATAAAATAAAATTGTACGCAGGTACAAAAATTAACTGTCACTTACGATATATTTTATATGGTACAAAAGCTAACGAAAACTGATCCATTACTAACAAAATTATGCACAAACAAATTATGAACTTCATGATTGCCTTGGAAATTAAATCAAACTGTTTGTAGATTTTCTTCTGCATATTAGTCTCGGAAAACCCACGTATTCATTTTAATGGAACAAACGATTTTATCAAATTATCAGGCTTTTATTATAGGGTATCGTTTAATTATAATTTTTTACTCTAGCAGTCCTGAAATGACCTTCATAAATGTTTCACTCGTTTTCAAATGTTAAAGATAAAAATTAATACATGTAAAAAATAATTCCCTAAATTTAGAAGATCTAAAAAATAATTTAAAACATTTTATTTAATTCTCCTTTTAGCATTTTAAAAAAATTACATATTTCAAATTTCAAGTCTTCAAACTTAAAATGTTGTATAAAAACCAAAGCAAACTTTTTAAACAAAAGTGGAAATTACAAGAAAAATTTCAAAATTGTATGAGCAAAATATTCCACAATACTTGAATTTAAAAATTTTAAACAAATATAAACAAAGAACTTTTAGATTTTCTAGAACAACTTTAAATTTCTAAGTAAAATGTAATTTTTAAAACAACATTACAAGAAAATGTCGAAATTTTAAGCTTAAATTTGAATTTTGTAGAAAAATATCAAAACATTGCATTTCAAGTCGAAATTTTGAAAATTCTAATCGAAAATTAAAAAAAAAGTAACTCCCAATTTTAAGAAAAAACGCGAATTTTGGAACACTCTAATTTAAAAATTATTAAAGATACTAGCTGATATGTCACCAGACCCCACTCACTACTGTCACGGCGACCAATTTATTTATCGTTTTATCATTTTTTTTTTTAAATTTTCTCGAATTTTAACTTTTTGAATGGTTGAGTTTAGCCTTCTTTGTTAATATCAAAACATTACCTAACCGAAATTTTGAAAAAAGGAAAACATTATATCAAAATATTTTAAATATTTGACATTTTTTCAAAATCTCAATTTGATCCAAAATGTTGACATTTTTCAAAAATTATTTTTTTCTCAAAATTTTGTTTTTGAAAAATTTCCGATTTCTTTAAAATTTGACAAAGAAAATTTTAATGTGGTCGAGTTATTTGAAAGATTGGATTTTTTTAAGATTTCGATTTTATTTCAAAGTTTTGGCTATTTTTGAAAATTTTAAATTTCGCATTTTATTAAAATTTCAAATTCTCAAAAATTTTGGTAATCTCAAAAACTGAAATTTTGACTTTACTTTAAATTTTAAAATATATCAAAATTTTTACTTTTTTTGAAAATTTTGACTTTTAAAGTTTCTACTTTTCCAAATATTTTTATTGTGTTCAAAATGTTGATTTGTTTTGAAAAATGTTTTTTAAGTTAAGACAATATTTCGATTTTTTTAAATCTTGAATTTTTTTAAGGTTTTAGCTATTTTTGAAAATTTTAAATTTCGCATTTTATTAAAATTTCAAATTCTCAAAAATTTTGTTTTTTTAACCTTTGAATATTTTCAATTATTTTTAGACTATTGACATATTTCAAATTTAGTATTTTTGAAAATTTGGCCTATTTTTAAGTAACGATTCCAATTCTTTGCAAATGGCTCTAAAACTTCGACCCTTTTGAACATTTCGATTGTTTTTCAAAATTTCAAATTTCATTAAGAAAATTTTGACTTTTTTGAATTTCCTTAACATATTTTGCATAATTTTAAATTTATCTGAAAATTTTGCAAATTTTGGCCAAATTGTGTTTTTGAAAATTTCGTTTTTTTTAAATTTCGTTTTTTCAAAATTTAATCATTTTTACAAAATTTTAATTGTTTTGGTAACTTTTTCAAAAATTTTCCAATTTTTGGCCAAATTTGGACCCTTTTTATAATGTCGACAAAATGTTTTCCAAAATTTCGAATTTTTTCAAAATTTTTCCAAAATTTTAAATATTTATGAAAATTTCCATTAAAAAATGTTAACCCCTCAAAAAATGTTCGACTTATTTGAAAACTGAAATTATCTTAAATTTCGACTTCCCTAGAAAATGTTGACTCTTCTGATAATTTTGGTCAGTATTTATACTTTTCGAAAATTTGACCAAAACTTTTTCAATTTTTTATTAATTTCGACGTTGCTTCCAAACGTTGATTATATTTTATCTTTTATACCAATATTAAAAATTTGGCCGATTTAAAAAATTCCAGTTATTTTTCGCCATATTTTATGATTTCTCAAAGTTTTTGAAAATGTCGATTTTTTCAAAATATTTACAGTTTTATCAAAATTTTAACTTCTTTTTGAAAATTTTTTGATAATTTTGACTTTAAAATTTTTATCCCTTTCAAAATCTTAGCTTTTTTTTTAAGTGTTGTCTATTTTCCTGTTTGATTTTAAAAATTTGAAATTTTTTGAAATTTTTGCCCTATCTTTAATTTTTTTGAAAAGTTCGTTTTTTTCCAAAATTTAAACATAATCAAAAGTTTCAACTCAGAGGGTTTCTAAATGTCGACATTTTTGAAAATTTAAAATTTTGGCCTTTTTTTGAAACTTAATTCTGTTAAGGTTTTTTTTTTGAAATTTTGGTCTTTTTCATAACGCACTTAATATCAGATTTTTAAAAATTTTAATTTTCAAATTTTTGCAAATTCACATTTTCTTTAAAAATTATTCATTTTTTACTTTCGAAGATGAATTCGTTGTATTACCCGTTAGATTTTACCCCCTAAGGGGATGAATTACTAATAACGCTGATGCAATTGACTTTTATTTTAAAAACTAGCTTTTTTTTTGTTAAAGCGGGAAAAAATCTGTTAAGGACATCTGGGAAGATGACTCAGATAGTGTCGGACTTCCGCTCAACCTACGGGTACCCCTACTTCTTCGGGCTGGGCCCTTGGCCCCCAATCCCCCTACCGGAACAGTACAAAAGTGCTGGTGCACTAATGTAAACTGTTTTGCCTGAAACATAAGAGACAAACAAAACAAAAAATTTCCGAAATGGAAGTCGCAGCCTAGGGGACCATTCTTGGTCTCCTAATTCTGGTTGAGTTGTCTGAATCGTAATTCACTGCCTGCTGAACTAGCTCGTTGGGATGCGTTTCCGCTCTCACCATCGCCCTGGAATTAATTTCCCTAAGAAAATCTCTCACCAAAGGTAGTTCAGCTTCTTTATGGAGCTGATTGTTTCTCGCAAACCATGGAGTGTCCATGGCTTGTCTTAGAAAGACGTTCTGGAACACCTGGAGTTTCTTCATCTGATTATCCGTCGCTTGTGACCAAGCTACAGATGCGTAGGTCATCGCTGGTATTATGATTGATTTGTATAGTAACACTTTAAGTCCAATGGATAGGTTACTATTTGTACCAATCATCGCTTGAAGCAGTCCCTTCAGAATTCTGGCTTTGGATACTGCACAATCTATATGTGCCTGAAATGTAAGTCTTTTATCGAGAATTACACTTAGGTACTTTGCCTGTAGTCTCCAGTCGATGTTTTGCCCATGGACATTGACATGTCCCTATGATTGGAGTCTTCTTTGGGTGAAATAGACTGCTTGGGTCTTGTCTGCGTTGACTTGGATTCTCCATTGACCGAAGTAATCTAGTACACTATCTGTTGCCTCCTAAAGTCGTCTGGTAACCAACTCTGGACTTAGAGAGTACGCCACCAAAACTGTGTCGTCTGCATAAGTTGCCAATTAGGTGTGGTCGATTGTTGGGTCGGTTGTCGAGATGTCCTCTGTAAACAGAGAATACAGCAGAGGTGACAAGGCAGAGCCTTGAGGTACTGTAACCTACTGTACCGTACTGTAACCTACACTGGTTAGATAGTTCCTGTCCCACTTATGCTCTCAATGAGCGCTGGTCCAGGAACGAGCTTATCATTTGAACCATCGTTAGATCTATTCCAAACTGGTGCATCTTGTAGACTAGTCCTTGGTGCCAAACTGTGTCAAATGCTTTGGAGATATCGAAGAAAATAGCTCCAACTACTTGGTCCCAGTTCATGCGTTGAGTGATTTTTTCAACCACTCTCAGCAGCTAGTCTGAGCTAGAGTGCATAGGTTGGAACCGAAATTGTTCCTTAGGAATGATGTCCCGATAACTGGTAATATTCTGCAGACGCTTCCTCAAAATCCTTTCCGTCACCATACCTAAGTTGGGTAAGAGGTTGATTGACCTGTAATTTGTGGAAATTTCCCATCCTTACCTGACTTAGAAATAAAGGTAACGTCTTTCACCTTGTGGGAAAATACCGGTACCTAAATATATAATTGACTATTGCTCCAAAGTATTTGACTCTTGGTCCGGAAGATTCTTTAGAGCTTGGTTTGGAATTTCGTCTGGACCTGGAGCCTTCTTGACGTTTAGCTTGCGCAGAACGCTTTGGATTTCCCCCTCGTCAGTCGGTTGGATGACGTCATCTTCTTCTGGCACTTCCTCCTGAAGAACTTGAACCTTTTCTTCCACCTCCTCTACGAAGTCTAAGTCCTGTGTGGCCTGACAGTTTCATTCAAAGGTCTAATTTCTTGAGGTCCGTGTATTGGTGGGCTAGGTTTCCTATCTCCCCTTAGAGCTTTGGCTGTGCGCCAGAGATCTGATGAAAATTCGAGGTTGCAACTTCTTAGGCGTTCCTGATACTTAGAAATTTTGTGCCCTCGGAGCTCGTACCTGAGCTCATGGATGAGCCTGTTGACTTCCGCCTGATCTGCTTGCAGATTGGTCCGTCTTGCTTTCTTCCTCACGATTTTTCCTTCTAATCAGCTCCACCAAGCGAATTAGTAGTGGTTGCCTTCCTTCTATACGCCGGAAAGTTTTGATCGCTGCCAAAATTGAACCTGTTATAGTGATTTCCAGTCTTTCCACCGCTGCGTTGATGTCATCGTTTGTGTTGATCTCTCCAGGCCCTTCCAAGTTTGCTGCTAGATACTCCCTGAGCTGCGCCCAGTTTGTTTTCTTGCAGGTCTCTGGAGGCTTGGGTTCACGATCAACTCAGATGGTCACTATCACTGGGTTACTAACTGATGTTAACTCAACAGTGTATCGCACATCCTTCATCAGTGCAACGTCCAGGACGTCTGGTATTCCTGTGGTAATATGATGATGGGTTGGTTCTACTGGAGCCATTACATCGATTCCGTTCTGTGTTGTGAACCTTTGAGGTGTCCTTCCGTTTTCGTTGTAGGCTCTGCTGCCCCACTCGCCTTTTTTGGCACTAAGGTTACAATAACATTGTTATTGTTTATTTCGAAAATGCGTGCCAAATCTGTCTCTGTAACTGGAACTTAAAACACCAATTTTCATATTTATAACTACAAAAATGACGAAATTTCATAAAAATGTTCATCCCTTATTTAACACTTTTGGGGAATGATTTTCTAAAAATCCTTCCTTAGTGCTTACATACGATACAAAAGGAATGCTTGTGCAAAATTTCATGCTTCTAAACTCACTTATCGAGACTGTGCGTTGTCTGTCAGTCAGAGTTTGGAGTTTTATCAAGTAGATTGAGAGTTTAGGCCCGAAACTTCGATTCAGGCTAGACGCGCTAGACGATTATTATTAATAGCACGATAATTTTATGGAAGAATTGTGATATATAAAACTATATAATGATGCGCGCACATGTGATAAAAAAATTGTTAAGGTTCTAAAATTGCAACTTTTCATATTTTGTACGCGAAACGATAATCGCCCAAATAAATGCAGCCCACTGTTCTATGTGAAAGCTCGCACATAAGCCAGAAAAAATCACGAGAATGACAACCTGTTCACAAAGCGCATGGGGCGTCCTCCTTTGATTCTAGAATTTTAGGGACGACAGAAGAGACATATGAGGAGCCGAGTAAATTTTTTTGGTTGACGAAAATTGTTAGACGAATTTGATTTCAGTACTTTTTTTAGTTGGCAAAAAACCCAAAACCTTTTAGTAATCTTTTTTGTAATCGTTCGAAACTTTTCTTTTCTTTTTCGCAACAATAACAAGCAGTAAAGACATATTTCAAAATCCATTTTAAAATTAAACAAGGCGGCGATTTTTCAGTCTATTGCGCTTACCATTAAACATGAAATTTTTTATAGCATCGATTTTAAAATCGTGCTGTCAAAAATCGCATCGCAGTGCGCGTCTAGCCTTAGTCGCAATAATTTGACTTATATTCTGATATACGGACATTTTTTTTTAAATGTTTTCCTTTAAACTCGCTATATTACCTCTGATGCAAAAAAAATCTAAAAAGAGATCAAAAGTTCAAGATTAAAGTGACAAATTTCAGATAAAGCCAGTATTTTGTAATACAAAATTTTGTATTTTTATCTTTGATAATAAGAAAGTTAGCAATAGTTGATTTTATATTGAACATCCTGTATACGATAAATCATTATCATAAATGGTTCTTTTTGCCTTTTACCAAATTATTTGCGGTACTAAAATTTAAAGCTGATTTATCTTGTGGGTTTTCCCTACTATACAGCTATAAAATTGTTAGCAGTTTAATTTAAACTACGAGGACACCATGAGCGGACCCATATCTTGGTTTAACTTATTTTGTTTTATTCTACTCCAGTTCTTATTGACTGATGCTATTCCTCTAGAATGTAAGTTGAATTGGTTTTATTTACCTTTATTTTAATTAAATAACAATGCAGTTTTCCCTAACTCATGCAATAAGGATGTAGATTGTTCACTTCGTCACAGATGCTCCAATGGAATGTGTATTAAATCGGACCCCTATTTAATTGAATGAAATAATGCATGTATTCATTCAGAATATGAAAATAAACAATTAGCATAAATTGCGATGTCTTAGAAAATTTGACTTTAATTAACATCACAGAAATACACGAATATTAAAAAAATAATTCTTAAGTTATGTATACGAAATGTCGAGGTGTGCAGTTAAAATAGCTGAACTTATACTGCGCTAATTTTTTATTGAAAAAATTATAGCTGGGTAAGACTCCCCCTTCAAAGTATCCTTTTCCTGTATTCCTAAACTGCTGTGTGTTTTATTTTTGCTTATTGAAGGCACTATTAGAAATTGTGTGGTCTGAAGTTGTATTGAATCTTCATCTTTACTTATTCAACAGTTATAAAGTATTACTAATTTAGGAGAACCTTGGAACAATATCGTATGACCAGGTTATCCTAGCACAGGAGAGCTAATATAATATTATATCCAGAATGGTTGATAGTATCATATTTATATAACATTGTCACTGATATTTGATACCTTATTAAATTATACTTCGAAGGAAATCGTCAGTAATAGCCAGTATCAATAACAAAATATCTTTCAATAAGAGACTCAAAAATTTACACATTTTCATTGTGAGATTTCAGTATGTAATCTGAAAAATTGTTCATTTTATCCTCAGCATTATATTCAGATATATAAACTCGTCGTTTTTTTTATGTTCGATCCACTCACAAAGGGTACCCCTATTATGCCTTCAAAGCATTGCGAGTAGGCTGTGGAAGCGAGTAGATATGGCGATGAACCGCTTTGTTAAACAAAGATAGGTTGCAATCTTCGACGAACATTCCGTTTGGTAAGGACTTCCATAGCATTAAAGTTCTACAGAAATAAGAGTCTCCGTAGATATAAGTCCTCACTGTGTCAAGCTGTACAGGAATTTGCTCTCTCATACCTCAGAAATCTTACCCTTGGGGGAATCAATCCTATTAGTTGTTGTAAGCATTTCCCATGAAAGTACTTGTGGAAAAGATATAAATCACCAACCATACGTCTGTGCTCTAGTGTTTCGTGAGAATCGGTGAAACTCTTGTCATCAATCAGACGAATCGCTCTTCTATGAATTGAATCCAAAAGAGCTAAAGTGTGCTTTGGGGGTAAACTCCAAACATGATAACAGCATTCTTGTGTTTGCTTAACTTGAGCTCTGTATAGAGGGAGTAGCTGATGAGATGTGAAGTACATTTTAGCTCTAAAAAGAAAGACCAGCTTCTGAGAGGCGAATGATCGTCCCAAGAGAAGTTAGGGCTCGCATTCACCCCTAGGATACACAAAATAAATCGCATCGGGGGAAATTTACCGTTCACGAGTAGTTTGTTGCATTATCTCTTGACGTTATTTTTTAGAGAAAACCGCGGCCTGAGTTTCTGAGGCGTTGAAGTCCATAAGATTTTTCCCACCGCATTCCAAAATGATTTCGAAACCTCGATTCCGCCATCTGTATCTGCTATTCTCTTAGTCGATCTGAGGCAGCGATGGATAATATCGGAAAAAAAGGTGACACCAGGCTACTATCATCTACGTAACTATATATCGGATTGCAAGTTGATGCTGAGAGATCGTTATGTGTAACAAAAACAGAGTAGGGGACAGAACACACTCTGAAGCATCTATGCATTAATCGCAAATGTCTCGGCGACGACTTGAAGAGATCTATCAGCGAGAAAACTGAATATCAAAAGATATTGTCTGGAAGGAAGACTATAAGATGTTAATTTGGGGAATTTGGCGAAAAGATCGGTGCCAGATTTTGTCGAAGGCCTTTGAGATATCCAACGTCACAGTCTTAGCCTTACCGTGTTTTTCTATAGCTGAGTTACAGATATAAGTAACATATGTCATTATATCGTCAGTTGAGCGTTGCTGTTTGAAACCTTATTGCCTGTCCGAGATGATTGATGCTGTTCTGCTCCAGATATTTGAGAATCTTGATGTTGATAAACTTCCTGACTGTGCGTTGTTTGAAAACAATTTTCGGCATCAAAGCGCCAATCTTAGGAAGAATTGAAGGTTCTGTGTTTCGAGAATCAAGGTTGGAATTTTGAGCAAACATTAAGGCCAGCAAGTCTACCTTTTCCTTGGCGATATTGTTGTCGTCATCGAGTAAAGGTGGAAAATTTGAAGATGTAAATTTCTTTCAAATCGAGTTTGCAAATCTCCAAAAGGACCTGGAACTGTTTGGAGAGTAGATAAGCATCTTCCGCATTTTACGATCGAAATCACTTGTTGTCTCAGTAAACTGAGCTGGAAGTACCACATTGAAAATAAACTAAACAAAGCTTACAAGATCTTCTGGCAATGCCGTGGGGCTCTCGGGAGGTCTTGGGAGTTATTTCCTAAGATGGCCTTTTGGCCACACACGGCAGTCATCAGACCAATTGTAAGCTACTAAGTTATAGTTTTGTGGCCAAAGACGAAGAGCATCACTATAAGACAAAAGCTAAATTACATCCAGAGACAAGCGTGTCTGGCAGTGATAGGGGCAATGAAATCCACTCCAACAGCCCCAACGGAGGTGATCTTATGCCTGCCACCTCTCGATATATTTCTTGAGGGGCGGCAAAAAAAAAGGTGGGTCAACGGCGCATAATGGAGGGAGCGCCTCAAAAGGCATCTATTCTGGGTGCGCTGATGGACCACCTACCAGTGAAATATAACTTCACAAAACCCTACCTTATAAAAATGGATAAACTACAAGCAAGGATACCAGACGTAAGTATATACACGGATGGATCGAAAAAAATACGGGCACTGGAACAGGAGTCTTCTCGGAATACCTAAACCTAAATGTAAGTATTAAATTAGATAAACACTCAACAATCTTCCAAGCGGAAGGTTGGGAATTTTATATAACGCCGAACAAATGACGCAACTGAACATTACAGGAAAATATATCCAAATAAAGACGGACAGCCAGGCAGCCCTTAAGGCCCTGAGGAATGTGAAAACAAACTCAGTGCTGGTATGGAACTGCCAGCTTTAGAACGTCTATCACAGGATAATGCAATTGATCTAATATGGATCAAGGGATATTCTGGGAAAAAGGGAAACGAACGCGCTGACAAACTGGCGAGGACCGGTTCGGAGGGACAATTCGTTGGACAGGAAAATAGTTTTTTTTTAATTTTGGATGTAAATTCGTAGTTTTAAATTTTACCTCAAATTTAAAGTTTGCACTTGAGCATTAGAAATTTTGAATTTTGATAGTTTTGGTTAATAAATATCTAAATTCTTAATGCTCAAGTGCAAATTTTAAATTTGAGGTAAAATTTAAAACTACGAATTTACATCCAAAATTAAAAAAAAAAATTGAAAAAAAAAACTATTTTCCTCTGGTTGACCCTAAACTATGTGTTTAATTAGAACATTTCGTAGATATATTTATTGCACAAGTGCACTTTACACAAGACAATTTAAAAATACATTTTAAAAAAAGAATATCCTTCAGGTAATTTTATCATTTTACCCGCACATCTGTTTCTACTTAGACATTAAATTATGATAAATAGGCAACGTAGTTCAATTGTCCTTCGTCACTATAGCAAGCAAAACTTAAAGGGACTGGGTGGATCATAAGGGTAATTGTTGGTAAATTACTTTTGTTGGAAATTTATGCTTAAAGCTTCTTATTATTACGGCTTAAATCTTCAGAAGTGTAAATGTACTGAAAAAAAAACCCACAAAAAAAAGGTAGGCACGAAACTTTTTGCACATAGGTCCAAAACTTGCATAAAAAGGCAAAATTTGGCGAAAATTAAAATTTAGGCAATAACTTATAAAAAACGCCAAAAAAGGGGAAAAGGTAGGATCATGGGTTCTTACCTAAAATCCGGTCTATAAATAATTACAATTCTGCTTTTGATGTTACGACAATGACGATGATGTTCAGATTTATGTCACAGTTAGTCGCAATTTCAATCAGAACTTCGAACTGAAGTCAAAATGTTTTGAAAAAATGAATATAATTAGTATACATGCAAATTTTCAAAGTTTAAACTTAAACTCAAAATTTTGAGAAAAATTCTAAAAATGTACAGTGGTTAAGTGTGCTATCACTTTATCGTCTTACTCATGCAAAGAGGTTACAATTTTCTAAGGCAAAAGACAATCCTTTAGAAAGTTAAATTCTTTGATGAACTATGATTTGAATCAACGAGGCACACGAATTCATAATATGTGAGTCGCTATAAGGTTTTGCGAGTGATTTATACAAAATCACTAGGGTTTTAAATCAGTAGGTTTGTTATGATTGTAGTTCAAACGTAATAAAACTTTGCAGTTATCGATAATCTGTTTAGGACAGGGATGAGCAAGACGTGACCCGCGGACCACATGCGGTCCGCCTAACATTTTTGTCGGCTCGCCTAAGCTCTACTGTTTTACCTAAGAATTTTGGAAAAGAAAATGTCAAACAATTTGATGAAAAAGAAGAACATAAATTTCCAGGATTCATGAAATATCTTGCACATGAGCGTAGGAAAGATTTTCTTAAAGGGGAGGGGCAACAACAATCATTCTGAAAAACTCATGGGTAAAAAAGAAAACCTTCTGACTTAGTAATGTATATTTTTCCTTAAAAACTACAGCATTGGGGACATCGCATTTTCAAATTAAAATCAAAATTTTGAAAAAAGCCTAATCTTAAGAAAAGACCTTTTGGAGAATTTTTAGAAATGTCGAAATTTCGAAAAAGTGGAAATGTAAAAGAGACGAAATTTCTAAAAAGAAATTTTTGTAAAAAGGTTTGTAATTTCCAGAACAAGTGGAATTCACGTAAAAAATGCAACATTTAAAAATAATTATTTCGGAATTTTTATTTTATTTCAATTTTGTCATATTTTTGAAATTTCTCAAGAAATCTTATTTTCAAGATTTCCTAAAAATATTTTTCTTAGATTGTTTAGATTTTTATTAAAATTTCGATCCAGTTAAAAAAAAATAAACGAATTTTGTGAAAAAGTTCAAATCTTTGGAAAAAATTTCATTTTAAATGGAAATGTCCAGAAACAGATAAAATTGAATTTTCAGTTAAAAGTTAAAATTTGGAGAATAACATGAAATTTGGACAAGTTGAAATTATCGGGAATATAATTTTAAAAAAATCAGAAAAAACAAAGACTCCGAAAAAATCAGGATTTTTGAAAATTATGCTACAAATTACAAAAAAATATTAAGCTTTCTAGGAAACATTCCAAATTTCCAAAAGAAGATCCAATTTACAAAGGAAAAGTTAAAAAGTTGAAATTTTTAATAAATCATATTGAAAATAAAAACCTAACCTTTCTCAAGAACTCGAGAAATGTGCAAAATAAAAAAAAAATCAAAATTTTCAAAGATTTAATTATGTAAAAAGGCGCAATTTTCAAAAAAAGTCTAACTCTGAGACAGAAAAATCGCAAGATTCAAAAACATTGTTCTCAAAATTTAAAATTCAGTAAAGATGCTGAATTTACAAGAAATCTTTTTCTCAAAATCCCCAAAAAATTTTTCCCAACAACAGAAAAGTGAACATTTTTAGAACCATAAAACCATTTGATCTAAAAGTCGTAGGTTATTGAAAAGATAAATATTCAAGAAAATGACAAAATCTTGAAAGAAATAAAACATTTTTGAAAAAGTCCAAAAAGTAGGATTTTGAAAACGAAATGGAAATTTTTGAGAAACAGGCAAATTTTAGGTAAAAGACTTTTTTAGAAAAATTCAAAATTTTGAAAAAAAAAGACGAATTTACCAAAAAAAAGAAAAAAATTTACTAAAATATTAAATATCGGATATTGAGACATAAATCAAGTTTTCCTGAAAAAGGCTAATTTTAGGAATCCAGTCAGAATTTCTAAAAAAATCAGAATCTAAAAGATCGAAATTTTTAGTAAATGTTCAGAAAGATATCAGAATTTGAAAATAAAATTCGAGAAAACTTTGAAATGAACAAAAAATTATCTAAAGAAAGTCAAATTAAAAAAAATGTCAAAAAAAAGTAGTCAAAACCCCGAGAAAAAGACGATATAGTAAGAGAAATTTTGCAAAAAAGAGCTAATTCTTGCGCAAAAGCATTTAATTTAAGTGAAACTCCGAAATTCAGTTAAAGAGTAAATGTTAGGAGAAAAATCGAATATTTATTTTCTCTAGACTCTCTGGACGAGTCAGAGGAAGATAGGCTCCCTACCTTGCCTCAACAGGCCTCAGAAAATGTCAAATATTGTGATAATATATCGAAATTTTGACAAAAAAGTTGAAACTACCAGAAATTTGGATTAAAAAAGGATTGAAATTTACAAAGAAATTTTTATGGTTTCACAAAAATTTTAAATTTCTAAAAAATATACCTTTTTGTCAAAAGATCGACCAGATTTTTAAAAATAGGCAAATTTTAATAAACAAGCTGAAATCAAAAAAAAGCGAAATTTTCAGGAAAAGTCGAATCTCGAGAAATGACAAAATTTCAGTAAAAAAAACGAGGAATTTTTAAATTCAAAATTTTGACAGTCATGTTTGATAAAAGAAGGCAAGTTTTATGAATAAATGCAAAATTTTAAAAGAAAAAGTTAAATTTTGTAAAAAAATATACCAGATTTGAGAAAAGGGTAGAAATTTTGAAAAAATGTTTCAAGGAAAGGATGAATTCTGACGAATTGAAAAGTCCTCCAATTGAATATACACAAATTTTTAGTTTTCTGCATGAGCCAGGGGGTGCAAGCACCGCAGCATTCATATTTTTCTCACATGCGGCCCGCGCAAAATTTTTAGCCTTATAATTTTGACCCGCTGTACAAAAAGGTTGCTCATCCCTAATTTAGATAAATATCTGTTGCAATATATAAGTAAGTGCTCTAAATCCTCTAACAATTTTTAATCCTTAATTGCGAAACAGTTTCCACTGAGAAAATTATTTACTATTTGCTGGGACTATCCCGCCCTAACCTCCCTTAGATAGTTGGTTAAAATTCGTAATTTTGTCAACGGTCGATTTAGCTTAGTGCTTAAGGTGGCAGATTTTGCGTCTTAGGCCTAAAAAGTTACGGGTTCAAACCCCGCTGTCGACAACCCGTTTTTCTATCTTTTTAATTGTGAACGTTTTACTCATAGCTACATGGTACTGTTAACCTTATAGAATGTTGGTGACGCAAAATCATAAGTTTTCTTCTTATCCAAAATCGCCCAACGCGAATAAAGAATAAAGAACAAAGTCTTAACTGTTGAAACTGCAGTCACAATTTTTGTGAATATATGTATTTGTCGGTAATAGAGCAAACTAGGACAAACAGGATGGCTGTGGTGTGCAGTTCCAAGTCTGAGCTATAAACCCAACACGAGGGATATGCACTTTTGGTTTTACAAAGGATTTATTACACTATTATTAAAAATTAGAACCATCTGATGTTTTACGGCAAATGTTATGGATGCATGTTTGTTCTTCGGGACAATCAGGAGTAATATCGATACAAGGATGATGGTCCCCTAAAAAAAAAGCCTTGTACTGGTAGGAACAAAAAAATCAATAGTAACTTACCGAAAGGAGGAAAAAATGACGAAACGTGACCCATAATAAAATAAAACATGATGAAGTAAAGTAGGACCTTCATAATTGTTTCACAAATTAAATCAAACTGCAGATTTTCCACTGCTTCGACACAAATGTGTCGAAATACCCACGTATTCATTGTAAATTTTTGTTTTATTACCAAAGATAATTTAGTTTAAGTTGATGCTGGTGGACCATGGCAAACATTACTTGATGTTTTTTGTTTAATTTGTCAATGGACCAAATGAGTTAGTTATCAAAAACTCTTGGATAAAATTAACGCACCCCTAACATTTAAAAAAAAAGGGTATGAACATTTTTAATCTGCTAAGTGTCTTAAAGTGTCTTGGAACTTTTCTGACTTCTGAAGCTAATTTTGTTTGATTTTAAAATCGCAAATGTCAATTATTCGCTTTTAACAACAAATGATTTAAAATCCGTTCAGAAGCTGCTAATTAAGGCATTTTTGTTAACAGTTGTATTAGATATGTGATTTAACATTCACGTTCTAGTGCTTCAAAGCAAAAAAAAAGAAAAATCTCCAAGGAGATTTATCCGTGAAAAAAGCAGCACGGGGCACAGCGTTGTGGGAGAGGGGATTCTTGAGGCGATATGTTGCCACTGTTAGGAAGAAACCGTTCCATCATAAATTGCATAGTCAGACGATTCAAAGGAATAGGATTTTACACTCGAAGGTCAAATCAAGAGAAAAAGCAATATACCAATCAAAGAGATGAACCTTTCTCCAAACAATCAGCATTTAAAAACTGGAGTACAATTACTGTTTTAAAAAAGGAGGTATCAGCGATTTGAACTGTTGTAATATCGTCTGGAATAATCAAAAGATGATTAAATAAAGCCGAATTAATGAGCAGAGAACCAGCAAAAAATTCATTACTTGACAAAGAGCACAAAGTTCAAGGATTTGCCAGAAGTCGTCAACATTCGTTTGTTAGTGATTGGAAAGAGATTTTATTCACTGACAAAACCAGGGTTACTTTAAAATCTCTTACAGAACTTGAGCATGTCTAGAAAAGACATGGAGAAAGATTCGTTAGTTTCATCTTTCTGCAAGAGCTCTGGTGGCGACTCTATAATGCTTTGGCAGATCATCCACTTTGTCGCTCATACAGAGTTGGTTATTATAGGCGAGAGTTCTATGAATGCGAATTATTAACCTAGAGAGTATCGACTTAGATCCATAATGCCATTTGGTCCTTTTGTGGCCCCAATGTCTTCATCATTGAAGGACAAAATGTGTCCCCACTTGATTCGACTGGATATCGACTACTTGGATAATAAATAAATAAATAAATAGCCACCCTGCATTGCCGATTTCAGTCCCACTGAACATTTATGGAACGAACTTAAAAGAAATGTTCGAACCGTACTCTCACTTGCCAATCACAATCAACTGGCAAATGCTTTCATTGAAGAGTAGGGGAATATTCGCCAGGATATTATTGAAAATTTAATCACTAACATGCCAAGGCTCATGGATGTGGTAACTCGGATTATACCGCTTTCAATTTTTTAAATGATTCTCATTTTAAATTTCGTTTTCATATTTCACTCATTTATAACAAAAGAGGTTTAAAATAAAGTGGCGCTTTTCTGATTTTTTCCTCAAATAATTTTATATACCCAATTTATACCCTTTCCTTATAATTTGGTTCAATTTTTTTTCTTATTAGTATATTTTTTTAAATTTAATCAAGAAGTGCGTTGATTTTGTTCAGGAGTTTATATACAGATAAGGAAAAATTTCCATTGTCCATGTAAAACGCTAAGAATTATCCCTTCTATAGTTTTCTACGGCCGCTGAACGTATTCCCCTACTTTGACGCAGCATACTCGTATCTTCCAGTTTAGATGTTAGAAAAAACTCGTCGAGAGTTTTACAACATACTGGAATACTGTTTAGCACAGTCTGGCGGCCTATTTGAACTCCTTATATCGTAATGTTTAAAGAGATATTTTGCTATATTCTTCATTAGAATTATTATTTATTTTGTTTAAGAAATCTCGTTTATATATTTTGGTTATCAAAGAATATCAGTTTTATTTTGCCTCAGACGTTGATTAATTCAACGGACTAAAAGAACAAACAGCATGTGGTACGCAAATTTTAATAAAACTGTAGCCTGCCAGTTGCAATCCCGTAACAAAACACGTTAGAAGCTATGATGTACTACTGAAATCTCCACCAGCACTGATCGCTGCGCTCTGCGTTGAATTGTTTAGACCGGTGTAGGAGAATACAAGGCGCCGCCCATCTATCCCACTATTAGCTCTTTATGTTAAATCTCTCATTAACATTCTCCCTATAGATAGTGTTTGACTTTCCTGATGTGTATATAGCAGGCCATGATTTTAAATGAAAAAGCATTTTTTCCTCTTTTCAAAAATATATAGGTTTATATCAGAGAGATACTGAAGGTCACAGCTTGGCTATCAAAACGCGTTAGAGCAACCTTTGTTGCATCTTTTAATCTTTCTTGGTTTTAGGGGACAAGATTTGTATTTCAATTTTTAAAGATAACCAAAGACCAGTTCGTTGTAGTGATGTAACGAGTATTCGCATTCGCATTCACGAATATTCGCATCTTTTTTAATATTCGCATTCGCAAAAATTGAGCGAATATATTGAGAATGTATTTGGCAATAAGACATGAAATTATTTATAAAATAACAATCCAACTGCTAAGGGCTTCTTAAACCTGGTTTATGAACTCTTGAGAGAACCCTATCTTGAGTGTTGGGGGCCCATGGGTAGAGTTGCTAACACCATTTTTAAAGATAATAACTAATCCAGTAATTTATCTAGTCCCACCTCATAAAAAGTATTTTTAAATTCTTTTGCTTTCTTTTCCTATTAGCTAGCTACAATATGGCAAGGTGGGACGCTTGCTCCCCCCTGGTTCATACACCCAACAGAAAATTTATGTTCCCAACTGCGGGATAAATTTTTATTTTTTACTGAAAATTAGACCTTTTCTTGAGATTTCGACATTTTCTCGAAATTTCAACTTTTTTTCGAAAACCCTCATTTTTTTACAAAATTCTCTTTTTCTTTAGAAATTTCGAATTCATTCTAAAGCTCGACTTCTTATATCAAAATACGACTTTCTTAACATTTTGAATTGTTATGTCAAAATTCGTCGTTTTGTTTTTTAAAATTTCGTTATTTCTCAAAATTCGACTGTTTTAAAAAATTTCGACTTTTTTTAAATTCACATTTCTGAAAAAGTCGACTTGTTTATCCAACTTCGCATTTTTCTGGAAAATTGGTAAAAAAGTAACAATTTTTAGAATAATATTTATATGGAAATTTTAAAACATATTTTGGAAAAAATTTGAATTTTTGTTAAGAGACTAAAACTTCTACAAATTTTAAACTCCAATTTGTTTCTCAAAATTTCGCAATATATCTCAATAGTGGATATTTTCTGATGTCAGAGTTGGGGAGAATTAAAAAATAAATATTCAGTGAAGAAATGTCGACCCTTATTCTTGACATTTCGACTTTTTTTCCAAAATTCGCCCTTTTTTCGGAATTTCGACAACATTTGTCTTTCTTTGGGAAATTTTGACTTTTTACTAAATTTTGACGTTTTTTTAAAAAATGTCGATCTTTTCCTTGAAATTTTGATACTTTTTTCAAAATTTGGGTTTTAGAAACTTATGATTTTTGTTTAAAAAATCATCTTTTTCTCGAAATTTTAATATTTTTCAAGCAAGTTTTATCAAAGAGTCTGGTTTTTATATTAAATTTGATTTCATGAAATTTCCAGCATTATACCAAAACTGGATTTTTTTAAATAATAAATCGTATTTTTCTAAATTACGACTTTATCCTAAAAATTCTCCTTTCTTTTCTTAAAATTTTAAATATTTTATAAAAATTTCAGCGTTATTTCGAAATTTTGAGTGTCTGGAAATTTCAACCCGTTTCTTAAAATTCGTCTTATTTTCGAAGTTTCGACTAAATTTCTACTTGAAATTAACCAAAATTAGGCTTTTTCTCAAAGTTTGTTTATTTTTTAAAATTGATTTAAGATTTTAACAAAAGAAATTTAGAGATAAATATTACTTTTAAATTACGAGATGATGTCAACATTTAAATGAAAATAAAAACTGTGTGAGAAATGTTTTTATTTTGGAAAAGTTTCTCACAAAATTCTCCAAGTGGTAGTGAAACAGTAAATATTCGCATTCGCATTTGTGAATGTTTGAAATGAATAGTTGCATTCGCATTCGCGAATGTGGGAAAACCAACATTCGTTACATTCCTAATCTGTTGCATCAAAAAAAAGGAACGCTGTTATTTATTTGGTGACGGCCCCGCTATAACATTCCCAAATAGAATAAAACGAAACATCTCCTCTGAACTGTCGTCGCCGTCAATCGTCCTCCACCCACTTTTTGAAGGAGAGCTTCTTAAATATTTGACATCATGCTAGCATGCTAGCGAATTTTTTCATTGGTAAATGTAACACATAAACCGGGCTTAATACATTACAAGTTAATAAAAAAATCATTGTATCTTCAAAATTTATTAGAATACATATATAAACAAATATATTTTTGAAAAGAGGAAAAAATGCTTTTTCATTTAAAAGCATGGTTTGCTACGGTTTCTATTTAAAAAAATAGAACTTTGGCTCATAACTCCAAAATCTAGGGACCAATTAAAAAATCATTTACGTCATTAAGTTTCACGAGAGAAGCTACATTAGAAGCAGTTTTGGTCAAATTTTGGTAATTAACTGAAAAAGAGTTACAAACAATGTAAGATTTTCGACAATTTCAATTTTTTCAAAATTATGCTGAAATGGGTAAAGATACAACATTTTTGTTATAACCAGGTAATTTAACTGACAAAACTGGCCTAGGTTTGTGAAAATCAAGATCCCCTATCTCTGCTAGGAATAGGAGTAATAGGGCAAAAACCATCGAAAATAGGATACACTGTACAAGGTGGGCTAAACTCGATATCTCGGCGCTATTATAAGAAAAGGAAAAACGATATAAGTAATATAAAAAGGATTATTGCATTGGATTGAATAATAATTTACAACATCAACTTGAATGTTCTAAAAATATTTTGAAAAATTTGAGTTCCGATTTTGACAAAAATCTCAGATTTTATAAAAACCAAATTTGGATAAAGATGAAATATCCATAATAAACATAACGATTTACTTTATTAACAATTAAAACAACAACAGATATTAAAAATTCCACGATATTTCTATAAGTATTTGCTATAATGGTTCCATATTTCATAAGACAATTGAAATATTAAAGGTGGTACGTTTTCAAATTGACACAGTTATAGATTTTGTACACTAACAATAAGTGATACTAAAATGAAGTTGTATTTTTTCAGTGTTAATTGTATTATTGTTTGGAGAATGTTCTCTGTTTAAAACGCTACGTCACAACTGACTTGCTGCAAAATTATTCGAGATAAAACTTTTTCATAGCTAAAAATCTGGCTTTTTGCTATGGTTAATAATAGAGCCAACTACGAAAAACGGAATGACAGGAGTGTGCGGTTACAAGGGAGAGCTATAAATCGAATTCAAGGGATATACACTTTTGGTTTTACAAAAGATTTATTAATAATGCTACACTATTATTAAACATTAGAAACGTCTGACAGTTTTTCGCACCTGTTTTTAATACATATTTTTCCTTCGGGACATTTATGTTCATCATTACAATGAAGCCCTTCAAAAAAACATCGTACTGATAGGAACCAAAGAAAATCAATAGTCACTTACAGTAAGGTGGAAAAAACGACGAAACGTGACCCATAATAACATAAAACATGATTAAGTAAAATAGAAGCTTCATAATTGCTTCAGAAATTAAATAAAACTGTAGATTTTCCACTGCTTCGATACCTATGTATGTGTCGGCAGACCCACGTATTCATTATAAATTTTTGTTTTATTACCAAATATAATTTGGTAGAAGTTGATGTTGGCGGACCATGGCAAACATTACTTAAGGTTATTTGTTTGGTTTGTCAATGGACAAAACGCGTAGAGACCGGATTATATGCCATATTTGCATATGCCAATGCATATCTAACCCATTTGCACAGGTTATTGCATATTTCTCTTAAATTTTTCAGAAATTACCATTTTTTCTTCAAAATTCGTAATTTCCCAAAAATTTCGGAATTTTCTCAGCATCCTTCTTTTTTGCACAATTTGTCTTTTTATTTTAAAACTTGGAATTTATTATTAAAATTTAGGCTTCTCTTCAAAATTTAATTTGTTTAGTCGCAAATTTTTATCTCGAAATTATTTGCTTTATTTGCTTCAAAATTTCCATTATTCAAAAATCGACTTTTTCTGCAAATTCCCACTTTTTAATATTCGAATTTCTGCTCGACTTGTTTATCAAAGTTTGTCTTTTTCTCGAAATTTATTCGATCTTTGATAAAAAAGTAAAAACTTTGGAAAAATTCTTTTGGAAGATTCTGAATTTTTGCAAAAAAATAAAAATCATGGAAATTTTCTTTTGGAAATTTCAAAGTTTTCGTGAATTTTTTAAATCCAATCTTCTGAAAATTCCAACTTGTTTTTCAAAATGTTGACATTTATCTGAATATTGGACATTTTCCGGCGAGGCACCTATCTCCCTCTGACTTAGCAGTCAAGAGAAAATAAATGTCCAATTGGAAAGTTTCGACTTTTCCTCATACGTTACCCATTTCTTTTCAAAATTTAACATGTCTGAGATATTTTCAATTTTTACTATTGTTACGTGCGTTATCGGTTCGAATTGATACACGTGATAGATGTTACCCACTTTATTACTGAATTAACTCGGCACACTTCAACTGAACAGTAACTCACTACTTATTTACTAATTGCTAACCAACTTATTGCACTTGCTTCTAACTGACTGACTCAAGGGAAAACTGACCGCCTTTTTATAGTTTTGGCCCGCGGCTTCCAGAATTTTCGGCAGATAAGGCTTATCGAATGTTGAAATTTCTGGAACGCTTATCTGCCGTTTGTTTCGTTATCGCGGCCGCTTTCCCCTTATCAGAACCTTCTAGAAACTTTTCTTATTCACTAAATTCTACAATTCTATTCTAAATCCTATTTCATCTATTTACATTGCGTTACACTATATTTGGACTTTTTTCTTTAAACGATCTTTTCCTCGTAATTTTCATCTTGTTTTTAAGTATCAATTCTTTTTTTGAAATCTCAAATTTCACCTTTTTTTCTGAATGTCGATATTTTCTTTTAAAATCCGTCTTTCAAAAGTTTCGATTTTATCTCATAATTTGATTTTTTAAGTTTCTGAAAATTCCAACTTTTTTCTCGAAATCATCTTTTCCAGAATTTAGATTTTTTCAAAATTCCATTTTTTTAAAAACGTCAATCATTAAAATTATACTTTCTATAAGAAATTTCAATTTTTCCTTTAAATTCGTCCTCTTCCGTGCATTGGATTTTTTTTTTAAATTCGTTTTTTTTAATTCGCCCTTTCTATATAAAGTTTGAGTTTTTTCGTAGAATTTGACTTTCTTTGAAAATTTCAAGGTTTGTATCGAAATTGCGTCTTTTTCGAAATTCCGTTATTTTTTTATTATTGAATTTTTTATGAAATCTTCTGCCTGATAAAATCAGAACTTTCAGAGATATTTTGACCCATTATTTTTCAATATTTAACAAAATGTCTGAGATATTTTAAATTTTTATTATATTTTGACTTTTTCCTTTAAATTTCGATCTTTTCCTCCTAATTTTCATCTTTTTAAATTTGGATTTTTTTCCGAAATCTCAAATTTCATCTTTTTTTTGGAAGGTCGATATTTTCTTTTAAAGTATGCCTTTTCGAAATTTCGACTTTATCCCATAATCTGATCCTTTAAGTTTCTAAAAATTTCAACCTATTTCTCGAAATCATCTTTGCATGCATCTTGCATTTAGAGTTTTTTAACACTCTTTTTTTTTAAACGTCAATCCTTAAAATTAGACTTTCTATGCGTATTCTCAATTTTTCCTTTAAATTCGTCCTCTTTTGTGTTTAAGACCTTTTTTTTAAAAATTCCTCTTTTTTTAAATTCGGGTCTTACACATAAAATTGAGTTTTTTCCTAAAATTTGATTTTTTCTCGAAAATTCAAGGTTTTCTTCGAAATTTGGTCTTTTTTAAAATTCCGTTGTTTTTTTAACATTAAATTTTTTATGAAATGGTCTGCCTGCTAGAATCAGAACTTTCAGAGATATTTTGACGGTTTGCCTTAAATTTGATTTTATCTCAAAATAATAAACAATTGGTCTCTTTTTATTTTGAAAATTTCAATCTTTTCCTCGAAATTTCTATTTTTTTTTCAAAATTTTTTTCTGGAAATTTAGATATTTTTCTTGAAATCCGCTTTTTTCTTGAAATTTCAACATTTTGCTAAAATTTGGTATTTTGTTGGAGTCTGTGATCCATGAAGCCTGTTAGCATAACAACGACTAAACCAACTACTGGTATAATCGCCAACCATGCTGAAAAGCAAAACTAGATTCGGTCATAGCAAATATTTATAGAAATATCGTGAAACTTTAAATATTTGTTTTAGTATTTACCTTAATAGAGTTGAATAGTTGGGAAATTTTGACCAAAATGTCAAAATTTAAAAAGAAACTCGAAACTTATAAAAATTTCTCCAAAATTTGAAGGAAACTAAAGGTATAATAATTTTAAGTTAACACACTATATTTTAAGATGGTTCAGGTTTTAACCAATTTCGACAATAAAATCGAAATTTTGAGATTAAGATAACAATTTCGAGAAAAATTTCGATAGAAAACATATTTAGATTGAGAAAAAGAGATAAAAAATTTACAATTTAAACTGGAACTTTTCGAAAATACTTTAAATTTTAAAGACAGCCCAAGTTTTCTAAAATTACAATTTATTGACATTCCAAGAAATATGTGAAAATTTCTAGAAACTCTAGGAATTTAAATATATTTTAAATGTTTTACCCAAGAAAAAGTACTACTTTCGAGATCAAAATTACAATTTCGAAAAATGTTTGAGAATAAAATCAATATTTTTGTTTTTAAAGTCGAACCATAATTTTTAGAGAATATCGAAATTTTGAATAAAAATCAGAGATTTTCAAAAACTAAAAAGTTTTACATCTGTTTTAGAAATAAATTTACTTATCGTATCATCGTATCATTAAAAATTAAGTGTCCTTAAAACCTCGTATTATTTAGCAGCTTCATAATAACTTATTGTTAGTAGCACATAATACGTTAGTTACAATTTTAATACGTTAGTTACCTGTCATAATACCCTAAATACAAATTTATTTTGAAAGTTTGTTGATTTTTTTTATGTCATCATTGTCAATGTCAATAAAGCTTTGAATGCAGCTCGATTATTAGCGATTTAAACAATTTCGGACTCGACTAACGCCTCATCGCCTTCTTGGATTATTATAAATCACATAATAATGTCTTTACATTAATAGCTATATTTTATGAAAAGTTATACACTTAATTCTCAGATTCGATAATTAAAATAATTCTTTAAAAAATTTACACCACGAGTGTCGAGTAAAATGGAAATTTTAGGAGAGAAGTAACTTTCAAGTTTCTTTCGGATCTCTGGACCTGAAATATTCGAAAAAAAACTTGATGTAATAATTTTAAAATCGAAATTTTGATAAATAAGCTATTAAGATAAAAGTCGAAATTTCGAGAAAAAAAATAGTTTAAAACATGAAAAGTTTTACAGATTTTAAATTGTAAGGTACCATGTTTGAGTAGTAAAAAAGCTTTCAAGAATAAATCCGGAATTTTTTGACGATCTAAAATTTTGAAACATCTACAACAAAAATATTTTGTTTCAACATTTCTCGAAACCATTTTGAAATTTTGAAAATTATGTATTTTAAATTCAAAGCTAAAATTTAGCTAGTGATAGCAATACCCAAGTTTAAATCGATTTTTTTAACAAAGCCAAAAATTTAAGATTTGATATTTCAAAACACAATCTAAACATTCGAAGCTGTAATTTTACGAAAGATGTAAATAATTTTGGGTTGAAACTTTTAATTTTGAGAAAAAAAGGTCAACATTTTGGAAAAAATCAAAACATGTAACAAAAAATTTGAAATGTTAACATTTTAGAGAAAGTGTTAAAATTTGAGAAGCTTAAGGTTTGACATTAAAATTTAAAAATAATACTCAAATTCCTTGGATTTGTTTGCTTTAAAAATTGCAGAAGAAATGAGTAACCGTTCGAATTTTCAATTTAATATCGTTAATTCAAAAAACTTTAAGTTTAAACTGGACATTGTAAGAAAAAAATCCACGTTTTGGCAAAAAACGAGAAAAAGGAAAGTTTTAAATTTGAGTTTAAAACTGAAATGTTAGAAAAAACAAACGAGTTTAAACTTCTAAATTTGAGAAATTTATGGAAATCTCTAAAATGGAAATTTTTGTAAAGTTCAAGTTTAAAATGGATGCTTTAGCTTAAGCAGTACCTAAACATTTTAAGGTAGTACTAGAAATTAACAACCACTTTAAGTTTCAGCAAACCTTTTCTAAAAAGAAACCGAAATAAAAAAAAATTGTTCAAATATTTTGCAATTTTTTTAAATAATTTGTAAGAAATTGAAAGGGTAAAATAGTCTACATTTCACAACAAAATTAACTTATTTAAAATATTTTTTTCGGTGCTTTAATGTTAAACTTGAAATGTTAATGTTTTCTCGACTTTTTAAGATTTACTTTTAAAATTTAACTTTTTTTAACGATTTTTCTTGAAATATTCAGAATTGAAAAATAATTAAGCTTCAAGAAAGTTAAAAGGTTTAACTAAAATATTTTTTGAATTATTCGAAATTTGATATCTAATTTGAAAGTATTTTTGATAGAAGTCAAACTTTCATGCTTGGATTTGTTCAAAAAATCGAAGTTTTACTTTAAGTCAACATTTTGAAAAAAAAAACCAAATTTAGAGATAGAAGTCGAAATTTTGAAAAAACAAACTTGAAATTTTCATTGAAAAATGTTTTACAGAAAAGTGGAAATTTCGAGAAAACTGCATTACTATTTTCTTGAGAAAAATCTAGGTTTCAAGGAAGTCGTCAAAATATCCAAAAATATTTTAAAAAATTTGTATTCTAGAAATGATCAATTAATAGAAATGTAAATTTAATCTTTAAATTGAAAGACAAAAGTGAAAATTTCTTATATTTTTGAATATTCTTGATATCACATCTAATTTGAAATATCTAAATTCTTTTTCAGAAAGTCGAAATGTCAGTGAAAGTTTATATAAAACCAGTTTCCGTGGTGTGCACTTCTGGTTTTACCAATAATTTTTTCTTGTCAATTTTGACAAACTAAAACTTGTTTGTTGTTAACAAATCGCATTTTTTAGTTACGAGGGTAAATCAACCCCGGAATTTTTATCATGGCGGCGCCATGAGGGCGTCGGGAGTGTGCGCATTCTCTCAGACATGTTAGGTGGGGGTATCACGTGACTTCCTGAGCTCAGGCGAATTCCGCCTTCGCCGTTTGTCAGTTGTAAATACAATGAGTGAGCAAGAGGTTCATCCGCACATTGGGATGGGCATTATTATTAAATTTCTTGTCGTTGAAGGTGTAAAGCCCGCCAAAATTCTTCATAGACTAGAAGCACAGTTTGGAGATACTTGTTGGAACAAAACTTAAGTATATGAATGGCAAAACATTTTTTTGGAAGGACGAAATCAATGAACCCCATGCCCGTCGTACTCGGACCGGCGTGACCGCGGACAGGATTAATGCTGGTCAGCGCCTTTTAAAAGGTGATCGCCCTTAAACTGTTGGTGAAATTGCAGCTCAGATAGGGGTAAGCTTTGGGAGTGCTCAATCCATCATCACAGATGAGCTGGGATTTCGAAAAATTTCTGCCAAGTGGGTACCTCGACTTTTGATCGAAGAACAGAAACAAAAATGTCTGGAGATTTGTCAGCTCTATCTTGGATATTTCAACGTGAATGTGATGGTTTTTTGCAACATATCGTTACATGTGATGAGACTTGGGTCCACCAGTGGCGGCTGGTCCGTCCTATAGAGCGCAAGAGCGCGCGCACCTCCTGAAATGAGTGATTAATTAATGTAAAAGACAAGGATTTATCACATTTTTAAGTACTAAATAATGATCTCTTAATTAACTAGTACTTGTGCATTACTTGGAATAAAGTGCACATAGGTTTTGTTCCATTATGAGGAAATTTAAATAAGTTGGTGCGCTCCGAACTAAGCACTTAGCGTGGCTGCTGTACGATTCCTATCAACGGCATCCTCGCGGTACGTAGAAACAATAAACTACGGAGCGCGCATTAAAGTAAGCGCAGTACTCCGCTCCCCCACGGGATGTTGTCGGATGATGAGTACGAGACAGAGTTTGAAATGAAATATTTATGGTTCTTGTGATAAGATTTCTGTTACAACTTTTGTTTCGAAATGAAGGATAGATTTTCATATCGTTAATCAATTATCTTTCGATTATCTAATTATTAACATAAAAAGAAGTCATATGAGTTACAAATTTTATTACGTGTTATACATCTGCAATCAATCTGGCAGTAGCATATCTTGTTACATCTGTCAGTGTTGTCTGTTATTGTCTGTTTGCTGATTTGTATGATTTAAATATTTAAACAAATTTTAAAATGAGTGACACAGACTGAACACTTTGAAGGTTTAAAACTATAAATGTTCAATTATTTAAATTATAATGAAAGTTACGAGAATGTTTTGTGTATTATTATTATGCATTACTACTTAACGAGGAAAAACAAGTAGAGATGCAAACGATAGTTTGATGTTTTCAAAACATCGATATCTCGTTTGTAAACATCAATGTTTCAACATCGATTCTAAAACATAAAAAATATCGATACATCGTTCAGTTTACAAACGATGTTTGAAAAATCGATGTATCGTATCGCGATGGAATTAGCGCCATCTGTTGCATAGAATTAATATTGATGGTACAAATGACCACATAATTTTGTAACTAGTCGCTTGATGGCAGCAGTGTATATTTAACAAATTGATACTGAAGTTAGCGGCAGGCACACAAACACTACAATTATTTGACAATTCAGAGTTTAGATATTTTTATTTGGCAACCTATAAAAAAACACAAATTTTGATAGAAAAATGAGAATTTTTAGAAAAGTATTAGTTTGAAAACTCGAAACTATAAACAGAATTTTCACAATTATTTACTATTTATTTAATATTCAAAAAAAATTCTTACCTATCAAGATTCTAGTATCAACTTCAAATATTTAGTTCCTTTAAGACAACTTACTTTACATAAATGTCCTTTTTTTGAACTTTTAATTTTGTTAATTTCGTATTTTAATTGAAAACCTAAAAATAAATAAACATTTCTAGACATAGACCACTTTTAAAGTTAAAAAAAATGTCCAAATTAAAACCTAAACACAATTCTCAAAATTTCGGACCTAATTTCCAAATTTGGGATATTTGAAAAGTTGTCAATTTTTGAAAAAATAAATCTTTATATTTAATACAAGAAATTATAAATTTTTATCAAAATTCCTTGTTTAAATTTGAAAATTGCATACTTTTTAATTCCAAATTTTCTTAGAAATCTCGAACCTTTCCTGAAATTGTGTATTAAATTTTTATTTTTATAAATTTTGGTTTTTTTCCGAATTGTTTCCCCAAATCTGGACTTTAACCTAAAAGTTTTATCGAAATTTTGAACATTTTTTTTTAATATTTAAGATTAAAGTGGAAAATTTTAGAACTTTCAGTTTAGCTTTTAAATGTCAAAGTTTCTTTTCATGTATGTCTATAATTTCGAAATGTCTGCTTTGTTTGAAAAACTTAAACTTCAAATGCACTCTTCGGCTCAAATTTTTTTTTTACAAAATTCGACTTTTTCAAAATATCCAGTTTTTTGGAAATATCCAGTTTTTTGGAAATTTTGCCTTTTTATTGAACATTTTAACTTTTTATGAAAAAAAAATTTCAACTAATTAAAAATTTTCGTATTTTTTCCGTTTTTTAAAATTTATAGTTTTTCGAAAATTTGGAACTTTTTGAAAATTTCGATTTTCAAAAAATTTCGGATTCTTCTGAAAATTTTGAATTTTTCAATTTTTGACTCTTTTGAAAATTACTAAGACTCAAAGCTTGGCTTTTTTAAGAGTTTGGCAATTTCACAAACTGCTTTGACTTTTATAAAAAGTTTAAGTTTATATAAAAATTTCGAATTTTTCGAATATCTGGAATTTTTTCTGAAAATTTAATTTTTTATGAAAATTCAACATTTTTCAAAATTTCAACTTTTAAATTCTTCAAAATGTTAATTTATTTTTCAAATTTGTGGCTTTTTAAAAAATTTCGACATTTTTTAGATATTTTTATTTTTTTAAATTCCTTGGATTTTTCTAAATATTTCACTTTTTATCAGAAACTTTCGATTTTTTTTTTAAATTTCAATGTTTTTTAAATTGTCGATTATTTTTTTTAACTCTGACGTTATTTTAAAATTTTAACTATTTTTAAAAATTCAGATTTTTCAAGTGACATTTTTGCAAAATTTCAGCTATTTTTAAAATTTTTGGCTATTTCTCAAAATTTCGAATTTTTCGTTAAATCTTTACTTTTCCAAAATTAATTTTTTTTTAGTTAAATTAAAACCACTTTTAAAAAAGTTTGGCATTTTTGAAAATTTTATTTTTTCATAAAAAAATTTGAAATTTTCTTGAAAGGCATCTTTTGAAATTTTCCAGTTGTCTTCAAAATTTCGACTTTCTTTTTAAACATTTCGATATTTTTCAATTTTCAACAGTATTTAAAAATTTTGTCCTCTTTGAAATTTTGACTATTTTACAAAATTTCGACCTTTTTTGAAAATCTTTACTTGAAAATTACAATTTATATTCAAATGAAATTAGTAAAAAAAAATTCGCTTTTTTTGAAAATCGGATATTTTCAATTTTTTTTTTAAATGTTGTCTTGAAGTTTTTTACTATTTCTTTCACAATTTCCACATTTTTGGAAATTATGACTTTTATGAAAATGTCGATATTTTTCTAAATTTTAACTTGAAATTTCGATTCAAAATTCGTATGTTAAAATTCCGACTTTCTCGAAAATTTGAAATGTTTTCAAATATTTCGTTATATAAGAATTTTCGAATTCTTTTTTTTTTAATTAGTGCGACTCAAAAATTTTCAAAATTTGATATTTTCTCAAAACTTCGCTTTTTTTAAATTCCGTCTTTTATAAAGTTTGGCATTTTTACAAAATTTTGCCTGACGTTTAAAAAAAGTTTTATAGAAATTTAGACTTTTTTTGAAAAACCTAAGTTTTTTATGAAAATTTTAACGTTTTAAAATTTAGCCTTCTCTTTTAAATTTCCAGAGTTCCTAAAAATTTTAAGTTCTTTTTCAAAATTTTGGGTATTTTAAAAATTTTGACATTTTTAAAATTCGTTTATTTTTCAAAATTCCAAAATTTGTAATAAACCAGATTTTATTTTCATAAATTTTAGTTTTTTACCGAAATTTGAGTTTTTTTTTGACATTAAAACCAAAGAAAAGGCCAGTTCAAGTAATGAAAGCTCTCTGGTACTATAAATAGGGATGGTTACCAAACTATCGTTTATTACCTGGGATAGATGGAACCTGATATTCGAGCAAATATTTAAATTTGTGTCATACTCGAGAGGTAACTAGGAAAGCGACTATGCTTCTTAAGTCTCTTGGTGATTGAACACCATCCAGTAAACTTTCTTATTGAGTTGACGGTTAAAAAGTTAGATTACAGAATATGTTAATCCACATTTTTGCATTTGTATGTGTTACAATGTAAATAAGTATCATAGGAGCTTGGAAATGAATATAAATGGGCCTCAAGTAATCAGTAATTGGCCCGCGCTCGCTCGCTTAAGATGAAAAATGGAAACAGGAATTGACGACCTCAAGAACAAACTTTAATTGGGCGAGATTTCTGGAGATCTCGATAGTCGTATAAGCGAGAAACCGAGGAGACTCCAATAGCCGCACAAGAATGAAACCTGAAATTAAAATCGAAATTTCGATAAGAAAATCGATATTTAGGGAAAAAGAAGTTTTAAAAAACCCTAAAGCTCAAATTTGAAGCCAAAACTTGCAATTTAATTTTGGGGAAAAACGTAAACATTCAAACTATGTCAACATTTCCATAATAACTAATCTAAGAAATTAGGCGAGGAAAAATCATCAACCAATACACAGTGTTAGAAACCTTTAATTTAAAGGTGAATTGTCGAGTTTTCCTCGAAATTTCGACTTCAATCTCGAAATATAACTAGGTAGGCGTTTGTCAGTGTTAAAACTGGAATAAAACTGTGAAAAATAAATAAATAAATAACTATTGTGTCTGTCAAAAAGTCTCCAGCCGCCACTGGGGTCCACCAATACACTCCTGAATCTAAACAAGCAAGCATGGAGGGGAGAAAAAAGGGGAAAGGTGCAGCTGTCAAGATAAAAACTCTCCTCTCAGCTGAAAAAATTTTTGCGACAGTGTTTTGGAATTTTAAAGGAGTTGTGCTCGTCGATTTTTTGCATGAATGTCTTACGGTTAATGCTGCCCACTACTGCCGGATATTGGATGCAGCAAAGCATGCGTATCGGCTCAAGAGGCGCGAATTTTGGGTCAGAAATGTGATTTTGCTTCACGACAATATCCGCCCCTACTCGGCCAATCTGAACCATCAAAAATTAGAGGAAATGCATTGGGCCACATTAGAACACCCTCCTTATACGAGCCCCTTCCCATTTCAGTTGGCCCACCTATTAAAATCTTAAGTTTTTGTTTATTAATAAGACATAATAAATACCACAAACTGTCTTTAGGCAACAAAGTAATTAATAACGTATATTTAATAATTTTCAGTAGAAAACACCAACTTTAGTATTCTCTATTCAGATTTGTAACAAACAAGCGAAAAGGTTGTAAGTATACGCCATTAAAAGGTAAGCCTATATTCCGAAGATGACTGTGGATAACCTATGTCAAAACAATTGCTATTACTGATAGCTGTCGGAATGCATTTGATATAGCTTCAAGGTAGTTGCATTTTTTAAAATGGGTAGAGGAAAGGTGATCGATAACAAAATTCGTTCACTTATTATTAAATTTTTCAAATGTGGAAAATGTAACTTTGAAATTGCAAATTTATTAGAGTTATCGCGGCATAGTATAAGAAATATAGTTAGAAGGTATAAAATGACCAGTTCAGTCACTACAAAGGCCCAATGTGTAAAAAAAAGCAAAATTATCAGTCCCGACAGAAGATCATTAAAAAGAATTATCGAGAAAAACAGACGTGCCAATTATCTTCATTTAAATGCTTTGTGGAGTGATAGGTTGAAAGGCAAATTTCTACATCAACAACTCACAGATAAGCTTATGAATTGGAATTTGGGACTCATAAAGTGAGTTTTTCAATAAAAACCTTAAACTTAAAAAATTAAGAATGATTAGTTTGTATTAGACTAAAAAAACCACTTTTAATACCACAGCAAAGGAAAAATAGGTTAAGATGGGAAAAAGAACATAAGAATAGGGTATTTCAGCAATTGCATGCGATGCAATGGGGCCACGAGGCACGATTCGAAGTTTGTATTGGAGACAGTCGAAGTAGAGTTATTCGAAAAAATAAATGAGGCGTTCCATCCCGACTGCCTCAAAAGAAAAAGTACAATTTCTTTTTGTCATGGTGAGGGGTAGCATGTCGTCAAAAGGAGTAGAAAAACTCCATACAAACAAATACTTATCCATTTTAGAAGAATCACTTTTACCGGTCATGAAAGAATTTTTTTACATCCGGCTAAGAGTTCGTGTTTCAGCAGGACGGCGCAGCATGCCGCACCTCTAAAGGAAGCTTAAAATGAATGGTAGACCATGCTATACCACTTTTGAAATGGGTTTCTAGCAGAATCTATCACCCATAAAAACTTTAAGGCATGAGATAAAAAAGATGCTACGGAAACATCATGCACGAGCAATCCCTGATCTAAAGGAAAGGCTTTAAAAATATGGGATACTTTTACACCAAAACTTTGCCAAGGTTTGGTTAATACTATGCCCTAACAAATTTTAGCTGTTATAAAAAACAAAGGAGATGTTACCCGGTGGTAAATTATAAAATTTTTGTTTTCTAAATTTAACGTATTTGTTATCATTTTTCTTATTTGTTGGTACTTATTGGCTTTATTTAACTAATATACATTTTATGTGATTACAATGTAATAAAAATACTATTAAAATAATAAACAATTTGGAGTTCGATTTTTTCATTCTATTTTTTTCACCCCAATCCGAAATTTCTGATAAATCTTAAGGTGGGCCAACTCAAATGGGAAAGGGCTCGTAGTCTCAACTTCTCAGCACGCGATTATCATATGTTTGGGCCACCGAAAGAAGCTCCAGGAGGAGAGCGATTTCATGATGATGTTGCTGTTGAGACATTTGTGAGTAATTGGCTGCAAACACAACCTCCCTTCTTTTTATTATGATGGCATTAAAAAACTCCCAATCCGTTGGGAAAAATGCAAAATCAGGAGATTATGAAGAAAAATAGTTAATAACTTCCACATATGTATCTTGTATCAATAAATTTTTAAAAACAAATTTCGGTTCATATTTGACTTACCCTGGTATATTAGATACTATTCTGTATATGCAGTAGTACTTATTTTCTCTAAAGAGAAAATTAGGTAAAAATCAGGTAAAATAAAATCCCTGTTTTAATTTTTCAATACGGAATAGAGTAATAAGCCATTATCATAAATGGTACCTTATACTAAATTATTTGTGGCACTAATACTTAAAAATTAATTACCATGTGATTTCTTTTTTTATATAACATAAGAGCTATAAAATTTTTATCAGTTTAACTTCAATTCCAAGGGCGCCATGAGCAGAATCGTTTCTTGGTTTATCATATTCTGGTTTAGCTTATTCCAGTTTTTATTATCCCATGCTATTCCTCAAGAAGGTAAGTTAAATTCGCTGTCTTTGTTTAATTTTTAGTTAATTTACAACGCAGATGGACTTCTTGGTAAATCATGCAAAACACATAAACAGTGCCCATTAAACTTCGTATGTTACGAAGGAAGATGTGTGCCGAGGGTCTAGTTGAAATAAGGCATTTCTTTTCTCAGAATATGAAGATAGATAAATAATTAAGATACATTACGATATTTTATCTATGTAATTTAACTGCAATAAACATAAACATGTAATAATACAACATAATGTAACTTAGGTTACGTATTCGTGGAATGTATTAAAAATAACTACACGCATTTTTTACTGACAAAAACTACCCTCCAGAGTAATTCCTTTCTGCATCCCTATACCTACTGTATGATTTTAAAGGCACTTTGAGCAACTTTTGTTAGTTTTTTCATTCATGTTTTATTGGCTTTTTCTCCAACAGTTACTCCTTCCATAACTCTAGATTTTCAGCAATCTGTTAAGGGTTGGCAATCTCTTATAAAAGGTTACTGAAAATCTAGAATTGTGGAAGGAGTAACTGGCGAAGAAGAAGCCAATAAAGCATGAATGAAAAAATACCAATGCTTCGCAAAGAAGATACAGAGAATATACAACTTTTGTTACGTAGAAAATTTATGGTTTGGCGTTACTATGACGTTACTTCGTATTGCCAACATGCACTAATGCTAACAGTATTATGTAGCTATGAGTAGACGCATATAGAATGAAAAAATCGCCTGATCGGTAACGGCGTTCGAACTCCAATCTACCGTGCAACAGACAACCGTCCTATGCATTAAGCTACAGACTCATTCAAACCAGAATTTGATAACCTATTCTTGCGCCTACAATATACAGTGTGGAACAGCTCAATCGAATAAATTCCGTATCTCAGATATTCTACAAATCTATGTAAAATTTCGAGACACATCAATTTTAGAATACAAAATGACATCTTCCACCGTAAAATTTTTATCCCTATATGCAACTCTCTTTGGGTGCCAGTTGCAACCCCTAAATTTTCAAACCTAAGGTACAGGCTTGTTATACCTCATTTAAAAGGTCTTTCCATTCTCTATTCAAACATGTCAAGGTGGCCATATCTATTACAAAAATTAATTGGAAAAAAAATTAATTTCAATTTTCAACAACAAAATATAAATCTCATATTTTTATTTATTAAATTGAAAAAAAACCTAATTTGGGAGATGTTCAAAATGGACACCTTCAACATCTTGGCAGCATCCTAATCGTAAATAAAAATGTCTCCTGACATTATTCAACATTTCTGGTAACACCGCCGCAATGGCAAGCGTTATTCTTGCTCGTAAGACAGCTACGTCGCAGGGTTTGGTTTTATGCACTGTACTTTTCACATAACCCCATAAAAAAGTCAAGAGGTGTCAAGTCTGGTGATCGTGTTGGCGATTCTACTGTACCTCGTCTCCCTATCCACCGATTTGGAAATGTGAAATTAAGATATTGCCGGACATTGACTTGGTAGTGTGGTGGTGCTCAATCTTGCTGGAACCATATTACATGAGATAAAACGTGTGGATTACTTACGTTGGATATAAGTTTACTAAGGCTGGTAGAATGTTGTTTTGGAGTAATGCTAAATAATTATCTCCATTTGAATTTCCATCAATAAAAAATGAACCAATGAGATGATTTCCAATAATCCCTGCCCAAACATTAATTTTCAGGGTTCTCTGTGTGCAATTCTCTCGTCCTCCAGTGGGGATTTTCACTAGTCCAATAGCGAGAGTTTTGATGATCTACAGGACTGTGAAGAGTAAAAGTGGACTCATCAGAAAACAATGTTTTCTATTTGGATGACATTATTATCTAATCTTTGCATCATTTGGTCACAAAAATGAGTTCTTCTATTAAAATCATCTTCACTGAATTCTTGACGTGGTGTCAGTTTATAACGATGCATTTTATTTTCCTTCAGTACACGAATAATCAGGTTCAGTGCTGCAGCTGCTTGTCAATTTGAAGAATGTGGATTTTCTTGAAACTCGTTTATTATTTTTAATTTGGTATCACTAGTTTATGCATTGGAGGGTTCTTTTTTAAGCTTTCGTTCATATCCATGTTCGTGAAAATGCTTCTCGATTTTACTAGTTGTACCTTGGGATATAAGCGGTTTTGTTGAGATAGACGACCGACTTCGGCCTGTGATCTTGCTGTATCTCCATAACCAATCATTTGTCAAATTATTATATTATGTATTTCTGTTAAATGACCCACATTACATTTTCGAAATGTACAAAAAAATAACTGAAGCACGATACTGATCACTGTTTAATTCTCTCACAGTTTTAGAAATTTGCTGCTATGTTTTCGACAAAAAATACAATTGACTATGGTAAGGTTGATAAGTTTTTACGTTTCCTTTTTTACAACATCAAAAAAGGATATCAAAATTGTTTTTGGTCCCTTTATGATTATCGAGGACGAACCGGACGAGTCTCTATTAGTTATTATTGTGGAAAATTTTATCTAGTTGAAAAATTTTTTTTAATTGTTTATTTTTTAAAGAAATGTAGGATTTATGACATTTTTAAATAGAGAATAAAAACACCTTTTAAATAAAGTGTACCAAGCCTCTACTTCCAATTAAAATATTTATGGGTGGAAACGGTAACTCGAAGGGGGTAACTCTAGGGATGAAATTTTTGCGACGCAGGATGTCATCTTATTAATCCAAAATTGACCTCTTTCGGGATTTTTCATAAATATTTACAATAACTGAGATATGGAATTTATTGCATTTGGCTTTTCCTCACCATATAAATTAGACTGCAGAAAATGTGTATGTTATAATTGGCTGAATTGTGTTTTAATTTGATTATCACTACAATATATTATGTATGCATTTTAAAGTTACTTGTAAATTGATTTGTTAAACAAAAATATTTCACAAATTTTTTTTAACCTTATTTCAGCATAGAATTTTTTACTTTAATCCAAAAATTGTGACATAAATTTACCGTATTTATTATTTACCCTCATTAACCTTTCATATATTGTTTTGTCATATCGTTAGTTTCTCTCTCTCTCTCTCTCTCTCTCTCTCTCTCTCTCTCTCTTTCTCTCTCTCTCTCTCTTTCTCTCTCTCTCTCTCTCTCTCTCTCTCGCGCGGTGCGGGCGCGCAAGTTAGTCAAGTAAGTTACCAGTGGAGCCACGAAACCCAGCATGTTATATGCATAATATAAGGATCTCTTGCACTCCTGTGATAACATAGTACAAGAATGGAAGAGGTTAGGAATGTATGCACATAGGGTTAAGCTATGTTTTTTTTTCAGTAAAGACTTATACACAACGTTAGAATTGTGTGGCGTTTTTAAAGAGGTGTATTGTGAACGGTTTACTCCTAATGGTTAAAGTTAATTCACAAATTCTGTTATGTTTCTATCAAAATTTATTGCGATCAAATTATATAATTACATATTTATTTCTATGGAAGCCATATACTGCATTTACCATTGATACATTTACCCCATAGACAATCACTAGTTCCATTAGGGCACGGTTCCCCCTGTCGAGCTACATTATTATTTAATTAAGAGGTTAGGTAAAAAGAAAACAATTCAATTTACCTTTTTGAGGGCTAGCACGAGTTAATAAAAGTTCCAGTAGAATAAAGAATAATATGCTAATCCAAGATATAATTCTGCTCATGATGTCCACAAAGTTAAAATTGAACTGCTACAGGTTTTATAGTTTTATATCATACAACACCCACATGTTCATGCGACTTTAAATGTTAGTACCGTAAAGAATTTGAGGTACATTTATGACAATGGCTCATTAAAAAAATTTTTTTTTAATAGTTATTTTTGTCCCAGCAATTATCCTCATTGTGTTATTTAATTGCCTGTCAATTAGTTTGGTATGGTGGCTATTGATCCACACAGGGGCACAGAACTTTGTGGCGAAGAACACTAGGCCGAGCGAGGAGATATGCAGATTAGCAGCAGTTGCACCCCATGACGTTCTGCAGAGTTTCTAGATAATGTTGCTTTGGGTTCTTATTTTTGCTGCGGTATTTTCCAGGTGTTTCCGATACGTGAGTGTACGGTCCAGTGTGACACCCAGGTATTTGGTGTACTTGTTGTGATTTAAGGAGGTACTTCCGAATTGGACATTTATTTGGGCGTTTGCCTGTTTGTTGTTGAGGTGGAATGTTGTTGTCTCGGTTTTAGCTGGGTTAGGTTTAAGTCTTCATTTTCTGAAGTATGTGTGTAGTATTTGGAGGTCATTATTGATGGTTACTCCTATTTGGGCAAGGGTTTTTTATTTTGTGACCAGGGCAATGTCATCTGTGTTAGAGTATTTTTTACCCTTTGTGGTTTTATGTCAGATATATAGAGATTGAATAACAGTGGGGCCAGAACTGAGCCTTGCGGTAGGCCATTGTTAATGAGGCTGGTCTTGCTGATCTTTCCATCGATAATCACTTAGAAACATCTATTGCCAAGCATATTTTGTATTAAGCGGATCGTTGCTTGAAAGGATGTGACCCTTAGCAGCTTGTAGACTAACCCCTCCTTCCAGACAATGTCGTAATCCGTCGTTAGATCCAGGAACACCGCCGATTAATTTAAGTTTTGTTGGAAGCCGGCCCCTATGTATGATGTTAATAGTAGTACCTGGTCGCAGCAGCTGCAGTCGGGCCTAAATCCAGCTTACTCAGCTTGGATGTGCTCCAAGATGGGGTCGCATATCCTGTTATATATAAAGAGCTCAATTAGTTTATAAGTGCTGCTAAGGAGAGCTATTGGTCTAGCTTTGGGGCTGATCTGCTGGTTTTCCCGGTTTCAGTAAGTCTATGATCTTGGCTTTTTTGAACCCTTTTGAGTGATGGCCAATCTTCAATATGTTCGAAAAGAATTTTCATAGCCATTTTACTGTGTTTTTTCTAGCATGTATGATAAACCCCAGGTGGACTTTGTCAAATCCTGGGGCTTTCCCCGGTTTCATGTCTTTTATTGCGGTAGTGATTTCTGCTTCAGTGTACGGCCTGGGGATATCATCCACATGAGCGGCTCCTTTTAGCGTTGTCAGCTCTCTCTTAACATCTATGGTGTGCTGTTTATCGGATGTGGCTCTTGATGATTCCACAATTTTGTTTGCAACCTGATTTGGGGAGATGGGAAAGTTTCTTTTTACTGGAGCAGTTGATCCGCCGAGTTTACGAAAAAGGCTTCATGCATTTCTGCTTGATCGGGCGAAGTTCATCTGTTCCACGATGTCTGTCCATTGTGGTCTTCTGGCGGAATCGAGACTGTGTAATAGGTCGTTGGCGATTTCTGGGTCTTCACTTTCGGCAAAGTCGTCATAGAGTTGGCCGCATTGGTGGTTCCATCCTAAGATGTATTTTCTCCTGAAGCCTCTGGAGACGTGCTTTTTGACCGTGGCGACAGCTGCTTTTTTAAATGGATGGTAATTCTTTGGCGGGCGGGAGGGGAATCGGATGCATTTATTTAGATCGGTGCGATAGCCTCCCCAGTCAGCTTTTTGGAAGTTCCATCTGGGACGGAGAATGGACTTACTTATGGGTATTGAGAAACCGACGCTCAATATTATTGGCCTGTGCTGACTATGTGGGAAGTTGGCAATGACAGTTTTTTGCGTGGGTAGTGGTTTGTCTTTGTTAGTGGTTAGGAAACACAGATCCGGATTATAATCTTTTCTCCATGCGGCCGAGGGGAATGTCCTCCGTTCTTTAGCATCTAATATAAGGTACATATTGTTTCCTTTGGCCAAGTCCAAGAGTCTTTTGCCAGATTCGCTGTTCTGAGCATATCGCCACATCTCATGGTGGCAATTAAAATCCTTAGCGTATAGCGTTGGGTTTTCAAGACTAGGGAGGGCTTCATCATGTTATTATTGATTTGAGGGTTCGTATATATTTATGATGTTCGTTTCGCTTACGGTTATATTTACCATATGTATGTCATTTTCGGATGTGGCAGAGAAGAATTGGAGATTTTCGATGTCGTTGCGGACGTATGTGGCGACTCCATATGACTGGTGGTAAGTGGCTCCCACCAGTTTAAAACATTGTATTCTGATCCTCCTCTTGAGGTCGGTTTTCGAGACGGAATGGTTTTCCTGAAGTAGCACAACATCGAAGATTTCATCAAGCAGAAATTTTGTGAGATAGTTGCAGTTGGATCTGCTCATATATGTAATACTTTTACAGGGCCAGCTCCCTATTCTCTTCGCGAGTTTATTCTGACCAAATCCGATAAAAATGGAACATGGCTGATCGGCGAGTATTGCGCATGAATGAACAAAATGAACAAATCGCTACCCCGGGGTTAAACCGATGTTTATGTTTGGCCGTGCACAGCTTATTTCGGCCATGCACAGATAATTTGTAACACCTGCGCATTGCGACTCATCACCGCGTGTGAAGGTCAGCGAGAAAGAGAAGTCTTTCCCACAAGAAACGAGGAATTGGTCATATAGAAGTATTACATATATGGATCTGCTAATCCCTTCTATGCTTAGCTGGCAGACGCAGACTGAGGGCTTAAGGCCCTTGGTGGTTGGGCTCTGATATGAACCGTTATCAAATTTTTCGTTTTTAGTTAGCATGCACGGAGGTTAGTCGACATTGCATCCCTTTTTTTAGTAAAAACTTATACACAACGTTAGACTTGTGTGGCGTTTATAAAGAGGTGTATTGTGAACGGTTGACTCCTAATTCTGTTATGTTTCTATCAAATTTATTGCGATCAAATTATATGATTACATATTTATTTCTATAGGATAAACCCATCGCATTTACCATTGAGACAGAAACCCGATAGACAGTCACTAGTTCCATTAGGGCATGGTTCCCCCCATCGAGCTACATTATTATTTAATTAAAACGTTAGGTAAAAAGAAAACAATTCAATTTACCTTTTTGAGGGCTAGCACGAGTTAATAAAAGTTCCAGTAGAATAAAGAATAATATGTTAATCCAAGATATAATTCTGCTCATGATGTCCACAAAGTTAAAATTAAATTTCTACAGATTTTGTAGTTCTATATTATACAAAACCCACATGTTCATGCGATTTTAAATGTTAGTACCGTAAAGAATTTGAGGTACATTGAGAACAATGGCTCATTAAAAATTTTTCTTTCTTAATAGTTATGTCTGTGCTTAGGTGGCCAAGAAACTCTTTAATATACCGAGTCCTGAGAGAAGTGCTCCCGAGGCTTGCCAATCTCGAGGTCACTAGAGACTTAAGCTACGGTTTCCTACAGAACGGTAACGTAAAAGATCTACCGTAATGTTACGTCGAGTGACGTCACCAAAAACCGTGCACGTGCTTCTAATAGGCAGTGCTTTCCTACAGAACGTTAGGGGCTACCGCTGCGAAAAAGTACGTCGACCCCACTTTCGAAGCGACCGCTGTGTACGGTGAGAATACTGCAAGCACGATTTAATACGTTACGTTGCCATTTTACGTTGGAATGTAGCTACTATGATTTATTTAACTTTTTTATTATTATGTGCATATGCAGGATGTTTTATATAATATTATATCTCCCTTTTATATTATTCAATTTTTATTAAATAAAAAGTTTGAAAATACCAAATGAAGAGAATTTGTTCTTCAATATGATGAAAAATTTCCATACTTTTCGAAACAATTTTAAAATTTTACAGACATAATCTTTAAACTAGAAGACTAAGAACATATTTAATTAGCTATGTGTCAGTTTATAAATTGACATCTTTAAAGTTTTTATTCGTGTTTATTGCAACATTACATTCTGAAGGATTTTTTGTTGAAAATTTTGTCAATACCTAAGTCTTCTCCAGGAATTTCAATGTAATGTAAACAATATTTAGAAATAATTACCATAGCAATAGTCCCTTTGCCTGCGAGGATTTCGATGGCAATAAACATGCAATTGTTTTCGAAAAAATGTCATAACTGAAGGGGCATAATTTTTCAACGATTTTAACAAAAAAAAAAGTTTATATCTGCATACGTCCGCTTTATTTTTAAGATACAGGGTGCCAAAAATTTAAGAAAAAATTCGGTTTTTCCTTCAATACCGTTTGAAATATCTTTTTGAATTTTGGTAGGTAATAACTGGGCATAAAAATACATTTTCTGCAAGTAAAATATTTCTTCTACTTCTATCAATGGCGTCCGCAATAACATTTCCCTGAGTAATCTTAACGAAAAAAATGTCAAGTCACTGCGTTTTTTAAATACAAGTACCAATTTCATAAACAACCTTAACTTCTTGGTAAAAATCCTCCCTTGAATTTTTTTTTTAGCTGGCGAATGCTTTTGCATTAAAAAATCATTTACCTTAAAAATACTATTATATTGACCTATTTCATGCTATGGGTTTTTTAATTATTAAAAATATTGTAACGCGTAAAATACCAAGAAGCCAACCCTGTCACTTGGCCCGGCAGAGATCGGATGTTTCCGAAGAGTGTTCGGCATATAATCTAGATACCCGCGCTCGTTGTTGTAACCTAACCTAACTTAGCATAATAAACTCCCGCATAGCACAGTTTTCTCTGTTATTTCTGAAAACCCCGAAAAAATCTTCACTAACCACCCAGTTAGTTATAGTGGCGCCCAACGTGGGGCCAGAGAGACGGAGAAAATAGTGTGTTTATCGAGTTTTAGTGTTTCGTTATACATACGTTCAGTGCATTTTTCATTCACGGACAATTTTGGGATTATATGTGCATGACACCCCGACGTCTGTAAAAAAAAGTGTATACGAACTCGGTGACTATTAAACAACTTGTTACGTCTACAGACATTTTCGTCAGTTACGTGCAAGGTCATCGCTCTATCACCAATCATCAGTTGTTAAGGCTCCGGTATACAGGGTGTAGCAGCCTTAATAGGTAAAATAGGTGAATGTAAGTAAGGATACCGTTGTATATGGAACAAACTGACACGAAGGAGAAAAGTAAGCGAGTTTACTTTCTTCGTAGTCATAAAACCGGCAGCATGTCTCAAGAAGAAAATTGTGCACCACAAAGTCCGACAATGCCAGGAAATATCGTGTTTACAAACGAACAATTTGAGACATTCTTATCGAGGTTAACTATAAACAATCAACCTAGTAGGGTAATACCAAGTTTAGCACAATCACAAACTGGTAACTTTTCGAACTGTTCTTTGCGCTTTACCGGAACAAAAGACTCAGATGTAAATGCTTTTATAGACGCGATTATTATTTATAAGGACTGCGCGTTAGTATCTAACGAAAACGCCCTCAAAGGACTTCCAATGTTACTTGATGGATTTGCAGCTACGTGGTACCAAGGGGTAAAAGCTTCTGTTAATTCATGGGATGAGGCCATAGATCTATTAAAAACTGTTTTCGGACCACAGAAACCACCTTATCGTGTGTATCGTGAACTCTTCGCCAATGAACAAGACTTTAATACACAGAGTGATATCTTCATTTGTAAAGCTCGTTCCATTCTTGCGCAAATACCACCAGGCGTACTAAGTGAAGAGACTCAAATTGACATGGTATATGGACTACTAAACCGCCGTATTCGCGAAAAAGTGTCACGTGACAGTATATCTACCTTTACTGAACTTTTGAAAAGTTGTAGGTCAGTTGAAGAAACTTATGTACCGGATACTCGCGCTCCAGTGGAACAAAAAGAAATTAAGCGTCCGCGTTGCCAGTATTGCAAGTACGTAGGTCATACGAAAGATGAGTGGCGAAAACTTCTATCTAAATCCGAATCCAAATCAAATGAGGGGAAAAAGTTAAATACCTCTCAAACACAGAATGCGACTAAGTCCCAGGTAGCGCAAACAAATACTCATCCATCAACATCTCAAACCAGTGCTGACAATAACAAAGTAACTACTCCTATCCGGTGTTATGGTTGTGGAAAACCTGGTTACATCTGATCCAAATGTCCTTCATGCAATGGTATAGAAGCCTCAGCCACGGAATTTATGTGTATGGAAACCCTCATTGCGCCGCGTTCGCGACCTATTTTGCAAGTAGGAATTTTAGGACACCAAGGAACAGGACTTGTTGATACCGCTGCTAAACAGAGTGTTGCTGGACATTTGTTATACGAAATTTTAAAGAAAGAAAATCAAAGTTTTAAGGAAAGCTCGATTTTTGTAAAATTAGCTGATGGTAATGGAAAAACAGAAAACATTTTAGTTACTGAACAAAATGTGTTTTTGCAAGGTCGATGTATCAAAACAAAATTTATCATTTTTCCAGAAGCAAAAGATAACCGTACTCTTTTCGGCATTGATTTCTTACAAGATGCAAAAATAACTATTGACTTAGTTCAAAATTCCTGGAATTTTGGTGACGACCCAGATGTAAAATTTTCCCTTAACTATGAAGCACCACCACCGAAGTTATCCCATAATGCAGAGCTTATCGAATTATCATGCTTAGAGGAGTTGCGTCCTGAGGAAGGAACCAATTTAGACCAAAAAGAAAAGCAGATTTTAAGTACTTTGCTTCACGAAAATGAGGATATCTTTCAAGAGGGGGGAGAGCCAACTCCATATGCAACTCATTTCATTAACACAGGTGACCATCCGCCTATTGCCTTACATCCTTATCGAATGACTCCAACACGTAAACAACAGCTAAGAAAAGAACTGGATAAACTGCTAGAGAATGGTATCATTGAAGAATGTGAAAGTCCTTGGGCTGCGCCGGTTGTCTTGGTTCCAAAGGATGAAGGTGATGTTCGCTTATGTATCAACTACCAGAGACTGAATGCTGTTACTGTAAGTGATTCTTACCCGCTTCCTCGAATGGATGACCTTCTGCATGCTGCAAAACGCACTTTCTACATGAGTACCATCGATCTACGTAGTGCTTATCATTAAATCAGTGTTAACGAGGCTGATCGTGATAAAACCGGTTTTGTGACTCCATTCGGAACTTACCGATATTTGAGAATGCCATTTGGACTTAAAAACGCGCCTAGAACTTTCCAGAGGTTAATCGATCATTTCCGACGCGGTTGTGGTGACGTATTTGTATTAGCATATCTAGATGACTTGATTGTTCTTTCGCGTTCCTTTGAAGACCACATACCAGACTAACAGGTAGTATTTGACAGACTCCGACAGTTCAAGTTACGCGCTAGAAGAGAAAAGTAACATTTTGCATGTTCTCGAGTAAAATATTTGGGACATTTAATCACCATAGAAGGAATTTCGGTAGATCCTGATAAAATCTCGGCCATAGCAAATAGACGTGCTCCACGCAACGTATCTGAACTTTTATCATTCTTGCAAACGTGCAGCTGGTATCGTCGCTTTATCAAAGACTTTGCGGAAATTTCGCGTCCTCTAAGTGATTTGACCAAAAAGAATATTCCATGGCAATGGAATGAAAAACAACAAGAAGCATTTGATCAGTTAAAGAATGCCCTAATTACCGCCCCGGTACTTCAACAAAGTGACGAAACAAAACCATACATCATCCGCACTGATGCAAGCAGTTATGCATTAGGAGCTGTACTTTTACAGGGTGAGGGTGCAGATGAGCATCCTGTGGAATATGCCAGCAGACTTCTTACCTCAGCGGAGAGAAACTATAGTACTTCTGAACGTGAGGCTTTAGCTGTGATATGGGCTTTAGATAAATTTAGAGGATATATCGAAGCTACTCCCGTGACTATACAAAGTGATCACCAACCTTTACGATGGCTCTTGAATTTAAAAGCTCCTACTGGACGACTTGCACGATGGGCTTTACAAGTCCAAGGATATGACCTGAAGATAGATTATTTGCCTGGAAAGCGAAACGTGGTCGCTGACACCTTGTCACGTCCACCTTGTGATCACGAAATCATCTACGACTGTGACATCTGTTATGTAGCAATTGAACTCCCAAGACGTTCAGCCGCTGAAATTCGAGAGGAACAACTTAAAGATCCCGACATTGAGAAAACCATTAAGAGTTTTGAAGGACATAACGACGAAGACTTCGCTAGATGGACTGATCGTGGATACATCATGTCAAGTGGAGTACTCTACCGATATTCATCTGAAGATGACGTAGAAGAGGCGCAACTGGTAGTACCCATCCATGAACGAGAAAAGATCCTGACAGAATATCACGATGCTCCTACAGCTTCCCATTATGGTGCAGAGCGAACCCTCCAACGTATAGCCAAACGCTACTATTTTCCTGGAATGCGTCGTTTCATAACCAACTATGAACGAGACTGCCCTGAATGTCAACGATATAAAGCAACTAACCAGAAACCCGCTGGTTTATTACAAACCCCAGCATACGCTCAAAGGTTCGAAATATTATCGATTGATTTATTTGGACCATTGCCAAAAGATCAAGATGGAAATACTTGGATATTCATCGTGGAAGATGTTTCGACAAAATGGATTGAACTATTTCCACTCCAGAAAGCTACAGCCGAAGAATGTGCCCGCGTGCTCATCAATGAAATCTTCTTCAGATATGGACTCGTACGGAAGATCATAAGTGACAATGGGGTACAATTTATCTCCTCTGTCATGCAAAAGGTTTGTTTCATTTTGAACATTAAAGAATCATTCACACCATTGTACCATGCTTCTGCCAATATGGTGGAAAGAAAAAACCGCGACCTGAAGCCAAGGTTAGCTATACTTGTTGGAGATGATCATAGCTCATGGGCTCAGAAGTTGCCTACTATCCGATTTGCTATGAATACTGCTTGGTGCGAGGCTACTGGCAAAACAGCAGCTTTTTTAACATTCGCTAGAGAGCTAAGAACATTAGACGACGTATCTCATGATTTGCGTCACATTGTCGAAGCCGAAATTTTTGTACCACAAATCACTCCCTACCTCCAGCAAATTACTAGTACCTGGCAAGATGCTAGATCCATAAATGAAAAATAACAGGATCGTCAGAAGAGTTATTTCGATTCTCACAAGCGAGAGATTATCCCATTTGCTATTGGTGATAGAGTTTGGGTAGACACTCATACTCTAAGTAGCTCTGGAAAAGGCATCACTTCAAAATTTCACCCAAAGCGAGACGGACCTTATGAAATTACCCGAATGATCTCTCCTGTTAGTTTCGAAATGTCTGATCCCGCGGAGCCCAGCATTCCTTTGGGTGTATACCATTGTTCCGCTTTAACTCCCGTTCAGGGTCAACCAGCTGAAACACCCGTGGTACCCCTGAAAAGAAGAGGTCGACCCCGAAAGAAGAAACGTCCTTCGCCTACTGGTTCCTCCTCGGGTCGAGTTCTGAACCATGGGGGGAGTGTGTAACGCGTAAAATACCAAGAAGCCGACCCTGTCACTTGGCCCGGCAGAGATCGGATGTTTCCGAAGAGAGTTCGGCATATAATCTAGATACCCGCGCTCGTTGTTGTAACCTAACCTAACTTAGCATAATAAACTCCCGCATAGCACAGTTTTCTCTGTTATTTCTGAAAACCCCGAAAAAATCTTCACTAACCACCCAGTTAGTTATAATATTTATTTAAAATAAACATGTACATATATCTAAGTTATCTAACATAAATTTTCCCTAATAATCCACAATGACTAAAGTTCTCTTAAAATGACATATTACTTTGTAGAAAAGGATATCAAGGGCCCATTGAAATGCAAAGAAATTCATTTTATTTTTCTTTATCAAAAACCATTCCTCAGCCAAAAAAGTTAAGAAGAAATTTGTTATTAATGAATAAAAAGTATTAATGAAAATTTTATGTATTTTAAAAAAAAATCAGTAGCGTGATTTTTTTCTTTTTATTTTGATTAAAAATGTTCAAGGATATGTTAATCGAAAACTTCGTTCTAGGAAAAAAATCTGGGGGAAAGTTTTACCAAGAAATAATTATGGTAATAATAATCCCTTGGAATGCGGGGATTCTGATGGTTGTAAACAAGCAATTAGAATATAAGAACAAATCTGTTGTGAATCATTAGAGGTTATTAATTTTAGAGAGAAATTTTGTCTTGCAAAACAACATACTTTATACGTTCATGAGACAGATTTTTAGTTTTCAGCTACGTTGCCAATTAAAAAAATATCACGACCAAAAATGATTTTCGCTGATCAAAAAACCTAATATAACCAGAAAAACACCTTAAAATACAACCTTGTCTACTAAATAAAGAAAAATACGTTCTCTAAAAATAATTTTTGTCAACTAAAAGTGAAGTGACACGTGTTTCAAAATTTCTTTGTCGACTAAAAGGAAAACAACAAATAAATATAGTTTGTGACTACTAAAAAAATGATAGAAACAGAACAATACAGCTTAAATTGTGACAATTTTACAGCTCTAGTCTTGGCCGACGTATTTTACTGCAAAGTTTTTCTTACTTTACATCAATGTTCACCGTCAAGGCGACCGTTCTGTCCTCGACCGCTGCATGACATAAAGCGGCGGTCAAATAACGGCCGTTCTTTTACCTTACCGTTTTGTATGAAACCCTAGCTTTACTCGGGCGAGCCACACAAAACATTTTTTGTGCAACTGAAAAATTTGTAGATATAGTCCTTGTTACGAAAATTGAGTTCTACGTCATCGGCATCTGCACTTATCAACGACGTGGAAATTATTGTGCCGGTGTGGTGTTACTCGTCTTTAGAATCAAATGTCAAATTACATAAAGTTTGTCTTCGATCAGCTGTTATAATTACAAGGTACGTTAATGGTATAAAATTATGGGTCAAAGAAAGATGGGTGTAAATCTGCATTGCAAATCGTGGATGCAATTTCGGCAGCATGCGTCCAGGCAGTTATTTGCGTGGTTAACACTTGACATTTCAGTTTATACCTATTAATGTAACGAGATGATTATGCGCATAGAAATAATTCCACAAAAAGATAAAAATGTAACACATGCAATTCAAGACGAGCCAGTAAGGATCTCAAAGTGAAAAAAAAAATGACCACTTATGGATACCGCCAACAGAAATGAAAACCGAAATCTATGATATAACAGTGTTTTTTATAATTCCCAAATTGTAATATCAAAAATAAGAATATCATATTTTGTTAATTAAAGTTATTATTTCTAGTTTTTATATCTTTTATTTTTTTATAGGATCTAGTCTTTGAATTGATCTATTTTAAGTTACTGCATATTAAAAAACCTGTTACACTATCTAAATTTTATATTTGCTTAGCAAATTTCAAGATATATTAAAAAAATATATACTGATTTTTCGTGATTATGTAAACACTTTAAGTTAAATTATTTCAAATATATTAAAACAATTTTACCGTTATGTATCTATCAATAAGTGCTGCATAGACAGCTTTCCACACAACTTGTATGAATAAAGGATTAGTTTACTCAGCAATATGAACAACATTAAACTTTGGTATAAAAAAAGGATAAAAAAAAGTCTTCCAGCTGTTGTTAATTCCCCTTGAAACTCCATGTAATTTTAGGATATGTCTTTCTGGCCTCAATTAAACCGAATAGATGTTCAAAACATTTTTCGTCCATTCTTAAAAACGTTCACAATGGCCCCACAATTGCCTTTTTGAAATTCCTAGTTTATTAAATTTCAGCTGCCTTCTCTACAATCGAGGTCTCGCTCATTAAAGAGTATCCAGATCTTGCTTTTTTGTAATTGTCACCTATATGAGATTTCAATCTCAAAGATAAAGCAAATTTAAAACAGAAATAACCTCCAAAATTGACAGATCAAAAATGTACACAAAAACATTAATAAAGTGGTATTAGGTAAAAAGTAATAAATCACTAGCAGGAGATAAGTAAAGACGTTATATTACATATAGGTTCACCTTTCTTGTTTTTATTACAGGAAGAAAAGGAATAATAATAATAATTAAATTAAATTTTAGCACAGTTTAAACATTTATGATGTACACATTTTCGCATATTCAATTTAAAACTGGTCTCTACGTTGTATACACTGCTCCATCTGCCTATCTTATCTTCCTACTCAGGAATATTTTTTGCTTCAGATGGAAATGTTTTTTTTTTGGGTGAGCAACTAGCAGAAATAAAATAATGTTTGAGCTGTTATAGAGTTCATATGTAAAATAAAATAAATCAAAGCCTTTCGATTTAACAAACCATGAAATTGTATAAACTATTTGTAACTTTGGATAGTTGATTACATAAAGTTTTATTTCTATTACCTTTTTTTGAAATAGTATTTTAAACCGTTTTGGTCTATTACTTTTTATATGTAATATTAGAGAACATATCCTAACTAGTTATTGACGGAACATTGCATAACCTAAAGCTCTGGATATAGAAACCCAAACTTGGTTGGCAGATTCAATTAATGACTGCACCGAGAAATGGGCAATGCCTAACATGAAATTTTTTTTTTAGAGAATCAAACCTCGAAGAAGTAAAATGTTAACATTATCTAGAAAAACAGTTACCTAATTCCACACGGACGAAGTCGCCGATAGCAGCTAGTTTCATAAAAATACATAAAAACATCATAATAAACCTCATCTATCAATGCGAACTAAAAATAAATATATTTTTAATTATCTAAATAATTTGTAATTTGTCCTTCATCGTCAAAAACAATTTGCTTTAATTTTGGTTGAACGGACTGGACCTTGTTTTAGTTGTTTCTTGTGGATCGGGCTTCAAATATTTAAATTTTTAACACAGTAAATTAATGATAAAACGTCTATTCATGTTAAAATTTCTTTATTTTTCTTTTTTATATTTAAAAAAAAAATATTTTTAAGTATTTCTTCCTCATTTTTCCCTTTCCATGTTATGCACTGCTGACGAGCTCAAATGAGAGCGAAACATCGATGTCCAGTGCTACAACCTTTTTTATGTAGTTTTTTTAATATTTTCCTAATTTAGCAAAAAAGAAATTTTTATTTTTTCAATATCTAATTTTTGGTCTCTAATTTGTTGTCCCCTGAAACCAAGAGAAATACTTAGTATCTCTCTGAAGATGATAGCTTGGCTGACGAAAAGCGTTAGAGCAACCTTTGTTGTGTTTTTTAATCCTTTTTGGTTTTAGGAGAGAAGACTTGTATTTTAAATCTGATTTAAATTCCGAAAAATAATTTGCGTTAATTTTGGTGGTGATGCCCGATTGGGTTCAATCGCTCCAATTGCATTAAATCCGGGCCTGCCAATGTCAATATTTATCGTAAGTAAGGTTTTTCTGTACAATTTGCCATCCCTCTACAGAGTTTATCTAATAAACTTTAGAAAAGTTGCAACTACAAAAGTTGCAGGATTTTTCTATTTTTTTTTAATTTCGCATTATACTTAACAGCAAATAGGATTAAAAGGAAGAAGTGCACATGCCATATTCGTATTTTTCTTTTTCTTTGCCAGGTGCTCCTAAGAGTAGGGTATATAAATTCGACGATCTTTACCGCTATTTTGTTACGTTTGAAAAATAACACAAAAAAGTTGGCACCTTCCAAATATATATCAAAATATTTTTGATATCCAAATTTCAAGATTAAAGGGTAAATTTCGACAAAAAATTACATACAACATTTTAACAAAAAAATCTTCAAACTAAATTTAGTAAGTTGAGAAAACCAAAAATCAAAACATTTTGAGAAAAAGGTGAAGCAAGGTAAAGTTAACAATCCGCAGTTAAAGTGGAAATTATTAGTATCACAATTTTCTCATAAATATAGCTTTTTAAATTGCAACTGTCTTCTCAAAAAGTTCGTGTTTGAACTTAAAATGTTTCTTCAGTTAAATATTTTTCAATAAACGTTTTAGAAAAAGTCTAAATTTCTAGTAAAAAGGTTAAACTTATTAAAAAAATGAATATTTTGAGTTTGATCTCGCAAAATTTAAAATTAATTTTGAGCACCTTGTTAATAATTTTGAATTGTTCTAAAAGTTTTTGGATAGCTTAACAATTTGACTAACTGCTGTAAAAAACAGAGCTCAACCCTTTCAAACCTGAAATAGTTATTTGTTATACAAGACGGTAAAATTATTTTTTATCGACGAGTGACAATGTTTAATTAATGAGCGACGAAGGAGCGAATTAATTAAATTTCACGAGTCGATAATGAAATTTTACCGTCGTGTGTAACATTGTATTTTTTTTATTGCGAAGGTTAAAGAAAAATCGAGAGAAAAACTCAATAATTTTGCAGACAGAAATAAGAAAAGCAGTCAAAAATTAAATCGCAGTTGGTTCGTTTGGTATGTTGCTATAGTTATACCAAATAAATAATTGTTTCACATCAATTTTTCAATTTTGATCCGTATGAATCTCAAGATCTCAAGAATGTGTGAAAACGAGGTAGAGCAGGAAAACATTCCGGTATGTGTGAAGAAAGAAGCGTTAGAGGCAGTAGCTAAATTATTGCCTCAAAAATCGCGATTAATATATGAAAAAGAGTACACATGCTTTCAAAGGTGGAAAATGGCAAAGAAGATTAATAGTTTAAGTGAAACGATATTTCTGGCATATTTTTCTGAAAAAGCAAAGAAGGTGAAGCCATCAACATTGTGGTCTTATTATTCGATGCTGAAGTCTACAATTTTGGTCAACGAAAATTGTGACATTTCAAAGTAAGTAACGTCAAATTTAGCGTATAATTTTTTTACTAATACGAATTATTGTTTACAGATACAGTAAACTAATTGCATTATTGAAGAAACTATGTGATGGTTATAAACCTAAGAAATCGAACATTTTTGAACCTGATGATATCATTCGATTTATAAAAGAAGCTCCCGATGATGATTATTTGTTTATGAAGGTTGTGGCGGTAATGGGTTTATGTGGGGCATGCCGGTCCGATGAATTGTATAAATTAGAGATGTCTAATATTGATGATAGAACATCAGTAATGATCGTTCAACTGACTGATACTAAAACCAAAAAAGATCGGTCTTTTTGTATAACTGACCAGGAAGTGGGTGTTTTGGACATCATAAGAAAATATATCGGCTTACGTCCTAAATACGTTCCTCATAATAAGTTTTTTATTAACTATAGACAAAAAAAGTGTACTATCCAGCCTGTAGGCATAAACACTTTATATAAAGTCCCAAGAAAAATTGCCGATTTCCTAAATTTACCGGATTCAGAAAAATACAGTGGTCATTGTTTTAGACGATCTGCAGCCACAATGATGGCAAACTCAGGGGCTGACATGGTGACAATAAAGCGCGCAGGGGGATGGAAGTCATCATCAGTAGCTGAAACTTATATAGAAAATTCAGTACGAAGTAAAATTGAAGTTTCAAAGAAGATACTAGTTGGGTCAACGAGTGGGATCGTTAGTAATACTATATCTTCTGTATGCCCGTCTGTTCACCATTCTGAACACCGTTCTGTTCCGGACATCCATGTTTCGGGAAATGTGAATGGTACGATCCAAGTTATTATCAATGAAAGCACTAAAGATAATTAAGTTGTATCTAATAATAATTATTATTTCAAATAAAAATAGATACCTACTTAATTAAAGTATTTTATCTATCCTTGCTGTTAAAGTTAAATTTTATCTACCCTTACGGTTAAAAAGGTACTTTAATCTGGTGTTTTGAGTTGAATAAAGTATACTTTAACCTTCGCAATAAAAAAAAGTATTAAATTTTTCTTGAAAGATGCAAACATTAGCTAAAAAAAACAAAATATGTTTAAAAATGCTAAGCTAAGTATAAAGAAAGCTGATTTAACACCTACTAAAATAATAAGCCGAGTTCGAAAAATGGATAAAATATATAGATTGTAATTAAGAAAAACAAGGTTACTATCTGCACAGGGAAAACAGAATACCCTAAATAATGCAGTTTGCCAACGTTGCAAAAATAAGAAGAATAACTTTTATCAGACCGCCGTTTACTATTGGGACACTGAATAATTTAAGAACATACTCTAACAAATATGTAATTATAAAGTTTAGTTGGGAACGGCAAATAAGCGCTCCAGAAATTTCGGCAACCGATAAGCTTTATCTGCTGGATTTTCCTAAAACCAGCGAGACCTATACAGGGTGAGTCACTAAGCGGAAATCGGTCTTTGGTAGGCTTATCGTTCAAAATATCGAAAAATGTTTCGAATAAAAGTTGTTCGAAATAAAGTTCTCTACAACCTAAAATTATTGCCAAATATGGCGGCCTTCCGGTTGCACCGGAAATAAACACAACTTTCTTATTTTAAATAGAACACCCTATGTATTTTTACATTTTTAAATTTCTTGTTAAAAATGAATATGAATTTATTAAGACGACATAGGCCCTTAGTTGAACCGTTTTCGCGTAATGTAATTTTTTTGGTTAAATTTGACGATTTCGGAGCTTGACGCCATTAACGATATTTTCCAAACGCAATGACTCAGAGTTGTGCGACATACGGTTTTGGATTCAGGAAGAAATGGAGTATTTGTTTACGTCTTTGCTGTTAGCAAGATTTCTTAAATTTCTTCACATCCGTCGACTCAATTCTTCAGTTGTTCAAACATGCATAACTTAATTTTTTCAAATGGAACCACCTATCTTGGATTATCTTATCGGATGCGAAATTAAATTACCTTTTTTTTTGGTACCAGGTATTGCCACCTCGGTCCAATAACTTTTGAGAAATTTAGAATTTTGTAAAAATTTTAATTAATTTCGTATTATCGCGTTAGCCCTGAATGTCGCGGTTGTTGTTGGTTTTCTACGCTCCTTTTTCTCGTATTTCGTACTACCAGTTCGCTCAAACCTCTCTCTCAATTTAGCGAATGCTGCTGAATTTGGATGTCTCCGATCGGCAAAGCTATGGGCATAAATTCTTGAGGCAAGAAATGGATTTCTGTCAGCACTGCCCAAGGCGTAAACCATATCGACCAATTCTTCTTGAGAAAACATTGTCTTTCAGTACTAATACCAAGACCTCGCTACAACAATGAGATAAACTGTCAGTTATTGCCGGACAAACGAGACGAAACAAAACCGCGACATCCAGGGCTAACGCGATAATACGAAATTAATTAAAATTTTTACAAAATTCTAAATTTCTCAAAAATTATTGGACGGAGGTAACAACACCTGGTACCAAAAAAAGTTAAAATTTATGGGGCAACTGCCCTTGTTGAGGTGGAGAAATGAATAGAATTTGGAAATATTAATTTCGAAGAAGCGTAACAGAAAGTGAAGCACCATCCATTTACAAGACCGGTTATCTATCTGGTAATGCGTTGCTAGGACTTAAAAATTCGAAGTTAAAATTTTAACTAACTTTGAAGCAAAAGCTAGAAGGTGAAATATTTAGAAAAACTTTGAATTCTCCAATTTTTAAGAAAAATTTTGAGTAATTCTCGAATATTCAATTTTTTGCAATAAAGAGTTATCAAGTTACTCGAAGTTTAAACTTCTTGTAAACCAGGACCACTACGTGCAGGTGTGCAGGTCGTGCTCCGCACTTGTTACGGGGTGTAACAAGTAGAATTTTAAATAAAATAAAGTCGTAATTTAAAAACCCATAGCGCATCTTTTCTTAAGAAGTCTTTGTCTTCCATGTGTTCACCGATAACAACAGTGTGGGGCTTAAAGAAACTATTAGCAATGGATTCCAATGCGTTTCCGCGTTGGATTAATTGCGATACAAAATTCAGTGGAGTGTTCTTCATGGAAACTAGAGCAGCACAGCTTCCCTTAAAAACTGAAAAACTAAAATTAATATATTTATATTTTTAAACCCTTTTTCCACACACTTTAGGGGCCGTTCATAAATTATGTAAGATATTTAAGGGAGGGGAGATGTTGATTAAATATTATAGTTTCTTACTGTAGGGAGGGAGAGTAGATAATTGGATATTACGTAAAATTTCGAATTAGAAATTTTACCACTTTCGCGCTAAGAAATGGCATTATTTGATAGCGCCATCTGTGCTTTATCTCTCTTACTCAGTATTGAATCTTACAAGAATCATATGTTGTTAGTACTTCTAGACTTTCTACTATTTCGTTGTTGTTCTCGTTGATCGGGGATTTCCCTGTTACTTGAAATCTCAAAAATATACCTCATTTTCTTTTAGAATATTTATTTTATCTAACATGTCTGGATACTTCCATCCATTGTTATTTAAAGCGTGGGTAGAAGGTTTCCCAGATAAAACAACAAAGAGTCAACAAGAGTCTAATTTATTCTGGACAACCAAAAAAGAAGTTTTCAAAAATGATGACGATGCTTTCGGAAAAATTTGTATCTCAAAAAATAAATGATTTAAAACAGCTTGCTGCTAAGAAAAGAAACCAACATGCTCGGTTTTTTTTAACAGGTTAGTTGGCACTTTATTTCTAAATTTTATTATCAATATTTTAATATTATTTTTAAGTAATTGTTATATGTAAAATTCTATTTAAATAAACTTATAAGTTACGCATATTTTGCTGTGTATGCTAAGCTATAATCAAAATCACTTCTTACAGCAAAATGTGTCTGGTGGACCGCTTGCTTTGATGGACAAAAACTCAACAGATTCTTCTGTCGCATTATGCACTAGAGAAGTTAATATGGCGCACAGACTGATTCCAAAAGAGGCAATTCCTAATAAATCACAATTAACATGTCATCTTATTCCAGCACAAGATGCAATTGAAAAAAAAAATTTCATTGGTGGAGAGTTAATTAAATACAAGTATTTTACATCAGGATTCTGGTCTTGGAGGACTCAAGATTAATCAAGAAATCACTAAATTGCAAAAAAACCTCGGTGAAACTAAAAAACAACTTGCTAATAAAAAACGAAACGCTAAATATCAAAAAAGTTTCAGAAAAAAAACAGGCATTGATAAAAGATGTTATTAAGAATCCAGTTGTAAAACAACAATTAAATGTGCACGAGACAGTGGGTCGCCCTCGTTTGGAGGAAGCTCAACATGAGCTGTTGAAAGTTTTAGAAGAAATTGCGAGCTTTGGAGGTGGTGCAGATGAGAAACGCCGAACTGAAATGGTAAGAAGCTGTAGAACTCTAGATGACTTGGTCAAAGAACTAGAGACGTTAGGTTTCAATCTATCACGAAGTGCTACGTATCTTCGTCTTTTACCTAGATGTTCTACTACAATTTAAAAAAAAAAAAACACGTAGTAACATTTCCGGTAAAACTGGCGAGAGCAACAAATGATGAACACAAAAGCCATCCCGATGATAAATTTTGCACTGCTTCTATCCGGGCTGTCGAGTCTCTCGCCTCCATGCTTGGGCCTGTTTAGCTTTTCTTCTTGTCACAGGACGACAAAGCGCGCATTCCAATTGGTAAAACTGCTGTAGAAAAACAAGCACCCTTTCTGATGCATATCGAGTACGACTACCAGATCACGACTGGGTGGACATAAATTAATACCTTCAGTATATGCTGGCATTGAAATTAATACTGATGGAATGGGCAAACCTGAAGCAGTGACATACAGTGAACCTACGTACGTTGCAATCAGATCAGGAAAACATTCATCATCATCTGCACGCACTCATAGCATCGATCTAGAACATCTTATGGAGCTGGCAGAATTTCAATCCCTGGCCATAACAGATTATAATAATATAAAACCAGTTATAATCATGACTGTTGACGGAGGACCTGATGAAAATCCACGCTTTTCTCAAGTCATCTCTCATGCTGTTTCCCACTTTCGTAAATTTGATCTTGATGCTATATTTATTATCACTAACGCTCCCGGAAGAAGTTGTTTCAATCGAGTAGAGCGTAGAATGGCTCCATTGAGTCATCAATTATCTGGACTTGTCTTACCGTATGATTCTTTTGGTAATCATCTTGATGATCAGCGACGTACAATTGATAATGAACTTGAACTCAAAAATTTCAAAATGGCTGGTGATATTTTAGCGGAAATATGGAGTAAGTTAATTGTTGACGATAAGTCAGTTGTTGCTGAATACGTAGATCCTGGTAGTGATAATATTGATATAAGTTTAGTGGAATGGACTCCTGATTGGTACTGTAGACATGTAAGATAATCTCAGTATTTACTGCAAATTAGCGAATGCACAGAATTTAGATGCTGTGGAAAATTACGAAGTAATTTGCGAATGATTTTACCAGATGGATTTATTCCACCACCTTATCCTCTTCGACAAGCGAAAACTTTAAATATACCACTTCCTAAAGACCAAGCAATGCTAATTTTTGTCCTTTATTTGTGCAATTATCTCTAAACACTGAAATTCCTAGCCGCCCAGATTTTATTTTAACACCATGCGACTTTTATTGTCCTACGGTTCAAACACAATTGATTGCACGTACATGTCCAACATGTGGATTGTACTTTGCATCAAATAAAAATGTGAAAATCCATCGTCAATCAGTTCACAAGTACCAGTGTGCTCGTACTGAGAATTGTCATCCTATTAAATTATTCCATCGTCGTGCTGGACAGAGCCTGTGTCTTACATCATACAATAATAATACCCATGATATAGAATGGTAGGACAATGAAGCTATTGATATTGAAAAAATTGAAGAGCTTTAAGAGAAACAAAGGGAATCAGTCATTCCGGTAATTGAATTAATATTTGAATGGTTAGTTAGTCCGTGCATAAATAATAATTAGAGTTTTAATTTATTATCTAGTTTTTTCGACACCTTAGGTTTTACTAAACTCATTCTGGTCAAAACTGTGATAAGTTGATAAGATTAATGTTATTCAAGTAAGTTAATGATATTTATAATAATAAGATGATAATATAAGGTATTTTTAAAACTAACGGAGTTGTATTTTATTGATGCATACACTTCTTATGAAAATTTTCTATTAAGGGCTAGGGGGGAGTAGTTGAAATCTTATGATGTCTTACAATAGGGGGAGAGGGGGTCAAAATAGCCCTCAAAACCTCTTACGTAATTCATGAACGGCTCCTTACGGGATAAGCTGTTAGAACGCGGCTTCCAAGCGTTTATGGCAATTCAATAAGAAATATGCTTCCATCGGCTAAACTTGACTTAGTAATCCAATATGCAGTATTTGTTTTTCAGAAGCTGATTATGAGACTAACAATGGTGCAATATTTTTAAATATTGTCTACTAAACACTTAGTCTCTTTTGGTGGAAAGGACAATTCTTGGTTATCTTAAGAAATTGAGATACAGAACTTGTCCCCTGAAACCAAGAAAGATTAAAAGACACAATAAGCGTTGCTCAAGCAACTTAGTCTCTGATTATTTGTAAAATAGGGCCATTTTATAACTTCGACAATAAAAAAATATTCACTTAATTTGGTGCGGGAGTAAACTGTGAACGAATAGGTTAACAAGCAAGAGTATGGAGTTGGGGAATGTGGCTAGTACGGTTGGCGCAACTTCGGGCCAAGACACGTTCGCTAATTTATGTAACTGTGTTGTCTGTAAGTTAGTGAAAAATGGATTTGGAACTTTAAATTTTGAAGAGAAAAATCTCATTATTTCAAAAGGTAGACCAACTCCTGCCTTACCGACTTTAACAAAACAAACTAAGTTATATACTAGGCATGTTCAAACCGAAAACTATAAAAAATTTGTATGGCTTACGGGGTGTAACCTGCATCACTTTTATTTCGTTGGTCGTGCATCATGTGCATAATTATTTCAAACGTAAAGTAAGACACACGTTTTACATTCCACAACCACCCTTGACCAAGATAGTTTTTGATATCCCGGTATTACAATTTTCTGAAAATTTAAAGTTTAGACATTATTACTATGCAATCTATAAAAAAGCCCAAATTTTAAAAGAAAAATGTTAATTTTTGTAAGTATTAACTTTAAAAATTCGAAAACAAACTGATTTTTTAAAAAATTTCCGTTTTAACTTGACAATTATTTATTATGTATTTAATATTTATTATTTTAAATTTTTAGGCGAAAAGAAATTTCTTATCTTTAGGAAGATTTTTAGTTTAAACTTCAAATTTTTAGTTCCTTTAAGACAACTTTCTTTGCATAAATGTCCCTTTCTCGAACTTCTAATTTTGCTAATCTCATATTTTAATTCGAAATCTCTGGAAAAGAGTCCAAATTTTCAGAAAAATATTTTTAAAAGTAGACCAATTTTCGAGTTAAAAATAAAAATTTCCAAATTAAAACCAGACACACGGTATTTTTAAAATTTCGAACCTAATTTCCAAATGTGGAATATTTAAGAAGTTGTTAGTTTTTGAGTAAGAGTAAGTTAGAAATTTTTATCAATATTCCATGTTTAAATTTGAAAATTGCATATTTTTTAATTTCCAATATTTTAAGAAACCTTGAATCTTTTCTAAGATTTTTATACATTTTAGTTTTTTCTCAAAATTTAATTTTTTTTTCCAAATATCAAAAATTCTAACATTTTTTATAAATATCTGTGAACAATTTTAGAATTTTGAGTTTGACTTTTAATGTTCAAGTTTTTCTTCAGTGTATGTCTGTAATTTGGAAATATCTAACTTGTTCGAAAATTTTAATCTTCAAACGTAATCTTCGGATCAAAACGCTTTTTTTGTCACAATTCGAATTTTGCAAAATATCTACTTATTTGGAAAGCTCAACTTTTTATTGAGAATTTAAACTTGTTATAAAAATGTTGATATTTTCCCAAAATTCATTTGCTTTTCAAAATTTCGATTTTTTCGAAAATTTGCAATTTTTTGAGAATTTTGTTTTTTAAAATATTTTAAATTTCTTTTGGAAATTTCGAATTTTTTGTCTCTTTTTGAAAATTAACAGGACTCTAAATATTTTTAAAATTCGAAAATATAAACAAAGAAAAAACCTGTCTAAATTTTTTCGAAATTTCGATAGATTTTTTGTTAAAAATCTGGACTATTTTTTGAAAATTTCATTTTTTATGAAAATTTTAACATTTCGACTCTTAATTTCTTGAAAATGTTAATTTTTATTTAAAAATTGTTCGTGGGTTTCTTAAAAATATCGACATTTTTACATTTCTTTATTTTTTAAAAAATCAAAAATTTATAATTTTGGAAATTTTGAGTTCCTGTTGAAAATTTTAATTGTCGATTTTTTTTAATTTTGGCATTATTTTAAAATTCCAACTTTTTTGGAAATTTAGATTTTTTAAATCAACAATTTTTTTTAAATCTCAGCTATTTTTGAAATTTTTGGTTGCATCTTAAAATTTCGCTTTTTTTAAATTGGTTTTCAGAATTACATTTTTTTAAATTAAATTGGACGACTTTAGAAAAGTTTGGCCTTTTCGAAAATTTCGTTTTTTAATAAAAAATTTCAATTTTTCTTAAAAATTTTAGCATTATTTGGAATTTTCCAATTGATTTGAACATTTTAACCTTTTTCAAAATTTCGATTTTCTTTTTGAACATTTCGATATTTTTGAAATGTTAAGTATTTTCAAAACTTCCACCTTTTTTAAAAATCTTTACTTTGGTCAAAATTTCTATTTATCTTCAAAAAATTTCAAAAATTTCGCATGTTTTTGAAAACTGGATTTTTTCAAATTTCTTTTCAAATTTTGCTTTGAAATTTTTTACTAGTCTTTCAGAATTTTCACACTTTTAGAAATCTTTTAAGTAGACATTTTGATTTTGTATGGAAATGTCGATAATTTTCTGAATTTTGACCATCAAAATTTTAACTTAAAATTGGTCTGTAAAATTTTATATCGAAATTTTAATAGTCGAAATTCAGAAAATTATCAAAAAGGGCTTTTTTAAAAATTTCGTTTTTTAAAAAAATTTGAATTCTTTTGATTTTTTTTAAATTAGTGCAATTTCAAAAATTTTTTAAATTCGATTCGCCTTTTTTAAATTCAGACTTTTATAAAGTTTAGCATTTTACAAAATTTTGTCTGACCTTTTTAAAAAGGGTTTTATTGCAACTGTTTTTGAAAAACCAGATATTTCTGAAAATATGAAAATTTTCACATTTTATGAAAATTTCAACATTTTTTAAAATTCAAACTTTTTTTAAAAATTCGTCGAAATTTTAGATTCTTTTTCAAAATCTTGGCTTTTTTAAACATTTTAACATTTTAAAAACTCGTTTCTTTTTCAAAATTCCAAGATTTTTTATTAAACCAAATTATAATTTTATAAATTTTAGTTTTTCTTGAAATTTGAGATTTTTCTTCAAATCTGGAGATTAACCTTGAATTTATATTTAATATTCAGGCATTTTTTATGGCAATTTTTCAAATTTTGAGTTGGACTTTTAATTGTTGAAGTTTTTCTCCAATGTAGGGCTGTAATCACAAAATATTTACTATTTTTGAAAATTTTAATCTTCAAACGTAATTTTTGGTTGAAGTAACCTAGACTTTGTGTTTTAAATCAAAATTTAGAAAAATATAAAACAAACAAATAGAGGTTTAAATTCGAAAGAAAATTTTGAATTTAATCTCGAAATTTCTAGAAACAAGTCGAAATTTCGCCTTACGTAATTTCGAAAAAGAGTCCAATTTTCTAGAAAGTCGAAATTTTAAGATTAGAGTTGAAATCTTAACTTTATTCTCGGAATTTTTGAAAAAAAATCTTTTTGAATTATTGGCTTTTCTACACCTTCTTAATTTGTGATTTTTTAAACTCGCAATTAAGTATTTAAAAAACATGGATGTATCGTTACCGAATGTTTGAGATATCGATGTTTCATTAAAAAAAATATCGATGTTCAAATATCGATGTTTTTTTGAACGATGTTGCATCCCTATGCGTAGCACGTACTACTTACAAGGAAAGTACACGAGGTGTACTCCACCGACTTTTTTTATTTTGTGATATGTTATAGTACGTAAAAAATATTGGACACATATTTTTTTTTAGATGCCAACTCGGCGATTTAAGTGGTGAAACCACCCCTTAAACGTAATCCAAAAAAAAAACAGTTTTTCTCTAATAACTGAAGAATAAATTAGAATTTTTTGATAAAACAAACATTATGTTATTTCTTATAAGAATGCGCTCCTAAAAACATATTAGTTATGCCCAAAAGTTGCAACCCTTAATTATTATGGAGGTGAGTTTGATTTTTTATCTTATATATTTCATTTTAAACAACTGAAACTGAATTTCATTAAATTTGAAAATCTCTTTAAGAAAACTATAAAATAAAGTTGACCTGTCTTGGGGTTTTGCAAAAAAATCATTGAAAGGGTTAAGAAACGTGTAGCTCACACAATAGATAAGAATTAATGCTGGAATAGATCGGTTAACAGATTTACTGCTGCGTCCCACGTTTTTTTGTTTTAGATCTTAAGTGTTTTCATAGTTATTAAAAATCCATAACAAAGGTTGTTCTAAAGCGTTTCGACAGTCAAGCTGTCATCTTTAGAGAGATACTGAATTTGTAGAATTTTGTGATTTTCAGAGAAAATGTGTTCTGTACCATCTCTGAGAAGGTTAGACAAAAGACGAACATTCTCAAGAAGAAATTCAGTATCTCTGAAGATGACAGCTTGGCTGTCGAAACGCGTTAGAGCAACCTTTGTTGTGTTTCTTAATCTTTCTTGGTTTCAGGGGACAATTTCTGTATTTCAATTTTTAAAGGTAACCAAGGACCAGTCCGTTCCACCAAAAAAAAAATCATAATCACAATTTTTTAGGATCATCTGTATGGAGTTGGGAATTTGCATGAGATTATAAATCCGTATGAAGCTAGAGAAATTATTTTATATTTTTTGGTCCGTTTTCAAAAAAAACGTGTTAAGGGTCTAGCCGTACTTCCATAGCGAAGTTGCCCCCACCGGGAACCTATACCATGATCTATGTCGTTACGTACAGAACGTCTGTTCTTCAGGATAGACCCTTATTGACCGGAAATATTATGTTTTTTTAAATTTATTTAACATTTCTTCGGCCCAGTTTGAAAATATTTAAATTTTATGGTTTGTTGACAATTTTCTAAACAGTTTTTGAAATGCGACTACGTGATATTTAAATTTATTGAAAACATCACCTCATGACAGTTCACAAATTAAGAGGTTAGTTTATTTTACATAGAATAGGAATAATGAAAAATAGGAGACCAAAAAATTAGATATGGAAAAAAATTGTTTTTTTTTTGATAAATTAGGAAAATATAAAAAAATATAAAAAAATACATAAAAAAGTTGTAGCATTGGACATCGATGTTTCGCTCTCATTTGAGCTCGTCAGCAGTGCATAACCTGGAAGGGGAACAATGGGGAAGAAATACTTAAAAATATTTTTTTTTTAAATATAAAAAAGAAAAATAAAGAAATTTTAACATGAATAGAATAATTTACTGTGTTAAAAATTTAAATATTTGAAGCCCGATCCACAAAAAAAAGTACAGAATATCATTAGAAATTACATGACATCTTTGGTTACCACGGAAATAATTGAAGGAAACCTTTTTCATACACCTTTTTTTCTAAGCGATCTATCTGCTAAACTATTGAAGGTAGCGAAGGAAAACAAACTGTTTGTTTCAGGATCCATTTTATAATTTTAGGGGGGCTTGCCCTCCTCTAGCCCCTCAATAAAACACAAATAAAAATTTTCATTATTAATTTCTATGATGTCTGTTGGAGTGATCACTTTACAAAAAATACACAAAATGTATTCATATGTCCTCTATTACCATATCAAGTTTCATTAAAATCCAGTTGGTGCAACATGTCAAAAAAAAATTTAATATGTTTGCATATAATATCTAAGCCTGCTGATATGAAGTAAATGTAATTATTATTATTATTCTACCAAAAATACGTTTTCATATTGAATAATATAACTTTGTGGATTACTTAAGGAATAAAAGTTCATATGAACCCAAGTTCTAATCTTTTTTATTTGCAAGTTCAGCCCAATTTTAATAGAATACTTCTACAATTTAACAGATTGTTTATTTAAATACAGAACTTCCAAGAGAAATAATTTCTTTTATAATAGACACCTTAGGAGAATTGTTTTTCATATGTTTAAATAACTGCTTTGTTTTAAAGAAAATAATAATGGAAGTATGCATGCTACAGGGTATACTTCCTAAAATATCTTCAAATAAAATTAATGAAATACAAAAAGTAACTTATGGTTGCAAAAAGAATAAAAAAAACCAAGTTTGATGTGCAACTTAAATCCTAGCAGGGGGGGTTGCATTTAAAACCATAAAATGTACTTTAAAATATGGTTCCCTGCCAAAAATAATATAACTATTTTCTCATTTTGTCGCAAAACAAAATCACAAACTTTATTGGATTGTATTATATTTTTGTTAAGTCACCCCGTGTATGAATTGTTATAAGTTTGCAAAAAGCATCTCCTGCGTTCAGTTATACATTCTTTGATATTTGGTAATGACTTTTAAACCTTCATTTTTTCAAAACTTTAAAAAACAGTGGCGTACCACTTTTCTCATATAAATGTTGAATGTTAATACCCTAACGTACGCCCCTGGCTTAAAAAAAACTAAATAAATGTAGAAGTTAGCCTTTAAAGTACTAATAATGTGTACCAAATTCCATGAAGCTAAGTTAAAGGGTTTTCGAAATATAAATAAAACTAATTTTATTTTTCTCTACAATGAAACAGCCTGTAACTTGTAAATAAAAAATATTAGTACTTAAATTAATATAAACTTTTATTCTTCAAGCAATCTGAAAAAGTATTTCATTCAATATGGAAAGGTTTTTAAAGTAGGATAACAATTATATCTATTTCAAATATACGAGGCAGTAGGCGCAGAGGTTATGGGCAGATATATTTAATTTTTTTGACATGTTGCGCCACTTGGATTTTAATGAAACTTGGTACCAGGCACGTAGCCAGGATTTTCATTCGGGCGGGGTCCAACTCCCCCCCCCCCACTCTTCAAAAAATATAAGAACATACATCAATTACTTTTACGTATTCGTTTCTTTTATTTTTTTTTTTCATTTTGGTAATTAGTAAAAGTGAAGAATAAAATCTAGTGACCTTAACATTATATAAATTTGATAAATAAAAACGTGAAAGTTACCAAAGAAAAATTTCCTAATATCTATTTTGAGTTTACGTATTTAACTTATCACCCATCAAGAATCGACTTTTTTTTTAAATAAAAATTACAAGAGAGTAGAAAGAACATCAATTTGAAAAAAAATTATCACGGAATGTTGACTTTTTCTTCTTTAAATCCCGAGATTAAAGTCAAAATTTCGACTTTAATGTGAAAATTTCGAAAAAAAAACGTCGAAAATTGGTGTTTAAAGTCGAAATTTCTAAAAAAAAGTTGAAATGTCAATTTTTAAATCAAAAATCTTACAAAGGCGTAGAAAGGACATCGATTTAAAAAAAATGTTGTGTTTAGAAATTTCGACTTTTTTCTCAAACTTCGACTTTTTTCTCAAATTTAGACTTTTTTCTAAAAATGTCGGCTCTTTGGAAATTTTGACTTTTTTCTGGAAATTTCCACTTTTTCGAAATGTTACAAAGGCGTAGAAAAGACATCGATTAAAAAAAATATCATTTTAAGAAATTTCAACTTTTTTTTCTCAAATTTCGATTTTAAGCTCGAAATTTCGACTTTTTTCTCGAAATTTAGATTCTTTTCTTAAATTTAGATTTTTTTTCTTAAATTTCGAGTTTATTTTTCAAAATTTCGACTTTTTTCTCGAAATGTTGACTTTTTTCTCAAAATTTGATTTTTTTCTCGAAATTTTGCCGTTTTCTCGAAATTTCCTTTTTTTTTTCTCAAATTTCGACTTCTTTCTCGAAATTTTGGCCTTAATATCAAAATTTCGACTTTATACTCAAAATTTCGACCTTTTTTATCGAAATTTCGTCTTTTTGCTCGAAATATTTCGAAATTTCTACTTTTTCTTGAAATTTCGACGTTCTTCTCAAATTTCGAATTTTTGCTCGAAATATTTCGAAATTTCGACTTTTTGTCGAAATTTCGACGTTGTTTTCAAATTTCGACTTTTCCGTCGAAATTTCGGCCTTAATCTGAAAAGTTCGACTTTTTTCTCGAAATTTCGTTTTTTTTTCTCAATTTTAAACTTTTTTCTTAAATATCGACTTTTTTCTTGAAATTTTAACCTTAATATCGAAATTTCGACATTTTTCTCGAAATTTAGGCTTTAAACTCAAAATGTCGACTATTTTTTTAGAAATTTCGACTTTTTTCCCAAATTTCGACTTTTTTCTCGGAATTTCGACTTACGTTTTTCTCAAAGTTCGACTTTTTTTCTAGAAAATTCGACTTTTCTCGAAATTTCGACTGTTTTCTCGAAATTTCGACGTTAATCTGAAAAGTTCGACTTTTTTCTCGAGAATTCGTTTTTTTTTCTCAATTTTTGACTTTTTGCTCAAATATCGACTTTTTTCTTAAAATTTTGACCTTAATATAGAAATTTTGACATTTCTCTCAAAATTTCGACTTTATACTCAAAATTTTGACCTTGTTTTAATCGAAATTTCGACCTTTCTTTATCAAAATTTCGATTTTTTTTCGCAAAGTTCGACTTTTTTCTCGAAATTTCGTTTTTTTTTCTCAATTTTAGACTTTTTTCTCAAATATCGACTTTTTTCTCGAAATTTTAACCTTGATAACGAAATTTCGACATTTTTCTCGAAATTTCGACTTTAAACTCAAAATGTCTACTATTTTCCTAGAAATTTCGACTCTTTTCTCAAATTTCGACTTTTTTCTCGGAATTTCGACTTACGTTTTTCTCAAACTTCGACTTTTTTCTCGAAATTTCTACCTTTTTCTCGAAATTTCGACTACTACTTTTTCATCTTAATCACGAAGTTTCGATTTTTTTCTCGAATTTTCAACTTTCATCTTGAAATTTCTAAAAAAAGATCAAAATTTGCTAACTAAAAATAGCAATTATTGAACGCACCCTACTACAAACCGTCAAGATTGTTGGGAAAGAGGAGTGGTGGGATGCAACTGTCATCTGCCTAATTTGATCATAGTGTAGAAATTTTGACTTATTCGAAAAAAATTTCGATATTAAAGTTGAAATTTCGACTTTAGTCTCGGAATTTTAAGAAGAAAGTAGAAATGTCAAGAAAAAAGTCGAATTTTTGAAAAAAAAGTCGAAATTTCGAGTGTTAAGTCGAAATTTTGAGTTTAAAGCCGAAATTTCGAGAAAAAAATCGAAATTTAAAAAAAAAACCGAATTTTTGACAAAAAAAGTCGAAATCCCTAAACATTTCTTTTTATCAGTGTCCTTTTTACGCTTTTGTAAAATGTCGAAATTTCTAAATATAATTTTTTTTAATCAATGCATTCCTATGCTTTTGTAAAATGTCGACTTTAAACTCAAAATTTCGACTTTTTTCTCGAAAATTCGACTCCATTCATACATATGTCAAGAAAGTCGAAATTTGAGATAACAAAAAATTGAAATTACTGAACGTACCCTACTGCTAAGTGTCAATATTAAATTGTAAAAGGGTTGATGCATGTATTGGGAAGGCTTGAGCTCATTGCCAATTTTTATTAAAATGTCTACATGGCTATTATGCTTATCATAAGCTCAATAGTTGGCAATTTCGAAAATTATTTCCCTGCTTACATATACAATCAGCCGTTTTTCTACTGATATTCAATTCGTATCATCGTAAATTTATTGGGGAATATTCATTTCGGGGAGGGTCCGGACCCCTTGGACCCCCCCCTGGCTACGTGCCTGCTTGGTACGCTGTTAGAAGACATATGGACACATTTTTCATACGTTTTGTAAAGTGGTTACTTGAAGAGACCCTACAAAAATTAATACTTAAAATTTTTATTTGTGTTTTTTAATATTTGTAGGGGGGCTGGCTCCCCCAAAAATATTTATAAAATAAACCCTACAGCGTACCATCACCATCAGTTTGTTTTGCTTTGCTACCTTTATTAGTTTAATAAATATGTCGCTTAGAAGAAAAGGTGCCTGAGGAAGATTTTTTTAAATTATCTCCTTAGTAACCGAAGATGGAGGGGGAAAATTGACATATAGTAATTACTAATGTGACCCTATACGTTATAAGATAGATCACGATATAGGTTACCGGTGGGGGCAATTTCACTATGGAAGTACGGCTAGACCCTTTAAAAAGTTTTTTTTTAATTATTTTTTTGTTATTTCTATTAACACAGTCCATATCGCTCGCCCGCATAAATATCCGCCTTTGCAAAAATATATTTATTATAAAAAATTTCTTTTTCCCTCAATATTACAGTGTAGTTTAATGTGTAATAACATTTAATTAGCTAATAAATATAAATGTCTTGTTTTTTATAATTTTATTTAGTATTTAGAAAATTACAAGTATTATATCTACGAAAACTTATATCATCATAATTGATAAAAAACTGTTTATCTAAAAATGTAAAAATATACAAGATTATCCGCTAAAACAAAAAAGTCACCGAAAAATATGGTTGCTATTGGTAATCACATGACATCTCTTAATAGACGAAAGTTGCAACAAAAACTTTTGTTAGGGGTATTTTTTATTCGAAATAATACTTCAGCAAAAAATGTGGGGTTTTCACACATTTGTCCAACCCTCTACGAGTATAAGGATCTCCTGCACTCCTGCACCCTATTTCCTTAGCTAGATGGCAGCAGTGTGGAGCAGTGGCGTGTTGTTCATGGAAGCTAGGAAAGCATAGCTTCCCTTACAAAATAAAAATGTCCAAATTCATATTATTTAAAAACCTCTTTTTTTCACACAATAGCTGCGACCACCCTTTAGTGACATTAGTAGGGCTGATGTTCGATATTTAACAATTGTATCTGTAAAATAACTAAGTTAACTTATTTTTGAAATAATTAATCGCAATTTATTTCTGTATAAATAAGGAGCGAAAGAGTATAAACATTTGAATGCTATTAAAAACGTCGACATTTTTCAAAATAGTTTTTTTAAATATCGAATATTTTCAAAATTTTAACTCTTTTTGAACAATTTAACTTATTTAAATTTCAATTTATTATTGAAAATTTTGACTCTTTCCAAAATTTAGACATTCCAAAATTTTACATTTTTCAACATTTTGAATTTTTCTCAAAATTTCAACTTTTTTTTTCTTGTAAATTTTAACCTTTTCAAAATTTAGATTTTTTTAAATCCAAGTTCCGACCAAAGCTTCGACATTTCAAAAATAATCCATTTTGTAAAATTTTGCAAATTTTCGTCGTTCTAAGATTTTGGCTTTCTCGAAATTTAGTATACAGGGTGGACCATAAGTAATGGTACATAGAGCAGCAGTAGATTATTCGTCTAAAAATAACGTGATTTAGCTACATTTACCTTATACCAAAAGTTGATATTAACAGAGATACAGGGTGTCAACTGATGAACACATTTCACTATAGACAAGAACTTTGGCATAAGGAAGCTTCTTTGATCAAGAAATTCTAATTTGCTAACAGATTGCCAGTAACTCATAGGGGGCGCTACCTACGCTACCTTGTATTATTCTAAAGCACCATAACTTTTTTATGCCTTTATGTACATACATTTTAAATAGATATTTTTATTAACCTACATTTTCTACGAAAAAAAGGTATTCTTTTTAAATGTTGATACAAGCAACCGTTTTCAAGATATATGCCTTCAAAGTTTGACGTACGTTTATTTTAAGTTATGCAAATGTGAATTTTTCGCAGTAGGTTTCAAAGTAAAAGTAATAAATCTGCCTCTAAAATAGTTTATATCAAATATTTCTCTACTGACATTATTATTACACATGTTTTTTAAATTTCTAAAATAAATTTAAATAAAATACCAAAACAAAATTTATTTTCAAAAATAAGTACATGTAAAGGGGTTGTATACAATTAAAAATCTGGCTGTCTTTTATTAAAATTCATCTTCAAATATCTGCTTTGACCACCCGGACAATTAACATTTTTTTGTGTGGACTCAGAGAACATATCTCACATCTCTATGTTAGAAAATAAATTACGTCTTAATTTTTTGGATTTTCTTTATTGAGGTTTTCAAAATTTAGGTAATAATATTATCAGCAAAGTAATATTTGACATAAATTAGTTTCAAAACTGTCTTATGATTACTTTATTTTCAAGTCTACTTTGAAAATTTAATATCTTAGTAATTTAAAACCAAGGCACGTCAAGCTTTAAAGGCAAATATCTTGGAAAGGGTTGCTCGTATTAACTTTTAGAAAGTACACCTTTTTACGTAAAAAATATGGGGAAATAGAATAATCCATTTAAAATTAATATACGTGGGTGCACAAAAAAGTTATGATGATTTAGAATTGTGCAGGATAGCGTAGGTAGCGCCCCCTATGATCTATTGGTAATATGTTAGCAAATTACAGTTTGTCGACTTAAGAAACCCCCTCGTGCCAAATTTCGGGCCTATATTACAATTCATTTCATAATTTTACCAAAAAATCGAATTTTTTTTTTCAACTTTGACACCCTGTACCTCTGTCAATATCAACTTTTGGTATAAGGTACATGTAGCTAAATCACATTATTTTTATTCGAGAAATCCACTATTGCTCTGTGTACCATTAATTATGGTCCAACCTGTATATATTGTAACGCAATGTAAATAGCTATCAACTGGCGCATTTTTTTAGTAAAGCTTCGAGTTTATCTTCTTCTTCTCTTGTATTATTTTTTAATGGTGTTGTAACGCAATGTAAATAGATGGAATGGAATTTAGAATAGAATTGTAGAATTTAGTAAATAAAAAAAGTTTTTAGAAAGATCCGATAAGGGGAAAGCGCCCGCGATAACGAAGCAAATGGCAGATAAGCGTTCCCGAAATTTCGGCAAACGATAAGCCTTATCTGCCGAATTGTTCTAGAACCTGGTTGCTAAAACTATATAAAGCGGCCAGCTCTCCCTCGAGTCAGTCGTAGTCAGTGTAATTAGTGAGTTAGTAGAAGTTAATGATAAGTGAGTTAATTGTTCAATTATGGTGATCCATGTTAAGTTTGGTAATAAAGTGATTTAATTCACACGTGGTAATCAATTCGAACCGATAAGCCCGTAACAATATAATCGATCTCCCTTCTACCTTTCGGTGTCAGGATTAATAATAATAGCTATTTTCTTTTCCTGTATACGTTTTCTAGGACTTTTTTTTCACTCTTTTCCATCTTGTACTAATTATGATGCCTCTGTTGTTTGTTTCTTTCTCCTGAGTATTTTTCCTATTATGTTGTCCTAGGTTTCTTTTGGTCTGCTTCTATCCCTTTTGATGGCTAGCTTTGCCTCCCATACTCTTTGTACTAATCTGCTATCCTCCATTCGTTGTAAGTGTCCCCACCATGAGTATTGCCTTTGTTCAACATATTCTAATATTGGTCTTGTTTCTAATTCTGTCCGTGTTCCTTATTTTATGTCTTCTTCTAGTTCCTTTGACTGTTCTTAGGTATTTCATTTCTATGACTTGTATTCTATTTTTCGTTATTCTCTCCAGTATCCATGTTTCGCTTCTCTACGTAAGTATAGGTCTGCAGATTGAATGGAATATTGTTATTTTTGTTTTCTTCGAAATTTACTTCTTGCTGATAAATCCGTCTTTTAGTAGATGATATGTGTTGATGGCTTTTTGTGTTCTCTCCATTATGTCCCTTTCTTGGCTTCCACTGCTGTCTATTATTGTGCCAAGATACTTGAATTGTGTCACCTGTTCGATATCGTTATCTTGTATCTTTATGTTAATCTTCTCTTGTTTCTTTGCTATCAACATTACTTTGCTTTTTTTGGTGTTTATTTTCCTTCCGTTTTTTTCTAATATTATGTTCCATGTATTTATGTTATTCTGTAATCCTCTTTCTGTATTAGTCATTATTAGTAAGTCGTCTGCAAATGCGCATTGTCTAATTTTTACTGGTAGTAGCTTCCTTATTCCTACGTGCAGTTCTTGCGTGGCTTGTTTACTTTCTTTAATTAGGTGGTCCATGAAAATATTGAACAGCGCGGGGCTTAGAGCACCTCCCTGTCTGAACCCATTTTTTTTCAAATGTTTCCGATGTTTTATTGTCTTTAATTACTTGATTTAGGTTCTTCTTGTATATACTTTTTATCGCTTGTACCAGTTTTCTATGTATGCCCATTTCTTGTAACATGTTCCATATTTTCTTACGATTAACCCTATCGAAAGCTTTTTCCAGGTCGATAAATACAAAGTATGCTTTTGTTTTACTTAGTCGAGTTTTTCTATTATCTGTTTTATTGTAAATATATGATCATGTACGCTTCTTCTTGTTCGAAATCCACTTTTCGTGCTTCGTCTAGGTTTGGTTCTGTATATAACTTAATTTTTTGTTTCTAACATTTTTTTATATACTTTCAGAGCTGTCCTTAGTATTGTCATTCCCCTGTAATTAGTGCATTCTCTTCTATCTCTTGTTTTATTAATGGGTAATTTTATGCCTCTTTGCCAATCTTCTGGTATTTTTTCATCTCTCCATGCGCTATTACATACTTTCAATAATAATTCCGTTGCACTTTCTCTCATATATTTTAACATTTGTGATGTTATTTTGTCGTATCTTGGGGCTTTCTCATTTTTAAGCGACTGAATTGCTTCTGCAATATCTTTCAGTTTAAAGAATTCTTCTATTTCTTGTTCTTCGATTAAGCAATCTGTATTTCTTACTTCTTCTTCTTCATATGGAGTTATTTGCAATAACTCTTGAAAATATTTTTCCATCTATTTATTACTTCAATATCGTCTGTTAATATATCTCCTCTCTTCATCTTATACGGTTGTGGTTATAGTCTCTGGTTGTGGTGTTCCCTGTTTTCCCCCCTCTCATGTTCTTGATTGTTTTATAGAATAGTTTTTGGTTATCCTTGCTATTTTCTTTCATTTTTTTGCCAAACTTTTCCCAGTTTTTTTGTTTTTCTTGTTTCACCTCATTTTTCACTATTAACCTTTGTTCTTTATATTCTGCATAATTTTCTTCTGTTCGGTGTTTTAAATATTTTCTTCATTTTTCTTTTTTCTCTTTAATTTCCTTATTTATCTCTTGGTTCTACCATGAGGTTTGTTTCTTATTCTTATTTACCTTTAACACACCACATTACTGTTTTGCTGCGTCTAAAATGTTTGTTTTAGTGTCCCCAGAGTTCTTACACTTTTTTGTTATTTACTTCTTTGTTTATTAACATATTTTCTATAAGCTGTTTATAATTTGTTTTAACCTTTTTTTCTCTTAATTTATGTACCCTTATTGTTTTATAATTTGTTTGTTTTGTTCCATTTGTGTCATTGCTCTCATTTTTCTTGTTTATTGATTTTAGTTTAGCAATTACCATGTAGTGATCCGTATTTATTTCTGGTCCTCGTCTTGCTCTCACATCTTGTACTACTTTTCTGTTGTCCTTTTTCACAAGAATATAGTCATTTATGGACTTTTCTGTATTGTTTTTACCTTGCCTGGTATATTTGTGGATATCGTTATGTTTGTAAAAGCTGTTTGGAACTATTAGGTTATTCATTTTACAGTATTCTATTAATCTTAGCCCGTTAGTGTTCTTTTTATCTTCACCCTGTTTTCCTAGTACTCCGAAATTTATTTCCTTGTTTCCTACTCTTCCGTTAAGATCTCTTGCTACGTATATATTTCCTTTGGCTGCCTCTGTTATTTGGTTCATTAATTCCCAGAATTTACCTTTTTCCTCTGTTTTCTCATCATCATTAGGCCCGCATGCAGCTAAAATGGTCACAATTTTACCATCTATAATCATTTCTACTGTCAGGAGTCTTTCTGAGTGCGCTTCTCACTTGTTCACTCCTTTTGTGTATCTTTTATGAAATATGCACCCCACTCCTGCAGCTGCTCGTTTTTCTTTGGATACTTCTGAATATACCAATAGGTGCCCATCTTCTGATGTTATCTCTTCTTGTTCCTTTTTTTTTCGCTTCCGTTAGGGTCAGCAGATCCACATCAGACTTATTAAACTTATATACCAGTTCTTGTTCTTTTCCATTTATTCCTCCTATGTTTTACGTTGCGAGCTTCCAAATCTTGATACCTGCTTCCTTTTTTTGTTTTATGTTTACAATTTCGGTACTACTTGCTATGTTAACACTTTTTTCCTTAAAGTTATCCTTATTTGCTTTGTCCTTGTTTATATTAAATATTTTTCTTAATTTACTTTTTTTTTCCTTAACCTTATCCTCTTCCTTATCCATTGCCGTTGTCGTCTTTATGGGATCCTTTGAGTGATTTTTTATTAGTTTTTTAACATTGGAGTTCTTATTTCTGTTTTTGAGTCATCCCATCTTTAGTCGATATCTTCAACATTTATGTTGTTGAACCCAATTTTAACTGTTCTTCTTTTATTTCTTAATTTTTTAGCTTTCTCTCTAATTATTTTTTGTTTATTTCTTTCGTTTTTTTGTCATGTCTTCTGTTATGAATATTCTATGATTTTTCACTTTCTTCAGTTTGTGCTTGTTTTTTAGGATATTTATTTTCTCAATTTCATTTCCTAATTCAATTAGGCATGTTGTATTTCCAAGTTTTATCACTTTTTTAGCATTGACTTTTATTCCTATATATTGTCCTAGCATGCTTGTTATTTCTTCCATTTGTCTTGCCATATCTTTGTTTTCTAGCGGTAACCCGTTTATAACTATATTGTTTTTTCTTTTTTCTTTTTCTAGACTTTCTACGGAACGTTTTACTTCTTTCATTTCTTTAACAATTCTTTTATTTTCCTCTTTTATGTGTTCGTTTTCTTGTTTCAATTCAGTGTTTTCTTGTTTAATTTTTACCATTTCTTCCATGACTTTTGTTCGTTCATCACGTATTTTTAATAATTTTTCTTTTATTTCCTTTTGTTCAGCTATCAACTGACGCATTTTTTTTAGTAAAGCTTCGAGTTTATCTTCTTCTTCTCTCGTATTATTTTTTATTGGTATTGTAACGCAATGTAAATATTTTTTTTTTTTTTTTATTCAGTTTATTGGCTTTTTCTTCGCCGGTCACTCCTTTCACAATCCTAAATTTCAGTACCTTCTATTAAGGAATGGCAACCTGTTTTAGATTGCCGCAAACAGCGATTGCGTTGGATGTTGGTTTGTCAATCGCTGTTTGGGACTCAACACTGAAAAACACTTAAAACTATATTAAAATTCAAACGACGTAAAAAATAAATAACAACAAGAGTATTCAAAATTTTAACGTTTCGGGCAGTGTTATTCTCTGCCCGTCGTCAGAAAACCAATTCAAATATAAATAGATGGAATAGAATTTAGAATAGAATTGTAGAATTTAATAAATAAAAAAAGTTTCTAAAAGGATCTGATAAGGGGAAAGCGGCCGCGATAATGAAACAAACGGCAGATAAGCGTTCCAGAAATTTCGGCAAACGATAAGCCTTATCTGCCGAAAAGTTCTAGAAGCCGGCAGCCAAAACTATAAAAGGCGGTCAGCTTCTCCTAAAGTCAGTCAGTTAGAGTCAGAGTAATTAGTGAGTTAGTAGAAGTTAATAATAAGCGAGTTAATTGTTCAATTGTGGTGATCCAAGTTAAGTTTGGTAATAAAGTGGTGTAATTCACACGTGGGTATCAATTCGAACCGATAAGCCCGTAACAGTATTCTAAAAGTTTTGCTTCTCTTTCCGAAGAAGCCTGCTAGATCTTCAGCGCCTTGCCTTCTTTTTCCTTCTCCAGTAGTATGTTCATCCTCGCTATCCATTTTATTTCCTATACTTATTGGTTTTTGTTGTAGTCCTGTTTATAATTATTTGTCGACGGTAGATTTCTTTCAAATATTTAGGCAACAAATTTTAAACTGGCTCGCCGTTTCACTTCACAAGCCGATGTGTTTATCACTATTTATTAATTTCTTCGCGATAACTCGCGACCTGCTATTTGTTTTACGTGTTTGGATTTATTCGTTATTATATTTATACACTTTTACCGCTTTTGGTTTGCTATTTTAGTGCATTTTCTTCTTTCATTTGTCTAATCTCACTCACTATTATTCAATTCTTTGTTATTTGACTATTTGTCGAGAAGTTATCGTAATAAGGCCCGATATCCGGGTTATTTATTGACGGGTTCTCGATTCGCGTCCGTTCATTTCAGGAGTCAACAATGCTGTTCTCGAAATTTAGTAATTTAAATTATTTCTCAAATTTTCGACTTTTATGTTAAAATGTGTGATTGTTGTTTTCAATTTTTTTGAAAAATTCGACTTCTGCCAAAAATTTGTACCTTTTTTGATAAATTCGGCTTCTTTGAAAATGCTAACTATTTCTCCAAAAAACATAAAAATACCTTGTTTTTAAAAATGTCGAATATTCCGAAAATTTTAACTTTTTTAAAATTTTCAACTTTCAGATGACGAAAGTGTAAATTTTTTCAAAATTTGGGCATTTCCTTGAAATTTTGACTAAAAACGTTTACTTTTTTCAAAATATTGATTTCTTTTTATATTCTCGACTTTTCCTCTAAATTCGACATTTTGTAAATTACAATGTTTTTGCAAAATAAAAAAAATTGAACCATTTACTTAAAAAATTCAAGATTAAAAAATTGAAACTATACAAAATTATAGCTTCTTTTTGAAATTATGATTCAAAATTTTTGCAAAAATTTCAGTTGTTTAGAAGACTTGAATTTTTTAAATGAAATTTACTGAAATCTAGTTTTTTGTCGCGACATTTTGACCACATTTTAAAAATATCCAAGTTTTTCGAAAATTCAACATTTTCTGGAATTTTGAATTTTTTTGAAAATGTTGACTTAAAGTGGGATTTTTTTCAAAAAATTAGACTTTTGTCAATATTTTGACTTTTTCTCTCAAAATTTCAATTTTTTTCTCAAAATTTAAAATTTTTCTTGAAATTTCGACTTTTTTCGTAATTTTTCACTTTCTTTGAAAAATTTTACTCTTTTTGAAAATTTGAATTCATTTTAAAAATTCGACTTTTTAAATTTCGATTTACTATTTAAAATTTTGACTTCTTTCACAATTTAGACATTTCAACAAATTAACTTTTTAAAACTTCTTTTTTTCAACATTTTAACTTTTTCTCGTAACTTTTTTGATTGAAAATTTTGAGCTTTTTTAAAATGAATAATTTTTAAAAATTTTGAGTGTTTTTTAAAATTTTTAATTATGATGTTGAGGTTTTATATTATAAGATTACGTTAAAAATTTCTACTTTTTTAAAAATTTGGTTTTTTTGCAATTCAGATCTTTTTCCCAAAATGTTGACTATTTTTAAGAGATGTTAATTTTTAAGGGATTTCAACTTTTGTAGAAATTTCTATTTTTTTGAAATATTTACTTCAAAATTTCGATCTTTTTGAAAATTTTGAAATTTTTGAAAAATTCGATTTTTTAAACTTTCAACTTTTTCTCATAATTTTCGGTTTTATAATTTTTTTGAAAATATCTACTTTTTTAAAAAACAACACTGACTTGAAAGTATCGACGTTTTATAAAAATTTCATTTTTTCCCTAAATTTTGAATTCTTTTAAAAAATTTGAATTTTTAAAATTTGGACTTGTTTTTAAATTTTGAATTTCGACTTTTTTTTGAGATTCTGACTTTTAATAATCTGGACTTTTTTAAAAATTTCGGCTTCTTCGAAGAATAAATTTAGATTTTCTTAAAATTTCGATTCCTTTAAATGCTGAAGGTTCAAAGAAAATCCCATTTTCTTCCATTTTGTGAATAAAATGATTTGTGAAACTTTTTAATTTAAAATTTTAATTCGAAATTTTGGGTAAGATCCAAATTTAAAGTGAAAACTAAACAATAAAAAAATATCATTCAAAGTTTAATTTCGAATTTGAAAATCTGGATTTATTTAAAATAAATTTTTACAACATCTGGATTTAGATTTAAAATGTTTATTTTTTTTCAACGTTTCGACCACCTTCTCGAAAGAATTTGTTTTTGAAATATTGAATCCAAACACGCCAAAAAGGAATATTACTTTTTGAATGTTAATGAAAGCAGAATTGGTATTAATCTTTCAAAATGGTTTTCGATCTGCTTCCCTCTCCATAAAAGTCACGACATGCCACTGGTGTGGAGGTTGTAGAGAATTTTCAATGCTTTCTAGTGGCAAGAGATTTATTTGTTATTTGTCCATCATCATTCTCTACTAACAAGGAAAGGTCGCGAAGTGTCCGGCGCCGATTTTGCTAATTTTTGGATATGTTTTAGAAGACCAAAATCTAAAAGACACGTATTTTTTTTTATCGGCTGATAAACGGTCTTAAGGGTAGTTTTACCCCCTCAAAGTTGGGACAAAAAATGCAGATTTTGCTGTTTCTCACATACCAAAAATGATATTCGAGTCGTTTCTTTTCTCAAAAGTTTTGTTTTGACGAGAAATAAAATAAAAAAAATGTTCAAAATTTTCCCACCCCCCTCATAGGGGCAAACTACCCCATTTAGAAGTTTTTTAATGATAAAAATGGTAATAACGTCAGCAAAATTTTGAAAAAAAATATATGTTATTTTATACACCAAAACTAATTTTACTTGTTTTTGGATTTTGTCGAAAAACATTTTTTTGGGGGGTAAACACCACTTACACGAATATGTATATGAAAGGATGTATTTTTATGATTTTTGTTTTATTTTTTTTCTGAAGCGAAATATTTCGACGAGAAACTAATAAAATAATTTTTTAAGATTTTTTCGGTGACCCCTCATCCCCACCCTCCACCCTTCCTATATAGGAGGCTGAGCTACCTACTTAAAAAACCGGAAAATTCTAGATTATTATGGTCCATCTACTATCTATACGACTACATTTCGTGTTTCAAATCGAAATTTTAGAAAAAAAACACAAACATTGCAATTTTTATATCAAATTTTAAGAGAAATGTAAAAGTTTAAAGAAAAGATCAAATATAATTAAAAAAAACTGTATCCAAATTCTGAATTCATTTTAACCATTTTGAAGTTTTCAGGAAATTCTTTTCGAACTTTTATTATATTCTAAAGATCAAAAGTTCAAATTGGAAATGCTAATTTTTTAAGATAAAAGTAGCCTAAATTTGATGAGAAAAATATCAAAATTTTTTAAAATAGTCTATATTTTGATTAAAAAACGTTTGTCAAAATTTAAACTTAATAATCAATGAGATTTAGAAACTTTGATTTTTTTAAGCAAATGTTGAGAATTCCAAATTTCATCGAAAATCCGAGTTAGCACTTTTAATTGATAAAAATTTTTAATAAACTTTTATGTTTTTTTCAAAAACTTTTTTCTTGAAATGTCGCGATTAAAAATTTAAATATTTCCAAAATGAGTCCCAGAAATAAATAAAATTAATACACATGACGACTAAAGTCAGAAATTCAATATACAAGTTAAAATAGCGAGTTTATATTCGAAATTTCCTGATTAAAGTCAAATGACGTAAACAATGAAGACCAAAATTTACCTATTAAGTTTAAATTCTTTGATTAAGAAGAAAAATTAAAAAAAAAATTTTTTTGAAGCTTTAACCTCAGACCAAATCAAAAAATTTCAACTTTAAATAATTTTGGGTTCTAACTCTAAATTTCATGAAAACCCCAGTGTTTAAAATAAAAGTTGAAATAAAGTCAATATTTTTATTCTAAAGTTGAAATTTTCGGAAAAATGTAAAAATTTAAATTTTAAGTTGAACATTTTGACAGAAAACTCGAAATTTGAACAAAAACCACAGATTTTAAGAAAGTTCTGGTATTTTCGATTTTGAAAATTTGAAGTTATTAACGCCGTGGGTAAAATGGAAATTTATAAAAAAATTCGTTTTACTCCAAAAATTTGAAAAAAACTAAGGCTTCTTAGAAATTTTGTATCAAAATAAAAACATTATTTATTAAAAAAAATCAAAATTCCGACTTTAAATTTGACATTAACAAACTCGAAAGTTTATAGTAAAAAAAAATACGAATCTCTAGTTTTTCCTAAGATATTCGAATTTTTCTCATAATTTTTTATTAACTGAAATAATTTTTTATCAATTTTAAGCTTCTCTGGACATTAAAACTTTTTTCTCAAAGTAAAGTGGTTAGGTTTAAAATTTTAAGGTTAAACTTGTAGTTTCGAGAAAAAAAGTCACAATTTCCAAAAAAAGTTCCATTCATTAAAGAAAAACCTTTCTTAAAAATTTTATTTTGAAATTTTAGATATTTGAACGAATTTTTCACTTTCATCTCAAAATGCGAAAATAAGGCCGAAATTTTAAGACTTTCTTAAGCGAGTTACTTCTGAAAGTTGTGGATTTAAACTTGAACCTTGTTATTTTTTTAAATTTTCGGTGTAAAACCCGAAATCTGGACTCTTTTTTTAGAGATTTTGACTCTTAATCTCAAAATGTTATTTTAATCCCAAAGTTCTTATTTTTTCTCGAAATTTCGATTTTAAACTTAAAATTTTCTCGAAATTTCATGTTAGAATTAAATTCTTGTGAATAACTTTTAGATTTTGATTTTAAAATTTCGATATTGTCTCAAAATTTTGTGTTTAAATTTTAGAATTGAAAATTCGAGAAGAGTTTTGTTATAAGAGTTTGTCTTTTCAATGTTTTGCATGAAATTTGTAATTGAAAGTTGAAAATTGTACCTTTTAAAATCCTACATATTTTCTTTTTAAACCCATTTTTGATAATTTCGAGTCTTAAACTTGAAGTTTTAAAACAAAATTTTTTTAAATAAATTTATTTCGAATAATTTCTAGAATTTTTGACTTTTGCGTTAAACTTTTTATTTTAAGGTTAGATTTTTAATTTTTTTTTTCAATTATAAAATTAAAATTTCGATTTTTTTCAGAGTGTTTGACAAAGACATGAATTTATTAAACAAAATGGGATACCCTTTTCCTTCATAGTCAACGCGAGTCACATCAAAAGTTACTGCAAACCTAATGTGATTCAGGAACTATGAATCAGACATGTTATATAATAATTGAAATAATAGGAAAAAATTAAAAATGTAAACCCAGAATTTTTAGAAAAAAAGGTGAAATTAAAGAAAATATTCCAAACTTATTTTACAAAAATTCTACATATTTTTGATTTAAATGCTGGTGATAAACGTCAAAATATTTAAAAATAAACATCAATATTTCTAGAAAAATTCAACACTTTAACTTTAAAGCCGACATTTATGGGACAAAATAAAAATAAGTTCAAATTCGAAATCTTAATAAAAATAAGTCGAAGTTTTAACAAAACTCGCGAACAACACAATAATAATAGTCAGGCAAAATATTGGTTTGAAATTTGAGACTATTAATGTAAAATTCACTTTGAAGGGGGGAGGGTTTGTTAACTGTGGACTTTTGAATCTGCACTAAACCGAAATAAACCAATATTTTCTTTTCGGTTCGGTTCCGGTTTTCGTTCCGACACAAATAACGTTTTCTTTCTGTTTCCGGTTCAGTTCTGGTTCTAAGTCCTGATTATACATGTATGTTAAATATTTTTAAAATCCAAATATATTTAGCCCCCCTCACTTTTTAAGCGACGAAAACCATCGTGCGTCTGTAACACCTGTGGACACGCATGGTAGGCAATATTTTATAGAGTTAAAATCACTGAAAGAAATTCCAACACCCAGTAGCAATTAAAATATTATTTAAATGTCTTTTTTATTATGAGAGCAACAAATGATTACAATCTCCAAGTTTTTACTGGGTCTGCAGCTTTTTCTACAAGAGTAAAAAATAAAGTCTTAAAACTGAGCGGAGTTTTGTGCCTTTCCTAGTCCCAAATCCAGACTTAACTTCCACTGAAGATCCTATTATTATATTACAAGAGGTTATGGACCCAAATTCTTTTCAGACCTTCTTACATTCATAAGTTTTAAGAATAACGAGGCCTAAAGTAAATCACATTTAAATTTGGTCACTAAAAAACTGTCTTGTGTTGATTTGTTTTTGATGGCTGTCAATTATATCACCAACCAAGGAAAGAGAAAATTAAGACGATTAGATATTCTCTGTAAGGAATTTCTTAGTTTTAAATGGTCTTTCCAAGTGTTTGGATGGAACAGAGGTGAGTTTTGCAATAAATTGTTTACAAAATTTTTGCAGAAATTTTGCATTATTTACCAGAAGCCAAATCCATACACACCTGAGTTGAATGGTAAGCGTATAAATAAAACTGTGCTGGAAAAAGCAAAGCAGAACTCGACAATAAATTTTGGGTAGAAGCAGTCAACACTGCTGCATATCTGACAAATAAGTCAATAGCATGAGGATTAAACAATAAATCTCCTTATGAAGTCTGGCCGGATCTTAAACCGAATGTGTCAAAATTAATAATTTTTGGCAGCAAAGTCATGGTTCATATTTCTAAAAGTAAGAGAACCAAATGGGCAAAGAAAGGAGGGAAAATGATTTTAGATGGCTATGAAGAGCATATAAAGGGTTATAGGCTATATAATCCAGCTATCAGTGACATTACCATAAGCAGAGATGTAAGTATTATGAAGGAAGATGACCATTTGAAAGTAGTGGTTGAAGAATGCTCAAAGGCCCAGATCCATACTATTCTCCTAGTATTTTCTCTCGGACTACCAATGTTAGGCATTATTCAACTTATGTTGTTGGTTGCTTTGGTGCAATTTTCTGTTATTATCTTAATATGATGTCCCATCCTCTATATGTATTCTTGATGTGTTCCGTACTTACTACTTCGCTGACATTATTTATAACGTTTTTCCTCTTGATAGAATTACAACCTCCGATTTCTGTGGAGCTATACTCAGTTTCTTTTGTTCTATCTACCTTCTAACATTTTGTATTGCTGCGTTAACTGCTGTTTTCACTGTTGCTTTTGTTTTTATTTTACTATAAGTATATGCAGATCGTCGGCATCTCCTATAAGTTTAATCCCTCTTGGAACTTTTACCTTTAGTACCCCGTCATAATAGGTGTTCCACAGGGTGAATCCGAGTATCGAGCCTTGTGGCACTCCGCAACTTACTTGCATACTTGCAGTGCTTTTCACACAAAGGGTTCTGTCTTCCAGATAACTTGCCAATATGTTATAAAGGTATGAAGCTATTCGCCTTTCTCTGAGTTCTTTCAGAATGCCGCCCCAGGGAGCATTTTTGACATCCATAGTTACTAGGACACACCCTTTTCTATATCCTTTGACGTTATCACTTTCTGTTATGTCACTTACTCTTTCTAGGGCTCTTATTGTTGACCTTCTCTCCCGGAAACCATATTGTTCTTCGGATAGACCTCCTCGACTTTATACCTCTCCCTTCAGTCTGGTCAGTTTCTCTCTGAAGATGACAGCTTGGCTGTCGAAACGCGTTAGAGCAACCTTTGTTGTGTTTTTTAATCTTTCTTGGTTTCAGGGGACAAGTTCTGTGTTTCAATTTTTGAAGATAACCAAGGACCAGTCCGTTCCATCAAAAATTCAGTCTTTCTAACAGCATTTGTTCGAGTAGTGTTCCCATTACAGTTATAATGCATATGGCTGGTAGGTCTTTTTATTTTGGCTTGGTTTACCCTCCTCTAGTAGGAGTAGTCTTGCGGTTTTCCAAATATTCGGAAATGTACCTATTTGTAACACCTGATTCATGAGTGTAAGACATTCTGCCGGATATTCTTTTATCACCGACTTGATAATTTATGTCATAAGGCCATTTGGACCCTACGACTTATTTGGCTTAAGCCTGTATATCGACTTGAGCAGTTATTCCTTCTTAAATATCGGGATATCCGCTTGAGCGTTTTCCAAACTGTCTCATTTCGTGACTTGTCCTTTTGGAAATACTTTTTTTGCTGCTTGCATTTGTTTTTGATCAGTTAGATTGGGGGTTTCATTTTCTCGCTAACAATTTGGTAGCCTCTTCCCCATGTATATGTCTCAACTTTAGTTATTACGTATTTCCAGGTCCGAATTTTGGCATTAATGATCGCCTTTTTTGGTTCATGTCTTTTTACCTTGTAAATTTTTTAGAAATGAGTGATGCAGTAGAAGTAATAGTAGTAGGATTACCTCCAATTAATAAAATTAATTAATAAATAATAAATAATATTGATTAATTATTTAATGTCATAATCTAGTGATTCTTAAATTAGATTTTCTATTAAACTTAAGTCATGATTCTACTAACATCTTAAAAAAAAGTTTTTCTAATATTCATTGAAACTGTTAACTATATAACAACAAATAAGATTAATTTTCGTACAGGTATTTTTTTTTTCAATTATATGAAGACTAATAAACGCGGATTTTACTTCTCTATCGTGTTGTGTCATTGTAAATATAGCATGGATCAGTTTTATTACATACTGAATTCAATATTTTCTAATAGTGTTCCCAAACGGTATCAAAACCGTCTAGGCACCCCTCTTGGATTAATCGTCAGATCATTGAAAAAATAAAACTTAAATCTAAAAAGTGGAATAAATATAAAAGTTCTGGTGATGTGCAACAACTAATCTAGATATGAGGAATCACGAACTTCTATAAAGCGTGAAATTGATGTTTAGCATAAAAGGTATTCCGCAAAAATTAAAAGAGAATTGAAAAATAATTCAAATTGTTACACTTATGAAAAAAGAAATTTGAACAGTTTACCCGAATGAATGACATATCATGGTGAGAATATTGGTAATCCATTGAATATTTTTAATGCTTTGGTCAAATTCTTTGAGAACTTATATCACTTCTTCTGAAATTGATTTTGGGGTTGTAGAGAATCGTAGTTATAAATGATTAAAACGTTAATTAATACTTGAAAAATTGATGTTTATTGTATGACTGACAATATGATATATATTAATATAAAACAACATTATTATTTCCATATCAACAACGTTCTTCTTTTTCTGGCGCGAGCAGTCTCGCCTTTTTAGAAAACCAGCGGTGTTTGTGCAGTTGCCGCTTTGTGTAGCTTTTCTGGTGCAACATGCCGCCCGCCTTGAAAGTATTAACTTTCAATGAATATAAATAACAATATTGAAACATAGATGTACATAAATATACAGGTTTACATAAGAATTAAATTAATGTAATAATAATACACAACAGCGAACAAATCTAAATGTTTATATCCAGGCATTAATTGTCCACTGGAAGGGGAAATATTTTACTGAGAGCGCGTTTATAAGTTCCTTTGGCAGTTTTTATAGAAACAACTCGTACCACACCATCTTTCCCTGGAAACACTTCACTGACACGTCCAATTGGCCAGGATAGTGATGAGGTAGCTTCTGAGTGTAGTAGAACCATAGTTCCAATCTCTATGTTTGGAACCGGTTGCTGCCATTTTGATCGTTGTTGCAAGGTGTGTAAATATTCTCGTCTCCATTGAGACCAAAATTGTTGCAGTAGTTGTTGTACAACCCTAAATCGGGACAGTCGGTTTTGCGGAATTTGAATAAGACTTTCTTCTGGTAGTGCCAACAAATTCCGACCCACAAGGAAATGAGATGGAGTTAATGCTTCCATGTCATGAGGATCAGAGGATGTGGGTGTGAGGAGTCTGCTATTCAAAACAGATTCTACTTGGCTCAAGAGAGTAGCTAATTCTTCAAATGTTAAAGATGCATTGCCAGCCACCCGTCGTAAATGATATTTAAAACCCGTTACTCCAGCCTCCCAAAGACCACCAAAATGGGGAGAGGTTGAAGGAATAAATTTTCAGGAAATCTCTTCTATTGCGAGACTGTCAATTAAAATGGCTTCATTGATACGTAAGCGACTTACTAATAATTTTAATTCGCGATCTGCACCAACAAAATTGGAACCGTTGTCAGGAAAAAATTTTGAAGACTTACCACGACGTGCAATGAATCTCTTTAATGCAGCAAGAAATGCCTCGGTATTAAGGCTGAATACCAATTCTAAATGAATTGCTTTGATGCTAAAGCAAATGAATACTGCAACATAGCATTTTTCCATATTACTTCCGCGACCATTTCTATCTTTTATAGTAAGTGGACCTGCATAGTCTACGCCTGATATTTCAAATGAAAAAGTTTGCCTAACGCGCTCTTTAGGAAGATTGTCCATTTGAGGATAATTATTTGATGGTTAACACTTAAACCATTGAATGTTTTTATGTACTACGAGTCGAGCATAATTATTTCCTCCTAAAGGCCAGTATTTGTCACTAATTGTTGATAATAATAATTGTGGGCTTGCATGCAACAAACATTTATGTTCATGACTAAAGAGCAATTTGGAAAAATAATGTTTTTGCAACAGAATGAAATGTTTGGCTTTAAATCTTAAGTTACTGTGATTGTTTATCTTGTATGTTAACTCATCGCTCTTTGGTGCCCAATATAAACCTAATCTTTTAGTTAGCTGTGTTCCAAGCTGAAATAAATTTAATTCAGAACTCTCGAATACAGTAAGAATATTAGAAACGCATTTGTGAAGTAAGAATTGGGCTTGCTTAAGAATCAATTCAATTTGATTATAAAGGGTAGTAACTTCTGTTGCTGATTCACCGCCTGAAAGAATATCGTCCACGTAGCAATTATTTTTTATAATTTGACTAGCCTTTGGAAATTGTTTTGCGAATTCATTTGCTATTTGTAGCAAACAACGTGTGGCTAAGTACGGAGTCGAGGCAGTTCCGTAAGTAATAGTATTGAGCTGGTAAGTTTCAATTGGACCAGATGAATCATCTCGCCAAAGGATCCTTTGAAAACACCTTTCATTTGGTTCTATTAGGACCTGCCGATACATTTTTTTGGAGGTCAGTTGCAAATACTACATTGTGTTTTCTTAAAACTCACCAAAATGAAAAAAAGATCAGATTGTACAGTAGGCCCAACTAATTGCAAATCATTGAAGGAGACGCCAGAAGAACTTTTACATGATGGGTCGAACACAACCCGCAATTTGGTTGTTAAACTATTCTTATTCATAACGCCATGGTGAGGAATGTAAAAATGAGGAACATTGTCGTCTGGACAATCGATTTTTGTCATATGACCTAGTGTTCGATACTCGTTCATGAATTTGCTATATTGCTCTTGAAAGACTGGATTAATGTGAAACCTTTTTTCTAAGGACTGAAATCGTCGCAAAGCTATGGAACGTGACTCACCTAAGGTACTTGTGGATTCCTTCAATGGTATTGAAACAATGTAACGACCAGTTGAATCTTTTCTAATACTTTCTTGGAAATGGTTTTCACACCGGAGTTCCTCAGGAGAGAAACAAGGAGTCTTTGGACATTCCTCAAGTTCCCAGAATTTTTGTAATTGAGTTTGTATATCTGCATTCTTATTGAAATAACACACTGATGATGAATCTAATTGTGGACAATTTAAAGGACCCGATAAAACCCATCCTAAGCTTGGCTATTTTGTAATATTGGAAGGTTTTTTCCCAATCGAATTTGACCGTCTAACAATAGAACCCAAAACAATTGTGCTCCGATGAGCAAATCTATTTTGTTTGAAGTAGCATAAGATGGATCAGCTAATTCGATATTCTCTGGTAACCTTAAGTTAACTGCCTGAACTGAAATATTAGGTAAATTGTCGCTAATTTTTTTAATAATAAGACATCTTAAATTGCTACTGAATCCTTTAAAACGCGATCTTATTTTGAGTGTGCATTGCGATTGTATGCGAGACATTACTTGATTTATTCCTTGAATGGAAATATTTATTTGTGATTTGTCAATTCCTAACTTTGAATGGAGTTCGGAAGTGATAAAGTTTGACTGTGAAGCGGAATCTAGTAAAACACGACAAGTATGCCACTTTCCATTGTTATCTGTGATTTCTAATAAAGCTGTTGCTAGTAAAATGTGTGACGAATTTAAATGAGCCGATAAAGAAACCTCAGGTGTTGGCTCAGGTTCTTGGGGATCTAAATGTAGGAGTGTGTTATGGATTTGTTTGCACTTTTTACATCCCTGAGACTTGCAATTTTTAGCAATATGATTATTTTTTAAACAATTTATGCACAGTTTCAATTCTTTTGCCCTTGCGATCCGTTCTTTAACTGAAAGAGACAGAAACCTTTCACAGCTGTAAATAGCATGGCTACCTTTGCAAAAATAACAAATGTAATTAGTGGATATGAATGATCTACTTATATTTTTGGATTTAGTTTCTTTGAACTGTTGGTATTTATTTATTTGTTGTGATTTGCTTAGATTATCAAGTATGTCCGCTCTATGATTTAGAAAATTATTTAACTCTTCAATGGTTGGTAATTCGCTCTTAGTACTGTAAGTTTCCCAATCACGGGCAGTTTGTTTGTCAAGTTTACTAGTGATAATATAAATAATAATTGAGTCCCAATACTCGATTGGTTGCTGTAATGCATGTAATGATCGTAGGTGTTTTGTAATCGTATCAGACAATTCTCTGAGTGACACAGCTGATTCATATTTTATTTTCTTTAAATGAAATAGTTCGCTTAGATGATTGTGAATTAACAGCTTTTTATTTGTAAATCTGTCACATAAAAGTTTCCAGGCAATAGAATAATTTGCAGCAGATAGTTGCATTGATTTAATTATGTCAGCTGCATCGCTTTCTAGACAGGTCCTTAAATAATGAAATTTCTGTATGTCACTAAGAGACTCATTGCAGTGTATGAGAGATAAAAATGTGTCATGAAATTCTAGCCATTTAACATATTGACCGTTAAACTTTGGTAATGTAATAGTCGGTAATTTGACACTTTGTAAATTGGTATTTAAATGTGATGAATATTCTGAATGTGCAACAGAATTATTTCCCGGAGCCGGCCCTGTTTCGCGCGATAATGTTTCCAACAAAGCTTTTGCTTCTCCAATACTATTAAAGTAAATTGCTTCAAACTCTGACATATACTCATCATCTTCTTCTGCATCTGATAAGCAGTAAATTTTATTTTGAATTTCTTGTAATTGATCAACTAGAGGTGTAATTCGTTCTATTCTAATTTCTAACTGCTTCACTGAGTTCAAAGGTAAGGTGTTAGGATTGTCTAACTCATTTTTTAAAGCATTAAGGTGCCCAACAAAATCAGTCAATTTACGTTTTAATGCACCTCTTTGCCTATGTAAGGTGGCTAGCTCTGCAACTTGTTTGTCACTATCTGATAAGGCAAAACGACTAATTGAATTAATAGAATAGTTTTCTGTTTTAAATTAGCATGTGACAAAGGAGGATAAATACAGGAATGTAAGTCGGACTTATCTGTGGCTACTGGACTGGCTGTTGCTACTGGACGGGCTGTTGCTTGTTGGTCAAGCCGGAAAATGATGATCGCAATCTGAATGAATTCGCTGCTCTTGTATGATGTATGTTGTCTGTGGCTACTGGACTGGCTGTTGCTTGCTGGTCGAGCCGAAAAATGATGTATGTTATCTGTGGCTACTGGACTGGCTTGCTTGCTGGTCGAGCAGGAAAATGGTGCTTTCCACGAGTGGTTTATCCGGCTTGAAGGACCATGTAGAGAATCGTAGTTATAAATGATTAAAACGTTAGTTAATACTTGAAAAATTGATGTTTATTGTATGACTGACAATATGATATATATTAATGTAAAACAACATTATCATTTCCATATCAACAACGTTCTTCTTTTTCTGGCGCGAGCAGACGCGCCTTTTTAGAAAACCAACGGTGTTTGTGCAGTTGCCGCTTTGTGTAGCTTTTCTGGTGCAACAGGGGTTGATATTACAACTTATAATTCTCCTTGCTTACCTGTACTGCAGATATCGAGTAAGTGTGTACTTAGGGCACTTAAAAAACTAAAACCTAAAATTATCAAAGGTTTTGATGGCATTCTTGCATTTGTATTGAGGGACTTCAATTTTGGCTTAACCGCTTTCTATTTTATTTATTTATCACTTAAGACTGCTCTTTCCTAATTCTTGGAAAAAAATCAAAAATTATCCCAGTATTTCAGAAAAATGATAGGGACGTAATTGAGAATTATAGACCTATTGTAATCGTGAACAATTTTAGTAAAGTTTTTAAATTAATTATTCAAGATATTCTAGTCAGCTACGTTAAATTACAAACTGTTGATCAGCAAGGGTTTATGCCCAGCCATTTTAAAAAAAAAGATGATTTTCGATGAAAGAATTGTCGACATTTTTTGCAAATTCCAATTTTAATAGAAGTGAAAATATTGAGAAAAAGTGGAAATTTGCATAATTTCGAAAAAAAGACGAACTTTGAGAAAATAATTCAATCGGGAAATTCAGATTTTGATAAAAAAACTGGAATATTAAAAATACATTTGAAATGTCAAAAGAAAAAACAAATTTTGTGAAGAAAAGTGAAAACTTCCGAAAAATGTCAAAATTTTAAGGAGAGGGTGAATTTTGAAAAAAAAATGTTGGGAATTTTAATCGGTTGTCAGAAAAATGCAAGTGCCCACCATGCCCTATTCTTGCTAATTAGTAGGAAAAGGAAACAAGGACATTCAAACATCATTTTTATTACGTAAAATAGGACAAATGATTGAATTAATTTTAATTAGTGTCCTAATAATTGTTATTTAGCAAGCTGATCATGGAATTATGCATTCATAATATGAACTTCAGGTTGTTCTAATGCATAATTCTAAACCGTAAATGCTCTTGGTTTTTTCATTAGAAAATAAAAAGACAAATTTTTCTAATAAAAAAGAATTTTGAATAAAAAGTCAATATTTGGATTCAATTTAAAAAATTCAAAACCTTGACAAATTTGAAAAAAAAATATGATATTTTCTGAAAAAGCCCACTTAGCTGAATACAAATTTTCAATCGACTGCTCTAACTAAGGAAAGTAAATGCCCCTCCCCATGTCTGCGTTAATGTTACTATATTTTTCATTACATTATTAATTTTTTGTTTTGTAGAAAGGAACCACATCATTTGGGAGCATTCTGCAGGTCACGTACACACCCAACTCGTTCATTTAATCGGTTCTTTGGTTGCTAGGTATTAAAACGAGGTGTGGTCTTTTTGTGCAGCAAATATTATGAATTATTTAATATTTCAGAATTTGTGGCTTGGCCCCTTTCTGCAAAAGTCACAAAGAGCGCAACATTTCAGAGCCTGGGCAATTTTTTAATATGTTTTCAAAATTTATTTTATGTTTACGTGGGACTACGTCTAGCACTGCGAAGCTCTTTTGACCAATTTTACTCATTTATTGAATAGATTTAGTTAAATTCAAGAATTTCAAGCTTCCTAATACTCGCATGTATGTGGGAGAAATGATTGCTAATCACAGCTATGATGTTTTTATAGAATTGTTAAATGCTTTTCTGCACTAACAAACTGCCGTAGCCTAATAAGACTAGTTATTAAGTACCCATCGAAAAATATTGTAAATATAGCAAAAATATGCATCATTATCATATTTTAGGTGAAGTATGAAACAATCGGTAAAAATGGGTTGAATATGCAATTTCATATAATCCGGTCTCTGGTAATAATACACTTCAAATGTTCTTATGAAGTTAATAGAACATTTTTTTTTAAATTAACCAGAATGTTTAAGCAGGCCTGGGCTACCAAATTATCTTTATGCAATATTCGTAAATGACAATTTCAAAAAAAATAAGTTTAGTTAATCCTTTATATGAAAATTTTTGACTAATATACTCCGCCACTATGTTTTTTGAAGATTCAATAATAGATTCCTGTTCAGCATCACCTAAAGAACCCAATTTTACTTCAATCCAACCACTTTTTCAAAAATAGTTCGCCATATTGAATTCACCATTTTGTTTTTCAAGTTATGTAACCAAGTAATCGATGACTTCGAAAACTTATAAATTCTATTCAAAATTTCTATACTCCTGAATTTTACAATTCAGTGGATAAAAAAGATAGCTTTAAAAACTATTTTTTTTTTAGAAATTAACAAAATTAAGAGGGCCAAGGAACGGACCAATAATTACACATAATTTCTCATAATGAGGCTTTATATTAGAAAATGCTACACTGTTGTTCCAAATTAACAACAAATTATGGCAATAACTCATTATTTATTTGGAAAGCTCAAGTGGTACGCAAACGCTATCTTTGCCGCATACTTGTCCACTTGGGCAACTATTGAAAAACCTGATGTCACACTTTTGAGCAGCTACTAAAATAAATAATAAAATAAAATTAAAGACAGGTACAAAAAATCAACAGTCACTTACCCAACTGAGCAAGATTTATCGAAAACTGATTCATGATAATAAAAAATATGCTCAAGCAAAATATGAACTTCATGATTGCTCTAAAGATTAAATCAAACTGTTTATAAATTTTTCATTGCATATTCGTATCGGAAAACCCACGTATTTATTTTTTTTAATTTTATTACACCATAAATAAATAATTTGGTAAAAGTTGATGTTAACAGCTCCATAGCCAATGGTATACAGATAAGGACAAATTTGCATTGTCCATGTAAAACTCTAAGAATTTTCCCTTGCATAGTTTTCTACGGCCGCTGAAGGTATTCCCCTACTTTGACGCCATGACACTATAACTAAAGAAGATAAACTCACCTGCTGGTCGAATTTCATACCCGTTGTGCGCATCGTAAACCTGACGTCAGCTGGTGACAGAAATGCTGCCAGTCAGCATGGAAAAGCATTATTTAGAGCTGTTTTTATTAATATTCGGTATCTTCTAGCTATCTTTTAGTGTGCTTTAATCCATAATTATATTTTTCATTAATATAATAATATATATATTCTCTTTATGAGTTAATTTCCGTTTTAGAATCCATAATAAGGTAATAACTAATAAGCTATTAAATTTAGGTATAGGTGTATATGAATTCTTTTTTAGTTTGTTATTGCTTAAAATATGAATAATTATTTTGAAAACTAAATATTTAAATTCAAAATTGAAAAGAGAAGACTGACTTACATATACATGCAACAAATATAAAAACACTAAGGTTTCTTCATTATCAATAATTATTGTTTTAAACCTGAGCGCAAATAAACCAATTTTGTTAATTTAAAAACAACTAATATATAAATACTTTCTTTGCCACAAAAGTTAAATAAGGAATAGGGACATAAAAATTACCTTTTGGTGTAATAACAGGAATTTATTTTTTTATTAACCACATTAACTACATTTTCAATGTGGAAGTTTATTTCGCGTTATCATGTCAATAATCTGGTAAATTCACATAAAAACAGTTAGAAAAATTGTTTGACGTTTATAAGGACTTAAAATTAGAAGTATATTTGGAAAAAAAAATAAAAATTATTTTTACAATTGAAAATACTTTTTATTTTATTTTGGGAAAAAGAAATTGACAATATTTTTTTTTGAAATTTAAAATCTAAATAAATATTTTGAAAAAATTAACGCTAAAATTTTAATATCTTGCTTTAAAATTATATTTTTAAAAACTACAAATATTATTTTAAAATTAAAAATAAATCATTAAAATTTATGTCATTACTTAAACACGAAAAATTAAAAGTATTTCATAATAAATGTAATTTCATAAATGAATGTGCTGAAATCGGCTACATTATCTCTATAATTATTTCTTCACAGATTCTTTACACAAAACTTATGGTTAAAAATATATTGCACACCTACGACCGTTGGCTGTGGATTGCTCTATTGTCGGATAATTGATGAAATAGTCCAAATTTTGTTAAAGAAAAACCTATCGTTTTTTAAAGAAAAATTAGACCTAGGAATCTCGAATCCTTTTAACTTTTATACATATTGTAGGTCGAGTTTCTCTTTAGTTCAGTGTAAAAGAGTAAGACATAATTCGTTTTCGTTTTCGAGAAAAACTAATTTAACGACAAGTTTCTTCTTTTCGTTTATAGGAATTGTTTTATACACTTTGTTCAAATAATTTATACATATCAATGATGGCAAAATTATGACAAGCATGTCAAAACTGACACGCCAAATTCATTTTTTTTTCTTAGATTCAGGGGATTAGATTTTTATATAGATATAGATTATGTTAAAAAAAATTAAATGACTTTTATTAATTTATTTTATGACTCGTTAGTTTTCTCTTAACAATTTTAGATTTTTCTTTGATGTCTCTATTTAACAATCATATTTTGAAGTACATTTTGCATCTAAAGAAAAGATGCTTGGCTTCTGTACTTACATTAACCGATTGAGCTAACTTTATCAATGTTTCTAAATAGTGTTTTGTTAATTTTAATGAATTCCCATTAAAATTGTTAAAAATATGATCAAGTTCATTACATTTGGTTAATAAATCTGCGTTTGGTTTTAGTAGACCGCCTTCAGAGAGATGGTTTGTTTACCCAAGAATATGTCACTTCATTCTTATCCGGAATGTAACCAAGTTTTTCTTTTTTTTTGTAACTTAAATGCAATGAACCCAGCCAAATTTTCTAAGCCATCCCACTCCAATTCTTGAACAGCTTGTTCGTCTTCCTGAATACTAGCAATGTGTTCACAATCGTTGGGTAAATTGAGAGATTCGAACATTTGCCCAAAAACAATTTCAGAATCATCAACATCGTTTAACAGGTATTGATCTAGATTCGAACTACCACTTATATTTGCAATAGCAATGTTTGGATCGTCCCTAATGGTAGCAATATTTGCTGATTCTGAAATTATTTCATCATTTCGCCCCACAAGGTAATTTCTTAATCTATATTTAAATTGTAATGCGGTTGGATGATCATATAAACCTCCAATTGCTCGTATAATAGAAAAAAAGGCCTTCTAGAGGATCCTGGTTTAAATTATACGTAAGTAAATATTTTATATTAAAATCCGCCTGCATATAAATAAAAAGTTGTTTCAAAGATCTTATACTAATAATTATACCGCGCTGAAATGGTAACAAAGTATTTGATCCCACTTTTTTTAGCCCATAAATGGTTTTTTCTATTTTGTCCAAAATTTGGTTTTGCTCCAGTAAAGCCAAACCATATGGCTTTTACATGGTCTCGTGAGTCGCTTTGTGGAACTTTGGAATTAAAAACATCAAACCAGTCATTGGTAACTTTTAACAGCTCTGAACATTCAAGCCAATTGTTTTCAGTTTTGAAGATACCCAATAAACCTAGCCTTGAAATAGCTTTGGATATAGTATGAGAAAACAACTTGGTCGCAAATTTGACTTTTTGCCGTTGGACACCCTTTAGCGTTAGGAAAGCAAAATTAATTTTATGAGCTATATTTAAATCTAAATTCTGGGTACTTTGAAGCAAATCAGCAACTAGTTATTAATTTACCATTTAATAAAAATCCAGTATCAAGAAAATGATTTCTTAAAAGTTTAATCATATGTGGTGCATCTGCAAAAACATCTACTCTTTTTTTGCTTACTGGATTTCTAAACCACGTCGTTTCTTCGGTAATACTTAAAGAATGCCAAAGTATCCTATTGCTACCTCCTAAATCACAATTTATAGCGTAAACCGGGTAGCCAATATTTTCTAGCTTTGTTATAATTTTAAATAGAAGATGTTTTGTTAATTTTTGATCGTAATCATAAAATATCGGCTGCTTCCAGTTTCCACATATTCCTCGAGCCATGACAATTTAAACATACTTCTTGGGTCCTAGAGTGGTGTCATTCTTCTTATCATAATCATAGGACGCTTGAATTTTTATTTCATCGAAAAGTAGTACGCAAGACTTTTCCATTTTTGATAAGGATGTGTTTTTCATCAGCGACAGTACAGTATTCAATAAACCTAAAAATAAAATTAGCAATTTGTAAGTTATAGATAAATAAATAGCAAACATATTCTAAATGCGTACTTGTGAATCAAATTTGCTTACTTGGATAAATATTTATTTTGCTTGCCCATCTTCGTAATGTGGGGACCGACGGAAGTGGGTATCCTCTTTTCCTTAATAAACGGTAGGATCTTGCACCACCGGCATATAAGGAAAGAGCTGAAGCAACATCTCCAGTACTCCATTGAATTTTCTTGCCCGTTTTTAATTTACGAAGTTGCCCTTCTGTAAACACCTGTTCGGTTTTTTTCTTTTCTTCCTTTTCTTTTTGTAGTAATTTCTTTAAATGAGTATTTTCGGCTTGAAGAACTTTGACTTGTTCTATGAGATCAATTTCACTAAAACAAAAATGTTTTTTAAAATAAATAAGGTTTAATGATAATTATATTTTTTACCTTGTTGTCTGAGTGGAAATAGTTATTTTCTCTGGAAAGTTTTCTAATTCTTCACCTCGTGTCTCATTACATTGTGTCTCATTATAATGTGTCTCAACACTGGACATTTCATGTTGTACTTCCGCTTCCAGTTTGGATATTCCAGGTTCTTGTTGACTGCGACAATAAAATAGTGCATCATAAAGTGTTTATTTTTTACACTGAATCTAAAGAAATTATAAACTTTAAAAATGTACTTACGACTCTCTTATTAGCTCATTATTAAACCGTTTTATCATTCTTTTAGCACGATTTTGCTGAGAAGATGTCTGTACAGGTAGCGATTTTATCAAATGAAGAGAAAGCACGGCATCATCTTTCAACCTCCATTTATTTTGGGGTAGTTTCAACAATTTATTTTTCAAACAATAATCACTTTCCACAAAATGGATTGAGCATTCCCTGGCATTTTTCACATTGAAAGTGTCTTGCTGATAGCACTTCAGAATCCACTGTTCGCAAACTTGTTTGTTTTTTGGAAATCTAAAAAAGCGGCAACCCGAAAAATTCTTGCTTTTTTTGTTGTTATTATTTGAACAACCCATCACTGCACAGTACACCATGATAAAAATGTTTTCTTAAATGTTTATAACTATACTCATTAACTTCACGCACAAAGTTAATAACAAAAAAAAACACCAACACCAAATGAAAGTTTTGTTTACCCCTTGACGAGGTCGCGCTTAGTATCTAATAATAATGCGACAGGTATTTCGCTAGCACCACTATCACTATCAACCACATTAATCTTTAACTGATTAACAAAAGGAAGCACTGCATTGACTTTCCTTAAGAATTCAAGCGATACTGGTGGTTCGTCTTTTACTTTCTCACGTAATTCTAAATTTTTGGACATCTGGTTTTTATGATTTGGACCTGGCACTAATAAACCGGGGTAAAATTGATAGCACCAATGCTCCTTTGTCAACATGAGGGGTGTATGACCTCATATTTAAATGAATATTTTTCTATGCATCCAGATTATCCATTATTTCTAACAGATCTTAACACTTCTAAAATTTCAATGATAATTTTTAGTTCTATATTAGTTCATAAATTAGGATGCAGAAAAGGGATAGCTGAATGAAAAGTCATTTCATGCATATTTAAAAATTATTTTATTCATATATGAAAACGATAAAATCTAAATAATATATAACTAAAAAAATAAAAACACAGTCAGATTATAAAGGTATTTATTTAATGGGAGCATTGAAACCGCAGCTGTAAAGTAACAATTTCCTTTTGTCAATCTCAATATATGTTGCGGCAGGTATATAGCTATATTTTTAAGAGTGGAAAAAATAGGGTATTTGAAACTGAGTCTATATTAAAAATAATTTGATGTAAAATGCAACTCGGAATAATAAAAAAGGAAATAACCGCAGATTTCTAGTTCGAGAGTCCTGTTCTTGATTATTGCGTAAACCCGTAAAACTATAACTGATTAAAAACTTATATTACTATTTTTAAAGCTATATTTAGGTTTGCTTAAAGTTTATTGATTAAGAACTGTATAGTTCAATTAACTGCATTTGTAGTTGCTAATTTTTGTTGCAGATAAGTATATGAAACAATGTGTACTGGTTTCCCTTCTGCACAAATAAGATTCAAAATTATGTTTAATGACTAAAATCTCTGAGAATCGAAATAATCTATTTCTTGATCAAATGTGAATTTAATAGAGCTGTATTTTCAGTTTAGTTTATAAATAAATTCGTATAATTCATTTACTCGTCTAGTTTTCGTATCTATTACAGATTCAAAGAAAATGCTACATTTTATTTTATTTCTAAAATGTTCCTGAAAAGGTTGCCTAAGAGTAAACTTAATAGGCTTCGCAAGTTGTACCGTTTATTTGCTTATAAAAATTATACAATTCAAATAACATCGCTTAACGCCATATGCCGCTGTGTTCTGATGCAGAAATTTGTCTCCCTGTGACGTCAGACGTGCGAGAAAGAGATGCCCTTATCTCATGCGCGTGAACTTATCTTCTTTAGTTATAGTCTCATGCTTTGAGGCAACATGCTCGTATCTTCCAGTTTAGATGTTAGAAAAAACTCGTCGAGAGTTTTACAACAGACTGGAATATTGATCAGCACAGTCTGGTGGCCTATTTGAACTCCTTATACTGTAATGTTTATGTTATATTCTTCATTAGAAATATTATTTATTTTGTTTAAGAAATCTCGTTTATTTATTTTGGTTATCAAAGAATATCAGTTTTATTTTTCCTGAGACGTTGATTAAATCAACGGACAAAAAAAACAAACAGCATGTGGTACGCAAATTTTAATAAAATTGTTGCCTGCCAATAGTAATCCTGCAACAAAACACGTTAGAAGCTATGATGTACTACTGAAATCTCCACCAGCACTGATCGCTGCGCTCTGCGTTGAATTGTTTACACCAGTGTAGGAGAATACAAGGCGCCGCCCATCTATCCCACTATTAGCTCTCAATGTTAAATCTCTCATTAACATTCTCCCTATGGACAGTGTTTGAACTTTTGTTTAGTTTTCTTTATCAAAAGAATGAATGATTTTATCAGTTATATGGGGTAATATCTAGCTTTAAAATCTAAAAAAGCTTACACTGTAGTTACCAGAGTCTGATACCAAAAAAATGCATATTACCTGCCTATTTAGCTTGTCTTTGATAGGGTTTTTGTCAAATTATGTTGTTTTGTTCTTTTACACCTTTAAAAAAACTTCCTGATATTAATTACCAGTAAACCGCTTGCAAAAATGCATGATAGAACAACATAACTTATTGACCTAGCATAAAAGTAAAAGATTGCTGCTAAAGTCGCACATTACTGGAATCAAAATTACATAATTTTCATCCGACCACAAACAAGGAAAGGTTATGATTTTCATGGGATGTATTTGTATGTGTTTGTCAAAATGTCGCCTCAAATATAATTCCTGGCTTAGATATTTTGGAATTAAAGAAAAAATTCTAGAATATTTGAGGTTACATTTTGACTTTTATCGCCAAATTTCTAGTCTAAACACAAATATTCGAACTTAATTTTGGGCTGCTACTTTGAAACTCGGAAATTTGTTTGACGCTACATAAAAAAAAATTATGTTATGCGTTATATTTTGAAATTTAAAAGGCATATTTTTTATGCAATTATTTTTTGTTGCATATGGTTAGGTATATTGTGTTATTACCTTCGAATCCGTCCTAAACTCGTCAAATACAGTGCAAAAACCGCGGATATAAGCTAGCTTTGGTGATAAATACAACGCCCAAAATAATTTTTTATTTATTTGAATCCGCCATGAAATATCTAGATTCTAGATTAGAGTCGAAAATTCGACAAATAAATCTAACATTTTAAGATGTTTAGAATTATAAACTATTATTAATTTCGGGTTTGTTTTTAATGTCCACCAATACAAAGGCGGGTAGCGCTCTCGCATTCGAATTTACTAATGGGAGAGTTGTCGAGGGTTATCTATGTGGTTTTTTACTAATCGGAAAATTTCGAGAGCTTCACAGGGGATCGCAGTTTTAAGGAACCATCTTCTTCGAAGGGACAATAGGTGGGAATTGGCGGAGGCATAATCCTCTGCTTGCGAAATTTATGGGGCAACTGCCCCTATTGAGGTGGATAAATGAGTAGAATTTGGAAATTCTCATTTCAAAGAAACATAAAAAGTGAAGGGCCATTTATTAACAAGATTGGATATCTATCTGATAATGCGTTGCTAGCATTTAAAAATTTGAAGTTTAAGCTTTAACTAACTTTGAAGCAAATGCTTGAAGGTGGAATATTCACAAAAACTTTGAATTCTCCAGTTTTGGAGAAAAATTTTGAGTAAATCTCGAATAGTCAACATTTTGCAATAATAACTTTTTACTCCAAGTTTAAACTTCATTTAAACCAGGGCCACTATGTGTAGGTGTGCAGGTCGTGCTTCGCACAAGTAGAATTTTAAGTAAAATAAAGTCGTAATTTATAAACCCCAAATTACGAAAAAAGCCAAATTTTGGCATGAAAATTTTCAGAAAAGCAAAAAAAGCTCCAAAAATTTTAAAATTCCCCAAGGTCGAGTTTTGATAAAAAAACTGCAGTCTTCGAAAATATTTTACTGGAAAAATTTTGTACCTTTTCTTTATTTATATTCTAAATTATTTAAATTTTGCTAAAGATACTGAATTTATAAAAATCTTGTTCTTGAAATAATCCATAAATAAAAATTTTAACATTTCTACTTATTTCTTAACATTTTGATCCAATATAGAGAAAATTAACGAATTTGAGAGTTAAAATTTCAGGGAAAAGCCAGTTTCCAGGAGAATGTGGCAATTTGAAGTAAAAGTCAAAAACTTATTAAGTGGGGCGAAATTCGATATAAAGACAGCAACTCCCTGAGTCAAATTTACAAACAAAAATTGAAGTTTTCGGGAAATGACGAGTATTAAAAAAATGGTGGACTTTTGAAAAAAAACAATTTTGGGAGAAAGTACTAATTTTAAGAGAAAATGTCAAAATTTCGAGAAAAAGATAAATTTCGAGGAAAACGTCGAAATTATCAGATATATTTGATACGAAAATTTGAGTTAAAACTCAAAATTTCAGGAAAAAGGCAAACTTTAAAAAACGAGTTAAAATATCTGGAATTACTAAAAAAGTAGACACTTTCAAAAAGGTTCCTATGTTAAAAAAACGGAATTTCTTAAGAAAGTCAAAATTTCGAGATAACTATGAAAATCTCCAGAAAAAAAATTGAAATTTTTCAGAAAAAGTCACATTTTTAGAAATAAAGCCTACATTTTAAAGAAGTCAAATTTTAATGAAATGGTCGAAATTTCAAGAAAAATGCGGATTTCAGTGACAAAAACGAAATTTAGAAAAAAAAACTGAATTTTCAGAAAATCAAACTTTGAGAAAACAATCAAATTTTGAGAAAAATTTGAGATTTTCTGAAATAAAGAATCCCATTTTCAAATGAGTCGACGAAGAAAGACGTATTTTGAAAAAAATACGTCTCGATGTAAAAATTGTCGACATTTTTTGCAAATTTCAATTTTAATAGAAGACAATATTTTGAGAAAAAGTTAAATTTTTAAAATCCAGGTAATTTAAAAAAAACGAACTTTGTGAAAATAATTCAATCGATAAATTGAGATATTGATAAAAAAATTCGAATATTGAAAATAAATTTAAAATTTCAAAAGAAAAAACAAATAATGAGAAAAAAACTGGAAACTTTCAGAAAATTTTAAGGAGAGGGTAAATTTTGAAGAAAAAGAATAGAAATTCTGGAAATTGTTGAAAATTTAAATCGGTTGACTGCATGAGTCAGAAAAATGCAAGTGCCCACCCTGGCCTATTCCTGCTAATTAGAGGAAAAGTAAACAAGTGAATTTAAACATCATTTTTATTACATAAAATAGGACAAATTATTGAATTAATTTTAATTAGTATCCTAATAATTGTAAGCAAGCTGGCCATGGAATTATGCATTCACAATATGAACCTCAACTTATTCTAATGCATAATTCTAAACCGTAAATGCTCTTGGTTTTTCATTAGAAAATAAAAGGACAAATTTTTCTAAAAAAAAGAATTTTGAATAAAAAGTCAATATTTGGACTAAATTTAAAAAATTCAACACCTTGACAAATTTGAAAAGAAATGATGTTTTCTGAAAAAGCCCACTTAGCTGAATACAAATTTTCAATCGACTGCTCTAACCAAGGAGAGTAAATGCCCCTCCCAGTGTCTACGTTAATGTTGATATATATTTTATTACATTATTAATTTTTTGTTTTGTAGAAAGGAACCACATCATTTGGAAGCATTCTGCAGGTCACGTACCCACCCAACTCGTTCATTTGATCGGTTCTTTGGTCGCTAGGTATTAAAATGAGGTGTGGTCTTTTTGTGCAGCAAATATGAATTCTTTAATAAAGTCATAATTTAATAAACTCAAATTACGAGAAAAGCCGAATTTTGGCACGAAAATTTTTAAAATAACAAATTTAAAATAAAAACTAAAAAAGTGGAAAAATTTCAAAGTTCAAAAAAATTTCCCAAGATGGAATTTTGATAAAAAAACTGCACTTTCCGAAAATATGTTTCTCTATGTTGTACTTTCGTTTAATTTATACTTTAAATCATTTAAATTTCGCTAAAGATGCTGAATTTATAAAAATCTTGTTCTTGAAATAATCCAGAAATAAAAATGTCAACCTTTCTACTTATATATTTTTTCTTTTGGTGGAACGGACTGGTCCTAGGTTATCTTCAAAAATTGAAATACAAATATTGTCCTCTGAAACCAAAAAAGATTAAAAAGCACAACATATGTTGGTCTGATTTCTTAGCATTCCGATCCAATTTAGGAAAAATTAACGAATTTGGAAGTCAAAATCTCAGGGAAAAGCCAGTTTTCAAAAGAATATCGCATTTTGAAGTAAAAGTCAAAATTTCCAAAATGGAGTGTAATTCGAGATGCACTTTGCAGTTTCCTGGGTCAAAATTAAAAAAAATTCGAAGTTTTCGAAAAAAAGACGAGTATTAAGAAAAATGGTGGAATTGCGAAAAAGACCATTTTGGGAAAAAAGACTAATTTTAAGAGAAAATGTCAAAATTTTGAGGAAAACGTCGGAATTATTAGATATATTTAATACGAAAATTTGAGATAAAAATCATAATTTCAGGAAAAAGGCAAACTTTAAAAAACGAGTAAAAATATCTGGAATTACTAAAAAAGTAGACATTCTCAAAAAGGTTCCTATATTAAAAAAACGGAATTTCTTAAGAAAGTCAAAATTACAAACAAAAATTGAAGTTTTCAGAAAAAGACGAGTATTAAAAAAATGGTGGACTTTTGAAAAAAAAAACAATTTTGGGAGAAAATACTAATTTTAAGAGAAAATGTCAAAATTTTGAGAAAAAGATAAATTTCGAGGAAAACGTCGAAATTATCAGATATATTTAATACGAAAATTTGAGTTAAAACTCAAAATTTCAGGAAAAAGGCAAACTTTAAAAAACGAGTTAAAATATCTGGAATTACTAAAAAAAGTAGACATTTTCAAAAAGGTTCCTATGTTAAAAAAACGGAATTTCTTAAGAAAGTCAAAATTTCGAGATAACTATTAAGTCTCAAGAAAAAATTTGAAATTATACGGAAAAGTCACATTTTTAGAAATAAAGCCTACATTTTAAAAAAGTCGGATTTTGATAAAATGGTCGAAATTCCAAGAAAAATACGGATTTCGATGACAAAAACGGAATTTCCAGAAAAACCCGAATTTCCGACAAATAAAATTTTGGGAAAATATTCAAAAATTCAGAAAAAACCCGAGATTTTCTGAAATGATATATCCGATTTTCAGGTGAGTCGACGAAGAAAGACGTATTTTGAAAAAAAAAAGACCATTTTCGATGTAAAAATTTTCGACATTTTTTGCAAATTCGGATTTTATTAGAAGTCAAAATATTGAGAAAAAGTGGAATTTTGAAAATTTGCCTAGTTTCGAAAAAAAAAGGTGAACTTTGACAAAATATAATTTAATTGAGAAATATGCATTTGCATATGCAAATGCACATATTCTGGTCTCTACTTATAAGCTATATCCTTCAAAATTTTGGCTTAATTTGCAAGCTTTCCTTTATTTTTAAAATTTTGACTTTCCTCGAAATGTAGGCTTTTTTGAAAATGTTTTTCATTTTTTTAAATTTTCCTTTAGGAGCGTTTTCGGCTATTTTTCAAAATTTCACGTACTGCTGAAAATAACTTTTGTCAAAATTTTGAATAAGCAACTTTAAAAATGTCATCATTTTTTTCAACTTTTTTGACAATTTTTAGATTTTTTAAAAATTTTCTGTTCAAAATATTAACTTTTTATTATTTTGACTTTTGAAAATTTTATTCAAATTTTGCCTATACATATTTTTGAAATTTAAGACCAATCTTTAAATATCTAATTTATTTCAAAATTTTGGCATTTCCTTTACTTTTTTCAAATGTTAACTATTTGAAAATGCTAAGAATTTTTTAATTTAGACCTCTTTTTGAGAATTCTAACTTTTTTTTGCAAAATTGTGAAAATTTCGATATTTTCCAAAATTTCAACTTTTTCTAAAGCAACTTTTAAAAATCTCTACGTTTTTTCTATTTTGTTTACATTTTAACTTTTCTTTAAATGGTTTTCAAATTTTCGACTTTTTAAAAATCATAAATTTACTCTTTTTTTATTTTTCTGGTGATTCTTTTAAAAATTCCCAATATACAATTTCGAGAAAGAAAAAAAAATTAAAAAGAAATCTAGTTTAAAGTAGAAAGTCAGGTGGGATGAAATTTTGAAATTGGTGTTTAATGTCGTTTCTTTTTTTTGTAACTTACAAAATACCGTGTAATTGAGAAAAAGAGTTTAAAAAAGTTCAAGAAACAAGATTATACTGCCGAATAAAAGAAAAGGCCACCATTGAGACTCAAGTCTTCAATTTCGTAACTCGGAAATTAATTTCGAAAAATAAAATTTCAATATAAAATCGAATATTCAATTTTAAAAGTCGAAATTATTTTTGGGTTCAAAGTCAAAATTTCGAGTTTGAAATCAAAATGTTTTTAAATGTTAGATTCCAAGAAAGAATTGAACATTTCAGAAAAAAAATCAGTTTTAATTGAAATTGGAGTCTGTCATTTGATGACCAATTTTCTCGCTGACAGATCTCTTCAGGCCATCGTCGATGGCATCTCATCCGAGACATTTGCCATTAATGCAGATGTGCCTCAGGAATCTGTCCTGTCTCATACTATGTTTTTGTTACACATAAAGGATCTATTAGCTTCAACTTCCAATCCTATATACAGCTATGCAGATGATAGTAGCCTTGGGTCATCATTTTTCTCCGACAAACCATTATCCGTCTCTGCTTCAGATCGACTAAGCGAACAGCAGATACAGATGATTAATTGGGATTTCGAAATCATTCTGGAATGGGGTATAAAAAATTTGGTCGACTTCAACGCTTCAAAAACTCAGGCCTTGGTTTTCTCTAAGACAACATCAAGGGATAATGCAACAAACATACTAATGAAAGGTAAAATCCTCCCGATGGGATCTCATTTATCTATGCAAGGGGTGAATGCGAGCACTAACTTCTCTTGGGATGATCATTTGCACACCATTGCAAAGTTCGGTTCTCGGAAGTTAAGTTTCCTTTTTAGAACTAAAAAGTCCTTCACGTCTCATCAGCTGCTGACATTATACGAAGTTCAAGTTAGGCTAACACTAGAATACTGTTCTCATGTTTGGAGTTCAGCCCCAGTCCCAAAGCACACTTTAGCTATTTTGGATTCAATTCAAAGAAGAGCGATTCGCCTAATTCATTGGAGTTTGACTGATTCTCTTGAAACACTGGAGCACATGTGGACGGTTGGTGACTACAAGTACTATCAGGGCTATCGGCTATCGGGGTATAATTGCATTTTATAAAGTATCAAGTATCACTGACAATGTTGTATAAATATGATACTATCAACCATTACTTTCTGGTGGAACCATTACTTTCTGGCTCTCCTGTGCTAGAATAACTTGGTCATACGATATTGTTCCGAGTTTCTCCTAAAATGATCCTACATTATAACTGTTGAAAGAGTAATGAAAGAGATCCAGCGCAATTTCAGAACACACAATTCTCAATAGTGTCTTCAATATTTAAAAATTAAACGCACAACAGTTTAGGGATACAGGAAGATGATAATTTGAAGGGGAAGTTCTTATCCAGCTATAATTTTTTCAATAAAAAAATAACGCAGTATAAGTTCAGTTATTGTAACTGCACACCTCGACACTTCGTATACATAACTTAAGAATTATCTCTTTAATATTCGTCTATTTCTATAATGTTTATTAAAGTCAAATTTTTTAAAATAGCATAGGAATATATGCTAATTGTTTATTTTCATATTCTGAATAAATATATGCATTATTTCAATCATTTAAAAGGGGATCGATGGAATACACATTCCATTGGAGCATCTGTGACGAAGTGAACAATCTTCAGGCCCAGAGTATGAGGAAGCGTAAACTTCATTTTTATTTAATTAAGAATAAGGTAAAGAAAACCAATTCAACTTACGTTCTAGAGGACTAGCATCAGTTAATAAGAACTGGAGCAGACTAAAACAGAATAAGTTAAACCAAGATATGGGTCCGCTCATGATGTCCTCGTAGCTTAAATTAAACTGCTAACACTTTCATAGCTGTATAGTGGAGAAAACCCACAAAATAATTTAGCTTTAAATTTTAGTACCGCAAATAATTTGGTAAAAGGCGAAAGGAACCATTTATGTAATGATTTATCATATACATGGTGTTCAATATAAAATCAGCACTATTGCTAACTTTCTTATTATTAAAGATAAAAATACAAAATTTTGTATTACAAAATAATGGCTTTATCTAAAATTTGTTACTTTAATCTTGAATTTTTGATCTCTTTTTAGTTTTTTTTACATCAAGGGTAATATACCGAGTTTAAAGGACAACATTTTTAAACAAAATCCGTATATCAGAATTTAAAATCAGAAAGATGCGACCGACTGAGGCTAGCGATGCTATTTTTAATAGCATGATTTTAAAATCGATGCTATAAAAAATCTCACATTTGATGGTACGCGCACTAGACTGAAAAATCGCCGCTGTGTTTAATTTTAAAATGGATTTTGAAAGATGTCTTTACTGCTTGTTATTGTTGCGAAAAAGAAAATAAAAGTTTTGAACGATTACAAAAGAAGGATAACAAAAAAGATTACAAAAAGGTGTTGAGTTTTTGCAAACTAAAAAAAGTACTGAAATCAAATTCGTCTAATAATTTTCGTCGACCAAATAAAATACTCCGCTCCTTTTCTCTCGTCCCTAAAATTCTAGCATCAGAGGAGGAACCCCATTAGCTTTATGGACAGGCCGTCATTAGAGGTATCCACTTGGAAAATACATCGATGTTTTTATTCGATGCAATACATCAAAAGTATATATCGATGTTGTTTCGATACATCGATTCCCTAATATCGATGTTTTTAAACATCGAATACTTTAAGCCAGCCAGAGTTTGGGAATGCAATATCCTTTAAAAAAACATTTAATGAAACATGGATGTCTCAAACATCAGCTTTCGGTAACGATGCATCGAAGCTTTTATTTAATTGCAAATTTAAGAAGTCAAAATTATGAAGGTGCAGCAAAGACATCAATTAAAAAAGATTTTTTTTTAGAAATTTCAAGTTTAACGTTAAAATTTCTAGTTTTTTCTCGAAATTCCGAAATTAAAATTGAAATTTTGACTTTAATCTCAAGGTTTCGATTTTTTCTCGAAAATTCAACTTCTTTTTCGAAAAATCCAAATTTCGACTTTAATATCGAAATTTCGACTACAAGTGAACACGTAACCTTGACTTTTTTTCCAAATTTCAAAAAAAAGTTGGAAATGTTGACATTAATTTTGGAATTTCGAGAAACAAGTCAATATTTCGAGATTAAAGTTAACATTTCGAGAAGAAACTCGAAATTTCGTCCCCAAACTCGAAGTTTCTAAACCATTTATTTTAAATTAGTGGCCTTTCTACGCCTAATTTATTTAATTATTTGTCAAGAAATGACAATTATTTTCGAATTGAACCCTATATTTTATTAATTTTTTTTTTCCAAATTTTGGCTTAAAAGTCACAGTTTACGTTTTTGAATCGGAGATTAAAATTTTCCAATATTTCGAGATTACATGCTCGAATTTTTTATAAAAATTCAAGGTTAAACTAAGGATTTGAAGAAAAAATTTCTTGAGAAAATTTTATAGACTGAATTTTTAAAAATGTTGATATTCTCATAAAAAAATGAAATTTTCAAAAAAATTCACGTTTTTCTAAATATCTCGAAATTTTTATAAAATTGTTTTTAAGTCGAATTTTAAAAAGTTCGTCAAATGAATTTGAAATTTTTTAGAAAACGAAATTTTCGACAAAATCGAAATTTTAACTAACGAATTTTGAATTAAAATTTTGAAAAAAAAAATTGACTTTACATAAAAAAGTTAAAGTTTTCAATAAAAAGATTTCCATAAATGTGGAAGTTCTGAAAATCTCTATTTTAAAGAGTTGCAATTTTGAAAATTAGTAAAACACTTAAAGACAATATTTTAAAAAGATTTAAAAAAATCAACATTTAAAAAAAAGAAACATCTAAAGTCATACTTATTTCATTTGAAAATGAATTATAACTTTCAACAAAGTAAAAAATTTTAACAAAGGTCGTAATTTGAAAAGTAGTCACATTTTCGAAAAGAACAAAATTTTGAAATGTCGAAAATTTAAAAGTCAATTTTTTTAAGACAATTTCAAAACATACTGGAATTTTCAGGAAAAATTTAATTTTTTTTATTAAAAAATAAAATTTTAGTAAGGGCCAAAATTTAAAAAAATGTAATTCTGAAAGTTGGAATTTTTAAAAAACAATTTGAAATTTAAAAAAAAGTTTTGATTTGAAAAAATCTAAATATTTAAAAAAGTTCTGAAATAAAGCCAAAAAAAAAGAAAAATAAATTAAAATTTTCAGGCAATTTAAAGTCAAAATTCTAAAATGTTTATATAAAATTTAAATTTTCAAAAACAAAATTTTAAATTTTCAAAAAAAGGTCGAAATTAAGAAAAAATTCAAACTGTTTAAAAAGATCAGACTAGATTTTGTTAAAATGCCAAACGTTAAAAAAATCGGAATTAAAAAAAAAGAGAAGTTTTGAAAAAGTATCAAACTTTGAACATTTTTGGAATCCCACTACTTTTTAAAAAGGTCAAAATTTTCAAAGGAATTCGAATTTTTGTAAAAAAACAAAATTTAAAAAAAATTTTTAAAAAAATCTAAAATATCAAAATATTTAATAATCGAAATTTTCAAAAATATAGATATTTTCGTTCATTTTGAATAAAAAGTTAGGATTTCTAAAAAAATGGATCTTTTGAATAATTCTAATTTTTTAAAAAAGTTTTTAAAACCAAAGTTTACTTTTAAAGATTAAAATTTTCAAACAAAGTTTCGAAATCACTGACGAACAAAAATTAGACAAACATTTTAAGGTAAAAGAGGTAAACTCAAAGTTTTAAAAATGTCGACTTTAATCGCAAATGCTTATAAAAAATCTTCTAATTTTCGATCAAAATGTAAGATTAAACTCCGGATTTGACAAAAAATCTCAAATTTCGGGAAAAAATAAATTTATAAAAATAGAATTTGATTTAATAGAACATTTTAGGACCGATTCGAGATTTATAAGAAAGTTTTGAATTAAAAAAATATGCAATTTTCAAATATAAATATGAAATTTTTATAAACATTTCTAACTTCTAGTACAGTAGGTATTACATTTTTTTTTACTTCAAAATTGACAATTTCTCAAACAGTCCAAATTTGAAAGTTTGGTCCGAAATTTTGAGAATTCTGTTTTGGTTTTTATTTCAAAACTTTTACTTTTGACTCAAAAATTAAACTTTTTTAAAAATGTTTTTTTTTTCCTTTAAATAAAGCCTTTTTTTGTAGAGGAAAAAAATAAATAAAAAATTTTAAAAAGTCGCACAAATTTTTCTTAAAGAAACTAAAAATTTTAAGTTTGAACCAGAAATTTTGATAAAAACTGGAATTTTTTTATTTTCTTTTTAAACGAAAATTTAAAATAACAACTACTAGATAATCAGATAGTCAGTTTCTCTCTGAAGATGACAGCTTGGCTGTCGAAACGCGTTAGAGCAACCGTTGTTGTGTTTTTTAATCTTTCTGGGTTTCAGGGGACAAGTTTTTTATTTCAATTTTTGAAGATAACCAAGGATTAGTCCTTCCATCAAACTAGATAAATAATAAACTATTGTGAATTTAATATCGAAATTTGGACAGTCCAGCTTGACATAGAGAGGACTTCTGTCTACGGAGACCCTTTTTTCTATAGAACTTCCAAGTTGTGGAACTTGTTAACGAAAGGAATTTGCCCCAAAAATTACAACCTGTCCTTGTTTAAGAAGGCGGTTCATTGCCATCTATCTTTGTTTCCGCATCCTATTCGCAGTGCTTTGAAAGCCCTTTGCCCTTTGCGAGTGGATTAAACGAGTTTTCAAAGTTAATACTCGAAAAACTTTTATTAAAATTTTAATTTTTCTTTTAAACTTTAAGCACATTGCCGCCGTCGGGTGACTGGTATGGACGTTTGCCCCATCAATGCTATGCAACAGATGGCGCTAAATTTGGCGCGATGCGATACTATCGTTTGCCTCTCTACGAGTGTTTCTCAACTAAGCCCAATAAATTTCTGAAAAAAAAGGTTCTCATGACTGCCTCTCAAATAATTTTGATGACTAAAAAAGAAGTTATTATTATTCATTTTTGAATTGCTGTTATGTCATATTTTCATTTTTTTGGCAACACACCCAGAACTTTCCAGTGACACACTATCGATGCATCGTATAAAAATACATCGATATTTCCGATATTTCTTTGCTTTGCAAAACATCGAATACTATTCGATGTTTTTAATGGAAAGATCGAATAATTTCGAAACAACGATGTATATCGAATATCCCTAGCTGTCATTCCCGTGATTTTTTTTGTCGTTTATGCGCGAGCTTTCACATAAAACAGTGGACTGCATTTATTTGAGCGATTATCGCTTCGTGTTCAAAATGTGAAAAGTTACAATTTAAAAATGTTAAGAATTTTTTTATCATATGTGCGCGCATCCTTATATAGTTCTATATATCACAATTCTGCCATAAAATTATCGTGCTATTAATAATAATCGTCTAACGCGTCTAGCCTGAATCGCAGTTTCGGGCCTAAACTCTGAATTAAATTTAAAAATTTACTTCACTAACAGACAACGCACAGCCTAGATTAGGGGATTTAGAAGCGTTAAATTTTGCACAGGCATTTCTTTTGTATCGTAGGTAAGCACTAAGGAAGAATTTTTAAAAAATCATCCCGCAACAAAGGGATGAAATTTCGTTATTTTTGTAGTTTTAAATATGAACATTGGTATTTTAAGTACCAGTTATAAAATAAGTCAATTGCATTAGCGTTGTTGGTAATTCATCCCCTTAGGGGGTAAAATCTAACATGTAGTAAAAGGAATTCGTTTTCAAAAGTACAAAATGGATAATTTTTAAAGAAAATTTAAATTTGCAAAAATTGGGAAATTTGAAATTTTTTAAAGTCCGATATTTAGAGCGGATATTTGAAAAATACCAAAATTTATTATGGATGATGCTCGCAGAAACTAGCAGGATTGATCCCCCCAAGGGCAAGATTCTTGAGGCATACAAGACAGTCGGAGATAGCAAATTCCTGTGCGGTTCAGCTCGACACAATAAGGACTTCTGTCTATGGATACTCTTTCTTTCTATAGAACTTCCAATCTATGAAACTCGTTACCGAAAGGAATTTTCCCCAAAAATTACAACCTATCCTTGTTTAAGAAGGACGTTCATCGCCATCTATCCTTGTATCCGCATTCTACTCGCAGTGCTTTGAAAACATAACGGGGTACCCCTCCGAGTGGATTAAACTTAAAAAAAATGACTATATTTTTATTTTAATACCTTTTTTTTTTCTTCTGTCGGTAATATTCGAAATATCCATTTAAATATCGAAAATATAACAAAAAAGTCAAAAATCTAAATTTCAACAGACACTTGATAATTCAATTTTTTTTAGAAAACTTGAAATTAAGAGTTTAAATATAATATGTTTAAACTTTGGAATTCTACAACTGTTTATTTATTTTTTCATATTTTTGAGTGCTTATCAAAAATTCGACTTTGTATCGAAATTTTATTGATTTTAATTCAATTCGAAGGGGGCGTTATTTTAAACTTTGCACAGGGGCGCCTGATGGGCACCCGGCGGACCTTTTTGTCTTGAATTAAAACTCGAAAGAGTTTAAGTTTAAATTCGGAAAAATAGAAAAATTAGATCAAATTTCAAAAAAATTAGAAGATAAGGAAAAAAATATCAAAATGTTCAATTTATTAACAATTTCCTTTAAGCTTTAATATCAGACTAAAAATTTCCCTTGAAAGTGAATAGCTAAAGTCGAAAATTTTGAACTGGAAATTCTAAAATAGAGCGTCAAAAAAATTTTAAATTAAAAAAAAATGTAATATGTGTTTTTTTTTATTCTGTAACACGCCACTGGGAAAAACAATGTATACAACGTTTAATCTACTTAAATTGTAAATGATATAATAATTATAAAATGTGCTAAAAAATAACTTTCTCTGGGCACCCAAATATATCAGGATAATGAGAGTTGTTATTTACGAAAGACCTGCATTTGTTATCTGTACAAACTTATGTAACCGTGCAAGTTGTCTCGCCGCATTGTTTACGAAAATGTGCCGTAAAAAAGGGATAAACTAAATTAAAAAATAATAAGCACAAATAAGTAGGTAAAAGAATCAACAGTCACCTACATTTCTCCTCTACAAAAATTATTACAATACGATCCATAATTAAATAAAGTATTGATATCCAAAATATAAACTTCATTATTACTACCGAGATAAAATCAAATTGGTTACGTATTTTCCATTGTTCATATGTACTGGACAACCTAAATACCTTTTTGAATTTTAATTTTATTATCATGGTAATTGATAAAAGCGAAGTAATAAAAAAACACGAAATGTGCGCACCTGCGCCTGGTTTTTGAATTTTTCCAACATTTTAAATTCTAAAAAAATTTTGACTTTTTATGCCAATGTCGAGCGATAGTTACATTTTTCCCAAAATTTCGATCTTTTCAAGATTTCAATTTTATCCAAAATTTTGATCTTTCTAAAATTTTATCTTTCAAAAGTTCGACCGAAAATTTCGACTTTGCTAATAACTTCAACATTTTCATAAAGGTTACTTCGGAAAAATTTTAGATTTCTTTAAGAACTTGACAGTGAACATTTTTGATAAAAAAGGTTGGATTTCAATTTTATTGCAAAATTTAGACTTTTTGTCTCAAAACCTGGACCTTTTTCGTTATTTTTAGGTTTTGACTTTCTGAAGATTTTTTTTTCTTGGTGCAACGGACTGGTCCTTGGTTATCTTCAAAAATTAAAAAGCAAATCTTGTAGCCTGAAAGCAAGAAAGATTGAAAAACACAGCAGAGTTTGCTCTAATGCGTTTCGATAGCCAAGCTATTATCTTCAGAGAGATCTGCGCATTAGAGCAACCTCTGCTGTGTTTTTTAATGTTTCTTAGTTTCAGGGCACACGTTTTGTATTACAATTTCCGAAGATTTGTGTATACTGTTCTGAAAGTTTTCATATTTTCGTAAAAATTTTGACTTTTCGGTATTTGGTTTTTTGGTAAAGCTTTTTAAAAATTTCAATATATTTAAAAAATTTTCATCCCTTGAAAATTTTACTTTCTGAAAATGTAAAATTTTTTAAAGCTGAACTTTTTTAGAAATTGTGACTTTATATATTTTAAATGTTTGACCTTTTCGAAGTTTTATTATTTTGTTATAAGTTTTTTTTGTTTAAAATTTTTTTATTAAAAATTTCTATTTTTAATAAATTCGAATAATTTTTTAAATAGCTACCATTTTTCAAAATTTTGGCTTTTTGTGCAGTTTTGTTTTCTTTAAATAGAGACATTTGTACAAAACATCGAGTTTGTGGAAATTTTCGACTGTTTTTCAATTTTTTTTCTGATAATTTCGCAATTTTTTAATTTACGAACTTATTTCAAAATTTTGATTTTCTTAAATTTTGACCTTTTATGAGTATTTTAATTGTTTGAAAATTCTCACCTACAATTTCAAAATTAAAAAAAAAATTTGATCTTGCCTCAAAATTTTAACTATCAAAAATTTCAACTTTTTTAAACATTTTAACTTTCCAATATTTCGACTTTTGAAAATTTTAATATGTCTAATAATTTTAGTTATTTTTTTAATAATTTTGTTTCGAAAATTTTGGCTTATATTAAAAGGTTGACTGAAATTTTCCCAATTTTTCAAAATTTTAACTTTTTCAAAATTTTGTATAATTATAGACCCGCCATTTATCCTTAATTTTAAAATCGTTTGAATATGTCGACTTTTTCAAAGTTTTGATATATTTTAATTTGGACCCTGAAATTTCGACTATTTTTGAAAATTTTTTGTTTTTAAAATTTGACATTTTTTAAAAATTGGAAAATTAAAAAGTTTTGGAAAATTTTTTCCACATTCTCAAATCCAAAGAAGGTTTCACCCCTTTATCACATCGGCAATTAAATAAATAATTACGCGATACGCATTTCGCCAACAGAACTGGCATTTTCAAGCGTACTAATCTAAAAAGATTAGCAAAAGATGCATCGACACCATCTGCATTGAGATTCAAATCAATACTGGCGGTCTTTTACTTTCTTTCCTATTTCTAATTGTTTAACACATCTGGTGCATGCCATTTTGACCTGCCACAAATAGCCTTCAAAAAACTGGAGGCTGATCTGATTGATATAAACTGTTTCGTATGCATCAAGTTCTCTGTTATTTCTGACCGATCCTAACAATTTTAAATTTTCAATGTTAATTTTGTGTCCTGTACTTATCATATGTAGGACGAGACTTGATTTTTCTTCTCTATTGTACCTAAAATGTCTAATATGTTTTTTAAATCTGGTTTTAATGGATCTCTTGGTCTGTCCAACATATGATAAATTACAATTGTTACAGCTTATTTCGTAAATTCAGGAGTTCTCAAGCTTGTCCAATTTATCTTTAGCATTACCCAAATTATTGCGGAGACTGTTATTGGCTGTGTACACTACTTTTACGTTGTTTTCTTTTAGAACTTTATTAATTTTATTGGTGATATTCGGGTAAAATGGTAATTTCACAGCGGTTGTAGGAGTGTTAACTTTAGATGGTCAAGCTTAGAGCAGTCCTGAATTATTTTCTTAAATCTACATTTTCTTAACATGCTGTTTTCTGTTTCTACGGGGAAACCATTATCAATCGCAACTTCTTTAATGTAAGCTAATTCTTTTGTATATCTGGATTTACTTAGAGGAACATTTAAAAGCCTGTTGATTAAAAAACGTATACTTGCTAATTTCGGTTGTGGACAATGATTAGAATCAGCTGTGATAAAGAGATTTACAAGCCACAGTGTTTATTTAGTTCAGTGCTTTAGTGAACATTCTCAAATTTTCAATTTTTTTGAATAGTTCGTCTATTTTTCAAAATTCGGAAAAATATCAAAAGCTCACCAACATTTTAATATTTAGACTTGTTTTTTTTAACTTTGAACTTTTCTTAAATCTGAACTGAATTTTTGAGTTATTTTAAATTCCCACTTATTGAAAATTTCGGTGTTGGAATTTTAGTCACTTTTTCAAATTTAAAATTTTATTTTATTTCTTTTCTTTCAAAATTTGACTTTTTATCGAAATTTTATTTATTTTAATTCAATTCGAAGGGGGCGTTATTTTAAACTCTGCTCAAGGGCGTCTGATTGGCATATGGCGGGCCCATGTAAAACTTTCCTGTCTTGGATTAAAACTCGAAATATTTTAAGCTCAAATTCGAAAAAATAAAAAAGTTAGATAACATTTTAAAAAGTCAGATAGACAAGTAAAAAAATATCCAATTCAACAACATTTTCTTTTAGGCTTTAATATTAGATTAAAAATTTCCCTTGACAGTGAATAGCATAAGTCGGAAATTTTGAACTGGAAATTCTTAAATATAGTGCCAAAGGGGTTTTAAATTAAAAAAATTGTAATATATATTTTTTTATTTTGTAATATGCCACTGGAGAAAATATTGTCCACAATCCAACCTATTTAAACTGTAAAATGACAGAATAATTTTAAGAAAAAAAAGGCGCTAATAAGTAACTGTCTAGGAAGGCCCAAATATGCCAGAATAAAGAGAGTTGCTATTTATGAAAGACCCGCATTTGTCATTTACGCAAACTTCTGTGACTGTGCATGTTGTCTTGCCACATTTCTCATGATAATATGGAATAAAAAATGGGTTGTAAACTAAAATTAAAAAGAATAAACACAAATAAGTAGGTAAAAGAATAATAAATAGCGTCACTTACATTTTGTCTCTGCAAAAATAATTGCAATATGATCCACAATTAAAAAAAATATTGGTATGCAAAACATAAACTTCATTATTACTACCGAGATAAAATCAAGATGATTACGCATTTTCCACTCCTCATTCGTGCCTGAAAATCTACCTAAATTTTTTGAATTTTAATGTTATTATCATGGTAATTGATAAAAAATGATATTACCGTAATAAAAAGTTACTAATTATTGTGCTTTCATGATCAGTAGACCAATGAGCTGGCGCTTGATCATATACCAAAATAGCGCAAATTTAAACTAGAAATGAATAATATCGTTCGTGGAACCAAAAGTGCGCACTCCGCGCCTGATTTTATAGCTTAGGTACATTTGAATTTTCGACCGTTTTAGACATTTTAGCTTTAAACTGGAATTTTTTCCTGTAAAAGAAAAATCAAAAGTTGTACGTCAAAGTCTACTTTTATCCAAAATTACAACTTTTAAGCCTTAATTTTCAATTTAGTCTTAAAATTTTGCAGAATCTTGACTTAATTAGCAACATTTTTAAATATCTGATTTATACCAGTAATTTTGAACAAATAGTAAGACAAAAATTTTGATTTAAACATACTCCATAGACTGGGAATTTCTTTCCAACTTTTTGTTCCTTTTAGAAATGTCATTATTTTTGAAATGTCGACTTTCATCTCGAAATTTTCGTTTCTTCCTTTTTGCATTCCAATTTTTTCTTCATTTTTAACCTAAACTTATGATGCACTAAGTGAGATTTCTTGTGTCTTTCTGAGCAAGACAAGAAGTTGTTTTACTTCTTGTGTTGATTTCTTACTGGTTTGATTCCTGTCTTGCTAGCGAGAGCCTTGCTTTTTCTTATTCTTGCTGGCTTGCCTGTTTTGCACATGACCAATAGATTCAAAAATTAGGTAGACATGTGAACTGCTGACAGAAGTGAAAACTTAAAACTGAAGAATAACAATAATAACATTTTTCCTGATGTTATTGAATATGAAGTAATTTAATTGTTCTAAAACTAACCTAAAATGTTTTTATATTTTAGCAACAATTTTATATTACTTACATTCAACTTAGGTGACAGGCGGAGAATACTAGTTAATCTTGATCCTGGCCGTGATATTATCCAATGTATTCATCTCAATTATTCCGTAATCAATTAATCTTGTCAAAAAGATAGAAAGTGCACACTCAAACAATGAAATAGCTCTTTGTGGATTTCTAGACATAGAGGGGGTGCTTTTGATAACACATATGAATCCATAAAGGCAGCAGCTAACAAAAAAGATTTTGAGAAACCTATCATGGATCGTCGGTAGATGGTAGCAGAATCAAAGAAACCTTAGGGAGTGATTCAGTCACAGTGAGCGCAGCAAGGGGTTGTCGTCAAGGAGAGGTTTTATCTCCACTGCTGTGGTCCATCGTGGTTGATGATCTCCTAAATATACTGCATTACTCCGGCTTTGAAGCAATAGGTTATGCAAATAAAATAACTGTCATTATTAGGAGCAAAAACGATAAAATCCTGTCGGATTTAATGCAAAAAGCTCTGAACACCATTAACAACTGGTGTTCAAAACAAGGGTTAAGTGAAAACCGAAATAAAATAATTATAAATCCTTTCACGAAAAGAAGGAAGCTAAATCTAACAGTTTCCACTATGAATGGAGTTCAACTTAACTTCTCAAGTGAGACTAAATATCTAGGAATAGTCCTAGACCAAAAGCTCATCTGAAATTCTTATTTGACTAGAATAATCAAGCCAACCACAACAGCGTTCTGGATGTGCCGCAGATTATTCAGCAAAATCTGGTATCTGAAAACAAAAATGATCTGTTGGTCATATAGGATGATAATTATACCCCTGAACACATACGCTTCCTTAGTATGGGGCCAAAAATAACGGAAAACCAACTGAACATAGTTCAAAGGTATGCATGTCTGGGCATAACAAGCGCAATGATCACCAACAGCAGCAATGGAGGTAATGCTAGGTCTAACTCCTCTTCACCTTTTAATAAAGAGAGAAGCGATCAAAGGAGCCTTAAGATACCTGAAAAAAAATTATTTAAAGAAGGAGACATTGCCGGTCACATGGGAATCCTTAAGGAATGTAGTCCGGTAATTTTAGCAACATTGGTTGATTATATGCAACCCAGGTACAAATTTGATGATTTCTTTGAAATGGATTTAGCCACACTGACGCTCAATCAGTACCTGAAGAAAAACGCAAAATATCCATCTGGTTTACAGATGGATCAAAGACAGCACATAGGACTGGAGTGGGAATTTATTACCCTAACTATAGGTTCTCTGTTCAACTGTCTTTCAAACTAAAATACATGCAATAGAACTCTGCGCCTACGAGTGTCTTCGAAAAAACTCGAAATGAACAACGATCTACATTAACTCTGACAGTCAAGCGGCAATAAAGGCTCTCAGTAGCTGCCTTGTCAAATCCACACTAGTTTGGGTCTGTCAACAAACTCTAAAGCAACTGGCTAAACACAACATGAGTTAAGTGGGTGTCAGGGCACAAAGGAATACGAAGCCTTGAGGCACTCCGTTTTTCACAACCACCACATATTGCAACACGATTAACATTTCAAGATTCTGCACGACTAAGTCACGTTTTCTCACTTCAAGAATTTAAACACGCCCTGTCCTCCTGCAAAAACTCTGCAGCAGGACCAGATAATATTCCTTTCATTTTTCTTAAAAACCTTTCTACACCCGGCTTAAAAAACTCCCGGAATTTTACAACCTGATTTAGCGAACACAAAAGTTTCCATCTCAGTGGCGGCAGTCCATAATATTACCTTTTAGGAAAATGATACCACCTTGGTCGGCCCAAAATGCTTTCGATCTATTGCGTTAACTTGCACGATGTGTAAAGTATTAGAAAAGATGATCAACAAGCGTCTGATGTGGCACCTTGAATGACATAGGCTTCTTCGTCAAGAATAATCTAGATTTAGGCCTCATCGTAGTACCTTAGATAACCTTGTAGCTCTTGAAACAGAGATTTCTGATGCTTTTAGTGCCAAGCAAGATGTTGTAGCAGGGACTTTTGATATAGAAAGTGCGGTTGACACTACTTTAAGTTCGGTCATTTACTACAAATTAAAGGAAGTTAATCTGACAGGAAACATATTAGCTTTCCTAAAAAAATTTTTTAACCGATAGAACATCTAAGGTAGTGGCTAATGGAAAAGTATCATACCTTTCAATAAATTGCAACACGATCCAATCAGTTTAAAAAATACAGCATGCATAAAAGATGTAAAGACAAAATATATTGGGGATATGGGCTTTCAAAATGAAAACCAACCCAAAATTTACAAACAGAATCGGAATTTTGGGAAAAAATGAAATTAAGAAATAATCTTTTTTCCTTTAAGTTTTAAAAGACTGGAAATATCAAAAAGAAAATTGTTAAAGAAAACACTCTTTGAAGTGTTTTAATTTAATTTGTTAAAAACCTTGTTTTATTAATAATTTCGTGTTTTTTTCCTGGAATATTTACCTTATTCACTAAATCTGAAGCTCAAATTTTAAAATTTCAGTTTAAACTTGAAATTTTCATTTTACAACTAACATTTTCTATTTTTTAGAAAAAACTTATTATTTTTTAACACAGATTTAAAAAATTACAAATTGCAAGAACACATTCAACGTTTTCTATTATAGGGAAGAAATGTCACAAAACAGGATCACCATAACAATGCTTTTATCTTATCTTATCAAATCAGTTATAATATAGCTTCCTCAATAGAGCAGAACTTTCTCTAGACGACTATACCATTGAAAAACGGCTGTCAGTATGTGTGCATGTCTTTTATTACGCTACAGGTCGCAGTTTTTAACTCTTTTTTGCCATTCTTTTTTCTATCGATTCTGAATTTCTCAGAATAGAGCCCTATGGATTTTGAAACTGATTGGCCAAATAACACAAATCCACGAAAAAGTGGTGTGTGCTGGGGGAAAGAGCAAATAATCGAGAAAAACCAAAAAAACCAATACAAATATCATGACTTATCTGTTTTTTTTTTGGGTTTTTCTCCATTGCTCATAGATTCCCAATTTCGACCAGATACATCTGCAAGCAGATTGCTGGTTTAACAGCCAATGATGTAGTAATGCTAAACCTGGTCTGGTGTTAGCAAATATTTACGAAACATTGTGGAATTTTTAATAACCCTTGCTTTTTAATCGTTAATAAAGTTCAATAGTTATGAATAGTACATGGACAACTGTTTCCAATTTTTAAATTTATAACCGTTTTCATTGTTCAAAGTTTTAATTTCTTAATTAAACCGATATATGACTGTGAGATTGATAAGTATTGACACGGAAGTGGCGCAATGAGTTTTCATTCCCCTTATTGAACATGGGGCTGACGTCAGACCGTCAGAAACTTGAAATTTTGTAAGAAGCTTCCTATAGTAAAGTTTCTCTTTTAAAGTGAAGACAGCTGGACGATTTTGTAATTATTTCAAATGCAAATTTATGTTTTGGCACAATTCTGGTCCTATAAAAGAGGTAGATATACATTTTAAAGCAAGTAACTTAAATTTAAGTACGATTTTAAGACAAATTGTTTATAACTTATTAATTTTAAGATCCATTGCAAAATTTGCATTTTCGGTTTAATAATATATTTTTGCGGTATCAAAACACGGTTCTGCAATATTTGTCCGTAACGTTCACACGCGGTTACAGAACAAAATGTGTAAAAATTAAAAATTCGAATTTCATAATGACGACATGCCTTACGCGAAAGTGAAACTACAATTTAACATCTCTACGCAGAGACTTATTACTGCTAGTGACTTATTACTTTTTACCTTTTACGAATTTAGTAATGTTTGCGTTTACATTTTTGATCTGTCAATTTTTGGAGAATGTTTATCAAATTGAATTATCTTTGAGTTTAAAATCTTGTACAGGTGACAACAGCAGTATCTGTTTATTTTTATAGTGGGCGAGACCTTGATAGTTGTTAATGGGTGTTTAAATTGTGTTTTGAGTGCTAAATCAAATCAACTCTATAAACTCAATGAAATTTAGTTTGTATCATTGAATATGAAGAGGAGAGAAGAGAGCAGGCACAATACCAGTAAATGGAAAAGAAGTGAAAAGAAGAGATTACAAATAGAAGGGAAATTGTACATAGGACACAAAGGCGTAATGCATCCAAGTAAACAGTTAAGACTTTTTAATCATGTGTATAGGTACTGTGATGAGCGACCAGGACCAGTTATTGTATATAGTTTTTCAAAATTGTTGAATTTTGCTCATCTTTAAAAATTTTCGAAGAATAATTTACCTTCGATTCTCGGACCCCTTCGATTCTCGGACCCAATTTGTCTACGTTGTGTTTAAGATCATTTTATTCCATTAAATTGTAACCCCAGCTCGTAGAGTCGACAGGGAAGTGTTATCAAATTCAAACAACAATTGACCTCAATGTTTTATTGGAATAGGTCAACAATTAAATGAACAAAATTTTAAGTTTGTGATTTTCAAGTGTTCTTAAACATAATACAACAAAATAAAGTGAACCTGTTTGTTTCAACTTATTTAAATTTGCTGGACACAGATCTGAGAGAAATATTTCTTTAGAAAATTAAGAGAATTCATCAAGCACAAATAATCTGACATTCCCTGTTTAACTCTTTCGCTCATATATGGTACATCGGTTGTTAATTTCCCAAAGTTTATCTTAACCCTAATAATTGCAATATTTTTCCCAGCTGAGCCATTTAGTTTGTACTCGAAGGTTTTCAAACCAAATGCAGCTAACTTTGTACCTGATTATCGGTGGGCGTTCGCTGGTTAGTTTGTACACAGAGGTTCTCAAACTATTTTCAGGTGTCTGTTTTATTCCCCAATTCTTTTGTGTTTTTGTCGCTTCTATATTCAAGCATACTTCACATAGCATACAATTTCCTGCTGAAAGCTTTGAGCTAACAATATCCAAAGGATAATGCTACGAGAAAATGGAGCTCAAGCTTGGAAACGAAGTTGTGATTTATCGTCATAAATCAAATTTTTTTAAATGTTGATTCAATCTTACTCATTTCTTGTTCTCTCACTCTTTCTTTCTTATCTTTGTTAACTTGTTCCTTTGTTTGTTTTTCTGTTTTTCTCATACCAAACTCAATCACTCGAACTCAAACCAGTGTCATAAAATCGACTAGAAATATTGTTCAGATTTCGTAGAAACTTTCTGAGCAGAATTTTCCCTTCCAACACTACATCTACTTCTACCGCTACTAGTCTAATAGAAGGGGCGTTTTCTGGCTTAGAAAGTGGCTAAGCTTGACTTAGCACAAAAACCATTTAAATTAAAGTTAGAAGCTGCCAAGAAGTTCTCATTTCTTTCATCAAGACATTTCCCTAACGAGAGCTGATGCTGATACTGCTCGTTCACCTACGTTAGTACTCCCCATTTGTCAACAGATCTATAAGGCTCTCTTTGGGCCAGGTTGTCTTGTCCTATATTTTTGGAATTCAAGCAACCTACGAAGGAGAATCTGCGAATGAGGTAGCGCTAGGTGAATACACCAAAACAAGAACTAGGTAAGAGCTCATTGTGGCTTATGCTTCTAGGATGTTAAGGTGTACAATGCCCACGTTTCTAGAACTTACAGAACATCATCAGTAAAACCCAAATATATATGTCTGCTGTGAGTTGCCGGACTTTTGTGGTGATGGGTATAAATTATTTTGGAACCCCTGGAAACTCAGCTTCCAACAGCAGAACACTAACATCGACCTTAAGGAAATAAAATGTTTGTATGAAGCGAATGCGCTTTATTTCCTTTTCGTTTTCTTGTCTTTGTATTTTTTATTTTGTGTTATTTTTGTTTCCCTTTTTGAAACTGAGACTGGTAGTTGCACCAGTCGGCGTTAGGGTTCTTGGCCTTATAATAATTTTCTAACGACGACTTTCTCTTTCATTCGGTTTGTTGTGAAAGTTTTAAATTCCTTTCTCTCTCTTTTTTTTGTGTACGCCCCCTAACCCCATATTGATCAAAATTAGGAACAAGTATTTCTCAAATTTTAGGAAAAGTTAATTAAAATCATATAAGAGCGAAAAACCATCAAATAAAATCTTCGGACAATTTAAAATTTACTTGCTTATTTTTTTCCGTAGCAAACATCACACAAATGGCACTAGAACTTCACGTTGAACAGAAATTGTGTTTTTTTTGTGTTTATTCTCGTTAATTAGCACAAACAGAAGCAGTTTTTTTAAACTCCCGTATTTCGTACTCGTTTTTATAAGTCCGGAAGTTGACCATAATTTCTAAACTAATTTCATCGAAGTTCAGTATTTTACTACTCTGTAAATTTCTTTAGGGTGTTTTATCTTTTATTCCCCTACCGTTAACTTCTGGGGACTGAAAGATATCCTCTGCATCTCACTAGAGGGCATAAGGATGCAGAATTTCTAATAATTTAAATATTTCTAATCCAAATTAACCCTTAAATAAATTTTGAAAAGGATTCTTAAAGTGCATATCAACTGCAAACCCCTTTTGAATAATGTCGTCCCTTTTATCTTGCAAGTTTTACTTCGATAATTGAAATTTAAATAACTTACAATTGTACGTGTTTATAAGGGCATTTTTTGAATGTAAAATTCCTTCAGTCTACCACCACATGGTCTTGCCGAGAGATTTGCTACGGTCTCCGTTATTGACATTTACCCTTATTAAGTAATAAATAACTACTTTGCAGCGCTCCTTCAAAACTAACATGTTATTTTACTCAGTTTAGGTATCTGTGCTTGAAACAAATCAGGCCTAACAAATAACCCTTATCTAATTTGTGAACGCTAAGAAATCTGTTTCTCACGCAAAACGTTATGTTACAAAGAATTTTTATAATACAGTGTTTGTAGATTTAATATTTTCAAGAAAATATTGAATAAAATTCAATTAAATAAAATAAACGAGGAAATAGAACAGTTTAGTAGAACTCGACTCACCACAGTAAAAAGGTACAAATGTGACGAGAAATTTTCTGATACTGATAGACAAGTATTATTTGAAAATTTTTATAAAATACTGTAACGCAATGTAAATAGATTAAATAGAATGTAGAATAGAATTGTAGAATTTAGTACGTAAGAAAAGTTTCTAGAAAGATCTGATAAGGGGAAGCGGACGCGATAACGAAGCAAACGGCAGATAAGCGTTCCCAGAAATTTCGGCAAACGATAAGCCTTATCTGCGAGATTTTTCTGGAACCTGGGAGCCAAAACTATATAAAGCGGCCAGCTCTCCCTCGAGTTAGTTAATTAGAGTCGGTGTAATTAAGTAGTGAGTTAGCAGTTAGAAGTCAATAAGTCAGTAAATTGTTCATGTGATCCGAATTGAGTTAGAAAATAAAGTGGATATTATTCAATTCACGTGATAATCAATTCGAACCGACAGCGCGTAACAATACCTAGTTATAATTTACAGACAGCGTATCTATCATCTTGTATTTAAAAAGAAGAAGTTGCTAGAAGGAAGCAAGGATCTCAAAAAGGCCAAAATTTCACAACAAAAATTAGGTTAATAAATAAGCGGGTATATAAATAGTTTTTTTCTGAAAACGTTTGACATTACTAATAGACGTTTTACTACAATGTGTGCAAAAACTGATAGATTAGGTACATGTGAAACTGATAAACAGAAAAAAATGCTGAGTGTAAATAAAATTGATGAAAATATTAGAAACTTCGTTATTTCTCATATAAAGATATTTCCAAAATACAGAAAAGACAACATTAACACAAGATACTTATCCTTAGATCTAAGTGTAGCAAAAATGTACTCGTTGTATAAAGAATACTGCAATGGAACTAATAAGCCTGCCGTTAAACTATTCTATTATCAAAAATTTTTTATCACTGATTATGAGTGTAACTTACTTTCATTCACCCCACAGCGACACTTGCTCAAAGTGTGACAACTTACAGAATATTATAAATAATTCAAGTAATGAAAAGAGTGTGCATGCTGCTAAAGTATCTTTAGAACTAATCAAAGTAAAGCTCAGAATGCATGTGGTTTGAGAAAAATGGGTAACTAAAGCAACAGAAACTCCAGGAATACTGTAGTTATATGTTTTTATTTACAGCATACCCTACCTACACCCCTGCTTGCTACATCAAAAGTCTTCTATCTGAGGCAATTTTGGACGTATAATTTTGGCATCCATAATTTAATTACTGGAGAGGCCTATATGTATACATGGGATGAGACTATATCTGGCAGAGAGTCAGCGAAAATCATTAACTGCGCTCCGTCCTAAAATGTCATTACCGTGATTTTAAAGAGAAAGTTAAGCCCTTGTCTGAACTGCGCTCTTTTATTAAATGGTCATTAGGGCGCCATTAGGAACTGGACTATTAGGCGCTATGCTTAAATAGCATTTTTGCATATATAATAACAATAGAAAGCTGGAAAAGTAAATTGACCACTTAAATTCGGGCTTACTATAAAATAACAAATACTGTCTTGAGTCTTGTGTATTCATTTTCTGTAAAACATTCGCAAGCGTCATGTCGTTAAAGCAAATGTTAAGTCAAAGGGGCTTCCCTCTTATTATATACGAAAACCAAAAGTTTCTAAAGTCCAAAGTTTTGAAGACACCTGGGGAGCAGTGTTGGGCTTGTGCTGAGAAAAAGTGAAAGTCTACACCATCGGCGAAGACTATCCAATCTTTTCTAAAATTAATGCCATGCATAATCACGAAGAAAATGAAGAAAAGATTCTAAATCATCAGATCAACAACGCCGGGCTGAAGGAAATCTTAGTGAGAAACCAGCCAAGCTCATTCGCAGAGAGATAGAATCACAAGAAGGAGTGTTGGATACATTGACATGTAAGGATATTCGATATATTCGAAATTCCATCTCCCGCAAAAATTGCTCTCCATCCCAAAATTGCCTTCAACACAACATGTCCATCAGTTTCTTGACGCAGTTCCAATTTCAACGACGACTGGTGAACCATTTCTGCTCGTAAATCATCACGACGTAAATCTTGTGATATTTGCAACAGATACAAATTTGAAGTTCCTATGCGAAAGTAAAGAAATTTACGTTGACGGAACTTTCGATTATTGCACAAAGTATTTTGTGCAATTATTCACAATTTATGTGCGTAGATTTGATATCTACGTCCCCACTGCATTTTGCTTACTGAAAAACAAACACGAATCTGCATATAGCGTGATGTTTGATGTGCTGAAAAGGAAATGCCAGGAACAAAATTTATTGTGAAACCCCGAAACCATTGTCGTAGATTTTGAAAAGGCGATACATATAAGTGTGATGAAAAATTTTCCTGTGGTGAAGATTATTGGCTGCAGATTTCATCTGGCGCAGGCATGGTGGCGAAAAGTTCAGCATCTGGGACTTGCTACTCACTATAAGGACGAAAAGTCTGTATAGGGTAAATGGTTACGATACGTATTTGAACTGACTTTCTTGGATCCAAGTGAAGTGAGTGATGCCTTCGTTTGTGATTTAATGTCAGACATTCCCAGCAACACAAAACTTTTTCAATTCGCGGACTATTTGAAGGACAACTACGTAACGGAAGGTGCATTATTTCCTCCATCCATTTGGGCCGCAAGCAGTGGCATCTCTTGGTAGAACAACAAATGCATGTGATTCCTTCCATTCAAAATTTAACCAACTATTTTGCTCACCTCATCCAAATATTCACGTATTTCTGGAAACTCTAAAATCGGTACAGATAGATGCTTATATAAAAATTAAAACTGTGAGTGCAAAAGAAAGTCGGGAACCACAAGCTATTGTAAAAGGGCATAGAGATTTTATTGCTAATAAAATTATTCAGTACGAGTCAAAACATGTTAGCAGATATGATTTTGTAAAATGTGTATCATATAAATATAATAGATGTATTATATTAAAATAAGAAATATTATTTATATATTGTAAAAATTGTATAAAATGTTTTCAGCTTTGTAAATATATCTAGTATGGATGTATGTATGTATGTATGTATGTATGTATAATTGTTGCGTAATGTAGTAAAATATACATGATTTTTCCAATCTGTGTTTTATTTGCCGATACTACATTTCTGCAGTTGATACCTGGGCTACCTGCTTGCATATCTGTAATTATCAACTTGGAGCGCAGTTCAGGCTTGGGATTAAAGGTCGCAACACAGTCAGAGCGCAGTTAAGGCTTCGGATTAAAGGAAAGTTGACCGCGAAGCGCAGCTAAGGTTCTCCCAGAGTCACAGGAGATAAACTCCTGTCTAATGCATTTTTTAAAGTAATTACCTACAATGACTCATGTGGAGGACAAAACAAAAATAAGAACATTTCCAAAATGTTTATGTTGACCATACATATATGAAGTGCGATAGGAATTTTGCTAGAATCGAAAAATGGAAAAAAGAGAATCTGTTGGAGAGGAAAAATTGCTGGTTCCTACAAAAAATCTATAGTGCATAGTATCACCCAAGAAATGTTCTATTCTTTTAAAAAGTTAAGTAACTTACTAAAAGATCCAAAAAAAGATCCCAAAGTAAAACAACAGGAAGAAAACGAACATTGAGACCTGAACCCAGCACCACTCGACAACGAAATCGACATCGATGACGATGGCATAAGTTCTGACTATGAATCATGATAGTTTGTTATTTTTTGCGTATAAATATTTTTATGGTAGAACTGCATGTGTTTTAATAATACAATCATTGAAATGAATAAATATATTAAATATATTTATGCAAAAAGGGTATAAGTACTTCAAATTTGATTTTTTTTGAAAAAATATACTTTTTTTCGAATATAATGATTTTACTAATAAAATTATACGTTAAATTTTTATAACTAAAAGCTTGTGCCGTTATTAGAAGATTTTAAAAAAGCAAGAAACTTTGGGAATCAATTTCTCAAAACTAGATAGGCCGTACTTATACCCTTTTTGCTCGAACCCCTTAACAGTAACTTAAAACAGATACGATTAAAGACTAGATCGTATAGAAATTAAAATATATAAAAGCTAGAAATGATAATTTCAATTTACAAATAATGAAATTTTAAATTTTGATGTTACAGTTAGAAAATTAAAAAAAAACACTGTTATAATAGTTTTAAGTTTCCACATCTGTCTTCAGTACCCATAACTGCCCAATTTTTTATTATTATTCAACTTGTATTAGATATTAAAATACAGAACTTGTCCCCTGTATTTCAATTTTTGAAGATAACCAAAGACCAGTCCGTTCCATCAAAATTGTATTAGATAATTTTATTAATAGAGATCATCGGTTTCTTCGTATTTATTAAGGACTAACTTTTAGGAAAGAAATGACTAAATTTTCAATTTTTTCAATAGATACAAAAATATTCAAATTAATAGTAATCATTTTAATTATTTATTTTCAAATGAGAAAAATACATGATTTTAACTCACTCCATTAACACAGCGTTTTTCTACACAAGTGGTAAATCCTGGGCAGTCCTTTACAGTCTCGCATGGCATTTCACCTCCTACTGCGTAGTGAAGCTAATTAGTTAAGTAAAGAAAATAATTAAACAGACTTACGAATTTTTGTAGCATAAACTAATAAATCTTGGAACAAAATAAAACTAGCCGCATGATGTTCAAAATTATGATCTTAAATTGTTGGTAATTTTAGTTATATTTATGTCAGGAATAATCTGGAGGATCTTTTCAATTTAAATTTTATTGCTGAAGGTAATTTAATAGATTAGTAGAAGGCGTTATTTACTGCAAAATATTATTATTAATATTTAAAAACGTGTGATCATAAAATAAAATTATTTTACACAATAGCCCACGATCTTTGCGTGGATTTTTATTACAGGTTGTCTCACGACGAACTGAATCAATCTTTATCTCAAGTAGCAGGACTAGGCAAATTTTAAAATGTGGCAGGATGCCAATGTCATCCTAGTTTACAATTTTTTTCAAAATTTCTATTTCTTCTTTAAAATGTTGGTTTTTTCTCAAAATTTTGCTTATTTTTGAAATTTCTATACTTATTTTAAAATGTTTATTTTTTGCAATTTTTTTACTGTTTTGAAAATTTTAATCTTTTTCAAAATTTCGAATTTCATTTAAAAATTTTATCTTACTTATTTTAAAAATTTTGACACAAAATTTTGGCTTTTTCTAGAAATTTTTACTTTATTTTCAAAAATTATTAATATTTTCTAAATATCATACTTTGTTTCAAAATTTTTACTTTTTTTGTAGCTTTTCAAGTTTTTTTGAATTTTTTTAATGAAAATTTCGACTTTTTAGAAAAGGTGGACTTTTTTGTAAATAATTATGCTTTTTCTCGAAATGATGACCTTCTGACCTTATCTTTATTCTTTCCTGAAGAATTCGATTTTATATATGATTTTTTAAATGACGACATTTAAAAATTTTACTCATTTCTATTTTTTGTAAAAATTTTGTTTTTAAATTTTTGCCTTTTCAAAATTTTAACATTTTAACAAATATCGATTTATTTAAAATAATGGACTTCCACTTTTTTCAAGTTCCCATTTTTAGCAACATTTCAATTTTCTTTGAAAATTTTGACTTTAAATTTTCTACTGTTGCTCGAAATTATGACTTTTGTGTTAAATTTTAAACAACTGACATTTCTATTTCGAAGGATTTATTTTTTTTTTAATTTTAATTTTCATTTAAACAAGACTTTTTCCAAATTTTAAGTTTTTATAAATTTACTTAGGAAAATTGGACCTTTTTGTACATTTTAGCTTTCTCGAAATTAACTTTTTGCATCTTTTAACTTGATTTCGACTTTTTGTACATTATTGACTTTCTCTTTTGGAAATTTCGGCTTTTTTTAAAAAAGTTCGACCCTTTCAGAATTTCAACGCACTTCAAAATATTTTTAATTTTATTTTCAGAATTTTCACTTTTTTCAATATTTCTACTCTTTTCCAATATTTTGACTAATTTTTAAAATCTAAGCGTAGCTAGAATAGAGCAGGGAGGCGCTGCTTGCCCCCTTTCCAACCCAAAATTTATATATTCAACTGACCAAAAATTTTCTTTTCAGCTTCAATATGAGATTGAAATATTTTTTCGAAATTCTGCCTTTTTTTCTCAAATTTCGTATTTTGTACAAAATTTGCCCTTTGTTTTGAAATTTTGCATTTATTCATAAAATTTCACTTCTTTTATCAAACATTACTTTATCAAAATTTCTAAAGTTTCATTTAAACGTTCGTCGTTTTTTCCGAAATTTCGCCATTTCTGGAAATTCGACTTTTTCTGAAAATTTCGCCTTTTTTTATTTCTGCAAATTTCAGCTTGTTTACTAAAATTTGCATTTTCCTTGAAATTTTGTCGATCTTCCGATAAAAAAAATGTATTTATTTTGAAATTCAAAATTTTTGTAAGAAAATTACCAAAAATATTTCTGGAAGTTTCAATTTGTCAAAGTTTCACAATTTTGGACATTTTCTGACGCCATATGAGGCAAGTTTGGGCGCCTGTTTTCTTCTAAGTCGAACAGTCAAGAGAAAAGAAATATTCACTAGGAATTTCAATTTTTTTTCCTTAAAATTTCTTTTTTTTTTCTTAAAAAATGTATTTTTTCTTAATTTTGTTCAAATTCAATTCTTTTCGTCTTTTTCTGAGTTTAGATTATTTTTTACAATATTTCGCGTTTTTTCTTAAAATTGTACTTCCTCTGAAATATTTTGAATTTTTTGTCCTTTTAAAAGTTTTCTCGAAATTTCGTTTTTTTTTAAATGTCGGTAATTTTGTAAATATTTAACTATTTTTGAAAATTCTAAATTTGAATTTTTGGAAATTTCAACTGGTTTCTTTTTCATGAAATTAGGAATTTTATCCCAATATCAGATATTTAATATTTTCTTGGTCATTCGCCTTATTTCTCAAAATTTGTACATTTTCTCTTAAAATAGCCTTTTACCTAAAATTTGCCTTTTCCTCCTCAGAATACGACTTTTTCGAAATTTCTATTTTATTGCCAAAATTCTGCTTTTTGAACTTTTGGTTGAAAAATCGTTTATTTAGAAATTCCGCAATTTTTCTTTTTTTCTTTTTAACAAATTTCTACTTTTATTTCCAAATCTGATGTTTTATGATTCTGAAAATGTTTCCTTTCTAAATTAAATCAAAATGTTAGTAAAAATGTTGAGAAAAATATTGTTAGAGGATTTGGAGAAGGAGATTTCTCCTAAATTCAAGTTCTTTACCGAATTTTAAATTTTGAGCTATATGCTACTCGCAATGCTTTGAAAGCATAATGGGGTTACCCTTTACGAGTGGATTAAACTTAAAAAAAAACTTTATGATCAGAGGTTTTTAAATTATGGTAATAACATTTTGTCATAAACAACGCCTTCTACTAATTCATCGGATTACTATCGGCAATAAAATTTAAATTGAAGAGTTCGCATAAATTATTCCCTGTACAAATATAATTAACTTACCAGTAACATAATTTCATATTTGTGAACATCATGAGCCTAGTTATATTTTGGTTTTGGTTTGGTTTTCTTTTATTCTGTTTCAACATTTATTAATTCATGCTATAGAAGGCAGTAAGTCTGTTTAATTAATTTTTTTACTTAACTAATTAAATTCACTCAACAGTAGGACAACCATGTACGACTCGTACGGATTGCCCACAACCTCTTATATGTCTTAAAGGGACTTGCGTTCGTACCTTTATTAGTTAAAATCATGTATTTTTTCTTATTTGAAAATAAATAATTAAACTAATTAGTACTAATTTAGATATGTGTGTACTTATGGTAAATATTGAAAAATTGGAATTTTTTCTCCTGAAAATAGTCCTTAATAAATATGAAAGTATTGACGACCTCTTTTAAAAGAATTGTCTAATACAAGTTAAATAATCAAACGAGCCTCTTACAAGTTTATAACCCCATACAGATTTTTCTGAAAATTGTATGGTTACAAATTAGAATTAAATTTAAAATCGTTGGTAAAACCAAAAGTGCACACCGTGGGAATTGGTTTTATAGTTTACAGTTGAATTTTCGCAGAAAAGCAGAAAGTTCGTCTTCAAGCTTAGTACATAAAAATCTACTTTCACAAAAAAAATATTCTTTGTTATAAATAAAAATGTTTTGTTTGGTAATAGGCATCTTGTTTGATAGACTTTCTATATGGATTTAAAGCCAAAATTGTCAGGTAAAAGTCCGTGCTTAATTTGTGCCACTTCTATTTTCATGAAAATTAATAATATATTATACACACTAGCCTCCAAATGGAAGCAGATCAATTTTTATAGAATTTAAAAATTCTACTAAAATAATTAAAATAATAATCACTTGTAATAAATATTTATTGACCACTACGATCCTCCCTAAAAAAATTCGTAATTTTACAGGCTCATGTCTTGGAAATCTTTTGTATTGTTTATTGCTCACTGAACTACATTTTAATACTTTCTTTTTCAGATGCAAAAATAAGTTGTTACACGGAACAGATAGGTTTAACTAACACTTTTAAACTGGATAACATCTTGGCAGATGTATTCAAGCAATTTTACGTGGTACTTTTGGTTTCCCAATTTTATAAACTACAATATTAGCGAAGATCTCTAATATTAGTTTCATGGGTTGTTTTGGTTTAAAAAATTGCAAGACCAAGATACTTAAGCCTTGAACAGCGAGGTGCTATCTGTACTCTGCACGATAAAGAATGTAATGAGCAGTAGGGATGGCAACGATATATCGATATATATTTTATATCGATAAACTAGCCAAGATAATCGATATTTAGGTATCGATATATTGTCGGCGATATATCGATATTATTTTGAATATATCGAAATCAAATTAACTTTAAAAGTCCATAAGACTTGTTCACATAGGCACAGGGACCAAAAGTGCCAATATGTAGGTCAACATTTGTCGAATTATGTGTCTTGTCATAAGAAACGTGTAGAAATAAAAAAAAGGTGTAAATACAAAGGAAACATGTTTTCATGTTGATGAAACATGTTACACATAGAAAAACCCCGTTTTACAGAGAAGCAATATTTTCCCGAAAATTGTTTAATTTTTAAAGTTGTCGTTGTTGACGTGACGGCATGAAAGCCAGGCAACACAGCTTCCACACAGCAAAGTGAAGAGCACAAACTATTTTTTGCTTTAAAAGTAAAAATCAAAAAAACGGAAAACTTAACCTCAACTCTCTGCATGACAAAACAAACAGGTTGAAAATTGTTACTATTTTAAAAAATCCTGACTGATTGAAAACCTCGAACTATTTAAAAATTTGTACAATTTTTTAAGAATTTTGTTTTTTTAAATATTTGGAATTAAAAAAATAACTTTAGAAAATGGCCACTAGTTTTTAGTTTTATGGTTGAAGATTTTGTTTTTTATTTTGATAAAATTGAAATACAGAACTTGTCCCCTGAAACCCCCGAAAAATTTTTTCTTTGATATTTCGATATTTATAATTTTCATTTTTTCAAAATTACACTTTTTTTCCTAATTTCCATTTTTGTTCTCAAAACGTCGGCTCTTTTTCAAAATTTGATTTATTCTGAGAATTTATTATAAAATTTCGGTTTTTGCGTAAAATCTTGACGTATTTTGAAAATTTCTCATTTTTTTAAAATTTCGAGTTGTTTTGTTTCGAAAATTTTACTTTATTTAAAAAAAATTCAAGGTATTTTTTAAATTTTGTGTTTTCTCTTAAAATTTAATCTTTTTTGTGTTTTTGAAAAACAATTTGTTCGATGAAAATTTTCAAAAATTGGACTTTCTTAAGATATTTCTAATTTTTCTAAATATAAGAACTTTCTGCCACTATTTTTTCTCTTTTCTGAAGAAGTCAATTTTTCTGAAAAATACGACTTTTTTTAAAATTTTAACATTCTAAAAACTTTGACCTTTTAAAAGCTTTGACATTTCAAAGTTTCCACTATTTCTAAATTTTAATTTTTCTGTGAAAATTTCAACTCCAACTTTTTGCCTTTTTATCGAAATTTTGACCCTCATATAAATATCGATTTATTAAAATAGTTCGACATTTTAAAATTTTGACTATTTTCAATTTCTCTTTTTTATTAACACTTCGACCTTTCTTCTCAAAATTTTGACGTCAAATTTTTTTATTTTTTCTCAAAATTTTAATTTTAATTGTTTTTTGTAATAACTTAAAAAATCTGCATTTTAAAATTTTAATTTTTTTTCAGATTTTAATTATCAAAATTTCAAATTTTTTTTAAAATATTAGGTTTTTTGAAAGTTTAAACCGAGAATTTTGACTTTTTGTAAATTTTGGCTTTCTCGAAATTTCCTTTTGATTTCTACTTATTTAATTCGACCTTTTTGTATATTATTAATATTTTTTGGGAACTTCAGCTTGTTTGAAGAGTTAGACTTTCAAAATGTCAACACGCTTTTCATATTTCGACTTTTTCTGACAATTTTGACTTTCTAAAATTTGTAGCATTTCAAAAAATCAGCTTTTATTTTCAAAATGTCACTTTTTCAGAATTTCTACTCTTTCAAAATTGTGACATTTTTAAAGTCCCGATTTTTTAGCCGAAATTCCATATTTTTAAAAAGTATGATTTGATTAAGAAGCTCCACTTATTTCAAAATTTTGACAACCTTCAAAAAGTATAAATTTTTTGAAAATGTCAGATTTTGAAATTTTTCTCGAAATTGTTAGTTTAAACTCATAGAAACTGAAAATTAAAGATTTAAATTTGGAATATTGATAAGAATTGAAATATAAATATAAAAACTCATCTATATCTTAAGAACAAAGTTTAAAGGATTTTCAATTTCCAGTAGAATTGTGTAAAAATTTAATACCAATCAATTTCAATGTTGACAACAATTCTAGCTGAAATTGGCTTTAGGGAAAAAACGAGTTTGGTTTTAGAGCATCAATTTCGAAAAAAAAAAACAAAATTGTTTGGATAGAAACAAAATAAAGAGAAAATTACTTCTAAGGTCGACATCTTTAGAAAAAAGTCGAAATAAAAAAATAGGTTAAACTTAAAAAATTGGAAGTTAAAATTAGAAATTTTCTGAAAAGCTTTCATTTCATATTTTCTCTCAAAAATTTTACCTTATTTTCACAATTTTGGTTTTAAGCTAAAATATTAAGGCATTCTACTTTTTTTTGAAATTTTGACTTATAAATTCGAAATAGCAAGGATTCAACGAAAATTTAAAAAAAAAGTTTCTATTTTAACTCGATTGTAAAAGAATGAAATGAAATAAAAAAAATTTAAGAGAAACTCAGCATCCAGATTTAATATTTAAAGAGAAATAGGTCCAACGTTAAAAAATTTTAGACGGGATTTCCAGGAGAAGTTTCGGGATCAATGTCGAAATTTGGAGAAGTAAATAACAAAATCCTAGAAAAAAGAAACAAAAGTTTTACTTTTAACCTTAAAATGTGGTTGAAATTTTGAGAAGTAAAATGAAGTATTAAAATAGTTAAAAAATCTTTAAGCGGGTCATAAAGGGCAAATACAAAAATAACCAGGCGATGGCAAAAAATTTTTCGGAAACGCTGTTATACTATATGTAATGAAGTGCTTCAAAATTTTTAAAAAAGGCGAAATATCGAGATTATATCGCTAAATCATATTTTTTTTAAATAAATGAATTAAAATTAAATGTTAAAATAAAATATTTTTACTTTTCTGTTTCTAATTAAAATTCGGAATAAATTATCACAATTTTAAATTTAAATCCAGAGATTTTGAAAATGGTCGAAATTTCGAATTTATATGGAAAAATCCCAAAATGTTCATTTCAGTCACAAATTCTAAGTTCTGGCCAGTTTTTTTAATTTCACGCGAAACTGAAACATTTCTGGAAAAAGTCTAGCTGTTTGTTTTGTCATGCAGAGAGTTGAGGTTAAGTTTTCCGTTTTTTTGATTTTTACTTTTAAAGCAAAAAATAGTTTGTGCTCTTCACTTTGCTGTGTGGAAGCTGTGTTGCCTGGCTTTCATGCCGTCACGTCAACAACGACAACTTTAAAAATTAAACAATTTTCGGGAAAATATTGCTTCTCTGTAAAACGGGGTTTTTCTATGTGTAACATGTTTCATCAACATGAAAACATGTTTCCTTTGTATTTACACCTTTTTTTTATTTCTACACGTTTCTTATGACAAGACACATAATTCGACAAATGTTGACCTACATATTGGCACTTTTGGTCCCTGTGCCTATGTGAACAAGTCTTATGGACTTTTAAAGTTAATTTGATTTCGATATATTCAAAATAATATCGATATATCGCCGACAATATATCGATACCTAAATATCGATTATCTTGGCTAGTTTATCGATATAAAATATATATCGATATATCGTTGCCATCCCTACTGCTCATTACATTCTTTATCGTGCAGAGTACAGATAGCACCTCGCTGTTCAAGGCTTAAGTATCTTGGTCTTGCAATTTTTTAAACCAAAACAACCCATGAAACTAATATTAGAGATCTTCGCTAATATTGTAGTTTATAAAATTGGGAAACCAAAAGTACCACGTAAAATTGCTTGAATACATCTGCCAAGATGTTATCCAGTTTAAAAGTGTTAGTTAAACCTATCTGTTCCGTGTAACAACTTATTTTTGCATCTGAAAAAGAAAGTATTAAAATGTAGTTCAGTGAGCAATAAACAATACAAAAGATTTCCAAGACATGAGCCTGTAAAATTACGAATTTTTTTAGGGAGGATCGTAGTGGTCAATAAATATTTATTACAAGTGATTATTATTTTAATTATTTTAGTAGAATTTTTAAATTCTATAAAAATTGATCTGCTTCCATTTGGAGGCTAGTGTGTATAATATATTATTAATTTTCATGAAAATAGAAGTGGCACAAATTAAGCACGGACTTTTACCTGACAATTTTGGCTTTAAATCCATATAGAAAGTCTATCAAACAAGATGCCTATTACCAAACAAAACATTTTTATTTATAACAAAGAATATTTTTTTTGTGAAAGTAGATTTTTATGTACTAAGCTTGAAGACGAACTTTCTGCTTTTCTGCGAAAATTCAACTGTAAACTATAAAACCAATTCCCACGGGGTGCACTTTTGGTTTTACCAACGATTTTAAATTTAATTCTTTTGATTATTTTGGTTATTTAACTTGAATTAGACAATTCTTTTAAAAGAGGTCGTCAATATTTTCATATTTATTAAGGACTATTTTCAGGAGAAAAAATTCCAATTTTTCAATATTTACCATAAGTACACACATATCTAAATTAGTACTAATTAGTTTAATTATTTATTTTCAAATAAGAAAAAATACATGATTTTAACTAACAAAGGTACGAATGCAAGTCCCTTTATCACATATAAGAGGTCCTGGGCAATCCGTACGAGTCGTGCATGGTTGTCCTACTGTTAAGTGAATTTAATTAGTTAAAAAAAAAAATAATTAAACAGACTTACTGCCTTCTATAGCATGAATTAATAAATGTTGAAACAGAATAAAAGAAAATATGCTATACCAAAATATAACTAGGCTCATGATGTTCACAAATATGAAATTATGTTACTGGTAAGTTAATTATATTTGTACAGGGAATAATTTATGCGAACTTTTCAATTTAAATTTTATTGCCGATAGTAATCCGATGAATTAGTAGAAGGCGTTGTTTATGACAAAATGTTATTACCATAATTTAAAAACCTCTGATCATAAAGTTTTTTTTTTAAGTTTAATCCACTCGTAAAGGGTAACCCCATTATGCTTTCAAAGCATTGCGAGTAGCATACGGAAACAAGGATAAATGGCGATGAACCGCCTTCTTAAACAAGGATAGGTTGTAATTTCTGGGAAAAATTCCTTTCGATAGCAAGTTCCATAACTTGAAAATTCTATAGAAAAAAGAGTCTCCGTAGACAGAAGTCCTCACTATGTCAAGCTGGACCGTACAGGAATTTGCTGTCTCCGACTGTCTAGTAAGAGCAAGAAACTTGCCCTTGGGGGGATCAATCCTAATAGTTCCTGCGAGCATTTTCCATGATAGTACCTGTAGAAAAGAGGCAAGTTACCAACCATACGCTTGTGTTCTAGTGTTTCGGGAGAATCGGTCAGACTTTCGTAATCAATTAGGCGAATCTCTCTTCTTTGAATCGAATCCAAGAGAGCTAAAGTGTGTTTTGGGGCTGAACTCCAAACATGAGAACAGTATTTTAGGTTGGCTTAACTTGAGCTTTGTATAGTGTTAATAGCTGATGAGATGTGAAGTACTTTTTAGCTCTAAAAAGGAAGGCTAGCTTCTAAGAAGCGGATTTGGTAATGGTGCGCACATTACCGTCCTAAGAAAAGCTAGTGCTCGCATTCACTCCTCGGATAGATAGATTAGATCCCTTGGGAAGGATTTTACCGTTCATTAGTATGTTTGTTGCATTATCCCTTGAGGTTTTCTTAGAGAAAACCGCGGCCTGAATTTTTGAAGCGTTAAAGTCGACCAAATTATTCTTACTCCATTCCAGAATAATCCCGAGATCCTGATTAATCGTCTGTATTTGGTGTTCCCTTAGTCGATCTGAAGCAGCGATAGATAATGGTTTGTCGGAGAAAAAAGATAACACAAGGTTACTATCATCTGCGTAGCTGTATATAGGATTAGAAGTTGAACCTAAGAGATCGTTTATGTGTAACAGAACTAGAATAGGAGACAGAACAGGCCCCCGAGGCACCCCTGCGTTAATCGCAAATGTCTCGGATGAGATGCCATCGACGACGATATGAAGATAAGATGTTAATTTGGCGCGAAGAAATCGGTGCCAGACTCTGTCGAAAGCCTTTAAGATATCCAATGCCACAATCTTAGCCTCACCATGTTTTGCCATAGCTGAGTTACAGATATGAGTAACATATGCCAGTAGAACGTTGCTGTCTACAACCGTATTGCCTGTTGGAGATAATTCTATTTTCCTCCAGATATTTGAGAATCTCGATGTTGATAACCTTTTCCATCACGTTAGATATAACAAGTAACAAAGTATAGGGCAATAGTTGTTAGCCAGATTTCTTTTTCCCTTTTTAGGGACAGGCTGCACTCCAGCAGATTTCCAGGTGTTATTAAACACACCTTTGTTGTAAGAGAGTGTGAACAATTTGCTTAGGACAAAAGTCAACTCTGGGACGCACTTCTTAAGAACAATAGCGGGAATACCATCAAGGCCAGAATCTTTCAAGGTGTCGAGCTCAAGGAGAATCTTCCTGATTGTGCGTTGTCTGAAAACAACTTGAGGCATCAAAGTGCTAACTTTAGGGCGAATAGAAGGTTCTGCGTTTCAAGAATCAAGATTGGAATTTTCGGCAAACATTAAGGCTAATATGTCAGCCTTTTCCTTGGAAGTAGTAGCAATATTGCTATTTTCATCGAGTAAAGGTGGAAAATTTGAAGGTGTAAAATCTTTTCCAATCGATTTTGCAAATCTCCAAAAGGACCTGGAACCATTCGGATAGTTGATAAGCCTCTGGCGCATTTTACGATCAAAATCACCTTTTGTCTCGTCAATAACCCGTTTACAAGAATTTCGTGCGTCTACAAATATGATCCGAGTCTCGACTGAGGGATTATTTCGCCAACGACGATATGCGCGATTTTTGCAGGAGACAGCCTTAGCACATTTTTTACTGAAACAAGATTTACTGGAGGCACATTTATTTTGGGAGTGGGAAATTGAGCATTCCATACCAATCAGGACAGTTTCCGTGATGGATTCGGCGACTAAGGAAGGGTTGTCTGAGTTAAAGCAGACTTCCTGCGGTGGGAGTCTCTTAATTCTTCCCAGTTTGCAGAGTTAAGGGTCCAAACCCTACGGAACTGCGCCTGGGAAGAAGGTGGTATATGAAGCGAACGAGAGGCTGTTACAAGCTTTTGATCCGAATTTCCGAGCGGTGATGTCACACAGATTTTACACGAACTTGGTGAATTTGTAAGGAAAAAATCGAGTAGATTAGGTTGATGGGTGTCTACAGCAGGAATTCGTTTGGGTTCTCCAACTAATTGAGCTAGTTCACAAGTGATGTCGAAAGCCTCTGCCACCCTTCCCGCGTCGTCAATTCGGGAAAAAAACCTTAACCAGGGGATGTAGTGTAGGTTGAAATCACCTCAGCTTTTGGATAATTAGTCTGTAGCTGATCAAAGATTACGGAGAGATAAGAAAAGAGTTGTCTGTATGAGGGATCGTTTGGAGACAAATAAAGTGAACAAATGAATATTACTTTGCTTTTGGAGTAGATTTTTAGCCAAATCACATCATGATTAGCAGGTTCCAATGCTTCTTCTCGTTGACAGGTCAGGTCGCTTCGCGTAAAAGCACAACTTCCCCTTTTGTGTCGAAACTTTGTGTGCAAGTCGTAGTTAGGGCACAGCAAATGTATTGATGGATGGGGAGACTTAGGTTTCTATCAGAGACATCACATGGGTTCTTTCCTTTTAAAGGTGTTGATGAACCGGGTCTAGATTTGAGTTTAGACCCCGAATGTTACAGAATTGAATTTTGAATAAATTGTTTGAAAGAAACTTGGCCAGTGGTACATTAAAATTTTCCGTCGATTTTGGATTCCCTCTTACACCCTCTACCCGGACATCCGAACGGGAGGATAGTTTACGTCCGGAATTTTTTGCATGGAGAGAATCCATCATCTTTGTTTTTAATAATTAAAAGAAAAAATCAGAGTAGATGAAAAACAGCAGAAACCGACTCACGTGTCAGAGACGGAAACATTATGTAAGCATCATTTCACCGCCTCCTAGTGATACGTGGGGTGGTACTACCTCGGACGACTGAATGTTCCAGTCTACCACCTGCTAAAAGAAAATTATTTAACACAATAGCCCAAGATCTTGTTTGGGTGGGCAACAATGATTTTGAAAAATTGATGGGCAAAAAAAGCAAACGCAAAGAATAGTTTCGACGAGTGTTCTGCATATTTTTACTGAACTGCATGAACTTGGGGAATCGAATTTCCAAATTAAAGTCAAAATTTTGAAAAAGCATCGGATTTCCAGAAAAATGAATTTTAAATAAAACCCTAATCTTTCGGAATATTAAGAAAAGTGCTGGAATAAAATAAAGTCAAAATTTCCAAAAATTGAATTTTGTGACAAAAATCTCCCAATTTCCCGAGTAAGTAGAAACAGAATTAAATTGAAATACCAAAAAATATGTCTCTCAGGATTTTACCTTATTTTTAACATAACTCAAATTTACCAGATAGTTTTCCTAGAAATATTGTAAATTATTATTCTTAGAATTATAATATTTTATTTAAATTTCGACCCGTTTTTGAAAAAAAAAACGAATTTTAAGAAAAAGCCGAAATTTGGAGGAGGTGGAAATTTTCAGAAACAAAACCACTGCAGATTCAGAAAGTCAAATTAAAAAAAAATCAGAAAAAGCTTTCAATTAAGAAAAATGAATGTCAAAATTTTCGAGAAAGTGATCGAAAATATCCAAATGCGTAATAAAAGAAACAAAAAAGTGGTAAAACTAGAATTATGAAGTCCTAATTTCGAAAAGGACGAATTTCGAGAAAAAATCAGAAATTTCAGAAAATCAAATTTAAAATAACCTTCTAGAGAAATGTTTAATCATTTTATTTAACATTTCTTCGACCCAGTTTGGAAATATTAAAATTTTTATTATTTGTTGACAATATTCTAAAACCGAGGAAATGTTAAATAAGATGATTAAACATAATGTTTTCGACAATAAGAGTCCACCATAAGGAATAAACTTCTAGAGAAACTTAAAAAATGTCCAAAATTCAAAAAAAAATGTTCAAATGTCCAATTTTGTGAAAAAAGTCGCAGTTTGAGGAAAAAAGCAAATTAAAAAAAATCACAGTTTTCGAAAAATACTTTTTTCGGAATGTTTACCTTTTTATTTTAATGTTGATATAATATTTAAATTTTGGTAAAGAAGTTTCTCTAGATACAAAATTATTTTATTAATCATTCCGATCGAATTTGGAGAACATAAACGAAATTTGAGAAAGTATAAATTTCAATGAAAAGGCAGTTTCGAAAAAAAGTTAACAATTTTAAAAACATAAAATATTGTGAGATAAAAGTATACATTTAAATAAAGCGAATTTTGAGACAGGAAAGGCTAATTTAAGTCTAAATATTCAAGAAGAGATCAATATTAAGAGAAACAGCAGAATTTCGATGGAAGAGAAAATATTAAGAGAAATAGGGGCATTACGAAAATAAAAAGTTTTTGAAAGAACATTCTAAAATAAGAATTTTGAAAATAAAGATTTAATTTCGAATTTTTGCTGAAAAGGAAAATTTTGGGAAAAACTAATTTTAAGAGAAAAAAGTCAAGATTTTGAAGAAAAGATGAATTTCAAGCAGAAAGTTGAAACTCTGAGAAATATTAAGTATCAAATTTTGAGATAAAAATCAAGGTATCGAGGAAAAAGCTAAATTCTAGAACGTTGGAATTTTCAGGAAAATAGGCGAAAATTTGAGAAATCGGTTTAAAATTTTAAGTGCAAGTTCAACATTAAAGATTCGACATTTTTCAGATAATAAGTTTTAAGAAAAAAAGTCAAATTTTGCAAGTAAAGTCAAAATTAACACCAAAATATTTATGCAAATCTAGAAAAAAAGACGAATGCAGAGGAAAAAGACGAAACCTCAAGAAAAAAAATGGAAATTTTGCACAGAAAGTTAAATATTCCAAAAATAGTACAATTTTAAAAATATGTTGTTTATTCAAAACACTTTTGAAACAAAAATCGAAATTTTGAGATAAATGCGAAAGTTAAGTTTTCCAAGAACATAAAGGATTGAATTTGAGATAAAGGTAAAATTTTTAAAGAAAACCAAATTTTGATAAAACTACCTATATTTCGACAAAAAAGACTAATTTGAATAGAAAATGCATAGGCAAATAGGAGTTTGGAAAAAAGTCAAGATCGAAATTTAGAAAAAATCAAAATTGCGAGAAATAATTCGAAATTTAATAAAATTCGAAATTTTCCAGAGAAAGCCAAAATTTGACATAAATTAAAGGGCACATTTTGTGAAAAATCGCTGAATGTAAAAAAATTGAAATTACCAAAAATGTCGAAATTTCAAGAAAAGTACGAATTTTGAAGAAAATATGGAAGTTTCAGTTAAATGTAAATCTTCGGCGGCTTCAGGAGCCAGGGGGGGCAGGGAAGCGAAACCTGACAAATAAGATAGTCAAAGTTTTTCACGCTCATTAGAACTCAGTGGAATGATGGTGTGGTTGTTAGGTGGTAATTATTATAAGCAAAGTTTATTTTGCTGACTATATTTACTCCTTGCCCGGCGTAGAATTAATGTTGTTTCAATTAAAAACTCTGAATCATTGACCAAAAAATAAAATGTATTTTTTTAATTTAAGATGTTAAACAGAATATGTTTTAGTGGTTACTGTCGCCTACCCGAGTTTAAATAGCACAAGCCGCCACTGCATTTGTCAGTTTAATTGATAAATTAATACGTTTAATCAATAGAAACAGTTATCTATTCAAAAATTGTCAACATACTGTTAAAAAGTTTTAATTTTCTGTCTGCCCACACAATATATTGATGGCCTTTAGGCCATCAATATATTAAACATGTTTGAAAAAGATATTTAATTTTGATAAAAAATTAAATGATTATTATTCAAATTAAAATATTTTTTTGGTTTTTATTTTTTATAAAATATCGATTGTCAAAAAACTATGTCTGTATTTAATGACTTGTTTTTTAATTATCCAAATTTGGAAAAAAGGTTTTATCATTTGAAATACATTAAGAAAAAACAAACATTGAGGTTTCATAACTCCATCTTTCAGTAGAAATTGTCTAGATCTCTTTATTATTTTTTTTGTATTCCGTCTAAAATTTCTTTGGACTGAACCGAAAATTCAAAAAATTAGGTAATTTTTGTTTAAGCTCAAATTTTGTTCTAGCATGAATCTTCGATTTTTTAGAAAAATCTCCTTTTTATCTAAAAATTTCATCTTCAAACTTGGAATGACGAGGAATTTTTAAACTGTTTTAAATTTTCTCTTAATTTTATTTTTTTTTTATTTATTTTTTGTAATTTCCAGTTTAAACCTGACATATATTCTTAAACTCTGTATTTTTTTTGAAATTTTCATACTTTTCGGAATTTCTAGTTACAAGTTACAACTGATTTTTTTTAATATCTCAATTCGAAAATTAAGTTTCAATAATTATATATTTTTTATTTTATGTTTCTTATTTTTATGTTACAAATCTCTTGGTTTGGAAATCAAAGTTGAAGGTTAATTTTCATTTTTTCTCACAATTGCAGTTTAAACGTAAACTTATTTTTCAACATTTCAATTTTACAATCGAGATTTCAACTTTCTTCTGGTAATTTTGTTTAACACATTATTAAAATACGAAATTTTTCGTTAAATTTTGGGTTAGAAGCTTTTCTCCAAAAATTTTGACATAAAAGTTAAAACATGAATATTTCTGAAGTCATTTAATTCCAAAATCCAAAATATTCATTGTATCCATCACATTTGGACTTCTCTTTAAAAGATTTCGTGTTTAAATTTAAAAAGTTTTTTTAGACCTTTTGAATGAAAACTTGACTGTTATTTAAAATTCCCCAGTTTAATTTTTTTCAACCTTCAAATATTCAACGTTTTTTCTCTAAATTTCGAGTAATAACAGAAATATGTTTTTATAAATTAATAATCTAATACATTCAAAGACTTTAGAGCTTAGACTCAAAATTTCAACTTGGAATGCTAAATAAAAAAGAATTTCGAAAATTCGGATTTTGAAACTAAAAATCGAATTTTTTTGAAAAAGCAAAAATTTGCAATTAAAACTTGAACTTTTGACAAGACATTTTTGGAAGAAACTAAAAGATAAAATTTGAAATTTTAAGTTTAATGTGAATATTTCGAGAATAATTGGATGAGATTTCGTGAGTGAATTTGATATTCTGACCAAGCACTTGAATTTTTATAAGAAACAGAAATTTTGAATTTGAAATGAAACTTCTTACTTTTCTTTTATGAAATGTTTAATTTAAAGGCGACATTTTGAGCTGTAAGATTTGCTGTCCTAAAAAAAGTATAAATGTTTAGACTGGGAATTTTTAATTGTTTTTTAAAATTTCACTTTTAAAGTTTACCATTTTGCCTTTGTTAGAAACTTGAAAGCTCTACTTTAAATGGATTTCGGTCAATTTTAGAAATTATTATTTTGTGTATGCTGTTTGTAACTTTGGACAACTGATTGTAGTATATTTTTTTCTGTTGGTTTTTTACGTAGTACATTCTTTTTGTTGCATTTATCTAATTGTAAATTAATTGTATAAAGGGAAAGGTGTGTTGCGTTGTATCTATCAATGCGCCTCTGTCGTGCTATCTTCCTACTAAGGATTATTTTTTGCTTAAAATGGATTTTTTTTGCTGAGCAAATAGCAGAAATAAAACAATGTTTAATAGAAGCCCTGTCATCGAGTTCATATTTAAAACAAAACATATGAATCTCTTCATTTAAAAACCTTGAACTGCATAAACTGTTTGTAACTTTGGATAGTTAAGTACAGACATTTTTTTTAATAGCACTTTAGCACTTTTGTTTTATTACCTTTGTATATTACATTTCTATATTTAATACTGAAGAAGGTATCTTAGCTAATTATTGTTTGATTGAAACAAGAAATTTAGGGAAAAAAGTAGAATTTTTTAAATTAAAGTTCAAAAATAACATTAAAACATCTCGTAAAATATATTATTTTGTTAATTACGTTTTACGAATGCATGATTTAGGATACAAAGGCTAAAGACAGATTGAGTTATGCGAATTATGTATTTATTTCTACATTACAATAATGTATTTTAATTATCCTGTAAGATACATTGATTATTTATGCATGCATAATACATTGGTGCGCAGTCCCTTTTGGCCTCTGTACAGCGTGCTGGTACTCCCTTTGCGTCCACTACTGTTTTATATAATTGACAGGTTAATTAAAAATAAAAAGAAATAGTTTAACTTACTTATTTTAGGAAGAGTATAAGCAGCATGAGTTAGCAAAGCTTGAACTAAAATAATATAAAATATTCTAAACCAAAATGTAATCTGGCTCATTATGTTCACAAAACTGAAATGAAATTATTTGCTATTTTCATATTATGTTGAAGAACACTAGCATTCAAATTTCAATTTTACTACCGCAAATAATTTAGTACAATTGCTATTTATGACGAATGTTTATTAATGTTTAAAATTTAAAATTGTTATGACGTAAAAGTAAGAAATAAATTTTATTTTCCAGCTCAATTCTTCCCACCTATCTGCTTAGGATGTGGGAAGATTTTTTTAGATTATCTACCACTATATCTACATTTTAAATGTCTTCTTAAGAAAGAGAAGCAGACTTTCGGAAAATTCGGTCTAAAAATGTTGGGGTTAAAGCCCAATTAAAAATATCTGATGCAGTGGGTTCACTAGATTAATTCCCCCAAAATGTTAAGACTCTCGATATGTTTAGATGTGACCTTGGGCATGTGGTAATGAAGTTAGAATTTATTAAGTACTCAAGAGTGCTTAATTTTTACATATGTGTTGCCAAGTTCCTGTTTGAGTAGTATGTTATAAATTTTAGGAATGTAGATGAGAATACTTGAGAGTTCAAATTTTGGATGATATTTATTGAGAGTTTAGAGCTCAAGACAAGCGTTATGGCAAAATTTTGATCATTTTAAATTAATTTTCTTAAAGAGTTTAGAACTCCAGATTAGTTATACTTGTGAATTTTCTCCTTTCCATTCAGAACTCGAATTTGAGGCAATTGGAGCCATTGAGCCCAATCGTGCCACGCACTTGAAAAGCCCCTGCCTCATCACCAAAATGATCAAAATAGGGTTCCGCAAAAAATCTAGTTGGGCCCCGCACTTATTGCATCCGGGCCTGTTTCCATTCAATTCCTTGAGGTCACCTTTAAGAATACATAACTCTTGATGAGATTTCTTTAGAATTTTCTTCTGTATTTCTTACAAGAAAGAAAAGTTTTACAAGAGCTTCTTTAAAAATTTGGTAATTTAGATGACATTAGTTGACATAAAGGTTTCTAAATGAGTTTTTTTTTACACTTTGGAAGTTTTAAAATTGTAGACGAATTTCATGAGTTTTTAGCACTCTAAATAAGTCTCCATGAGGATTCATAATTTGAGTCTTGTTAAGAAATTTATATGAATTATTATTAGAAATTTAACTAATTATTCTTAAAAAGTGTCATATAGAAGTTTCTATAGAAAACTTAACCTTTTTTTTAAAGTTTAATCTACTCGCAAAGGGCAACCCCACTATGCCTTCAAAGCACTGCAAGTAGGATGTGGAAACAAGGATAGATGGCGATGAATCGTCTTCTTAAATAAGGCTAGATTTTAATTTTTGGGGAAGACTCCTTTCGGTAACGAGTTCCATAACTTGGAAGTTCTATAGAAAAAAGAGTCTCCGTAGACAGAAGTCTGTGCCAAGCTAAACTGCCCAGAAATTTGCTCTCTCCGACTGTCTTGTATGGCTCAAAAATCTTTCCCTTGGGGGGATCAATCCTATTAGTTCCTGCGAGCATCTTTCATAATACTTGTATAAAAGATACAAGTCACCAACCATCCGCTTGTGCTCTACTGATTCGAGAAAATTGGTCAAACCCTCGTCTCAATTGAAAGAATCGCTTTTCTTTAAATTGAATCCAAAAGAGTCCGCTGAACTCCAAACATGAGAAAAGTAAGAGTTTGATCAGAGATTGTGTTGGAGTGAGTCGAAGCCAACAGTGGCCACTTTGAGCAATTAAAGTAAAAATGGTTGCGTTCTTGCTGCTTCCTTTAATTCTAAATGAAAGCAAATATCTCGAAAACCAATCAATATATTTTAGAATGATTAGAGATGTGAATAGGCAATCATACAAGCTCTTCAAAAAGCTGCTGCCTGCCCTACCTTCCCTAGTGACACCAAACATTTTAGTCGGCAACTACTCGATCGATTCCAATAATTGGCTGATTTTGCAAAAAGTAATGACAACATTTAATAGAGGATCAAAGAAGCTTCTCATAAAGATGTAACTTGCCATAGTTTCCTTATTTCGTTTTGGTCGTGAAATTCACTCCTGCTCGGCACTGAATAAGTATCTGCAACCACACATTCTAAGAATACTGTATTGATAGCACTAAAAACGATCAAATTGTAATTGTAAGCCTAAACAAGAACTAAACATTTTTATTTTAGGTTTTTGTATTTTTAGGCTTCGAGCAAATATTGCGAAAATTAGTCAATATATTTTAAAAAAATTGCAGATAATAAATAGACAATTAGGCAAGCTCTTTAAAAAGGCGCTACCCGATCTACTTTTCCCATTTAAATTAAGGGGAAGTTGAATGCCACATATGCCATAAGAGGGCAAGCAAGCTTCCTCCTGTGTGGGGAAGGGTACCCACATAAACTAATATTTATAATTAAATAATAGAGTTATTTGCGTGTTGCTTTTTACTTTTTATTTATTATTATTAACAGTCTTATCTTATCTTATCTGTTACCATGACTACTTTTTGATTAGTAAAATTTTGATTACTATTTAGAAAATATTTGAGTTGGTCTCCCCTCCAAGTAGCGAAGTGTACATTTTAAATAAGCTAGTTAAATATCACAATGTTTATGGAGTAACTATTTGAACTTTCTTTTTCTTTGGTCGTTGGTAAGTAAGCAAATGTTGTGATTCTGAGGTTGAAGCTTGATTATGGAATCTTGACTGAAATGATCTTGATGGAACTTGCTGCTGTTGGGCCAGGTTTAGGTCATTTACCTGTGCGGTTGCAATATATGTAGGTTTGAGTCGTTCAATATTCACGTTGCTTGATTTACCATTGATGTCGATGATAAATACTCTGTCTGAAATACGTTCCATAATCTTATATGGGCTAAAATGAAGCTGATCTCAACTTAATTTAGGCATATCTTGTCGTAGAAAAAGGTGACTGCAACTATAAATTTCTTTGTAGCAAAATGTATTTTTTTTGCAATGGTGGCTTGCAGGAATAGGTTTGAGATTTCTCATGTGGATTCGAAACTCTTCCAAAAAAATGTTAGGATCTGCTGGTGGATCTTCGTGGGTGAAGAACTCTGCAGGAATTCTTAAGGTTGTTCCATACATATACTCACCTGTATAACCTTTAGGATTTTTTTGTAGCTCATTCGTACGCCTAGCAGAATAATTGGAAGAATATTGGTCCAGTCTTTGGTCTCAAGACATAGAATTGCGGTTTTGAAAGTTCTGTGCCACTGTTCCACTAACTCATTTGATTTAAGATGATATGCAGTAGTTCGTATTCTTTTGCTACCTAAGAGTTGCGTTATGGCTTTGAAGAGTGTCGAATCAAATTGTGAACCTTGGTCTGTGGTGATGGTTTTAAGGCAACCATAACTTGCTATCCACTGGACAAAGAAGGTTATGAAGACAAGATCAGCAGTAATGTCTTTGATCGAAACGGCTTCTGGCCATCTGGAGAATCTGTCTACCATCGTGAGGCAATAGCGATAACCATGAGATTCAGGCAACGGTCCAACAATGTCTGCGTGTACATGGTCAAACCTTTGATCTGGCTCTAGGAACATTAAAGGTAGAATGCAAACGTGCAGTTCAATTTTAGATCTTTGGCAAGGAATGCAATTTCTTACCCATTGAATGATGTCTTTGTGCATTAAAGGCCAAGCATAGTGTCGATATATCAATTTGCTTTACCTCCTGGATGCGACAAGCTGTGAAATGCATCAAATACTTTATGTTTGAAGGAAGCCGGTACAGAAGGTCATATGTTAGTTTGTGAGACATCACTATAAATATCTTCATTCTGCGATCCAAAGGTTAACTTTTAAATTTTCAAAGATGTGGTGTTATTTGTCAGCAAGCGTTGCAGTTCTGCATCAACTTTTTGGGCCTCAGCTAGAGTGCGTATATCAATTACATCCGAAATGTTAGGCGATTGTAAGGTGGTAGTTGCGTCAATTCTAGAGAATGTATCAGCCACGATGTTCTCAACACCTTTAACAGAGATGGTCTTCGTGCTGAAATGACTGATGTAGTTAAGCAGACGAATTTGACGAGGAGTAGCTTTATCTGAACGCTTTTGAAAAGCTCTGGTAAGTGGTCTAGAATCCGTACGAATTACGAAGTCATAACCTTCAACCCATGGTCTGAAGAACTTGACGGCATGAAAACAGCTGTGAGTTCTCGATCATAAACGCTGTAGTTGGTTTCCGCATTCGTAAGCTGTTTTGAATAGAAGCCAAGAGATTCCCAAATGTCGTTGATATGTTGTTCAAGAACGCCACCAATTGCTGTCCCAGAGGCGTCAGTTGAAAGACGTAGTTCTGTATTTGTAGATGAGTTAACAAAGTGCGGTTAGTTAAGTCCCGTTTGCATTGACCGAAAGCTGCAAGTGATTTTTGTGTTCACTCTACAGGTCCTTTTTACGAACATCCTTGATTAATGCATAAATAGTGGCTTGAGTGGCTGCAGCGTTTTTGATGAAGCGACGATAGTAATTTACCATACCAAGAAACTGACGAAGCTGAGAAATTGTTTCAGGCTTCTTGAAGAATGCTATAGCTTGGATTCTTTCAGGAAGAGGTCTTAATCCTTTAGCAGAAATCAGATTTCCAACGTATTCAACACTTTCTCCTATTCTTCCTAAGGTTGGCACTTCGATGCCTGAAGTTGTTTTTAGACAACGCACAATCAGGAAGATTTTCCTTGAGCTCAACACCTCGAAAGCTTCTGGCCTTGATGGTATTCCCGCTATTGTTTTTAAGAATTGCTCCCCAGAGTTGACTCCTGTCCTAAGCAAATTATTCACACTCTCTTGCAACAAAGGTGTATCCCCTAACATCTGGAAATCTGCTAGAGTGCAGCCTGTTTCTAAAAAGGGAAAAAGGAATCTGGCTAACAACTATCGCCCTATATCTTTGTTATCCGTTATATCTAAAGTGATGGAAAAGGTTATCAACATCGAGATTCTCAGATATCTGGAGGAAAATAGAATCGTCTCCGACAGGCTATACGACTTTAGACAACAACGTTCCATTGGCGATCTACTGGCATATGTTACTCATATCTGTAACTCAGCTATGGAAAAACATGGTGAGGCTAGGATTGTGGCATTGGATATCTCAAAGGCTTTCGACATAGTCTGGCACCGATCTCTTCTCACCAAATTAACATCTTATGGTCTTCGTCCTGGACTCTGTCATTTGATGTCCAATTTTCTCGCTGATAGATCTTTTGAGGTCCTCGTCGATGGCATCTCATCCGAGACATTTGCGATTAATGCAGGGGTGCCTCAGGGGTCTGTTCTGTCTCCTACTCTATTTCTGTTACACATAAACGATCTCTTAGCTTCAACTTCCAATCCTATATACAGCTACGCAGATGATAGTAACCGTGTGTTATCTCCGACAAACCATTATCTATCGCTGCTTAAGATAAACTAAGGGAACAGCAGATACAGACGATTAATCAGGATCTCGAGATTATTCTAGAATGAGGTAAGGAACAATTTGGTCGACTTTAACGCTTCGAAAACTCAGGCCGCGGTTTTCCCTAAGAAAACATCAAGGGATAATGCAACAAACATACTAATGGACGGTAAAATCCTTCCATGGGATCTAATCTATCTATCCTAGGAGTGAATGCGAGCACTAACTTTTCTTGGGACGATCATATGCGCGCCATTGCCAATTCCATCTCTCAGAAGCTACGCTTTCTTTTTAGAGCTAAAAAGTACTTCACATCTCATCAGCTATTAACACTATACAAAGCTCAAGTTAGGCCAACACTAGAATACTGTTCTCCTGTTTGGAGTTCAGCTCCAAAAGACACTTTAGCTCTCTTGGATTCAATTCAAAGAAGAGCGATTCGCCTGATTGATGACGAGAGTCTGACAGATTCTCTCGAAACACTAAAGCAGAGGAGTATGGCTGGTGACTTGTTTCTTTTCTACAAGTACGGAAGTATGGAAGATGCTCGCAGGAACTAATAGGATTGATCTCCCCAAGGGCAAGATTCTTGAGGCGTACTTGACAGCCGCAGACAGCACACTCCTGTGCGGTCCAGCTTGACACAGTGAGGACTTCTGTCTACCAAGACTCTTTTTTCTATAGAATTTCCAAGTTATGGAACTTGTTACCGAAAGAAATTTTCCCCAAAAATTACAACCTATCCTTGTTTAAAAAGGCCATCTATCCTTGTTTCCACATCCTACTCGTAGTGCTTTGAAAGCATAATGGGGCTATCCTTTTCGAGTGGATTAAACTTTAAAAAAAACTTTCTGCCCCAAATACGCATTTTGCTGGATTGATTGTTAATCCATACTCACGTAGACGTGCAATTACCATTTTCAGATGATGAATGTGGTCTTTGAGTGTAGCAGATGCGATCAAGATATCGTCCATGTAAGCGTGAACGAAGTTTAGTCTTTCTAGCACTTTTCTAATAAATCTTTGAGAAGTTTGAGCAGCGTTACAAAATCCAAATGGCATAACTAAAAACTCGAATAAACCAAATGGTGTAATCACTGCTGTCTTTGGTTTATCTTTAGGGTTTACAAGGATTTGATGGTAAGCTTGCACCAAATCTATTTTGCAGAAGATGGTTTTTCCAAAGAGAATTGAGGCGTAGTGGAGTATGTGTGCAATTGGATATCTATCTGGTATCGTTTGAGCGTTAAGACGTCGATAGTTACTACATGGTCTCCAGTCAGCATTTTTTCTTGGGCACCATACGAAGTGTGCTTGCCCACGGGGTTCTTCTTTTGGTATTTTTGGTAACTCTGAAGAAAGACTACCAACAACGTAAATAGCTGTCTCTTGATCAATGACACGTTTTTGTCTAAGATCAACCACCAGGTTATAATAGCGATGTAGATTGGCTCCAATGATGCTGTACGATAACTCAGCAACATAGAAGATCCATCTGATTGCTCGCTTGAATCCTAAATTGCGGTTAAGTGCTTGTCATCGTAGGTTGTTATGCTACTACCATTTGCTGCGTAGAGTTTGACTTGGCGTTGGTGGCTTGACGGTTGGTGCGCTTCGGCACCAGTGTCGATCAAAAATCGATGATCAGTATTAATATCATAAACGGATAAATGGCGAGATTGCATCGAACCACCCGAAGTCGCCGCATCAACGGATGGTGTTGCTCGTTTCCCTGATTTGGTGGAAAAGTGGACGGTTTGGTGCACTTTCTGGACTCAGTTACAAATCTTTGATGATAAAAACAGTAGTCAGAATGTCGAGGAGTATTAGATCGACATTTTGAACGAATACGTAATTCTTTTCTTGAACGAGATCGTGATCGTAATCTTGCCATTTTTAGTTCTTGGAGAAGCTATGATATAAGTTCTTCCAAATTTGAAGATAATCCATTGTCCTTCTTTGCCAGGTATGCAAGAGAAGGCATTGTTGGAACTTAAAAGGGTTATTCGATTAGAAGATGACGGTCCTTGAACTGCCATTACACTCTGCTTTTTAAAGATGTCAAAAACTTCATCTGCATGTTTGGCTACCGCTGCATTTTTTACCAGCACTAACAAATATAGCTCGAACGTTTATCAGCAATTGGTCTAACCACTATTGGTATACATAGTTGTAGTCTATTTTTCAAGTTCTTGCATTTCCGCATATAAATCGGATGAGTTACTGTTACCTAATTGAAGTCCAGATACTAGCTTTTGGAAGTCTTTTTGTGACGAGTCTGTAAAACGACGAAGTAATGCTATTTTCAGGGTTTCATAATTATTTTGAGTGGGCGGAACAGCTAGGATTCCTCTTACTAATTTGAGCGTTTCTCTGTCAATACTAATTACCATTTTTGTAAATCTGACTGAACTCGGAAATTTTGAAATTATGTTTCTAAGATTATGAACCATAACTTAGCATCGTCAGTCCAAAAAGTTGGGATATTAACACGATCGATAATATTGATAGGTTGATCAGTTTGAATGTTGGCGAGCCCGGGATTATTGGACTGAAGAAATAAATTTGAATCACTTTAATCTGTATTTCTGGGGATTGGATCGGTTTGATTTGAGGAACTAGAAAATTGATACTCGTTAACCATACTGTTAAACGTATTACTAGTGCTGATAACTTCGTCAAAAATGCAGGGTAAATGTGTTGATCACGTCAGTTACTCTTTTTAGTCGATCACTTTCGTTACTCTCCTTACTTGATCATGTTGGTAAGGGTACCCATATACAGATAAGGAAAAATTTTCATTGTCCATATAAAACGCTAAGAATTGCCCCTTCCATAGTTTTCTACGGCCGCTGAACGTATTCCCCTACTTTGACGCTGCATGCTCGTATCTTCCAGTTTAGATGTTAAAAAAAACTCGTCGAGAGTTTTACAACAGACTGAGATATTATTTAGCACAGTCTGGCGGCCCATTTGAACTCCTTATATTGTTATATTTAAAGAGTTAAAGAATTATTATTAATTTTGTTTAAGAAATCTCGTTTATTTATTTTGGTTATCAAAGAATATTAGTTTTATTTTACCTCAGACTTTGATTAAATCAACGGACTAAAAGAACAAACAACATGTGGTACGCAAATTTTAATAAAATTGTTGCCTGCCAGTAGTAATCCCGTAACAAAACACTTTAGAAGCTATGATGTACTACTGAAATCTCCAACAGCACTGATCGCTGCGCTCTGCGTTGAATTGTTTACACCGGTGTAGAAGAATACAAGGCACCGCCCATCTATCCCATTATTAGCTCTCAATGTTAAATCTCTTATTAACATTCTCCCTATGGACAGTGTTTGACTTTCCTGATGTGTATATTAATATTTATAATTACAAGTCACCCAATGGAGGTTTACTCTCTTGGATGACTAACGGCTTTAAGTTGGAAGTGTGTACAACCACCGTACCATACTAATGAGGCCAAGGAAGGCCGAAACTAGTCTATGGTTGCGGTTTAAGCACGTTTAGCTGTTTAATTACAGAACATTTAATTGGTCATTTGTCAAAATTAGATGAAAGTAAAGTCACGCCGAGGACGTTTGTATCTATAGATGTTGCGATGCAACCCGTGATACAATCTTTGCCTCATCTACGTGAACTTTGCAATTGCAATCTAGTTTTCATTAGATTCTAATGAAATTAGATTTTAATTGCATCGTAATAAACTTGTATATATTCGTATATACAAGACTTATTATCTCAGTATAATTAAATGATAGATTTATTTGCGTGTTGCTTTTTATTTTTTATTTATTTTTATCGACAGTCTTGACTACTTTTTGATTGGTATTATTACTTAGAAAATATTTGAGTTGGTCGCCACACCTGGAAAGCAAAATCGACCTGTTTTTGGCTTTTTCGAAATTCTTAGAAGTTATTGAGAAAACCGGGGTGCAAACTTTTAAAATGAACATCCTGGAGATAATTTGCATAGAGTTTTCGGTTATGAAGTATATTAATTCTTTGCGCTTAAACTTTGGTGGCCCCTTTTCTCCCTTTGGATGTTAAATATTAAAATCGAATATATTATTTACCCAAAATTTTTGGTTATAAAATGATTTTTTAATTTTTTTCTTTATCAACTTTTGATACCTGTTTTTACTCCCTCAGAACTTGAATTATTAAAATCGGCGAAACACGGGTTTCGTTATTATTATTTTCTTCATCGATTAATTATTCAAAATTTCAGTTCATCAAACACATTAGTAACTTCGTTCCACACCAAACTCGACATTCGATTTCTCTCCCTTTTACGCCTTTGGGAGCTGAATTGTTAAAATCGACCGGAAATGCACTATTGACTCTGTTCCATACTAATTTCAAAACTCCATTTTACCCCCATAGAGAACAAATTTCCAAAAATCCTTTCTTAATGCTCATCTACACCAAAAAAGAAATCTTCTGTCAAATTTTCATGTTTCTGACTTCCATACTTACATCTGTGCGTTGATGACTAAGTTTTTCAGTAGATCAGATGTTCTCTCTTTATAGTAATATTAGTATACAGATAAGGAAAAATTTTCATTGTCCATGTAAAACGCTAAGAATTGTCCCTTCCATAGTTTTCTACGGCCGCTGAACGTATTCCCCTACCTTGACGCAGCATGCTCGTATCTTCCAGTTTAGATGTTAGAAAAAACTCATCGAAAGTTTTACAACAGACTGGAATATTGTTTAGCACAGTCTGGGGGCCTCTTTGAACTCATATTGTAATGTTTAAGAGTTATTTTGTTATATTCTTCATTAGAATTATTATTTACTTTGTTTAAGCAATCTCGTTTAATTATTTTGGTTATCAAAGAATATCAGTTTTATTTTGCCTCAGACGTTGATTAAATCAACGGACTGAAAGAACAAACAGCATGTGGTACGCAAATTTTAATAAAATTGTGGCCTGCCAGTAGTAATCCCGTAACAAAACACGTTAGAAGCTAAGATGTACTACTGAAATCTCCACCAGCACTGATCGCTGCGCTCTGCGTTGAATTGTTTGCATCTGTGTAGGAGAATACAAGGCGCCGCCCATCTATCCCACTATTAGCTCTCAATGTTAAATCTCTCATTAACATTCTCCCTATGGACAGTGTTTGACTTTCCTGATGTGTAGATAAGGTGCGTGATCTTTTTCAACATTGTTGTACAGAGATTTTTATAATTTTTGCAGCTTTAGTTTTAGCTAAAAATCTAGCTTTAATCAGTACCCAACAAGATATAAATTTTTTAATCAGATCTTGAGCATACAAAGACGCTTATTTTAAACTGAATCCACACATCAATGTTATTTAAAAGATGTAAAGAAAGAGAACAATGTGTTTTATATTTATTTTATTACACACTGTAAACTACATTAATTACATAACCATCATATTATTCTTAAAATTATCTCATCATAGCTGTGCAAAAGATAATCATCACAGATTACTAACAAGCTATGAACAGAATGGTAACAATATTTTTTATAACAATAATGTCTAACTATTTTATAGGCATATACAAGATACACTTTTCACAACAGAAAATAAATCTACAAAAACATCTTAATCTTAAATGTAATTTGATTCAGTACCAAAAACAGATCTTGAAGTAAATAAAAAGAAAAGATTTTACCATAGCGCGAATACCTTTCATTTTATTGTCAAAAATATCATTGCCAAAAAGTTGCCAAAGGTTTTCGGTACTGAATCAGTACAAAACAAAAATGCTCATAACAACACAATACTGTCTTTTATGAAGTAATATTTATCACGCTAGACAAGTAGCAAAATATTGTACAATACGCGTTCCAAAATATTCTGTTTGATATCCTGTAATTTCAATACCCTAAAATCTATTTTATTTTCAATAATAAAAATGGAAGCGCTAAGCTTACATTCAAATGGTGTGTTTTATTTATACTGTACATTTAAAAAATTATAAAAGCTATGTATCTACGTAAGCTCATTAGGATTGTGTAAATATGAATACTTTCACTTTTTTTTTCACTAAAGGATATGCCGCATTGAGATTGAAAAATACGCCTAAAGAAATATATTTATTATTTTGAAAATATTAGTTTTTGATTTATATGTTAATATTCATTTTGATGCGTTTATTCTGATGATGCTAATAACTGAAAATTTTGATTTCAGCAGAAGTGTTGATAATAATAAAAATGTTAAACTAGTATATTTTGTTTAAGGTCCCTATAATTGTCTATTCATCACAATGGTTTACTTTAATAATAACAGGCAGTTTTTGTAAGACAAACTCTACGTTTGGTAGATTTTGTTGATAAATTCACATAAACTGGCTGTTGCTTTAAATTAAATAGAATACCGCAGGAATCACTTAAATTAACTAAAATGAATGTTTACAATGTCTTTCTACAGTTTAATCCTAAAGCACTGACATTTAAACAACTCACAACTATGAGTAGTAAAATACGTTTTCATTTGAATAATAATTATGAAATTAAATTTAATACTATAAAACCAAACTTTTACAAATGGACAATATACATCGAATGAATGAGCATACTATTTTCTTTGGAATATTTACTAATTGTGTGGCCCAATTTAAATTATAAATTGTCAACATAACATGCAAAAATTGGGCTTGCGATTAACAGAAGCACTTGTTGTCTGCTCTAATTTAATAGAAATATTTAGGCAAAAAGTCAAAGATTTGGTCAGCATAAGTACTTGAGCAAATTAGAAAATACCAAACAAAACATTGATCTGCTAGAAAGAAATAATGGGCAATCGCAAGCTGAAAAGTTTCCAAAGAGTATTTTTTGCCATGCGCAAATGCTTCTAATTTACACTAAAGTTACTATTTGAAGAAGAATTAGAAAAACTTGAAACCTTTAAACTTATTTTTTCAGTACATTCTATGGCCGAAAACTAAATGGTGGAGCAGAGGCTTATTTAAGCGCAGTTAGGGGGGAACTTGGTGGTTAAGCTCCCCCCCCCCAACCAAATTAGTCCCCCAAAGATATTTCAACTTTATTAAACAAAATCAGCACTAACCGATTTAAACACAAATATTATGTAGAGTCAGTAAAAAGTATGGAAAGGTGCCTATATTTCCTGAAATATTTCTCATTTAAAAAAATATTTTAACAAAAGTTTTTGGAGTTACTTGTTCTCCTAAACTGGTGAAATCAAATTTTACTTAACATAAGCAACTTCGTTGCTATGGCAACGTTTTTTTTTTAAATGGCATGATATTATTTTTTTAAAAAAGACCAATTATATTGGGATCCGTCATAAAATTTTAACAAAGTTTCGAACGAAAAAAAAATGCAAAAATAATTTACTTTCGTTAAAATCAACTAATTGATTAAACCTCATTAATAAAGTTCTTACCAAGTGGGAAAATGGTAATGATTGTAAATTTTAAATTTCAAGAATGACTCATTAATTATTAATTATTTTAAAGAATGTAAATGACTTTTTTCAAGTGATCGCAATGGAGTCAAATCGGGAGAGCGAGCGGGTCACTTCATAGAAAATCCCGCACATTTCTTTCATTGTGATTCAACATTATTAATATTTCTGTTCTAATCTTCACTTAATTCTACCGTAATAATAATTGCTAAAATGAAAAACATCTGCGTTTCCTGATTTTTAGTTCTGTTTATACACTAAATTTGACTATTTAAAGCAGCAAGACGTGGCCCGCCTAAGCTTTACAAAAAAAATTTGGAAAGAAAACGTCAAACAATTTGACGAAAAAAAACTTACCATTTGAAAGAAACATATGTTGTCAAAAAACACGAAACATTTTCCATGCTTGAAAAACAAACTCCTTCAGATAGATGTACATATGGCCAGGAAATTCAAAACTTAATAAACCAATTTGAATCGAGAGTTAAAATATTTTGATCCGAAGAAATTACTTGTAGTTTCCATATTTTTTCTTAGTCATTTAATATAGGACACAGAAACAATTCCAAATAAGCACAAATAGATTGAACAACAACAATTTGAGGATCAAATTTCACAATAAGGATATTCAAAAATTCTATTGAAATAACCTACATTAGTCAGGTATGCAATGCAAATCATGAAATATTTTGGACATGAGCGTGGGCAGGATTTTCTTCAAGGGAAGGGCAACAATCAGTCTGAAAAATTCATGGACAAAAAAGAAAACCTTGTGGCTGAGTAATCTGTATTTTCACTAAAAACTACAGAGCTGGAGAGATTGCATTTTCAGATTAAAGTCGAAATTTCGAAAAAAGCCCAACCTTAAGAAAAAACCTTTCCAAGAACTTTAAGAAATGTGGAAATTTCGAAGAAGTGGAAATGTAAAAAAGACGAAATTTCCAAAAGTCAATTTTTGTTAAAAAGGTCATAATTTCCTAAACAAGTCGAATTCAGAGGTAAAAAAATTGCAACTTTTAAAAATATTTCCTCAGAATTTTTATTTTATTTAAAAAGTCTAAATCTTCAGAAATAATTCAATTTTAAATGGAAAGATCCGGGAATAGATAATATCGAATTTTGAGATAAAAGTCAAAATTTGGAAAATAAGATGAATTTCGGACAAGTTGCAATTACCGGGAATCAAATTTAAAAATAAAAAAAAAAACAATGACTCCAAAAATAAATCAAAGTATTTGAAAATTACACTGCAATTTCCAGAAAAATATCGAAAATATTTCAAATTTTCAAAAGAATGTCCAATTTTAGGAGAGAAACTGTAAAAGTTGGAATTTTGAATAAATCATATTAAAAATAAACGCCTGATCTTTCTTAACCACTTCAGAAATGTTTATAATTCGAAAAAGACAAAATTTTTAAAGGTTTATTTGTGCGAAAAGACGCAATTTTCAGAAAAATTCGAGTTTTGAGGAAAAAATCGCAAGAAATCTTTTTCTCAAAATCCCCAAAACTATTTTTCGCAGCATTTTTATTAACTGTTCGATACAGTTTAGAAGGAAAAGTGAATGTTTTCAGAACCATAAAATCATTTGAGCTAAAGCTCGCAATTTGTTGAAAAAGACAAATATTCAGAAAAATGACAAAATTTTTGAAAAAGTCCAAAAAGTAGGATTTTGAAAATAAAATCCAAATTTTAAAAAAAGACAACTTTTAAGATACAGACGAACTTTCGGTAAAGACTATTTTACTATAGAAAAATTCAAAATTTTGAAAAAAAAGACGAATTTACCGCGAGAAAGAAAAAACTTATAGAAAAATTAAATATCGGATAGTGAGACAAAAATCAAAAAAGGCAAACTTTAGGAAATCAGTCAAAATTTCTAAAAAAATCAGAATCTAAAAGATCGACATTTTCATATAAATGTTCAAAAAATATCGGATTTTGGAAAAAAGGCGAAATTTCGAAAAAACTTTTAAATGGACCAAAAATTCTGGGAAGTCAAGTAAAAAAAAAGTCGAATTTAACAAAACAAGGTCGAAACCCCCAGAAAAAGACGAAATATCTTTTGGGAAAAAGATCTAAATTTTAAGAAAAATCGTTTAATTTTAGTAAAATTTTCAAATATCTTAGAAAGAATAAGATTGTATCGAAATTTAGAAAAAGCAAATTTTAAGAATAAATTTGAGTATTTATTTCTTGTTGGCTCCTCAAGTGAGAGGAAGACAGGCGTCAAAAAAAGGTCAAATATTGTGATGTATATCGAAATTTTGACAAACAAAAGTTGAAAAGTTCCAGAAATTTTGAGTAGGAAAGTTGAAATTTACAAAGAAATTTTCTTCGTAATTTTTGCCCTTTCAGGAAAGTTCCAAAAAATATACTTTTTTTATCAGAAGATCGACCAAATTTTGAGAAAAAGGCAAATTTTATTAAACAAGCTGAAATTTTCAGAATTAATAAAAGTCGAAATTTTCAGAAAACTTTAAAAAAAAGGCGAAATTAAAAAAAAAATAGTTAAAACTCCGAGAGAAAGACGAGAGAACTATTGAGAAAAAGATCTAAATTTAGAGAAAAAAGTTTAATCTTAGTGAAATTTCCAAATTTCTCAGAAAGAATCAGATTTTATCAAAATTTAGAAAAAGCAAATTTTAAGAAAAAATCGAATGCTTATTTTTGCGTAACTCCTCAAGTCAGAGGAAGTCAGGCGCCCTGCTTTACCTCAACGAGCCTCAAAGAAGGTTAAATATTGTGATATACATCGAAATTTTGACAAATAAAAGTTGAAACTTCCAGAAAATTTAATTATAAAACAGTTGCAATTTACAAAGAAATTTTCTTCGTAATTTTTGTCCTTTCAGAAAAATTCCAAAAAATATACTTTGTTATCAGAAGATCGACCAGATTTTGAGGGAAAAGGCAAATTTTATTAAACATGCTGAAATTTTCAGAATTAAAAAGTCGAAATTTTCAGAAAGGTCAACTTTCGAGAAATGGCGAAATTTAAAAAAAAACACACATTCGAAATGTTGGGTCATGTTTGATAAGAGAAATCGAATTTTATGAAAAAATGCGAAATTTCAAAAGAAAAAGACATATTGTGTAATAAATTTGAGAAAAAGATAGAAGTTTTCAAAAAATATTTCAAGGAAAATATGAATTCTGGGGAATTGGAAAGTCCCTCAATTGAATACATATAAATTTTCAGTTTGCTGCATGAACCAGAATTGGGAAGAGTGGGGGGCTTGCCCCCCCACCCTGCCTTATTCTAGTTACGTCTATGATTTTGGAAGAATTTATGTTTGCGTAATGGAAATAGTTTAAAGGGACCACAGGGTCAGACTAAATAACGTACGACTGGAAAGTTATATACAAGTTGCTGTGACAAATTTAGCAAAGAAGCAACTCAAAAATCTCCCTTTTTTATTTCTATTATGTATTTTAATTGGATAATTTTTTAAAGTTCCTTTTTTTATTATTTTGGGAATAAAAACTTATTAATTAGTTATTTTCTGTATTTTCTTGCGAAGTGTGTTGAGTCACAAACAGCGATTGACAAACCAAGACCCAACGCAATCGCTGGTTGGGGCAATCTATAACAGATTGTCAATCCTTAACAGAAGATTGCTGAAATTTAGAATTGTGTAACTGCCGAAGAAACATGAAAATAAATCATTAATTAGTGTTAATCATCTAAGCTAGCTTTTTAACCTTGTAGATGGTCCGCTGAAAAAAAAAGGTTACTCATCTCTGATCTAATGAGACGAAATGCTGATAAAATTGGCAACAGATAATATTTCTAACTAATAGCAATAAATGCGATCAACTTTTTCCATGGCTACTGTATTTTATTAAGTTCCAACCTAACAAGATGATTTTTAGGCGAGTTAATTATTTTTTCAATTTTTTTTATAGAACTTCACTAACACTTTACAGTAATCTATTCAGAAATAGACGACCTTTCAAGAAACGCAAAAAATCATATCATGCCATTTAAAAAATCAAAGCTAACTGCTGTAGCGACGAATTCATTAAGGTAAAAAGAAATTAAATTTTGCTAGTTTACGGGAAAAATTAAACTTAAAAACTTTACAGTAAAAATGACCAAATAAATGAACGAATGACAGTAGGCTTGCCAAATTCAGAAAAAGAATCGGCAATTCAACCCTTTACTTAAAAAAATTGGTGTAGTTTGTTGCAAATGAAAAAAATGTCCCCAAAAAATGGACATCCCTATAAATATGGGACACAATGCAGTATGGAGTTATTGACTTTCTCTTTTGATTAGTTAGCTTCTGTTGTAAATCAATAAAAAGAAAACTTTAAGAGTAAATTTAATTTCGGGCCATTTTTGTGCCTTTCTCTGCAACCTCTACAATTTTTTAGTAGTAGTCCGTCACTGTCTGCCTCAGAAGCAAACTTAAGTCACAAAACTGATATTTGAAAAAAAAAAGATTTTAAAATAATTTTTTCATTCATTTTTAAACTTAGTTATATAATTTCATACACACATCAGATTTAAAAACCAATCTTTTAATCTTTTAATGCTCGTTTGTCAAAAAAGCGTATGTTTTTTTTTAAATGACCTAACATAGTTTACTGTGTAAGAAAATGAAAATCTGACTTATACATTCGACCGAGTTAAATTAGGCTGTAAGTTACAGATATGCATGAAAAAGCAACATTTCCAGAAAGTCGAAATTACGCAAGAAAATCTAAATCATTGAATATAAAAATTTAGTTTTAAAGTATAGGTTGTAAACAAAGATAAAGTTTTTAAATTGACACTCGAAATTTCGAAGATAATAATTTAATATTTTCAGGACAAGTATGGATTTTGAATTTAAATCAGTCAGTAAATGATATATTTCTTCCGGGATTGGAGCTTGTGAAAAAAACACATTTAGTGGTGCTTTGACACAGTCCAGTTCCGAAAGAAGAATTTCCAATCCAAAGTTAAGTGTTTGCGGCTGCGGCATGATAACTTTGTTGTCACAGGTAAATAAATGTCGCAGCATATAGAGGATTACTTTACCTCAATTTTACATGATTTCGTTTCTACATGCCTCAGTAGCTTTAAGTACCTCTTTTTCCATTTTATAAAACCTCGGATAGATCAAAATACAAAATAAGTAGCGATTAAAACAGATTTTAATAATCACTTAATTAATTATTATTAATTAAGTAATTATCACTTCCAAAATGCATTGCTTAGATTTTCTTTTTATGCTTTCCACAAGGTTTAATAGTGAGGATTTTTAGATTACTTCGTTTTCTGATACATTAATTTATACGGATTAACAAAATTGTCCTTTACAGGCTACAGTATAAATCTCAGTAATCCGGCTACATAAAAAACCAACTAGTACCGAATTAGTCCATTTATCAGATTTATTGGAATACACATAGCAAAAAGATATAAATATAAACAAGGTTGATAAAAATCCAATAACTGTATCATTTATGTTTTCTTTTACTAGACATCGGTAACTTATTAACTGTAAAAAAAATAAGTCATACGCACATTCAACAGTACTTGCTGGCATATCAGGTTTTGGTTTATTAGCCTTGACCTGTCAGATATTTCGGTACTCACGACTAAAATTGGTACCAATTATTGGACGCTTCAAAGCAGGGAAGTGCCGAGTTACTGAGATTATGCTGTAATTCCGTAAAACAAAAAATTAAGACACATTCAAGTGAATCAGTCCAGTTTGAAACTTTTAAAACCCACTGAAAATAGTATGCGACATTTTTTCTTACAAAAATTTTTAAAAACATTCCATGTCAGTGCTACTAACTTAACCTAACAACAAATTCATGTAAGCAAGGGTCCAAAGCTGATATGGCTTTTAGGGATATTTATTTATTTTAACTTTTTTTTGACATTAATAGCAAATTATCTCACACCATGCATTCAAGGCACAATATGTATTCCAGTACTTTTTACAAGTGAAAAATTTGTCACACAACTACTGTGTACGTTTTACAAATCAGATAAATTTACAGTTTTGATAATGGTAAATCTGAAATTGAAAACTTTATTTACAATTTATGGCACTTTCCGTAGCTAATGGTACAGAAATTTTAGGTTAGGCATATAAAAATATTTCACCTGATTTATCAGAAGATTCTTAAGTATCAAATACACCTAATGAAGCACTGAAATACTTTAAAGAGCTGGTACATATCTTCAGACCGAAATATTAAATTATAGAACGACTTGGTGTCGTCATTTATAAAATATTGTGTTTTCGATTTGAAGAAACGTAAAAGAAGCGAAATTTCGTGGACCCTGCCTTATGCTTTGGATTTGTACCATTAATAATATATAACAGCATGGAAAGACAGAGTGGATAGAGATGCCTTAATAATAAGGAAAGTAAAAATAAATTGAACCGTGTACAAATCAGTAATATCACTCGGATATGTCGGGGTCGGTCCAGTCGACTCTTGCCCATTCTGGTAACTCGGTTTCATACTCCCAGCCAGGACCCTATAAAAAAATTATTTCATTAAAACCACATACTATTTGGATTATTCGACACAATGTGTATTCCATCTATAGGAAGTTTCGATCATAATGTAATCAATTTTAAGAGAAGATACAAAAATGAGTAATATACGAAAAAAAAAAGACTTCGACATCGCTAAGTAATAAAGTGGTTGTGCCATAGCTTGCAGTTTGAAATTGGGCGAAATTCTGAAAGATGAAAACATGCAAATCATCAAATACAGGAAAATCTCTCTTAAGCGGACACCTTCGGGACTGCCAAAATATGTCCGCATATCGGATGTGTCCATTCATGAGACATTGTAACCACAATTTATTTGCTTGCTTATTATTTCCGTTTTTTCAGATACCCGACATCAGAAATGCCTTGGAACTTGGATTTTTTTTTACTTCATGTTCAAATGTCGTCATTTAAAGTTCAAAGTTTACAGTTCGAAGAAAATCGAAATTTCGAAAAAAATTAAATTAAAAATTAATTAATTAAAAAGTAAAATTAATACTCAACATCTTTAACATTAAGAAATAAAGTTGTACATTCTAAAATTTTGAGGAAGAAGTAAAAATTTTGAAATTTCTAAAAACGTTTAAAAAAAGTCAAAATGTTAAAAAAAGGCTGACACAAATTCAATATGAAATTTTCAGTTTTTTCCCTCAAAACTTCGAATGTTTAATCAAAATTTTTGTAAAACAAGCAGTATTACAAAATTTCTATTGTTTTTTATATATCTTTACATTATTCAAAATTTCAAGTTAATCTTGACGTTCTAATTGTTTTCTTAAATGTAACTCTAAGGTAGACATTTTGTGATTAAAATCCAAATCCAGAAAAAATGCTGAAGGACGATTATTGGAGTTTTCTAAAAATGTTCTTTAGTTATTTGGCCTTTAAAGTGAACATTAAAATATGTTCTCTGGAAAATTTGATTTTAATTAAAGAATCAATTTGTAAACTGAAGCGAAAATTTTGGAATCTAAAATTGAAATTGTCTCAAAATTAGAGTTTAAGTTGCAGTTTGAGAACACACATGAAATTTTGGAAATTTTTTAAAATGGATAAAACTTTTATCAAAAGTAGGACATACATTCGGAATTAAAATGTATTTATTTAAAAATTTGATATCTTTATTTTAAATTTCGATTTCAAACTAAAATTTATAAAAAAATTTAATATTTCAAAGCTTAAACTTCAAACTGAAACCAAAAATTCAAACTTCGAGAGACACACAAAGTTTATAAAAAAGAAATTCGAGTTTTGACACCGAAAGTTGAGAAAATCTTGGAAGTGGAAATATTTCTGAGCTTAAAAATTTTGTTTAAATACGAAACTTTTACAACATATCTTAATATTCGACCTCAATTTTTTTATAAAAAATTAAGTGGAAATTTTGTTAATTTTCAAATTACTTTCCATAGTTATTTTTAATTGTAATTTTCCTCTTTCGAGTTAAAATTCGAATTAAAAAAATTAAAACGTCAAATTGGACATTGTGAAAAAATAGTCTAAATTCCTAAGAAATTCCATTGCTTAAAATTCAAAGTTCGGAAAAAAACTCGAAATTTAGTTTCAAAATAAGACTATTTTGGATTCTTGCTCATTTATTTTAAAATAAAAAATATGTAACTACTTTTCCATTCTTCAAGTGAAGATTCTATGAAGAACTGGTTTACGTTGAAGATATCTTTTGGCGAATGTACTTTTTCCTTTCGATACGTTTGAGGGAAATATCCTGTCAATGCAACATTGCGTATAATTTTGTGGTGTCCGGTTAAGAGAGAACATTGGCATGTTGTGTGTAGAAATACGTGTCCGCGTCCTCCCAACGGAGAGTTCGCTCAACAGAGGTTCTTTTGTATGGAATTTTCTATGATACAATTCCGGACTATGAAAAACTGTCCACTTATTAGACGTGTCCGTTCATTAGAGGTGTCCGCTAAGGGAGATTTCACTGTAATACTTTCAGCTGCCACAACAGCAGAGTCGTTATTGAAATTCGCCGATAGCGATAACGAACTGTACAGGAAAGTTAATGTGAAATCAGGATGAGTGCGGAATATTTTGAAAATAAATTAAAGCAGTATAAGTTGACTAATAATCTAGAGATACTTTCCGACGAACATTAGAAATGTTTTGAGTTTTGTGAAACTATGAAGGAAAAAACAGGTGACGTCGAAAATTTTTTTTAAACCAAGTGTTCTTTAACGACGGCTTATCTTTTCTTCTTTATAGACCTCAAATAGCTTTTGAAAAATAGACACCTCAATAATCTTTAAGTATCTATTACGCGATAGATTAAAATGAAAATTTCATAAAATAAAAGTGTAAGTTTCTAGAAAATGTAAACTTTGTTAATTTTTAAATTTCGAAAAAAAAATTGAACATGAAATGTAATAGATTTTTTATTTATAATAAATTTCGTTTTTTCGAATGTTTCACTTCCGAGTGTCATAAAAAGTTAAATTTTGTGAAAGGATTAGTTGACACCCGCTTCTTCGTCTACATAAAAGAAAAGAAAGGATTCTCGGGTCACCTCTTTAAAAATACCGCCATTTTCATACGAATTCGATTTTTATTGAAAATTTTCATTTACTTCAAAAATTTCGATATTTTAAAATATCTACTTTTTTTCACAATGGTCGACATTGCAAAAAAGTTAATATTTTCTAGTATTTCGCTTCTCGTCCGATTCCCGAAATTTCAACTTTTTTTCAAATTTTGACTTTTGGAAAATTCCAACTACTTTAAAATTCTGGCTTATTTGGATATATTTTGATTCCTTTTTAAACTCTACTGTTTTACTGTTCTTTTTTTGAAAATTTCAACTTTTTTGAAAATTTACTTATATTTCAGATTCTTTTGAATATTTTGACTTATCCAGAAGTTTTGAATTTTTTCAGAAATTTAGTTTTTTTTTCAAATGTTTGAATTTATATTCGAAAATGTTGCCCCTTTTTTTGAAATTGTGGATCAAAATTTCAGCTCTTTTTATAAATCTGACTGTTTTTAAATTCAATTTTTCCAAAAATTTCAATTTGTTTTCAAAATTGCACTTTTACTTGAAAAATTCGACTTTTTTTTTAGTTGCCACTTTTTTGTGAAATCGGATTTTTTGGAAACTTCAAACTTTTTGAACAGACTGTTTTCGAAATTTTCACCTTCTTTGAAAATGACTGCATTTTATAATCAAATTTTCAACTTTTTTTTTGAAGTTAGAATTTCTTCACAATTTTCTTTAATTCAAAATTTATCAAAACTTTTTGTAAAAATTTTGACTTTCTTAAAAATCTCTTTTAAAATGTTGACATTTTTCTTTCTTCAAATTTCGAATTTTTGTAACTTCAACTTTCTGAAAAATGATCAGTTTATTTGAAAATTTCTACCTTTTATAATTAAAATTTCGACTTATTTTTTTGTGGAAGTTATAATTTTTTTAGAAATTTATTTTTTTCAAAATTTACACTTTTTTCAAAATTTACACCTTTTTCAAAATTTCGACTTCTTGTAAAAATTTTGACTTTCTTAAAAATCCCTTTTAAAATATTGACATTTTTCTTTCCCGAAGTTTCGAATTTTTGTACCTGCGACTTTTTTCAAAATGTTCACTTTTTTTTGAAAATATCACCTTTTATCATACAGATTTTGACTTCTTTTTTCTGAAAGTTATAATTTTTTTAGAATTTTTTTTTTTTTTTTAATTTCCACCTTTTTCAAAATTGCGACTTTTTGTGAACACTTTAACTCTTTAAAAATCCCTTTTAAAATGTTGACATTTTCTTTATAGAAATTTCGAATTTTTGTAACTTCGACTTTTTTAAAAAGTTGCCTGTTCTGAAAATTTTAAATTATTTGAAAAATCTGATATTCTAAATTGCGAATTTTGAAACTTTCAACGAACTGTATAAAACGAATTCGAGACTTTACTGAAAAATGTCAATTTGAAAATTGGCGTCTTAAAAAGAGTATTTTTAAATTTAAAGTAAGTCGAAATTAAGGAGAATTTTCGAGTTCAAACACTAAAGAGAAATTTTGAACAAAGAGCAGAAGACGAAATTTTGGATTCAATTTAAAAATTACGATGTTTTAGTCGAAATGAAGAGGGACATTTTTTTTAAACATTTTGAAGTTTCTTCTCGAAATTTTGAGAAACAGTTTTGTCAATTTTCAAAAGTTGTTTTGACCTTGATCTCTGTATTTCGACTTTAGTCTAGTCTTAACTGCAGACATGAAATTTAAACTTAAAACTTCGACAATCATGTTTTTCTCTTTATACAAATTTCGGTAAGTTAAACATTTTATATTTTAAGCGAAAATTTTTGGAAACGTCGAAAAAAATTTACTCAAATTTTCGATTGTTTACAGAAAATGTTGACTATGCAGGTTGGACCAAATTTGATTTCCACTATAGGGATCTTGTAAACTATTAGAGATAGAAGGAAGCTTAAATGGGCAAAGCAGTGCAGAATTTAATGCCTAATATTATTCCGCTGAGAAAATAATTGAATTTCAATTCGTCTTGGTTTTATTTACAAAAAAACTGAAAAGCACCATTTTTTAAATTAAATTAACTTTATTTGAAGTCCGATTGAAAAAATTCAAAAACTGTAATTAGTTGTTTTTAGAGGCCTTTTCATTGGCGTGCGTTAACTTTTTTTATGTCAACTTTATTATTTTTTACGGACGCCATATTGGATTTTATCATTTTCGAATTTGGCATATTTTTCTAATTAGTTTGATGTATGATATGCCAAACTTGAAATGTGACACATTATCCGTCTTAAATATTTAACTTCTAGAGAAGTCTAAATTACACTTGCGTATGAGTCATGGGAAAGTCGTCCTTAATAAAGCTCCTAGAATGTCCTGAAAATTACGTAATTTAAAGGGAATAATGCACGTTACGATTATTAATAAATATCTCAATACTATATAGTTTGTTATGACATTTTTGGTTTTTCTATAATAATTATTGCTTTTTTAGGAACTGTATTTTTTGTTATTAAAAGTTATGGCACTTGCATCGCCTACTATATTTTTTTTGTTTTAAAATAAAAAATTAATTCATTTACCACTTTACCACATTTGAAGCATGCCATGTCATATATCAAATAAATCAAAAAAATATGCCACATTCGAAAATGATAAAATCCAATATGGCGTCCATAAGAAATAACAAAGTTGACATAATTTTCTCGGAAACAGTTGAATTTAGAAAAAAATTATACACCAGTGAAAAAGGCTTAAAAAACAACTAATTACATATTTTGAATTTTTTCAATCGGACTTCAAATAAACAAGTTACAGCTGATTTTTTAAAGTGGCAATTTTTAGTTTTTTCTAAATAAAATGAAGATGTATTGGAATTCAATTGTTTTTTCAGCGGAATAATGTTAGGCATTAAATTCTGCACAACTTTTCCTATTTAAGCTTCCTTGTATCTCCAATGGTTTACCAGATCCCTGTAGTGGAAATCACTTGGTTCACCTGCATAAACTCGAAATTTTGAGAAGAACCTTTAAAATGTCTAAAAAGAAAATCTTTCTCCACATTTCCATTTAAACATCGGCAGTGTGAAATTAAAGCTAAAATTTCGAGTTTATAACTTAAATTTTTAGAAGCCAAAAGAAAAGAATTCATAAAAAAATTAAAATATGCAGTGATCACCTGCAAACACTTGGATATAATACTAATTTCGTATAAAGGCACATTGATCAGCAAGGGTACTTCCAACACTTATAGGCAACTTTAAAAACAATCTTATGCAAGTACATAAAAATCGCCTAACCAATAATGCCCATTTTTACTATCGTAGAGGCTGAATTTTGAAAAATCCTCCCTTAGTGCTCACCTACGTACTACAGGAAACACTTGTATGAAATTTTATACTCTTAGGTCCACCCGTTTAGGTTTGCGTTGTCTGTTAGAGCTTAGAGGTTTATTAGATGTCTACAATTCGAATCTAAATTCAAATTTTTGGAAAAGAATAATAATTACAACTTTATATACTAGGAATTTGAAAAAGAATATCATAATTGTGAAAAAAAACGAGAACATTATATTCTCAATAGTCCATTAATTTTCTACATAAAAGAATAGATGGGACATGTATTAGCTTACCCTGTATTTCCAAGCATGTAGATACATGACGAGGTCTTGAGGTTTGGGATCCCTGTATCTAACTTTGCATTCGTAACAGTGCTTATCAACTGTCATCTTATCGGGGTTGAAACTGAAATCGGGAGCTTCGTGCCCCGTCTGAGTCGCTACGGTTACCTTGGCGTCGACATGTCTGCTGGTTGTAAGAGACGACAGAGCAAGGGGGTTCCGAGATGACTCGCAGGGGATAGACGAACTGCTGTCACAACCTTCATCACACGGCGAGGGCTCTCTGGAGACTGGATCGGCATCATCCTCGCCTAATACGCGATCTGAAAACAATTTAGAAAAGTGTTAGCTTTCATATAATTAGCGTTATGAGATAAAATATGATCTTAGCAGAAAAAAAATTATAACATTAATAACGAAATAGGGTACATTGTTTTTATGAAAGTAGATGAATTAACCAAACTGTTTTATCAGACTCTGCATACCGCTATAAATGATGTGATCAAAAGAGCGAACACAGTACGTACCTTTAGGCACAAGAGGTCCTACCAACGTATCATCTAGATCTCCTTTTCGTGGATTGAACATGGACAATTCACTATCACCGTCCATTCCCAGCCAATTTTCCGCATTGTGTATATGAATTAAATCTCTAACTAATTCCTCGTCTGTTTTACCACCTAGATCGCCACCTTTGCCTTTGAGAGGACCAAATACGTCATGATTGTAAAGGGGATCGTTAACAACTGGATATCCTAGAAAATTCAAACCAAACATGAATTTATTTTCTTAGTCGTGTCGTTGTAGCGCGCATATACAGATCAGGAAAGTTAAACGCTGTCCATAGGGAGAAATCTAATGGCTAGTACACACTCGGCACAAAATTGCGGAACTTGAGTCTATAGACAATGTTCTGCGATTGTCTATAAACAAATAGGAAACAAAACACTTGTTCCACGATTTTCTATGAACAAGTGACAATTCGACAGGTCGCTATCTCACATGCTATGATGTCTTGGAAACGAGTTCAGCTGAATTGCACAGGTGTGGTCACCAAACAAAGTCCCTAAACCATTTTCAGATTTGCTCGAAAGTGTCTGCAGATCAAATCCTCGATTTGTCTATAGACATTCACGCGATTTTGTCTACGAATTTGTACTAGCCTCAATGAGAGATTTATATTAACAGCATATCGGTGGGATAGACGCACGGGTCTTGTATTCTCCTACACCGACCGAACCAATTGAACAGAGAGAAGGGAAAAGTATTGATAAGAAATATTCCACGGCGATAATCAGTGACAGCCAAAACAATACTAAATCATCGCTTTTAGATGTGTTGATACTGAGACTAGCACACAACAATTTTATTTCGATTTGCATTACCCACATATTCTTTTATTCTGTTGATTTAATCACAGTTTTGTGCCTTTTGAGGCTACAAAGTAACTTATATTGATTGATATTGGTAAATAATTTAAATAAAGCTCTACTCGTACTCTCTGGCAAAGTAGTGGAGTACGTTCACAGGTCCTGGAAACGAAGCTAGAATTTAGGAATTAAGGATTTTCCTTAGCCTCCTACATAGATAGTTAACCACTTTCCTTATCTGTATATTAACTGATATGTACGCCCCATGTACCAATTCCAAATTGAATAAAAAAAAGTTGAGATAAAATAAACAATATCAACAAACTTACTCACCTAAATACTGTAAGTGAACCCTGATTTGATGCATCCGACCTGTTTTAGGTTTACATAAGACAATACTAGTTTTTCCGTTAAAACCTAGTTTCTGGAAAATTGTATTGCAATCTTTTCCTTTTGGGGAAACCTTGCAAACGCCGATTTTATAGCTAACTACTTCAATAGGTTCTTTACATTCAACAATTTCACTAAAACAAAACGATATAATTTAATACATTGGTAAAAACTTGGCAAAGTAAATAAATGCCATGGACATAATTTACAACCCTCAAATATAAAAATAACTATTTTATACAGAGTGTCCCCATTTTAAGTGTCTTCAATTAAAAAGGTAACATAAAAAATTTTTAAACAGTTTCACATATGAACAAGTACTGCGAGTTCGCAAATAAAATAGATCAAGTTTTGCACTCCTGGTACATGGATGAAGAATTATAAACAGTGTTGCCTGTTGACACTGTTTTTGGGTAAACATCTTTTATTATACATTTCTCTGTTGACTTTTTAAAAAAATGAACTTTTTGGAAGTTTCGATTTATTTCTTAAAAATTCCTTTATTTTAGTCGATTTTTTAATAAAAAAAAATAAACATTTTGAGAATATATCAACTGTACACAAATTTTTCTAATCTAGTTTGCTGCATCATTTTTTGACATGTTCACACGTATGTTCCTTATTTGGTTCGTACTCACCAAATTGACCTTTTAACCTTTACATAAAAATTCTGCAGTAACATCAGTAATTCATTCACTATTGCTTTTTTTGGCTTTTCGAAAGTAAGATACAACAATAAATGATGTTTCTTCCATTGTAATATCAAATCAATAAAATATTCTTTTAAGGTTATGTTTCTTCACCTGACTGTTTAAAATATTGATCAAGTAAGGAACATACGTTAATATGACAAAAAATGACAGCAGCACACTGGATTAGAAAACTTTTTGAAAACACTATAGGATAATAGGAACATCTTGAGAAAAATATTTATCTAAGATTTAGATTTTTATTTAGTTTCCGTTTTTTTCGAAACGTACTTAGACGTATTTGCAAAACTGGCCTTTTTTCAAAATTATATTTTTGTCGAAAGATTTGTCTTTTTTACCAAATTTCACCGGTTTTTTTTGAAAATTTACTTTTACTGACCATATTTGTATTTTCTAGGAAATTCGACTTGTTTCTCAAAATTCGCTTTTTATCAAAATTTCGACTTTTATACTAAAATTTGACATTTTATTATGTTCCTATAAATTTCGATTTCTTTCATCAAAATTGGAAAGGATTTTTTTTCTTGAAATTTTATTTTCTACAGAAAATTTTGACTTTTTTTAAAGTTTCACATATTTCCTGAACTTTTTGAACATTCGTCTTTTCTTCCCAAACTAATTTACCAGTTATCTCAAAATGCCACTTTTTCGGAGAATTTCGATAGTATTTTAATTCGTCTTGTTCATGAAACTTAATTTATTCTCAAAATTCAGCTCACATTCTTAAAATTAGACTTTCCCTGAAAAATTCGATTTAATCTCGAATTTTCCCAAAATTTGAATTTTTCTTCCTTGGAAAATTTCTCCTTGTTTTAAAGTTACACCTTTTCTAAAGTTTTTCGGCGCTTTTAATTTTTAAAGTTTGCCTTTTTTCCAAACTTACGATTCTTTTTTAAATTTAAAATTTTAAATTTGTGTTCTCTAAATTTTAATATAGTCCTAGAAAAAAAGTTTTATTTTTAATTTAACTGTAATAATGGTTGCCTTTTTTCATAAATTCATTTTTTTTAAATATCTTCATTTTTCTGAAAATTTCAAGTTTTATCTCAAACTTCGATATTTTCTGTTTCTTAAAATTCATGTACTCACTTAAGATTATTTCGAAATTGTAAAAGAAATATTTTTTTTAAATCAGTTTTTTTTCGAAATTTAAAAGTTATACCAAAATCTAAATTAGAAGTAAGACATGAAGAAAACAAATTTAGAATTTTAGGCTCCTCCTCAAAAAATATTTTAAAAAAAGTCGACATTTTGAGGAATTTTTATTAATTAAATTTTAAAACTTTAATTTTCTTTGAAAAATTCCAAAATTGGTTAGGTAGATACATGTATATTTTCTAAAATCGTGACTTCAAACTCAAAAAGGTTTGCCCCTTTTCTTAGAAATTTAAATGATGATTCCTAAGATTGTCTATTTTTTGAAATTTAAAGTTTACAGTCTTAAAAAGGGGGCAAAGATCAAGTTTTTACTCAAAATTTCGAAAAAAAATGTCGACATTTGTTAAGCCATTAGAAAATTTCTTGGTCGTCTGGTTTCGAGCTTGGATTGAGAACACTCCTCTGAATATAAAACTCTTGTTCTGTGGACTATCTATTTCTTTAAGTATGTTATTTAAGTATTTAATTCTGCTCAGTAAAGGTCACATCTAAATTAGCTACTAAATTAGTAGCTAAACATTTAAATTGTTCTGTTAGTTACTGTTATTTTTTTTCGTAGGTGTTAATGCAATTTTGATAAGTTTCGGTTTCGGTGTCGGACGAAACACTCCGAAATACGGTTTCGAGTTGGCGAAAAATATAGTTTCACTCGGTCTCTATTAAAAACGAATTTTTTCATACAAATATCGAAATTTTCTGAAAATTTAAAGTTTAGCCTTAATATTTAGTTTTATTTTTATTTTTGAACTTCCGATAAAAATAACTAAATATTGAATCAAGGTGAAAAGTTTGCAAAAATTGATCAACATTTTGACTTTAATTTCTAACTTTGAAATTTTATTTTTTTAGAAGCTTCTCCGCAAATGGTAGCACAGAGTCAAATATTTAATAGAATTATAAGCTCGGTATTGAACAGTGAATTTTTTAACCACTTTTTTCTCAAAAACATGTTTTTCAAATAAAAGGTGTACGTTTAACCTCGAATTGTTGGATTTTTTGTTCGAATTTTCGATACTAAATTTAAATGAAAAGTAGAATGCAACGTAGACTCAAATAAAATAAAGATACGCAGTGGATCATAGGTAGCCGAACTACCAGCAGTTGAACCACAAATACTTAGCAAAGCAAGGTCTCAGGAGATTTGATTCTAATGCACAGACCAATAAATTTGAACATCAAATTCCGAGTTTGGAAACTAAAGGCCGGTTTGGATCATATTAGATCTCATCAGTTTGGTACATTCAACATTAGAATCTATTCTTCTAGGACCTTCCCAGAGAGCAACCGCTTTGCTAAGGGTTTGTGGTTGAACTGTTGGTAATTCGGCTACCTATGATCCACTGTACACGCTGAGAGAGCTGCATACTGTAGTCTAGGTTGTATTCCATTTGCATACACTTGTTGGAGTTGTCCATATTCGTTCTATGGACTAATAAGTGGCGGCACTAGGAGTCACACGAAGGACATTCGTTGATTCTATAGTATTTACTTGCCGGAACATTTGTTAGCATTCGAGTTGGATATACCTAATTGACGAGATCTAATAAGATCGAAACCGGTATTTGCTTTCCAAACCCCGAATCTGAATTGGTCTGTGCATTAGAATAAAGTTTTTAGTTTTTTATACATTTTAGTTATTAAATAAAATCTCGCGTGTAAATGTTGCATCTTCGGGAGAAATTCAAATATTCGAGTTTAATATCGAAATTTCGAGACAACAGTAGAAAATTTAATAATAAATTCAAAATTTTAGGATTACAAAAGTAGAATTCTTTCCGAAATATTGAACTTTGTAAATTGTCAGCTTAAAGTTGAAATTTTCTCGACTTAAAAAACTGTCAATTTAAATTTGAAATATTTATCTTTTCTCGAAATTTCGTCTTTGTTTTGAGTTTTTGTTCAATAACTTTAAACTGCTTCAAAATTACATGTTTGAATTCTGAACTCGAAAATGTGAAAATATTTTTATTATAAATGTTTAGTCTTATTGTTAAATTTCGATATTTTTTTTAAAAATATTTAGTGTAAACTTGAAAATTATTACTATATGATAATTTCCAAAAATTTAACTTTGATTTCGTAGTTGTAAGTTAAATTTTAAATTCGTTTTTTAAATGTGAAGTTTTTCCCATTATTTCATTTTTTGAGTATTCCGAGTTTAACGTTCAAATTTAGAATTTTGGCTAAGTCAAAGTTATTCTTTATCTGCAGTTGTTGATTGATTAAATAATTTAGGTAACTGAACATGAAGACGAAAGCCTTTGGCAAAGTAGTCTGTCCATCTACCAAGAGGGAGCAGTAGCTTTCATGGACATCTCAATTTTTTCTGGTTGTAAAAATTATAAATGTTTATCATGACAGATTAGCAAAGCTATTACGTCTCTTCTGGTTCAGAACTCTCTTGATATATCTAACAGTCCATTCAAAAAGTCCATAGAATGACACATAGATGGCGTTACTAGAATTTTTTCCTTACAATTTTTATTTGGTACTAACTTTCAAACGAGACGTGTATAAATTTGACAGCAATCTGACTATTGATTCGTGAGTTATAGCATTTTGTGTGAAGCAACTTTTGTTATTGAAAAAAAAAATGGAAAAAAGTGAATTTCGAGTTTTGATAAAGCATTGCTTCTTGATGAAAAAAAAAATACAGTGGAAACCAAACAATGGCTTGATAAACATTATCCGAACTCTGCTCCATGGATACAAAGGGTAGAGAAGTGGATTGCTGAATTTAAATGTGGTCGTACCAGCACAAATGATGCAGAGCACAGTGGACGCCCAAATGAGGCTGTTATTCCAGAAAACATCAAAAAATCCACAAATTGGTTATCAACGATCGCAAATTGAAGGTGCACGAGCTAGCTGACATTATAAAGATATCAGATGGTAGTATTTTTACCATTTTACACGAACATATGGGTATGCGAAAGCTCTGTGCAAAGTGAGTGCCGCGTAAGCTCACAGTCGACCAAAAACAACGAATCGATGCTTCAGGGGAGTGTTTGGCGCTATTAAACCGCAATAAAATGGAATTCTATCGTCGATATGTGACAATGGATAAGACATGGCTTCACTATTACACACCAGAATCCAACAGATAGTCAACTGAGTGGACAGCAGTCGACGAACCGAATCCAAAGCGAGCAAAGACGCAACAGTCGGCCGGTAAGGTGATGGTTTCTGTATTTTGGGATGCGAACGGAATAATATTCATCGACTATCTCCAAAAAGGAACCACCGTCAACAGCTACTATTACTGTGCACTTTTGGATCGATTTAAGGTTAAAATCGCAAAGAAACGACCAGATTTGCAAAAGAAAAGTATTGTTCACCAAGACAATGTACAGTGTCAAAAATCGATGAAAACGATGGCAAAATTGAATGAATTGGGCTTCGAATTGCTTACCCACCCACCGTATTCTTCAGATTTAGCTCCCAGCGATTTTTTCCTGTTTTCACGTCACAAGAGAATGCTTGTTGGAAAGAAATTTAAGTCCAATGATGAAGTAACTGCTGAAACTGAGGCCTATTTTAACGAGAAAGAGAAATCGTACTATAAAAGTGGTATCGAAAAGTTGGAAAATCGCTATACTCGCCCTCGAAAGCAACTATGTTAAATAATAAAATCGAGTTTTGTCAAAATTTTGTTTTTTATTACTTATCCTACGGACTTATTGAATGACCTGGTACTTCAGTCTACATTCGGTGTATATTAAACTGTTGACATTTGCGTCCATGGTCTACAGACTTGATTTAACAATTTCAATTTCGTATGGTGCCTATACGTTCACGTCTTCATAGCTCTGTTATTATTCATCTTAGCAAAAAAATTATAATACAGTAAATATACGGAGTGTTCCATTTTAGTTGTAACTTTGCTTAAAACACTCAAAAACGTGATGTTCAATTGCTTTTTTGTCATCACCATAAAACTCAGTGAGAAAAATTACACTACTTTACCAACGGATAATAATAAGAAAGTTAACAATAGCGGCAACTTCATTGTAAACACGCTGTATAGCAGCAGTTATGTAAGAAATACTTACTCTGGGAATTCACCATCCACTCTACAGACATATTCTTTTTGCACAAGGCGATTTCTAATCTGGTGCTCCATCTGTCTGGCTTTCTTTGGAGACCGTCCAAAAAGTAACAATCCGCTCGTTAACCTATCTAGCCTGTGTATCGTTCGCAAATTCTTCAAGTTATATTCTTTGGCTAGTATAAAAACGACGGTATTGTGCCTATACCTTCCGCACGGATGTACCTGAAAAGACACGCACATACGGTTACGTGCAAATGGAATAATTTGACGTAAAATGAGTCCAACTTGATAGTCAGTCGCTTTTCAGGCTAAAGGCTGGCAGGAGAAAACATGCTAATGACCAAATACGTGAAGAAACATCAAAAGCTCTAAAGCAAAGCTGGTGCAAATTCAAAAGCACATGCAGAAGTGTTTTAATATGATATTGTGATGAAATGGGTCGGGACGACTACATTTCAATGTAAACGTGGGTACATCTAGGGCTCTAGGGGCCAGTAATTCTAAAAATCCCTCCTAGACCGTATCTACTATTTAACATGTAAAATTATTCCAACTTCGAGCGAATACTAAACATTACTGTTACATCGCCTGCGACATTATAATCTGTGGAAACCTGTCATAAGTGAAAAACCATTCTTTTGTTACGTATACCCAAGCAGATTTTATATCTGGAAAATTCAAATAATACATAAAGTTATTGTTTACTGATATAATAAAGTAATTTGAAGTCCATTCTTAAAAGGAAACATGAGCGGGTAATTATAAGCCCAAAATGTGATTTTCCTGTTTAATTTCCAAAAGTGTTATATCTGAATGTTACTCTAAAAAAATGGTTAATAGAACAACTAATTACTAGATTAACCATCTTAGGTTTCAACTTTCATGTTGCAGTAAGACAATGTTTTCAGTGAAATCTATAAGTCGTAAACGTTTGACGTTAAATGACCTAACAAGTATGTAAAAATGACAGTGTATACCTATGTAAAAATGACGGCGGTACATCAATAAACTTTAATTTAAAAGCCACTTTACCTCTTCCTTCAAAGCTCGCAGAGAAAGTCTCATTGCGATTCTAAGGCAAATTAATTTTTTTAATAGTTCTAGGTGATTTTACTTGGCCTTTTACAGCCCTGAATTAATTTAGATTTCAGAACACTGGATGATTTTCCTTAAATATTTAAAAAAGCAAAATACTTCACAGGTTCTTTTAAACATTAAAAGTCTTAGATGATTTTTAAAATTCTAAATGAATTCCCTAATCGTTACAGATAAATTTCTTTTAAAATAAAACATACCTCTAAGAATTTCCAGAATTTAAGGCTCCTAGACTAGTTCCTCTAGGAATTTAGCAAAAAATGTATATTATCATTTTATATATTATTTATTTATTCTTGAGGAGTTCCAAATATTGGAAAACCTTCGCTAAAATTTGCAGGCTGTGGCTGAATATTCTCGACAATTTCGTTGATAATTTAATAGACCAGCGATTGAAAAGCTTTTCAGTATCTGATCCGACTTACCGGTGTCGGCCCTCTGAGAAACTCGACTTTAAAGTTGACTTAAAAAATAGTAGGAGAGACTGGTGAATTGTGATCGGCCTTTTTATTTTGGCTAAAAACTTGCAAAACATTATTTTTTTAGAAAATGTTAAGCACAATTTTACATCTGTGCCAAAACCTGAAGGTTCCGCGAATATTATGAACGTATTTACCTGAGCTGGTTCATGAAAAATATGGTCAAAGAAAATGAAAAATAAACCAAAAAGAATTCTTTTTTCGAAGTATCGTTCTTCTATTTGCTATTGAAGCGAGGAAACAGTGCGTATACATAAGTCGAGTACTCAAGTGAAACTGAGCTTAGCATGAGGTAATCTCATGACATTTATTTGCAGCTGTTAACCCTTACTAGGGAAACAAAAGTATGACGTTGGTCCGCAATTCCCAGGGCCCATTTTAACCCAATTTCCCCTACAATATAAATTTGAAGTTTAAACTTAATCTTATCAAAAGGATACCAAATTTTCAAAAAAATAAATTACAATTTCAAAACTTTCCCCCCCTACCTACTTGCCTCTTATTTATAAAAGGTTCAATGCGACTACTCCATAAAAAAAATATAATACCCTTTTAATGGTTTAAAAAATTCAATCGTTCGTATGAAATTTCTGAGATTAAAAAAAAACAGGGCTTCGTACAGCTATTTTTTTCATTTCGGTTTTGGTTCTGGTAAAAAAATTATATCGGTTTCGTTCCGACAAAAATAACGGTTTTTGCGAGTTTCAGAGATTGAAAGTAAACTCGTAATTTTAAGATGAAAGTTGCATGAATTTGTGTACAATTTTAAAAAAGAAATTGAAATTTCTAAAACAATCCCAAACTTAAGGGTAAGATAAAAAAATATATAATATAAACTCAACCAACTGAAATAAACCGATATTATTTTTTTTGTTCCGTTCCAGTTTTTGTTCCGACGAAAATAACGTTAACATTAAACACGTAACATTAAAATGTACAGGATATAATTCTTCCGGGATTGGACCGTATCAAAGAACTACTAAACGTGTTCGACGTTTCGCCCACCATCGTAGGGGGCTTCTTCAGGAACAAAGAAAAGAAAAAATGAAAAGAGGAATATGAGGGAATATGCAAAAAACGAAAGAATGAAAAGGCCAACTTCAAAACATCAGAGCACGGTAACTCAGTATGTCCACCATACCAGAGGTGAAACTCTTCTGAATTGAAAATTGGTACAAAGGATAAGAAAGTTTAGGCAGAAGAGCACGATAACTCAGGAAAGAGGGAAAGGGAAACTTTATATACCATTCGTCTGCGCGATCACTTCCGAAGATTTCCGATGATTGGTTTCTGGATGGAGAAAAGCATGTAACCGTCGTCTCTGTTGATGTTTTTGGGGAATTTTTGGATTTCAATGGCTTCGCGTATCTTCCTCTTATAGTAATAGGGAATATTGGATATAATTGAAATATTATCAAAGAGAATCTTATGTCCGGTCTCATGTTGATGTTCGGCAATGGCTGATTGCGAAAATAAACCAGAGCTAAGACATCTTTGGTGCTCGGATATTCGCGTCTTAAATGATCGCCTCGTTTCTCCGATATACACTGAACCACAAGAACAAGGAACCCTGTACACGCCATTAGATCAAAAGGATGAAATTTTATCTTTGGGAGATGGGAGAAACTGTTGGATCTTTGAGGATAATGAAAAAATAGGTTTAATGTTGTGTGTTCTCAATAATTTTCCGAGTTGATCTGTTACTCCGTGAACATAAAGAAGAAAGGCTTTAGAAGAAATTATTGAATTTTGTGAACAACATCTCCACCCTACCCCTCGTCCTTGAAATGGGCTTTTTCATTCTTTCGATTTTTGCATATTCCCTCATATTCCTCTTTTCATTTCTTCTTTTCTTTTTCTTTTCTTTGTTCCTGAAGAAGCCCCCTACGTTGGTGGGCGAAACGTCGAACACTTTTAGTAGTTCTTTGACAAGGTCCAATCCCGGAAGAAGTATATCCTGTACTGACTCGGGCCGTGGAAGCCTTCGTTATCAACATTAAAATGTCATTAAAAACATGATATTCATCAGGACTGGATTGCAAATTCTCTTGTCACTTATTATCCCCTATCTTTTAGGTTTAAAAAATATTTTTTCTGTTTCCAAGAGCCGACTGGGATTTAAAACCTGCCCTTCGCTTCTAATAAAAAAAAAACAAACAATTCTCAAAAATCTGATTAAGTTTAAATCTATGCAAAACATTAAAATTTTATCAAAATATCTATGAAGATTTTGATATTTAACTGAACATTTCGAAAACAATTTTCAGAAGTCAATACTTCCAAAATAAAAAAAACGAAATTTGTGAAGGAATTTTACGCTTAATCTCAAAATTTTCACCCTTTTCTTGAAATTGAAATTTTAACCTTAATATTTTGATATTTTAAGAAGTTCTGAATGAAATTTTCAAGCTTGGAGATCAAAGCTTCAAAGGAACAGTTCTACTTGAGGGTAATTTTGAACAGTTCATTTTATATCTGTTACTTATTTATATCCAGATTTCGACTTTTTAATTCCATTTAAACTTAGAGCCATATTTTTTTTAAATTTTAAGGTAAAATGTTAAAAGTTTTCGAAAAAATTGAAGGAAAACTTAAAATACAAATTTAAAGTAAATATTTTCAAAACACGAAATTTACTAAGAAATCAATTAATCAATATTTCCACTCTAAACTCGAAATTTTGACATTTCTCTCAAATTTGGACACAATCTAGAAATTTTAAAATCTCTAGTGAAATTTCGAATTTAAAAGGCGAAATTTTGATAAAAAGTCAAACAAACATTCAAGTTTATAATAGCAAAATCATGATTTAAGTTGAAATTCTAAGAATAATCTCGAAAATTTAAAATTTGTTTGTCAATTTCAATTTTTTTACAAATTTCAACTTTTTTCTAAAAAATACATCAATATTCATATTATCACTTGTTTTTCTATTCTGAATTTTATCTAAAATTTTCTTTAGAAATTTTGAAACTGGGAGTACGGTATTTCTAGTTAAAAAATTAAGATCTCTAGGGAAAGTTTAACATTTGGATTCAGGGTCAAATACTCCAGTTGAAAATCGAAATTTGATGACTAAAGTTAAAATTTCGACAGTACCTAAGGCTGACATTTTCATTTTATCTATTAACTTTTAGGATTGTCTTGAAAATTTTAGGTTTTAAGGTTACCTACCTTAAATGGAAAAAAAACGGAACCCTTATAATCTCACTCTCGTGTCCGTCCGTTATCTGTCGCAAAGAGGTTTTCCTCAAAAACTATGTAACTTAGGTATTTGAAATTTTGCATAGCGTTAGTTCTTGGTGACCCACTCAAATACTGCTAGTCAATGAGTAGAAAATGACGCCATTTTATAACAAAATGAGTCATAATTTGGTCACCGAAATATTAAGTTTTGGTTAATATATCGCGTGAGGTATCATTTGAAAGAGTTATCTTTCGAGATTCTAAAATATATTTTTAATAATTTTTGGTCCAATGGTCTTAAAGGTACAGCTCAAAATGTGTAACAAACGATCGCTCCCCCTTGATCTCCTAGGTTTCTAAAGATGAAATTTAGACTTCAACAAGATTAGTAGATATTAGGTCATAGATTATCGGACAACAGCAGGTTTTTTCCATATCGTAGTAGTTGCCGAGAAAAAAAATGTTTAAAGTAAACATAGGTGCCTGGATTCCAAAGCTTTTTGATTCATAAAGTATTAATATTTTTCAAATAAAAAACTTGATTTAGCCAAAGGATAGTGTGCAGATGCTTGACTTTTACATTGTTTTATGTACATAAATATTTTCGGAGTTAGCACAAGTTTATTAAATAGCACGCAACACAGCAATTGAATTCGAAATCTAACATTTTGCTCGACCCGAGACGATTGGCTAAAATGTGTTAGTTTCATTGCGAATTGCGAATAAATGTTTTTTTACTTGAGACATTATCAACACGCTAATTTCATTGCGACTAGTTATAAAAACATTAGTTATATTGCGACTGATTGTAAAAAAAGTGTGTATTTGTAAACAGACATTTTTTTTATTTTTCAATTATTATAACCCAAGAAAATTTGGATAACATTTCAAAATCATCTGTGTATTTGTAAAGAGAAAATTTTTTTATTTTTCAATTATAACCCAAGAAAATTTAGATAAAATTTCAAATTCAAAAATAAGTAATAATGATTTAATTTGGAATGTTGACTGTTCACTGTACTAATTTGTACGAAACCCGAGCCCTACTCGCTCTTGTCTGATTTTTTTAAAAATTTCTATTTTAAGCGCTAAGAATCGAAATTGTCTGAACCTTTTCACCTCCAAATGTCAACTATATGTTTCCGAAATTTACGAAATTCAGAAACTTTCTTGTTTGAAACTTCAACTTCCTTTTAAGGAATTAAATTTTATGGATTTAATCTCAAGCTCTCGCTTTTTTTTTTATCTCGAAATTAAGAACATAATCTCGACAATTTTTTTCTTGTAAATTTCGAGTTTTTCTGATGTTGGCGTTTATTAACTGCGTAAATAATTGAAGAGGAGCGAGGGTTTCGGTTATTATTTTCTAAAAACGCGTTTAAACTTGCAATTGGACATTTATTTTTAAAATTTAGTTCTTAGACCGAAAATTTGTCTTTGAATTTTTTATTTTAAAATAACAAGGGTAAGGATATGAGAATTAATCAAAAATTTATTAAAACAAAGCGAAATTTAAAAATGTCAAGCCTAAACTTGAAAATTGAACAAAAATATGCTTTGAAAAAAACTTTACCTTAAATTATAAGGTACAACTTTTCCACGAAATTTCGAGAACTTTAAAAAAAATTGCTTTTCATTAGTACCTAACTTGTACTCTTTTATTATTATTATTATTATTATTTTCTTTTCTTGTACTACTTATGATTCGCAACACACGTTTGGGGGCTGTATATTGTAGTCTATGTCGCATTTGACACTTGTTTTGGAGTTTATTTCCCAGTTTATTCTACGGACCAATAGCCGCCCATACACCAGCGGATTACTTGACGAATGGGATATGGCACATATCAAATTAGCGAAATTAACTTTGCGTTAATGGACAGAGCCGAACCACAGACAAATTGGCAGACTTTATCTTGCACGGACTAAATATGTCACTTGATGGTTGTTCATAGTTTTGATTTGTTCTGACTTTGACATTTTACTCAAAAATGCTAGATAATACCAGCTTAATCTGGGCTGCATGCAAACATACCGAGAGCCGAGTCCAATTCGTACAAAAGTGACCACTAACGTGAAGTTTTTAACTCGGGAATTTAATTGGAGGTTATAATATGTGTATAGATATGTAGGTTAGTGGAAAGCATCATATTGGGTATGTAACGAGCCAAGTACGCACGGATTAAACCCGAAGATCAAATTCGTTCTTGTATGGCCGGCTATTAGGTAGAAGCACTTAGGAATCACTTGCACATTGTCTATTTAAGCGTTTACTTGCCGAAAGGATTGTCTATGTAGATTAATAAAAATATATTGGGTATGTAACGAGGCAATAACGCAATATATCTCCACGGATTAAACCCGCAGATCAAATTCGTTCATGTAAGGCCGACTAATAGGTAGAGGTACTTAGGAATCGCTTGCACGTTGTATATTGACTTTTAAGCCGAAGGATTTGTCTATATTGAAGTTACGTATATCCAACTGATGAGATCTAATAATATCAAAACCGGTTTTTCGTTCCCAAATGTTTAATCTCATAAATATTTCCACCTATTTTAGTGCATTAAAATCAAATCGTCTGGACTGTCCCAGAAGGTAACCGCTTGCTAAGCGTCAGTGGGTAAAATGCTGGTAGTTTGGCTACCTGTAATCCACTGGGCACTTTTAGAGGTAATCCAGGTGGCCTTCTATTTGCATATTAATCAGTTTAGTCGTTAAAACTATAAAACGAATTATTCATGATATATTTTATTGCTACATTTCTTTGGGCCAAAGAGTTTATAATAATCGCTTTATGGAGCCCTCGGTTGCTTTAAAGCTTAAAAGGCATTATAAATCGGTGAAAACGTCCCCAGCAACAAGGATACATTTGTTCAATTATATAAAATTTACATAAATTGTACACTAAAATTTGCTAAAGGTATAGCCCTCTTTAAACCCTAAGACATACAGCAGTAAAAAATTAAAGCCCCATCGTAAAATTCAAACGCCGCCATTAACATAATATTGTTGAATTTTATTAGAAAGAAGCAAGAAAAGGCGATGTCATAATTTTTAAAAACGAGGCAATAAAGTCGCTTTGCGTAGTCTTTCAAAAGCATCTTTTTAGGGGATGTATTCTTTGATGTATTGATTTACGAAATTGGAAATATTGGGATGGCTTCAACACCTTTCGCGATAAACCATTAATGTGTTATTTATGGAATACCCTCGGGGTTTTATCATATTTTATATTATTTTAAAGTTCCTCCCTAACAACATTTTCATTTTACGATCGAAATTATGTTCCGTTTTAGAAATTGAATTTTTTGCGTGGGATAATCCTTATATCCTGTGTTATGATCGATCAAACTTATTTGAATATAAACCAACATTGGGTAAAGTTATTAGTGCAGTTATTTGATTATTATAATTAGTTAATTTAACACATTCCTATTTTTATTTGTCTCAGTTATAAAAATAAGGACATTTACGGAATACATAACTTACGTATTAACAGATTGGATCAAGAAACGCCAAATTCCGTTGGCTTTTTGTGGTGAGGACCTGTCTTGAGGAAAGCAACGCCTAGTTTCTTAAACGGAATTAATAGTATGGTCGAAAAAAGCTTGGGTCTTTAGAATAAAAATTACAAAACTATGCAAATAGTTGGAATATGTATTTTGAATCAATTTCTACACAACTGCATAGATTGGTGGAAATGTTGTACTCTTTTTCAGATTATATTAATATTCTGTTAGCTATGTGTGCATTATTGATAAATTATTCAAGTGGTGCAAATTAAAATTAAGCGAAAAACTAACAATAATAATAAATAACAATATTCAATTATCTGAATGTAGGTAATGTCCGTTTTAATAAATAATGTCATTTAATAAATCTAAAATTTTTAACCCTTAGTAAAATTTACGAGGTTTGTGTAATAGAACCACACATATTCGTCATTTGGTCGACATGTAAACAGAAACTAATTCAAGTTTCTTGTCTCTTTAGATTACTTAAGTTGTTTAAGTTTCTCCAGTTTCCCAAACTATATTCCACAGCGATTCAACGGATTAACCCTTTTTTGCACTTATTTTCCACAGATATCTTTTTATGAAACCAAATTTCGTCGACAAAATTTAAAATCTGAGATTTAGTTGAGAATTTCTAGTCTAAAGTTAAAATTCCAAAACGTCAAATGTTCAAAAAAATTGCCGAAATTTATTGTCACATTTACGAGAAAAAAAATCGAAATTTCGATGTTAGATTCGAAATTTTAGTAAAAAGTAAAAGATTCAATTACAAACCAAACAATTTGAGAAGAGAGTCGACATTTTGTAAAAAAGTTTAAAATTTCGAGTCAAAAATTTTGAAAAAAATGTATAAAGTCTTAGTTTCGGCTGGAAAGTAAGAGGTGCGGTCAAGTAATACAGTAAATTTTTATAGCAGCAACAACCGCTATATCCATTTGAAGTGACAAGTTCGATAACCTGATCCTTTAAGATACTCACGGCACAGATTTTCTGATATTTCATATGGCGAAATGATGCGAGCGAAATCGAAACAACACGAACAGATGGTTCTCCTTTCAAAGTTTTCATTGCTTATTGCTTTATGGTTAGCACTAGCGGCTTTAAGTTGGAAGTGTATACAACCACCATACCATACTGATGAGGCGAAGGAAGGCCGAAACTAGTCTATGGTTGCGGTTGTATATATTTTCAATTTTAAGAACTTTTAACTGTTTAATTACAGAACATTTAATTGGTCATTTGTCAACTTTCATATATCGAAATCAGATTTCTAGAAAAAAGTCCTCCCCGTTGAATGCATATTTCCTTTTTGCTGAATTAAACAGAGAGAGGGTATCTTAGAGGAAAACGTCTGATATAGTTTTAATGTAAAAATGTATTAGTAACTAAAGTTTTGACTGAAGTAAATACAAGTGAGTTATTGTTCTAAAACAAATCTATAGGTAAAAACAGATTAAAAAATACATATTCCAAATTCAAAATTGTAAATTAGAACGTGCTGCTTTTTTTTGAGTTGATTATACACCAACATAATATCTTCCTTTCCATAAATATCGCTTCAAATTATTTTAAAGTATAGCTAATTAATCTCAACAATTAGCAACTGATTTACATTTAAAAATTTATAAATTTTAAATAAGTCCATTTTGGAAATAGACATTTATATGTCAAACAAAATGTTTTCATATCAAAATAATCAAGTAATTTATAGGACCTCTCGATAGACTTGGCCAGAGTTTATTGAAGCAAAAAGAATTATCCTTTGTAATGTTAAGGAAATTAGACGTTTCTTTACCCGACAGGAAATACCGGACCCACCGGAATCACGCGGTACTCACCGGTAATGAACACGGTTTGTCCAAAACAACTAAATCCTCGTCAATGTGAATTAACTTGATTGGATGGGCTAACACAGGAGTCTCGTGTCTGTAATGGAATCGCCAGCATAAGAATTTTAAACCATACATTATATGGATCCCTTGGGAATTTTTTTTCCAATCGACTTATTACCTGTCATTAGAGGTATTGATGAATGAATGATTATTACAGAGCCATCAATAAAATGAAGGATACAATTTTCATAGTACCTGTGAATATAACTAGTAGATATGTTATTGCTTGGACATGTTAGTTGAACTATTTCTATATGGGGGAGGGGGTGGGGGTTGAAAAGCAGCATAACCAATGCCCCTTGTACCAAATTTCTTCCCTGCCAGTGCAAGACATGCATTTCAGCGGTGCATACGACGACATAATTACAAACTAGCTAAATACTTAAGCTACAATTCATCTTGGTTTGATTGTATACAACTACCAAACATGATTTTTAAAATAATACTGAAGATGGCAGTCTTGGGGCCACTTACAGGGATGGAGGCAGGTTTGTTGACCACCACAATATCTTCATCCATGTGAACTATGGTGATCGGTTGGCTAGTGACTGGTACCTCATGTCTGCAACAGTACGTCTTCTAGTACGACAGCTGACATTTAAATTTATTTCTAATAACATCCATAAAAAACCAAATAAAAATCTCTGCACATATCACATGTACAGTTTCATTGTTGGAAAATAAATTTTACTAGGTTACTTCAGTTACTTTATACCACAGTGACTTAATATACATAACTATTCCAGACAATATATTGCTACAAATGCAATGAAAACTGATCTTACGGTTTCATTCGAGACATTGTTTCCAAATCAAACGATTTCATTTTAAAGTAACATCATTCCTTCAGCTCAGCAGATATCCCAGGCGGGTTCTCGCCAAAATTACCATACTTTTTCTTACTGAAGTTTATTCTGGAATTTTTATCCCAGAAGGAGATCAACTAGGACCAATTGCTAGACAGTTGTTTATTTTAGCTGTCTAGCAGTTGGCTATCAGCTGTCTGGCAGCTGATTTTAGCTAACCTCCCTCTGAGACAAAAATTTCAGAATTAACCCCGCTAAGGAAAATCAAGCCTCTTGGGACAGAAGCCTCTTAGCATATCTGCTCAGCTAATTAAATATTAATTAAATTTGAAATTGTTAGCATACTACCTACCTATGGACTACATTGGCTAGAAGATCGTTATGCTTCAATTTGTAATCCGTTGGAACTTTTTCATAATTAACTGTCAGCGTTCCTGCTTGTATGCATCTTTCATATTCTTCAGCGGGATGGGCTCGGAACTCTCTGGCGAACACGTCCAATATCCTCTCGCCTACCCATCGACCTTTGGTGAATGTCGTAAAAGTGAAATAGTAGGGATACACTTTCCGTAAGCCTAAAAATTAAGAAAAAGCATAAAAAAGGGATTTTTAAAAAGGCAGACATTTACGGTAAGTCGAAAATAAAAAAAAACTTGAAATATTCGCAAATAGTTGAAACGAAAAATAAGTTGAATTAGGAATAAAAAAATTGCAATAAAAAAAACCGAAATTAAATAAAGTCGTACTTCGAAATAGTCGATATTTTCAAAAAGTCAACATTTCGAGAAATAGTGTTAAAAATTGTCAAACTTTTCAAAACAGTTAAGATTTCAGAAAGTACAAATTTTCAAATAAAAACTCGAAATATAAAAAGAATCGAATATTTCAAGAAAGAACAAAAAAAGTAGAAATTTCACTAAAATGTCGAAACTTCGAAAAAAGTACTTTTCGAGAAAAAAAAGTACTAATTTTCAAGAAAGTAGAATTTTTCAAAAAGATCAAAATTTACAGACAAGTCGAAATTTCAAGTCGTATCTCAAGTAAATCGAAATATTTACGAAGTCAAAATGTCAAGAAAAAGTCAAATATTTGAAAAAGTGTCGAGATTAAAAAAAAAGAGAAGAAAATTTGAAAAGGCGTTCAAAACATTCCTAATATGGAATTTTATCTAAGCAAAAATAGAAACATACAAAAAAAGTTCACCTTTTCAAAGTCAGAATTTCATAAAAAAAGCAGAATTTAGAAAAAGAGTGAAAACGTTCAAAAAGGGACAATTTCGCAAAATAGTCAAAATTTTGAAAAATGCCGAAATTTAAAAAAAAATCTTAATTTGAAAATGTAGTAATTTTCAAATATAAATTCGCCATTTTATTTTTAAAAGTCGGATGTTTCACAAAAGTAGAAATTTGCAAAAAAATTAAAATATCGAAAAAGTGCAAAAACTTCGAAGAAAGTCGAAATTTTCAAGTCTAGTTAATTTAAAAAAGTGTACAGGGTGAGCGAAACTCGATGTCTCAGCTATATTTCAAGGAAATGAAAAACGATAGAAGAAATCTGAAAAGGGGTTCCTAAATTGAATTGGGTAAGGTCCATTTTAAGCTAAATTTGTATATCTTTTCATATTTGGAAACAAAAGTAATGACGTCATTGAATTTTTTTTCCAGAAACATACCTATATTTTTGCATATTTAAAAAGAGCTTATTTTTCTAAAGAATTTTTGTAAATAAAAAAAATTATATCTTTTTGAATTAAAAAGTTATAAGCAATTTTATTGTAAAAAAAGATATTATTAAAAATTCGTAATTACTACGATTTAAACAAATAGACTTTGGAAATGCAATGAATCAAAAATCTGTCAATAATTCAACCAATGGTTAAAAAACGTTTTTTGTTACCATTTGACTTTGAAAAATTTTCACGCAAACGACATACTATTTATTAGTTTTTGGGGAATCTCAAAAGAACCCTAGAAAAGCAGATGAATACGCTCTGAGGTACTCCAAACATCTTATTTTAAGCCTAAAAATATTTAATAGATTTATTTTTAAAGGCTGTTTGATTAAATCGTAACACTCGAATTTTTAATAATATTTTTTTACAATAAATTTTACTATAACTTTTTAACGGAAAAAGATACCAAATTTTCTCAATTGCAAAATTTATTTAGCAGAATTAGTTGTTTTAAAATGTGCAAAAATAGAGGTAAAAAAAAGATGACGTCATTACTTCGGTTTTAAATATTAAAAATTATACAGATTTGGCATAAAATGGACCTTACTCAACCCCAATTAAGAATCTCTTTTCAGATTTTTTATATCACTCTTCCTTTTCTTGCCGAAGAGCTGAGACATCGTGTTTCGCTCACCCTGTACAAATTTTCCAAAAAAAAAAAACACTCGAAATTTGCAAAACGGTAGAATTTGTTCATAAATTAGAAATTTAAAAAAGCCGAACTGTAAGAAAAAGTTGTACTTTGATTTAGTTGAAATTTTGAAGAAGACAATAAGTCCCGAACAAGTTAAATTTTTAAAAGTGCCAACATTTTCAAAAAGAGGCAAGAATTTGAAAAGATGTTTAAAAAAAATTAAATAAAAGTTTAAATTTTCAAAAAAAAAATTAAAATTTACAAAGAGATCGGATTTTTCTGTAAATTCGAATTTTGCAAAGTCGAAATGCAAGAAAAAAATCGTCTTTTGATTTAGTCAAAATTTTAGAAGTTAAAATGTTGAGAAAGAATCAAAGATTTGAAATAATGTCGAAATTTTCAAAAAAAAGGCCAAAACTTGAAAAGACATTTAAAAAGTTCAATACATCAAAATTTAAGTAAAAAATGAAGGTTTCAAAAGAGTTCATATTTTCAAAGAAAGTTAAAATTTTACAAAAAAAATCTGATTAAAAAAAAGTGGAATTTTTCAAAAAGTCTAAATTTGGAGAAAATCAAAATCTGAAAAAAAATTTGAAGCACTATTTTTAAAATAGAAACTCCAAATTTTCGAAAAACGCAATTATTTTAAAAAAGTACTTCGGAAAAAGTGTCAAAACTTCAAAAAGAGGTGAAATTTTCAAAAAAATCTAGATTAAAAAAAAGTCGAAATTTTCAAAAAAGTCAAATATTTGGTAAAAGTCGAAATTTACAAAAAATAATCAAAATTTAGAGAAAAAGTCGTATTTGGAGTAGTCAAAATTGTGAAAATTCAAAATGTCGAGGAAAAAATAAATTTTAGGAAGTAACGAAATTTTTAAACGAAAAAGCAAAAATCTGAAAAAGTTTTGAAAAAAGTCCATTATATCAAAGTTCAAACTCAAAAAAGATATTTGGAAAAAGGTGAAAATTTTCAGTAAGTTGAAAATTAAGATAAAAAACTTGATATGTTCATAAAAGGTCAAGAACTTTACAAATAAATTGAATTACCCAAAAAGAATGGTCATTTTTAAGAAAAGTCTTAATTCTGAGAAAAAAATATATATTCTAGACACTTTCTAGAAGTCAAAACTTCGAAAAAATGTTGAAACTGAAAAATACAGAAATTTTTAAAAATGTTGAGATTTAAATAAACGTACAATTTTCAAATAAAAAACCGAAAATTAAAAAAACCTTAATATCTCAAAAAGGTCGAAAAGTCGAAATTTTAAGAAAATGTTAAAATATTCAAAAAAAGTCGAAATCTTCAAAAATGTTCTAGATTAAAAAAGCACGAATTTAAAAAGAAAGTCGAAATTTTCAAAAGCCTCTAGATTAAAAAGGTACGAATTAAAAAGAAAAGTTAAAATTTTGAAAACTCAAATATTTATAAATTTCGAAATATTTAAAAAATGGTCGACATTTCAAGAAGTCCTGTTTTGAAATAGTCGAAATTTTTAAAAAATTAAATAGTCGGGATAAGGTCAATTTTTTAAAGATTCTCAAAATATTCAAATAAAAGAGGCGAAGATAGATTTGAAAAGACGTTGAATAAGATCCAATTATATCACAATTTAAGTAAAAAAATAAAAATTTTCAAAAAAGTGGAAATTTTGCAAGAAAGTCGAATTTAGACAAAGTGCGGAAATTTTCAGAAAGTCTAAATTTGGCGGAACCGGTGAAATTTGGAAACGGAGTCGAAATTAAAAACAAAAATTCGAAATTATAAAGAAAATGAAATTTTCAAAAAAAGTCGAATTCTTCAAAAAGATTCGAACTTTTAATAAGTCGAAATAGAAGGTGAAAGGTGAAGTTGAAATATTGTTACTTTACAGGCACAGTTGGTGAACCACAAGCCATACTAGTGCTGATTAATGAATAAGATAAATGATTTTTGAAATTAAAATAAAAAAAGAAATTAGTTGCGAAGACAAATTAATTTACTGTATAAAGCACGGTAAAATTGATTGCTCTCTCGTTGCAATTCTAAGATTGTGGATGTAGTTAGTAACAAAGAAAACAAATATCTGCTAGAGAACAATATCTTAAAACATAACCTCAAATGTGCAATGTGCAATCATTTGAATTTATTTGCAAAATTTTCAATTAACTAAATAAGAGTTTCCCAGTTTAGTCACATACACATAAACTACCGGATAGTGAAATATTTCTCAAATAAATAGTGAGATAACACGAGTAGATGTTCTATTATGAAAATTTGTTCGAGAAAGGAAATCGTGCCCGGAATAATCCTAGGAAATATAAAATGTTCATGTCTGGTTGTAAAATCCCTTGATATCGCATACAAGAACTCCGGTATTAAACAAGAAACTTCGAAACATGTTTAAGTTCGAAATTTAGATAATTTATTATTCATATAAATATCTCGCGATATTGAAAAGTTACATCACAACAGTTCTTGCTATTCGAGCTTGAAGGAATTTCTTTAGTGTCACTCAGAACAATTGGTCCGAATTTCAGGAGTAATCTAAATGCAACATTTGCAACTGTCTTGCCAACGAAACGAGGAGTGACCCAAAACGAAATTCATTCTCCTAAAATCTAATCAATTCAGCTTTAAATGTAATGTTACTTCCACACTAATTGAGGACTAATCAGCAGTGAAAATGACGATAAGATGAAGTTTATAATTTATCTAGATTTCAATGACAGGTTAAAGCAGTTAATATAAGTAACATTACGTTTCGATTAATTATTTTAAAACGGAAGAGTTCTTGGTGAAGTATGCGTGGTATAGTTTATTTTAAGAAGGAACTCTGACTTCTGGTTTACAAACTCAATCATACTGCCATTAATTTTAACCTCGTACTCGAAAAACTTATTAAAGATAGAAAACCGAAAAAAAAAATTAATCTTTTAAAAAATAGACAAATCAAGCTATGGCGCTGCTGATCGTAACAAATGGTTTACGACTTTAGAGGTCAACAGATTCTTACCACGTTATCATTTTGATTTTTTTTTAAATCAGTTTGGGTTTTTGAAACTTTCGAATGTTACCTCTAAAATCCTATTTTGCTTTGAGACTTCGACGAAGTTTTTTCACTATAATTCCTCTTTTTCCAAATTACGATTTTTTACCTAAATTTCTACTTTTTCCTCTCAAAATTGGATTGTATTGGAAATTTCAAATATAAGTTACGGCTTTTTTCTCGAAATTTTGGCTGCCCGGAAATTTCAACCTGTTTCTCAAAATTTGCCTCATTTCCGAAAATTCTGGAAATTTCCACTTAAAATTGGTGCTTTTTTCCAAAATTTAACTTTTTATAGAAATTTGATGAAATTTTAATAAAAATAAAAAAAAAGAAAATTTTTACGAAATTCAGAGAAATAAATTTATTATAAATTTCGAAATAATGTCAAAATTTAAATGAAAATAAAAATGTGAGGGAAGTACTTTTAGAAAGTGTTCTTTTTCTTCAAATTCGATTGATTCTAGAAACTGTCACTTTTTTTGACAAAATTCCCCAAGAGCCAGTAAAAAAACAAACAATCGCGTTCGCCTTCGTGAATATTGGAAATGAATATTCGCATTCGCATTCGCGGATGTCAAAAAACCAACATTCGTTACATCTCTAATTCGCATCATAACTTTTCTCTATCTTTTCTTAAAATTAGTGATTTTTTTTCTAAGTTTAAGCCACTCGTAAAGGGTAACCCCATTATGCTTTCAAAGCACCGTGAGTAGGATGCGGAAACAAGGATAGATGGCAATGAACGGCCTTCTTAAACAAGGATAGGTTGTAATATTTGGGGAAAATTCCTTTCGGTAACAAGTTCCATAACTTGGAAGTTCTATAGAAAAAAGAGTCTCCGTAGACAGAAGTCTTCACTGGGTCAAGCTGGACCGCCCAGGAATTTGCTGTCTCCGACTGTCTAGTATAGCTCAAGAATCTTGCCCTTGGGGGGATCAATCCTATTAGTTCATGCGAGCATCTTCCGTAATAGTACTTGTAGAAAAGAGATAAGTCACCAAGCATACGCCTGTGCTTTTGTGTTTCGAGAGAATCGGTCAGACTCTCGTCATCAATTAGGCGAATCGCTCTTCTTTGAATTAAAGTGTATTTTGGGGCTGAACTCCAAACATGAGAACAGTATTTTAGTGTTGGCCTAACTTGAGCTTTGTATAGTGTTAATAGCTGATGAGATGTGAAGTACTTTTTAGCTCTAAAAAGGAAGCCTGGCTTCTGAGAAGAGGATTTGGCAATGGCGCGCACATGATCGTCCCAAGAGAAGTTAGTGCTCGCATTCACTCCTAGGATGGATAGATTATATCCCTCGGAAGGATTTTACCGTCCATTAGTATGTTTGTTGCATTATCCCTTGATGTTTTCTTAGAGAAAACCGCGGCCTGAGTTTTTGAAGCGTTGAAGTCGACCAAATTGTTCTTAGCCCATTCCAGAATAATCTCGAGATCCCAATTAATCGTCTATATCTGCTGTTCCCTAAGTCGATCTGAAGCAGCGATGGATAATGGCTTGTGACACAAGGTTGCTATCATCTGCGCAACTGTATATATGATTGGAAGTTAAAGCTAAGAGATTGTTTATGTGTAACATAAATAGAGCAGGAGACAGAACAGACCCCTGAGGTACCACTGTGTTAATCGCAAATGTCTCGATTGAGATGTCATCGACGACGACTTGAAGAGATCTGTCAGCGAGAAAATATGATATTAAATGACAGAGTCCAAAAGTAAGACTATAAGATGTTAATTTGGCGGGAAGAGATCGGTGCCAGACTCTGTCGAAATCTTTTGAGATATCCAATGCCACAATCCTAGCCTCACCGTGTTTTTCCATAGCTGAGTTACAGATATGAGTAACATATGCCAGTAGATCGCCAGTGGAATGTTGTTGTCTAAAACCGTATTGCCTGCCGGAAATGATTCTATTTTCCTCCAGATATTTAAGAATCTTGATGTTGATAACCTTTTCCATCACTTTAGATATAACGGGCAACAAAGATATAGGGCGATAGTTGTTAGCCAGATTCCTTTTTTCCTTTTTAGGGACAGGCTGCACCCTATCAGATTTCCAGATGTTAGGGAATACCCTTTTGTTGTAAGAGAGTGTGAACAATTTGCTTAGGACAAGAGTCAATTCTGGGGCGCACTTCTTAGAACAATAGCGGGGATACCATCAAGGCCAGAAGCTTTCGAGGTGTCGGAACTCGAAGAGAATCTTCCTGATTGTGCGTTGCCTGAAAATAACTTCAAGCATCGAAGTGCCAACCTTAGGAAGAATAGGAGGTTCTACGTTTCGAGAATCAAGGTTGGAATTTTCGGCAAACATTAAGGCTAACATGCCAGCCTTTTCCTTGGAGGTAGTAGCAATATTGCTATTTTCATCGAGTAAAGGTGGAAAATTTGAAGATGTAAAATTCTTTCCAATCGACTTTGCAAATCCCCAAAAGCACTTGAAACCGTTCGGACAGTTGATAAGCCTCTGGCGCATTTTACGATCGAAATCGCCTTTTGCCTCGTCAATAACCTGCTTACAAGAATTTCTTGCATCTACAAATATGGCCCTCCACTGAGGGATTATTTCGCCAACGACGATATGCGCAATTTTGCAGGAGACAGCCTGAGTACATTTTTTACTGAACCAAGATTTGCTGGAAGGAGACTTCTTTTGGGAGTGGAGAATCGAGTATTCCATACCAATCAGGATAGTTTCCGTGAATTAGGCTACTAAGGAAGGGTTGTCTCAGTTAAGGCAGACTTCCTGCCATGGGAAAGATGCAAAGAAGTCTCTTAATTATTCCCAGATTGCAAAGTTAAAGCGTCAAAACCTGCGGGACTGCATCTGGGAAGGAGGTAATATATGAAGCGAGCGAGAGACTGCTATAAGCTTGTGATCCGAATTTCCAAGCAGTGATGTCACAGAGAATTTTATATTATGACTAAGACGCATAAATTATGGGAGTTTTCAGAATTTACTTCTTGCTTTTTTAAAATTTCAAGTGCAAATTTTTAATTTTTCTTTTACTGTAACATTTTGGCTTCAGCTCTTTAGAAAATTGAACTACACTATAATCTCAACCCGTTCTTGCAATTTGGATCTTAAACATAATTTTTTATACATTTCTTTTTTAAATTTCGATTTCGATATCAAAACATCAACATTCTTCTCTAAATGTACTCACACATAAATTATGCGGTTTCGCAGAAACTTTATAATTGTTTCTCAAAGTTCCAAGTTTAGAACTTTAATTTTTACTTTCTTTTTAAATAAAATATCGACTTAAACTTAAAATTTCGGTTATATGTAGACTAGAGACCTGCACGAGTAAGTAAAAATGTAATCGGATTTTAATCACCGATTACTTTTCCGAAGTATGTAATCAGGAAACTGGCATCGTTGGCATTATGGCATCGCGGAATCGTGACATCGTACCGAATATGCTCATTTGTAATCGTGAAGTTTATATTATTGGTTTTGTGTTGCATGTTAAAAGTTGGCACTTGTCGAAAATTTATACTTTCTATATTTTATACTTTAAATACGTTTCTGAAGTTCTTTACAAGAGTAATCGAAAAGACGAATACATAGTCGCCAATCATGCTTCAGCCTTGGAAAAAGTATCTCTTAAATAGTTTAATAGTATCTATTTAATAAATCTCTAAGCACTGACTAATAGAGAACGGATACCCTAAACCAGTGGTTCTAGGAGTATGAAATTTCGCACAGATGTTTTCCGTAATACGTAGGTGAGCACTGAAAGAGGATTTTTTTAAATTCAGCCCCTAAGATGATAAAAATGGGCATTAAAAATACTTAAATGTATAAAATACATATTACACGCGATTGTGTTGTTTATGCGCGTTGAGATATGACCTCGCTGATAAACGTGTCTACAATCTCTGCAAGACTTTATCCAAATTTTTTTAAAAATTTCTTTTTTTTAATATAAACTTTTGAATATTTAAATTTTAAGCTCGAAATTATGGTCTTATTTGATACTTCCGATTTCTTTAGACATTTTGGAGTTCCTTTTTGAAATTTTAATATGCTTTCCAAATTTGCCTTTGAACTCAAAATTAAAAGAAACAATTTTGTAGAAATTCAAATTTTTGTATTAAAGACAAAAAAATTAAAGTTTCCCAAAAGTCGAAATTTTGAAAAAAGTTATACATTCTAAAAAAAGTTAAAATTCTGAAAAAGCCATGACTTTGAGAGAAAATCGAAATTTGATGATAGAAGGTTGAAATTTTCAAAAAAAAAGTGAAAATTATGAAAAAAGTTCAAAAATTTTAAGTCGAAATTTCGAAAAATCCAATTTTTGAAAAAACGAAAATTCCAACAAATGTCGACTTTTTTCATTTTTCAAATAAAAGTCCCATTTGCTACATAAAAGTCAAAGCTTCGAGAAAAAAATCGAAATTTGGGAAAAAAAATCGAATTTTAAAAAATCTAAGCTTCGAGAAATAGTGAAAAGTTTAAACAATTCCTGAAATAATTCGATATTGGTTTAACGAAACTAATTTCCCAAAGAGCGAAAATTTGAAAAAATTAACATTTTAAAAGTCAGTATTTTGAAAACATAAGAAATTGTAAAACTTAGTTTGAATTTAAAAATTTAGAACAAATAAAATTTTCGATGAAACTGAATATTTGAAAATAAGCCAACTATTTCAAAAAAATTCAAATTTATAAAAGAAGTCAAAATTTTAGAGCTGAAATTTTCAATAAAAGTTAACATTTTGAAAAAAAAAACTGAGGAGTTTCAAAAAGGTCGAAATTTTCAAAAAGTTAAAATTCTGAAAAATTCGAAAATTTTGCAACCAAAATTTTCTAAAATAATCGAAATTTTAAAAGATGTTCAGATTTTCATAGAAAGTTCAAATTTTCAAAAAAGAGATTTCCAAAAAATGGCAAGATTTTAAATTCTTCAACAAAAATTCGAGTATTTCAAAAAATGATAAAATTTTCAACAAAATTCTAAATTTTTCGAAAAGTTAATATTCTCAAAAATGACCTAATAGTTAAAAAGATCCAATATTTTAAAAAAATATCGAGATTTAAAAAATTGAAGAATTTTCAATCAAAAATCTAAATTTTCAAAAAGTAACTAATGAAAAAAAGCCAAAATTATCAGGAATGCCGAACTTTTTTAAAAAAGTAGCAACTTTGATTAAAAATGTTTAAATAAAAAAAAATTTGAAAAGATGTCAAAATTTTCAAAAAAAAGTCAAAGTTTGATAAATTTTAATTTTTATTAATTCGAAATTGTCGAAGTTGGAATATTTAAAACGGTCAAAATTATCGTAAAAGTCGAAATTTTTAGGAAATGATATTTGAAAAAGAGCGAAGTTTTCAATAGTTAAAATATTGAAACAACAGTCAAACATTTTTTAAAAAACTAGATATTTTCGAAAAATTAAAATGCTGAAAAATATTCAAAATTTTTTTAAAAAAGGCAAAACTTTCAAAAAAATCACAATTTCGAGAAAGTAGTTCAGATTTTGAAAAAAAAGACATTTCCAAAAAAATCGGATATTTAAAAGATAGAAAGATTCGAAATTTTGCAAAATACTCGAAAATTTCAAAATATTTGGCTTTAAATAAATCGAAATTGTCAAATAAAATTCAAATTTGAAAAGAAGCAAAATTTTTAAAAAACAAAAATCGATAGTTTGCAAAGAGTCGAAATCTTGAAAAATAATGCAAATTTAAAAATTAGTCGAAATTTTTAGAAATCAAAATGTTAAAGTTACAATTTTTAAATTTAAAAAAAAAACAAATTTTGAAAAATGTCGAAACTTTAAAAAAAATAACATTTTTAAAATAATTAAGCTTTCAAAAATTCTGCATTTTTAAAAAAGTACGAATTCTAAAAGAGTGTAAATTTTTAAAAAATGTCGAAATTTTCAAAAAATAACAAGAATTTAAAGGGGCTAAATTTTAGAAAAAAATTTTAACTTGGTCGTTGGTCGAAACGTAAGCAAGAGTTGAAAAAAAAGAAAATGTTTTAAAAAATGGAAATGGTGAAAAAAAGCCGAAATTATCAAAAAAAAAATTAAATGTTCGAGAAAAATGTAACCTTTGAACAGTCGAAATTGTCAAAAGAAAACTATATTTTCAAAAAAGTACATATTTTGGAAAAATTCCAAACTTAAAAAAGGTCGAAATTTTGAGAAAATAAACATTTTGAAAGTCGAAAATATCAAAAAGTTGAAAGTCTTAAAAAGTGAGTCCAAATATTGACAAAAAGTCGAATATTGTGAAAAACCAAAAATATATAGATTTTGAAATAACATCAATATTTTGAAAAAAATTGAAATTACCAGAAAAGTCGAAAATTTCGAACTTTTTTAAAAAATTAGACTTTTTTGGTAATTTCAATTTATTTCAAAATTTCAAAAATTTCGGATCAAAATCTAACAAAACGTCGAAATCTTTGATAAAGTTGCAATTTTGAAAAGTCAAGAAGCCAAAATTTGGAAAAAGGTCGAAAACCTGGAATTTTTATTAGAAAACTTGATACCTTGACGACACGAGATGTATAAAATTTCCAATTTAATTTAAAGCCGCAATTTTCGGGCAACAGTAAATAAAAATTTAAAATTTTAACTTTAACCCAGAAATTAAAAAAAAAGTGTATAATGTTTTTTCGAAGTTTTCAGTTTAAATTTAAAATTTCAGGAAAAACAACACAACAATTTGATTCTAAAAAAAGTTAGAAATTTATATAAACAATTTTACATTCAAACTAAACAAAAATCTAGATTTTTTTTTGAGCTTATGATCAATGGAAGAAAAGCAAAAATTACAAATTTAAATTCAGCAAAAAATTCAAGGAAACTAGCCCGAGAGTTACTTTTATATTAAAGGCAAAGAGCGTGATTTTGCAACGAAATGTAATTATGGAATTTAGAATGTAAGGAAATTTTCTAAAAATACCTGATAAGGGAAAGTGGCCGCGATAATGAAGCAAACGGCAGATAAGCGTTCCAGACATTTCGGCAAACGATAAATTTTATCTACTGGAATCTTCAAGAACCCGAACCAGGAATCTATATAAAGGGTGGTCCGGTCGGCTTTCCCTCAGTCAGTCAGTCAGTGTAGTTAGTGAGTTAGTAGTTAGAAGTCAATGAATAAGTGAGCTAATTATTCAGTTGTAGTGTTCCAAGTTTAGTTTGGAAATAAAGTGTTACAATTCACCAGGTATTTAATAATCATTCGAACCGATAACGCGCAACAATATAATACAAATTATCATGACAAAGAACTTTCCGGAAAACCCAATATAAAAATTACATGTATCGGTGTTTGATAAGTCACTGTAAAGAAAACAAATCATATCGAAATGGAATTCTACACTATGCTAATAGACAACGTAACGGAATGGACATTTCTTAAATCCAACGTCGTCGCTCAAATTTATGATTATGATGAAATTTGGGTGGTAAAAGTTCCACTTTCATAATTACTGAAGTGTTTAGCTAAATTAATGCCTTGAGACGAGCACAACCAAAGCGTGCTTTGCAAAACTCGCCAAAGTTTTTCGAAAGAGGAGCGACAAATAAGCAAGCCTTACTCCCCCTCATGAATAAAGCAGTTATATTCTCGCAAAGTAGTTGATTTAGGAAGCAATATAAAGCTTGTTGACAGTGGCAACCAGTTGTTTGAAAATCAATTTAAAATTAGCGTTCCAGCTTTGTTCTGACGCAGGCAACCCTATTGAGACGAAATTCAATTTTCAAGCTTCGTCAGCGAAATAGAAGTGGTTACATATTTGAGAAAAGTTAAAGTTAGCACCTACATTGCGCAAATGAATGACAAGAGCTCGAGTTTAATGCTATTTGAGTAGACATAATAGCCTCTTTATTTTTTGTCTGATAGAATAGGATTTCGGGTAAATCACAGAGAAGGTAAGATGTCAAGCGAAATACGTACCATTTTCGATGTAGTAAGACGTCTCGTTGTAGCGGTCGTCTGTGAAGCCGGGTCGTTTAGCTTTCAGGGCTTTAGTCTCGAGCTTTGCCTGAAACAAAAATACCCTATTACTTGTACGCTCGTCGAAAATCTCGCACAATAAAAACTTTGCTCTAACCTACAGATATATCCGACCCATTTTCACCTCCCCTTCGATATTGCTTCCTCGTAGGCCCAACCGCCACCTCGGATAAGCCTGAATTCGTAAACATGTAAGGAAAGGGAATTTGCTCCACATTTGCATTGCGTTCACAAGTAAACGGGAAAATGTGATACAGCAAATACACTATTTACTAAAGATTTATTCAACTAACATCGTGCAAATAGGGTTTACTGGCTGAAAAAATTTTTCGTCGGAGTTTTTAAAACCTCTATAAATTCGTGAGTGTTCTTTACGCGTTTACAACGCAGAAGTTTCAGCATAAATGTTCGACATTTTGGCAACATTTTTAATTTTGGGCAAAAATTGCAAATCAAAAAATTTACATCTAGGATCAGTGCACCAATAGTTGACCAACACCCAGTAATTGATCAGTATGTCTTTAAGATTTGAAAACAAGGAATCTATAACGTTTCAATACTTACCTGTGATTTTAATTAATATTTCTTTTGCTTATTATATGTCACAAGTAAGCTACAAATTTTTGATAACAAATTCAACCGAGAATCCAAATTTTTCACCAAAAAGTCCAAATTTAAAAAAAAATTAAATTTTAACCTTTAAACTCAAAAAATCCAAGAATTATTTGCAATTTTAAGACTAAAGTCGAAATATTGGGAAAAAACACAACTTTGGAAAATATCAAATTTTTAGCAAAAAGAGGTAAAAGTTGAAATTTTCAATTGGAATCTTTGGGAAGGAACAGCGCCGGATAAAGGGACGGGCAAGCCCGGGGAGCCAAATTTTGAGGGGCGCCGATATAAAAATAAAATATTTGTTTGCATTCATTATTTTTTTAGATTTGATAAATTAAAATTGATCATTTTTCATGGGAAATCGATTTTTTTAGTAAGCAATAAAATTATTACTATAATTTGTGGCGTATCCAATTGTACCAACTTAATTAGTGTGATAAAATTTCCCTAGTGTGATTTTCAAAAAAATTAATTTAATTAGCTATGTTTGACTTTTAACAATCAATTTATTATTGAATATTTTACCTTTTTCAAAACTTCCCTTCTTCAAATTTCTAACTTTTTCTTAAAATTTCAAAATTTTTTCTCGAAATTTTAACGTTTTTCAAAATCTTGACCTTTTCAAAATCTTTGATTTCTTCTCGAAGTTCCAATTTACTGTATTGAAAATTTCGATCCAAAAAGAAACTTTTAAAAAGGTTTAAAAAAAGTTATACTTTTCAAAATTGTGATTTTAGGAATGTTTTTTTACCTTTGCCGAAATTACTACTTTTTTTTTTGTAAATTTCCATCCTTTTTCAAAACTCGGCTTCTGCTGAAAATTTGAGTTTTTTTTATAAAATCCGAATCTGAATTTGCAAATTCAGATAACAAAATTGGCACCTTTTTGAAAAGTTGGGCCTTTTCTTGAAATTCTGACTGAAAATTTGTATTTTTTTAAAATATTGACCCTTTTTTAATTTTCGACTTTTTCTTTGGATTCGATTGTAAATTAAAACTTTGAAAGACATTTTATTGAAAATTTGAACTATTTACTTGAAAAATTCAAGATTTTTCAAAATATCAACTTTTTCTCAAAAATATACAAAACTTTTTCCAGAAAATCCTCAACATTTTTGAAAATTAAGACCAAAAAATTAAAACTATCCAAAATTTCGGTTTCTTTTTAAAATTCTGACAATAAAATTGTGCGAAAATTTCAATTGTTTAAAAATTTTGACTTTTCTTAAAAAATTTACACTTTTGTTCAAAATTTTTAATTATGTCAAAAATTTCGGCTTTTTGGAAATTTGATTTTTTCTAAAATCTAGTTTTCTTTTCATAACGTTTTGATCATTTCTTAAAAATGTCTAAATTTTTCCAAAATTGAACTTTTTCTGGAATTTTGAATTATATTTAAAGATATTAATTTAAATATTTTGAATTTTTTGAAAATTGGGCTTTTTTTCAAAATATTGGATTTTTTGTTCAAAATTTTCTCCAATTTCAATTTCTATGTAATTTTTAATTTTTTTGAAAAGTTTCACTTTCATTGAAACCTTAAATATTTTCTAAAAATCCGACTTTTTTAAATTTCGATTTATTATTGAAAATTTCGACATTTTTAACAATATAGACATCTCAACATATAAACTTTTAAAAACTTTCTTTTTTCAAAAGTTTGACTTTCTTTTCTGATTGAAAATTTCGATTTTTTTAAAGTTTTTGACTGTTTTAAAATTCTTGAGTGTTTTTCGAAATTTTTAAGTATGATGGAAATTTAGACTTTTTTAAATAATTGTTTTTTTTCTACAATTTACTTTGGTGGAACGGACTGGTCCTTGGTTATCTTCAAAATTGAAATACTGAACTTGTCCTCTGAACCCAAGAAATATTAAAAAACACAACAAACGTTGTTTTATTATATTATAGAGCAACGTTTGTTGTGTTTTTTAATCTTTCTTGGTTTCAGGGGACAAGTTCTGTATTACAATTTAGCATTTCTTCCCAGAATTTTGAATTTTCTATTAAAAAAGTAAATTTTTTCAAGATTTCAACTTTTGGTAAAAATTTCGACTATTTTGAAATACTAATTTAAAAATTTCGACTGTTTTGGTAATTTAAACCGTTTCTGAAAAATTCGAAATTTTCGAAATTTCAACTTTTTCTCAAAATTTCTCCTTTTATATTTTTTCTACTTTTTTAAAAAATTGACACTTTTTTTAAAAGTTGGACTTTTCGGAATTGTGACTCGAAAGTTTCGACGTCTTTTCAAAATTTCTTTTCTGAAAATTTACAATTCTATTAAAAAATTTGAGTTTTAAAAAATTGGATTTATTTTAAAAATTTGTGGCTTTGGAAAGTTTGACTTATTTCGGAATTTCAACTTTTTTTTGAAATTATAACTTTTTTAATAACTTGAACCTTTCAAAATTGTGACTCGAAATTTTCGATATTTAAGTCTTTTTCTCAAAAATTAAACTTTTTTCAAAATTTTAATTTTTTTCTCAAAATTTCGAAATTTCGATTTCTTTGTAATTTTTAACTTTTTTTATAAAATTTCACTTTTGTTGAAATTTTAAATATTTAAAAAAATTGACTTTAAATTTCGATTTATTATTAAAATTTTATCTTTTTTGACAATGTAGACTTTTTAAAATTTTCTTCTTTTTAAAATTTTGACTTTTTCTCTTAATGTCAACTGTTTTGTTTAGAAATTACGACTTTTTTGAAGATTTGGATTTATTTTAAAAATTTCAGGTTTTGAAAATTTTGACTTGATTTCGGAATTTCAACTTTTTTGTAGAAATTATAACTTTTTTAATAACTTGAACCTTTCAAAATTGTGACTCGAAAGTTTCGATATCTAGGACTTTTTCTTAAAAATAAGACTTTTTTAAAAATTCTAATTTTTTCACAAACGTTCGAAATTTCGATTTCTTTGTAATTTTAAACTTTTTTTTATAAAATTTAAGTTTTGTTGAAAATTTAAATATTTAAAAAAATAGACTTTTTTAAATTTCGATTTATTATTAAAAATTTCATCTTTTTTAATAATGTAGTTTTTCCAAAATTTTCTTTTTTTCAAAACTTTGACTTTTTTTCTTAATGTCGACTTTCCTGATTGAAAATTACGTATTTTTTTGAAGATTTTGCCATTTTTAAAAATCTTGAGGTGATTTCCACTACAATTTAGTACTTTTTTTCTAAAATTATGACTATTTTTTAAAAGAATTAATTTTTCGGGACATCATCTTTTGGTGGAAATTTCGACTGTTTTGAATTTATTGACTTAACAATTTGAACCTTTTTTGAAAAATTCAAAATTTTAGAAATTTCTACTTTTTGGAAAAATTTCTACTTCTATATTCTTTTTGAAATTTTCAACTTTTGTAAAAATTAACCCTTTCTGTGAAATTTGGACTTTTTAGATTTGTGACTCGTAGTTTCAACGTTTTTTAAAAATTTCAACTTTTTGGAATTTTTGAATTCATTTGAGAATTGAATTTTTAAAAACTTATTTTAAAGTTTTGATTTTTTGAAAAATTTTGATTTATTTCGGAATTTTGACTTTTTCTTTGGAAATTCCAAGTTTTTTATAATATGGACTTTTCAAAACTGTTACTTGATGGTTTCGGCGTCTTTTCAAAATTTCAACTTCTTTGGAAATTCTGAGTTCGTTTAAAAATTGTATTTTTAAAAACTTGGACTTATTTTAAAATTTTGAATTTTTAAAACATTTTGATTTATTTTGGAATTTTTACTTTTTCTTTCGAAGTTCCAAGTTTTTGATAATTTAGACTTTTCAAAATTGTTACTTGAAAGTTTCGGCGTTTTTTCAAAATTTGAACTGTTTTGGAAATTTTGAATTCTCTTAAAATTTTTTTAAAAAATTTGGACCTATTTTAAAAATGTTCGGTTTTTTGAAAATTTTGACTTATTTCGGAATTTCAATTTTTTTAGAAATTCTAACTTTTTGAAAATTTGGACTTTTAAAAATCGTGACTTGAAAGTTTCGACGTTTTACATTTTAACTCTCTTTGAAAATTTGGAATTCTTTTCAAAAATATGAATTTTTTAATAATTTGGCCTAACTTAAGTTTTTCGAAAATTTTGACTAGTTTAGGAATTCCAATTTTTTTTAGAAATTCCAACTTTCTAATAATTTGGACTTTTCATAATTGTGAATTAAAAGTTTCGACGTTTTTTCAAAATTTTAACTGTTTTGCAAATTTTGAATTCGTTTAAAAAATTTCAAATTTTAAAAATTTGGACTTATTTTAAAATTTTGAATTATTTGAAAATTAGAACTTATTGCAATATTTCGACTTTTTTGAAAATTTCGACCTTTTGAAAATTTGAACGTTTTTGGAAATTTCCATTTTTTCGAAAGCCATTTCCGCTAGATGCTAAAGTTTCAAAGAAAATCTCGGGAAAAAAATATACTCTTACCCAAGTGTCATTTTGTGATTGAAATGGTTTTTGTAATTCACTAACAAATTTTGAGTTTAATCTTTGGATTTTTCTTAGAATTTTTATTCTAAATTAAGAGTAGAGATACAAATTTAAAGAGAAAAATTCGAAAACTAAAATAATCCAAAAACTAAACTGAACATTAACGAAATAGTATTCAAAGTTTAACTTCAATTTGGAAAATTCGGATTTCTTTCAAATAAACTCGGATTTCTTTTAAATAAATTTGGACAAATATCTGAATTCAGATTTAAAATTTTTTAATTTTTTTCTAAAATTCGACTATCTCGAAATTTGAATTTTGTTTTGAAATTCTGAGTTTAGATCGATAGTTAGACTAATCGAAACACTGTCGTATGCAAGTAGAATGCAACCTAAATACAAATTCATGCAGCCCTCCAGGCGTATATAGTGGAATCATAGGTAGCTGAACTACCAACAGTAGAAACATTGCCACCTAGCGAAGCGGTTGCTCTCTAGGAAAGTTCCCAGAAGACAAGGATTGTAATGCACAGACCAATAGGTTTGAACATTTATTAGATTCGAAGTTTGGAAACCAAATACCGATTTCGATCTTGTTAGATCTCGTCAGTTTGGTATATCCAACTCGAATGCTAACAAATGTTTCGACAAGTAAGTACTAAAAAATTCACAAACGTCAAGCGTGTGACTCTTAGTACTACCACCTATTGGTCCATAGAGAAACTATGGCTATCGCCAACAATGTCGTATGCAAGTAGAATGCAACCTAGACCACAAATTCATGCAGCCCTCCAGGCGTGTATAGTGAATCATAGGTAGCTGAACTACCAACAGTTGAAACGCTGCCACCTAGCGAAGCGGTTGCTCTCTAGGAAAATTTCCAGAATGAATGCTGACGCACTCACAATGTAATCAGTTGAAAGCAAAATTGTAGTTAATATTTAAGAGGGTTTCCGATCAGCTTCCCCATTCATGTAAGTCAGGACACACTACTGGTAGCATCACTTGTAAATAAATAACTATTGTATTATTTTTTAAATAAATATTTTTTAATACAGTTCCTAATTGTGTAAGTTTGGTTTTTTGCCTTTTTTTACTATTTTTTTTAAATTTGTAGCAAATTTGTATATTCTTGTATGAAAGGGCGTTAAATTTTGTTTTGGTCGGGGCGCTCAAAACTCTAGAACTGGCCCTGGGAATGAATTCATAATTTCAAGTGTTTTGGAACTTCAACATTCATTCGAAAATTTCGTTGGAATATTTTTCTTTATTTCTTGAAATTTCAACATTCTTGGATCAAACAATTTTTTTTTATTCATTTAATGCGTTTCAACTTTAAAGTATAATTTGCAACGTGATACGAGAATAAGGAATTTATTTAGGATTCCGCGTGGAACTGAGATCCGCAAATAATAAAGTTACATTTCCGCATGTATTCAGTCAAATTTCATTCGAATATCGCCTTTGAATGTGTCGAGGAATATCTATTTTACCAACGATGTCACGCTGGATGTGTGCAGTATCTTATTACACTCAGAAAGAGCTTTCCAAACACGTTCCAAGGACTCTATAACTTAGTGGAGTGCTTGTTTTAAATACTATTGGATTTTCCATCGCAAACCTGATATCCGAATTTAAGCGTCGCGATGTCTCTCAAGGACGCATTCAACTATTTTGACGATTTGAATTTTATTCAAGTTTAGTTACAAACTACTTCATTAGCTGTAACAAATATGAAAGAAATTAAGATAGATGATGCTTTTATAAGTTTAGTGGCCATCTCCACAATCTGCATTCAATCTTGTGGGACATTACTATGAAGAAAATTGCTCAAGGTTTACTCCAGAGTAAAGCATCTATCATAAAATTACATTCAAGTCTGTCACATCTCGGGATCTCGTAGGGTCATAAAGGTTTCCGCAGCTTTAAAGTGTCGCTCGGATTGTAAAACAATTTGAAATTTTGCTTTAAATAATGCTGCTATCAAGACGGTGTTCGTGACTCAGTTACAAATTTCCATTCGACGGTGTAGCGTTTAAAGCAAATAATTCGAGTTTTTTTGCCAATCCAATTTCATTAGAGTAAAACCGCCGAATTAACCGAATCGCTTTGTTCTGGTTTTCGGGATTACGTGACAAATGCCAATGATTATAATGCCTCGATTGTGTGAGGTTTATGCACCCAATTGTAATGAATGATTTTACGTCCACTAGTAAATGTAATTAGTATAATCAAAAGTTGAAAAACTTATAAATTTTTCATCGGCGAGCGAGAGCCTACTGGACTTGGAATCACATCCAGAACAAATTACAAACAATACATTACATGCACCTAAACAATTGCAAAATAACGATTTGGAAAATAGGAGTTCGCAATTAATTCCAAAATTATTGAGGTTGTTCTAACTCTGGACACTCTATCTCTATTATTAATACTAAATTATTTAACGTTTAAAATATCAGTAACGTCGAAGAGTTAAAAGCTAGTTCGTTAGGCACCTCAAAACTCGAAAGAAACATATTTTTTATTGTACTTAGATACGATAAAATATTGTTTTGAAAAAATTTAGAGACCTAAATAAAAAAAATCGTGCAAAGGTTAAATGATTTCATCTATTTTACGTAACACTGATCCTTTGTTAACTTTCTGAAGTAAACTAAAACTATATCAGACGGCGCGGCAACAATCATTCTGAAAATTTTATGGGCAAAAATAGAAAACCTTCCGACTGTGTGATGTATATTTTCATTTAGAAACTACACGAACTGGAAAGATAGAATTTTTAGATTAAAGTCGAAATTTCGAAAGAGAGCTAAACTTTAAGGAAAACCGTTCGGAGAACTTCAAAAAATGTAGAAATGTAGAAAAAGTCGAAAACTCAAAAAAGGACGAAATTTTCAAAAGCCGATTTTTGTGCAAAAAGTGACGATCTCCAGAACAAGTTGGATTTAGGTAAAAAATCTTTCAAAAATATTTCTCTCAACATTTTTGTTTCTATTCAAATTTGGATTCAACTTTAGAAAAATAAATGAATTTTGTGAAAAAGACGAAATCTTAAAAAAAATTCAATTTTAAACGGAAATATCCAGAAAGAGAAAGTATGAATTTTAAGATAAAAGTCAAAATTTGGATTGTAAGATAAACTTCGAACAAGTTGAAATTTTCGGTAATTGAATTTAAAAAAGAAATTCAGGGAAAACAGATGATTAGCAAAGCAAACTTAGACAAAAAATTCAGGAATTTTGAAAAAAAGATAGCACTTTCTAAAAGATATTGAAAATGTCCAAAAAGAAGTTCAATTTTAAGAGCAAAATTTGAATTTTAAGTATAAACTAGTAATTTTGAAAAGGGCAAATTTTGAAAAAAAACTGAACAAGTCAAAATGTTCATTCAATTATATCAAAAATAAAAACCTTAACCATTCTCAAAAGCTCGCAAAATGTTCAAATTTGGAAACAAGTCAAAATCTTCAATGTTCTAATTTTTTGAAAAGACGATATTTTCACAAAAAGTTTAATTTTGAGAACGAACAATCGCAATTTCCAAACACTTTGTTCCCAAAATTTAAAATTCAATAAAAACGGTGAATTTATAAAAAATATTTTTCTCGAAATCAGTTCAAATATTTCTCTGAAGATTTTTATTAACGTATTCACTTATTCATCCGATCTAATTTAGAGAGAAAAGTGAATATTTTGAGAACCTTATGGTTAAACCCTATGGTTAAACGACTTTAAACTTAAAATGTGATGTTTTATAACATCACATTTTAAGTTTAAAGTCGAAATTTGTTGAAAAAGACAAATATATTTAAAATATAGCAGTATCTTGAATTAAATAAACTATTTTTGAAGCAAAAAAATAAAACCGAAACTTCGACAAAACAATTTTGAGGAAAAAACAAATTTTAGGAAAAATACTATTTAAGGAGAGAGTAAAAGTTAAAATTTTAAGAAAAAAGATAAAATTAGCAGGAAAAAGAACAAATTTCTAGAAATATTCAATATCGGCTACTAAGATAAAAATAGAAATTTTATGAAAAATGCAAAATTAAAAAACCAGCTAAATTTCTAAAATATCCGATTCTAAAAGATCGATGTTTTCAGAAAAAGCTACATGTTTAGAAAAATAAAATTTGGAAAAATGCCAAAATTTTGAGAAAACTTCAGAATGCATAAAAATTTCAAAATGTTCAGATAGTCAAATTTAGAAAAAAAAGCCGAAATTTAAAAAAAATCGAAAATCTGAGGGAAAGAGGAAATTACGAGAAAATGATCAAAATATTGCGAAAAAGATCTAACTTGGGAAAAAGCTTAAAAAGCGAGAAAAAGAATTAGAATCTAAGTGAAAATTTGAAATTTCCCAGAGTCAGATTTTATCGAAATTTGGGAAGAAAGTGAATTAAAAAAAATCGAAATTTTAAGAAAAAATCGAAATATCCTGAATGACTATTTATTTTCTCTTGATTACTCGCCTCAGAGGAAGACAGGCGCTCTACTTTGCCTCAGCGTGTCGTCAAAAAATGTCCAATATTGTAACACACGTCGAAATTTTGATTTCCATAAATGTGGACTAAAAAAAAATCTTTTCGAAGACAATTTTTTCGTAATATTTGTTCTTTTACAAAAATTTAAATTTCCGAAAAATATCCTTTTTTATCAAAAAATCGACCGAATTTTGGAAAAAAGGTAAAAGCTGTACAATTAAAAAATCGAAATTCTCAGAAAAAGTCGAATATCGAGGAATGGCGAATTTCAGAAAAAACAATGAATATATATTTAGATAACAATTCTAAATTTCATGTTTTATAAAAGAAGTCAAATTTTATGAATAAATGCAAAATATTAAAACAACAAATTTTGCAGAAAAATGCGAAATTGGAAAAAACTTTAAATTTCGAAACAATTTTTCGAGGAAAGGATGAATTTCTTAAAAAAGAAAATTTTTGGAAAATCTTCCCCAGTTGAATACAGTTTCCGTTTGCTGCAAGAACCAGGGGAGGGGGCAACTGCCCCACCCTGTCCTATTCGAGCTACTCTTATGATCTGAAATAGATACATTTCCTGTTAATCATTTGATATTAGAACCTTGGTTTAATTTGGGGATTCATGTTGCGATTAATCGAAATTTCGACCTTAAAAATAAAAATTTCGTTACTATAATTAAAAATTTGCATATTAAACTGTAATATTTTATTTATTTCGTTCTGAGACTTTACTCGAAGCTTAAAATTTTTAGAAAGGTTGAAATTTCAAGTTTACTGCCCTAAATTCGAAAAGGCACCAACATTTCGAAGTTAAATGAGAAATTATGGGATTTTTTTATAAATTAAGTTCTCTTTGGAACTCTCAGTTTTTTGATAACAGCTCCAACTTTAATCTTCATGATTTCAACCAAAAATTTAAATAAATTTTAATAAAATAATTCAGATTTGAAGAAAAACTAACAGTTTATAAAAATGAGATTTAAGTCTTAACACGATATTTTGAAAAAAGAAAACCGAAATTTTTTAAAAAAAATTCTAAAATTCCCGATTAAATCACAAATAAATGAAATAAAACATAATGTAACGCAATGTTAATAGATGAAATAGGAGTTACAATAGAAATGTATAATTTAGTAAATAAAAAAAGTTTCTAGAAGGATCTGATAAGGGGAAAGCGGCTGCGATAACAAAAGAAATGGCAGATAAGCTTCCCAGAAATTTCGACAAACGATAAGCCTTATCTGCCAAAAAGTTCTAGAAGCCGGGGCCAAAACTAAAAAAGGCGGTGAGCTTTCCCTCGAGTCAGTCAATTAGAAGTCAGTGTAATTAGTGAGTTAGTAGAAGTAAATAAGTAGTGAGTTACTGTTCAGTTGAAGTGTGCCGAGCTAATTTGGTAATAAAGTGGGTATTATTCGATAAGTGTAATCAATTCGAACCGATAAAGCCCGTAACAATAAAAATTTTTGTAGAAAAAGTCGAAAATTTCATAAAGTCTTCGTTGTAATAAATTCAGCCTGTTTTTTTAACTTATTTATCAAAGTCATTAGTGTAAATTTGCCATTTTTTTATCTTCTGTACATAATGTATATTCTTTTCTAAAATTTCAAGTTCAAACAAACTTTTTCTAGAAATTGCAATTTCTTTTCTGGAAATTTTAAATTTAATCACTAATTTCTTTACTCGAAATTCTGAGGTTAAATCCTAAATTCAAGAAAAAATTACTAATTTAATGTTGAAATTTTGATATTAGGTCTTCTTTTAGAAAATTAATAATTTGTTTAGTCGAAATTAGGAGATTTGACACTAATAAATTCATTTTTAGTTTTCAAATATTGTCAACTCAAAATTTAGCTTCTTTCTAAAAATTAAGACTTTTCCTTTTATAAAATTTAAATTCTTTGTTGGAGATTTCGAATTAGAATTTTAAACATAAATCGAAGTTTATGTTAGGAATTTTTGAATTAAAATCGAAATTTCAAGATTGAAGTAAATTGAGCAAAGAACTTCTAACTTGGATTAGATAATCCAAATTTTCATTTTCTTTTAGATAAAAGAAAATTAAAATTTTTGGAATTAACAAGGTGACGTCTGATTTTCCATTTTAAAATCGAAATTTCAGGAAACAAGAGAAAAAAAACACAATTTTAGCTGAAAAGTTTGCAAAAAAAAGTTGACATTTTGAGAGAAGCTTTGTAAAAAAATTTTATTTTAAGGCGGGAGTTTGAGGAAAGGGACAAAATTTGGAACTGAAACCTGAAGTGTAAAGAAAAAATTTGAAATTTTCAACGTGCAACATGTCCACTGTTCACAGATCGAGTTCAGAAAAAGAATTTTTTTATTTGTAGGTTTTGACAATAAACCCATTCTTTATAAAAACGACTGTTTGTCTTGAAACTACAATTTGAATATCATGTTTAAGAATGCTATACAGGCTGCGTCAAAAATAATATATTTTGATACCATGGATTTTTTTACGAATTAAATGTTCTGTAATCGAACGTATTAAACGTTGAAAATATTTACATCGGCAACCATAGACCGATTTAGACTTTCCTTGACCTCACTGGGAGGGTACGTGTTGGATAACGTTCTAACACAAGCATTAAAAAAGCTAACGCCGCATAAACCAAATGAGTTGCACAACAACGTGATAAATAAATAGGAATATTTTAACTTTTATTTTGCAATTCCAAGATATTACTGAAAACACACCACTATGTGAAGTACAGTATCTGGCGATTGCTGAGATAAAATCCAAGTGGCACTCCAAAATCAATCTAGAGAAGGAAATGGGGATGGTTGTGTCAAGTTTAATTTCGTGATTTGAGGAAATGTGTGAAGATTAACAATCTAATCAATTCCACCATGTATTATATCTAATTGAATTTGTTTTCTGTTTTGCGATCTAAAATAAATACATTGGCCAATTTAAGGCGCCCCAGTTTTAATAAAGGTAAATATTTTTTATTTTGTGTAAAATAGTGTAAAATTAAATGTGTTTGCTAGAGCACCACACAAGTCTGGATGGAGTAATTTGAGACGAAAGCATGGTTTTGCCAAATTTAATATAACATGCGGATTTCGTGAATTCCTAATATTTAACTCTTTGATCCCAGGAAAACACATAAACATTTGAGGCATTTTGTAACTTTTTTTATCATTAAACTACTTAAAAAAAGTTATTAATTTAATAAGAAGATTTATCTAAAGCTTTCATAGTTTACACTTTAAATAAATGAATTTAGATGGAACGGTCTAATCCTTGCTTATGATAGCTCGGCTACTGAAACGCGTTGAAGCATGTTTTTTGTGTTTTTTAATTTTTCTTGGTTTCGACAAGATTTGTACATCAATTTTTAAATCAATTTAGAGATATACCGGGTGTTTTTTTTAGTTGGGAGGTTACCTTTTTATGGAGGATCACTCATTATAAAGGTAAACTGATTTTGTCGATATGGCTAATCGGAACTAAACTACCTTTCAAAAATATTTTCAACTTCCTCCCGCTTCCGGTTATACCGGAAGTAGACATCAACTTTCTTATTTTAAATAGCAACCCCCAAATTTTATATTTCATTTAAATTCTACGTAAAAAAATAAGATGAGTTTATGTATACATGTTTATTGCTATCTTTGGTAGTTTTTAAGATATTTCAATTTTTCGGAAAAAACTGACAGAAAAGAGGGTTATTTTGACTCTTTGTATCTTTTTTATTATTTGCAATAAAAACATGAAATTTGGATTGAAGTCATGAAATATTATGGAGACTATAATAACGTAATCAAGTTTTACATTTATTACACAGGGTGATAAAAATTTTGTGATCTTTATTGTTTTTGTTTTATTCAAAAAAACTCTGTTTTTTTAAATAGGAACTATGTGTTTTTTAAACATTTTTCAATTCCTCAAGTAAAAAGAAGAAAAAAGTTATATAACTAATTTTTTAAAATTCTGCACCGTTACAGAGATATAATGCAAAATGGAAAAGAAAAATATATCTTCTTTTTTTTTAGTAGCAACTTGGTAGTAGTCAACAAAATTTTCAAAAAAACACAACCACAAGGCTTAAAAATTTTAGGCTAAATAACATTTAAAAGATAACCGCACAAGACGAATAAGTTTTTGGCTAATTGTTAGAATACTTACTGAAAAATGAATGTCACGAATGTAAAAATGGTTTGTTAAACAGACTTCTCATTTTTGGAGTAATCAAAATCAACAACAAATGTTCAAGAAAATTTGTCCTTTAACTGTTATGCTGTTAGATTAGAACTTAGGATTTTTAAGCGTTAAATTTTACAATGAACATCAAAATGGAAATTTTTTAGTAATTTTTTTTACGACTACTGCATGACAAGCATATTGCTAGGAACAATCGGATGTGCTTAAAAACGTTACTCAATTCGAAATCTTAAAATATGTCTTTAAATGTATTGAAAGAGAAGATCGCCCTTGTTGTTCTTGATGTACATTTTTTGTCAATTATTTTTGTTTCCTATTACTTATTATAATTAATTCTTTAAGCCCACAGTTAATTTCCTACTTGAACAATCAAGAAATGTTTGATTTTTTTTATTTTGAAATTTATGTAAAATACCTCTGTAACGGCACAAAATTTTAAAAAATAAGTAATGTACCTTTTTTTTCTTTTTATGTAAAGAATTCAAAAATGATTAAAACACATATAGTTCCCTTTTAAAAAAACAGAGTTTTTTTGAATAAAACAAAAACAGCAAAGATTATAAATTTTCCATCACTCTGTATAATAAATGTAAAATCTGTTTACGTTATTATAGTCCTTATAATATTTCCTGACTTCAACCCAAATTTCATGTTTTTACTGCAAATAATAAAAAAGATACAAAGAGTCAAAATAACCCTGTTTCCTGTCATTTTTTTTCGAAAAATTGAAATATCTTTAAAACAATCAAAGGTAGCGATAAACATCTATACATAAACTCAGTTTATTTTTTTACGTAAAATCCAAATAAAACATAAAATTTGTGGGTTGCTATTTAAAATAAGAAAGTTGATGTCTACTTCCGGTATAATCGGTAGTGGGGGGAAGTTGAAAATATTTTTAGAAAATAGTTTAACCCCGATTAGTCCCATCGACAAAATCAGTTTGCCTTTATAATAACTAGTATTCCATATAAAGGTAACCTCCCAACTAAAAAAAACACCCGGTATAAATTCAAAAAATATTAGTGGATAACCTAAACAATCAAAGTTTATCCGGAGCTTTAAAAATACACTTTCAAGGGAATGCAACTGGATCTTTAAAACCTTAAATATAACACACCCAGACCATGAATAGATATTTTTGTATTTCTCAAGAAAAGTAAGAAGCAACATCCAAAATGTAGAAATAACTCAAAATACTCGAGAAAATTGGCCTAGAGCTCTAATAAGGTTCCCACCAGGCTCATCTACAGCAAAGGTTTCCAGCCTTTCTTATGTTGACCCATGTCCTCCTTTAAAGACATAAGTATTTATTGCAATATTAATAAATATTGCAATTTCTATAACAATTTTCAATTATCAATTACGAAATAGTTTCCACTGAAAATATTATTTACGTTACGCTGGATCCCGCTCTTAAGTTAAGTTCAGTTAACATTCTTTTCATCGTTTTGCAGGTAAGCCTTAGCTTGTTAAGGAGGTAAATTTTACAAGTCTTATAGGTCGCAGGTTCGAATCCCGCAGTTGATTTTGCATTTTTTTAATACCGTTATACAGCTTATTCATAGCTACATAATATTAATAAACGTAGAGCATGTTGGTAATGCAAATTAGGGTTATGGTAATGTGAAATCATAATTTCCCCCCTGTCTAAAATCGGTCAAGGCATTTAAAGTAATTTTCATTTAAAAAAGTAGAAAAACAACTCGAATTAAAGTTGGTAGTTCAACAAAAAAAAAATTTTCAAACGAAGTCAAAATCTTAAAAATTTGTCAAGACTTTGGAAAATGTTGAATCTTTAAAAAACAACGGAATTCTTTAATTCAAAAAATTTGAAAAATACGGCGAGATGTGCAAAAACTTCCAGATTTTAAAAAGTGGAAATAGTAAGTCGAATTTTAAAAAAAATCGAAATATTCTAGAAACATCGAAATTTTGAAATGAGGCAAAATTGGAATGAAAATCTTGTCCCCTGAAACCAAGAAAGATTAAAAAACACAACAAAAGCTGCTTTAACGAGTTTCGATAGCTAAGCTATCATCTTCAGAGAGATACTAATTACAAAAACACAATGAAGGTTGCTCTAATGCGCTTCGATAACCAAGTCATCATCTTCAGAGAGATACTTTTCTGGTTTTAGGGGACGAAATTTGTATTTCAATTTTTGAAGATAACCAAGGGCCAGTCCGTTCCACCAAAAAAAAACCATTAAAGTATTTTGTGCACTCATGGGCACTCATGGGACAAATAAGGCGAAGTTTTGAAAAAGAAGTCAAAATTATGAAAACAAATTTTAAAAAATTCCTTCAATTAAAAAAACAATCAGGTTTTTAAAACAAAATTTTCGAAATAATTAGAAAATTTTAAAATAGGTCAAATTTTAAAAATGGCGAAATTTAAAAAATCGAGAATTTCAAAAAATGTAATACTTAAAAAAAAATCACAATTATCAAATAAAGTCGAAACTTTGAAAAAAAATAGTAAGTTGGAAAAAATGGAAATATTGAAAAATAGTCAACAATTTGAAAAAAGGCGAAAGAAAAATGAACAAAAAAGTCAAAAAACATGAATTGCGAAATTTCCAAAATAATTCGAAAATGTTGAAAAACTTTAAATTTTTCAAAAAGTCAAAATTTTGAGAAATAAAATGAATTTTCGAAAAATGTTTAAATTTTTGAAAACATTTAAAAAAACAGTTGGAAACAGGAGAGATATTGAGAAAAGTAGAAATTTTGAAAAAGTCAAAATTTTTAAAGTTAAAATTTTTAAAGAAGTGGAGCATTTCAAAAATGGTGAGAATATCAGAAGAATTCCTAAAAAAAGTAGAAATTGTTGAAAAAATATAGAAATTTTAGAGTGAAAATTTTAAAGTCATTATTTTCATAAAAATTAAAACTTTAAAAAAAGCAGAAAATTTAAAAAAGCATCCAAATTTTAAAAGAATATCGAAAATTATCAAAAAAATGGGGATTTAAAAAAATCGAATTTTTTTTAAAAACCTGAATTTTGAATCGGTTGAAATTATTAAAAAGGCTAAAACTTAAAAAAAGGATCGAAATTTTCAAAAGAGCAAGCAAAAAATTTTAAAGTTTGAGAGAAAGTAGCAATTTCTAAATATGTCCAAGTTTTGAAAAAAAAAACTTCTAATTTTGAAATTAAATCTAAAGTTTGAAATTCGACATTTTAAGAAACTCGACATTTTCAAAAAGGTATTGAAAGCTTAGAAAACTTTTGTAATAAGTAACAGTTTAAAAAGTCAAATAACAAAAATTCGATATTTTGAAAAAAGGCTGAAATGTTGTATAAATGTCGAAAGTTTAAAAATTTTAAAAAACATCCTTGTTTTAAACAAGCAAAGGAGTTTTTTAAATTATTTAAAAGAAGCCACAATTTTAAAAGAATTCGACGCTTTAAAAAACTTGACATTTTCAAGAAACCTGGTCCGGTATTAGCAAATATTTATCGAAAACTTGTGGAATTTTTTAAATTTTGTTGCGTTTTTATCGTTAACAAAATTTAATGGTCATGAATATTAAGGAATTCCATGAAGTAAGGGTTGGAAATGTCAATTATTTTCAAGAGGTCAAAATTTTCATAAAAGTGTAAATTTTTAAAGAATGAGATTGTTAAAAACTCCAACATTTTAAAAAAATTTGAAATCTTAAAGTATTCTGAATAGGAATAAATTTTGTAATATAGTGAAGATTTTGAAAAATTAAAATTTTTAAAAAGTATGATTTTAAAAAGACGAAAAATTTATGAATACTTGAAGTTTGGGAAATATTCAAGATTTTCAAAAATAGTCTAAATGTATTCAAGTTAAAAAAGTCGACTCTGCTGTGATTATTTGTTAACAGAGAAGTTCCTCCATCTTTGATGTTTTGCTTATGCAAAAAAAATAGTCTTGTATCTATCAAAGGGTAGACATTTAATTAAAAATAACTTTTAGTCTTTCCAAAAAGTTATTTTTAATTAAATGTCATATTGGTAATCTGAGTTAATGTCACAATAATATCAGTGACATTCTTTTTCCAACACTTACTGTTATTTTAGTTTTCACGTCTTAGTCCAGTTTTTTACTTTGAATTGCCTCGTATTGTCGAGAAAATGATAATGAGTGGGGGCTCAGGCGAAGTACTGCAAATTGAGACTATCAAAACTTGAACAAGACCTGGAATTAATAAGTGGATTTAAGACTTCAAATGAATTTCTTTTTAAGTTTCCGAACACATTGATTCCCCTTATGATCTAAGTACTGTCGCTAGGGTGATACTGGTTGGAAGATCCTGGTGTAAAGTGTCAGTTTTTGAAATGTCACATTATTATATTATATTAATATTCATTTTAATTTTTTACTATTTTTTTGACCTCAAGCTTAAGACTTTAGGGACTTGAAGCTCGTAATGTGGATTTTCTTTTTAATTTCATAACTAACGTTGAGAATTGAACATTTGGTTCAACATTTCCAGAGCTGGAATAACCGTGGGAATAAACAATTGTTTGTCGAAATTTGAAAAATTTCTGTTTAGACAGAAATATCTATGTTTAATTACACTGGTCAATACTGATTTTGTCACACGAACTCTGGTAGGTAATTGTGTTTGGGCTAGCTACCCTCAACATGAAACCGTACTTATTTTTTTCCCATCACCCTCAGTTTTCTTGTGACAAGGTAACATTTATTTTTGGAAACGTAGTCTTCCCAAATACTGTTCGTTTTTAGTTAGGTCCATATATTTTTTACAATTTAAGAAGTTTTACCACAAATAAAACATAATATCATGATCATATTAATTTCTCATTTGAAATCTTTTTTATCATTAAAATGTGGGTGCTTTTTATGTAAATGGGACATCACGGATGGAGAAAATCACAATTAGGAAAAAGCTTGTCCTGCACGTAGATCTTTAATTCGTAAATAGAAAACTGTAAAGCATTTACACTTGTAAAGCTTTCTGGTACATTTCTACCACCACTTCATGTCAAATTAGGCTTACCAAACATTTTCTAGAGGGGATGGATCCCAATAAAAATGGATTTTTATACTTTAAAGAGAAATTTCCCAAAAAGAGTGAAGTAGTAGCAGTAGTAGTAGTAGTACAACCTCAAATTAAGAAAATTACTAAAAGACTCGTTGCTTAAAGAAAAATTAAATGTTTTGAAAAAATCAATATTAAGATGCTTCAAGAATTTAACTGGAAATTTTTTGGTTTACCATAAGAGTGACATCTACAGATATTTAGTTAAAAAACTTTTATTGGAGTATAAAACTTTGGGTTTCAATATGGAGATTAAGATTCATTTTTTGAACACATATCGTGACTATATTCCAACGAATTAGGGGGCTCTGGGGCGCTCTCAGTGATGAGAACTGATAAAGATTTCATCCGGACATTCCAATAATAGGACAACTTTATCAGGGTAGATTAAACTCAAGGGTGTTGACTGACTACTACTACTTGATCAAGAGGGACCAATTAAAAGCCAAATAATGTATAAAAACAAAGAGTATAAGTTCCAAATGTACATTTTGTATGTTATATTTCTGGAGATCCGGCATTTTTCAAACATTTAACAAACAAATGTCAAGGGTGATGAAAATATTAAATGACAACAACTAACACTATTAAAAAACACAAAAGAAGTTCATATGACATGACGAAACTTCAATTTTGATGACCAGTGTAATTAAACATAAATTTTTGAGATTTTTTTTTATATATAGGTTCCATTACGAACTTTCAAAATATTGCTTTTTAGTCAAAATTGCAAGTTTATCAATCAATCAATCTTTAATATTTTTGAAAAAGTTTGATTATAAACTCAAAATTACGATTTGTTTTAAAAATAAGGATTTAACTTTTACAAAGTTTAGGTTTTGTATACGTGGAAAACTGCACAACTACAATAAATTTATAAGAATATAATGCTCCTTTCCAGAAAGATATATGAACATAGCACTAGTTTTGGTAAATAATGGACAACGTTAGAGGTTCAATTTCTCTAGGTTTTGTTTCGTGATTGCCGTTTTCATGAAATAAGATTTCGGATTTGGGCTAAATTACACATTTATGAAGCAATGAATATTTTACCCGCTTATGATGAACTTGGTTATTTCACCTGTTGAATTTCTAGCTTAACTATGAATAGAGCTTTTATTCCCGTCTAGATAGAATGAAGATAATAATCATATTTCACCTTGTATCATAGAGATACCATGTTCCTCGTTTCACAACTTATTGCAATTTGCATTGCAATTTGTTTGAAAATTGTGGATAGGATTACGAAAAAAGAAAATATGTGACATCTCAATAAATTCAAGTAACTAACTTTGTGGTGTTGGTGTCCCAAAAATAGATGCGAAACTTTCCCTCAATTCTCTCAGAGAGTATCAAGGTGTAATATTTATTTTTGTTTTATTTCGGTTACTTCGGCAACCTCTGTAATGGATTCAATAACCCCTGTTTGGATAAGGCGTGGGGTGTTATATTTCATCCTGAAAAATCGCTGGGGAAAGGTAATGGCAAGAATATATAGGACGAAAGTGTCCCCATCCGTAAAATTACAACAATGTCGGTTGGAGAGTTTCGCGAAAAGCGTTTTCTTGTAAAGAGTTTACCAAACAATACAAGATGAATGTGGGTTGAATTTGAGAAAAAAAAATTCAGATTCACTTTTTAGGGAAATCCAGCAGTTTTATTTAATAATGGAAGTTGTGTGATTTTAAGCTGCTTTGACAACTGTAATCTTTGTGGCATGGCTCTCAACGTTATTTAATAACCCGCGATTGTGCCTGTTGTTTAAATATTGGGCTCCCGCGACTGTGCTTGCCTGGATTAAGAGGATAACCTAACGAAGGATATTCTAAGCTATCATAAAAACTTTTGACATCTTAACACTTTTAATGGAGTTATATAGGAGAAGGATTCATAGGAATAGGATTACCTTTAGTTAAGGTATCATTACACATAATAACTTCAAGAAAAAAACGAAGTTTTAAAAATTTCACATAATTACGCGAAAATCCTAATATACCGTTGCGTTTTATCTGTTCAAAAATTAATACTTCGTGAGTTGTAATCACTTTATTTCAAACTTATTTCGGAGCACTACAATTATAATTCACTGAACTGTCAGGTTAACTAACTAAGGAACAGACTAATTCACTGACTCATTGACTGACTGAGGGAAAGACAACTGCGTATTTATAGGTACCGTTCCGGTTTCTAGAACGGAAATTCATTCCGATAGGAGTTATCACTTGCGATAACATTGAGAGCGCTTATCTGCCGTATGTTTCATTATCGCAGCCGCTTCCCATTATCAAATATTTCTAGAGAATTCATTACTAATAAAAATTTTGTAACTACATTTTGTTACAATACAATCTGCACAACATTATTAAATTAACAAAAAAAGCAGCCACTTTGGCTAGAATTCACAAAAACACCCTACACACAATCACTTCAGGAAAAAACCGAAACCAACAGTTTACATATAACTCCATTAGTTTGTCAACCCCATGTATGCATTTGATTCTTGAGCTTAAGGCCGCCTACGTACGAAATTCTGGTTAGGTTTCCGAACCAAGAATTTAGATTCGAGCACTAAAATGAACGCATTTCTACGAAACGTGAGAAATTCGTACGTGTGCGACCAGTGACTGAATTCTGAATCTCAATTTCTGATTCGGCAACTTGATTGGAATTCCATGTGTACATGGTTGGCGATCGAAGGAAAAACTCATAAATACGCGCCATTAAAGAACAAAGAAGAAGAAGTCAATTTGAATTTTTATTCTTTTGACATATTTAACCCACAATTTGCCTTTTCAATTTTTAAAATCTCAATATATCACGAAGTATGGCTTTTATAAATAAAAAAGAGAAATGTAGCAAGCAAAATATCACTCGAACATTAGTCATAAGAGTTGCATGCGTTTCTTTTTAAATTATTATACATGGTTCAAGATTTCCTATTAATGTTTTTCTGTAGGGCATCGAAACACTATTTCTCTCGTTCCGGTTTTCGGGTTTCGTTTCGGGAAAAAAATCATATCCATTCCGTTTCGGTTTTCGTTCCGACAAAAATAGTGGTTTGTTCCTGTTTTCGGTTCAGTTCCGCGGGACTCATTTTTTAATTTTTTTAAAAGTTTTTATTTAAATTGATTTTCTAACATAATTCACGAAATTTTCTCTCCGTTTTCATAACTATTACAGCATATAACTACTCTGGTAATGTTTAAAATTTGAAGAAAATATTTCTCGATTTTTCGAGTTTAAAAATTTCAGCCTGAAACTCTGGATTCTGGATTCATTTTGAGCTCAAACGTCAAAAAAACCTCGAACTTTATAAAAAAAATAGCTAGGTGAAAAAAGAGAAAGGATTCTTTGGTTATATACTTTTTGAAAGTTTCGATTTTTCTAAAGAATTCAATTTTTATTGAAAATTTTGACTTATTTCGAAAGTCTCAACAATAAAAACCAATTTTTTGACAAAGTCGATCTTTCCTCTTACGACTTCTAAATTTTTGAGATTTTAAGTTGATTTTGAAAATTTCGATTTTTTTTCGAATATTCCAAATTCCGTAAAATTCTGTCTTATTTCGTTGGTTTTGATTTTTTTGAACATTTTACTTTTATAACGTTTGTTCTTGTTAAAGATTTTATTTTTTGAAAATTTCAAATTTTTTTGAATATGTGGAATTCATCTTGAAGTTTAAAGGTTTGACCTTGTTTTTGTAAATATCAGAAACTTCAGACTCAAAATTTCATCTTTTTTTGCAAATCTAACTAATTTTTTTCAAAACATTTCAATTCTTTTTAAAAATCTGAATTTTTTCAAAGATTTACTTTTTTGCAAATATCGACTCTTTCGAGTGTTTGTTTTTTTATGCAACTCTTTTTCAATTTTCAATTTTTCGCAAAATTCTGACTTTCTAAAAATGTATATTCATCATGATAGAACCTTATTGACCGGAAATATTATGTTTTTTTCAATTTATTTAACATTTCTTCGGCCCAGTTTGGAAATATTTAAATTTTTTATGGTTGTTGATAATTTTCTAAACAGTTTTTGAAATACGACTACGACTACTTCACTGTCATGAAGTGACGTTTTCAATAAATTTAAATATCACGTAGTCGCATTTCAAAAACTGTTTAGAAAATTGTCAACAAACCATAAAAAATTTAAAATTTTCCGAACTGGGCCGAAGAAATGTTAAATAAATTGAAAAAAAACATTTCTAAAAATGATTACTTTTTGAAAAGTCTACCTTTGATTTTTATTAAAAATTTTAAAACATTTTTCGATTTCTTTAAAGTGTTTCGTCTTTATATTTTGAAAACTTTGAAATTCAAATGTTCTTTTTTTTTAGCTTCCACTTTTTTTAAATTAATTAATTTTATTAATCGCAAGACTTTTTCAGTTTGACCTTTCTCTAGGATTTTAATTTATTTTCCAAATTCTGAATTTTTCAGTTTCGGTTTAACCTTTCTTTAGGATTTAAATTTATTTTCCATTTGGAAAACTGAATTTTTTGAAAATCTTTACACATAATTTCGATCTTTTCTTCCAATTGTTATTTTTTTTTTCATCATTTTGATTTTTTCTGTAAATTTAATGATACTGAAAAACTGACTTTTAAAAACTAAACTTTTATTTGAAAAATTAGATTTTTCTTTAATATTTTCCCTTTGAAAAATTAAATTTTTCTAAAAATTTTGAGATTTTTAATATTTTCGAACCTTTTTCACAACTTAGACTTTTTTTTTGAAAATTTCGATCTTCTGTCATCAAAATTTCGACCTTTTCTCGAAACTGTAACTTTTTCATAATTTGATTTTTTTGGAAAATTTCTTTTTTTTTTAAATTTTGACTTCTTGCAAAAAATTTGACAACACAAAATTCTTTTTTTCCTCAAAATTTTAATCTTTTTCAAAATTTCGGATTTTTTATATGATTTTGTTGAAACAATTTTTTTTTGAAAACCTTTACCCTTTTTTTTGAAAACTTCCACTTTAGCTCAAAGTTTTTATTATTTCTCAAAATGTTAACTTCTTTTTTTGATAATTCCGACTTTTTCCCGAAAATTTTCAGTTTTTTCAAAATTACAACTTTTTGAAATATTTGAATTTTTTTAGGATTTTAATCTTTTTTGAAAGTTTTTACCTTTTATTATCAAAATTGGGACTTTTTTCTAACAAGGAAAGGTCGCGAAGTGTCCGGCGCCGATTTTGCTAATTTTTGGGTATGTTTTAAAGAACCAAAATCTAAGAGACACGTATTTTTTTTTATCGGCTGATAAACGGTTTTAAGGGTAGTTTTACCCCCTCAAAGTTGAGGCAAAAAATGCAGATTTTGCTGTTTCTCGAATACCAAAAATAATATTCGAGTCATTTTTTTTCAAAAGTTTTGCTTTGACGAGAAATAAAAGAAAACAATTTTTTCAAAATTTTCCCACCCCCCCTCATGGGGGCAAACTACCCCATTTAGAAGTTTTTTAATCATAAAAATGGTAATTACGTCAGCAAAATTTTGAAAAAAATATATGTTACTTTATACACCAAAACTAATTTTACCTGTTTTTGGATTTTGTCGAAAAAAAATTTTTTGGGGGGTAAACACTACTTACACGAATACGTATATGATATGATTTTTGTTTTATTTTTTTTTCTGAAGCGAAGTATTTCGACGAGGAACTAAAAAAATAATGTTTTAAGATTTTTTCGGTGACCCCTCATCTCTACCCTCCACCCTTCCCTTATAGTAGGGTGAGCTACCTACTTAAAAAACTGGAAAATGCGAGATTATTATGATCCCTCTACTATCTATATACACCAAAAGAAAAGTTTACTAAATTTTTGTTAACCCCACCCCTCCTGATAGGGGTAAATTACCCCTTATGAAATTTTTAATTAACAAGAAAATAGTCATTATAACATCTAAATTTTGAAAAATAAATGTTATTTTATACATCAAAATTAATTTTACTTTTATTTGGGTTTTGGTGAAGGAAAATATTTTAGGGGTAAACACTCTTTAGGTCAAACACGTTTATAATAGGATGTATTACTATGATTTTTAATTTGTTTTTTATCTGAAACGAAGTATTTCAACGAGGAATTAGAAAATTATTTTTTTTGAACTTTTCCAGTCACCTCTCTTCCCCTCTCTCCACCTTATCTTACCAGAGGGTGAGTCATCTACTTAAAAAATCGGAAAATTCGAGATCATTACGATCTCTTTATACACCGAAAAAAATTCTAAACTTTTGCACCTTCGTAAGGGGGTAAACTACTCCTTTCTGAGGTTTTTAAGTATTCAAAAAATTGTCATTATAACAGCAAAATTTTGAAAAAAAAAAACCACTATATTTTATATACCAAAACTTATTATATTGAATTTTTTGGGATTTGTCGAAAAAAATGTTTGCTTTAGAGCAAATATGTGTATAAAATATTTATATAAAAACTGCGGTCAGTTGTCTGAACTTTATAAAAATTTAGAAGTTTTGTATATTAGATATACCTACACGAGAAATATGGGAATTTACAAAAACATTTAAGTGTATATTATTATGGCGGTAAAGATATTCGTTTCTTTTTTTCCTGGAACGAAATATTTTAACAAGAAACAATAAAAATAATTTTTCCGTATTTTTCCAGCCACACCTCGCGTCCTATTTCTATCAGAAGGATAAGTCACCTGGGATGGGAAATGTAAAAATTTAAAACCTTTCTAAACTCTGTTTTGTGGTATCTAGAGGGACAGCAATGATCTCGAATTTCCAGTTTTTCAAGTAGATAGCTAACTGGCTCATTCTACTGGTATGCCAACGTGAAGGGTGGGAACGGTAGAAACAAAATTTAAAAATAATATTTTTCTACCTTCTTTAAAATACTTCGTTTCAAAAATAACGAACTGAAAATTATACAAATATATCTCCTAATATATATAAATATTTGCGTTAAAGGGTGTTCACCCCCAAAATATTTTCCTTCACCCAAACCCAAATACAGGTAAAATTAATTTTGATGTATAAAATAACATTTATTTTTCAAAATTGAGCTGTTATAATGACTATTTCCTTGTTAATTAAAAATTTCATAAGGGGGTAATTTACTCCTATCAGGAGGGGTGGGAGTAAAAAAATTTGGTAAACTTTTTTTCGGTGTATATAGATAGTAGAGGGATCATAATAATCTCGAATTTTCCAGTTTTTTAAGTAGGCAGCTCACCCTCCTATAAGGGAAGGGTGGAGGGTAGGGATGAGGGGTCACCGAAAAAATCTTAAAAAATTATTTTTTTAGTTCCTCGTCGAAATACTTCGCTTCAGAAAAAAAATAAAACAAAAATCATAAAAATACATCCTATCATATACGTATTCGTGTAAGTGGTGTTTACCCCCAAAAAAATTTTTTTCGACAAAATCCAAAAACAGGTAAAATTAGTTTTGATGTATAAAATAACATATATTTTTTTCAAAATTTTGCTGACGTAATTACCATTTTTATGATTAAAAAACTTCTAAATGGGGTAGTTTGCCCCCATGAGGGGGGTGGGAAAATTTTGAAAAAATTGTTTTCTTTTATTTCTCGTCAAAGCAAAACTTTGGAAAAAAAAACGACTCGAATATCATTTTTGGTATTCGAGAAACAGCAAAATCTGCATTTTTTGCCTCAACTTTGAGGGGGTAAAACTACCCTTAAAACCGTTTATCAGCCGATAAAAAAAATACGTGTCTCTTAGATTTTGGTCCTTTAAAACATATCCAAAAATTAGCAAAATCGGCGCCGGACACTTCGCGACCTTTCCTTGTAAGTTAAATATAGCTTCATTCAAAATTTGAAGTTTTTCCGAAATTTCTATTTTTTTTGCAAAAGTTCGAATTTTTGTGATAACTTCAACATTTCTTTAAAATTCACCCGTACCAGAAATTTTTTAATTTTACTGAAGAATCTAATTTTTCAAATTACCAATTATTAAATTTGGAAGGAATTCTACAAAACGAATTTAAGACTTAGCTAAATTTCGATTTTAAAGCTGGATAAAATCAAAACAATCTGAAAAGAAAAAATCGCAGCTTCGAGGCTAAAGTCGAAATTTTAAGGAAAAGTCAAATATAGCGTAAACAAAACCAGATAAAAATTGGAATTAGATTAGATTAGATTTTTGCGTTTCAAGTTTACCCTCAAAATTTCGACTTCAATTTCAAGATCCCGGCTTTAAATTGGAATATAAATGTTGTATTTTTCTCTTGAAATTTTGACTGAAATTCCAAATTTTCGGGAAAAATTAGAAATAGCGAGATTTTACCTCAAATTTTGAGAAAAAAAAGCCAAATCCAGGAATTTTGGGAAGTTTTAGGAAATCGGCATCGTAAAAAAATCATTAGAATTTGAAGCTTCGAGAAAAAATTTGGAATATGTAAATTAGAATGAATTTTGAAGGAAAAATTCAAGAATACTCGAAATTTTTATTAATAGCTTCAAAAAATAGGGGTATCAGATTATAAAAGGGAACAACCAAGTTTGGGAAAAAAAAACAAATTGTGAGTGTTTGTTCTGAAGAAAAAGATGAAATTTTCTGAAAAATTCGAATTTGCGAACAAAATTGCCAGGAAACTGGGCTTCAATGAAAAAGACTCCAGTGCTTGAGTCCATATTTACAATAGCACATAACATTTTTATTTTAAACTCGAAATTTTAGAAAAAAAAAAGAAATATTTCGAGAAAAAGGTCCAAATTTCAAAAGAGCCGAAAATTAAAAAAAAAGAATATTCAAGTTATACAACTTAAAATTCAATTTGGCTTGAAATTTTGAGAATGAAAGCAACATTTTCCTAGAAGGAGTGGAAATTGTAAGTTTCTAATTGAACTTTCAAAAAATTGTTCTTTAAAGTAAACCCGTAATTTTGAGATGAAAGTTGCATGAATTTGTGTAAAATTTTGAAAAGCAAACTTCTAAAAAAATCCAAACTTCAGGGTAAAGTAAAAATTATTCTAAGAACATACAAATTCAACGAACCGAAATAAACCGTTATTTTTTCCGATTCTGTTCCGGTTTTCGTTCGTACAGAAATAACGGTTTTTTTCGGTTTCCGGTTTTCGGTTCAGTTGCGGTTCGAAGACCTGGTTTTTTGCAATTCGTTAACGTTATCGCGCAATATATAATCGCAAAATAGGTATGTAAGAAAAATATCTCCCAAATATTAGCCACTTTAAAACACTTGCACCGTTTTTATTTTAAAATATTCAGCATGGTTCGCGATTTCATATTAATGTTCTTCTGCAATTCGTTATCGCTATGGGTCTAAATTAACTTACTTCATAGTTCAAGATGTGTAAATATAAAATAATCATTTGACGAATCATAACGTTTTTAAGCAACAATATAAGGTATCGATTATGTCGATTTCATTCCTTTTATTATGAACGCACTGTGAACTAGAAAAATAAATTTATAATCACCTATTCATATCACACCCATTTTATTTTATCACCTCTTAAATTAATCATATTATGACTGAGACAACCTGTATAATAAACGCAACTCCCTTCATTGTTGTGAGACCAACGACAAATTTACGCAAATGTAATCTGTGTTCTGAGTCAATTTGGCATATGTCATGATATTAAAATCAAATTGTACACCTTAAATTGTATAAAAAATTAAAATTCAAATATGTGAAATACTACAAATTATAGAAAAACATATGGACAGTGATGATCCTACTCTGCTTAATGTAAGAGTGTGTAATACCAGATATTTAACGGTAACATTAGAATATCCAAATTTATTTGAAGAAGACCGAAAACTTTTTCGTAAGTAAAACATTTCAAGCAACTTAGGCACACACATGGAATCCTGAATAGGTTTCCGAATCAGGCATCCAGATTCAGAATTAAGTCGCCGGCAGCACTCACGCATTGGTTTTACTTTCATGGAAATATTTTCATCCGAATCTAAATTTCTGATTCGAAAACCTAATCAGAATTCCGCACGTATTCTGGCGGGGTCTTAAAGAGCGATTTTTAATATTTCAGGAGAGTGGGGAACATTAGCGTCTCTTAGTACGTTTTTTCCACTATCCATGTTTTTCGCCGGATCATTTGGCATGACTTTCTGTCATGGCAGTACAATGATACCAGTCTATTTATTAGTGGGAGGTAGGTAATATCTTAATTCAAGAAGTTATGTATATGTTTAAAGTCCAAAATGTGAAGACCACAAGTATCATCTTAGCAACTATTATTAAATAGATATCATGCTTTGATGCACTACTTTTAAATCATCTCCAAATAATTTGCCAACGAGTGTGAATTTAAATTCAAATTCCAACTGATCAGATAATATTACCCTTAGTAATATCATTGGTACTTGCACAGGAGGTTTGTGGATATCTTGGAAGTCTCCAGCACAGCTTTATTGTGAGACCTAAGTACACTGGTCTACTACCTTGATCAAAAAGTTCCCGGAATAACCACCGTGTAGCGCCCCCATCGTTTCGATTTGAGTTTTGTTTGTTTTGTTAAGTTGGTACCTATGTTGTGGATATTCTCTCCAAATCTTAGCATCATAGCTTGACATTTGAAAAAGTTACGTAGCCAAGAGTGCATCTATCTCTGTGTGTGTTTTTTACATTTTTAGAAATGGATTTAAATTTGCAACAACAAACTTGTATTAAATTTTGCGTAAAAAACGGATTTAATGGCCAGAATTGTGGGCAGAAAACTCATGGATTTTGCACCATGATAACGCAGCGTCGCACAACGCCATCATTATACGTAATTTTTTGACGAAAAATGCAACGAATACCATCCAACAGCCACCGAATTCACCTGATTTGGCTCCCTGTGACTTCTTTCTGTTTAATCGAATTAAAAAACCATTACGGGGAACACGTTTCAGCAGCCGAGAGGAAGTAATGGAAAAATCGCAGGAAGCACTGATGCGCATACCGAAAACCGAATATAAAAAATGTTTCGAGGATTGGATCAAGCGCTGGCATAAGTGTGTTGTAGTCTATGGGGATTACTTTAAAGGGGGCAATATAGATTTAGATGAATAAAATTGTATTTTTAATTTTCTGAATAAATTCCGGGAACTTTTTGATCAAGGTAGTATTACAACAAAAACATTAATATTCAAGATGGATTTAGTTTAGTCAGCTGGCAAAAGTCTACCCTGAAGATGATCTGTTGGAGAGTGTCCCCTAAATATTTGCATAAATGTTGGCAGAAAGTAGCCAACAAAAACGACTGATGATTGATTTAAGTCCATTCTACATATACAAGGGTATATCCAATATGAACCGAAATTTGTTTTTAAAAATTTAGTAATACAAAATACATATATGAAAGTTACTATCTTTCTACATAAGTTCCTGATTTTGTTATGCATTTTTCCCAATAGATTGGAAGTTTTTTAATGTCATCATCATACAAAGAAGGGAGGCGTGTTTGCAGCTAATTGCGTACAAATGTCTCAGCAGCATCATCATGGGATGGCTTACATCCTAGAGCTTCTGTCAGTGCCCCAAGTATATGATAATCGCATGGTGATAAGTCGGGACTATAAGGAGGGTGTTCTAATGTTGCCCTATGTAATTCCTCTAATTTTTGATGTGTCAGATTGGCTGAGTGGGGGCGGGCATTGTCGTGATTCTAAATCACATTTCTGACCGAAAATTTGAGCCTCTTCCGCCGTTATGAGCATTTTACCTCATCCATTAGCTGGCACTAGTGGGTAGCATTAACTGTACGACGTTCATGCAAAAAATCGACATGCACAACAGCGTTAATCTTGTTTGCAGTCACACTGGTCCGAGGACGACGGGCATGGGATTTATTTTCAACTTGAATTCGTCCTTCCAAAAATTTTTTGTGCCATTCATGCACTTGATTTTTCTTCAAACAAGTATCCCCTAACTATGCTTCTAGCCTACGAACAGAGATTAAATAGACTGAACATTTCAATGTTGTCTCATGCGTACAGTTGAAGCTAAAATGCGGGGTAGTGGGAAGCTGCATCCCACTACTCTTGGACATGGCCGGATTAAGTAAAATTTATAAATACGAAACTTGCCGCGTAATGGTTCTAACGATTTAGATGAAACTTTAGAATTAGGGGCTTTTGGACCAATAGGATAATTTTTATAAGTGCTTTTTGGTAAAAGTTCAGGAGAACTATTTTCAAAGACATCTTGGTTTACTAGTAAAATAATTTTCTTTCAATACGCGACGCCTGTGTACAATATTCTTAAGCCGGTGCTGTAAACACGTCATGATTGCAGTGAAATGGCGACGCGCGCACGCCGATAATTGAATATTTATATATTTCATTTTTACCTACCCAAAGAATGAAACTCTTGATTTTCCTTCACTAATGTGTTCACTGAGGTTTCAACAATGATCCACAATACACTTCCCCATACTTTCAGGCCGTTTTCTAAAAAAAAACCCCGATGTTATGTTCGCAACGGTCTGTCAAATAATGAGAGTGCGTTGCAAACTGGGTTGAGCTAGGCTTCCGCCAGGCTTTCAACTGGCTTCACTGCTTACCGTCTTACGTTCAGTCTATTTAGTCTCTGCCTACGAAGAATTTCGGTGGGCTTAACACCTTCAACGGCAACAAATAACGCGCTGCGCAACGTGCGGATGAACCTCCTACCCACTCATTGTATTTTTTCAACTGACGAACAGCAAGAATGGAATTAGCTTGAGCGCATCCCCACCTAACATGTCTAAGAGTATGCGCACACTCCCGACGCCCTCATGGCGCCATGACAGAAATTCCGGTTCATATTTGATTTACCCTCGTGGAAGAGTTTCGGCTAAAGAACACTTCCAAAAATCCGACAACTTTTTGTTAAACGGGTTAGATGAATTATGGCGTAATTTAACTTAGAAGCTTAGTCTCTTCTTAAATTAGAGTCACTTTGATTCTGCGTAATAAATTTACAAGATATTAAACTTCGAGTAGTTGAATGTAATGCTAAATATTTTTTTTAGGGATAATGGGTTGCTTATACGAGCTTTTTAGACTATTTACCTTCATTAAAGGTTTTGGAATAACAATGACACTAGGATGTTTTTTAATAATATGGTTTTTACTAGGTAAGATTCTTTTGGACGCTACTAATACTATTACTACTACCACCAGATTATCTAGAAAAATTGTATCGATTTTTTGTTTCAATTTATCAGAATATGTCTAAAATGACACATCAAAAATATTATTCCAACCATCTTTAGACATAAGTTTCGCCTAAGAATCATCAATGAATTTATATTATTGTTAGATGAGTCAGCAAGACTGAGTCAGTTACAAATAACTCAATGGGATTTAGATCTCTTGAGTATTTAAGTGACTGACTAATAGCTATGCTAGCTAGAAACTGTTTACAGCGGCCATATGTTTGAAGCCGCTCTATGGTTGTTGGTTGTAAAATATTTTGATCTGTAGCACATTCGACTGTTTCATTAGAGAACATTTAAATAACGCAGAATACGATTCAAGTACAAGAGTGACGTTAGCTTATTCAGCCTGGGGGACTAAGGCCTCCATTCTGATCTAAGACCGTTATTTTTTAGTTTGTTAGCTATTTTTTAATGCAGGACTATTTGTGTGAAGTCCACTTTTTCTTCTATTTTTTCCTGTAACATGCGTGAAATCCACTTTCTTCTTCTATTTTTTTCCTGTAACATGCTTTTTATGAAAATTTCAACTTTTTTGTCAAGATTCCTAATTTTTTAAGAAATTTTTCACTTTTTTTCTACATTACACATTACAAACTTTGTTGTGTTTTTAAATCTTCCTTGGTTTCAGGAGACAAAATTTGTATTTCAATTTTCTGCATTACTACTTTAAAATCGAAAATTAAGAGCTTTTATCTAAAAATTTCTGATGGCTGAAACTTTTTTTTAATTCTGATTTTCCTTTAATAAATTTCGGCGTTTTCTTGAAATTTTGACTTCTTTGAAAATTTTGGATCTTTTCAGGAATCTGACGTTGGTTTTTTTTTAAATTTCCATTTTTTATAATTTAATTTTTTTAATAGGAACTTTTTTGAAAAATTTTACCTTTTTTCAAAATTTTTGGTTTTTCTTATAAATTTGTAACCTTCTTCGACTTTCAGAAATTTTAAATTTTCTCAAAATTTCGGTTTCTTTTGAATGTTTGAAATTTTCACTAAAATATTAAACTTTTTTTAAATGTTTCAAATTTTTTGGAAATTTTCGACCCTTTTGAAAATACAAGCTTTGTTGAAAATTTTGTGTTTCTGCAAAACTACGGCTTCTATTAAAGTTTCCCAATTTTTTCGCATCAACTTTTTTTTTGAAAAATTCGACCTTTCCAATTTATATTTTATTCAAAATTTCAATCTTCGAAATTCCTGAAATTTTGACTTTTGGAAAATGTTTACTTTTGGGTAAAAACGGGGATTTTTCAAATTTTGTATTTTTTTGCAAATTGTGATCTTGTTCCAGCCGTTTTAAGTATTTCAAACTTTTCTTGAAATTTTTGGCCTTTTTGAAAATTACATACGATTTTTTTTTTCAAAATTTCGACATATTCAAATTTCCCATTTTTTCAAAGTTTCCACTTTAAATTATTTGCATAAAATTCTAGTTTTGTTGAAAATTTTAACTCAGTCCCATGTCCCAAATTTTCTTAAATTTCGTTTTTTTAAATTTTAGGCTTTACTGAAAATTTTCCCTTTTTTTAAAACCACGTTTATATTGAATATTCCGACTTTTTCTTAATTAAATTTTCATTTTCAATTCCACGTTTTTCAAAATTTTCTCATTTTAAAACCTTAATTTTTTTTAAAATCTTGACATTTTGAAAATGATCATTTTTTTAAACTTCGGAAATTTAAAAAATTTTACACCTTTTTAAATACTTCGACCCGTTTAAAATTATTTGAATTTTTCTTGAATATTTTAATTCTTCAAAATTTCGATAAATTTTGTTTTCAAATTTTTTTTAAATTTCCATTTTAATTTTTTAATTTTGCCTTTTTGGAAATTTCGAACTATTTTTAAAATTTCAACTTTTTTCAGAGTTTAATTTTTTTTCAGTGTATTTTATTAAAGAACGATTTTAAATTTAAAAATTCTTAGCCATTTTGAATTCTAGGACTTTTTTTGCAAATTTAAACACTTTTAGAGAATTATGTATTTTTCAAAATTTCTTCGAGCAAGTCGCAATTTTTAAAAAGTAAACATTTTCAATAATAGTCCAAATTCCGACAAAAAGTTAAAAAAGCGACTTTTTTTTTCTTGAAATGTGGCCCTGTTTGGAAATTTCGGAGTCCTTGAAAAATTTTAGTTTGTTTATAAATTTTGCTAATTTTAATTATGTACAATTAAAAATTACAATTATAAATTAAAAATTTCTCTTTTGAAAAGTTGTCCTTTTTTAAAATTTCATCGTTGAAATTTTTAAATTTTTTTTGGTAAATTTTGACAAATTTCATATTTTAAAAACTTTCGTTTTTTTAAATATTTCGAACATTTTTAACAATTTCTACTTTTTCGAAATTTTCGAGATATCAGAATTTTGACTTTTTATTTATAATTTCAACTTAACTTGACAATTTTCACTTCTTTTGATAATTTCCAGCACTTGAAAAAAATTTCGCCTTGATGAAAATTTAAAAATTTGAACTCTTTTTGAAAATTTTTTGTCAAAATGTCTACTCTTTTTAAAAACTTTATTTTTTTAAAAACCTTCACTATTTTTCAAAAATTCATTTTTCTTAATATCGACATGATTGAAAATTTGAATTGAAATTTATTTTAAATTTAGATTTTTTTCATGTGTTAAAACCTTCTTTTTTTGAATATTTCGAAAATTTTGAAAATTTCCTTTTTTTCGAAATTTTCGAGAATTCAGAATTTTGATTTTTTCTTAAAATTTCGACTTAACTTGACAATTTTCACTCTTTCTGAAACATTCAACCACTTTAAAAAAAACTTTTGCCTTCATTGAAAATTTAAAAATTTTAAGTTTTTTCTTTTCTTAATATCGACACTATTGAAAAATTCGTTATTTTTTAAACTTGAGACTTATGTTGGCAATTTTCCCTGTTTTGAAAATTTTGAGTATTTCACATTTTAAACTTTTTTTTAAAATTTTCGTTTTTTAAATTCCAAATTTTTAGCAATTTCAATTTTTTTTCAATATTTCCAAATTTTTAGACCAAATTTTGATATCAAACTCGAAATATCGCATTTTCCTCAATATTTTAAATATTTAGCTCGAACACCTTTTCATAATTTCAAGAATTTTGGTGGACTATTTAACTTTTTTTACTCAAATTTGCGGGTTTCAGTAAATAACTGTTTTCTAAGTTTTGGTTTTAAACGTAAAATTGTGACTTTTGATTTTTTTTTCGAAATAACGACTTAAAATCAGGTTTTTTCTGACAGTATTTTTGATAAATTTTTTGATTTATACATTTTGTTTACATTTTTTTCTAAAATATTTACTTTTACTTCTAAAATTTCGGATTTTTTTATAAAGTTTGATTTTTTTCCAGGGCTTCGAACCGGAACTGAACCGAAAACGGAAAAAAAATCGTTATTTTTGACGGAACGAAAACTGGAACGAAACCGAAAACAATATCGGTTTATTTCAGTTCGTCTAATTTATGTACTTAAAATAGTTTTTACTTTATACTTAAGATTGGATTTTAATTTGAAATTTCAATATTTTTTTTTTAAATTTTACATAATTCCATGCAACTTTCATCTCATCTTCATCTCGCATTTCTGATTAGATTAGATTAGAAACTGACAATTTCCACATTTTCTAGAAAATAATGACTTTATTCTCAAAATTTCAACCCAAATTAAAATTTTAAGTTTTAACTTGAATCTTTCATCAAGATTTTTGAGTTTTTCTTGAAATTTGGACTTTTATCTGGATATTATTCAAAATATTTCTTTTCTTCTCCTAAATTTGAGTTCAAAATAAAAAAAATCCTCTGTTGTATTTCTGGAATAAAATAATAGCGTTTGTTTCATTCAAGTTAGGAAAACTCGGTTTTGCTTACAATTCTTTTTGCAAATTCGAACTTTTCTGGAAATTTTTCTGGAAATTTTTCCGGAGTCTTTTTTTAAAAAAATTCCAAATTGACTTTTTTTTTAATTTCAATTTTCTTGTCCTAATTTGATATCTCTATTTTTTGAAGTTATTAGTCAAAATTTCGATTTTTCGTGATTTTTTTTTTCTTCAAATTTCACTTTAAATTTTAGTATTCCAATTTTTTTTTCGAAATCCCAAATGTAGATTCCTGCTGTCGACTTCCCAAATTTTTCAAAAATTCCAAGATATGATTTTTTCTCAAAATTTTTGCTAAAGTTTATGTTTTAAATTTTGAAAATTTTAATTTCAAATCAACATTTCAGCAAAAAATCCAACATGATATTCTAATCTAAAACCGAGATCTTGGAATTGATTGGGGTGGTCGAGATTTTTACAGTAAACTTGAAATAGTGACATGTTTTACTAAAAGTCTGAAGGAGCTGAAAAGTAAGTTTTAGCTAAACAATCAGATCAGTAATATTCAGAATAATTCTGGACGAACTAAAGACAGCTACTAAGGAAGACTCTTCAGAATTAACTTCGCCAGTTCTGCAGCTGTTAAAGAAATTGTCTGAAATTGGCAAATGGGAAGAGTATTATCATCTAATCTCTCTGGCTATCCAATAACATAACTGATAGCTGTAGGATAATGGTATTCCATTCGCCATAATAGGCATTGCAATGATTTGGAGTTTTAATAGAAAGAGAACCAAGAAAAAATTCTGGCATTTTTAGGTTTTCTGAATGAAGAAGGTAGTGGGCCAAAACATTTTAGAGCCAAAGTACAGAGTTGCATTTTAACAACAATAAAAAATCGACACAAATTTTCTGGATAAGTCAACACTTTACTATCTTTAAGCGATTATTAATGTTACAGGATACTAATACTAATCAATAATCACATGCTAATAAAATTCAATGTAATGAAATCCATGCATGTTGATTGATTTTACCTTTTTGGCTTTAAATACCATTTACAAAGAAAATACTTTAAATATTTTCTAAGAAATACTGTATGTGGCAATCTTGCCAAAGAAACTTCACTGCAGTGAATTTCAAACTTTTACTAAAGCATTAAAAGGGAATGTAACAAGGGGTTCGAATATAATGAATGCGACCAACTATGTAAGGGAAGTTTTTATGCGCCTTGTCATCCTTTTAGAAGTTTATTTGATGTAACGTAAGCATATGTGCGTTCGCTAGTCTTTGTAGGGGTAATTTTCTTTAGAGAAATAGTGTGTTCCCAGCATGCTCTGTTTCTGATAACTTATAAAGAATAATTTATTTATCAGAAAATGTTTACAAGACAGCTCAACAAAACGGATCACACTGGGTAATTTGCATGAAGACATCCTGCAATAAATTGATATTTCACTATTAATAAGACTTCATTTAATGCTGTATTACAACAGAAAGGTAAAGACAATTAAAAGTCTTGGAAGTACATCAATTAAATATGACTAGGTATAATATGGTAGACTAGTTATATTTCAACATTTTGACGAGGTATGTCAAAATGTTTTTGAAATGTACAACTAAAGAACTGTTAGTGTAATATCCCATTAGAAAAGGCTTTAATATTTAAAAATTTCCAATGATATGACTTTAAAATGTCATCAGTCATCAGACCCTGGCATTTCACTGGAGTATGACACTTAAAAGATACAGCAGAAGCTTTCTGGTTGGTACACAATTTTTAGGAAAGTTGTTCCTCTTCAAATTCGGAAAAAAACCTTTCTTGATTTTGGTTAATATACGATTGTATTATATGTTGAGAAAGTTACAATACAAGGATGGACTTGGTAGAGACGCAATGCAGTTATGTTAAGTTCGGTTTCAGGATTGATATTCTATTATAACGAATGTATGTGATATTGATTGTATTTTCAAAAATTGAAAATTATCTTCTGACATAAAAGCGTCCACCAAAATTGATTGTATTTTTATTACTAATTTCATGTCAAATAATTTATAGTTTGTTATTAAATCCCAATTCTTTTTCCAGGAACTTATTGGGTATTTGAAGTATATCCTCCAGACTTCAACAACCACAAGTCGCCATATTACTGCCATAAAGTTTTGTACAATTTCGCCTTCTGGATAATAGTAATTGAATACTGTATAATTGTATTAGTCGTAATATCTATTGTAATAAATAACGTGTTTTTATCACAATGACAAGATTTTTCTTAAAAAACAACCGAAATCCGCCTAAAATGCAAGCAGCATTCGCACAATGCATGTGGCACCGTGTGGGCAGGGTTTAATTAAACTTACTCTAGTTGCACCATTAGTCATTCACGCACCGATACCACAGAGCCAAACTACTACTAAACACAATATTTGCTTAAATACAATTTCGTCGATAGGTTATACAAAATTTATCCTTTAGAGTGGTCTATAATGCAAGATATGGAGAAGTCGCGGTCGACAACTGATGATAATTCCAAATCGAAAGACACATCTACAGATGATGGTGCTAGTCAAAAACAGATAAGTACTAAGGGAGAATCGGAGCTATCACAAACACGAGAGGAAACACCAAAAACGGAAGTTGCTAAAGCTGGACGTTGGATAAGAAGTAGGTGAGCAGAAGATATTAATTTACATATTGATTATAATTGTTTTTATAGAAAACTTTAAATTCCCTTTAATATTCATAATTGGGATGCATGTTGCCCAAGTTGTCATTGGTGCTATGAATATGCACAAATGTCCAGTAGAGCCAGATATACCAATCTTTCTTATGGTGATAGGTGAGTATTCTTGGCACTTACAAATTTTTCTTCACTACTGGGGCGGGGCCCTGTGCAACTCATGGTGGGGGAGTCTAAATATTTTTATACTACAAAAATGTGGACAAAATATCTACGAAATCTCGATTACAAAAAAAAAACTCGTCGTGAAGAAAATATTTTTGAAGAATAAAAAAAGGGAGGGTAGCTACTTTGGAGGGGGCTGCTTTGGTAACGCACTCACTGCATACCCTTAAAACCACCCCAGTTTGGGCTTAAGATTTAAATTTGTATTTGTCATTCCGTTGCTATAATTTACAACATCTTTGATAGTAATCGACAGAAGTGTAAATATATGTAATAAAACAATCTTACTTGTTTTGAGAAATTCAGACTGAATTATAAAAACAAAACAAAAATATAGTGTTGAATTATTTTTAAAAATTCGTCTTGTAACAGTGATGGTACTAATTAATTTTTTTAAGTATCACGCTATTGTAAAGTGGAGCGTGAGTATGATTATTTAGAAAACATATTTCCAGGGTAATAACTTAATAATTTTGATATAGTAACGTAGATGACTAAAATTTTTCTCGTACTCTTTCGTTCCAACATACAATTAACAATTTGTTTTGATGAAATTATAAAAATAGCTATCGTCAGTAATCCATTTTATTATTATTTACTACAGTTTAAATTTAATTTTTTTACACGCTAATAAGTATTGTACATATAATATGGTTTAAACTTCAGTTGCAGTTATTATAAACTCTGCTATCAAATTTATGATATCACAAATTAAAATTCAATTCAAAGCTGATTGAACATACGTAGTTGTTAATAATGTGACACAAGGTGTAAACCAAACTGCTATATTGATTAAAAATTCCACGTGTCCTTCTAAAAAAAACAGACAAGGGATGCTTAAATATCCTATCAAATGTCTAAATATATTTATATGATGTTAACATTTTTCTTGAACCACCCTTATATCCCGGTTATCTACAACTAAAATATTTTTGATAAAAGTAATAAATAATTACATTTAAATGTGATTACTGTGTTAGTGATAGGTTTCCAAAATTCGAAAATTCCATATATTATAAATTATTCGATGGAATTTAGATCTCTTGAGTATTTATTATTATTATTTGATAAAGGTAAAAATAAGATTCTAAAATACAATCAGAGACACTGCATATTAAGGAAGAGGGAAAAAGAACTTCCAGAGAGAAACACCAGAATATCAAGACCTAAATTAAAAAAATCACAAAGAAGTGAAAATGGATATTAGAAGGTATAACTCCAAAATAATCGAAAACGCAATAGAAAATAATGCAGATATGAGGGTCTTAAGATTAAGACTATCCTCACGCAAACACAGAATTACCAATATGAAAAGATCAACAGGGTAACATAATCTCAGACAATAGAAATATTGCTGAACACATCAAAGACTACAACTATCTACAACTGTCTTCATACCTCCATTAGATCTGACCTAAGAGTTTTTTTTATTACTTATTATTTCTATGGGGTCGGTTTCCATGCAGCACTGAAGCTTTCGCTTATTGTGCCCCCCACGATTATCTCATAATCCCCGTTCTTTTGAAAAATTCCAGAACCTCGTTTATGGGTCTTTGCACTATTGTCTTTGGTTCAATTAGAGCATTCCCAAAGCTGGAATGTCTATCCCTTGCCAGAGCCGGACATTCACATAATATCTTTAAAGGAGTTTCTTCTTCCTCTCTACACATTCTACAAGTAGAATTTTCTTTTACGCTAATTGTTGTAAGATGTTTCATTAGGGCACAGTGTCCCGTAAATAAACTAACTGTCCTCATGAGCCGATTTTCGCTTGACTCTAATAGTTCTTTGGCTTTTTTTCCGATGGCCCATCAATGAACAGGCGATTGCCTCAGACCATTGACACCCCTTCAGTAAGTGCTGCGTTCTTTCCTTAGTAGTTCCTTTATTACCTCTTTCGCCGCTTTGTAAGGCAATCGGACAAGTAGGTTCCGGTTCTACTAGACGAAACTCGGCTCCTCTTTTGGATAGAAGGTCTGCTCTTTCATTTCCTTCAATTCCCCGATGGGCCTCAACCCATCGAAGTATAACTGTATTGTGCCAAGTTATTTAGCTTACCAACATAATCGTTGACCGTTCTGCAGTTAATTTCATAAACTCTCAGCGCATTTAGTGTTGCTTGGCTGTCGCTATAGATCACGATTCTCTTATTTCTCTTGTTGTAATTGCAGTAACTTCTGCCTGAAATACGGTTGTCAAAGATCCCAGGTTTACGTAAAATTCATTCCCTGGTTGTTTGCCAGTTATTCCCGCACCAGTACTTATCTTTGTTTTCGATCCATCTGTGAACCAGGTTGATCCACTCGACCCAAGAGTTACGAATATGGTCATTCGTAACGTGGGCTCTGAAGATGTTTCAGATATATAAAAACAAGAAATTCAGGCTGCTCTCAAGCAAAGGAAAAACAGAAAAAGTCTACGAGAAGACAAGATTACATGTGAAATGTTAAAAATGGGAGGAGCAGTCATTGCAAAATCACTACAAATTCTCCTAAACGAGAGTTTACGAGAAGGCGAAATTCCGGACCCGTGGAAAAACGCAGACATAATTTTACTTTTTAAAAAAGTAAACGAAAATTTAAAAATCTATCGACTTTCTCTTCTTCTCTTCGAACCTTCTCTCTCATCTATATGAACTCCTGACCAAAATTGTCACCAATAGACCAACCAATAAATTGGACACATATCAACCAGCAGAACAAGCGGGATTTCGCAAGGGGTTTAGCACCATCGACCACCTAAAAACCATTATAACACTAGCAAAAAAACAACCGAATACAACATACCCCTCCACTTGGCATTTATAGATTTTCATAAGTCTTTCGACTCTATCGAACATCGAACATCGTACTATCATACAGGCAATGGATGACGCTAGAATAGATTCTCGATGTACAACTCTATTAAAAAAAATATACAACAATGCCACTTTTCACGTCAAAATTAATAACACTCTGAAAACAGACAAAATTGAAATAAATAGGGGAATACGTCAAGGCGATACCATATCTCCAAAACTATTTACTCTGGCACTAGAGAACGTTTTCAAATCACTACTAAAAACTAAAGGCATAAACATCAACGGATCCTAGTTAAATCATCTCCGATTTGCTGACGACATCGTTTTGATAAGTAGTAATATACAGGAACTGAGAGACATGCTACAAGATCTTAGTGATGCTTTGAAACATGTAGGCTTAAAAATGAACATCTCAAAGACCAAAATGATAAGCAACACTGAAAAAGACATACACATAGACAACAAAGAATTGGAAAGAGTATAAGAGTATATATATTTAGGACATACAATAAAAATAGGTAGAGAAAACCAGACAGCGGAAATAAGACAAAGAATAAGACTAACTTGGGCGGTTTTGAGAAAATGAATTATATACTAAGAAATAAGGACATCTCTATCAATCTTAAAAGAAACGTTTTTGACATATGTGCATTGCCAGTAGCGACCTATGGCCTAGGAACAAAGGCATTGACAAAAAAGACCAGGAACCAACTGAGAGCGCGAGACCACAAACCAAAACATCGATGGACCGGGCGATGCTCAGTATCAGTCCGCGGGACAGGAAGAGAAATGAAGATATCCGACAAAGAACTAAAGTCGTAGATATAATAGAACGAAATGCACAAATGAAATGGCGTTGGGTGGGACATGTGGCTCTACAAGACTAAAGTAAATGGACATCTAGAGTAACACATTGACGACTAAGACAAACCAAGCGCAGTGCGGGAAGACCACAAAGAAGATGGCTTGATGACATCAGAATACAAGCAGGAAATAGGTGGTTTCAGTTAGCACAGGACAGATTAGCGTGAAAAAGCATGGAAGAGGCCTACGTTCAGGGGTGGACATAAAACTACTGAGAAAGAAAAAGAAGAAGAAGAAGAAGAAGAAGAAGAAGAAGAAGAAGAAGAAGAAGAGACTATTTATGTGGCGAGTTAATGGCAATTAGTTTTTACAGCCACCATAGCATTCTAAAGGGGCCAAAGCCGCTCTATAGTTGTTGCAAATATTTTCAAACGTAGCACGTTCGAGTGTTTTACTACTCATTACAGACAATTTATTTAGCATCGAAAATAGGATGTTAAAAGGCTGCTTTAGAAGAAAACGCAAATATATAAAGGAAAAGACGATACCAAACTGAACAACAAAGATATTACTCTGAAAAAAATCTGATGCAATCGAATGGATGAAGATTCTTTGGTCACAATTTTATCTTGGATAAGACTCATGTTTCACTTTTACCAATCCAAAGATTATTGAAAAACCAAATTTTAGAGAAAAGCTATTTGTCTTCTTCCCAGACGCAGTATGCCACTAATTTGTAAGGTTGGATGTTATGGTTGACTAAATAGAAGATTGTTTTATAGCAACCTTATAACTGTCCAAAGCAAGACTCATTGAAAACTTTTAGGCAATCTTAAAGTTAATGGTTTATTGTAAGAATTGGAAAGCTAAAATAGCGATCATTAAAGTAGTGTTTGAAAAGATAAACATCGTGAAACTAACCTAACATTTCTTTATGATTGAGGCTACATAAACGAATTGTTGCTGGTACAAGATGAATAAAAATTTAAAACAGTATCGATTTCCATTTTATTAAATTTGGCGTTTGGTATAACGAATTTAAATCAGGCATTTGCCTTATTTTTTAAGAAAACCTTTTAATTTTAACGAGCAAATGATATTTCAAAAACCTCAACATCTTTGAAATATCACTTCATGATAAATAGGTCAGATCCTACGTAGAAGGATAAAGATGGACAGCCAGGCAACCCTTAAGGCCCCAAGCAACGTGAAAACAAACTCAGTGCTGGTATGGAACTGCCACCTAGCTTTAGAACGCCTATCACAGGAGAATGCAATTGATCTAATATGGATCAAAGGTTATGCTGGGAAAATGGAAACGCTCTGACAAACTGGCGAGGAAGGATTCGGAGGGAGGAGTCGTTGGACCAAAACCAACCCTTCCCCTGGCTAGATCAACCGTAAGATTCCTACTTAACGAAAAAGTTTATCGTAAACACAAAGCCATATGGGCATCAATAACAACATGCTGACAAACTCACGCATTCGTTAGAATGCCGTGCAGGGAAAGGGCAAAAGTATGCCCACAACTTTCAAAGAATAACTTCAGGAAACTTGTAGGGATTTGGACAGGTCACTGTCGATTAAACAAAAACCTCCACAGAATGAGAATTATAAACGACCCGAGTTGTAGAGGGTGTTAAAAAGAAGATGAGAGTATCGAGCAAGTGATGTGTCACTGCCCTGTACTAGCATCAATCAGAGGATCCACACTGGGGGACTTCTGGCCTAGTGTGGCCAGTTTCAGAGAGGTGCATCCAAGGGACGTTCTTCAGTATCTCAACAAGGTTGGGTGGCTGAATGAATGACCAAGGATACCTCAATCACGGGGATAGAACAATGGGCCCGGAAAGGGTGGCCTAAGTGCTGGCAACCCACAACGAATCCAGAATCCCCTACGCAGAAGGCAAGGTCAAAAAATGAACTAACAGAAGACCAACAAAATGAGATCTAACGTAACACATAAAAATATAATTCAGCAAAAAATTAAAAAAAAAACAAGTCAGAAGGAGATCATTGGACATCGAGCTGTTCAATTTTGGCACAATTGTTTCCAAATAATTGACATTATTTACCAATATTATGTGGAATTCTTCAATATCCATAACTATTAAATTCTATTAGCAATAAATACAACAAAAAATATTGAAAATTCCTCGATACAACGATTATTGTATTTTTGGCTAATTCAATTTAATTGTTATAATAATTGTTTTCTTCATAACTCAAAATTTGCTAGGTATCTTCCATAAAATTAACATTTCCTGTTCTTTCAAAAGCTTCTATTAAGGAAAGTGTTGACTTTACTTATTTTAATAAAACTGAACAAATCAATCGGAAAAACTTTCGTATTTAAAGGCATAAATAATAACTAGTACTATTACGGAGAAAACAACCACAAATGTATGTTTGTGTTGTAAATTATTTCTCTTTGTGTTTCAGGAATTATTGGCATAATCGGCAAAGGTCTTCATTTATTGCATAACGTGGCTGGTTATGCTTACATAAGGTTAAACACCATAATTAACATTTTATACACAGTTGAGTTAGTATTCTTTATTTTGGGTAAGTGAGACGCATTTCTTTATCCTGAAACTATTTCTCCTGAATTAGCAATTAGCGAAATAATAAGAACTTTCTTATATTCCTACAAATTACAAAAAAAATGTGTAGACTATTGATTGTTCAAATCTTTCCCTAACCGCAGCTTTAAAAGCGGATTTCGGTTAAAACTTCGTAGATTCGATTTATACCAGTTTTCGATGCAGAATCACTTACTGGATTTTTGTGCACCTTTTCATTTACACATTATATAAAAAATATTTTATTTTGCAGGTGCCTATTGGGTGTTGAAAGAATACGAACCGACCTTCGATCCAGCCTATGGTGAACTCTACTGTAATAAAACTCTTTACCTATTCTCCCTTGTTTACGTTGGATTCGTAATAAGCCTGACGATACTTTGTGTGTCTCTTATTTGTTGTTTTCTGTGCTGCGCCATAGCTGCAGTAGTCTCCAATGAGACTAAGGAAACCGATAAATCCACAGGAAAAAATTTAGACAATAAAAAGGAGCCGAAACCGACATATGCCTTGCCACAAAATATCGTCTAGTAGCAGTGAATTTTTAGTCACTTCCACAGAGATCAAACATTTTTTAATAAACAGCCCTTTTTTGTGAAAGTGGTGTAAAATTAATAAAGGGTTTTGTAAACCAATATTGCCTTTTTTTCCCAAACGTAAGCTGCGTAAGCGACATATAGCGCGCAAAATGCGTTAAATAGAGGAAGACTGCCTAAAATACTCAGCTAGATATTAAGTGGTGGGGGAAGATTTTTCATTTCAGATAAAAATTTGCCCACTGCAGACTAGCATTTTTTCCTATTCAGAGTACATGTGCTTGAAAATACTCTTGATGAAGGAACCATATTTATCAATAATCTTCTGCTACACGAAGCACTTTGGTAAAAATTACACTTTCGCTTGGGAACTGTTTTTAATGAAAGTACAATTGTGACTGAGAATGCTGCGCTGTCAATACAGGTGCAGTAAAAAGTGTAATGAATTTCAAGGAAGATTTATTGCAATGTCGGTTCAAAGGTTAACAAATACTCAACCATTAATTAACCAAATAAGTTAAAGTGTGTTAAAACGCCCAATGAATAATAGCTGTACATTCCTGCTGTAATGTAAGCATGAATTTGTCCATCGTCTGATTAGGAAAGAAATGCAGTTACACATGATTTGGAAGTTGATTATTATTGATGTCTAATTGGAATATTTATTTACTTCATATACAACCGAGTTTATTTTAATAATGAAATTCAAGTCTTGTTATGATAACCGATTGTTTGCATAGCAGGAAGCACCTTGAATTTCTCGCTAATAGAAGAATTACTTGAAATGTAGTAAGGAACGAATCCACGTTATATTATTCTAATAATTTCTCTATCTAGGATGATAAAAAATTCCTTTTTATTTTGGTAACTGCTGGATTATAAAAAATGAGAAATTCCAGAGGCCAATTTTTTCGGAGTTTCTAAGTTTGCTATGATTTATTCGAACTAATTACCTAGAATAAAAAAATTATAATTTTTTTCTACACTAGGCACATACCTTAATAATATCTCGAATTTTAAGGTGATTTTTCAAAAGGTTGTTACTCGAAGAGAAATCGTCATGAAAAAAATTGGGCAATTATGGGGACTGCCGACAGAAGTAAAAACTTAAAACTATTAAAAATTCCAATATATTAAAATAATTTTACCTTTACGTATCTATCAACAAGGGCTTCACAGGCAACTTTCCATGCAACTTGTATGAATAAAGGAATAGTTCGCTCAGAAACATGAAAAGGATACATTAAACTTCGATCATAAAAAAATGAATGAAAAGATCTTCAAGCTGTAATTATTTCTCCTTGAAGCTCAACTGTAAATTTAGGATATCTCCTATTTTAATTAAGCAGAACAAATGTTCAAAATATTTTTCGTCATTTCTTAAAAACGTTCACAACGGCCCCACAATTGCCTTCTTGAAATTCCTAACTCATTAGATTTATTTTCTTCTCTATAATCTATAATCTAGATTGTTTTTTTGTTACCTGTACAAGATTTTAATCTCAAATATAAAGCAATTTTATAAAAGAAAAAATAACCTTCAAAATTGACAGATCAAAAATGTAAACAAAAATATTAATGAGTTGGTAGTAACTAAAAAGTAATCAGCCACTAGCAGAAAGATGCGTAGAGCCGTTGTATTTATTGTAGGCCTTTCTTGTCTTTATTGCCGTTGTCAAACTTTCTTAAAATTTGCACTTTAACATTTTGATTTTAAATCTTTCGTAAAAAAAATTATATTAGCAAAAAATTGACATTTTACTTATTTTTTGGAAATTAAATTAAGATTTGACATTTCAATGCAGGCCCGTAACTAGGGGGAGGGGCTAGGGTGCGGCAGCCCGCCCCCGAAATTTCTTAGTTTCACACTAGATAGAAATGAACTTTTCAGACGTGCGACCTTTTTAAAAAACATTTTGATTGAATCACTTTGTTTCCGTATTGAAATGCAAGGATTTTTTTTTTCAAATTTGGTGCCATTTCTTATTATGTTGGCAAAAATGATTCCAAAAAATTATCAGAAGGGTTAGACTTCAGAATTGTTTTTGGTGTATTTATTATTATTTTAGTATACTTGTATAAAATAATAATATTAATACTAACTAGTATAGGACCGTAGCTTCTTACCTCTAACTTAAACGCAAACAAAGACTAGGTAGTTTTAGCAGAAGGAGCGCAGCCCCCCCCCCACAATAAATTCCTGATTACGGGCCTACTTCAATGGAATTTTTTAAAAGTCAAAATCCGCGAACAAAAATTTTAATTGCGAAAATGTCATAATCTCGAAAATTATTATTTTGAATTGTAATTTTTAAAGTTTTCTCAAAACTTTGACTTTGAAGATTGAAATTTCACTCAGAGCTTAAGAATATTTAAAAGGGTAAATATTTCAAGAAAAGTGTCGAAAGTTCGAAACTGAGTTTAAAGTTCTTTCAATACATTTATTTTCGACTTTTGCCTGTTTTTGATAAATTTTCGGTTAAAGCTCCAAAATTTTGCATAGCCATAGCCCTGCCGAGAGTGAATGGCCAACCCAAATGATCAGACCTGACATGACCCTATTGAATTTCGAATAAACGTTCTTCCTTCCTCATAATTTCTTCTTCATTGTAGAGAATTCAAATAGAGGACATATGAAAAACGTTAACAAAATAACTCCAGTACCGGATCTACGATTGTTCCGAGTAGGAGCAAAAACTTGACACTGGCGCCCACGAGTGCACAAAATACTTTAATGACTTTTTTTGGTGCAACGGACTGGTCCTTGGTTATATTCAAAAATTAAAATACAAATCTTTTCCCCTGCAACCAAAAAAGATTAAAAAACACAACAAAGGTTGCTCTGACGCGTTTCGATAGCCAAGTTATCATCTTCAGAGAGATACTGAAGATGATAGCTTGGCTATCGAAACGCGTAAGAGCAACCTTTGTTGTGCTTTTTAATCTTTCTTGGTCTCACGGGACAAGATTTGTATTTCGATTTTAATGACTTAACAAAAAGGTCCCTCGCCTCACAACTGGGCCTTAACCAGCTTCTAATTTGGCGCCCCCGCCCAGGGGTAGGGATGAACTTGGGCATCCGGGTTGAATAAGTGTCCAGATAACCCCAGCATGTTGGGATTTCGCATTTGCTGTATGGATTAAATAGAAATGCATTTGTCAACGTCTCCATTCCACACCCGATTTCATCAACTAATCCAAAAGGCATGAGTTATACCCACCTATAATTACCACGGCACATTCCGTAATACCAATTGAACACATTGACCTTGTCCGCTTGCGTGAGCCACTGGTTGTGCCAGCTGCCGGCAACCGACCGGCGGTAATCGTACAGAAATAAAAACAACCAAACGCATCCCACTCGTGGACGCCGAAGCAATTTCGCTGTTTAATCTCAGATCTCGGTGGTATCCGCGCTGTTAGTACACAATTGGTTGATCGCGAGTGAAAATAGAAGTTAAAAGTATCGCCGGTCAAAACAAACGCCGGCCTAATCTGACATGTGTTAATGCTTTGATTTCTTTGAAGCGTCTTAAAGTTTGTCCAGAGTATAAACGACCGATTGGCAAAAATGACCGATGAGAATCAAGTGGAGCAACAGGCTGAGCAAAACCAGAAGAAAGGGGTAACAGATTCTATCAATGATCTTAAAAAGAAGTTATGTCGTAAGTATTACGTTATTACAGACGAGGGTCAGACGAGTTAAGTTTGATGATGTTATGCCCCTAGGAAATCTTGATTTGCATTCTCCTTGAAACTGATAAATATTATCTGTGTTTACATTATTACATTAACATTTTTTAAAGTAGCCATCATTATTTATTATGATTAATAAGTAAGTAGTTCTAAAAATAACTGCACTGCTTTCTGCATTTGTTTTTATCATTGTCGGGCAATTTAATGGTATTTTAAAACTATGACAAACTCACACCTTCTATTGTTTGTTATGTTATATTTATGTACTTGAAGTATTTTTTTTTTTCGCTGTAGAGTAGCGATATGTTGTTTATTACATGGTAATTATGATATCCAAGACGCTGATAACAATGAGTAAATGAGAAAATGATTCAGTTACATTACTTTCTGACATAAATGTTACTAAATTTATGGCAGCAATAATATTCACAACATCTTGTCGTATATAGTAACTTCCAGTTCTTTTTTAATCGAGGCGCACATACATGTGGCTAGGTCGAAGTCACAGCTTCAAAAATATCGACTGAAAAAGCTGCAGATTGATTGTTAAGGTTGTTTCGTTCTTAGAACGATATCAATATAAGGAACTAAATTTTCAGTATGTTATTAATCGATTAAAAAAATAATTTTTTAAAGAAAAATCTGACGTGCAGTTTTGGTGGGATTAATTTCTGAAATCTGGATATTTGGACCTACGAGGATAAATCAAATATCATTAAAAGAAGGGAGCGTGTTTGCAGCCAATTGCGCACAGCAGCATCATCATGGAATCGCTCACCCCCTAGAGCTTGTTTCAGGGGCCTAAACATATGATAATCGCATGTTGATAAGTCGGGACTATAAGGAGGGTATTCTAATGTTGTTCAATGCATTTCCTATAATTTTTGATGTGTCAAATTGGCTGCGTGGGAGCGGGCATTGTCGTGAAGCAAAATCACATTTCTGACCCGAAATTCGCACCTCTTCCGCCGATGTGTACACTTTTGCGTCATCCAATAGCTGGCAGTAGTAGGCAGCATTAACCCTACAACGTTCATGCAGAAAATCGACATGCACAATTCCTTTTAAATCCCAAAACACTGTCGCAAGAACCTTCCAGTCTTTGTTGTTTCTGTTCTTCAGTTAAAGACGGCAGAAATTTTTTGAAACCTATGATCATCTGTAATGATGCATTGAGCACTCCCAAAGCTTACGGCGATCACCTTCCAAAAGGCATTGAATAGCGTTAATTTTGTCCGCAGTCACACTGGTCTGAGGATGACGGGCATGGGGTTCATTTTCAACTTGAGTTCGTCCGTCCAAAAATTTCTTGTGCCATTCGTAAACTTGAGTTTCCTTCAAACAAGTATCCCCAAACTGTGCTTATAGTCTACGAAGAACTTCGGCAGGTTTTACACCATTAACGGGAAGAAATTTAATAATAATGCGAAGCTCAACGTGCAGATGAACCTGTTGCTTGCTCATTGTATGTACAGGGTGAGCGAAACTCGATGTCTCGGCGCTATTATAAGAAAAGCAAAGACGATGTAAGAAATCTGAAAAGAGATTCTTACACTGGATTGAATAAGGTCCATTTTAAGCTAAATTTGCATATTTTTCCAGATTTGAAAACCAAAGTAATGACGTCAATAATTTTTTTTTATCTAAAAACATACCTACATTTTTTTACATTTAAAAAGAACTAATTTTTCTAAACAAATTTTGTAAACAAAAAACTTTGGTATCCTTTTCCGTTCAAAAGTTATAAGCAAATTTATTGTAAAAAATGTATTATTAAAAATTCGCAATTGGTACTATTTAATCAAACAACCTTTGGAGACTAATCTACTAAATATTTTTAAGTTTGGAATAACATGTTATCTCAGAGAGTATGGGCCAATACAATCCTAGAGATATTAGACATTAAAATATTACGTTTGAGCTCCACATGCCTTATACTAATGTGACTGGTTTAACAGATACAGGGCCTTCAAAGTTTAAATTTTATTCTGAAACTTCTCAATACTTGAGAAAGTTTTGGTGCTGTAAATTTAATAATCAAAAATCATAAAAAAATACATTGGAACGTTTAAATGAAAATATCTTAAAAACCGTTGGCTTTAAACGACTTGAACAAGAGTACCTTTTGTTTGTAAAATTGATTGTTCTTTTATATTGTCTACTTGTTTTAAGTATAACTCAACAGATAAAAAAAATATATTTTAATTTACGTAAATGATTATGTGAAACTAGCGCCCTCTGGGAGCAACGTCAATATAAATTTAAAATTCGTAATTCCCACACCAAAAAAACAAAATTTCCAAATATTAAATTAATAGCATCAAAACTTTCTCAATTAATAAAAATTTTCAGAATAAAATTTAAACTTTTAACGCCCTGTATCCCTTAAACCAGCCACATTGCTATAAGGCATGTTGAGCTTAATCGTAATATTTTGGTGTCTAGTATCTCCAATTTAGCGTTGACCCTTTCTTTCTGACTCACCCTGTATGTCATTTACGTGAACGTTTTTCAAAGTCAAATGGCAACAAAAAATGTGTGTCAACCATTAGTTCAATTATTGACAGATGCCCCTATACTTTTACTTTTAATGTATTGCATTTCCAAAGACTACTTGCTTAAATCATAGTAATTACGAATTTTTGATAACATCCTTTTTTTTCAATAAAATTGCCTATAACTTTTTAGCCAAAAAAGATACAAAAGTTTTTTGTTAACAAAATTTGTTTATAAAAACTAGTGCAAAAATACAGGTATGTTTGTGGAAAAAAGTTCAATTACTTCAATTACGTCATTACTTTGGTTTCCAGATCTTGAAAAATATGCAAATTTGACCTAAAATGGACCTTATTCAATCCATTTTAAGAACCCTTTTTCAGATTTCTTCTATTGCTTTTCCTTGTCTTATAATAGAGCTGAGACATCGAGTTTCGCTCATCCTGTACAACTGACGAACGGCGAGAACGAAATTCGCTTGAGCGCAGAAAGTCACGTAATATCCCCACTTTACGTCTAAGAGTATGCCACATTCCTGACGTCATCATGACGACATGACAGAAATTCCGGTTCATATTTAATTTACCCTCGTATATTGTTATAGACATTTGAATCTAAAAAGTGAAAAATTAACCAAAATATCCGTCGTCCAGGCAGAATCACATAACTCACATTGAATAATCACTGCACACTTTTTTCTTAACGTATTTAAACTAAGATTCTTTCTGTCTTAACGGTGCTCGACGAATAATTATTGACATTGACAAAACAAGACTTTTTAACTGTCAAACTCTTTACTCTGGTAAACTTTTTCCAAGAGAAAATCCTTGGTTGTTGTGGTGGTAAATTAAATTAAATTGTAATTATGTTTTTTATTTTAATAAAAAAAGAAGTTATATTTCAATTTGACTTAAAAGTAGCATTCGTCGTTTTTTTCAGAATTTCGAGATTTTCAAAATCAGACTTTTTCTGAAAATTTCAACTTTTTTTTAAAATGTGTCTTTCTGCAAATTTCGACTTGTTTATCAAACTTTGCCTTTTTTTCGAAATTTGGTGGATCTTTTGATAAACAAATAAAAATGTTTAGAATAATATTTATCTGGAAATTTGGAAAAGTATATTTTGAAAATTTCGACGCCCATCTCAATAGTGGATGTTTTCTGTCGTCATGGTGGGGCAGAAAGGAAGAAGCTTGTCTTGTATTCAGACGGTCGTCAAAAAGAGTTGAGAAATTTCGACTTTTTTTCTTGAAATATTGACTTTTTCCTGAAATTTTTTTCAAAATTCGCCTTTTTTTTTCGAAATTTCGACAAAATTTGATTCTCTCTGGAAAATTTCGAATTTTTACTAAAATTCGCCTCTTTCCTCGAATTTCGATGACTTTCTCAAAATGTCGATATTTTGCCCGAAATTTTGATTTTTTTTCAAAATGTGAGTGAGGTTTCGAAATCTTCGATTTTTATCCTCAAAAATCGTCTTTTTCACGAAATTTCGATATTATTCATGTTTTTAAAAATGGTGAGGTCTTCATATTATATTTGATTTCCTAAGAATTCCGTCTATAATCCAAAACAGTTTTTTTTTACTATTATATTTCTTCTTTTTCTAAATTACGCCTTTTTTATCCAAAATTCGACTTATTTTCGAAATTCGTTTATTTTTCTCAAATTGAATTAAAATAAAAATAAAAAATTTGGAAAATAATATACTTACGAAATTTAAAGAAAAATATTTCTTGAAAATTTCGAGATTGTCAAACTTTAAATGAAAATAAAAATTGTAAGGGAAATATTCTGAGAAACTGGTTTTTTTTTCTCCAAACTGGATTTATTTTGGAAATTACAAATTTTTTCAAAAAAGTCAACATTCGCATTCGCATTTGCATTCGCGAATGTTGGAAATGAATATTCGCATTCGCATTCGCGAATGTGGGAAAACCAATATTCGTTATATCCCTAGTCTACACATACTATTATAGCGAAGAGCAGAAGAACCAAAGAGGAGAAATATTCTTCAGATCGGAATACTTTCTCTTTCCAAGCTTTTGGAGTTGATTTTATATTTTTAATTTTGAGCTTTTTGGAAATTGTTTCGAACTTATTTTCATAGTCAGCATCAATTAGATTTTTTTGAAAAATTAAATCTGAATTAAACTGTAATATGTTTTTCCCAGCTTCTTCTTTAAATGTGTATCAAATATTATAAAAAAAATATGTGTCAGTAAACAGATGCAAAAAATATCTGTTGTTATTAATATTGCTAAATGCGGGGGCCGATTGAAGGGTGTGCAACTGCACAGGAGCCCCCACAAGAATAGTGGTCTCCTTATTCTTTTTAGGCGTCAAAATCAGTGTGGATGCCACATGAAAGCATATTTTTGGACATGATAACCTTTTTTTTTAGTTGTCAGAAATATCATTAATACAATATAGGGGTCCCTATCAGTGTGATGCATTGTGGGGCCTCTAACAGGGTTGATCGAACCCTGGTTAAATGCAAAATATGTGAGAAAATGTGACTCGTCCAATGTTATCATATGAATGAACAGCCATCTGATGATGATCAAAAAATGTTTCGAATATTGTCAGCTTTCATTATTTTTTTTTATTTGGTGGAACGCACTAGTCCTTGGTTATCTTCAAAAACTGAAATACAGAACTTGTCCCCTGAAAGATTGGTTTCAGGGGACAAGTTCTGCATTTCAGCTTTCTTTACTAAAAATTTAAATATTTCCGAGCTGGGTCGAAGAAATGTTAAATAAAATTAATAAACATGATGTTTGCGACCAATAAGAGTCTACCATGAATAAAATATGATGTAATCTAATGTATTTGTCAGAGGAATTTGAAAAAAATTAATGCTCATAACTCATAGACTACATTTCAGAATATTTTTATCGAGAAGTTTAAATACATAAATGATGTGATTGTATGTGTTCCTGTCATTTTTTATGCATGCCTTTATTTTCAGCCGCCTTTCGGTATTCCCTGATTTTATCACTGGCCATTTACCTAGCGATGTTCATAATAGGATGCTACGCCGTCCACAAATGTCCAGTAGAAGAAAATATTCCACTTTTCCTCATAATAACAGGTATATTTTGCTATTTTAAACTTATTCTAGGACTGAAGATTTTCTTTCAGGTGTTGTCGGATTGTTATCGAAGTTGATTAGTTATCTTAGGGATCATTTGCTGAATTTGTTCGACACCAAATTCATGGAGACAGCATTATACACCATAGAAGTAGGGGCTTTTATCGTGGGTAAGTATTTTTTAGTGTAAAGCCATCATAAAATATTAGGGAGACGTACTGCATTTGTCTAATATTGGCGCAGTAGAAATTCTACACCTTTGCCGAAAAAAAATATCGATTCTCATGTAGTACCTACTAATTACAAAATAGTTTATAGGTTCACTTCAGAAAGTGCTAAATTTACTGCTGTTAAATTACCAGGAAGATTCCACTTTATCAAATGTGAAGTCTATCTCCCTTTCTTCTTCTCTTCCTTTCCCCCTCTAACCCCCCACATTTCATCACACTCACTTTCCTACAGAGAGGGGATGAGATGGAGAGGGAAATTGACAGAGTGGGGGGAGGGAAGAAAAAGAAAGAAGAGAAGGAGAAGGGAAGGGAAGAGAGAGACAGGAGACAGGGAGAGGAGAGAAAGAGAGATAAAATAAGGAGAGAGGGATAGAAGGAGAAAGAGACATAGAGAGTCTAACGAACTGTTAAAAACTATAGAGAAAAATGGGCAAAGTAAACTAAATTTGTTGTAATAAATTTAATAATGGTATCTACAAATTTCGTCATTGTGTGTTCTATAAAATATGACATTTGAATGCATTAAATCAATGCACCACTGTCACTTGATCAAATATCGCTTTTAATGGATTCGACTTTTAATTTCTACAGCCACAGAAATTGACAAAAGTCATTAAAAAACCGAAAATTACCGCATAATTTGAAGAAATTGCGATCTAATTTATAAATATTTATAAGAGATACAAAGTGGAATTACAAGTACGTGCAACTGCGAGTAGATTAACCTTCTTAATTAAAGCTAATTGCATCAACCACTAATAGCATTTAAGGCAATAAATAATTTTAGGTTATTAATTTAGCCACAAAACTACTGATGCATAAGATGTGTCATTTATTAATGCTTAGATACAATCGTTGTTCGCTGCTGAACAATTTAATAGTCCTGTATTTGATTCTAATGCACAGACCAATAGGTTTGAACATTTATTACATTCGAATCTAATAAATGTTCAAACCTATTGGCCTGTGCATTAGAATCCTTGTCTTCTGGGAACTTTCCTAGAGAGCAACCGCTTCGCTAGGTGGCAGTGTTTCAACTGTTGGTAGTTCAGCTACCTATGATGCACTATACATGCCTGGAGGGCTGCATGAATTTGAAGTTTAGGTTGTATTCTACTTGCATCTGTATTTGATTGTTTAAATATCTCAACAAAGATGATGCTAAGTTGTAAGGAATTTATTTATATAGTGTATAGTTCATATCTAAACGGAATAAATTCATTAAAATGCAGTAAATAACATTTTTGGGAGAAAATCCTTGATTCCTCGATAAAAAGTAGACATTTTTGCATAATCATCAATAGTACCCAATTTATTCGCAACCGTTTTGGTATCCTAATCAGTAGCGTGTCGTGACTTTTATAAATGGTAAAGCTGACCCAACAAACTTTTAAAAGTTAATTACAATTTTGCTTTCAACGAATTACATTTTGAATGCATTAGCAATCAAAAAGTAATATTTCTTTTTGTCATGTTTCGATTGATCGAAATATCGATTTCAATTCAGAATTTCAAAACAAAATTTAAAAAAATAGGACTAAATCCAGATATTTGTCCAAATTTATTATAAAGAAGTCCAGATTTTCAAATTTTAAGTTAAACTGAATCATATTTCTTTAATGTTCAGTTTGGCCTTCAGACTACTTAAAATTTTTCCTTTTAAATTTGGATCTTTACTTCAAATTTCGAATTAAAATCCCAAATTAAAAGAAAGCAAAAACTCAACGATTCAATTGAAAATTTATGTCAAAGAATTACAAAAACCGTTTTAATCACAAAATGGAACTTGGGTAAGAATATACTTTTTTTCCTGAGATTTTCTTTGAGACTTTAACATTTCAAGACAGTGTAAATTTATTTTTGGTTGAATTTTAATTCGAAATTTTCAAAAAAGGTTCAAATTATCAAAAAGCCAGAATTTCTAACAAACAGAGTTTAGAACGTCAAAATTTTCAAAAAATTCAAAATTTTAAAACAAGTCAAAGTTTTTACAAATTTAAATTTTTTGAAAGAACTCAAAATTTCCAGAAAAAGTTGAAATTTTGAAAAATTCGAAATTTCGTAAAGTCCAAGTTTTCAAGATTAAAAGTTTTAAATCAATATTTTTAAAAGTCAACATTTCCACTAAAAGTTGAAATGTTGAAAAAAATTTTTAAAAATAGTCGAAATTTTAGAAAGAAGATTTAAATTATGGCAAAAACCAAATTTTTAAAAAAGTCGGGATTATCGTAAAAAAGTCAAACTCTTCAAAAAATTTCCAATCAAAGAAGTCGACATTAAGAAAAAAATTCAAAATTTTGAAAATAGGAATGTCTACACTGTTAAACAAAGTCGAAAATTTAAATAATAATTAAAAATCGAAATTTAAAGTCGAATTTTTAAAAAAAAATCAAGTTTTCAACAAAAGTGGAACTTTTTCAAAAGAATTTAAAAAAATCGAAATTTCAAGAAAAATTCAAAATTTGGAGAAAAAATTGAAATTTTGACAAAAAGTATAATTTTTCGAAAAAAAGCCCAATTTTCAGAAAATTCGAAACGTTTAAATCAATATTTTTAAAAATGATTCAAAATTCCAGAAAAAGTTGTATTTTAGAAAAATTAGGAAATTTTTTTGATAGAACGGACTGTTCCTTGATTATCTTCAAAAATTGAAATACAGAACTTGTCCCCTGAAACCAAGAGAAGATTAAAAAACACAACAAAGGTTGCTCTAACGCGTTTCAACAGCCAAGCTGTCATCTTTAAAGAGATACTGTATCTCTCTGAAGATGACAGCTTGGCTGTCGAAACGCGTTAGAGCAACCTTTGATGTGTTTTTTAATCTTTCTTGGTTTCAGGGGACAAGTTCTGTATTTCAAACTAGGAAATTTTTAAAAAAGTGGTTAAAACCTCACGAAATAAACTACAAAATCAAACTTTCAAAAATAGTCGAAATTTTTAACTTAAGACGTTTTGAACACAAGTGTAAATTTTATTAAAAAGTCAAGATTTTTTAAATATTTGTTTCGCAAAAATTTTCAGTCAGAATTTAAAAAAAAAAGCCGAAATTTTGGATAGTTTTAACTTGTTGTTATTAATTTTCAGAAAAGTCACAATTCAATAAAAAGTTTTCAAAAATAAGGTATTTTTATAAATTTTTGAAAAACGTTGATATTTTGAAAAATCTTTAACCTTTCAAATAAATAGTTCAAATTTTCAACAAAAAGTAGTTTTTTAAAAAAGTTTATATTCACTAAAAGTTGAATTAGTAGAATAGAAATGTTCATAGAAATTTACAAAAAAAGCATGGATTTGCAAAAAAAAGTCGAACTTAATAAAATTGACGTAATTTTTAAAATATTCGAGAGTTTGAAAAACTGTATCATTTTCAAAGAATGGAGATTTATAAAAAACACGAAATTATGAACTTGTCTAAAATTTTGGAAAACAGTCAAAATTTTGAGAAATGTCGAGACAGATTGCTAAATAATGTCGAAAATTTCGTAGTAAAGTAAATTATGAATAAAAGTCAAAATTATCAACGAAACTTTAAAAAGATTCAAGATTTTGAAATTTTGGATACTTGAAATTCAAAAAATCGAATAATTTTTTAAAAATATCGAAATTGGAAGTTTTCAAAAAACAAAATTTTAAAGAAATATCGACATTTCTAAAAATCGGGCGAAGTTTTGCAGAAAGGAACCAACTCCAAAAAACAGTTATTGAGAAACCGACAATTTTTGCTACTAATTTATAAATTACCAGTACACGTATTGACCAATAATATTTAGATTTACAATACATATGCACAAAGAATGTATTTCCTTACACTTTCTCAAAAATAAATCAATCTACTGAAATTTTACGTTTTTGCAAAATAAAACTTGGTACATTATTGTACAAAAGGAAGCCGATTTCGAGGAAAAAGAAACATAACATTTTGAGATAAAAATCGTAGAATTTCAAAGCTGACATTGCCTTTCAGAAAAAGATGAATAATAAGAAAAAGGGCGGCATTTCGAAAAAAGACTATTTCTAAAACTTTCTTTGAAAAAGAAAAATTTTGACAATCAATTTGAAATTTGGAAAAGGATGAATTTCGACCAAAAAAGTCAAAATTTATAGAAATGTTTCAATATCAAAATTTGAGACAAGAATCCAAACGTTGAATAAAAAAGTTAAAAAAAGCCAAACTTTACGAATGCAGTCAAAATTTGTGAAAATTCAGATTCTGAAAAATCGAGTTTTTCAAGGAAACCTAATGTTTGGAAAAAAGGCGAGATCTCAAAAAAAAGATGAAAATTTCAAGAAAAGCTTCGAAATCGAGATGAAATTTGAAATTTTCCAGAGAAATTAAATTTAAAAAAAAAAGTCAAATTTTGCGAAGCCTAAATGTAAACAAATGAGCTTTAAAAACTCGAACTTTCGAGGAAAAAGTCAAATGTCGAGAAAAAATGGAATTTTTGCATAATTAATTTTCCCGAATAAAATCTAAATTAAAAAAGGCAACAATTTAAAAAAAAAACAGTAAAATTTCGAAAAAGAGACGAATTTAGAGAAAAAATACGAAATTTTGAAAAGGATATTTCAGTTAAATGTAAAGTATTGAGAAAACTTGTTAAAGAATACTCGTTAAGAAAACGTATGATGAAAAAAACGAATTCTGAAAAAAAATCAAAACTCTGAGAAAAAGACGAATTTAAAAAAAAAGTGTGATATGGAAAATTCAGTAAACATTTCGGAATTTTTCAGGATCAAATTTTATATTTTTTAGAATTAATTAATATTGTTATTATCGCATGGAATCTTTGAAGTAAAAACTTTTTTAGGCCTTGAGCGATTTTCGGTCGGGGAGAAAACCCACGGTTGCGCGCCGCCATTAATCTGATTTGCGTGACCGACACGTTCTAATGTTAACAAGAATTCTGTAATGGAGTTTTTTGCGAAAAATCTGACGTAGAATTCTGGAGTAGTTCAGTTCTAAAATTTGAATATTCTGTAAGTTCTGCCAATATTTCATTTCAGATAGTCAAAAATTCTGCTTGAAAAATTTGCCTAGTTTTCTGAGGTAATGTGGAGTGAAAAAAAAACTCCACTTAAGGGTCATCCTCTAGGGCAGGGGTCGGCAAACCGCGTCTCGCGAGCCCCATACAGTTCTTTTAAAGGACAATTGCGGCTCTTTAATTTCAGCCCCAAAAAATACATTTGAAATTTCTAGAAAAAGGTCATTTTGGGGAGACGAAATTTTTAAAAAATATTTTTTTTATGATTTTTATTTTTTCATTTGTTAATTTTCTGCAATCTTAAACTTTCGTGAAAAAAGGTTAAATTTCTTTTGTGAGAAAAAATAATCTAAATTTACAGAAACAGCAAATATCAAAGTTCGAAATAAAAAGTGAAATTTCCAAAAAAAAGCCGAATTTTGAAAAAAAGGAAGAGATTTCGAGAAAAAGGAAGAGATTTCGAGAAAATTGAGAAAAATAATGAGACTGAAAAAATTGAGAAAACGAAAGGGATTTCAAAAAAAGTGAATTTACCAAAAGTTCTCCAAAAAAGTAAAATTTAAAAAAAAACGACGAATTGAGGCAACAGATTGAAACCCAGAAAAAAATAAAAATCTGAAATTTTTGGACAAATTTGAATTTTTTGTAATTGTAAAATATCAAAAAAAAAAATGGTAAAAATAAACTGGAAAGTTAAAAAAATTGTCGATCTTTAAAAAATCAAAGTTTTTTAGAAAAGAAGAAAAAAGTCTTTTACAAAAAATTTCAAGAAAAAAGTGAAAATTTTAAGACAAGATCGAAATTTTGACAAAAAATTTACAATTTTTCAGAGAAATTTAAATTTAGAGAAGACAATTTAAAAAAAAATCCAAATTTTCTGATAAATTCGAATTTTGAGAAAATTGGTAAAATAATTTCGAAAGACAAGAGGATGTCGATAACACTTCCAGTTTCAAGTCTCTTGTCAAAATTTCCCAAAGAAAGGCAAATTTTAAGAAAAAAACTCCAATTTTAAGATTTAAAATTAGATGAATTTCTTTTGAAATAAATGTTGAATTTTCAAATAAAGCTTAATTTTGAAAAAGTGGGATTTTGAAAAAAATAAATTTGTCAAAAGTTCTCAAAAAAGCAAAATTTTAGGAAGAAACTTCGAATTTTGACAACAGATTGAAATTCACAGAACAAATTTAAAAACCTGAACTGTTTAGACAAATTTAAATTTTGTAAAAATTGTAATATTTCGAAAGGAGAAATTGTAAAAAAATTAAAAGCTTAAAAGACACAGTCGAACTTTTTCAGAAGTCGAAGTTTTTCAGAGAGAAAGAAAATAAAAAAATTGCAATTTTCCAGAGAAAGTTAAATTTTGAGAATAAATTAAAATTTCGAGAACAAGACGAATTAAAAAAAGACTCCAAATTTTCAGATTAATCGAATTTTGAGAAAATTGGTGAAATAATTTCGAAAGAAAAGAAAATGTCGATAAAACTTCCAGTTTCGAGGAAAATATTGAATTTTGAAAGGTCAACATTTTTCAGAGAAAGTCAAATTTTAAGAAAAAATCAGATTTTGAGATTTGAAAACAGATGAATTTAGTTCGAAATAAATAAAAGTTGAAACTGAATTTTGAAAAAAAAAATTTCGAAAAAAATTAATTTGGCAAAATTCTCAAAAAAAGATAAAATTTAAAACAAAACGCCGCGTTTCGACAATAGATTGAAACCCACAACAAATTTAAAACCTGAAATCTTTAGCAAATATAATTTTTTTACAAAAAATTGTAAAATTTCAAAAAGCCGAAGATTTTCTGAGAAGAAGAAAATAAAAAAAATGCATTTTTCAGAGCAAGTTAAATTTGGAGAATGAAATTTCGAGAAGACGAATAAAAAAAACCAAATCTTCGGATAAATTCGAATTTTGATGGAATTGTTATAATAATTTCAAAAGAAAGCACAATATTGATACAAATTCCAGTTTCCAGAAAAATGTTGAACTTAAAAGAAAGGTCAAATTTTAAGAAAAAAATTTAATTTTGAAATTAGGTCAAACATTTTAAAAATATGTAGATAAATTTCGTCAAAAATATTGCACTTTGCAGGAACAATAAAATGTTACATTTTAAAAGTCGAAATTTCGAAAAAAAAAACCAAATTTTGTGAAACAAGTTCAAATTTGGAGAAAATAAATAAAAGTTTAAATGTTTAATAAGAATCATGCCGAAGCATGCCGAAATTTGGTAAAAGAACGAAATTTAAAAAGAATGTAGAACATTCTAGAAACTAGTCGCAATTTAGAACAAAGTCGAAAAAATATATTTTTGGAAAAAAATGACATTTGAAAATATATCTAAATTTTGAAAAAACAGAACTTTAAAAAAAAGTCGAAATCTTGAAAAACTATTTTACTTAACTTCTCCAATTACTTCAAATTATTATTTTTTTATTAAAAAATCTTCCAGTAACTTGAATTAGAAAAAGCAAACATTTTTCCAAATCGACGAATTTTGAGAAGAAAGAAAAATTTGGAGTAAAAGTTTAATTTTAGAAACAAAATAGATATTAAAAAATAGACTAATATCGAGAAGAGCTAAAAAAGTCGAAATTTCGAAAAAAAAGGCAAATTTTGAAGAAGAGGTCTAAATTTTGTGAAGTAAAAGGTCTTTTGGGCTGAATATATTTTTATTTGACTACATGAGGCAGAGGGGTTCTCTCTTTGTTCCATATTTCATTTGACGTATCCGATCTAATTTTGAAATAAATTGTAAAAATAGAAATAAAAAGTTGTGGCTCTTTGAAATTCACGAAATCAATTTTTTTGTTGCGGCTGGCTCTTTAGGTTTAAAAGTTTGCCGACCCCCGCTCTAGGGAAACCGATATTTAATATAGGACGGTCATTATCAGAATTATTTCTGTGTAATATATCCACACAAATTATAACCCCACATCGATCGATATATTATGAGACCTCCTCTTAAATTAAGGGCAGAAATAACCACAAAGGTTGGTCCAATTTCGCAAAATTCCTTCCGCTGTTAACATACTCCATTGATTTCTCGCACATGAGAAACTACTTACAATCCACGCATGTAGAACAGTAATAGACCACATGTTGATTTGGGACGCGTTAATGCTAATGTTATTTATTTGGGCCATGTCCGAAGTTGCCCTCTTTTCAAAAGATTAATTCGCCGGTGTGATCTTAAAAGAGACTATTTGCATTTTTGGTTTAAATAGGACAGGAAGGATAACCCTCATCAAGCTTTATAAATTACAGGAACCAAAAGTGAGATCATTAATTTTCTTGGATGTTAGTCCATTAAAAAACCCTTCGGTTTTGCTTCCAGCACATGTTTGATTAATTTAAAACTTAATAAATAAAATTTCGCTTACAACAACTTTTTCTACATGATCGTTTTTCGAGCCTCAAATGAAGCCAGGAATCGGTCATTTTTTCCATTATTATGTTAGCGACTGAAGCTAAGCAATACTTAGATGTGTGTACTGATCTCCATAATGAGTCGCATGTTAAATTAGTTAGTAAAATATGCTTGGAAAAATCAAGAATATGGAAATTGGGTACTTACTACAAAATACAAGACAACAAAACTGCAACTCATTTAATTTTGACAGACTAGGGCCCATAATTACGAATAATGTACGAACATTTTGTTTTGGTCAAGAGGTTTTAACACCTGAGATTTTAGTTGCACGACAATTAAAAATATTTCAAAAAAAAGACCCAGAAGAAGTAGAACAGACCCAATTAGTTTTATACTGACATCTAGTAATACAACTGAGTTTTTCAGGAGCGTACTGGGTGTACAAACACTTCAAGCCAAGTTTCAACCCGTCAGATGGTCAATACTATTGCAACAAGACTGCCTACATGTTTGCATTTGTCTACCTCACTGTGGTTTGCATTCTATTCATTACCATGTTGGTCGGATTTTCATGTTTCGTTTTATGCATATGCTTCTTGGCGAGATTCCCTGCAAAACAGACTGCGGCTGAATCTGAATCACAGGTTCCATACGTCGACGAAACGTCGGATACAGCTACAGTACCAGCAACAACGACAACAGTTACGGTGACATCGAAAGAAGTGCAGGAGACTAATAAATAATCAGTATGGAATTTGGTGAATTCTTATAAACGTATGATGTAAATGATCTTCATTGCGTTTTCTATAAACGTTTTATTTCAGTATTTAATCGCAGCATTAAGTATGTTTGTACTGTTTAGAAATGCATTTTTCTGTAAATATTAAATAATAAAGTAGGATCAAACATTAATATAAAATAACTGTGCCATTCATTGTTTTTTAATGATTATCTGCACCCATTGTTTGAAGTAATCAATTATGTATGATAAAAAACGCTCTTTTATAATTCATAATAATAAGACTTATGCCAAGTCTACATGGTATTGTTAATTACATGAGTTAATTTTGTACTCCTGCATTTATAATAAAATTTTTAAGTTGAGTTTTATATGCTTTCTTTCAGATCATCAACAACGAGAACAACCTACCTTAAAACGAAAAAGAAGGTCTCCATTTTTTGATTTTATCAGCAATGTATTAATTTTTAGACAAAAATTCCATTTATTCCAAAAGGTTTTCCAAACTATTCCTGGTGTGGGGCAGTTCCTAAAGCATAACGAAACATCTGGTTTAATTCGAAGGGGAGATAACAGCGACAGTGTAAATCGCATATTTATTTAAGGTCATTTCTGTAGTAATTCAGTGGTAGTTAAATCTCTTCCCTTTTTGCAAAATTTCGAGTTCACTGCTGGACTGTTTAAATTTTTAATTAGAATTTTGCCATGGAGGAGCGTTTGCGAGGGGATTAAAGATATGCCCCAGTCAATGCGACTCCAGAAAATTCTATCCAAAGATCACTCGAACGGAATAGAACTTCTTTAACGCTGAGACGGAAGTTACACCAAGAACCGCCCGAAAATTGTAAGGCTGCTTATGCGAACTCACTTTCCAGGATCTACAGAAATTGAAAATACCCACAACAGTGCTGCGATTGTTGGGGGCCATTTATGCCCCTACAATCGAATAAAAAGGCTGGCGGGGAAAATATTTACAAAAAAACAAGATAAAATGGGCGTCGAATTCTTTTGTGCCCTATAAATCACCAGGAGAAGATAACATTTTCCCAGCCCTACTACAGCACGGCGAATTGAACTTATAAATCCACTAGCTACAATTTTCAAAGCTAGCTACACCTTAAGCCTAAATCATATAGACCCATTAGTATAACGTCATTTCTCCTTTAAACAATGGAGAATATTATGAACCAACACATTAAAAGCGAAGTACCGTAAAATAATCCGCTTCATGAAAATCAATTTGCCTATCAAGAAGGCAAATCCGCAGAAACAGCAAAAAGATAGAAAGTGCATACTTAAATAAAGAAATAGCTTTTTGTGGATTTATAGACATAGAGGGTGCTTTTGATTACACCTCATATGAATCCATAAAGGCAGCAGCTATCAAAAAAGGTTTTGAGAAATCTACTATCGACTGGATCTGGATCGTCTCCATGTAAGATGGTAGGAGAATCAAAGCAACCTTAGGCAGTGATTCACTCACAGTGAGTGCAGTTAGGAATTGTCCCAAACAGGTGTTTTATCTCTACTGCTGTGGTCCATCGTGGTTGATGACCTAAATTTTGGTGGAACCGACTGGTCCTTGGTTATCTTCAAAAATTGAAATACAAATCTTGTTCCCTGAAACCAAGAAATAGAGATACTTGAGTATCTCTCTGAATATGATAGCTTGGCTATCGAAACGCGTTAGAGCAACCTTTGTTGTGTTTTTTAATACTTCCTCCCTGTGGGATTTAATGCAGAAAGCCCTAAACACCAACTGGTCTTCAAAACAAGGGTTAAGTGTAAACCCAAATAAAACAATAATAATTCCTTTCACGAAGAGAAGGAAGCTAAATCTAACAGTTCCCACTATGAATGGAGTTCAAATTAACTTCTTAAGTGAGACTAAATATCTAGGGATAGTTCTAGACCAAAAGCTCACCTGGAATCCTAATTTGACTCGAATAATCAAGCCAGCCAAGACAGCGTTCAGTACGTGCCGCAGACTATTCAGCAAAACCTGGGGTCTGAAACCGAAAATGATCTACTGGTCAGATAGGATGATAATTACACCCTCGATCACATACGCTTTTTTAGTATGGTGGCCAAAAATAACAAAAAAGACAGCACAAAACCAACTGAACATAGTTCACAGGTACGCATGTCTGGGCATAATAAGAGCAATGAACATCTACCCAACAGCAGCAATGGAGGTAATGCTAGATTTAAACTCTTCTACACATTTTAGTAAAGAGGAAGGCGATCAAAGGAGCCTTCAGATTACTGCAATTAAAACAAATTAAAGGAGACTTCGCCGATCCCATGAGAATTCTTAAGGAATGTTCGCCAGTTATTTGATCATTCTTTTGAAGTGAACTTAAATAGCCACACTGAAGTTCAATAAGTACTTGAAGAAAAACACAAATTATCCATCTAATTAACAGATGGATCAAAGGCAGCACATGGGACTGGAGTGAGAATTTATGGCCCTAAGTATACGTTTTTTAAATCCTTAGGAAAAGACCCAAATGTCTTTCAAACTCAAACGCATCCAATAGAACTCTGCGCCTACGAGTGTCTTCGAAAAAACCTGAAAGGAACAAAGATCTGCAATAACTGTGACAGTCAAGCGGCAATAAAGACTTTCAGCAGCTGCATTGTCAAATCTAAACTAGTTTGGAACTGTCAGCAAACTCTAAAACAACTTGCCAAACGCAACAGGATCAACCTTAAGTGGGTGTCAGGGCACAAAAGAATACAAGGGAATGAGGCTGCGGACCAACTCGCTAGAGAGGGTTCTGCATCGTCATTTCTTGGACCTGAACCGGCTTTTGGTTTTTCTGAAAGTCAAATTAACAATGAGGTCAAAAAATGGGAAGAAAAGTCAAGAATTTCCCAGTAGAGATCATATCCAGGACTACGACAGGCGAAAAGATTCATATCTGGAACGCTTGAAAAGACAAAGGTCTACTTAAAACTCAGCAAATCCGAACTGAGGATACTAACCGACCTCTTAACAGGACATTGCCTTATGAGGTACCACCTCAAGAAAATGGGTCAAGCTGAAACAGACCTATGTCGCTTTTGCGCAGAAGCTGCGGAGACTGCAGAACAGGTGCTGTGGCAAGTGCGAGGCGCTGGCACGCAAAAAGCACCTCCAACTCGGATGGGCGTCGCTAGACCCCTTAGATGTGAAAAAATTTAATCCGAGGTCCATAATAAACTTTTACAAAAGTTTGAATCTGGGAACTACATAGATCAGGGTATGCACAAAAGATTATCTTCGGTCAAGGTGCGGGGTGGACGAAAAGAAACACGAAACGATCCGTATATAATCTAATGTAGGATTTTGCCTCAAAATTTCAACACTTCTGAAAACTGCCTTTAAACCACGACTTCCTAACAAGAGAGCGCACCTCCCTAGAGCGGAGTAAAGAGGCACCGAAATTTAAAAATTTCGATTCTTTTCCAAATTTTTACTTTTAAAAAATTCTTACTTTAACAAACTTCTACTTGATATCTTGCTGCCTTCAGAAATAAACAACCAAAAAGACCAAATTTTGCAAAGCACCATTAGAAAGACAATGTAAACTTACAAGCGCAAACACAGTAGAAGTATTACATATTTGTAATAACTAAAGCTAGGATTATATGCAAAATGCATATAAAGTGCATATGTGCATATTTAGACATTTTTCAATAAATGCATATGCAGTTTTTTATTTTGCATATTTAAGGTTTTTCTTCTAAACTGGTATGATAAATTTGTTTTTGTTCAGTTAATACAACAGCAATCAAGTTACATAATTAAGCCTTAATTGGAAATAAAGATGTATTGGGTCTACACATCTTGTTTTATATACAGTATGTTTATCAAGAAATGTTCCTCGGTTTTAAGAAAACTATTGAAGATTTTTTGATTTTTACTTTTAAGTGAAAGCACATTAAAAAGCTTACAGCCTAGCACCCTTTGGGCATACTTTTTACCAGCTTTTCAGCATATTTTAAGAGTAATAAGCGCCATATCTTTCTGATTTTTCGTGAAAGCTGCTTCAGGATAAAACACGTGTTCCTGCAGTGCTCCAAATAATGTTCATTGCATTTGCATCAATAGACTGTGAAAACCAGTCTGAAGTTACGATGCCAGTTTTTGTTCTCGATGAGGTATAGAGGTGGCTCCGAAGTTTTTTAATGTTATTACCTATAACATTAAAAAACTTAATTTCTTGGAAGCCATAGAAATTAGCAAATATTTACAATCTAATCAATTTACACTTATGAACAAGCAGCTTGATCTTCTGAACACACCTCTAATTAAATCTTTGGACGAGAATTCGGATTAGGCGGAAGATTTCTAGGAGTCTGTGATCCATGGAACTTGTTACTATAACAACAACTAACCAAATTACTGGTGATGCAGTAATGCGAAACCTGGTCCGGTGTTAGCAAATATTTATCGAAACATTGTGGAATTTTTGAATATCTGTTGCCTTTTAATCGTTAATAAAGTATAATAGTTATAAACTTATATTTTTTCAAAATTCATATTTTTCGAAAAATGACAACCATTTTAAAAATTTGATTTTTTGAAAATTTCGACGTTTTTATCAAAACTTTGACCTTTTGAAAATTTTGTTTTTTTTGAAATTTTTCCAACTCTGTACTTTTTAAAAAAAGCTTTTACGATTTTTCCAAGATTTTGATATTATTTATTATTATTATTTTGACTATATTACAAAACTCTGGCTTCTCCTCAAAACTTCCGCCTTTTTTAAGTTGATTTAGAAAGTTGCAACCTTTTACAAAATTTTTTTTGGAACTTTCAATTTTTTGTAAATGATAATTTTTTAAGAAAGATAAATATTTCGATATTATTTCAAAATGAGAAAATTCTTTTTGAAAGTTTGGGGTGCTATGTTACACTTTTGCTCAGAATATTGATATTTTCCAAAATTTATACTTCGAACTTTCGAAGTTTTTAAAAATCTCGATCTTTTTTTGAAATTTACATTTTCTTAAATTTAGATTTTTTAGAAAATTTCGATATTTTTTTTTAAATCGAAACAGTAAATACTTTTGATAATTTAGACATTTTGTCCAAAATTTCGATTCATTCTTAGATTTTCGACCTTTTTCGAGATTTGAACTTATATTTCTGATAATTTTGACCTCAAAATTTGGATTTTTTTTAATATTCGACATTGTTGCAAAATTTAGAGTTTATCTGAAAACTTCGACTTTTTTTTTAAATTTTAGTTTGGTTTTTTTTAAATCTTGACTTTATTTTAAAAAGTTAAATTTTTTGTTTGGTATAAATATGACTTTCGACTTTTCTGCAAATTTTGACGCTATCGACATTTCTTCAATATTTGAGCTTTTTAGACATTTTTGGCCACTTTTTTAAATTTCGACTTCATAAAAATTACGAAATCGACTTTTTTTTAAAATGTTCAGATTAAAAAAAAATTAACTATAAAAATTTCTATATTTTAAAATTTTTACTTTCAGATTTTTACGTTTTTTTTCATAATTTTGACTTATTTAAATATTTCGAAGTTTTTAAAAATTTCGAGTTATATATAATTTTGAAAATTGATTAAAATTTTCGAATTATTTAGAAAATTTTGTTTTTTGATGTTTGTTTTATAATTTAATTTTTTTTTAAATTAAGCTGTTTTTTAGAACTGTGAAAACATTTTGAGAATTCTGACGTTTTTCTTTCAAAATTTACCTTTTTTGAAGTTCTGGACTATTTTTCAATAATTCGATTTTTTTTAAATATTACGATTTTTTTGAAAAATTTGACTTTTCTTTCAAAATTTAATTTTTTTTATAGAAATGTCGGAATTTTTTCAAATTTTCTTTATAATTTTTGACATTAAAATTTTCATCCTTATTTTGCAAATTTTTGCCTTCTTTCAAAACTTTTTTTGAAACTTTCGGATTTTTTTAGTCTCGACATTTTTCTAAAATGCATCTTCAAAGTTTTATCTGTTTTCAAATTTTGAAAATTTTTCAAAATAAGTAAATCTGCTTCGAGAAAATTTACCAAAAGACTAAATGCCGTTTCAGTATTACGTAAGCAGGTTTAAGGAGGGAAGGGAAGATTTTTTTCCTTAAGTACAAATTGATGAACATTTTCAAGATTATTCCTTATTAAAATAAAAAAAATAACGTTTGCTTGTATTGTTATTTTCTACGTATTTGAGAGCATAGTAATATCAAAATTCTTGCAGAAGGGTGATGGGGGCTCCTAAATTAACAAAATGGTGCTTAAGCAAACTTTCTCTAAGAGGAAATTTTCATAGAGGAAAAAAAAATAGTAAAAAATTCTTAAACTTAAAAAATTTTCTCGGCATGATTCTTTTAATCTAGTTTTTTAAAATTAAATCTCGAAACAAATTTGATTAACTATAATGATTAGAATTTTTCAAAAATGTCCATATTTCGCATTTAAAATCTAAATTGCGAGGAAGTAGCGATTTTAATACAAGGAGGTGACAAAATTTCGAAACAGAAAAACGGGAACAACATATACAGAGTGTTCTACGACGAATTCAATCGATCGATTTCACAAAAGTAGAAATCCTTCAATTTTAAAAATTTTACAGCACACTAATATTATCTAGTTACAAGTTAATTATTCTGATTTTTAATCAGAACTTTTTTAAGGAAGTCAAACATTTTGGAAAATTCGTAAAAACTTCTAAAAAATAAACATTTCGTGAACGAATGTAAACTCTAAATATTGGGAAAAAAGACCAAATCAGGAAAAAGTAAAAATCTAATGAAATTTCCGAAAAATTTAGGAAGGAATTACTTTTAATCAATAATTATAAGGAAAAAGTAAAATTTTCTAAATGGAAGATCGAAAACTCGAGAAAGCGTCTACGTTTGGAAAAGATAAGAATTTTCTATTACAATGTGAGAATTTTAGGCGAAAATTATAAAAATCATGTTTACACTGGAAATTTAAAGAAAGAAGTCATAACTTCGACAAAAACAGTTGGAAATGTAAGTAATAAAAATTTCTGAAAATTTCAAGTTTATGGTGAATTTGAAAGACATACTAATAGTCCCAATTTAAAAAAAAACAAAAAATTTCCGAAAAAAAAAATAGTTATTTTAAAGTCGAAATTGTAAAGAAGTAAAAGAGTTGAAGTTAAAATTAGAAATTTTGAGGGAAAATGCAATAACAATTCGGAACATAAAGACAATTTTTATATTCTAAAGTTACAATTTGGAGAAGTGGAAATTTTGAGAAAAACTCTCAAGACATTTTAAAGAAAAAGCTTCAAAAACATGTGGAATTTCTTCAAAAACATGTGGAATTTTCTCAAAATTTATGAAATTGTCTTCAATTTTTATTAAAATATGTGATTCTACAAAAAAAATGTAAGCAAATTCAAGCTAAAATAAGGAATTTTAAAAAAATAATTGAAAAATAATTTAAATTTATTTAAAATGATTCGAATTTTGAAATTTTCTGGGCCGATTTAAATTTCAAAAATATCTGAATTTCTAAAAAAGTTGACTTTTTTTAAGATAACCAAGGACCATTCCGCTCCACCAAAAACAAAGTCTGAATTTCTAAAAATAGTAGAGTCTAATGTAAATTCGACTTGTTTTCGTAATCGTTAACTCCACAGTTTTAAAAACATAAATTTCTGTCATGAAAATCGAAATTTCGATAAAACCATTTTAATTAGGTTCCAAGGTTTTTCTGACATTTGGACTTTTTTTTTCTCTCGCTGGCTCCGTGGCTCACTAATTTGTTTGCATTTTGAAAGTAATCGTGAATTATATTTAAAAAAAATTTCATTTTAAACCTATAAGAGCATATATCAATGTTTTTTTCATATTTGCTTTTAAAGTCCAAATTGCAAATTTTTTCTCAAAATTTCGAGTGCTATAAACTCGAAAGAGAAAATGAAAGATGCGAGTTTAATAAAATCAAAGTTTTAGAATGCAATATAAATCCGTCTGGGATTAAACTTGAAATATTAATTTTTTTAGAAATTCCGGGTTCAGATAAAATTAAAATTTGAAACTAAAAATCTAGAGTATAAAAAACTGACTTTTTTAAAGTTTAAACAATTAAAAAATATCAACCTTATTAAAAATGCTTAGATCTGAAGTAGTTTTTAAATGGGAAATTTCAACATTGTATTTGGATGTTTTTAATCAGAATGCGGGATACATTAAACTAAAGGGTCTCCAATGGAATAAAATCGGACTAATTACACATGGATCTTATTACATACAACTTGCGAGTTGTGAGTAATTGCTCAACGAAGGTAATTTTCACAGCGTAGGATTGGCATCAAAATCTGACACTCGACTAACGTGATATTTAGATAAACTTTAGACGTCATTCTATGACACCAGACCAATATGATATAAAATGTCCTTTTTTAATAGATCAAAGGAGGCAGATTACATAAATTAGATTACAGAAGATTACAGAAAATATTAAAAATCGTAGATGGAAAGTTAGTCGCACTTTTGTTGGACTGTATCCCAGCGTTTCTTAACCTGGGGTATATGGATCCCCAAGGGGTCCCTATCATAAGTGCCGGGGGTTTATGGCCTAGCTAACACTTTTATTAGTATAATAAATAATGCAGCAATTTATCTGCTCGTTCGTAATATCTTTTTAATTTTCTTGTTTTTCTTTTTCCACAACTTTTCAAAAAGGATACCTAGAATGGGACGCGGTAGGAAGCTTACTCCATCCTGGCTCATACAGCCAACTGAAAATTTATCTTCTCATCTGGGGGACCTTTTTCAGAAATTTACATTTTTTCTTCAAAATCTCTCCTTTTCTTAGAATTTCGACGTTTTTTGAAAATTCCAACCTATTTCTAAAAGTTCGACTTCTTCCATAAAATTTGTCCTTTTCTAAAACTCTAAATTTATTCCTAAAATTCGACTTAGTTTATTAAAATCTAACTTTCTCAAAATAACGCTTTTTTTATATCAGACTTTCTGCTTTCGACTTGTTTATCAACATTTTTTTCTCGAAATTTGGAGAGCGAGGAGCAAATAATATTCAGTAGAAAAGTTTCGACTTTTTTTTCTACCTTTTTCATGAAATTTAAACATTTCCTCAAAATTTAACAAGATATGACTCCTCTAAAAAATTTCTTCTTCGAATTTTTTCTTGAAATTTAGGCTTTTTTTCAAAATGATGATCTTTCATTTTGCGAGATTTGTAATTTTTTCAAAATTTGTTTGAGTTTTTGGAACATTCGACATTTACCTTGAAATTCGTCTTTTTCTCGAAATTTCGATGTTTTCTCAAAATCATCTTTTTTTCCCAAAATTCGAGTGTTTTATTAAAATTTGATTTTCCGTTTTTTCTCAAAATGTTCTATCCCTGAAATTAATATTTTTCTTGGAACTTACTTGCAAATTCTATTTTTTCTCTTACAAGTTAACTTTCTTTGGAAAAATTACGAATTTTTTTCCGAATTTTCGATTATTTTGGCCAAATTTCGGCCTTTTCTTCTCGAAATTCAGTCATTTTTTTCTAAATTGTAATCTTTTAGAAAACGATTTTCCAAAATTTTGATTCGTTTTTACTTCATCTTTTCTCGAAATTTTAATTTTTATCTGAAAAGGAGCCTTTTTCTAAAACTTGCGTTTTCCTCGACTTTTTAGAAATTACGGTATTATTTAAAAATACTATTTTCTAAATTTTTCCTTCGAAAAATTCCTTTCGTCGAAATTTTGTCATTTTTCTCAATATTGCTTTTTTTAAGTGTTAACTTTTTTAAGTTTGACTTTTCCAAAATTTCAACACTTTTTTTAAATTACTTTAGAAATTTTAACTTTCATCTCAAAATACAAAGTTTTATGCTTATAGAAATGTCGATTTCTTTCCTTCCCCAAATTCGTTTTTTTTTGATTAGATTAGATAAAAATTTTAAAAAATAAGTAAAAATATTGAGAAAAGAAATGTTGAAAGAAAATAAAAATAAATAAAAAGTTTAGAATGTCCAGAAACATATTTGCGATTTATTTTCTCAAAATTCGACCTTTTCTAAAAATTTTGCGTTTTTTTTCTCACAAAATTCGATTTTTGCAATCATCTCTTTTCGAATTTATGACATTTTTCGAGCTTTTCCCAAAGGTTAGGTTTTTAGTATAGATTTGATTTTCTAAAAATTTCGATCTTTGCCCAAAAACCGAGTTATTCCTCAAAATTTGCCTTTTTTTAATTTAGAAAAAACGAAGAGTATGGATTCGTATTTACGAATCTACTTTTCCTTTGAAAATTAAGCTTAGTCTTGGAGATTTGGAATATTTTCGAAAAATGTTGACCTTTTTCTCGAAATTTATATGTATTTTTAAAAAACATTTTTTTTAGAAATCCATGTTTCTTTATATTCGCTGTTTTCTGAAAATTTCTTCTTTTTTTAATTTGAGTTTAGGAAAATTTTAACTTGTCTTTAAAATCCGTCCTGCCGAAATTTTGACTTCAAAATTCAGTGTTCTAAGTTGGATCCACATTAATAAAAAATTGTGTTGTGCGTTGTATTTCGCACAAAACGTTATGTTATATTGGGTGTAACAGGATCTTGGTACACCCCCTAATTTTTCTTTATTTATGAAGATAAAATTTTCAAATTTGCTACACTTAATGTACTTATAAAATGTCAAAGCAGCAGTTTTTGTTTGATTCCATTTTTTCCTACTCAGATAACAATTACTATTACCGAGTTGCATTGTCAGATGCAGCATATAATTTATCAATTTTCATTAAACCACACATAACCACAACTGATACGATTAATAAACAAAACGATTAAATATAGACATCGTCGTTTTCATAATTGATCATTTAGTTAAACTCAACAAACTGTGCGTCGGAAACATTTGCACTAAAAATAAACTTCAGCATAACCTGGCAAAAAATAAATATAGTTCGCTAGTATTGTTTTGTAGAGCGCGGATCTGTGACAACGCGCGATCACAGATAGACAATATGAAAACGAGAAAATGTCCAAAATACTGGCGTCAAAACAGAACAGTTTAGATTTAGAAAAAGATGCGGATAAGGAAGTGGACAAAGATAACATAACTGTGGTACCTGTCGAGACCGACGAGTATGATTTCTTGAAAGTAAAAGAGAAGCCGCCGCGTAAGTTACTTGAGGCTTATCTCTAACTGTCTGACTGTGTGACTATTGTAGCTGGAATAAATGCTTCGCTTGTCATGTTGTACGCCATATTTTTACTGATGTTTGTCACAGGATGGGTTAACTTAAATAGTTGCCCGCTTAACAGACTCATTCCGATTTATTTGATAGTCGGTGGTAAGTATTCATGGAAAGTATAACAGGTAATAATGTTCTTCTTCAGGGGCGTTCCTACCGGTTTTGTGTAATGTGCTGAACACAGAGGCGAACAAATTTGCCCTCAATAAAAATTTTAATTTGCCAATGCAGTGAATTTTCGATTTTTTCTTATCGTCGATATTTCAAGTTAGTATAATATTGTATTCACTCCCTCCCCAACCTCAATACAGGCATGTGCCAGGGGGAAACTGGGCAGGCTTCAGCCTTGGCATTTTTTTTAATTTGACTGTTGAAAAATCCCAATATAGTCCAAAATTTGGACTTATTTATTTAAAAATTAGTACAAAATGCGATTATTTTTCAAATATAGAGGTTTTTTCAAAATTCTCTCTTTTTGGAATTTTCAACTATTTTTCTAAATAACTTTTTAAAAATGTTAAATCTTTTTCCCAAAATGTTGTTTTTTTAAATTACCGCTTTTTAAAAAGTTTTGACATTTGATAAAGTTTCCAATTTTTTCGTAAACTTTTGACGCTTTTAAAGGTCGACTTCTTCCGGAACTGTTTCTTATTTATTTTAAGGTTTTTGATTTTTTGAAAATGTAACTAGAAAGATTTCAAGGTGTTTTCACATTTCGAATTTTTTTAAATATCTCAACATTGTTTTTTTTTTTAATTTTAAAGCTTTAAAACTTCGATTTGTTTTTTGAAGTTTTCTGAAAAGTTTAAATTGACACCCAAACATTTGGATTTTGTATTAACATTAGAATATTATTTCGAAATTTCAATTTTATTCTCGAAAATCCTTTTTTTTTATTCCAAGCGCCCTCTCAGCGTTTCGGTATCTTAAATTTCTGATTAAAATGTCAATTTTTACGTTTTCCATAAAATTTAGGCAATCTGAAAATTATAATTTTTTTGTAGAATTGTTGTTAATTTCCAAATTTGGTGTCTCGACAGATTCATGCATTTACTTCTTTGAAATTTCTAAAAAGTTTTCGCGTTAAGGATGTTACATTTTTCAGCTTCATTAACGTTTTATTAGAAAAGATTAATTTTGAATTTTATGATTTTCTTTTAATTCAAGGTTTTTTTATGTTTTTATTTTTTCTTGAAATTCTAAGACTAAAATTTTGCTTTTTAATTTTTCCCTAGATTTTCGATTTTGACTTGAAAATGTTGCGCCTAAAGTTGACTCCAGTTTAGATCTTTCTTAAAAAAGTCCAGTTAGGGTTAAATTCAAAAGTCTGGGATTTGTTTCCATAAACTTTAAGAGTTTTTTTTTCAAGGAACTTCCACTTTATCGTAAAAATTTGGAAATTTTAATACTATTTTCTTTTCCTCACAATTTTTTTCTCAACTTGAAATTCCGACTTTCCTGGAAGTTTAACTGTGAGTCAAAATCCCAATTTTAATCTTAAAATGTCGAAATATTTCTGTTCTCACAAATTTAAGATTTTTGTTTTTTCTGGCTCCAAACTCAAAAATCTAATAATTTTGTAATTGTAGATCCTTAAGTAACTTCGTTTTTTTCTTAAAATTCATCCTTTCAATGATTGCTTTTTTAAAGTTTATTTCAAACTCCAAATTTTGGCTTTTGTAGAAATGTTCCTTTCTTTTGAAATTTTGACCTCAAATCTTTACTTTCTTAAGAAAATTTTGAGAAATTTTCAATTTTTCTATTTTTTTGTCGACTTGTCTGTTTTCAAAATGTATTTTAAATCTTAATTTTGTATTAAAATTATTACTTGGAACACGAACTTTCGACTCTGGGATTTTAATTTTTGTTTGAAAAATCTGGAAATTTTTCCCATTTTTCGAATTGTTGAGGTTAAACTTGAGATTCTGATATAAATTCTTCATTGTTTTTTTACAACAATTTCCATTTTTTTCATATTTTACATTTTTACTTCTGCGACAAATTTCAATTAAATGAAAGTGCAAGAAATTTTTGCTTTTAACATAAATCGGAAACTTCGACTTTTTTTGACAAAATTTTGCCTTACTTTTGAAATTTCGAAATTGTTTCCAGGTATTAAAAAATGTAGACTTCTTCCTCGTACATAATTCCAAATTTGCTTTTTCAATTGTTCCTTTTATATAAAATTTTGTTTGTAAAGGCGAATATCTTGTTATAATTTTAATTCTAATGCACAGACCAATAGGTTTGAACATTTATTAGATTCGAAGTTTGGAAACCAAAGAGCGGTTTCGATCTTGATCAATGGTTTTCAAACTTGAATCAAGTAAAGGTTCAAACCTATTGGTCTGTGCATTAGAATCATTGTCTTCTGGGAAATTTCCTAGAGAACAACCGCTTCGCTAGGTGGCAGTGTTTCAACTGTTGGTAGTTCAGCTACCTATGATTCACTATACACACCTGGAGTTTGGCATGAATTTGTAGTATAGGTTGTATTCTACTTGCATAATTTTAACATAAAAATACCGATATTTTCTTAAAATTTTAAAACTTTATAGACATTGTGACTTTTTTCAAAATTTTGGTTTTAATCTCGAAACGTCGCCTTTTTTCTTTACAATTTCAAGTAATTTTTCTTATAAATTTTAAACTTCTTTTGTAAAATTCTTCGCCGCAATCCTTCCTCCGAATTTCATCAGAAAATATAATTTAGTGCAGCCAAATTCGACCAGACAGCTGAAGATTTAGAGATGCCCCTGTTCATAAACAATAAATATTATTATTTATATGACGACCGCATCTTGTAGAGTAGCCTAAAGTCATCGTAAGCTTTATATTTTTATGGCTTCCCATTCGGCAGAAAAATACTCCAAACGTTAAAAAAATGCCCCTCCAGTAAGGTATGTCAAATTTTCTGTGCTAGCGAAATTATAACGAAATTTTGTAAGGTAAGTTATATTTGCGAAGGTGTGGAGAAGCATCTGTTTAGGAACAATTTGTTTAGTAATTTCCAAATTTTTTGGAAAATAATTCAAATTTTAAATTTTCGATTTTCTTCAAAGTTTTTTTGAAAATGTTGACTATTTTTTCAAAATTTCGGCTTGTTTTAAAAGTTCCAATATCCAAAATTTAAAATTATTTTTTAGTATTAAATTTCGACTATTTTTAAAATCTTGACGTTTTTTCAAAATTTCGACTTTTTGAAATTTTTGACTAATGTTTAAAATAACTATTTTAAAAATTTCAAATTTTTTGTTCAATATTTCATTTTTTCCTACAAAATTGAAATTATTCTGAAAATTCCGAGTTTAAACCTTACATTACTGGTTTCGAAAAAAAAAAACAAAAAATTTCGAGAGCAAATATTTCTGAAAAGAGTAAACTTTTCCATAAATAGTATTTCGGAGTTTGAGGTTGACCTTAAAAAAAACTGGAAATTGCCGCTCCCGATTTTGAGCTAAGAGTCCAAAGTTTGACAAAAATCTAAAAAGAAAAATTCCAAAATTATGAGAAAAAAGTGGAGATTTTGAGATTAAATTCGAAATACCAAAGAAAAGTTATATGTTCTACAAAAAGTGTTTCCGAATTTGGGGTCCAAGTTTTAGAAAAAAGAAACTGAAAAATTAATTAGTAATTGAAGATGTTTTTGACATGAGTTTTAATTTTATTAATTCTTTTTTACCTTACACCATTCCTAGACCTTGCTAACTTCAGACTTCTCTACAGTATGGCCTAGATCGTATTAAAAAGTAACTATGTCTTCCGAGGACCTCCTTTTAATAGGAATCACATGAAATAAAATACAAATCTGGTTCCTTGAAACCAAGAAAGTTTAAAAAACACAACAAATGTTGCTCTAACGCGTTTTGATTGCAAAGCTATACTAATTAACGTTAGTATCTCTCTGAAGATGATAGCTTGGCCGATGGCCAAGCTATACTAACTAACGTTAATATCTCTCCGAAGATGATAGCTTGGCTATCGAAATGCGTTAGAGCAACCTTTGTTGTGTTTTTTAATCTTTCTTGGTTTCAGGAGACAAAATTTCTATTTCAATTTTTGAGGATAACCAAGGACCAATCCGTTCCACGAAAAAAAAAACTATCAACTATCAAGAATTACAATAATCGAGGAATTAAACACTTTATCACACAGCAGAAGACTGTCATTTGATATTGAACAAATGAAGACTTCATCAGTACATCATTTCCATATATATATATACTTTTATCTTTAGTTCATATCTACGCGTTTTAATTCTTTTAATCACAAAGAAGATGGTTACACACAGTTAAGTTTTAAAGTTGGTATATGGGCTCATTTTAATGAAATTTTCAGGATTCGTTGGAGCATTAGCGAAGTTTTTGAGCAAAATGGAAAACAACCATCTGTTTAATTTAGCCATGGTTTTGGTTGTGTTTCACATTATATGGCATTTGTTGGGTAAGTGGGATGAGGAAGAGCTGAGCGTATGAATTAATAAGTGAGTGAGCGAAACCACTCGACTTTATAAAGTATGTTTCGCGGAAACTCGTCAGCTCCTCTCAAGTCCCCAATCAAAATAAACACACGAATTCTATCCATCATGTATAAGACGTCTAATTTTATTTTCAGGCACTTACTGGGTCTACAAAGAATATCAACCAAATTACATTTCAACTCAAGGGCTCTATTGCAATAGAACGGCATATCTCCTGGCCTTCTGGATTTTGACGCTGCAATACACACTTCTGGGATTTTTCATCGTCCTTTCTGGTTGCTATATGCTCATGAGGAACGATTTCAAAAGATAACCTTATTAAACCAAGTTTCGTTTTATATTTTTCTTCATTATTAACAAAAATAGTTTCATGTTCGAGAATTGATAAAAAAAACGTTTCAATAAAACATATGCACCACAAAATATAATTTCTTTAATAATTTTGTTTGCGAGACTCATTAATTAGTTAAGAGGGCAATTTCGACTATTATCCAATGCCAAACGTATAACGTAATATTTTAAACGATGAGAAATACAAAATAGCCATATGGAAAGATAAAATTTAAACGTAACTTTGTGGGCTTCCAGCAAAAAACAAATTCGTCAGCTCCAAGGGATGATTTATTTATCTGGTTGCATGTTTAATTGGAGTTTTAGATATATATTGTTCATGCAATGCCCCCGGTAAAACATTTATATTAATTATCGTTGACAGCAAATACCTGTAGGGCGATTTTAATTTTTATTTTTCACGCGGTAAAGCAATATGTTTCGCATTATCGGAAAAATATGTTTATGTTAGGGGATGCACCAAATGCGCAATCAACTTTCAGTAATTAAGCTAGATATATTTAAATGAATTCGTGGTTTTCACAAACATTTAATTTTTTCTGCTTTTTAGTACGCACTATTAGATAATTGCGTCCTACTTTTTTCCCTGATTTTGACACATCAATGTTTTAATAATTTTAAATTAGATTCGTTGAATAGTAAATATTAAATAAGTTTAAACTTGATTTATTAGGAATATCGGTTATTTTTAAGATGACATCTGAATGGCAAGAGGCTGCGTTCCCAGAAACTCAATACAGATCACTTTGTGTGTCCTTACGAAAACGGTGCTGCTTTCCAAAGGTATTTCACAACATTAGGAGATTTTCCACTGCACAAAAATGTCGTTGAGGTATTCAGTTATCTATCCTCTGGTTTTTATTGCTCACAAATTAACTCAGGGGCGGATTAAACTTATTCGAGACCCTCTGCAACTCATTAGCAAACGCTACTTTAAAAATGTGGTAAAACGTTGTCGTGTTTTCAAAATATTTTGAACCTCCACCGTTTTCGAGGGGGTTTATAATTTTTTTTTTTTAAATTTAGAGTTATGAAGAAATAGTGGCAATTTCCATAAACTTGAAATTATAACTGTTGGAAATCACGTTCAAGCAAAAATCTATCGGTATTAATTTTAAAGTAAAATGTTAGACACCCTGGAATACTTTATGGGTTTCTGTGTATCTTTTACGAACTGAAATTTGATACGGGTACTTCAACTTATTTGAAACACTCTTAGATGGATGATTAATTCTAAGAACGCTGGTCAGTCCTTTTTCTGAAAATAGGTTTTAAGGGATTAACCTTCACATGTATATTAGAAATGTATCATGAAATAGACCAGCTGTATTTGGAAATATTACGAAAAAGTTTCGTTTCGAATGTGAAGTTGATGTTATAATTTCGTCGCGACAGCACACACCTTCCGAGACCTCCTGTATAAATAAAGTCTTGATAATTAAAGAGTGGTGTTTCATTGAACTAAATCGTTGATACACACCCCATTTCTAATAATAACTTTAATTCCGAGATTTCGGTCTTCCTTTTGTCATTTAGAATTTTAGGACAAAGTTTTAGAAAAAAACTTCTAATTTCAAATTTTCAAATTTTCGATTTTCGAACTTATATAAACCTCCAAAATTTTAATTTTAAAATTTTTGACCTTTTTAATTTTCAAAGTTATGAATTTTTGATTTTTGAATATTCAAACCTTTGCTTTTAAATTTAAGATCTTTCCTACCTTTTTGAAATTTTTGACTTTTCGAATTTTCAAATTTTCTAATCTGCCTACTTTCCAATTGCCAAACTTAAAACTTTTTGATTTTCCATTTTTTCCATCTGTTACATCCAAATTGTGGAATTTAGAAATTTCTGAACTTTTCAAATCTCAAACTTTCGAACTTTCAATTATCAGACTTTTGAACCTTCAAACTATTGACTTTTGAATTTTCGAACTATTAACTTCCAAATTTTTCATTTCTCAAACTTTCGATTTTTCCAGCTTTCCAGCGTTCCAACAATCGACCTTCAAATTCTCGAAACTGTCCAACTTTCGACCTTCCTAACTTTTAAATTTTCAATTTATTAAATGTTCAAAGTTTTTAATTTTAAAACTTTCGAGATTGTAAACTTTCGAATTTTCTCAAATTTTCGCACTTTACAACTTTGAAATTTTCGATCAGTCGAATCTTCGAATTTTTGACTTTCAAATTTTTCAGCTGTGAAGATACTGAATTTTAAAACTTTCAAAATTGCCAACTTTTCAATTTTAACATTTATGAACTTCCAAATATTTAGATTTCAACCGTTCTAACTTTCACGTTTTCGACCAGTTCAGATTTCAAACTTTTAATTTTCGAATTTTCGAAAAACCTTCAATTATAAATTTTCTATTTTAGAATTTTCAAGCCTTCGAATTTCAACTTTTTGGAATTTTCAACCTACTAAATTTTTAAATTTCTAACTTTTTAAACTTTGAAACTACCGTTTCAAAATTTGGATCCTTCTTACTTTCAAACATTTGACTTTTTGAGCTTTCAAACTTTCGACTTTCAAATTTTGGAACTTACTAACTTTTGAACTTTCCAACTTTTAAGTTTTCATATCGTCCAATGTTCCATCTTCCACATTTTTAAGGTTTAGCAATTTTCGAACTTTCCAAGTTTCAAACTTTCAAATTTTCGAACTTTACAAGTTTCAAACTTACAAATTTTCGCACTTTCGAACATTCAAATCAACTACTTTTAAATTGGGAAATTTTACAACTTTCAAATCTTCGATTTTTCTAATTTTCGAACCATCGACTTAAATGTTTAAACTTAATGAATTTTCGAACTTTTAAACTTTCCAATTTTTATATATCTTAAATCTCTCTAACTTTCCAATTGTAAGGCTTTCGAGCTTTCAAACTTCCGAGTTTTCCAACTTTTAGACTTTAAAACTTTACAATTTTTAAAATGTCATACTTTCAAACTTCTTTAAGTTTACAACTTTTAAATTTTCACACTTTCAAACTTCCAAACTTTTCGACTTTCCAATTTTCCAACTTTTACATTTTCGAACTTTCCAAATTTTAAAATTTCAATTTTTTTATTTTCAATTTTCTGACATTCAAACCTTTGAACCTTTAACTTTATAATTTTTAAAATTTTCAACTTTCAAACGATTTTTCAAATTTTCGAACCTTCGAACCATGAATTTTTAAATTCTCGAACTTTTCAACTCTCAAACCGACGAACTTTTGAGTTTTTAATTTTTAAATTGTCAATCTAGTTTTCAATTTTAAATCCTTCCATCTTTTAAAATTTTGAACTTTCGAATTACTAAATTTTCAAATTTCGATTTTAAATTTTTCCAACCTTCAAAACTTTGATTTTTAAATTTTTAAACTTTTCAAATTTCAAACTTTACATTTTCGAACTTTCAATTCTGACTTTTGAATCTTCGAACCAATGACTTTCAAATTTTCGAATTTTTTATCTTTTAAACTTTCCATTTTTCGCACTTTCGAGCCTTCCAGCAATGAACTGTCAAGTTCTCGAAACTGTCCAACTTTGGAACTTTATAACTTTTAAATTTTCAGTTTTTTAAATGTTCAAAGTTTCCAATTTTAAAACTCTCGAGGTTTTAAATTTCGACTTTTCGAACTATTAAACTTTTGAGTTCTCAAATTTTCGCACTTTCCAACTTTGGAATTTTCGGTCAGTCGAATCTTTGAAACTTTGACTTTCAAATTTTCCAAATGTGAAGATATTGAATTTTAAAACTTTCAAAAGTTACACTTTTTTAAAGATTCCGTCTTTTTTAAGTTCTATGTTTTTCCATATTTTTAATTTGAAATGTTAAATGTGTTAAAAAGATTTTTTGTTTTTTTACGATATTTTAACTTTATTTTTGAAATGTTCACTTGAATTTAAACTTTTTCTTGCATACATCTATGGTTGTACTTTTAATTTATGTTTTTAAGTGAAATTTTCAACTTTCAAACTCATAATTTCAGTTCTTCAAGACTTGTTTTTTAAAGTTCTTGAAGTAATTTATAAATGACTATATTTCTTTTTCGAAATCTTAGTTTTAATCCATAAATATTTTTTTAATAAATTTTGATTTTTTTCCAAATTTTTCTCTATGTTTTAAAGCGAAATTTTTTTGTTTTATTCTACCATTTTGACTCAAAACTCAAAATTCTGAGAAAGGATTTGGTAAACTAAAAATTTCCATTTTTTTCCATCTTAATTTATAGTTTAGCTCAAAATTATGCCTCTTCAGATTTTCATTTTGAAATTTCGAGTTTAGTCACGAAATTTATGTTCTTTTATTTTCGGAAATTTGTAGTTTAACTGGAAACTTTTCTCTATAAACGATTCTCTAACGAAATTTTAGTTTTCCAAAATATTTCAATGAAAATTCAAAATTTTATCTTTAATTTAAAAAAAATGCTTTAGATTTTTTTTTCGTTATTTATTTCGAGACTCAATTCCAAATTTCGGGAAATAGTTTACATTTAAAGGGAAAGAAAGTCATCAATATTAAGAATTTATAGCCAGTAAAAACTTTAAACAGTAAAAGGTATACACAACAAATATTGCTAGGAATTTCGACTTATGTGTCAAAATTTTAACTTTTCAATAAAAAGTCGAATATTGAAATTTTTATCAAAATTCTCGATTTAAATTTCAGTGTTCGCTTTTTCAGTTCGATTTTACAGTTTTTCAGTTCGAGAGATGAAAAAAATTTCCAACAGTTTATAGGATTTTTAGAAGGCAAACCTCAAGGTTGAAATAGAAAGTTTAGAAACACCTATAAAGATTGCGACTTTAAATTGAGAATTTTGAAAAAATGGTTAAATTTCGACAAAAAATCAAACCTATTTAAAAAGGTTTCAAGCTTTTGACCTTTTTAAAACCAGTTCAGCGAAATTTAAAAAAGAAACTTCGAGGATTTTTCGACTTTTTTAGCATTTTTTCTAAATTCAGTTTTCTAATTTGCTAAACATTTTTTGAAAAAGTTAAACATTTTTAGTTCCGTTGAAATTTTTGAGGAAAAAACAAAATATTTCAAAAAATAAATTAATAAATTGAAAATTTCAATTTTTTACGGAGTTTTGAATTTCTGAGTAAAACGTGGATAATTCGAAATTTTAGCAATATTTCAAGTTGAAACATGAAATTTTGAGACTTCAATATTTGCAACCCTCCATAAATCCCAAATTTTTCAAGAAATTTAGGACTTTTTTAAAAATTTTAATTGTTTCATTTTTAAACATTTTAAGTTTTTCTCGAAATTTGAAGATTTTTTCGTTAAAAATACTGATTTTGAGTTTATTTTTTAACTCGAAAATTCGAAATTGTTTTTTGTAGCTTTAGAGGTAAAAAAATTCCAAAATTTCCTGAACTTTCTCTCAAAATTTATTATTAAAACACCACATTTTATGCAACCATAACATGTTTCTGGAAATTTTAGTTTTTTATCAAAATTACGTTTTAGAATTTAAACTTGTAAAGTTTGTAAATATATCTACCATACATTCTATTTATTGTTTTTAATTTTGCCTCTTTTTTGAATTGAAATTTGACGTCAAAATTTCACATTTAAGAACAATTATGTGAGCACAACATTCAATTTTTACGTATTTTAAAAATTGTTAGCGTTCATTAAAGAATGGTTACTAAAATTGCTGTATTTGGACAAAAAAAGCAAAAAAGTTCCGCCCCCCAATATGTGCCACCGGAAGCGGACACACTTATTGCCCCCCAGATACTACTGCTGACTCATAGCTATAAGTTGGACATTCTTGCAACGATCGTACCATACTGATGAGACCAAGAAAGGCTGAAACCGTTTGTTGTAAATATTTTTAACTGCACGACATTCGACTGTTTTGTTACAGAACAGTTAGTTGACATTATTTGCTAAGTTACCTAAACGCATGTCACGCCGAGGGCGCTTGAATTTACTAGATGTTGCTATGCAACAAAGTTATTTAATTACTAATGACCTTTGTGATCTTAGTATCTTAGTATGTAGAACCTACCTGTAATTCGTTTTAAATCTGACAAGTATATTTTCATGGGTATTAAGAATGCATAATCACTTTTTAGGATAATCTGCATGGGGCTAAAAAATCATTTGTAGGTTATATTTTGTTTAAAAAAAAATTTAAATTTCCTCGGCTTATTATCTTATTAACCAATTTAAGTTTGTGCAACTTTAGAAGACATGTTAGCTGGGGCAACTTACAATATTTGCCTCCTTGTGTCTGACATGTGTCATATTTGGCAAAGTTAGATCCACATGATACCATGTGCTGAGACTTTCCCAACCTAGTGACAGGGCGTCTAATTATGGTAATTTCCGGAGATCTTCGCAGCTTGTTTTGCGGTGAGGGTCGAAAATCTCAAGTAACGTTAGTTTCCGTAAACACCGCACTAGAGAGAACAACTTCCAACTTCCATGATACCTGTCACTTTGTTTTTAGTGACAACAACTAGCAACAGGCGCACTGTTTGTATAGATTGAGTTAGTTTAGCAATAAAACTATGAATAATGTAAGCTAAAACATTTATGCGGTGCTAGAATGAACCCCCGGAGAATATCTAATATGAAGTTTAATTTGAGATGTTCAAGCCTTAGTGCCAATTACTGAACATGATAAGCAAACAGATTGGGTTCGGTTTAATACCAACATCGAATATCGCTACGTTATTGCTCATATCAGCTGTTAGCTTTGAATATAATCCAACGAATATCACTTGACTGCATATAGCTTCGTTTTTATGCGAAGGGGAATATTTTCCATCCTGGAAATGTTGTTATGCTCTGAAGATAAAAGTCGCCCGTATCTTTTAGACTTGAGCAATAAACTTGGCAATTTATTGCCTAATACTTTATTACATTAGTAAAACTCGAAATAAGAGTTCCTTTTCACGATCTTAAAATAATTTTTAACTCTAGAAGTAATTCTTATAATTGTCAGGAAGTTCTTATGCTTTTGCAACCCATTTTATGAGCCATCCGAAAAGAGAAATTATTACATTGTTACGCAATAATAGTTTAATCATTTTAATTCTTTCCTATGGCACTTGATTGCTGGCACTTCCCATAAATAATGGTTCTTGACGGCCTCGTTATGAAGAACAGGGTATTCAATTTTGTAAAAATACAATATCCTTTTAATTCCCAACCATTTTTTTTTGTTTTGGTGGAACGGACTGGTCCTTGGATGTCTTCAAAAATTGATTTATAAATCTTGTCCGTTGAAACCAAGAAAGATTTAAAAAAAACACAACACTTGCTCTAATGTGTTTCGATAACGTATCTCTCTGAAGATGATAGCTTGATCATTCAAATGCGTTAGGGGTTTCAGGGGACAGGATATGTATGTAGGATTTCAACATTTTAACTTAGTGGTCAGCAGAATGTTTTGGTCATGCAAGAAATCGGCAGTCGGGGTGATCTCGAACAAGAAGTCATTATAGAGTATATCATAGATGGTATTTCAGATGATGTAGCTAATAAAGTTATTTTGTATGGAAGAAAAATTTTGTTCAATTGAAAGAAAATGTTTAGCTTTACGAACGAATCAAATCTGCAAAAATAACATATGGAGAGGAGCAAAAAAGGAAGAAAAGAACGATGTAGTGATACAAGAAAAGGTGGAAAAGTAAAAAAGGAAAAATATCGAAAACTGCTTTAGTTGTGGAAAACAGGACACAAATCTAAAGATTGTTCAAATAAAAGCAAAGGAATCAAATGTTTTGGTTGCAACGGTTATGGTAATGTGGCAACAAGGTGCCCCAAGAAGATACTGAAAAGTAAAGAAACAACTAATAATAAAACTAGCACTTCAACGTCAGTAATTATAATAAAAGAAGTAACATCGAAGAATGTGTGCATTTGAGAATTAATGATATTCACTTCGTTGCGTTGTTAGACACTGGCAGTGATATCAGACCTATAAGGGAAGACGTATAATATAATTTATATAATAAATATTTTACCCACATTGCATTAACCAATGATATCATTACTTTACAGGGGACTGGGTTTGCCAGAGTTGAGGCTAAAGGTTAATTTTCTAAAGAAGTTATTCTAAATGACGAAGACTTTATACTAAAAATTTACGTTATACCTATGCAAGTAGAATGCAAACCTAGACTACAAATTCATGCAGCCCTCCAGGCGTGTATAGTGAATCATAGGTAGCTGAACTACCAACAGTTGAAACACTGCCACCTAGCGAAGCGGTTGCTCTCTAGGAAAAGTTCCCAGAAGACAAGGATTTTAATGCACAGACCAATAGGTTTGAACATTTAATAGATTCGAAGTTTGGAAACCAAATACCGGGTTCGATCTTGTTAGATCTCGTCAGTTTGGTATATCCAACTCGAATGCTAACAAATGTTCCGACAAGTAAGTACTAAAGAATTCAAGGACATCAAGTGTGTGACTGCATGAATTTGTAGTCTAGGTTGCATTCTACTTGCATACGTTATTGCTGGCGATGACCATAGTTTCTCTATGGACCAATAGGTGGTAGTACTAAGAGCCACACGCTTGACGTATGTGAATTCTTTAGTACTTACTTGTCGGAACATTTGTTAGCATTCGAGCTGGATATACGAGCCTGACGAGATCTAACAAGATCGAAACCTATATTTGGTTTCCAAACTTCGAGTCTAATAAATGTTCTAACCTATTGGTCTGTGCATTAGAATACGTTATACCTCTTAATACGTCGAACTTCCAAGCTATAATGGGAAATGACTTATTAACTCAAGCAGATACATGCATTCGAGATGATGATATTACTATACTCAAAAAGGAATCATTGAACTTTTTGATGTAAGTAGCCATGGCAGAAAATAAAGAGGTTAAACATGAAATCCAAGTAAGTCATATAGAAAATGTGGAACATCGATAGATTGTAAAGCAAATGCTAGAGAACTATAAACTTGAAAAAAATAAAAACAACTTATATAGAAATAAAAACATCATTAAAATCTGAAAAACCTGTATTTGAAACACCTCGTCGATTATACCTGTATTTGAAACACCTCGTCGATTATACCTGATACCTGAAAAAGTAGAAGTAGAACCGCAAATTGAAGAATGGTTGGAGGAAGATATTATTCATCCTAGTAGTTCAGACTTCGCAAGCGCAATTGTTCTGGTAAAGAAAAAAGATAAAAGCACCCAAATTTGCTGTGACTATAGAAGACCAAATGAAAATATTATTAAAGGCCGATTTCCACTCCCTCTTATTGAAAATGTCATGGACAGTCTACAAGGAGTTCGTGTTTTTAGTACTATCGATTTAAAAAATGTTTTTTTTTATGTCCCTGTAAAAGCAAATAGTATGAAATGCACAGGGTTTGTGACTCATCATGGTGAATTCGAATTTCTAAAATGTCCATTTGGTTTGTGCAGTAGCCCAGCTGCATTTCAGAGATTTGCAAATTATGCTTTTAGCCTCTTAACAATGAAAAATATAGCAATTTATTACATGGATGATGTAATTATTCCTAGTGCTGATGAAGAAGAGGGTATAAGAAGATTGAAATTGGTTTTACAAGTAGCAAAAGATTATAGACTCCAAATAAAGAAAAGTAAATGCCAATTGTTTAAGAGAAAAGTTGATTTCTTAGGCTTTGTCGCATCAGAAGGTACAGTGAAACCGTCAGAACCAAAAATAAGGGCTATAAAGGCATTACCAGAACCAACCACACGTAAGCAACTACTGTCATTTTTAAGTCTGACAGAATATTTTCGCAAATTTATCCCTTCGTAGGCTACCATTGCGAAACCTTTAAGTGACCTGTTGAAAAAAGATCGACCTTTTATTTTTGGAGACATGCAGAAGCACTCCTTATTGAAGTTAAAATAGTTATTGACAAGTGAACCAGTACTTCATGTCTATCTTCAAGAAAGTGATGTAGAATTACATAGGGATGCAAATAAGTATGGCGATGGAGCATGTTTACTGCAAAAATCAAGTGCTGATGATAAATCTCATCCGATATATTATATGAGTAGAAAAACTACCCCTGCCAAAGAGAAATACAACAGTTATGAGCTGGGGGTACTTGCTGTGATTCAAGCTGCAAAAAAAATTTAGTCTATACTTATTAGGTGTCAAGTTTAAAAAATCGTAACAGATTGTTCAACATTCCAAAGAACCATGAATAAAAAATATTTAACAACAAGGGTTGCAAGATGGGCATTGTTATTAGAAGGGTACAGCTACGAGATTGAACATCGTAGAGGAAACCGGATGTCTCATGTCGATGCTTTAAGTCGTTCCCCTAGTTATTGTTGTAACTGAAGTAGATGGAATAATTCATAGAATTAAACTAGCACAAGAAAAGGATGAACACATTCAAGCCATTAAAGAGTTATGAAATACCCATAAATATAAAGACTATATTATGAAACATGGTATCTTGTATAAATATGAAGATGGTTTAGATTTATTGGTAGTGCCCGAAGGTTTACAAATGGAAATAATTAGAAAAATGCATAAAACAGGACATTTTGGTTTAAGAAAAACAGATAGTTAGATAGTCCAATAGTTAGACTATCTATCTGATTAACTGTCTTACTGAGCGAAAGACGACTGCATATTTATACCGTTCCGGTTTCCAGAACGGATCTCCGTACAGATAAGATTGTCGCTTGCGGAAATGTCTGGAGCGCTTATCTCCCATTCTCGCGGCCGCTTCCCATTATCAAACGTTTCCAGAGGGTACCTTACCCTACACAATCACTAATACACATTTTCTAAGCACATTTGTGACACTAAATTAAAAGACAAAATTCAAAGGTGTATAGATAATTGTATATTGTGCATATTAGGAAATGAAAAAACTGGAAAGAAGGAAGGACTACTTCACCCATTACCCATACCTCCTATGCCATCAACTAATAAGAAGTATCAACATATCTTGGCAGTTATTGATAGTTTTACAAAATTTATCTGGCTTTATCTGACCAAGACTACAAGAGTACAAGAAACCGTCGTCTGTCTCAAAAAACAAGTAATATTTTCGGAAACCCCGTGAGAATAATCATAGACAAAGAGGGTGCATTTACTGCCAATGAGTTTATTAATTATTGAGTAGAGGAAGGAATTCAACATGTAACAATTACAATCGGTGTTCCTAGAGTGAATGAACAAGCTGAAAAATTAAACAGACCAATTATCGCAGTACTCACAAAATTAAGTTAAGAAGAACCTATGAAGTGGTTTAAACACGTTCGTCGTGTGCAAAACGTGTTAAAATCGACAATGCAAAGGAGTGTAAACAGTACACCATTTGAGTTACTAATAGGTATTAAAATGCGAAGCAAAGAACATATTTTAGTAAAAGAATTAATAAAGGAAGAAGCTACTGAAGAATTTTGTAAAACGGGAGAATACTTAAGAGCTGTGAGCAAAGAAAATTGAATGAACGGACGATGTTGTAAAAGGCTGGAAATCATGAGGGACCTATTTGAACCTGCACATGTTTTGAATTTTTGAAACCATGATTAAATGACGAAAGCGGCTCGTTGCTCTTTAACGGAACCGGTATTTGGTTTCTAAACTTCGAATCTAATAAATGTTGAAACCTATTGGTCTGTGCATTAGAATCCTTGTCTTCAGGGAACTTTTTCTTAGAGAGTAACCGTTAGGTTGCAGTGTTTCAACTGTTGGTAGTTCAGCTACCTATACACGCCTGGAGGGCTGCATGAATTTGGAGTCTAGGTTGCATTCTACTTGCATACGACATTGTTGACGATGGCCATAGATTCTCTATGGACCAATAGGTGGTAGTACTAAGAAGCCACACGCTTGACGTCCGTGGATTCTTTAGAACTTATTTGTCGGAACATTTATTAGCATTCGAGTTGGACATACCAAACTGACGAGATCTATTAAGATTGAAACCGATATTTAGTTTCCAAACTTCGAATCTAATTAATGTTCAAACCTATTGGTCTGTGCATTAGAATCCTTGTCTTCTGGGAACTTTTTCCTAGAGAGAAACCGCTTCACTAGGTGGCAGCGTTTCAACGTTTGCTACTTCAGCTACCTTATGATTCACTATACACGTCTGGAGGGCTGCATGAATTTGTAATCTAAGTTGGATTCTACTTGCATACGACCTTAACGAATATTATCGATAGTTTTTCATAAACTTTTCGGTTGCTATATTTTGTTAAAGTGATTTTAATCAATGGATGAAATGCAATTTAGTTGAAGTGACCATCTTTTCTGTAAATGTAAATCGATGGCATGTTCTTCATGGAAGCTATGAAAATACAGTTTCTATTAAAAAATCAGAACTCTTAGTTTCAGTCAAAATTTCAAGGAATCAAATTGAAAAATATTTAATTTTTTACAACTTGCCAAACGAGCGAAAAGTCGAACATTCGAGTTTTAACAGAACTGGAAATTTTCAGTTCCTTAACTTCGAGTTTAAAAGTAAAATTTCGAGAAAATCTGGCGATGAAAGTCCACATTTTAAGAATAAGCGCTTAGTTGTAAAAAGTCAATTCCAACTTTAAAGACGAAATTTTCAAAATAACAATAATGATAATAATAATTATAAATTAGTAGCTTTGACAAAAAGTCAAAATCTATAAAAAAAAAGTAGACATATTAACAAAACTTTGCCAAAGTTTCGACTTTTTCTAAATTTGTGAACTTTTAAGGGATATTTTTAAATAAGTCATATTCAGTCTGATATTAAAATAAAAATTTTCAAAAATTTTTTACATAAATTTCTTTTTCTTTCTAGTTGTTATTTTTCAAAAAAACCTCGATTTTACCTAATTTTTTTAATTTTTCTAATTTCGGTTTTTAGCTCAAATTTATTAAGAAAAAAACGAAAGTTTTGAGCGAAAAAGTGAACGTTTTCGGTGCAAATTCAAAGTTAAAATATCTTAAAAAACTAAATTTTTATTTAAAAAAATACGTACCTTATCTTGAAATTTCGAAAGTTGTGTAAAAATTCAAATTTTCAATATTTTATCAAAATTTCGAGCTAAACCTTGAAAAATGTTGTCAAATATTTGAAAATTTTTTACATATACATTAAAATTTTTATTTCAAAATTGAGTTTTTTGAAAATTTCTGCTAAATCTTGATTTTTTTGCATTATTAAAGTCGAGTTTTGCTCCAAATTTGGTCTGTATTTCATTTTTTTAATTTTCACCTTGCAGTTTTTGAACTCGAAAATTTAAGAACTTTTTTCCACCTTTAAAAGTGAAAGATAATAAATTTTAACTTTAAAAGAAAGACAAATCTATGTTAAACTCCGAATTGCAAAAAAAAGAAAATGAAAATCCCAAAATTTTATTCACGGACTTTCAACTTTAATTGAAAATGTTTAAGTTAAAGTTTGCAATTTTAAGTAAATATGAAGAAATTCTAAATTTAAACTAAAAATCCCCACAACAAATCGAAATATCTAAAAAAATTATAGAAAATTAGAAATATTGTAAGTTCCATATTTCTGAAAATTTTACTTTAAAAAAATCAATATTTTAGAAATGTGAATCTGTTTCGACTTTTTTCTAAAAATGTTCACTATATATACTATATATACAAGGCTTATTATCTCAGCAGAGAGTAATGCTTCAATTAGCATGTAGCGAAAATGTTTGCGTAATAAACAGTTAGTCAGTTACAAGTCACCTAAAGGAGGTTTGCTCTCTTCGATACTTATACGACTGACTAATGGCTTTAAATTGGAAGTGTATACAACCACCGTACCATGCTGATGAGGCCAAGGAAGGCCGAAACTAGTCTATGGTTGCGGTTGTACATATTTTCAATTTCAAGCACGTTTAACTGTTTAATTACAGAACATTTAATTGGTCAATTTTCAGTATGTCTCTTAATAAAATCTGCCTTTGTCTCAAATTTCGTAATTTTGACATTTTTCTCGAAATTTTCACTTCAAAGTTGACATTCTAAGAAACAATTTGAAAAATTCAATTCCAATCTTGAAATCTTGACTTTTTCATAAAACTTTCGAATTTTTTTTTCAAACTGTTGACTTTACAATCTAAGAATTAAAAGTTTTGATTTTTTCGGAAATTTTAATTGAAAAAGTCGAAGTTTTAAGAAACAGAAAATATAACCTGTTTCGAAATATCTAAAAGCGTTTTTTAAAAAATTGTTGATTTTGACAATTTTGTTTTCAAAACTGTAATGGAATAACTTCTCGAAAACCAGTTATAATGAAATACTTGATACCTAACTTTTATAAAATATTGAATTATAAAAATGAGTAAAACAACTAATAGGTATTACTAAAAATGGAAAACGACAGAACGTAGTTGCGGACTAGCTATCTTGAATAAAAAGTGATGTTGAATATATAACTTTTTAGATACCGATAAAGGAAGTTATCGGACAAGTTACCAACAGACTATTAATACTGAAATGAAATAAAGATTATTTCCGAAAATGACTTTAATTGTTTATATTAAATAACGATTGCTAAGAAGTTATCTGTTGATTAAAATTATTTGGTGAAATAGACTGTAAAAATATTTAGACAGATAAAAATATTTAAATAAAGATAGTACTTATTATGTAGTTATATTACAAAATTTTCACTTTAAAGAATGGAACCCAAGTTTCGACTTATTTCTCAAATTGTTGACTGTAATTTCGAAATTAAAACATCGTATTTCCTGTGCCAAAAGTTCGAATTAGAAGTCGAAATTTCACATTAAATATTAAAATTTGTAGCTTCTTCTGTCAAATAGTTAGGTTTTTATGAAACGCTAAATATTTTCTGCTCAGGCATTATTTTCGGTTCTCACTGTAAACTTTCTGCGGATCATCATGTCTAATATATTCTTCTCGTTTCGATATTGTGGAGTCGCTATAATGGTTTATAAAAACCACTTGTGAGGTGTTCACCTTTGGTTTTACCGACGACTACGTATTACTAAAGGCAAAATAGTATTCAGACGTACTATTGTAAAATAATATTTCAATCAATAAACTGTCCTTTTACGTCAATCGGGATATTAAAAAGACCTGCGGTATTTCGCAAATGAACGCTGCAAAATAATACGACGTTCTAACTCGATCCATGCATTTTATGATACGGACACAATGAACATCGTCCGACCGACATAGATGCAATTTTTCAGCTCCAACATACTTTGCGCTGTTAAAAGAGCTATCAGGCTGGCTATAAATGAAAATTATGAAGCAACCCGTTATCAAAGGAAAAATTTTATTTTCCCCCTTTTATGTACCGTTGACTTCATTAGCAAACCCTAAATCATCGGACGCTATCTGATCTAAATGAAATATCAGGGTTTTACCATTGCACCTGCCCTGATAAATTTCATAAACGTTCTACCGCACAAAAGAGATTCGGTATGTTCTCTCTGACAATTAATTCTTACTCGTGTAAAAGGAAATTGAAATGATCTCGAAATAACTGAAAAGGGTTATTTAAAAGCGACCACCATTCTGCTTTGTCAGAATAAAATGTAGCCCAATTCTGATGCTTTTATATCGTGGAAGGTTTAGAAAGTTTGATGCAGGGAACAAATTCAAATAAGTAAAAAAATGGCGGAAATGTGGATGTTAAAAGTAACTAAGATGGAAGCGCCAGGATGGCGAATATGTAGATGTTAAGAGTTTCTAAGGCGGATGCGCCACAACGGGGAAACTTACTCGTCCCATAGAATTTTCAATAACGATCATCTGATCGCTTTCCAAAATGTTTAACAGTTAAATAATTTAATATACTACGTAAAAAAACCATCCGAAAGGCTGGAAGGTGATCAAACGCCCAACCTAAATCTTACAGACCTATTACCCTAACCTCTTTCCTCAAAACAATGGAAAAAATCAGAGATCTTCACATTAGAAGCAAAGTCCTAGCACAGGCACCACTTCACAAGAACCAATTTGCTTATCAATCAGGCAAATCTACCGATATGGCCATACATAACCTCATGCAGAGGATCGAAAAAGCCCTCACAGCAAAAGAAATGGCTCTTTCTGCCTTCATTAATATAGATGATGCCTTCGACAACACCTCATACGAATCCATAGAAAAAGCTGAGCAAAACAAGGGCTTTGAAACAACAACAACCGAGTGGATACAATCCATGCTTAGAGGAAGAAGAATCAAAGCAAATTTGGGAGGAGACTCAGCAACGGTGACTGCAGTCCAGGGCTGTCCTCAAGGAGGAGTATTATCGCCCCTACTGCAGTCTATTGTTGTGGAAGATCTCCTACAGCTACCCAATTCAGACTTTGAAACGCAGAGATGTGCCGATGACATTGTCGGCGCTGTAAGGGAAAACCGTGACAGAGTTATATCAAATCTGATGCAAACCTCCCTAATTATCATTAACAATTTTTTTTTGTTTAATCCACTCGAAAAGAGTAACCCCATTATTCTTTCAAAGCACTGCGAGTAGGATGCGGAAACAAAGATGGATGGCGATGAACCGCCTGCTTTAACTAGGATAGATTGTAATTTTTGGAGAAAATTCTTTTCGGTAACAAGTTCCATAACTTGGAAGTTCTATAGAAAAAAGAGTCTCCGTAGACAGAAGTCCTTACTGTGTCAAGTTGGACCGCACAGAAATTTGCTGTCTCCGACTGTCTAGTATGCCTCAAGAATCTTGCCCTTGGGGGGATCAATCCTATTAGTTCCTGCGAGCATCTCCCCTGGTAGTACTTGTAGAAAACCATACGTATGTGCTCTAGTGTTTCAAAAGAATGGGTCAGACTCTCGTCATCAATTAGGCGAATCGCTCTTCTTTGAATTGAATCCAAGAGAGCTAAGGTGTGTTTTGGGGCTGAACTCTAAACATGAGAACAGTATTCTAGTTGGCCTAACTTAAGCTTTGTGTAGTGTTAATAGCTGATGAGATCTGAAGTACTTTTTAGCTCTAAAAAGAAAGCCTAGCTTCTGAGAGGCGGATTTGGCAATGCCGCGCACATCATCGTCCCAACAGAAGTTCGCATTCACTCCTAGGATAGATAGATTAGATCCCATCGGAAGGATTTTACCGTCTATTAGTATGTTTGTTGCATTATCCCTTGATGTTTTCTTAGAGAAAATCGCGGCCTGAGTTTTTGAAGCGTTGAAGTCGACCAAATTGTTCTAACCCCATTCCAGAATAATCTCGAGATTCCGATTAATCGTCTGTATCTGCTGTTCCCTTAGTCGATCTGAAGCAGCGATAGATAATGGTTTGTCGGAGAAAAAAGATTATACAAGGTTACTATCATCTGCGTAGCTACATATAGGATTGGAAGTTGAAGCTAAGAGATCGTTTATGTGTAACAGAAGGTGCTAGAAGGAAGGCCTAAGAGTCAACCTAAGCAAAACAGTTATTATTCCATTCACTAAAAGAAGGAAGTTCTTATTATTAGCTCCCATCATAAACGGAGTACAAATTGACTTCTCAAGTGAGACAAAATACCTAGGTTTAATGCTAGATAAAAAACTTACTTGGAACACACATCTGATAAGGGTGTCGAACGTGCAACTCCGGTAAACTGGACCTGCCGTAGACTCTTTAGAAACACCTGGGGACTAAACCCCAAAATGATCTACTGGTCTTACGTGACCAATGGTTACGTATGGTGGCCAAAAGCAACAGAAAAGACAGCACAAGATAAACTTACAAAAGTACAACGTTTAGCATGACTTGTAATTACAGGAGCAATGAAAACCTGTCCAACTGCAGCTCTGGAAGTCATGCTGAATTTCCCCCTTTTACATCTACAGGTAAAGAAGGAGGTAATTCTGGAGGCTTTAAAACTGGTTCAGGCAGTAGATCTGAAGGAAGGAGAGTTCATCAAACACATGAGTATTCCCAAAGAATTTCTGTCATCGGGAACGATAAAAGCGATTGATACAAGACAAACCAGGTTGGAGTTCGAGCACTCATTTGAAGTGCTCATAAATGATCGCCATATGAGTGGCATGGACCAAAAACCTAAAATACCGCAAGGATCACTTATCTGGTACACGGATGGGTCAAAAACAGCAGAAAGAGTTGGGGTCGACGTATATGGCCCAAGATGTAGGCTAAAAAAAGCCTTAGGTTAAACTCCCACAATTTTCCAGGCAGAAGTACACGCCATGACACTCGGGAATGTCTATGGAAGGACTTACGAGGAGCAAGGATCTATATCTGTTCAGACAGTCAAGCGGCGCTTAAAGCTCTGAGTAGCTTTACTGTCAAATCCATACTAGTGTGGAACTGTCTATAACTACTAAAACAGTTGGCTGCTCTCAATAAGGTAACCTTGATGTGGGTACCAGCACACAAAGGTATTGAAGGAAATGAGATTGCCGATCGCCTAGCCAGAGAAGATGTAGCATTTCTTGGACAAGAACCTTACTTTGGTATAGCAAAATGCCATATAAGAAATGAAGTGAACAAATGGGAAGAGGAACAAAAAGAATCCCACTGGAAATTAATTTCAGGACAAAACCATGCAAAAAAGTTCATCACATATTCACACACCAAGACGAAGGAACTGCTCGACCTCAGCAAACCGGAGTTAAGGTTAATAACAGGTCTTCTCACAGGACACTGAGCGGTAAGATGCCATCTCGAAAAGATAGGCAAAGCAAAGACAGGGACTTGCCGCTTCATCAACGAAGCCAAGGAAACTGCAGAACACTTAATTTGCACATGCGAAGGATTGTTTTACAGAAGACTACTTCACCTGGAATAGGTACAAGTTACATCTGCAGAGATAACTAAAATTTCTCTTAGGAAAATCCTAAGCTTTTACAAAAGCTTGAGAATTCAGGAGCAATATACATCAGGGTTTATCACAATAGTATTTTAAGGTCGCAGTGATGAGAGGAATGTATATATCCCGTCCTACCCATATCATATCTATCTATTTATCTACTAAGTAAAATCTCATAAGAAAATGGATATACAATAAAGCACTTTTTTGGTAGAACGATCTGGTCCTTGGTTATCTTCAAAAATTGATACATAAATCTTGTTCCCTGAAGCCAAAAAAGGTAAAAACGCAACAGAGATAGGAGAGTTGTTGTGCTCTTTTAATTTCTCTTGGTTTTAGACAAGATTTGTATATTAATTTATAAAGCACCTTATTCAGTAACCTAATTAATGTTAGATCAACTTTCAAAATTCCATGACTCACGAAGTCGTATTTAAATCGAAATTGTGAAGATATAGCTGAGTTTGATCGAACCTTTTCGGTGACAGAACATTTTCTAAATTATGAAGTTTCAATCCACCATTTCAATTATTTTGTCACAAGGAGTTTGAATGGAGTTCCAAGTTCTCTGTCGAAGTTTAGACTCACAAATTTAAGCATTTTTTTTATAAATGAGTTTATTTTCCAAATTTCGCCTCTTTTGGGAAAATTCCAAGATCACACATTTGACTTCTACAATTTTTATATTTTAAATTATGGACTTCAAAAAAACAACGTGTTATAATTTTAAATTTTATACTAATTAGTATCTCTCTGAAGATGATAGCATTAGAACGCGTCAGAGCAAACTTTGTTGTGTTTTTTAATCTTACTTGGTTTCAGGGGACAAGTGTGGTATTTCAGTTTTTAGAGATAGCTAAGGACCAGTCCATTCCACCAAAAAAAAAACTAATTGAATATCAGTAACCGATAATATCTAATGGTGCCATTGAATTCTATAGTAACATAACTAAATCTGCATAACTAGGCAGCATTTCATCCGGAATGCACACAATCAGTTCGTTGCTCTAAAGAAAATTGTAATTGTGTTGCGGTGCAAGAAACTTCCTAGAGGTCTCTTCTGCAGTGCAATTTTCAGAGCGAAGTTCGCCTTTGTTTTAGTTATCTTGTCGATTTCTCTGATGCTCTTTACTTGCAAGTTGTTTTCGTCTATGGCAGTTAATTTTGTGACACGAAGTAATCAAGCGAAGAAATGTGCCGGCGGCGCTCAAAATAAGATAACACATATAACAAACATCGGATCCGCTCTGAGACTTTTACAAACGAAAGGAGAGAAACTAAGTGGTAAAAGCTTTCAATTACCGAACACTGTCTTCACAATGAAGTTAGCTCCATTATTTCAGGACGATTGCGAAGCTTTGTTTCCCTCAACAGAGCTTCAAGCACCTGTGTTTAATGCACTCTTGAGTAATTGGGATAAGTATTGTTATTCTGTTGCGCTGTGTGTATTTTGTAATGCTACCTAGAATATTGTTTGGTTAGGTGTTCTTCGTTGTGTGATTCATTACAATTTAAAAAATATCTTGCTAGGTTTTTAAAAGCCACTAATGGAATTTTGGTAATCGATAATGTCGTATGGTGCCGTCGAATTTATCAATAGACAGCGATATTTCATTGGATTTGTGTAACGATAGCGTCATCTCTGCTTTGCATGGGACCAAGCATCCGTGTCACCATTGTCTTTGAATTACAGCTCTTAGCGGAACACCTTTTAGTTTTGGCCATTTTCCCGTGCAAGACAGCTTTCTATTTTTACAAAGTTAGAGTTGTGTTCGTTGGAAATCATGAATTTGGATTTCTCGTGTTGTCTACCCCAGTGATAAAACACGAGTGCTTCGGTAATACGTTAGAGCCGCACGACACCAAAGGTGGGGGTAGGTAATTATTTGACATTCATCCATGAAGTTGATGGCAGTGTACTCGTTATTTTCAGAGCCGCATGTCAACAAAGGTAGGAGCACGTGATTATCTTGCATTCATCCATGAGGTCGATGGTCGGTTCTCGTTATTTTCAGTTCATTCAGTTCTTATTATATTTAAATGTAAAATTATTTCAAGTTTGAACTTTAAAAATTTATAATTATTTTTTCAAAACTTTGACCGAGAAAAATTATTTTTCGAATTTGTTATCGAAATTTCTTACAAATGATATAATTATTTACTATGTAAAAATTATTTACTTACTTACTTTCAGAAATTTAGTGAAGTGACGATTCTAAATTCAACATTTAAAATTTTTATAGAAATTGTTTGAATCATTTTTTAACTTTCCAACGAACGAATCACAGTTTGGTCAAAATTTAAAATATAATTTCGAAATTGAAATTTTTTCTTGAACGTTCAAAATTTAACTCGTATTTTTAAAGTTTCGAATTTAAGCGGAATAATTTAATTTTATGATTATTTGTTTTTGTTAGCGATTTTAATCTCGAAATGTCAACTTCTTTCTTTTTGTAGACTCTTTGCATATTTTAACCTCTATTATTTAAAATAAATTCAGTTTTTTTTTCAAAAGTTTGGCCATTTCACATACTTTCGATCTTTAAAGAAATTTACAATTTTTCTCTAACATTTTGATTTTCGAACTCAAAATTTTCATTTTATGTTCGAGACTTTCATTTATTTCTCGAAATTTCGACTTTAAACTAGATTTTTTTATAGATTTGAATAACCTCTTGGATTTTGAGTTCTATCTTGACGTTTCTATTTATTTTTAATTCCAGTGTAAAAGTAATATTTTTATTTTGTATCTAAAATTTCAAGTTTAAACTCGACATTTTCATTTTTTGAAACATCGACCTGTAGAGAGCTTTTTTACGCATTTCGTAAGCTTTCCATTTTTTTCTGAAAATTACAAGTTCACATTTTCAGTTTTTGGTCATTTTTGCCTAATACTTCGATATTCTTTACAAATATTGACTAATTTTGACATTCTGAGCCGACGAAAACACATTATTTAATTTTTACAAATTCAGTGATTTTTTTCTGCGAAATTTCGACTTCTTTCTTTATTATAATTTGGAATCTCATATAAATATTTTGAATTTTTTTTAATATTTTTGATATTATTTTAAATACCATCTTACGAGTCAGAGAATTTGTGGTGTTCGTGTATTTGTTCTAATTTGCAATTTTCTTTTACATTTGCATTTTCTCTGGTAGCACTTTTTAAAAAAAAATAAAGTTTTTTTAGGAATTTCAAGTCACTTTAGAAATTTTAAATTAACAAACATTTTTTTACAAATCTCGAAATATTACTACTTTTAGGAATGTGATATTTTTTTTTTCAACTTTCTAACAATATTAAAATTTCGACTCTTTTTGGAAATTTAAGTTCGTTTTTTTACGCGCTCTTAGCTTTTTCGAAATTTCGCAAAAATCGAAATTTGGATTTTTTCTCCAAAATTCTGCTGCAATTTCGATATTTCACAGTAAAGTCGAAATTTCAAGAAAAAAATTAACTGTTCTATCTAGTTGACGTCGAAATTTTGGGAATAAACTTGAAAACGTATTACCCAAAAAGGATACTTTAATCTTTCAACTTTTGGACGTTTACAACAAAATGGTTCTTCTTTCTGAAAGTATCCACTTTTTCTCCTAGATTTCAACCATATTCTCGAAATTGCAAACTTTTTCATATCTTTTTTATTTTAAAGATTAAAATTTCTTTCTTTTTCTAAAATTTGTTGTATTTCCTCCTATTCCTACAAAATGTTAAGCAATTTAAAAATTTCAGCTTTTTTTACAAATATTTTTTCGTTTAAACATAATATGTTAACCTTTTTTCGTAAAACTTAGGCTTTTAAAATGGAAATTTTGGAATTTTTCTCTAAAGTTTGGATTTAATCCTATCATTTCATTCTGTTCTAGAAAATTTATATTCTGAAATTAAAAATTTAACGTTTTTTCTAAAGTTGTGGAAATCCAGGTTTAAATTTCAAATTATATATCTTTATATTTCCAGTTTTAATTCCAAGCTTTATTCAAATTTCGAGAGAAAAAGACCAGAATTTTTAAAGCTTCTTCATGTTTTCCAAAATTTTAAAAAAGCAAACTATTAACAAATATTGTGCAGAATTTCAATTTTAATTTGATGACTCGCTCAAATATTCAAATTTTTAGATGAAATCAAATCGTTAAACTTTTGTGAAAGTCAAATATTTTAGTTTTCATCAAAATTTCAAATTTAAATTAAAACTTACAATTTTTAGTTCTTTCAGTTCGCGTTTAAACTCGAAATTTCCAGGAAAAAAAGTCGAAGTTGGGAGATTGAAATCTAAATTTCAAGATAAAGAAGCTAAAAATTTTAGAAAAAGTTGAAATGTTAAAAAAAAGTATAAAAACTAAGGATTTTCGAGAAAAGAAAATTTAAAAAACTGTAAATCTATTGACAAGAACTTTTTCAAAAATTCTATTTTTTAGGAACCTTCAAGTTTTAATCGAAATTTCGAAAAAAAGGTGAAATATTCGGAGTTAAGGTCAATAATTTTAATGGCGAGAAATAGCAAATGCTATAAAAGTCACCTTACAAGATGTGTAAGAATATAGTTCTAGAAATAAAAAACAAAAATGGATGACCAATGAAATTCTACTACTCATGGAAAAACGCAGAAAATTCAAAAATAATAAAGACAAGTGTAGAGATCTGCAAAGACGGATACGGTCAGAAATTAGGTTTGTAAAAAACGAATGGTTTAAAAGTGAAATAGAACAACTTTAAAAGTGAAATAGAACAACTTCAACATAAACATGATGATTTTAACCTTCATAAAAGACTCAAAGAAACTGCTGAGTTATTTACAAAACGGATCTTAGGTATACTAGTCAATGAAAATAACCAGATAGTCCTAAACAATTCTGAAAATTGTAAGATATGGGAAAACTACGTAGAAAAACTTTTTTATGTCAACAGACCGACTAAGGAGTATAGACTCCTGACTATAGAGTCAGGAACAATAGGGATAGTTCTTCTATTACTAAAGAAGAGGTAAAAAAGGCTATAGACATCTCAAAACAGCTGGACCAGATGAGATACCAGCAAAAATACTCAAAAGCTAGATGAGAGAGGCATTGCAATACTTTACAAGTTATTCAACCATGGGCCATTACCCAGAAGAGTGGCTCTCTTCCACTATTATCCCTCTGTCAAAAAGGATCAACGCACAGAAATGTGAAGAACACAGACTATTAGCCAAGCCATCCCCTAAAAATATTCCTAAGACTATTACATCGGACATTGTATAAAAAGTGTGACACGCTATAAGTGATTCAGTTTGGATTTAGACAAGGGTTGGGCACAAAAAAAAGTTGCAACGCAAGTCCTAATACAGAACTGTTATGATCAGCGAAAAAACGTATGTCTAGGCTTCATAGACTAAGAGAAAGCTTTTGACAAAGTACATCACAAACTTATGCGGCTTCTCAGGATACTTGATTTGAATCAAAAGGCGTCCGGTGCATCAGAAACTTATATTGACACCAATCAGCAAGAGTAAGACTAACTAATGACCCAACAAACCAAATATACATCCGTAGAGGAGTGCAGCAAGGGTGTATATTATCGCCACTCTTGTTTAATTTGTATTCAGAAGCTATCTTTCAAAAGTTGCTTCAGGGCAAGGAAATTGGAATCAGAGTCAATGGAGTCTGGATAAATAATATACGATATGCAGATGACACAATTTTAGTTGCGGATAATATGAATGATCTGCAACAGCTAGTCAGTGTAGTAGGACAATAGAGCCAGGACATGGGACTAAACATAAACACAAAGAAACTAAATTCATGATTGTCACAAAAGAAAAAGATAGATTTGGAAACGCCAACTTAGCACATACGGAAAACCTTGGGAAGCGATAGAAAGATTCAAATACCTGAGGACATGGTTTCAGGCGAAATGGTCATCAGACAAAGAAATTAAAAGCAAAATTGAACAAGCCCGAAGCACGTTCTTGAAATTTAAAAAAGTGTTCAGTTGCAGTGACTTCGATCGTGGTCTTCGCCTGAGATTTCTGAGGTATTATGTCTGGTCAGTACTTCTGCACGGTATGGAAAGCTGGACCCTAAAAGTGAAGGCTGTAAACAAATTAGAAGCATTCGAAATGTGAACATATCGTAGAATCCTTAAGATACCATGGACAGCCAGGATAAGAATCGAGGACGTTCTGAAACGTTTTAAGAAATATCGAGAACTCTTCAACACTATAAAAAAAGAAAGACAGCATACCTGGGTCACATTATGCGCAATAATAAATACCGAATTCTCCATCAAATTATCGGAGGTAAAATTGAGGGTAAAAGAGGAGTAGGACGAAGAAAAATCTCATGGTTTGCGTAACGTGAGACAGTGGACAGGCATACTTGACTCTGGCTGAGTGAATCCTTGATTCACACAGCCAGAGACAGAGAATTAATGGAAAATGTGGTCGCAAACATCCATTAATGGATAAGCAGAAAGAGAAGAAGAAGAATTTGAAATTACAGTAAAAAAGTTTGGAACCTTTATGTTTACATATTTTTGTTTCAGAAATTTTATTATTTTTCCCAAGTCCTTAGTTTTAGTATAAAACTTTCATTCGTTTAACTTTAAACTTCCAGAAATAAAATCGAAATGTTGAGAGGTAAATTGACTTTCAGCGTTTTAATTTACTGAAAGAATTTTTAGAAATTTTGGAAAAAATTTTTCAAGCGAAAGCAAAAACCTTAAAAGTCAGTTTTTTCTCAAAATTTCGTTTTTTTTTTCTGTAAGTTTGGTGATTATTTTGGTGACAATTACACAGATAATTTTAAAAATTCATAGCAAACTGTATATTTACCTAGAATGAATCATAAATCGTATCTAAAACCTAACGCCTCAAGTAAATGTGAGTACAAAACAAAAATTCGAATTCTCTAGCATTAACTCACCAAAGAGTAACATCCGGAATCCCATTTTCTACCTACCTGTAAAAAAAACAATGTTTAAATAACATATTATTAAACTGAAATCAGCATGAAAATAGGGTACGTTATTAAAAGAAATGTTCCTTACGCAAATTAGTTAACCCATTTATAAGCATTTAGTATTTTGCTCGCAATTTCAGGTTTACATTTCCAATTTCCAAATTATTACAAAACTTTGAAAGTTTCCAAAATTATTTTTTTTTAATCTTTTTCTGAAAATGCGGAAAATCTCCAGAAATTTTTATTTATTATCTTTCCACTATTTTTCATTGCTTTTAATCTCGATTTCTCTTTTTTTTTCAATAAATTTCAAAAGGAGTTTTCTTCTGAAGATGACAGCTTGACTGTCGAAACGCAACCTTTGTTGTGTTTTTTTAATCTTTCTTGGTTTCAGGGGACAAGTTCTGTATTTCAATAAATTCCAAGTTTTGAGATTAATTTTTTAATTTTATTTTTCAAAAATTTGGACTATAACCTGAAAGTTTGAAGTTTCTCTCAAAATTTTTACTTTCAGTTCAAAATTGTAATATTAGGTACTAGCGATTTCCTCTGGTCCCGAAAGTTCGAGGTTAAACAGAAATTATTTCCACAGATTTTGAAATTATTAAAATTTTTACTTACTTAATAAACCTGATACTCATAATTCGTAGCCTGTAACCTACATTAACACTAAATTCATCTCAAAAATACAAAAAATGTCATTAATTTCATTAAAATCTAGGATTTTCTTTCTAACTTTACATTTTTTTAAATTTTCTATATTAATGTTGAGATTTTTTTATTAAATATCAAATCTGACCTCAATATTTTTATTTTATTTCAAAATTATATTCTGAGTTTATCTTTTCCTAAATATTTTCAAGTATTTTCATTGCAGCATTAGGATTTCAAAATTTTTGTTATCAATTTGGAATAATGTCAAAATTAAAAAAATTACATCTGACAGCTCCTTTACAAATTGTGAGCATTTTCTCAAATATTAACTTCTCTTCAAAATTCCAAGTTTGCGCTTTTAATATATAGTACCTTTTTCTTAAAAGCTTGACATCTTTTAGAAATATCGACTTATTTTTTAATTTCGAATTGACAATTATTTTTACAAAGTATCGGATCTTTTTCCAAATTTCGATAAATGGGAATTAACTTTTTTTTAAAAAATTCCAAGTTTGCACTTTCAACTGCCAGTACTTTTTTCTTAAAATCTTGACATCTTTTTAAAATGTTGACTCATTTCATAATTACGAGTTGACAATTTTTTTTTACAAAGTACGACATCTTTATCCGAAATTTCGATTTTCGGAATTCGTATTTTTTTTAATCTGAAGGTTTTTTACCAACATCGAGATTTTTCAAAATTTTGACTTGATCTAGGCATACCTACTTGTTTTTCTTGTTCTTGCCTTTTTCTTGCTACAAGAACAACGCAAGAAATTTGCAAGCAAAAACGGGACAAGATTAGAATTTCTTTTAGCAAGAGCAAGACTTCCTTGTCAAAAATTTAGCAAGAACTTCTTGCTTTTGTCAATATTTTCCTAAAATAAGTTCTAGAACAGTGTTTTTAAACCTTTTTGAATGCATAATCCATTTACAAGTAATACATTCAAATTGAAATTTGAAAAAAAATAAAATTTCAGAAAAAATCAAAATTAACAGAAAAAATTTAATGTCAAGTTTTTTCTCAAAATGAGACTTAAGTATCAGAAATTAAAAACAAAATAATTCTCTAAATTTTAATTTTCATTTTCATATTTAGATTCTTTCCTTGAAATCACAATTTTAACCACAAGATTTTGAATTTAACTCGATTTCTTCTAAAATTAACTCTGTTAAGAAAATTTTTCCCAACAAGCTTGGAATTCAGGAGTTCGAATTTGATCTTAGGAGAAAGTATTTTTTTAAAAGAAATTTCGGAAACAAATTCAAAAATTTAAATTTCATATCAATAAAGACGACCCTGAAGTGGAAAATCAAGTAAACTAATTTAAAATCGAAAAATCAGAATTTGAAAAAAGTTAAAAATTTTTGGAAAAACTCTAATTTTTCTGAAAAAAAATGAAACCTCCAGTTTCACGGCAAAATTTCTGATTTTATATCTTTAAAGCATTTCAAATTTTACAAAAGTTTTTATTTTTTCCAAAAATCTCAATTTTTCTACTTCAATTTTGTCCTCTAAATTTCGAAATTGAACGTTTCACTGCAAATTATAGTAATTTTGGGAACAGAATCTAAAATTTGAGTGTAATGTCGAAGAATTCGACTTTGAAATTAAAATTTTAATTGAAAACTTAAATTTAATTACCAAATTAAAAAAAAATGGTAGAAAAAGTTCAAAATGTCCAAATAAAATATTTAAAGGTTGAGTGTTTTCTCGTAATTTGTAATTTTTCGAATCTCTATTAAAAAATTATTGAATTTTTCTTGAAGTCTTACATTTTGACTGTTAAATTGAAATTTTAAATATAAACTGGAATTTTGAAATTTGAAGATCAGATTTCGCGAATATTCCAGGAGAAAACACAAAATTATTTCAAAAACAGTGTCTTTAATTTAGAGTGTTTTCCCTAAACGTCATTTCTTTTCCTCGAAATTCCAGAACTAAATTTACTTTTTTTTTCTTTTTGTGGGGGTCGTTATAGGCCCTATCACCTAGATTCCAAATCCTTCGTAACTTCTACAAGTTTGTTCGAGTCTCAGTCAGCATTATACAGGGTTTCCCGTATCGTTATGTTCAAATTTTGGAAGTATAAATTAGACTGAATTCTAAGACTAAAAAAATAAAAGTTGTAGGTCGATCTTCTTTTGTTTAAAAGTTACAGGCTTATAAAATTTAATTAAAATCAAGTAAGTGAAAAAATTATTCAAATTAACTCAATTTATTATTTAAAAATTATAAATGAATTAAGTTTTCGAAATGCCATCCTCCTTGCTGAATACAGGCCTGTGCGCGTAAGCTAATGAACAGTGGCACTTCTTATTTGAAGTAAATTTATCAGAATTTGTTGAGAGGATTGTTGAATACGTTCAATTTATTCTTCTATCATGTTTGAAACCTTACTGTAAACTAAATTTTTCATTTATCCACAAAAATAAAAGTCTATGGTCAGGGTATTTAGGTGGCCATGCAACAGGATTTACCCCACCAATCCATTACTGCGAAAGCTTCGAACATGTTTTTTAAAATGTGGTGGTGCGCCGTTCAGTTGAAACCATATATCTGTTCTCAATAAAGTGGAACTTCTTCTAAAAGAGGTAGGTGGTACTTCATTAGTAAAGAATTGTAAATTAGTAAACGAATTGGAGTAGCTGAAACGAGTGTTTGGCGAATTTTCCATTGTCATCTGGATTACTCTAGCTCAGTGGCGGCTGGTGCTAATAAAATTTGGGGGTTGCAAAGAGACATTTGCAAAAATGTGCCGAAAGTGGAAATTTTAAATTAAGCTTGAGGAATTAGGAGATATTTAGGATTTTAAATTGATGTATCTTGTAGATATATAGTATATTGCTAAAATTCCCCTTTTTTTATATTCGCAAAAAAACAGAAAGAAAAAGGAGAGAAAGTGCATACGACAGACGATCTTTGGCAGCTGCAAATTTATCAATAAATTTTTATTGAAATCGAGTATTTCTTGGATTAAGTCCTTTTCTTTAAAGACATCGTTAATGAGGACAACTTTTCCTGGCATAATGAATTTTTTTTAAAAGTATTTATTCTTTCCAGACTGGAGAAGCACCACTCTGCATCAGCAGAAGCCATTGGGATAGTTATCAGGATTTTTAAAAGATTTAAAGTTTCACTAAGCTCACTGTTTTCTGAAATAATGTTATAGAGTACAAGTAAATCAAAAGCAGATTTAAACTTTTCTTTTTCGCAGATTACAGTTAGTTCAGTGCTAAGTTTTTATAAATTAAAAAATGGATAGTGGTTTCTTTAAAATTGGTTAAACTTTTCAAAAAAAAAAAAACTAAGGTTGCTGCAATTAAATGGCCAGTGAAGCTAATTCGTTCTTTAGCTTAGCAGATAACAATGTCGCATAGGTACTTCTTTAGCTTCGCGAACTACTTCTGTTAAAACTTGGCTTTTTACAAAACAGGATCTGCACAATATTTAAGTCATGTATAGGTCATCCATGTCGCTTAATTCCCAGTTTTTTTTTGATACAGATCGGTTAGAGAATGGCTGCGCAATTAAACTTTGCACCGAATTCATTTTTATTTGTGTTTCAAGACTCGCAACATTGACCGATAACAGATTATAATAGCGTATCGATATTTGGTTTGCATCCACAAGTGCAACCTAATGCTTGCTTATGGGCAAGTTTTTAAACGGACAAAATAAGAGTTAAGGCGCAGGTGCATATGTGTAAAGCAAAGTTTGCAGTCTAGCCTGCAAACCTTGCAAACCATGGACCCAACAATGTCGTCAAACGCTTACGAATCGGCGGAATCCGCTATAGTCATTAGTATGTTTGGTTAATTTGGTAGCTATAAATCTGTTATCAATAAATAAAATAAACAACACAAAGAACAATTTACTTTCTTTTTTATCCCAACGTTTTTTTGGAGGTTGTGCAAACCTGCAAACCTTAGCACTAGCTGCCACTGCTCTAGCTAAGTATTAAGATAGTCACGTTAAATTTTGAGTTAAATTTTGATTTGATCCTGTTGGCACCCTTGCATGACTACCTTGATCTCTAATTTCTTTTTCCTTAACTGTTACATAAATTTAAAAAAAACATCTCTTAGCTCTGCTTATTGCCTGGATAATTTTCTAGGCTTGTAATTTTTTAACAAAAGAAGATCGACCTACAACTTTTGGATTTTTTAGTCTTAGAATTAGGTCTATTTTATGCTCCCAAAATTTAAACATAACGATACGGGAGAGCCTGTATATCCCCGTCTTTATAGCCAGGCTGAACATCTGACCTACACTCATTCCTTCCAGATCTTCTGGTCTTAATGTTTCTTTGCCAGTCAGATTATAACTGTATCTGGCAATATTTGGACAAGCATACACTATGTGTAAACTTGTTTCCTTTTCAGTCCCACACAATCAACATCGGTCATTTTCTGATAGGTTGAGTTTAACCAGATGTGCTTTAAAGTTCCCTTGCCCAGAGACCAGACCTAGTGCTTTGCTTAGTCTGCTTTTATTCATTGCAATAAGTGCTTCAGCCCTTGATTGCAAGTGCTTCAGCCCTTGATTGGAATGGTTTATCCATCAGCAGTCTTGCTTGCCTGCAGGTGCCTTAAAGTTAAAAAAAAATAATGTTAATATTATTTTTTCCCGAAATTTCGATTTTCGTTTAAAAATCTCGATATTGTTTATAGGTTTTGGAAAGGTTTTCCAATTTATCGTTTTCTTATGTCTTTACATCTTTTATAATTAATATACCCTCTAAATTGTTCGTGTTGCAATTAGTTCTGAATCTGTTTTGCTGTAGTTCATGAGTGAAACAAATAAGCCAGCAAGAACAAGAAAAAGCAAGACCCTTGCTAAAAACACAAGAATTTAACAAGCAAGAAATTGGCAAGACTTTAGATAGCAAGACAAGAAATCTTGTTTTTTGCATCACTAATATAGACTTTAGTGTTTTATTATCTAAATATTTATTTTGATAGTGTTTCGCTATTCCAACACTAAATATTCAAAATTAAATTTCTGGAGTAAACCAGCAATATACTTGGTATTTGGTTGCCTTCATCATTCTTCAAATCTTTCTAGTTCTCGAAATGTTATATATTGCAAAATATGTCCTCTAAGTGAAATATACTGAAAGAGTTCAACAAACAAAGCATCTCCTTTAAATTTGACAGGGTAATCATTGCCTTTATTTTCTGCGATATCGCATTTGGAAATTCAGCATTATGTAAATTTATGTGCATTAGATATCGGAGTGCATTTCATAAATCCCCGTTGATTTATTTAGTCAGAGCACTAGGTAACGATAACAAGGCAGTCAACTTTGCACAATAGGTATAATTTATATGTGCCGCAATGGCTACGTGGGTAGTGGAAGGATAATTTCTGAGGTCGATATGAAGTTTTCCAATATTGTCAGTGTCTTCAGTGATTTTATTATTAACGTCTCGTTTGAAATGTCACGTGTACAAAATAGAAACCAAATAATCGTAACATAGGTGGATTCCTTTAAATGATCTATTATTATCTAGAATTCACCAGATGTACTAAGAACGTTGATGAGAAAGACTCGCCTGGCGGCTGAATGGAACGACTTATACGAAAGTTTGCATTTCAGACTTCTCCAAGCGTCGAATATTCAGAAATGGGACTACTTGCTAAGAAAATGTAGATACTACAAGTTGAAGTGTTCTTAAAAGTCTTTAAATTACCAAATTATTACAACTATTTGCCAAAAATGTGTCAAATAAAACAAGTTAAACCAAATGAAATAGTCAAACTGGATTACAAAAATTCATTTGAACCAATAAATATTCCCAAAGTTTTATTCCAGGGTAGGTACCGAATAATAGGTTTGAAGATTTATCAGATTCAGAGTTTGGGAACCGATCTTGTTAATTCAAGTTTGGTACACCAAACTAATAAGATCCTACAAAATAGAAACCGGTCTTGGATTCCTAAACTCTACATATAATAAATGTCTAAACCTATTGGTCTGTTAAGTCTCTGGTCTTTTCCAGAGTGACTGTTTCTACTAAACGTCCGTGAATCAACTATTAGTAGTGCAACTACTGGTAGTGCAGCTACTGATTACTTGATGCTACACATTTAGAGAGCTGCACTATCTCAGTATAAGTCTATATATATATATAAGACTATAAATATTTGTTGGAATGATCATCTTTATTTGAACAACTATGTTTTATTATCGTTAATATAAAGAAGTATTCCCTAAAACATAACCTATTGAATTTTAAAAGAATATCATTGACGGAAAAATGATTGGATATCGGCGAAGATTGGAAAGCATATTTCGATTCATAATATACTCTGGTGATGTGTATTTATTACCAAGCTTGGATAGAAGAGGGCCCCTAACGGCAAAATAATGTTATCGATACAGTCATGGTCTTTGATCTTCCATAACCTTATGTTACATCCAGAAGGATGGCTAAATGACCACCGTATATATTACCATTGAATTCCCCTTTTTCCAGAGGCGATTGAAAGGAGATACGATCTTGCGAGAAGCGAAATTCTTATGAGACATTTATTCAGAATGATTTCCGGTATCATTTGTTTTATACAAGGATTACGTAAATTTATATTTTCTGTTTTCTTTTTCCATTCGATTTATTCGATATTTATTTTCTTTCGAAGAGGCTTCGATTTAGTTCGAAGGTAAGTGGATCAGTTTCAATAAATTGCACTCTGTTCAAACATTAAATCGTCTTCTTACGAGATATCCGATTACGAATTGAATCTGATGAAAGCTATACCTTCCCTTAGGAATATTGTTGCGCTCATTAAGAGCATTAACATTTTTGGTTTAAATTATAAACTGTAGAAAACCACAAAAATGATGAACAATTAGAAGTTTAAACACACTATTAATATAATTATTCTGAAGAAGTGTTTGGAGGCAATTGGTAAAATTTTTAGTAGTTGAAGCTAATCACTATTCAGTAAAATTTTTTGTGATGGGCAGCTTTCTAACATTATAGTGAATAGCGATTATCCTCGACTTCATCTGCGAAATTAGATTCCTCTACAGCTTATCGAAAAAACTGTCCAAAATTAAATAGTTTTTTTTTAGATTTGTTAAATTGGTGAACAATTGGTTTTATTTTAATTTATTTTTAGCTTTAATTTAGACCAAATATAGTGGATAGCTGTAAGATAACGATATATTTTGGTGTCCATCAAACATACTTTCTGATATAATTACCTACAGACAATTTTAAAAAGATCAAAGCCAAATGAGGTTTTATTTAAATTTGTTGATACAATCATGTGTATAATTAGCTGCCTAACGAGCGTCCAGCTATATGGATACAACAAAAAGTTACGTCCTATCACGTTAGATGACTCTTGATCATTATACTGTTGCGTGTTATCGGTTCAATAATTAACTATCTAACCATCTGACTAACCAACTGACTGACTGACTCACTGAGGGGAAGACGACCGCGTATTTATACCGTTCCGCTTTCTAGAACGGATCTCCGTACAGATAAGATTATCGCTTGCGGAAATATCTGGAGCGCTTATCTGCCATACGATTCATTCTCGGGGCCGCTTCCCATTATCGAATGTTTCCAAAGGGTTCCTTACACTACACAATCAGTAATACAAATTTTATAACTTCATTTTGTTACAATATTAAAAGAATCTTAACTGTAAAGTTTTGGTAAGTGCATCTTCTATCATTAGATGTCGTTGTTAGATTACCTATTTACATAGCAGGTAGAAAAAATTGAAAACATGTCTGCATATAATATTAATCTAGAATAATTCTCCGGGATAAAACGTACCCTAATAATGGTCCTGCCTTTCAAGTTATATATACCAAATTTCGTGAAGACTTCTTCAGTAATTAAGCAGTGGAAATCACACAAACAAACAGATGAACCCACTTTCGCATTTATAAAATATTGGAATTTTTTAGGAAACTTTCCACGGCCTGAGACAGTATGATTTCCGGCGACTATCTAAAAGGTCAGCGGATCTAAAGTGGTTCTCTGACACGATCCAATCTCTAAAAATATATAACTAATTCACAATAGCTACCCTGTCTGGACTTAGGGAGGCAAATTGCCTTTCTGGCTTATGTCAATAAGTATGCCAACGTTCTTAATTTGCCACACGATCGTATAATGATACTTCAGGAAAAAATGCATAATATGAAAATGGAGAGAACTTCTCAAAAGCTATTTATGTCAACTGCATCTGAAATAGTGCCCCCCATTCAGTTTCAGGTTACCCCAGAATTGAATTGCACTGAAAATTCTCATTGTTGCGCTAATAATACTTGGCAAATTTGAATCTTAAATCGTGTATAAGCTTCCTGTGACAATAACCAGAAACAACTTGGTTGGTAAATGTTAAAACCGCAACAATTGTTATTAAAGCCGCGAAGGTGGGGCGAGTTGCAGGCGCAAGCGGCGGAAACTGAGCAGCACAATAGAGCATCTTAAGTCGTCGAGATGGTCTTATTGTAGAGAAACGGAGACAAAAGCGTGATATTTAGCGCCCTTTCAGCCATCCAGATAGGCCCATTTTAACTTTAAACCGGAAAGCAGATATTAAATAAGACAAAGAAGCGTTCTCGGTGTCGCTAGAAGCCCTCCTCTAATATATGGGTGTAGCTTAGGATATTCCCATGGCGTAATTTAACCGTATTTATCGAAACGTCGGCGCCATTTATGTCGAAATGAATCTGAAATTGAAACTGTCACAAAGGCTCTTAAATCCTTCCAATGTACGATTACGTTGCGGCCCCCTTTATTCATCTGAAGCAAACTCAAACTGACAAATTGTGTAGAATCTGTAGAATATGAGATGTGGGGATTATGTTGCATAGCAATATTCTCGATAAGGAGCCTTTTTCAATTTTTTCTCATACTTTGTTCATTTCGATTTAGAAGTTGGGTAAAAATACTTCCGATTTCAGTGCATACAGTATTGGACGATTTATTAGTTCGAATTATATTTAACATGTAAAGCACAAAATAATTATAATTATTTTGCTCTTTACATGTTCCTATGACTGTCTAATAATTATTGTGTTTCCCAAACTCTATCATCTGTGTACCCTTTACATAATTTTTCGTGACGTTGAGTACCCCTCATTAAAAAAATGCACCTTAACTAATATATAAACGAAGAAATATGTTTGTCTGTCTGCTGAACGTATCAACTAATTTGAACAAAACATCATTCTGCAATGTGCAAGTTAATTATGTTAGTTGTATTACGTTTATCCAAATAATTATTTTTAATTTTTGAATCACCTGAAGCCGCGCGGTGCAGCGTGTACCCCCAAAAAACTAACTCTTCTCGAACCCCTGGGGAAACGAACACCACACTTTGAGAAATACTTCTTTACTAAGTAAACACAGAAAATTTTCAAATTTTCGGAAAAAATATCGAAACTAAGAAAAAAATATCGAAGTTGAGAAAAAAATCTAAATAAAAAATATCAAAGATTTGAAAGGTGGCATTTTCAAAAAAAGCGGTAATTGTGAAAGGAGTCGAATTTTTCAAAAATTTCGCCTTTAAAAGGTCAAAACTGTCAAAAAAACGTGGAAATCTTAAGATAAGTTTAAATTTTGAAAAAATTAGAAAACTCGAAAATAAAGGCAAAATTTTGAAACAGGGAACATTTTCAAAAATGTTCAAACCTGAATTTTAGTTTTATCTATTTTCCTTTTTTTATGTTTGTACGGCGAAGCATGTCTCTTGTAGAAAAAAAAATATATAAAACACATTTTTACGCGATAAGAGAGTTGCACAGTATCCGAGCAGAGTGATGGTCGGTGTGAACGGTCATTTTAAACGACTTTTCGGGTTTTTGGCTGTGTCTTCTTAATTTGAGGCTTACTCAATCCTGTGGAAACACGAGAGCGCTCTCTGACGACAACTCAACCACCTGGGGTAAGCCCACAAGCTATCAAAAGTGTAATGTGCGGTAACGTTTCTTTTTCAATATTTTTTCAATAATACAGTCCACTTTCAACCAAATTCTGTAGACGAACCTTAAATTTTCAAAAAAGGTTAACATTATAAGAAATTCGAAAATTTTGCAGTTACAATTATCAAAAGAAATTTTAAATTTCAAAAAATTTCAGCATTTTAAAAAATAAATAAATTTTCCAAGAAAGTTATAATTTCCCGAACAATTAGGGAAAACCTGAGATTCTTAATAAGTCAAAACACTGAAAAAAACGCCAACATTTGCAGGAAAATCCAAAAATGTTTAAATAGTTTATACTAAAAAAATTTCAAAAATTTCGAGATTTGAAAAAATTATAAATTTTGAAAAATCCAAAATTATCTGAAAACTCGAAATTTTCAAAAAAGTCCAAGTTTTGAAAGGTTAAATTTTTGCAAATTCTAAATTTTAGATAATTAAAATTTTGGCAAAAAATTCGAACATTTACTTTTAATGTCGAAGTTTCAAAGTCCTAAAACCTCAGAAAAAAGTTAAAAATTTGAAAAAAAAAAAGTAAACAATTTGAAAAAAGTCAAAATTTTAAAAAAATTCCAAAATTTAAAAAAGGTGAAATTTTAGAAAAGAAAATTTCAACAAAGTTGTCATTTGAAAAAAATATCGCGACTTATAAAAATAGATATGTTCAAAGAAAACAGAGATTTTATGGAAAGTAGAAATTCTGAAAAATAGTTAAAATTTAAAAAATAATCGACCTTTTTGAGAATCGATATTTTGCAAAAAGTAATAATTTCCAAGAAGCGTTAAATTTAGAAAAGCCTAGCTTTCAAAAAACTGCACTGTCTAAAAAATAAGAAGTTTCACAGAAAAGATATTGCAAAAACGAATAATAAAGACTAAATTTCTGGAAAAATTTCATCTCGTCGAAATTTTGAAAAAAACTCAAATTTTGAATAAAATTGAAATTTTGACAAAATTCATTCTTTCAAAAAACTCGACATTAGCACAAATTTTTATTTTCAAGTTTTCAAAAATATTTCCAATTTTTGAAAAGAAAAAATTTTGAAATTATAATTATAATTATTGGGCAAATCGTCAAAATTTTCTATAAAATCAAAATTTTGGAAAGGGTAATATTTTGAAAAAAGAGCCGAAAATTCGAATATACATAAGTAGGTATGTAGTCGAGACATGTACGAGTAAGTAAAAATGTAATTGGGTTTTAATCACCGATTACTTTTCCGAAATATGTAATCGAGAAATTGGCATCGCTGGCATTCGTGGCATCGTGGTATCGCGGCATCGTGGCATTGCGGCATCCTGGCATCGTACCGAATATACTCATTTGTAATCGTGAAGTTTATGCTATCGGTTTCGTGTTGCTTGTTACAAGTTGACACGAAAATTTACACCTTCTTTATATTTTAGATACGTAGTTTGAGGAATTTTATGTGTTATTAGTAAGTATTTGTATAGTTTACTACATAAAAGTCGAAACCTCCAGAAAAAGTTGAAATTTCGGAAAAAAGTCGAATTAAAAAAACTAAAATTTCGAGAAATTGTCAGATGTTTGAATAACCCCTTAAATAGTTCGATATTTGTTTAATGAAAGGACACGCAAATATGTTCGAGCTTCGGGTAAAATTTTAGAAAATAGTCACTATTTTCGAAAAAATATCAATTCAAAAATTTCCAAAAAAGCGGGAATCTAAAAAAAGTCAAAATTTTAAAAAATCACGATTTTGAAAAAATAAGAGATTTTTAAAATCAATTTACATTTTAAAAAAATGTCAAAATTTAGAACAAATGAAATATTCGATGAAACACTATTTGAAAATAAGACCAATTTTTCAAAAAATTCAAGTTTATAAAAGAAGTCGAAAGTTAAGAGTTAAAATTTTCAATAAAATGTAACATTTTGAAAAAAATTGAGAAGTTTGAAAAAAGTCGAAATTTTCAAAAGAAGTTAAAATTTTGAAAAAGTCAAAATTTTGATATCACAAATTTTTAAAACAATCGAAATTTTCGAAAAATGTTATGATTTTCATAGAAAGTTAAAATTTTCAAAAAGAATGTCAACATTTGGATATTCTTCAAAAAATTCGACTATTTTAAAAGATGACGAAATTGTCAACAAAATTAAAAATTTTTGAAAATGTTAACATTTGGAGAAGTAATCTAAAATTTCAAAAAAAAAATCAAAAATTTAAAAAAGTGTCGAGATTTGAAAAAATTGACGAATTTTTAATCGACTTTTTAAAAGGGTCACTACTTAAGAAAAAACAAAATTATCAGAAAATCACAATCTAAAAAAAAAGGTCAAAATTTAAAAATAAAGTCAAAATTCGAAAAAAATATTACTTTCCATTAAATTGAATATTAAATAGTCAAAATTGTTGGAATCTAAATATTAAAGAAAAGCCCAAGATATCAGAAAAGCTCAAATTATCAGAAAAGACCATATTATGAGGAATTAATATTTGAAAAAAGGCGAAGATTTGAAAATTTAAAATAACAGAAAAACATTTTCTAAAAAACTCAAAATGTTTAAAAAATTAAAATTTTTAAGAATGATCGAAATTTTTTAAAAAGTCCATTTTCAAAAGAGGCATAATTTTGAAAAAAGTCGACATTTTGAAAAAACCATAAAAAATTCAAAATTTTTGCAAAATCATTAAGTATTTCAAAAAAATTTGGCATTTTAAAAAGTGTAGCTCCTGAAAAAGTTTAAATTCTCAATAAAAATTCAAATTTAAAGAAAAAGGAGAATTTCCAAAACTTGAAAGTTTGCAAAAAAAAAGTTTACACTTTAAAATAAATTAAATTTAAAAAATAGTCGACATTTTAGAGAATTAAAATGTTTAAAAAACTTACAATTAAAAAAAATTTCTAATTCTTAAAAAAAGGGAAATTTTGAAAAAAGATACAAATTTAAAAAACTTACAGCTTGAAAACAGTTTAGCTTTCAGAAATTCTGCATTTTTAAAAAATTACGAATTTTCAACGAATGCAAATTTTTTAAGAATGTCAACATTTTTTGTAAAGCGCCAGGGGTTTAAAAAGACTGAATTTTAGAAAAATATTTAAATGTTTTTAAAAAATCTTTTTCAAAAAATTTTCAAAAAACTAGAAATTTTCGGAAAAGTTGATCAAAACGTAAACAAATTTCGAAATTCAAAAAAAAAGGAAACATTTTAGAAAAATGCAAATGCTGAAAAAATGTAAGAATTAAAAAAAAAATTTCGAAAAAAAATGTCTAAATTTTCAAGATTTGTATTTTTAAAAAAAGTATAACTTTTCGAAAAAACGTAAACCTAAAAATAGTTGAAATTTTGAAAAAAAGTAAAAAATTTTAAAAGAGTCGAAAATAGGAGCAAAAGTCAAAGGTGTTTAAACAGAGTCCAAATTTTGACAAAAAGTCAAATATTGTGAAAAAAAATACCGATTTTGATATATCAATATTTTGAATAAAAAATGAAATGACCAGAAAAATCGAAAAGTTTGAACGTTTTCGAAAATTTGTACTTTTTTGGTAACTTCAATGTTTCGAAATATTTGCTTTTCGAAAATTTCGGATTAAAATTTGGAAAAATGCCGTCGCTTTTGATAAAGGTGAAATTTTGAAAAGTTAAACATTTTTAAAACCCAAGATTTAAAAAAAAGTGGATATTTTAATAAAAAAAGTCGTAATTTTGAAATAACTATATTTTCAAAAAAATTGTACCATTTGAAAAATTTGACATTATTTTCATAAACAGTCGAAATTTATGTGCAGTTTTATTGGCTTTTTCTTAGTCAGTCACTCCTTTCACAATCCTACATTTCAGAAATCTTCTATTAAGGAATGGTAATCTGTTATAGATTGCCACAAACAGCGATTGCGTTGGATCTTGGTTTGTCAATCACTGTTTGTGATTCAACACTGAAAAACACTTAAAACTATATTAAAATTTAAACGAAGTAAAAAATAAATAACAACAAGATTATTTAAAATTTTAACGTTCCGGGCAGTGTTATTTTCTGCCCGTCGTCAGAAAATCAATTCAAATTTTTTCCTCTACAATTTTGTGTATGCTGTCAGAAAATAATTCTGACACTTTATTAGATTATTCCCTAGAAATGTTTAAAAAAATTGAAATTTTGAAAAAATACCAAATTTTCACAAGGCAAATTTTTCAAAAAGCCAGTCGAAGATTCAAAAGTGAAAAGTTTCAGTAGTGTTTTCAAAATAATTTAAGAAAATTTTGAAAAAAAAAGACAACATTTAAACAAGAGAAATTTGAAACAAGAAAAACTTTCGAAAAATGTCGTAATTGAAGAAATCGATTCATAGAACACATTATCGAAAGAAGTGGTTGTGGTAATAGTGAGTGGGAACGGATGAAATCTTAAGTAGCTAAACTATAAAATGTAAAAAAGAAATGATGACCTTGAATTGCAATCAATAAAGCCTATCTAGATTTTTTGATGGTTTAAAGAACCTGAAGTTAGAAAGTTTAATCGAAATCGTTAGAACTATTCCGAAGAAAATAGAAATATAAAAAAATATTTTAAAATTACGCCCCTTTCTATTTCTACAAACGATGCTGATTACATAATCAGACGGGATGCCAATTGTTACTCATACTCATCTCGTGACGTCACGATTATCATAATCGGCGTCGTTGTACTCGTCAAACGAGTATTTCTACCTCTAATCGGACGATGCCGTATTCACTCATGCAGGTCTCTAGTATGTAGTTATATAAAATTTTAAAAAGAATCAAAGATTTAAAAAGGTGACAATTTCAATAAAATCAGCATTTTGGTTTGTTATAATTAAAAAAATTTAACATGTTAAAGAAAGTAGAGGCCTTGTCAGTAGCGAGTGGAGTCGGGTGACGTAAGCAATCACATGTATTACATTTAATCACATGTGTTTTAATTGATTAACCGGTCTGAGAAATAGTAAATCAAAAATTCTAACAAATAAATGATTAACTAGCCTAACCTAACCTGGCATCCTAAAAAAACTAATAATAATCCCTCGCATCCAAAAAATAATATTCAATGCTCAAACAGCAGGATTATTTCAATTCGGAGCATATTAAACATTTGTCAGCAGAAGTCATGTTATTTTTTATGAGGAATGTGTCAATTATAGATATTCCTAACAAAGCCCTAGGTGCAGCGTACTTATAGGAATACTCAAGTACTTATTTTCCCAAACCATATGAGGGTTGCGGTCCTATGAAGAAAAAAAAAAGATTAGTCCTCGATACACATCGCTGAATTTCCGTCGGCATCGCACATATCCCTCACAGATTCACAAAACTGAAAACATCATTAGTGGTCCTCGAATATATCTCTCGAGTATTAACCACTTCACATTACCTTTTTTTGAAATTCGACTCTACACGACGACTTGTCAAGACTTGCCTGAAGAGATTTCATCTCTCAGGGATAATCTAAACAATGTGTTATTTCTCCCGATTTGATTGCGCAGCTATGAATTCTTCTTCTTATTATTATCTAATGATATCTAAGCCGCTTGGAGTCAGTGACTGCTCTAAAAGGGTTTTAAGTTATGATTTAAATATACTTTTTCAGCGTAATACTATACTCAAAAAAATGTTTAGTTTAATCATATATTCGTATCACATTTCGTTTTATCTACTTCTTTTAAAAGTAATGGCTTTATGACTGAGATATCCTGTATATTTTCAGCTGATTGTCGAGCAAAAGTTAACAAGTGCTTGTTATATATTTTTTTAACAAGCTTTCTGGGATTATGGCTGTTTCTCAGATTCTCATTAGGAATGATATACTCTGCTTGTGACAAAGAACTTTTTACATTGTGTAAGTCTTATTGGCTTTTAAACTTTTGTTCCTTCAAAATACCAAATCCTTGAAATCGGCCAAATTAACCGCGACTTTTTTGATGTACTGAAAAATATTAAACCCGACAGACTCCCTCCGAAAATATGCGAGTAACGTTTCGAAGTAAACGTAAAGAAGCTTAAAACTTTGACTTTTAGCAACGTCCGAAAGAAGATTACATACTTTCAGTCGTAAAACATAAAGGATAAAACGCAGATTGAGCTTATTATCGCAACTTCGGGGATTATTTTGTACGTTTTGCAGCAGTTATTTTCAGACGGTTGTGCATCTTCATGCGGAACATTTTAAAAGGAGAATTGTTCGCAGCTGAAGACAGTGATATATATGTTACACCATCATCAATCACGGCGAGGATGAATCGCAACCGGCAACTGTTGCTACAGATTCCTTTCGAATGTCTTTGCATAATACCGATTTGAAAGTTCGATTTGTGGACCGCCAGGAGCAAAGTTCACAAGTAATAATCGGAAATTTGTGGGAAATGTAGTTCTCTTGTTATCCGCTGATTGAATCTCCATGTAACTGAAGCAAAAGAGTATCCTGGCGCTTGGAAATCCGCCAAAACCGAGGCTGTCTTAAAGAGGCCGATCAGTTTTCTTGGGGTGAAAGCCCTCTAACCTTTTTTGTATTTTTACTTGAACTCAGCGGAAGCTTTTTAACATTTAACTATTTATTACAAAGCAGCTTTAAATTTATATTTGAAGGAGATGTGTATAAAATGTAACGCGTTTAAATCTCATTTTACATATCATTAATTTTAACCACGAATTCGAAAGGTTTAGAAAGACAGAAAAGCAATAAAAAATGTTCTTTAACCTTTTAAAAGAGAGGTACATAAATTTAACCCATAAAAAGGAAAAAAAACGAAACCCTTATAATCTCACTCTCGAGTCCATGCTTTCGTCTGTTACAAAGAGGTTTCCTCGAAAACCTTGCCTAAGTAACGTAGAAATTTGACATTTTCCAGAGCGTCAGTTCTGGATGACCCTCGCAAATACCGATTAGTAAAAGAAAATATTTTATAATAAAATGGGGGGTTAAATTGGCCTCCGAAAAATCAAGTTTTAGTTAATATATTGTGTGGGGTATCATTTGAAAGAGCTACTTCTAAGATTCCTATTGTTATCAACCATGGCAACCGAAGGTACTCACACAAGGTCAGCGATCTCAGGGATCGAGTGCGACAGGAATGCTGAGGGAAAAAGTGCTTGCGATGAACCAAAATGCGGCTGCTGGGTTGAGGCATTTATTCGGGGTGATTCATTGGAGACGTATGGGCGCGGCTAGCTAACGTTAACATTGATGGTTAAATGTATAGATTTTACTTTGTCTTTTCAAATGTTACAGTTCGATATTTTTGTAATAAACGGTTGTTTACACTATAATATTTTTTTCATATGTTTCGGTCCAATTGTCCTAAAGGTACAGCTTAAAATGTTTTAGAAATGACCATCCCCCCCTTCTCCTAGGTTTCGAAAGATAAAATTTAGATTTTAACAAGGTTAGTAGATATTACGTCATAGATTACCGGAAAACTGCAGGTTTTTTTTCATATCGTAATAGTTATTGACAAAAAAATATTTTATGCAGTAACAAGTGGCTGCATTCAAAGGCTTTCTGACCCTTAGTAATAATTTTTTCAAATAAAAAACTTGATATATTTGAAGGATGGAATGCAGAATAAATTTGTCTTTTACATTATTTCATTTAAAAGAATATTTTCGGAGTCAGCACTAGTTCATGCAATGCGGTAATTGAGGTTGGAATCGAAAATTTTAGTGCGATCTGAGGCCATCTCATGAATTGTGCCAGTCATAAATATTTGGATTGATTGTAGAAAAAAGTGTGTATATCCAAAAATGATTTTTTTTTTCACTCATAAAACAAGAAAATTTATTCTTCATGGTGGGCTCTTATTGGTCGAAAACATTATGTTTATTAAATTTATTTAACATTTCTCATTTTTTTATATTGTCATAATTTATTTTAAAAAAAAGTTTTCATGTCTAATTTTGGTCTTAATATTTCATTTTTTCATATTCTCTGTAAAATAAATTAACCTATTTTATGTCAGCTATCAAGAAGTGATGTTTTAAATAAATTTAGATTCATAACTATCAAACTTTATAAACAATTAAAACAACAACAGACATTAAAAATTCCGCGTTATTCCTATAAATATTTGCTACCACCGGACTTGGTTTCGCTTTACAGCATCATCGGCGGTAAAGTGAAATCTGGTCTGGTCGTAGCAAATATTTATAGGAATATCGTGGAATTTTTAATATATGTATATTGTTGTTTTAATTGTTAATAAAGTTAAATAGTTGTGAATATTGAAGAATTCCACAAAGTAAGGGTGAGAAATGTCAATAAATTTAGATACCAAGCAGTCATATTGTTACGGACTTATCGGTTCGAGTTCAATTTTTGATAAAGGTGAAATTTTTAAAAGTTAAACTTTTTTAAAAACCCAAGATTTTTTAAAAAGTGGAAATTTTAATAAAAAAAGTCGTAATTTTGAAATAACGATATATTCAGAAAAATTCGACCATTTGAAAAATTTGACATCATTTTCATAAACAGTCGAAATTTATATTGTTACGCGCTTATCAGTTCGAATTGATTAACACGTGAATTGAATAATACCCACTTTATTACCAAACTAAACTCGGAACACTACAACTGAATAATGAACTCACTTATTTACTTTTAACTACTAACTCACTAATTACACTGACTGACTAACTAACTGACTCGAGGGAAAGCTGACCGCCTTATATAGTTTTGGTTCCCGGGTTCTAGAAAAATCACACAGATAAGGTTTATCGTTTGCCGAAATTTCTGGAACGCTTATCTGCCGTTTTTTTCGTTATCGCGGCCATTTTCCCCTTATCAGATCTTTCTAGAAAATTTTCTTGTGTACTAAATTCTATAATTTACATTTCGCTACAATATTTCAAAAAATGTTTCAGAATATTGTCAACTTTCATTAATACCAATTTAAATATTTCCAAACTGGGTCGCAGAAATGTTAAATAAAATTAATAAACAAGAAAATTTGCATAAAGTTTCAAATTCATACATAAGCAAAAATCATTTAATTTGGCTGAATTATTTTTTTTAATTTATACATTTTTACCGACCGACTTAAAAAAATGACTCTCAAGATTTCCATGTTGTTTCAAAAGTTTATTATTTTTTAAATTTTACATCCTGTATAAATATCAAGTTTTTGAGTGGTTGAATTTTTCTCAAAATTTCGATTTTATTTCAAATATTGCGACTTCTTAGTTAAAATTTCGTCTTTTTGGAAAAGTTTGGTTTTTAAAATGCCTGACTTTAAAATTTCAATTTTAGCCAAAATGTTACCTATCTAAAATTTTGACTCTTTTTGAAAATTTCGATCTTTCTGATAATTTCGACTTTTTAGCAATTTTTACTTTTTTAAAATTTCAGATACTTCGAAAACTTAACTAAGAACATTTTTGATAATGTCGGGTTTTTTCAACGGTTGGATTTTTTCAAAAGTTCGATTTTATTTTAAAAATTCAACTTCTTGTCAAAATATGAACTTTTTAAGGCTTTAGACCTTTTGTCAAAATTTTGGAGTGATTTTTTGAAAATACAGACTTTTGAAAATTTCGATATTATTTCAAAATTTCCACTCTCTAGAAATTCTTACTATTTCTAAAAATTTGGTTTTTGAAAGTGAAATTTCTTTGAGGTTTTTTAAGTTTTGAACTTTTTTCAAAATTTCATATTTTTTCAAAATCTAACTTTTTTAAAAATTGTAATATTTATTGAAAATGTCAATTCTTAATCATTTCGTCTATTTTTTAAAATTCAGCTATTTTTCAAAATGTCAACTTTTTATGCAAACTATAGATTTTTTTAGACAGACATTTTTTTAAATGTTATGGCTTTTTAGAAATTGGTAACTTTTTTACAATATGTATATACACAATTTTTTGTTTTAGTGGAACGGACTGGTCCTTGGTTATCTTCAAAAATTGAAATACAGAACTTGACCCCTGAAACCAAGAAAGATTAAAAAATACAACAAAGGTTGCTCTAACGCGTTTCGATAGCCAAGCTATTATCTTCAGAGATACACTGATCGGAGAGATACTGATCCCTCTGTGTTTTTATTAATCTTTCTTGGTTTCAGGGGACAAGGTCTGTATTTCAATATGTATATTTCCAATTTTTTCTGAAAATTTCGCCATTTTTTTAATTTTCGAATGTTTTTAATATATACTTGTTTCGGCATCTCGACATTTTTTTGTTAAATTTCGACTTTTTTGAAAATTTTGACCTCATTAAAAAGCTTCGAAATTTTAAATTTTTTTAAAAAGTTCGATTAAAAATTTCGATTATTTAAAAATTTTAACTATCCAAAATTTCAACTTTTCCCACAATTTTAACATTTAAAAATTTCGACCTTTTTTGAAACTCTCGCCCTTTCTGACGGTTTTATTTATGTTTCAGTATTTCAGCCTTTTCTAAAAATTTCACCGAACATTTTCCAATTTTTGAAATTTAAATCATTTTCAAAAATTTAAACTTTAACGAAAATTTTGAAATTTTCGTAAATTTCGTCATTTTACATATCACATTTTTTGAAAATGTCGACTTTTTCAAATCTTTGACTTTTTCAATTCAGACTTTCTTGCAAATTTTTCCTTCTTATTGAAATTTTGAGTTCTTATGAAAGTTTGGAAAATTTGAAAAATTCACCAAATTTTGAATATTTCATCTATTTTTAAAAATGTTCAAAAACGTCAAAAGTTCAACTAATTTTTAATATTTCGATATTTTTTAAAAATTTTCTAACCATTTCTTAAATATCGACTCTTTAAAGACAATTTTTCATTTTGTTGAAAATTTCGACTATTAAAAATTTCGACTTTTTTAAAATGTTCGTCTTTTTTCAAAATATACCCTTTCTTAAAACGTAAAACTTTTTAAAAATGATATTTTTTTTAAAAATTTAGATTGTTAAAAAATTTTATTTCATTGAAAATTTTGAATTTGTTTGAAAATTTGTGTTTTTTAGGTCATGACATTTTCTAAAATCCTACTCTTTTTTTAAACTTTCGACTATACTGAAAAATTTCGAATCGCTTAAAAAAATTCAGACCGTAAATTTTTTTTGAAAGCCTCATGTTTGTAAAGTTCGACATTTATTCAAAATTTTATTTGCTTTTTGAAAATTTTCAATTATATTTCCGACTTTTAAAAAAAAAGTTAGACATTTCTTCAAAATGTGAATTATCCAGTTTCGACATTTTCTATATTTTTTTCAAATCTTTAACGTTATTTTGAAAATACTGGCTTTTCTGATCATTTCTTTTCAATACTTGGATCTTTCGAAAATTTTAGCTATTTTGATAATTTGATTGAGTTTCTTAATTTTTGAATCTTCTCAATTATGCAAAATTTTGAAAATTTTGACTATTTTCAAAAATTTTTCAAAATTCTAACTTTTTTCAAAATTTTAGAATTTTTTAAAAATGACGCCTTCTTTCCAGTTCTAGAAATATTTGAAAATATCAACTTTAAACTTTTAACTTTTTTCAAAATGTTGACTTTTTTAAAAATTTTATCTTTCTTTAAAATTTTTTTTTGAAAGCCTGACTTTTTTGTAAGGCTCGACATTTAGTCAAAACTTTATTTGTTTTTTAAAAATTTCCAATCAAATCTCCAGCTTTTAAAAAAAGTTAGACACTTTATTTAAAATTTTAATTATCCAGTTTCGATTTTTTCTAAAATTTTTAGGAGAACTAACTTTTTTTGATAATATTAGCTTTTCTGATATTTTTTTTTTTCAATATTTAGGTCTTTCGAAAGTTTCAGCTATTTTGAAAATTTGATTGAAAGTTTCTTACTTTTTTAAATCTCGACAATTATCTAAAATTTTGAAAATTTTAAAATATTTTGAAAAATTTTTCAAAATTTTAACTTTCTTAAAAATTTTAGAATTTTTTAAAAATATCGCCTTCTTTCTAATTCTCGAAATTTTTGAAAGTGTCGACTTTGAAATTTTAAATTCTTTCAAAATATTGACTGATTTTAAGTTTCCTTAAATATTTCGACATTTTTCAAAATTTTGACATTTTTTCGAAAATTTTGCTTTTCTTTGATATTAACTTTCTATAAAAATTTCAACTTGTTCAAAAATTTGGACATTCTATAAAAAGTTCAACATTTTTCCTATTTTAGACTTTTTGCGAAAATTTTAACTTCTGAAAATTTTGATTTTCCATGCACATTTTGTTTTTGTTAACAATTTGGACTTTCAACAGTCTTAAGTATTTTAAAGATTGTGAATATTTTAAAAAATACTGACCTATTTGAAAATTTGAAATTTCTATAAAAATTTCAACATTTCCTAACATTTCGCTTTTTCTTCGAAAATATTCATTTTTTTGAAAACTTTAACTTTCTATAAAAATATCAACGTTTTTCCAAAATTTGAATTTCAAAATTTTTAGATTCACAATTGAACCTTTTTTTTGAACATCTAAACCTTTTTCAAAATTTGGGACATTTTTCAAAAATTTTGCAGATTTTAGTACTTTCGACACAAATAATTTCCAAAAACGCTGTTAAAACTGACTTATTTATGAACAGAAGCTTCAACGAAAATTTTCATATTTTTAATCTTAAAAATGTTAACCTTTCGTAAAAATGTTCACCCTCTTGGGAAAACAATATTCAAAAATCCTTTCTTTGTGCAGACGTATGTTATTTAAAGAACTGGTGTGCAAAATTTCATGCTTTTAGACCAATCGGTTTAGGCTGTGCGTTGTCGTCGGTCAGTGTTTAGATTTTTATTAAGTCGATTTTATAAGGGAACGAATTTCTAAAAAACGCTGGGATCTGGATTCTGGATTCGAGGTGGGTTGCCTAGAGTTTAGGCCAGCACCCTTTTCGGGCCCATTGTGCTATCCCCCAGTGATTGAGGCATCCTTGGTCATTCATTCAGCCACCCAACCTTGTTGAGAAACTGAAGAACGTCCCTTGGATGCGCTTCTCTCAAACTGGTCACTGTAGGCCAGAAGTCCCCTGGGGCACCCCAGCATTAATCGCAAATGTCTTGGATGAGATGCCACCGACGACGACATGAAGAAATCTGTCCACAAGAAAATTGGATATCAAATGACAGAGTCCAGGAGAAAGTTTAAATTTTTAATTTCTGGAAAAAAAATTAAAATTTCGAAAAAATTTGTAATTGATGTCAAATTTAAAAAAAACTAGGAAAAAATTTGTAAAAGCAATGAATTGTTGACATTTTCGGGTGTCATTCTTAATTTAAAGATCAATGATGGAACTTCTGGAAAAATATCAACATTTTCAAAATATTGTTAACTCGAAATTTGCGGCTGAGGTAATAATTCATTTATTTTTAAATTTTTAGGGTGAATTTCAAGAAAAACAGAAAAATTATGATGCCAAAAACAGCGCTGTTTATCGAATGCTACAAGAAGCTGAAAAGGACCCAAGATATTATGAACCTTCATCAGGTGAGTGATATTTTGCGAAACTTATGGAATCTGGATTCTGGGATTCTGGATTTGTTGTGGGGTGCCTAAAGTTTAGGCCAGCACTTAGGCCACCTTTTCCGGGTCCATTGTGCTATCCCCGTGATTGAGGTGTCCTTGGTCATTCATTCAGCCACCCAACCTTGTTGAGAAACTGAAGAACGTCCCCTGGATGCGCCTCTCTCAAACTGGTCACACTAGGCCAGAAGTCCCCCACCGTGGATCCTCCGACTGATGTTAGTGCCGGGCAGTGAGACCTCACGTGCTTGCATTTTCTTCTAAACATCCCCTACAACTCGCGTAGTTTATAATACCCATTCGGTGGAGGTATTTGCTTAATAGACAGTGACCTGTCCAAATCCTTACAAGTTTCCTGAGGTTATTTCTCGAAAGTTGTAGGCATAGTTGTGCCCTTTCTCTGCACGACATTCTAACGAATGCGTGAGTCTGTCGGCATGTTCTTATTGATGTCCATTGGGCTTTGTGTGGATTTCTTCGTTAAGTAGGGATCTTACGGTTGATATAGCCAGGGGAAGGGTTGGTTCTTGTCCAACGAATTATCCCTCTGAATCCTTCCTCGCAAGTTTGTCGGCGCGTTCGTTTTCCCCTTTCCCATCATATTAGATCCATTGCATTTTCCTGTTATAGACGTTCTAAAGCTAGAAGGCAGTTCCATACCAGCACTGTTTGTTGACGTTCTTTATGGGAGCTGGCATTGTCGTGATGAAGAATGATGCGACGTTTTTTGTTATTTTTTCTTATTTCGTCGAAGACCGTTGGCAAATAAATTGTTGTATACCATTCGGTATTAAGAGTTCTTCGATCTTCTAATGGAATGGTTGCGACGTGTCCAGTACAACCGAAGAAGCAAGCAATCATTTTCTTAGAAGTGCTCCATGAACGAACAACTTTAGTGGGATCGGGTTTATCGTTAAACACCCAAACAGTAGACTGTTGTTTGCTTTCAGGATCATACGAATATATCCAAGTTTCGTCTCCTGTAACAATGTTGTATACGGATTTTGAACGTCCTCGGTCGAATTTTTTCAACATTTCCTGACAACAATCAACAAGACCCTTTTTGCGCTTTGGTCAAATTATGCGGAATCCATCTGGAACATATTTTTCTCACACCTAAATGTTCATGCAAAATCGGCTGTATTGCAGTCTGCAATATCCTAAGAGACGCCTCTATCTGCCTGTAAGTCAGATGCAGATCTTCTTTAATCATGTTGTGCACAGCATCGATGTTTCTTGAAATGACAACCGATTTTGGCCGACCTTCTCGACATTCATCACTGATGGACGCATGACCATGACAAAATTCTGCAAACCAATTGTAAACAGTTTTCTCTAATGGTGCTTTATTACCAAAAGTTGCATGAAGCGATTCTATGCATTGTTGTTGAGTAAGGCCTTTTTTAAAATCATAAAAAAATCATCCAACGTAAGCCATCACTGGTGATTCCCATTTTTGAACAAACTTGCTTCTTTTAAACGTTCACTATCAACAACTTACTCAGTCACTTTCTAAATTGCCACTGGCTTCGCAATAATAAACGTCAATGTTCACAAATACAGTGGTGCTACAACTCATTAACGCCACCTATTGTTCGATTGTAAAAACTAAAAAGGCAACCCTCGTACAGTTAACTTTTATAAGCAAACAGAAGTGTCGAAATACCAATTTCCCCATTTCTAATTTCATAAATGGCAAAATTTCACTTCCAACACCTTTTTAACCCTCTTAAAGAATGAATTTAAAAAAATTCTTTTGTGTGTTTGTATACGTTATAAAGAAACTCAAGTGTAAGGCGACCGAGAGTGAGATTATAAGGGTTCGTTTTTCCTTTTAAAGTATGGAATCTTAAAAATAGCATTATTATTCGTAAAAAATAAATCAAAATACATCTAATAACGTCCATATAGCGCTTCGAACACTGTGCCAAATTGTAATAAAATAATTGAAAGCATTTTCTAAATACAAAAAGCTTTATTTTTTCTCTGTAACGAGAACTATGAAACTAATAACTTAGGAATTGTTGTTGCTACTCGTAGAATAATTCTAGCACTTATCCCTTTCAATATGGAAAGGACCACCCCCTGCATAGATACCACTTAATATGTTGGGTACAATATCAATTTCAAATTATTCTCTAATTTATAATCAGTGAAATATATTGCTCATCATTACAATAGGATTTTGAGGGTCCTATCCTGATTTCTTCATATTTAATCAGAAAGCTGAATGTCCTGAAATATCTTAAGCTCGTTTCGACTCAATCAATCCTTGATTAGTTTCGCCAGAACACCGTGGAATTTTAATTTCGTCCTTGCAAATTTCCCCTTGAAGTGTCGCCAAATTAAAAGAAGATTAAAATTCCTAATAATTTACTTTAATTGCCTACGACGTGAAATTCGGGTAATTATATTAGATTTTCGCTGAAACCGGTCGCCGAAACTTCTGGGCGTTAATTAGATTAAATGGAAACCCAGTCTGGAATGCAATGCAGCTGACAATCCGCTTAAATATTAATAATTAACCCCTGTCGGAAGTGATGTTTTAGTCGCATCGGTTGCTTAAAATTAATTATACCGCATTGGATAGGTAACGTGACTTGAAGTCGTTTATTATAAAAAGGAAATTAAATGAGCTTTCTAAAACATTTTACGTCAATGTAGGGGTATAATAGGTCGCTTTTATTAAATATGTCTGCATTAATCCGAAAGACATGAACCTACATAGCGTCAAAGTTATAAAAATTAAGCAATATAACGATAATAAATAAGATAAAAAAGAATTTATGTATTTAAAATAATTGGAGTATATTTAAAAAGTAAATTAATTTGTTTATCACATGCTCACTGCATTTTCTTGAATACATTCTAGTCCCAGGATTTGCATATAAAAATTCGGACTTTAATGTTTGCAGAGGTGATTCGCTCTAATTACTCTTACGATGTAAGTTTCCAAACTTCCGCTTCACTCGTGGAGTTGTAATTTTGTAGCGAGCTCACCTTCTGTGACATTTTCCGAATGTTGCGGTCAAATAAGGACGCGGCGAAATGAAAGAGGGTCGACTCCCCACCTTGATTAAGATGTGCTGTTTATTTTACCGAGTAGTTTGCCTAAGTATTTTGAAGTCTGGATTCATAGTCTTCCAGCTAGAGTCGGTGGAATTTAATTTCGCTTTGATTCCGTTCTCAACTCAGAGATTCGCCTTATGCCTACATTATGGTGATTTGGTGGTGGAAGTAAGAAATTAAAATATATACGTTTGGATTTCTATTCAGCGTGGTTGATGATAAGATGGAAGATATCTGACATAAGTTTCAGTTATCTTCTGTGGTCCAAGTTTCTCCTAATGCATCTAAAAGTAATAAAATTCAATGTTTTTACATATAATTAATTGACATTTATTTGGATGCAAAAACGTAATTTCTTTTATTATCGTTACGAGGAAAAAAAAGAATGGAAAGATGAAAATGACATTTTGAAAATTTCGACCCTTATCATTCTTTTTTTCTTAGTCTGACTTTAGTAGACCTGCAAAATGAGACATTTTTTAAATATAATTTAAAACGTCAGATTTTTATTACAAATAAAAAAGAAGAAATGTCTAGAAAAGTTTAAATTTTTCTAGAAAAGAAAGTTCAGATTTGAAGGTCAAAACTTTGAAAAAAATTCACATGAGTTTAGGGTAAAAATTTTAAGACTTAGGGTAAAAATTCGAGAACGAACTCGACACTTTAAGAACTTTTTTATTCTAAAATGTTATACTCCTGAAAATCTTGAGTACAACCTAAAAGCTATATTTTTTTTAAATTTCGACTAAGAGTTAAAAATGTGTTTCTTGTTAATTGTGAGTTTTGGCTTGTTAATGCATTTTCTTTAGAGTATTTTACCTTTTTAGTGCCTTTTTTAGCTTTTCGTTTTTGCCTAATTTAACATTTTGCTCACCTTTTTACCTTGTTTGATTGTGCATAAAATCCAGTCTCTAATAATAAATATGAAACGGCGCCAAATTTGAAAAAAAAATACTTGCATTTCAGTACGAAAACAAAATGATCCAGAAAAATTATTTTTTAGAAGGTTTGCACATCTGGAAAGTTCAGTTTCAAGTTCAGTGTGAAGCCAAGAAATTTGGGGGGGGGGGAGGCTGTCCCTCTCTACAAAATCGTTTAAGGTGCCTAAAAAAATCTCATTTTAAAAAATCAGAAATTTTTAAACGAATTCTATGGTTTAATAAAGTAAAATGTCTAGAATAAAAAAGTCTACACTTCGAAAGTAAATTTGATTTATTATTATTTTTTATTTTGGAGCAACGGACTGGTCCTTGGTTATCTCCAAAAATTTGCGTTTTTTAATACTGTCATACAGCTTATTCATAGCTAATCTTAGAGTATGTTAATAATGCAAATTAGGGTTACGCTAACGCGAAAACATAATTTCCCCCCCTGTCTAAAATCGGTCAAGGCATCTAAAGAAATTTTCACTTCAAAAAGTAAAAAAAAACTCGAATCAAAGTTGGCAGTTCAAAACAAATCAAAATTTTTAAAAGAAGTCAAAATCTTTAAAATTTGTCGAGACTCTGGAAAATGTTGAATCTTTAATAAACAACGGAAACCTTTAATTCCAAAAGTTTGAAAAATACCTTGAGATGTGCAAAATGTTCCAGATTTTAAGAAGTTGAAAATGTAAAGACTCGAAATTAAAAAAAAATCAAAATATTCAAAAAACATAACGCGAAAATTGAAATACAAATTTTGTCTTCTGAAACCAAGAAAGACTAAAAAACACAACAAAGGTTGCTCTAACGCGTTTCAATAGCCAAGCTATCATCTTCAGAGAGATACTAACACCTAATCCTAAAATTAACCCTTATATACTAAGAACATGGTCTAAAGCCCCAGCGCAACCATTCATAAGGTTGTCTCCAGCCTTATGGATGGCTAAACTTTCACAAGCATTTACCATAGAATTCTTATTTACTACTCTTAACAATCTAATATTATCTATCCTATGATCTAATTCAAAAGCATGTCGAGCAACACTCGACTTCTCAGCTCTTCCACACCTCAAATAAGCCAAATGCTCCTTCAGTCGGATTTTAAGAGTTTGTCTAGTCTGCCCGACGTACCACTATTTTTCATTTTAAGTTAAACTTCCGACATGTTAGATTTTCCTGGATTTTTCGACTTAAAAATCAGTAATTTTTCTAAAAATGTTAAGCTTCAAATAAAATCTAGTGTTTAAACGTTGGAATTTACAGAAAACAACCGATATTCCAATTTAAGATTGAAATTTCAAGATAGAAGTCGAAAATTTGAGAGTAAATTCAAAATTGTCTAAATTAAATCAGAATTTTTTCGAAATGTTGAGATTCTTTTCAAAATCCTGAGCTTAAATCTGCAATTTTTAAACGACTAATTTTTTCTCGAATTTCGTTTTAAAATTCAGCAAGAAATAACTTTCGTCTAGTTTGAAATGTTTTTTTTTTCAAAATTTGATGTTTAAACTATAAGCTTCAACATATTATAATGCCTTTATTATAAATTTCTAGTTTTTCCCTGAATTTCATACTTTTTCAGAAAGTTTTCAACTTAAAATTGAAAGTACTTAATACCACTTTTTAAAATTCTAACTTCAAAATCGAAATTTGGAGTTCAATCTAAAATCCAGGTTTCTTTAAAATTTTCATTTTTTAAGCTGAAGTTTCAAATTTAAAGTTCAGTCTAGTCAAAGTTTCGTCAGATTTTAAGAAATAATCGAAACCGGGATAGGAGCTAGTTTTTTCGTAGGCAGAGCCTGTCTGAAACCTAAATTTCGGTATAACAATAACACACTTTTTACTATGCAAGGGAAACTTATAAATATTTCATCGAATTAACTTTAGAGCGCTTGCATCTATAAATCACTGGTTTCCGAATATTCGACTTCTTGAAAGGTCTGAAATAATCACTTCAATTCAATTCACCGACAGAAGAGTCTCTCCTAACATTATTAAATCCACTAGTAAACTAGAGAATTCTAGAGAATTATTGCGTGATCTAAAAAATGCATACAAGTAAGGATTACTAATAAAAAATTAAACAGCACTACACAATTTGATTCAACAATTAACATTTCAATTGAAATATAAATCTTGTACCCTGAAACTAAGAAAGATTAGAAAACAGAACAAAGATTTCCATAACGCGTTTCGATAGTCAAGCTATCATTTTGAGAGATAAACTACTACCCCTCTGAAGATGATAGCTTGGCTATCGAAAGGCGTTAGAGAAACCTTTATTCTTCATGGTGGACTTTTATTGTTCCCCTTCCATGTTATCCACTGCTGACGAGCTCAAATGAGAGCAAAACATCAATGTCCAGTGCTACAATCTTTTTTTATATTGTTATAATTAAAAAAACATTTTTTTCATATCTAATTTTGGTCTTCTATTTTTCATTTTTCCTATTCTATGTAAAATAAACTTACCTATTTTTTGTTAACTGTCATGAAATGACGTTTTAAATAAATTTAGATATCACGTAGTCATATTTCAAAAACTGTTTTAGAATATTGTGAAGAAACAATAAAAAATTTAAATATTTCCAAACTGGGTCGTAGAAATGTTAAATAAAATGATTAAGCAGAGAAACCTTTGTTGTGTTTTATAATCTTTCTTGGCTTCAAGGGCCAAGATTTGTATTTTAATTTTTAAAGATAACCAAGGACCAGTCTGTTCCGACAAAAAAACAAACAATTGAATATTTTCCAAAATATTATTAATGCATCCCAGTGACTTAATTAATAAACATTAATAACATTGTGATAATTTTTCGCACAAGGCTGGCTTAATACCCTGTTTGTACATTTATTTATGTTAGTAATATCCCAAAAGCTACACAAAAATATTAAACATAGAACATGTGGTGGCGCGCAACGTTTGGTGCCTTAAAACGACGCCTCTATTTTTCATCGATAATAATTATCCCCTAAAAGCGTGACTTGGTTGGCGTGCAAACTGCAAAAACTGAAATCGAAAAAGTTTTCGGATGGCCAGTCTTTCGCTTGTTACTTTGCTTTCTAGACGAATCTAATTGTGTCAAAGTTGTTTAACATGCATAAAACGCAAATTACCTACCATTCCGTTCAATTTAAAATCGTCAACAGGCACCGCCTGTTCTTAGTACATAAAAAATAATGGGTATTGACGAAAGCTTTCATTTTTATTTTCCTAGTTCTATGATGTGGCTTCAAAATATTTTCAATTTTATGTTGTCGATGCTGACATCGATGTTAATGTGGATAACTGTATAAACAGAGGCGAACTAAGCTTGGCAGTGGCTAGTGGGGCCCTTCAATAATTTTCACCGCGAAAATGATACAAAGCATTTTTTTTAATTTCGCGTTTTTCAAATTAATCAATATTTTTTGAAATTCAGCTTCTTTCAGAACATTTTATTTTATTCCTGTAAAAGATTTATTTTAAATTTGCAATTGATTTCTTTGTTTTTAAAATTTCGATTTTAAATCAGAAAGCTAGATTTTGGTGGAACGGACTGGTCCTTGGTTACCTTAAAAATTTGAAAATCAAATCTCGTCCCCTAAAACCAAGAAAGATTAAAATCACAACAAAGGTTGCTCTAACGCGTTTCGACAACCAAGCTATCATCTTCAGAGAGATACTCTCTCTCTCTCTCTCTCTGAAGATGACCGTATTTCAATTTTAGAAACCTCGAAAATAAACATTAAAAAAGAGCACCTTCAATTTTTTGTTCCGATTTAATCCCGATTAGTTGTTTTCAGTGCCACAGTCTTGATTTTTTTTTCCGAAAAATCAACTTCACGAACAAATATTTTCATTTAACCAAAATTTGGATAAAATAGAACGAGTTCCGGATTTTTAGTTTTAGTAATTTTTGGTTATTAGAATCAGTATTTGGATTTTTTTTAAAATTTTTAATTATTTTCTCGATAGATATAATTATAAGTCCGCTTTTCGTTTAACTTAAGTAATGGAGCTTATTTTATTTTAATTGAAATAATAAGAAAAATAAGATAATGACAAACGTGTGACCAAAAAAAAAAGTTAAAATATTAAACCAAACTTAAAATTATTGATTAATTCAAATCCAAACTGATGCAACAATTCGATTTATCTTTTTTTTAAGTCGTGAGTAATTTAGAGAAAAAGGTTCCTATATTCCATTTTGTTTTTTTTATATCACTTAAACGCCTTACGTAGTTGGGATCCGAAAATTGTCACTTTGACTGCATTTTGTTTAGGCTTTTGTTAATAATAACATCAGCTGTATCAGCGTTTTCGAAAAAGTCGAAAGTTTTGAAAAAATTTGAAATTTTAAAAAAAGTTAAAATTCTGAAGAAAGTCCAAAATGTTGAAGTCAAAATACAAAAAAAGGGGAAATTTACAAAAAAGTAGAAATTTTCATAGGAACTTAAAATTTTCAAGAAAAAATTTCAAAAATTAAGTGAAATTTCTAAGAAGTTGAAATTCTGAAGCATTTTTATGGTCGCACAACTTTGCAAAAATTTCGAGATTTAAGAAATTGAAAAAGTTTCTCGCAAATTTTTAAAAAACTAACATTTCCTGAAAGTTAAATATTGAACAAAGGCAGAAAGGTCGAAATTTTCAAAAAAGTCGAATTTTTAAAAATTTTGAAATTTTCATAGAAAGTCAAATTTTTAAAAGTAAATTAGGATTTTGAGAAAAAAGTCCGTATTTTGACAAAATTGTCAAAATTTTGAAAAGGTTAACATTTTCAATAATTATGTTTTCAATTAAATTTTTAGAAAAGCCTGAAGTTTTTAAATACTGAAAAAAGTCGAAATTATCAGAAAATTCGTAATTATCAAAGCAGTTGAAATTTTGAAAGGTAAAATTTTGGAAAAAGTTGACTATTTGATTGGAAATTTTCAAAAAAAATATAAATAAAACTTTGAAACAATCTCGAACTTCTCAAAAAAAAGTTAGTTTTTTAAAAAAGTGTTGAACTTTTGAAAAACTATCGATCTTTTGAAAAGCGGTCGAATTTTTTAAAAAAATTTGAAATATTGCGAAATAGTCGAAAATTTCAAAACAGTTTTAGAAAATTGAGATACAGAGAAATTGAGAGAGTTTTTCTCTGAAGATGACAGCTTGGCTGTCGAAACGTGTTAGAGCAACCTTTGTTGTGTTGTTTTAATCTTTCTTGGTTTCAGGGGACAAGCTCTGTATTTCAATTTTTGAAGATAACCAAGCACCAGTCCGTTCCACCAAAAAAAAGTTTTAGAAAATGTACGACTTAAAAAAAATCAAGATTTTCAAGTGAAGAATCAAAAGTTCGCAAAATCTGTCGAAATTTTGAAAATTGTCGAAATTACAAAAAATAGTTCAAAATGGTTATCTTTCAAAAAATTTTAAAATTAAAAAAGTGGCTAAAATTTAAAAAAAATCCAACATTTTAAAAACCAAAATTTTTAATAGGTGAGATTTAAAAAAAACTGAAAAATTTTAAAAAGTTTAGATTTAAGAAAAGTTCAAAATTAAAAAAAAAGTCCAAATATTAAAATTGTGGTAAAATTATGATATTTTTCTAAATTTTAAAAAGTAGACGAACCATTCAAAAAAAACCTGCTTTGAGAATGTGGCAAAAATTTTCAAAAACTGTAATTTTCAAAAAATTTCAAAACTAAAAGAAAAGTCTTTCAAAAAGAGTCGAAACTTCAAATTCAAAATTAGAAAAATATCAAAACTTTTAAAAAGTTGACACATTTAAAAGATTTGAAAATTAGAAAAAAATGGAGGTTTTATAATTATTCAAAATTATAAAAAATTGGGAAATTTTCGGTCAACCTTTTAATAAAAGCCAAAATTTTCGAAGCCAAATTATTGAAAAAAACTAAATTTATCAGATAGATCGAAATTTTCAAAAGTCGAAGTATTGGAAAGTTAACATTTTGGAAAAAAAATTAAATTTTTGACGTTAAAAGTTCAAGGCAAAGTCGAAACTTTTTTTTTTAAGTCAAAATTTTAGGTGAGAATTTTGAAAAAATTAAAATTTTCATAAAAGGTCAAGATTTAAAAAAAAAATCAAAATTTTAAAAGAAGCTCGAAAATTAAAAAAATAGCGAAATTATCAGAAAAAAATTGAAAAATAGTCGAAAATTTCAAAAAAGACGATGTTTTATAAAAATATCTCGATTTAAAAAAAATCTAAACTGCAAAGAAAGTTGAAATTATGAAAAATGATAGACATTTAAAAAAATAGTCAAATTTATTAAAAATCTAAATTTTCAATAACAAAATTATAATTAAAAATATATATATATATATGTATATACAAAAATAAAACTTCAAAAAAAGACAAAAATTTAAAAAGTCAAAGTTTCTAAAAAAAGTTTAGCTTTAAAAAATTCTACATTTGCAGAGAAAGTAAGAATTTTCAAGGAATGGAAATTTTTTAAAAATATCAAAATTTTAAAAAAGATTTACAAAAAAACAAAACACCGAAAAGTCGAAATTTTTACGAAAATATGATAATTTTCAAAACAGTATACATAGATCTTCAGAAAAGTCAAAACTTAAAAATAATGAAAAAAGTCGAAAGTTTCTGTCGAATTTTGAAAAGATCCAAATGCTGAGAGAAATTTAACCATCACTCGATATTATCATAAAAAGTGAAAATTTTTACCAAAATATGAAAATTTTCAAAACAGTATACATAGATATTCGGAAAAGTCAAAACTTAAAAATAACGAGAAAAGTCGAGATTTTGAGAAACAAAGTATAAATTTTCTAATAAAATTCAAATCCAACTTTTCCAAAAACGCCTCATTATCAAAAATTTTCATTGTCAAGTTTTCAAAGAAAATTAAAAATTTCCAAAACTTACTTTTACGAAAATATGAAAATTTTCGAAACAATATACATAGATCTTCAGAAAAGTCAAAACTTAAAAATAACGAAAAAGGTAGAGATTATCAGAAAAAATCTAAATTTTATCAATAAACTTGAAATCCAACCTTTCAAAAAATGCGACATCATCAAAATTTTTAATTGTCAAGTTTTCAAAGAAAATTAAAAATTTCCAAAAGTTACTTTTACGAAAATATGAAAATTTTCAAAACAGTATACATAGATCTTCAGAAAAGTCAAAACTTGAAAATAACGAAAAAAGTAGAGATTTTGAGAAAAAAATCTAAATTTTGTAATATGAAATCCAATCACTTTCAAAAAATGCGACATTATTAAAAATTTTCATTGTCAAGTTTTCAAAGAAAATTAAAAATTTCCAAAAGTTACTTTTATGACAATGTTGAAATTATCAGCAAAGTCGAAATTTTCAGCCGAATTTTTGAAAGATAAGATTTTAGAAAAATCGAAATTTTGGATAAAGTTGAAATTTTAAAAAGATCGTAATGTTCGAAGAAATTTAACCATCACTCGACATTATCATAAAAAGTCGAAATTTTTACCAAGGTATGAAAATTTTCAAAACAATATTCCTAGATATTCGGAAAAGTCAAAACTTAAAAATAACGAAAAAGTCGAGACTTTGAGAAACAAAGTCTAACTTTTGTAATAAAATTCAAATCCAACCTTTCAAAAAATGCGTCATTATCAAAAATTTTCATTGTCAAGTTTCCGAAGAAATCTAAAATTATCCAAAAGCTACTTTTAAGGAAATGTTGAAATTATCAGCAAAGTTGGAATTTTCAGTCGAACCTTTGAAAGGTAATATTTTAGAAAAATCGAAATTTTGGATAAAGTTGAAATTTTGAAAAGATTGAAATGTTGGGAGAAATTTAACCATCACTCGACATTATCAAAAAAAGTCGAAATTTTTATCAGGATACGAAAATACGAAAACAGTATACCTAGATATTCGGAAAAGTCAAAACTTAAAAATAACGAAAAAAGTCGAGATTTTGAGAAACAAAGTCTAAATTTTGAAATAAAATTCAAACCCAACCTTTTTAAAAAGGCGTCATTATCAAAAATTTTCATTATCAAGTTTACAAAGAAATCTAAAATTGTCCAAAAGCTACTTTTATGGAAATGTTGAAATTATCAGCAAAGTTGGAATTTTCGGTCGAACCTTTGAAAGGTAATATTTTAAAAAAATCCAAATTTTGGATAAAGTTGAAATTTTGAAAAGATCGAAATGTTGGGGGAAATTTTCAGTCGAACCTTTGAAAAGTAAAATTTTAGAAAAATCTAAATTTTGCATAAAGTTGAAATTTTGAAAAGATCGAAATGTTGGGAGAAATTTAATCATCATTCAGCATTATCATAAAAGTCAAAACTTTTAAAAATTTACAATTTGAAAGAAATAAGGTTTTCATAAAAACCGAAATTTTCCAAAGGTGGGATCGAAAAAAAAACGAAATTTTCGGTAAAGGAGAAATTTTCAAAATAAAGTCGTAACTTTTGAAAAGAGTCGAAACAAAATTTAAAAGGGCGAAAATTTCAAAAAAAAAATAGAAATTTTGGAAAAATGTTGTGATTGCCAGTAATGTAGACATTTCCAATAAAATATACGTGGCTATTTGGTTATGGTAAATGTATGCTACCATTGAGTATCTAGTTTACTATGTATTACGTTACAACATATTTGGTTAAACATAACTGATGTAAAAAGTGCTAATAATAATAATAATTTTTGTGTGAACCTCCTGCATTTTTCACCAGGAGCCGCCACTGCGTAGAAGCGTTTTCTCAGTCACGAACGACTGTTGTGGTCAGCGAAGTTAAAAAATATTCTATTACCCCACTCAAAGTCACAAGCGACTTTTAAAAATATCTCCAGCTTTCCCAATCTAATCTGATGGTTTAGGGCTCCACGAGGCAAAAAAGTAGAGCAGTCAACAATGCAACTGTTGCGTCTGTTCGCTAAGCTTCTTCGCCGAATGTGCAGTTGAAACTTATCGGGTGATTTATTGCCGAACTTCAAACTTGTTTTCGCGGATAGGTTTGTTTTGTTAGCGAAGGGCAAAAACAATACGTTGGAATTTATTAAGTTTGGTGGCGCGAAAAGTTCTCAGATTTGTTGGCTAAGCATCCGTGAGATTCGGTTTTACGTGGAAAGGGAACCCACCAGTAAAATATTCGAAAGGTTTCACATTTTCAACAGTCACAATTCGCGTAAAAAAAATCAAATTATGTATAGGCTGACAAGTTTTACGTTGATGTCAAGTTTTGTAGAGTCACGTTTACATCATGTAAGTAATAAAAATGCAAATAATTAGGCTTTCTAGGCCACCGGAATTTCCATTTTTAGATTGTATCTTTTACAAGCTTATTTTAAACGATACTAAAAGTCAGTAAAAAATTTGTTAATTTAACGGAAAATTACAATTTCGTACTATATAGGTAAAAAAAGCGGGAACGTGTTGTACGTTCGACTAAATGAAGTTTTTGACGTAGCGATGATTGAGGTGATAGATGGCGTGGAATTAACGAGTACTTTAACACGAAGCTGTGATGCAGTCACATATTAGCTCGACTAGAGTCGACCCAGCTAGTCGACGAAGTTAACTGTTTACGTCTCGTTAATTCCATTAGTAGTGATGGATTGCTAAAGTTACGATATGTATTTAAGTTTGGATTAAAACACTTTCGAAAGATGTTTAATATTGGTAGTTAGGGTCGATTCCTATCACTTTATTTCTAAAGATATTAGTCGTAGAATGGTGGATGCGCCGGATTTAAGTTACATATAAACATTTTACAGCAACTGGTACGCTTATGCATTATAGTTAAATTCAATAAGTTGAACTCGCTACTAACTACAATGCGGGCTGCACGATCCTCCTAAAGGACTTATTTAGTTTATTTAATAAACAAAACTCCTATACATTATTTGGCGCAATTAACAAACAACGAAATTTGCCAAACACTCACCTTCTTAAGATCCTTATTAGGTTCGCCATCGTCAGCTTTTCTCTTTTCCGTTCCAGTCAATTTTCCCTTGTCTTTTTCACCTCCGCCTATCTGTAAAAGGAGAAAACATAATTAGAATTTAATTGATGGCGGATGAGTATGAACAATGATAATAAAGTCGCAGTTTGCGGCAAAATACGATGCACCTGAAGAAGAAATTTTAACCGAAAAGTAAATTATAATTAGGCCTTTGCCATATTAAGGGTTCGTTTGGAACAAAGGGCGGAAAAGTCAAAGTGATGAGTTTTATTTGCTTGAATGGGCAGTTGAGTCTTTAACGCTTTAGATGCGAAACGTTTTGTTTAGATATAATTACATGTTTCTTTAGACCTTTTAAATTCGATATCTACCAAAATAATTGGTATGAAAAGTTAATATTGCTATTACATATTTCCTTATACCTGTCATAGTCATATCAATTTTTAGTTCCATGGTCACAGGAATATTATTAGAGTTGGTTTGAAAACTTAAATTTTATAGATTACCTTAGTGTTCTGTATTTATGTGGCTAAAACAGAGTCGCTGTAAAACTCTTCAATAGTGTCATTTTGTTAATCACGAAACACTGAATTTGGAATACATTGCATTAGGGTGGGTACACCAGTAACAAACCATTTAAGAGGCATTTTGAAACAAAATTTGATAATGTAACTCAATTATTACATCAATCATTATAAAAAAAGTACATCGTATTCCTTGCCTATCGTATCATCATATAGTTTATTCCGATTTTTTTAATAACCATTAGGTTTAGTTTTAGTCAAAAGTGAATGTGGCAAGTCTCAATGTGCCTAAGGTGGACCAGATTATACCAGTAATAAACCAGGTATTGTGCCAATAATAGACCAGTAAATAAAGTGAATGAATAACTTTATTATCAATAATATTGAACTTAATTAAGTTCATATTGAGGAATCATCACAACAGTCCCAGAAAAATATTGCCCTTTATACTTAACAATTACGTAATCGACTTTCTTTGGTTTTTGGATGATTTTCAAAGATTTATGAACAAAGAAAAGTACATTCTCATCATCAGAATCTGAATAAATTCTTAATCGTTTTATTATTGTTTTTTTAAGAGGTTGCTTTTTTTATCTGAATCTGTTTCTTGTTTCCTATTTTTCTTTGATTTTTTTTTCTCTATTGGTTTTCTTTAGAGCTTTTCTTTCTTCTTTTTATTTCTTGATCTTTTTTTCTCTTTCCAATATTTTATCAATTCACTGCTGTTTACTGCATCAGGCGGTCAAATCTTACGCTTTTTCTGGTTGCCTTTAATTGGAGATTCAGACGGCCACACAATTACTGCTGCAAATGCTGGACTTATTGGTTGAAAGTTTTTTCTTCTTTTTTACCATCGCTATTATCCAGGATTTAAGCGATACTTCTTCTTGTATGGTCAATATGGTTGGAGGTCCCATTTTTCTCTGCAAGGGTATTTCAGTTTCATTTTATTTATAATTGTTGTGTGAGGAATATTTTGTGGGGAGAATTTTCGGCATGTTTCTCTCACTTTGGCACCTTTGTTTATTTCTTCCATTGCTTTTATGACGTCTTCCTCTTTATATCTGAAAAACGTTCTTTTAGGTGGCACAGTGTCTGTGAAAAAAGTATCAGTGGTAAATTATTGGAACAAATTCATAGTATAGATATCACCATTGTTATACCACTGGTCAACGACTGGGATATTCTGAATTTTTGAAGAGTTTGTTATAATACTTTACTAGGGCATCATAAGTGAATATAAATGTAATAGAAAAACTAAAAAAAATATTACACAGCTTAATCACCATTTGTTGACCAAATGGAATATTACTGGCAATTCATAGAATTTGTGCTCCATTGGTTTTCCAAAGACAATTATCAAATCAAATTAGTATTTTCTGAAAAAATAATATGTAATGTTATTGATATATGTATTATAATATGCATTTAACACGAAAATAGCCTACAAAAATTGATGTAAACAAAGATTTAAAAGGATTAAAATAACTTACCGTCGTACGCGCGCTTAGTAGAATGGTCACCCAGAACAAAGTGAACGAATAACGTTTTGAAATAGGTAGTTTTAACCTGTGTAGATAGCGCTTGAATCACTTTTAGTTATAATTACATGGTTGGCCGAAGTACGCTAAAGCTACCTATCGCAGAAAAATTGGCGAAAAATTTAAAAGAAAGTTAATATTTATATGTGAAGTTTAAAATGGTCTACTACTGGTTCCTGGTGTGGAAGTGGTGCACCCACCCTACTTTAAAGTATAGAAAATAATTCAGTTAAATGGTCGGAAAAAGTGGCTTTGGGTAAATTGCGAAAATCAGCACAGTTCGTTTAGGAATGACCAAGATTTGCAGAAGGCGGACTGAACTTCCGAATTAATATTTCCTGCCGGGCCATGCACCTATTTTTCTTTAACCAAATGGAGAAAAGAAGCATGATATATTTTTTTAATTTTAATCGACTCGCAAAAGGCAACACCATTTTGCCTTCAAAGCAGTGCGAGCAGTATGCGAAAACAAGGAAAGATAGCTATAAATCGCCTCCTTAAATAAGGATAGGTTGTAATTTTTGGGGAAAATTCCTTTCGGTAACGAATTACATAGCTTGGAATTTCTATAGACAACAGAGTCTCTGTAGACAGAAGTCCTCACTTTGTCAAGCTGGACCGTATAGGAATTTGCTGTCTCCGACTGTCTTGTATGCCTCAAAAATCTTGCCCTTGGGCGGATCAATCCTATTAGTTCCTGCGAGAATCTCCCATGATAGTATTTGTAAATAAGAGATAAGCCACCAACCATCTGCCTGTGCTCTAATGTTTCGAGAGAATCGGTCAAACTCTCGTCATTAATTAGGCGAATCGCCCTTCTTTGAATTGAATCCAAAAGATATAGTGTGCTTTGTTTCCGCATCCTACTCGCAGTGCTTTGAAAACACAATGGGGTTACCCTTTGCGAGTGGATTAAACTCTAAACATGTTATCAGTATACCAGTGTTGGCCTAGCTTGAGCTTTGTATAGTGTGAGTAGCTAATGAGATGTGGAGTACGTTTTAGCTCGAAAAAGAAAGCCTAGCTTTGAGAGGAGGACTTGGCAATGGTGTGCACATGGTCGTCCCAAAAGAAGTTAATGCTCGCATTCACTACTAGGATAGACAGATTGGATCCCATCGGGAAGATTTTACCGTCCATTAGTATGTTTGTTGTATTATTCCTTAATGTTTCCTCAGGGAAAACCGCGGCCCACATTTTTGAAGAGTTGAAGTCGATCAGATTTTTCTTACCCCACTCGAGAATGATTTTGAGATCGTAATTAACTATCTGTGTCTGCTGTTCCCTTAGTCGATCTTAAGCAGCGACGGATAATGTTTTGTAGGAGAAAAAGGATGACACCAGGCTACTATCATCTGCGTAGATATCAGATTGAAAGTTGAAGCTAAGAGATTGTTTATGTGTAAGAGAAACAGAGTAGGACACAGAAGAGACCCCTGAGGCACCCCTGCGTTAATCGCAAATGTCTCGGATGAGATGCCATCGACGACGACCTGAATAGATCTGTCAGGGAGAAAATTGGATATTAAATGACACGTCTAAGAGGAAGACCATAAGATGTTAATTTGGAGAGAAGAGATCGGTGTCAGAATCTGTCGAAGGCCTTTGAGATATCCAAGGTCAGAATCCTAGCCTCACTATGTTTTTTCGTAGCTGAGTTACAGATATGAGTAACATATGCCAGTAGATCGCCAGTTGAGCGTTGTTGTCTGAAACCTTATTGCCTGTCCGAGATGATTCTATTCTGCTCCAGATATTTGAGAATGTCGATGTTGATAACCTGTTCCATCACTTTAGATATAACCGCCAACAAAGATATAGTGCGATAGCTTTTAGACAGATTCCTTTTTCCCTTTTTGGGGACAGTCTGCACCCTAGCAGATTTTCAGATGTTAGGGAATACATCTTTCTTGTAAAAGAGTGTGAAAAATTTGCTTAGGATAGGAGTCAACTCCGGAGCGCACTTCTTAAGAACAATAGCGGGGATACCCTCAAGGCCAGAAGCTTTTGAAGTGTCTAGCTCGAGAAGAACCTTCCTCATTGTGGGTTGTCTGAAAACAACTTCAGGCATCGAAGTGCTAACATTAGAAAAAATAGAAGATTCTGCGCTTCGAGAATCCAGGTTAAAATTTTTAGGAAATATTAAGGCTAGCAGGTTAGCCTTTTCCTTGGAAGTAGTCGCAAAATTTTTATTGTCATCGAGTAAAGGTGGAAAATTTGAAGATGTAAAATTCTTTCCAATCCAAATCCCCAAAAGGATCTGGAACCGTTCGGACAGTTGATAAGCTTTTGGCGCAGTTTACAATCGAAATGATTTTTTGCCTTATCTGTTTACAAAAATTTTGTGCATCTACAAAGGTGGTCCAAGTCTCGACTAAGGGATTATTTCGCCAACGACGGTATGCGCGAATGTTGCAGAAGACCGCCCAAGCACATTTTTTGCTGAACCAAAATTTACTGTAGGCAGATTTCTATTGTGAGTGGGAAATTGAGCATTTCATACCAATAAGGATAGTTTTAGTGAGGGATTTGGCAACTGAGGAAGGGTTGTCTGAGTTAAAGCCATGGGAAAGATGCAAAGAAGTATCTCAATTCTTCCCAGTTAGGATAGTTAAAGTGCCAAACCCTACGGGACTGTGTCTGAGAAGGAAGTGGTATATGAAGTGAGCGAGAGACTGCTACAAGCTTCTGATCGGAATTTACAAGCGGTGATGTAACAGAAATTTTATACGAATTTGGAGAATTTGTAAGAAAAAGATCGAATCGATTAGGTTGATGGGTATCTACATCAGGAATTCTTGTGGATTCCTCAACTAATTGCCATAATGCACAAGTGATGGCGAAAGCTTCTGCCCTTCCCGCATCGTCAGTTAGGGAAGAAAACCTTAACCAAGGGATGTTGTGTACATTGAAGTCACCGTGAGGTCCTAACATCCAATGAATTTCTTAATGAAGCCTTTCAGTTTTGACTTGAAAAACGCTTTAAATCAACCTATTAATTTAGGTAACGCAAAAACTATTCATGGTCTATTCGTTCATTCATCACATGATTACCATATGTGGCAAAAATTTCCCGAGCAGATTGAGTGGTTTTTGCGTGTTTCTTGACTCGATTAAAAACAAGAAGGAAGAAGTGGCGAAAATTATCAGCTTTTCTAATTGACATTCCTCTTCAAGTGAAATAAAAAATCTACGAAGCAACTGAAATCAAAATCTGATAGGGCAATAAGTCACCTTTTGAACGACACATGTCATTTTATTGATTTGAATTTTCATGTGAATTTTTTAATTTAACTAAACAAAACATTACTTATTACCCAACCCAATATTTGAAACTAGGGATTTGGGTTTTTTCAAAGATTTTTAATTGCTTTTTTTGTTTTTTCTTGATGTGAAATTTTGTATTGAGTCTACTTTTTTAAATAAAATTTCAGCTTTAAAATAGAGACTTTTTCTAAAAGATTTTTGTTGCAATTTTGATTTCGATTATTTGGGTCAAAATTTGAAGTATGGGTAAATTTGAAAATAGGAATATAATCCAGAAAACGACTTTTCCCAAATTTCTACTTTTTCTCCAAAAATGCCCCAAAAAGTTTGCCTTTTAAAGAAATGGTGACCTCTTTCAGATTTCAAAATTTAAAATTAATGATTTTCTCCTTTCCTTTATAACATTGTCTATTAGGTATTCTTCAATGTTGAGGCAGTGCTTAAAAGTTAAGATGAAAATGAAACATAGATGATTTTACTTCTCCTTAGGAAATTTTTTATATATTTTGTCAAATTATTTCTTCTTATTTTCATTTGCTATGCCTATGTTTTATTTTGTTCCTCTACTATTTCAGTTTCTATGTACGAAAAAAACCTGACTTACTTGTCACATGGCATGAGATAAAGAATCGTTAAATGTCACAATGCTCGAGATTAAAGTTAAATTTTTATTTTCAGAAGTTTGTCAGTGGATTTCATCTTTTTTTTTAACAATTTGGACATTTTTCGAAATAGACCAAGAAAAAGGTAATGCAATATTGATTAATTAGTATTTGTCCCTAAAAATCCGAAGAAAAATATAGCCTTCAGTCTCATATTTTATGTTTTGACAGATGTTATGTGTTCAGCTTAACCCACACATAATTTACAAAATTTCATCCTTTGTGATATTCCATATCTTCAAATGCCATCAAAAAAGTGACCTGGCAGGGCAAATTTAGACGTAAAGCAACATCTGTAAATAAAACCGGACAGGAGTATCAAATGAGAACCATCAGCGTTTGAGTGACAAATATTTACATATTAAATTTCATGAGTTTATAAGTGAGGTCCGATAATAATTTACCTAAAACGAGCCTCCCCTTTTATATTATAAAAACATAAAACTCATAAAAGCGTTATGCGTCTGCGGAGTTGTCAGGCTTTTTAGGGGATTTACCTCTTTGTTTATTTTATTTCAACCGAAAATGTTTCCCATGAGGATTTGAAGTTTATCAAATTACAAATTTAAAATAATCCATTAATAAAAAAAAAGCACGGGCGACTTATAGCGCGTTACATTTTATATTTTGGCGTTGCGCATAAACATTTCGTTTTATTTTCGATGTGCATAAATTTTAATCTACAAAAGAACCAGGAAGTTTTTTCAACAGCTTTATTACGTTTTAGGAATGCTTTTTGCCATAACTATGGCGGGTGGTATTTGGAAGCAAAAAATGATTGATTCCAATATCGCGTTTTCATTTGAAGTTTGTTTGTGTTTGAATGCCCTTTTGTAATCCAATATTCTTTGATTATTATTGTTCTGTAGTCATACTGTGTCTACTTTTTCATTTATTTTGCTGACGTTTTGATGTATAAAAAAAACGTAAATTAACGGTCCATTTTTTCCCAATATATACTATAGCTGTTAGGGTTCGTAGATTAGAATTTAAATAAATCCTGTGATCTACCGCTGAATAGTGGAGGCCTTCGTGATCATTGTTTGCGTTAACTTTTGTGAGAATTCAGTATTTTGAAATAGGCAGAGCAGTAAACTATAAACTTTTTATCAGAAACCCATATCGTTGTAAAGGATTTTTACTTTTTGATAAACAGTCTTCATGTTGGCTATAAATGAAAGTAAATTTATCCATAAAAGATATTTCGTCGTGGTGTTACGCGGCGGGCTTGGAGGAAATGCACAAATTAATCTTCTTGCGGATTTGGGAACAATTATTCTGGTTGGGCTTAAGCCGGCTGGATTTGAGCGGAGAATTCTACTAAGGAAGGAAATAGCAGGAACCTAAATTGTTGATGTACAAGCAGATTAACACTGGGAAACTAAACGCATTAAATTTACAACAGCAATGATTTTCATTAAAAGCATCATTGCTAGCTTGGATTAATAAAAAAAATATTAAAAATATTTCGAACTGGCAAGTATTAATAAAACAATAAGTGGTAGTTTTTGAAATGAATATGTGTAGATATTTGCAATTTAAAAACATTCGTATTAATTTAAATATATTATTCCAATTTTACTTCAATATAAACAATAAATGAAAATATATGTGTATTTGTTAATGGTACGGAATGGCTAAAAAGCAAACATTTAGTTTAATTTATTGAGCTGTAAGCCATCCGATATTGAAAGCGTTTCTCATTAGTTTGCGATACGCACCCATCAATTAAATTTAGGTACCGCCATAATGGATATTTTCACTTAAATGACCCAAAACAACATTTAAATATAGTGTTATTTGACTGCAATCTGCTCGCTGTCGTTACTGGAATAAAATTTTGTCTGCAAAAAGCTAAAGCTTTACAATTCAACTGAATCCGACCTTTTAAATGATATAAGTTGAAAATTTTGAGATTAAAATATCAAATTTTGATTAGAATAAGAATTTAGCTATAAAAAAGTTAAAATGACAATTAATTGCAACAATAGGATAGCGACCTATGAATTAATGATAACCTCTTCCTAGTGATAATTCACTTGGAAAATAGGCGCTATAAAATTATATCAGTTCGCTACATATAATATTATTTTGTATTTTTTTTTTGTCAGACGAGTTTCTAAGTTTCTTACTTTTCTTACTTCAAAATGTAATGCAAAAGATAATATGTCTAAAGAAGTTATTTCTTCCTTTGAAATTTTTCTTTGATGTCATTGTTGACTGAGCCTTATCGTATTTAGCGGCATCATATTTTAATCAAATTACACAGATATATTATCTGCAAAATTTACTGGTTCGACCCGTTTCGTTTATGTGCACGCCAGTGCGACGATTCACTTTTCAGTTGTGTTAGTTAGTTTTTACATGGTGAATTACCGGAAAAGGGTCATGTCTTCAGGGCTGTAAATCTAGTTCGAGAGTGTAACCGAGAAAGTTGGGATAATTCACACTTGGTAGTTGGTCTGGTTACGCAGGGTGGGTTACGGCGCAATAAAAACCATTACTTTGAGAGCCTCCTTGAGTGGTGAACTATTTACATCAACTCTGAGAGTTGGCTGGAACAACTGCCTCAAGATCGTTTCTGAGGTCGGTGAAACACCCCATCTCTTGTTTCCTTTTTCAGTCAAAATAGGAATTTTTCTGGTTTTTGGTACCATTATTTAGTAATTCCCTGTACCGGCCGTAATTTTGTTACCTTTTTCCTTATTTTTAACGTTTGGCAAAGCACAGAACTCTTCGGTGGTAATATTCCTGTAAAGGAAAATGCACTTTTCGTATGTAGGCCAGAAATAATATTGTACGTTTTATGTTGTAACAAAATGTAGTTATAAAATTTGTATTGTATTAGTGATTGTGTAAGGAACTCTCTGGAAACATTTAATAATGGGAAGCAGCCGAGAGAATGAATCATACGGCAGATAAGCGCACTAGACGTTTCCGCAAGCGATAAGTCTTATGTGAACAGGCATCCGTTCTAGAAACCGGAATGGTACCTATAAATACGCAGTCGTCTTTTCCTCGGTCAGTTAGTCAGTTAATTAGTTAGATAGTTAAATAGTTTGATAGTTAAGTGAACCATAACTGTAGTGTTCCGAAATAAGTTCGAAATAAAGTGTTTACAATTCACGAAATTTTAATTTCCGAACCGATAACGCGCAACAATATTTTATTGAAAATCTTTATCACATCAACAACCCAGGATTATTTGTACGATAAATTTTTGAAGATAAATACATATATCATCGCTTTTAAATTCATTCAGACCCAATTACTTTTTAATCCAAAGCTGAATCCACATCAGAAAAAGATTATGTTGTGCATTGTATTTTGAAATTTAAAAAACGTATTTTTCACTCAATGACACTTATTTTAAAGCGTAAATAGTGATTTTTTGTGTGATACTGCCGAATTAGTACGAAACTTTTTAAATACAGTGCAAAAATCGTAAATATAAACTATTTTTTGTGGCAAACACAAAAAACACAATATAAATTTTAATTGATGTGGATCCAATCACTTTTCGTAGATTTATACTTATTGATATAAATTAAAATATCATAATTATTTCTATCTTCTCTTTTTTATTTTCGGTAATATATGTTAGCGGAATCCCCTTAAACACCCTGTATAGTTGTCAAGTGGTGGCAACTTGGCTACGTCAGGACGGGCGAGCTCAGGAAACGCAGCAGGAATGTATCGCGCAGCAGTACCGAACATACGCCGGAACCGAAGAGCCGTCGCGCTAAATCGATTGTACCTTAGAAAAGAATAATAGAGTCCTATTCTCGAATATCGACTTTTATTGGGAAAAATATCCCCCTATTTATCCCCTATAGTTTAAATATATACCACAAAATTTCTACTCTAGACTCAGGACTTCCTAAACACTCGGGCTGGATGGAAAGTTAATGACCCTATTGTAGGTAGATATGGCAAAAATAGAGTAAATGACAACTGAGAGAAGCAGATAGAAGTTTGTCACCAAAACTCGCTTAAGTTGATGAACAGTTGGTTCAAACATAAGCAAATTCATCAGTATACGTGGATACAACCAAGATGTAATTCAAGATCAATTATCGATTATGTTATAATGCGACAGGAACCAAGATTACTGACAAAATACGTAAGAGTCGTGAGGGCTCCTGAATGCGGGTCAGACCATCACCTCCTGGTAGCAAAAGTGTACGTCCCCTATAAAAAAAAATCTGAAGGAAACGGATAATAATAGCAACAAAACCTTAGATGTACGATACAATATTTAAAATTTACAAGACGATTCCAAGTGGTTCCTCTATCAGCTTAGACTATCTGCAAAACTGGCAAGCATTCAAGAAAACTCTACTGAGAATATGTATGAAGCGGTAAAAGGCAAGATACATAAAGCGGCATATAAAGCGCTGGGAGTAAGGAAGCAATCGTGGAGAAGAAAAACAGAGATGTAGTGGGACGAGGATGTAAAAAAATTGGTTGACGAAAAAAAGTTGGCGTACAATAAGTTTCTAAGCACAAAAACTAATGAAGACCTAAACAATTACAAGAGAAGAAGAAAAGAAACGCACAAAGCCATAACTAAGACAAAGAATAAAATGTGGCAGAAAACTGGGGAAGAGATGGAGAGAAGTATGGGAAACACCTCAGCAAATAAAGCCTGAAAAATATTAAAGACGAGGCGAACAGAAAGTAAGGACACTACAGGAATTACCTTAATAAGCCTAGAACAACGGAGATAATACTACCAGAAGCTATTAACAGAGGACAGAGATCAGTTTCGTCGAGATGAGCCCATGATGAAAAGGAGTGTTGATTTTAATGATCCACGGATATCCACGCGGGAAGTAGTAACATCAGTAATTAAAATGAAAAATGGGAAATCACCTGGCCCAGGCAAATTAAACTTAGAGTTAGTAAAAGCTGCCCCAACAGTACTACATGGTATTCTGCCCGAGGTCTTCAACAAGTGTATAAAAGGGGAAGACGTACCAAGTGAATAGAAGAAAGCAACCATTACTTCAATTTACAAGAAAGGAAATTTAGGAAACTGTGCTAATTACCGCGGGATTAGTCTGATGCTATCTGTAGCAAGATTATATGACCGTATGAAGAAAAGGATTGAACTGAAGATTAAAGAATCAGAGGAGCAAAACGGGTTTAGATAGGGGCGCTCTTGCATAGATGGTGTGTTTACTCTGCGAAATCTCATTGAAAAAAGAACTGATAGGGGACTTATTACCCATTTAGTCTTTGTAGATTTACAAAAAGCCTACAACACGGTTCCACAAAATAAGTTGTGGACTAGCATGAGAGGGAATGATGTGTCGGAAATTTATGTTAAAGCAGTACAGAACTTATATAAAAGCTGTACTGGAATGGAGAAAAAGAGCGAAATTTACAATTGCAAAAGGTTTACAACAGGGTTGCACTCTCTCACTAACTATTTTTAAGATCTATCTGAAAGTGTCGATCAAGAATTGGAAAAATAAATGCAACGGCATGGGAATACCCATCAGCGAAGATATTGTACTCTTTTATTGGCAGATGACCAGGTGGTCATAGCCGCCGAAAAAGACGATGCCAACTATATGCTGAGAAAACTGAAAAAGAAACACAAGAAATGGGATTTAACTTTGATGGAACGGACTGGTTCTTGGTTATCTTCAAATATTGAAATACAGAACTTGTCCCCTGAGACCAAGAAAGATTAAAAAACACAAGATTAAAGAGCAACCTTTGTTGTGTTTTTTAATCTTTCTTGGTTTCAGGGGACAAGTTCTGTATTTCAATTTTTGGGATTTAACTCTTAATCTATCAAAGAGTGGATATTTAAAACTGGGCGAAGACAAAGTAGGAGACCTACAGATTAAAAACGAACATATTAAAGGGTGTAAAACTTTTAAATATCTGGGAGTCACCTTAAGTGAGTGGAAAGAGTGCGGATGACATAACTAATAAAATAGCACAGGGTAAAAGGGTAATCCGTCAACTACATACAATGACAATATAACGCGAAAAACTAAACGGATTATCTATAACTCGATTGTGGAGATTATAAGTACCTACCTAGGTACCTAGCATAAGAAGTATGGGAGCTAAACCATCGACAAAAAGAGCGGCTGCTTGCATTGAAAATGGATTTCTGGAGGCGGAGTAGTGCTACCTCTAGACTTAACCACTTAAGAAACACAGCAATACGAGACAATATGAGGGCCCAAAGAACAATAATCGACCCTATAGAAAGTAAAACTAAAGCTAATTAAACATCTGCTATGGTACGGCTACCTAGAAAGGATGAATGAAAACACATGGCCGAACAAAGTATGGCAATGGACTCCACCAGAAAGAGAGAAAACGAGGCGCTCGATAAGATTCTTTTAAAAAATTCATAGTTAGCCTTTTTCGGATCTTGAACGTTACTTCGTACGTTTTTATACTACGCAAGTCAGCCAAGTGGGTACCACTGGGGCCACTATTTCCAGCCTGAAATGTGTAAGATTTTTGCTCGCCCTCTCCATTCTCTACCGATGATAGTAGATAATGTTCGTTTTATCTTTAGTGGCACTAGGAATTAGTTCCCACTTTTTAATATCTCTGCCCTTATAATTGATTCTCTTCTGAGGAAAATTGCGATAACAAGCAGTACAAATTAAGGAGTGATTTTTGGTTAAGACTTTTATCCTTAAATGCCTGTAACAAGTTCATTAATCTATATGCTATTATCAAACAAAACATTTTAATTTACAACCACCGCCACCGATAATATGGAAAAACGCAATATGATAAAGATTTTATTGTGGAATGCACGTTTCGTTATAAAGTGGGTTTTATAGTATTAGTAATAATTTTGAAAGGAAAACAATATGTAGAGTTTAAAGGCAAATTTTCGGCACTTTTCTGGAAGATTGGAGTTTTAAGTAAAAATTTCCACTTTAGGGCTAAAATGTCGAAGAGGTTAAATGTCGAAATAATGTTGAAATATAACTGTAAGTTTTAAAAGTCAGTTGTGGTTTTGCTTTTACCAATAAATTGAAATTGCCGAAGGTAACATATTCATCATCGATCTCTTCATAAGTTATTAGGTAAATGGACCAAACAAAACCTAAATCATTGATTTAATTCTAATAGTATTCTACTGGCGTATGTATGATTGAACAAAGCTAAATGTTTAGGAAAGTTCTCTAATCTAAATGCTGTGGGTGACCGAGTTACAAAGCCTTTTTGTTCCATATCTCGATATCCTATTAATTTCATTTAATGACACAAAGTTTGCGTTATCACTATATTCGGAGTTATAAATAGTTAATATATAGTTTCAGTATCGAAGGATCGCTATCGGGTTTAAATCTGGCTTTGTCCAAGACGAAGTTACTTGTTAAGCATAGTAATTTCATTCGCTAACTGTAGATAACGCGAAAGATCACAGCCACATCATTTTGCGTGCCACACCTTTTGTTACAAATATTTGCTACTAGCAATTATACTTTTTTTTTGCGAAATTAGTCTACAACTTAACGGAAAAACTATCCAAAATGATAGGGTGCTTTTAATTTGTTGAATAGAAAGTTAAATTCGTTTTGTTTTAATGTTTTAGTTTGTCTCTGCTTATGAATTAAAAATAGTAAATTACTGTAAGATAGCGATAGATGATGCCGCCGATGAAGTGTACGTTCTCGTTTAGAAAATTAGTTTCGATAAGCGTAATAAAAGTAATAAAATTAACTTAATGCGCATGCACAGCTTTAGAGAGTTAGTGCAGATTTTAGAATGTTTTGTTCAAAATCATTGCTACACACATGTGTGGGTATTAGAGACCTGCACGAGTAAGTAAAAATATAATCGGATTTTAATCACCGATTACTTTTCCGAAATACGTAATCGAGAAATTGGCATCGTTGGCATTGTGGCATTGTACCAAATATACTCATTTGTAATCGTGAAGTTTATCCTGTCGTTTTCGTGTTGCATGTTACAAGTTGACACTGGTCAAAAATATATACTTTCTGTACTTCATGTTTTAAATACGTAGTTTGAAAATTTTTATGTGCTTATTAGCAGGTATTTGTATAATTTACTACATAAAAGTCGAAACTTCGTGAAAAAAAAAATTTGGAAAAAAGTTGAATTAAAAAAAATAAAAGTTCAAAAAACAGTCAAACCTTGGTATTGAACTTGACAGCAAACTGAGCTGGAAGTACCACATTGAAAATAAATTAAACAAAGCTAACAAGATCTTCTGGCAATGCCGTGGGGCCATCGGGAGGTCTTGGGGGTTATCCCCTAAGATGACCTTTTGGCTATACACGGCAGTTATCAGACCAATTGTAAGCTACGGAGTTATAGTTTGGTGGCCAAAGACAAAGTGCACCACTATAAAACAAAAGCTAAATCACATCCAGAGACTAGCGTGTCTGGCAGTGATAGGAGCAATGACATCCACTCCAACAGCAGCAATGGAGGCGATCTTGTGCCTGCCACCTCTCGACATATTTCTTGAGGGGGCGGCACAGGCTTCTGCTCTCCGTTTGCGAGCAGGAGGAATGTGGAATACGGTAGGTAAAATGGTGGGTCACCGGCGCATAATGGAGGAGACGCTCCAAAAGGTACCTATTCTGGATGCGCCGATGGACCATCTACTGGTGAAATATAACTTCACAAAATCCTACCGTATAAAAATGGAGGAAGTACAAGCAAGGATACCAGACGTAAGTATATACACGGATGGATCGAAAACAAATACGGGCACTGGAACAGGAATCTTCACGGAAGACCTGAACCTAAGTGTAAGTATTAAGCTAGATAAATACTCAACAATCTTTCAAGCGGAGATGTTGGGAATTTCGTATAGCGCCGAACAAATGACGCAACTGAACATTACAGGAAAATATATCCAAATAAAGACGGACAGCCAGGCAGCCCTTAAGGCCCTGAGGAATGTGAAAACAAACTCAGTGCTGGTATGGAACTGCCACCTAGCTCTAGAACGTCTATCACAAGAGAATGCAATTGATCTAATATGGATCAAAGGACATTCTGGGAAAGAGGGAAACGAACGCGCTGACAAACTGGCGAGGAAGGGTTCGGAGGGACCAGAACCAACCCTTCCCCTGGCAAGATCAACCGTAAGATCCCTACTTAACGAAGAAACTTATCGTAAACACAAAGCCTTATGGGCATCAATAACAACATGCCGACAAACTCACGCATTCATTAGAATGCCGTGCAGGGAAAGGGCAAAACTATGCCTACAACTCTCAAGGAATAATCTCAAGAAACTTGTAGGGATATGGACAGGTCACTGTCGATTAAACAAACACCTCCACAGAATGGGAATCATAAACGACCCGAGCTGCAGAGGGTGCTTAGAAGAAGATGAGAGTGTCGAGCACGTGATGTGTCACTGCCCGGCACTAGCATCAATCAGAGGATCCACGCTGGGGGACTTCTCGCCTAGTGTGGCCAGTTTGAGAAAGGCGCATCCAAGGGACGTTCTTCAGTTTCTCAACAAGGTTGGGTGGCTGAATGAATGACCAAGGACACCTCAATCACGGGGATAGCACAATGGGCCCGGAAAGGGTGACCTAAGTGCGGGCCTAAATTTTTAGGCAACCCACAACGAATCCAGAATCCAGAATCCAACCCCCTTAAAAGTTCTACATTTGTCTAAGGAAAAGACACATGAATATCTTCTAAGTGCACGTAAAATTTTAAAAATTGGACACTATTTTCGAAAAAATGTCAATAGGAAAATTTGAAAGCCAATTTTCAAAAAAGAGAAAATCTAAAAAAAATCGAAATAAAAAGGTTAAAATTTTTAAAAAATAAGATATTTTAAAAATCAGTTTACATTTTACAAAATGTCAAAATTTAGAATAAATAGCATTTTCGATAAAATTGAGTTTTCTAATTTATAAAAGATGTCTTACTTTTAGAATTGATATGTTCAATAAGAGTTAACATTTTGAAAAAAATTGAGAAGTTTAAAAAAATGTTGAAATTTTCAAAAAAGTTAAAATTTTGAAATAAAATTTTTTAAAACAATCGAAATTTTGAACAATTTTAAAATTTTCTTAGAAGGTTAAAATTTCCACAAAAAAAGTTAAGATTTTATAAAACGTTTTAACATTCGTCAAAAAATTCGAGTATTTCAAAAAATTACGAAATTTTCAACAAAACTCTAAATTTTTTAAAAAGTTAATATTTTGAGAAACAATCTAACACTTCCAAAAAAATCAAAATTTTAAAAAAGTGCCGTGTAAAAATTTTTAATCAACTTTTTAAAAAACGTAAATCTTCAAAAGGTTCCGTAAAATGTCAACATTTAAAGGAACAGTCGAAATTCGAAAAAACTATTAATTTCCATTACACTGAATTTTCAAATAAAGTCAAAATTGTTGAAGCCAAAATTTTCAGAAAAATCGAAATTTTCAAAAGATAGAGCAAATTTTGAGAAATAAATACTTGAAAAAAGGCAATATTTTGAATAGTTAAAATTGTGAAATAAGATTAAAATACAGAACTTGTCCCCTGAAACCAAGAAAGATTAAAAAACACAACAAAGGTTGCTCTAACGCGTTTCGACAGCCAAGCTGTCATCTTCAGAGAGAAAAAAAAGATGAAGATTGGCTGTCGAAACGCGTTAGAGCAACCTTTGTTGTGTTTTTTAATCTTTCTTGGTTTCAGGGGACAAGTTCTGTATTTCAATTTTTGAAGATAACCAAGGACCAGTCTGTTCCATGTGAAATAAGAGTCAAAAATTTGTAAAAATACTAAAAATTTCTAAAAAACTAAAATTTTGAAAAATGATCGAAATTTTTTAAAAAGTTAAATCTTTTAAAAAGTCACAATTTAAAAAATTTACATTTTGAAAAAAAAACAAAAATTCAAAATTTGGCAAAATAATTGAAAATCTTTAAAAAATTTGGCATTTTAAAAATGTGACATTTAAAAAAAGCGAAATTAGAAAAAAATCAAGTTTGCAAAAAGTTGAAATTTTGAAAAAAAAATTCAAATTTAAAAATTAGTCGACATTTTTAGGAAGCAAAATATTCAAAAAGTAACAATTTTTAAAAAATTTCAAATTTTGAAAAAATCGAAAATTTAAAAAACTGACACTGAAAACGGTTTAGCTTTCAAAAATTCTATATTTTTAAATCATTAAAAATTTTCAGCTAGTGGAAATTTTTTAAAAATGTCAAAATTTTGAGAAAAGGCCACGATTTTAAAAAGGCTAAATTAAAAAAAAAACTTGAAACCTTAAAATATCGAAATTTTGAAAAAAAAATAGAAATTTTTGGAAAAGTTGGTCAAAACGTAAACAAAAATCGAAATTAAAAAAAAAGAAAAATTTTTCCAAAAATGCAAATCCTGATAACAATTTCCAAATTTTCAGAAAAAAATTATATTTTTGTTTTCAAATCTAAATATTTTCTTTAAAAATTCACTATTTTTCAAAATCTCGAATTTTAAAAATTCTACTTTTTTCCAAAATTGTACTTTTTTGAAAACTTTGACTATCGCCTTTTTTATGAAAAATTCTATCTTCTCAATTTTTTTAAATTTTTTTAAAAATTTCGACACTTTTCAAAATTAAGATTTTTTATTTCTGACTTTTTTAAAAATTCGGTCTTTGTCTAAATAAATCTCGACCATATGAACGTTATAAATACTTTGACCTTTCTAATTTGATTTTTATTTGATATTTCGTTGTGCTTAGTTCGTTATGATTATTTTGACTTATTTTTAATTTGGCTATTTTTTTTTGAATATTTCGATTTTTTCCAAAATAACATTTGGAAATTGTTTTAAAGAATTCAGGTTGTTTTGAATATTTTTATTCTTTTTTTGAATATTTCAATATCTTTAAAAATGCTGACTTTTTGAGCAGTTATTCAGTTATTTTTAATTCGCACTTGGAATGGAATTTTGTTACTAAGTTTCGACTTTCAAAAATTCGTTTTTAAATAATTAAAATTTTGTTTAAAATTTCACAAATTTCTGTTGGAAACTTCGATTAGTTTAAAAATGTCGCCTTTTTATTATAAACAAACATTGATTAACAATGTTTCTATTGATAAATTTTACCTTTTTGATTATTGCAACTTCCGACGTTTTTTAATAAATTTCACTTTTTTTAAATCTTCGACTTTTTCCAAAATTTGGATATTTTATTGCGCCTTTTTGAAAATTATGGCTTTTTCAAAATTTCATCTTTTACCATTTCCAATAAATAATAAAGCTTAATAGTTATGAATTTCATCTTTTTTCAAACTTTTTCTACCTTTTTTTTTGAAAGTTTTACCTTTTTTGAAAATTTCGACTTTTTAAAATATATTTTTAAATTTTGACTTTTTCGAAAACAAGAATTATTTTATTCTTCATGGTGAACTCTTATTAACCGGAAACATTATGTTTTTTAATTTTATTTAACATTTCTTTGGCCCAGTTTGGAAATATTTAAATTTTTATTGTTTGTTGACAATATTCTAAAGCAGTTTCTGAAATAAGACTACGTGATATTTAAATTTATTTAAAACGTCACCTCATGACAGTTGACAAAATGAGAGGTTAGATTATTTTACATAGAATAGGAAAAATGAAAAATAGAAGACCAAAATTAGATATGAAAAATTTTTTTTGTCTTTTTGATAAGTTATAAAAATATAAAAAAAGAATTATTTAAACAATGTTTGAAATGCCAAAAAATTTACATCATTTAAAAATTTGGACACTTTGTGAAAAATAAAAAATTTCAAATTTTTTCCAAAAAACATTTTTCGAAATAATTAAAAATTTTCACTTTTAAGTTTTTTAAACATTTCTATTTTGTTTGAAAATATTGTTACTTCCCAATTTTGTTGAAAATTTCCTAACTTGTGAAAATTCCATCCTTTTTGAGAATATCTGCTCTTTATTTTCAAAAATTTCGACTTACAAAATTTGGATTTATTATTTTCGACTTTCCTGAAAATTTCGTCTTTTTTTCAATAAATTTTGACTTTTTCTCGAAACTTTGATTTCCTTCGTAATTTTGACGCGTTGTGAATATTTTGCCTTATTTTTAATTTGAAATTTTTTTAATGTTTCGTCATTATTTTTCGACGTTTTTTTGTGGAAATTCTGACCATCGAATTTTTTCTGAAAAATTTTACCTTCTTAGATGTTTTTACTTTCCGTCTTTTTTGATAAATTTCACTTTTTTTATTTTATCGACTATTTTTCCAAAATTTAGATTTCCTAATTCCGTCTTTTTGAAAATTGTAGTTTTTTCAAATTTCATATTTGTTTCAAGATGGTGACCTTTTTTCAAATTTTTATAGAAATTTTGACTTTTTTCAAAATTTTATTTTGATGATAACGAAAGCTTCCACGGCCAGAGTCAGTACAGGATATACTTCTTCCGGGATTGGACCGTGTCAAAGAACTACTAAAAGTGTTCGACGTTTCGTTCACCATGCCAGAGGCGAAACTCTTCAGAAGAGTTTCGCCTCTGGTATGGTGGACATACTGAGTTACCGTGCTTTGATGTTTTGAAATTGGCCTTTTCATTATTTCGGTTTTTGCATATTCCCTCATATTCCTCTTTTCATTTTTTTCTTTTCTTTGTTTCTGAAGAACCCCCTACGATGGTGGGCGAAACGTCAAACACTTTTAGTAGTTCTTTAACACGGTACAATTCCGAAAGAAGTATATTCTGGATTTTATTTTGATCTTTCTCAAAATTCTTATTTTAACGTTTCTCAAAATTTCGACTTTTCAAAATATTTCTGTTTTACTTTTTTGAATATTTTGACTTCCGATGTTTTTCATAAATTCCAGTTTTTCTAAATGTACGAATTTTTCCCAAAATTTGAAATTTGTAATTAGTTTTTTTGAAAATTGTGATTTTTTCAAATTTACATCTTATTTTTTAAAATGGGACCTTTCGAAATTTTTTACAGATTATGTTGACTTCTTTCAAAATTTCGATTTATCAAAATACTTTCTTTTTAATTCTCGCCTGTTTTAAAAACTATAATTTTTTTGCTGAAAATTTCGATATTTTATTCTATAACTTTCATTATTTCTGGAATTTTAAATTTGGAGTACCAATTTCTTTTTGTAAAATCCTACTTTCTTGAATATTTTGACTTCTGACTTTTTTTTTTGATAAATGTCTCTTTTTTCAAAGTTTGATTTTTTTTCCAAAATTTGAAATTTTCGATTCCCTTATTTTGAAAATTGTGACTTTCAAAATTTCGTCTTATTATGAGAATTGCGATATTTTTCAAATGGTTTTACAGAAAATTTCGACTTTTCTCAAAATTTCGCTTTACCAAAATATTTTTGTCAAATATTGACTTTTTTTGAAAAATGAAACTTTTTAAAAATGTTTTCTTTGAAAAATGCGGCATTTTAAATTTTCACTTTTCCAAATACTCACGTTTTTAGAAAAAAACTAAAAATTTTTACTTAAGAGATTTTTAGCCCTTCTCTTTTTTTGAAAATTTGAGCATCCCACTTTTTTGAAAATTTCGTAGGTTGAAAAAATTTCATCCCTTTTGAAAGATTCGACTTTTGTAAAAATTGTGACTCTTTTGCCTTGAAAAGTCAAAACATAAGCAAAAGTAAAAATTAAAAAAAAAATGAAAATTTTTTCAGACGCAAATCGAAATTTTTAGAAAAAGTAAAAAATCAAAAAAAAAAAGGGTTGTAACGCGTAAAATATCGGAAAGCCGACCATGCCACTTGGCACGGCGGATATCACGTGTTTCCGAAGAGAGTTCGGCATATCATAATCTAGATATATGCGCCTTGTTGTAACCTAACCTAACCTAGCATAATAACATCCCGCATAACATAGTTTTTCTCTGTTATTTCTGAAAACCCCGAAAAATCTACACTAACTACCCAGTTAGTTATAGGGTCCAAATTTGGGCGAACCTCGAATTTTTGTAAAAAAAAACCAATTTTAATATAACAACAATGTTTTGAAAACAACAAATGAAATTACCATAAAATTTAAAAATTTCGAGCTTTTTTTGAGAAATTTCGATTTTTCAAAATATTTACTTTTCTTTATAAAATTGAAATTTTTAAGTCAAACGTTTTTAAAAACCCAATATTTTAATTTTAATAAAAAAAGTCCTAATTTACGTAACGTAATTTAATAACGATATTTTTCGACATTTTCACAAGGAGTCGAAATGTTTAAAAAACTGGAACTTTGAAAAAATACAAAATTTTCACCAGGCAAATTCGAGGGTTCGAAAGTATAAATTTTCGATAGTGTTTTCAAAATAATTGTAGAAAATTTTAAAAATTTCAAACAAAAAAAATGTTCGAAAAATTTCGACATTAAACAAACATCGATTCATAGAACACGTTAACGAAAGGAGTGATTGTTGTAATAATGTGTAGGATTGGATAAAATATTACCTAGTAAAACTATGAAACGTAAAAAGAAATGATGATTTAGAATTGCAATTAAAAGGAACCTATCTAGGTTATTTTGTTGATTCAAAGAACCTCAAGTTAAATTGAAATCATTAGAGCTATTTCGAAGAAAATACAAAAATAGAAAACATATTTCAAAATTACGCGCCTTTCTAATTCTCCAAACGATGCCGATTACATAATCAGACGCCATGCCGATTATTACTCATACTCGTCTCGTCACGTCACGATTACCATAATCGGCTTCGCTGTACTCGTCAAATGAGTATTTGTACCTGTAATCGGACGATGCCGTACTCACTCGTGCAGGTCTCTAGTAGGTATATCTCAAAAACGCTGGTCCATATTTACAACTATTTTACATTATATCTGATAAAATAGTTGAGGAATTCTACCACAAATTTAACAATTATTATAGCCCCTTGATTTCTACACAGTTTTATGACATGTTGGGTTTTGAGAACAACGTCAGAACATATTGTTTCTGTGGCACTGTTTCATTTCGTATTCATCTTCATTTTAACGTTACTTTTATCGACATTTCGATGAGCATAAAACGATAGGTCACGCATTTATGTGTGTAAGATTTAAAAACAGATTAAATATCGATTTAATAAAGAGTTTTATGCATTTTGTTCTCATATCTCTCAAATAATTGCTTTCATTTGTATTGTTTCTCGTAGTAAAACACACGAAATGTGTTTGGAAATTATAACTGCAGGCATGCGATATTGATTGGAATATATGTTTGATTTAGTAATAGTTCAGGTAATGTTCTTTATCGCCTACGTATTTAATTTGGTTGCAAATTGGAAACGATTTGTTCAAATCAGTAACTAAAATTTACATAACATTAGTTTTGCTCATTGTTAATTCATTATTAAAGAATGAATTCTACCTCTAGAAGGCTTGATGGATTAGCGCCCATTTAACCACCAATAATGGTCGACATTGGTGTAACTCCTAATGAACTTGATATCGGAATAGTTATTCTAGATGTCATAGTTTCTGAATTATTCAATCCTCCATTGTACGATTGTGGCAGTTCTGAAACTTGGTAATAATATCTCAGGACTGGAAGGGTGCACTCCATATTAACGTTGACACTTTACCGGGAAATCGATTTGAGTCGGCGTTGTTTCTCTGTCGAACAAATAAGTTCATCTACATCAAACCGAGATCGAATAGTTGTTAACAATGCGTTTAAATTGATTTATCCTATTAACTGACCACAGTGTGAATTGATGCATATGTGCAACATTAGATAATAATTAATCTGTTGTTGGTTCTAGTAATTGGGAACTTGAGGGTACACGTTCTACAACGTGGTTAAACTTGACCTATAATTAGGCAGCCAAAAAATATTTGATGCAGGATATTGACTCGGATTTTTTATTCCCAAATAGAGCATCCTTGCGACTTTACGTATTTTATGATAGTGATCGCCTGTGATTTCGTCCTTGACATCTGAGACACCTTTAATGAAATGATACAGGAGAAGATTCTTGGGAAATATATTAGCTTCGGTTAGAGATGTCGTAATTCCATTAGCGCGAAACGTTAATTTTAAACGATTTTCCACAGATGGCACTACATGAAAAATAAAACGTGTTATAAAAATTTTTTCTTTTTCATAAATACCATAGACCGCATCGTTGTCTATTTTGTTCACCTTTCTAATTCTGATTTAATAAATTAAATTAGTTGAATGACAAGTGTCAGGAATTCTATATGAATTCAAGATTTTCAACAATAAAAAATGCCTATTGAATGATCATACAATATCTGTTAATCGTTTTGGTATCACCAAAGTAAATTAGGTAAGTGATTTGTTTTAAAACTGTTTAGGAATGCTTTTTGCAAAAATTGACCAAGCAGCAAATTCCAAAATATTAGATTTTTAATACATAGTTTAGCAGAAGTCGTAATCTTTGCTGCAAAAAACGACGTCTCATTTTACGAAGTCTCATTTTAAAATCTAGTACCATCTATTACCCGAAGAACCAATCAGTTGAATGAGTTGGGGAGGTACGTAACTTGCGGAAGGAACCCAAGTGCTTAGCTATCATCTTCAGAGAGATACTATCTCTCTGAAGAGGATAGCTTGGCTATCGAAATGCGTTAGAGCAAACTTTGTTGTGTTTTTCAATTTTTCTTCATTTCAGGGGACAAGATTTGTTTTCAATTTTTGAAGATAACCAAGGACCAGTCCGTTCTACTAGGCTATAACAGGGTAGGTTATGGTGGAGCGCTTAATCCCTCTAGCTCAGAGGTTCCCAACCTCGTGCCCGCGGGCACCATGGCGCCCACGGAACGATTCGTATGTGCCCGCCACTATTCGACAGAGACAGAATTTTTTCATAAACATTAATTAAAAATGTGAATTATTTTTATTTATTTGTTAGAGTTTAAATTTTTTGAGTACCTAGGTTTATTTTGCTAAAATCCTTAATATCAGAGGACCTTTGGAATACAGTGAACAGAGAAAAGTTCCCATTTTTGAAAAAAGCGGCATATAAAATTGAATCATCTTTTGGTTCGACATATGTATGAGAATCATTGTCTTCAAACATGAACCTAATAAAATCAAGATATAGATCCCGACTGACAGATGAGCATCTTTATGATTGTTTGCTAACAGGATTATCGTCATATTCTCCTAATTATGAAGCACTGGCCAATAATATGCAATATCATAGATCACATTGACATATTAATATTATATTTTTTATAAAATGTTTTCTTTGTATTTGTTTTTTGTTTACTTTGTTGTTTGTTGTATGAAATTTGAATATTAATTTATTATTTTGAAACATTTTTGTTTATTATTTATTTACAAATTATAAATATAAAAAAATAAATTATGGGAAAATGAGAAGTTATGGAAGGAGTTTGTAAATTAAAAATAGGTGGTGCCCGCCACTCTACCGATATTTTAGAATGTGCTCTAGAGTACAAAAAGGTTGGGAACCCCTGTTCTAGCTCAAGCAGATATTGGCAAACTTATATTTAATTAGGGGCACTTTTTCCAGAAATCTCCTTTTGTTTAAAATTCATCCTTTCCTTGAAACTTCTCGGTTCTCGGAATACCTACTTTTTTTTTAAAATTGGATTTTTTTCACAATTTTCCTATTCCTTTTGAAATTTGTTGTTTATTTTTAAAATTCGACTTTTTTTATAAGAATCTGCCATTCTTAAAATTTCGATTTGTTTATTAAAATTTGCATTTTTCCTAAAATTTGACCAATCTTAAAAAATAAAAATTTTGAAAAAAATGTTTGAAAATGTTTAAATTTTTATAAAAAAACCAAACCTGTTGTCTTTGGAATTTTTAACAGTTTTTTTAAACCTAACTTTCTGGAAATCGCATTTTACTTCTTAAAATTTTGACAGAATGGGACGCTTGTCTCTCACTGACTGAAACCCTCAAGAGGAAATAAATATTCAGCCGAGGAATTTCGTCTTTTTCTCAAAATTCCATCATTTTTCTAAACCTTTTAAACCTAACTTTCTGGAAATTGCACCTTACTTTTCAAATTTCAATTTGTTTATTAAAGTTTGCCTTTTTCTTAAAATTAGACCAATCTCAAAAAGTAAAAAATTTTGAAAAATAATTTTTGAAAATGTTAAAATTTTTATTTAAAAAAAACCAAAAGTTTCGGTTTTCTTTGGAATTTTTCAGTTTTTTTTTAAACCTAACTTTCTGGAAATTGCACCTTACTTCTCAAAATTTTGACAAAGTGGGACGCTTTCACTGACTGAAACCCTCAAGAGAAAATAGATATTCAGCCTAGGAATTTCGACTTTTTCTCAAAATTCCCCCATTTTTCTAAACCTTTTAAACTCAACTTTCTGGAAATTGCACCTTATTTCTCAAAATTTTGACAGAGTGGGACGCTTGTCCTTCACTGATTAAAACCCTCAAGAGAAAATAAATAGTGAGCCAAGGAATTTCGACTTTTTCTCAAAATTCCCCCATTTTTCTAAATTTCAACAAAATTTGATTTTTCATGGGAAATTCCACATTTTTACTAAGGTATTACGTTTTCCTCGAAATTTCGAATTTTTCGTCGCAACTTGGACCTTGTTCTTGAAGTTTCGATCGTTTTTCCCAAATTTCGATTTTCCTTATTTTTTTATAATTCGTTTTAGTTTTTGGAAATTTCGATTTTTTCCTCGAAATTCGAGAAAATTTCGATATTATTTTAAAATATTTCTATTTTCGAAATTTTCTTTATTTTAAAATCCGATCCCTTATATTACCGGAAATTTCAACTTTTTCCTCAAAGTGTCTCGAAATTTTGATGTTTTGTCACTGCAAAAATTCCATTGTATTTTCTAGAAATTCACCAATTTCGGAAAAATTCGTCTTTTTCTCGGAATTTCGATCAACTATTTCAAAATTCGCCTTTTTTAAATTCCGACTTTATTCCCCAAATTTCAATTTTTTGTTCTTAAAATTTAGGGCTTTTTGCCTTTTTTAATCCCGTTATTTTTCTCAACAGTTGACTTTTTTTTGAAAATTTAAATCTTTTAAAATTTGAATTTTGAACAATTTCTTAAAATTTGGATTTCTCTCGAAATTTTGATTTTTATCTTGTATTTGGATATTCTGTATTTCTTCTTGGTGTTCACTAAACATCGATAGGAACTATCGATAATATCGATAGTTTTGACTATCGGAAGATGTCGATACTTTCGACTATCGGAAGATATCGATAGTAATGTTTTACAGTACCGATAGTTCTTAACAATCAACGTTCGTCTTTTAATAAAACTGTTTAATGTTTCGCGAAAAATTTTGAAAACTTCTATTCTAAATTCGAGTAGAAATAAAAAAAAATTATGGGTAGAAATTTCCAGAAACACCGCATTTTGATGTATAAGTCACATAAAATATTCGGAAATTTTAATTAAAAAAAAAAACAGAAAAAACCGAAAATATGGAATTCAAAAAAAAATTATTATTTTTGAAAAATACTGTCAAAATATCAAGAAAAGTAGAAATGTTTTAAAGATAATAAAAAAATTTTCAAGAAAAAGTTTAATTTTGAGACAAAAACGTTGAAATTTTAATAATACATTCTCAATTTCGAAAACGACGAATTTCGAGAAAAAATCCACTTTTGGGAAAGTCGCATTTTGTAGAACAATTTAAAATAACAACCAAAGAAAGAATAAAATATGTTGAAAATTCAAATAATGGCAAAATGTTTCTAAAGATGTAAAAAAAGTCGCAAATTTTATTTCATTATTCCAATTTTAACATAATATTTAAATTTTAGTAAAGAATTAAATGTTTTTCTCGAAGCTCCCTAAACATATTGTTCTAAACATTTTTGAGAATATGCCGAGAAAACAAACGAATTTCGAGAAAATCGAATTGTGAGAATGATTTCGAGAAAAAAATCGACATATTTAGGAACTAAAACATCGCATTCCGAAATAAATATTAAAATTTCACGAAATAATTGAAATAAAGTGAATTTTAAGGTACTGTTGAAATTACCGGAGTAAAATTTAAAAAATCGAAATTAAAAAAGTGACAAACAAACAAATAAAATAATTTAAAAAAAGAGCCGAAAAAGCAGATTTTTGACAATAAAATCAAAATTTCGAAAAAACTAATTTTAAGAGAAAAAGTCGAAATTTCCCGAAAATTTAAGTATCAAATTTTGAGATAAAAATAAAAATATCTAGGAAAAGGCAAACTTTAAAAAACCAGTCAAAATTTCTGAAAAGTCAAATTAAAAAAAATTAGATTCTTTAGAAAAATTCGATGTTAATAAAGATAAGAAATTTGTAAAAAAGAAAACGAAATCTTGAGAAAACAGTCGAAAATTCGACTACCAAATAAAGAAAGAGATCAAATTTTTTTTTTAAAAGTCAAATTTTAAGAGAAATATACATTTTTGGGGGTCTCCGTTTATAGAAAAAACGAAAATTGAACAAAAAAATCATAATTTTAAGAAAAAGACGAATTTCGATGAAAATATTTAGATTTCTAGTCTGATTTTGAGAAAAATATCGAAATTCTGACTTTTTTAAATTCGTTTTTATTCCGATTTTGTTCTTGGAATTTTGAAAAGTAAACGAATTTGGAAAGGAAAAATTCGAAATTCGAAGAAAAAAATCTAAATTGCGAGAAAAAAAGGCCAAATTGAGTAAACATTCGAAATTGCTCGAGGGAGTCTAATTTTATTGTAATTTTGGAAAAAGGATGTATTTTGAAAAAAATGAGATTTCGGGAATTTTCTCTTGACTGCTTTAATCGGAGGCAGACATGGGCCCCAATTTGTCCCACACCAAGATTTCCAAAAAGTCATTACCAACATTTCCAGGTAAAGGACGAATTTTGAAAAATAAATAGCATTTTTTTTAAAAAGTCTCCTCAGTTGAATACACATTTTTGCCGTACCCTGCCCTATTCTAGCCACACCTATGACCCCAAAATATATGGCATTTTTAAAAAATTATGTATAATTAGTTATAAACAAACTTGTTTTTCCTCAGTTATATAAGATGGTTAAGTGTATATAACATTTTCCAATAGAAATAGAATACATCGACCAATGAGAAAATTTATTGGGGGTTACACGTACGATATTTACCAATATTGGGAAAATTTGTATCGGTTCTCGACGCATCGTGAATTGGGGCAGCTATCTCCCCAGCGGGGACAATCCTTAGAACCTAGATGGCAACGGCAGGTTAAATTGGAAGGTTCATTTTATGAAATAAAATTATTATCTAAAACTATCTATACTATCGATATTTTTGTAAAAATCTCTCGATGCTGTCGACGGTAGAAACTATCGATGTATAGTGAATACTATTTCTTCTTAAAATTTGAACTTTGATTTTGAAGATTCTACTTTTTGAACTTTTCTTTCAAAAATCGTATTTTTTTTCGAAATTTTGCCATTTTTATTAAAATTCTACTTTTTCTGAAAGTTTCGTTTTTTAAATTTTACTTTTCTATAATTTGAGCATGTGTTTCAAAAGTTGATGTATTTTCGAAATTTCGATTTTTCTCTCAACAAGTAATGTTTTATAATTGTGGAAATGTTGACTTTTTTTTGAAATTGGTTTTTCATTTTATGCAGCAATTTACAAAGTTTTATTTCGCAAGAAGACACCAACCCACAAAATGTTAAATTTGAGTTATATTTAAATCTAACTGAAAATATGTTATTGTTCAATAAGTCTTTATTTGTATTGCTAATTTATAAATTAATGCCAAACTTTAATTATCAATTTCTAAATAACCGTTTTTTGGTATTGATTCCATTCTGCAAAAAGTCATCCAGTTGTATTTTAACCTTTAGAGATCGGAAGGGAATACTAAAAATCGATATATTTTTAACTCACTACTACAACTTCCACTATTACAAAAAAGTAGTATATCCTCAGAACTACTAAAATAAATTACTTGGAATAAAAACATTCAGAACGATTTAGTGAACGCATTTTATGAAAACAAACTACTTCACATTGTAGTCTAGACATTGTCCACCGTAGCGAAGCCAGAGCAGGTCGCTAGAGAGCTTATAAGAAGAGAGTTAATTTGACCTCATAGACAGACACTGAAATTCTATTTAACGTTGGTTAGGAAATCGAAGAAGTTTAAAATTTGGGACATTAGCAAATTACCTTCGCCAGAAGCTTCAAATGACAACATCCCAATCATAAAGTTTAGTTAATATTATGAACAACCCCAATAAAGCGGTCGTAAAAACGGAGATTTTTATCGGCAACTTGGAAATAATTTAACGCGGGTCCATACCGCAATCACGTTAAACTTTGGGCAAACAAAGCAAATGTTTTATCTAGTGAATAAACCCGCCCGTAACTGGGGTTACAAGCGTTTTAATGGCCTGCAAAATGTTTGTTCTGCAATTTGCAAGCTGGATTGACATCTGTTGAAAAGCCGGAAAAATTATGTCCGTTCTTACCCTTTGAATTTCGTTTGGCGTATCAGGTTTATTTCGATATTTCGTGGGATGAATAAATACAACAGTCAAGGTAAAACTTGTGTGGTTTCATCCGTTAAAGTTTAATTAAAAAGATGCTCAACGGAGATGAAATCTATAAAAAGTCCACCACTTTAAAAATCCTGAGTCGTTATTACTTTGATATTGAGGTTTGGGCGAAAATCACTTCGGAAAACTTAAAGTTCTGGCGCTCAAACGTAAGCTTCGTATGAGTTAACTCAAGCATCTTGAGTTATTTTTGTTGACATTAATTATTACTAGAAGTCATAAACTTCTAAACGGATTTGAAAGTAGTAAATTATCGAGACACTAAAAGGAGACACGGCGAATTAGACCATAAAGTAAAATTGTAATCAAGGTTTAAACTATCTTCGTAAAGTTTCCAAACAACCGCTGCTTAAACTGTTTTGAATTGAATTGTCCACAAAAGCTTTCTGAACTGAAAATTTCCAAAATAAATATTTGTTAATGATGGTCTTATTGACGAAAAAAGAAGAAGTAGAAAAAAAGTCTAATTACGAGTGAGTTAAAGCTTCAAAAAAATTAAATTAATAAAAATTTTGAGAAAACATCATTTTTTGTAAATTTTAATCCCCCAAACAAAATTTGAATATTTTAATTCTTAGCAAATTTCGCTGTCTGAATTCAAAGTTTTTGAATTTAAAATTTTGGAATAAAGTTGAAATTTAATTAACTAATGTCTAAATTTTGAGAAAAAGAAGTCATAACCTTTGGAAAAAATCTAAGCTTTAAAGAAGAAATTTTTATAAAAAGATATTCATTGCACGGCAAGTTTGAGCTATAGATTTTGGGGAAATTGCAAAATTTCGAAAAAAATTCGGATCTACTATTAATAACAAACTATCGACACTTGGACTTTTTCTAAAAACCTTGAAGCGTCGATCGGAATTATGAAAAGAAACAACGACATTTTGTTCAAATCTTTTAATACTTCCTGACATTGACATTTCTATTTTTCCTCTTTAAAAAGTCTAAATTAAAAAAAATATTCTGAAAAAGTCTAACCTTCGAACCAAAGTACAGAGTAAAAAAAAATTTATTAAAAATATTTTTTCCCAAGATTTCGAGTTTAATCCCGAAGTTTTCACTTTTCTGGAAGTTTAGAATTTTTGAAGAAGAAAAGGTAAATATTCAAAAATCCTCTTTGTAATTTTCAATTCAAAAATTTATAAATAGAACTTCCTCGAAATATTTTGTTTTTCGAAATGACGCTATTAAATTTCGCGACGAGAGTCAAAAAGTTATGATTAAAAATCGATGTTTTGTGACCCAGGTGGAAATACAGTTAAACCTCCCTATAATGAACCTCCGTATGCCGAATTCCTCTATATAACGAATTTTTTCATGGAATTCAACATTTTGATCAGATTTACACATAAAATTACCTCTATTTAACGAACGCAATACCTCCATACAGCGAATTTTTGAACCAAGATTTCTCAAGGATTAATTAGTTTTGAAATGCTTCCGTTCAGAAAAATTTCTTAATCTTTGAGATACATATATTAAAGAGTTTCTGAGGTTTGATTAGGATTTAGTTGCATTCGGTTCAGAGAAAGTTCTTAATTTTTGGGATACTCCATGTTAATGACTTTGTTGGTCTGTTAGCACAAAACAGATTTTCTTTTTCAGTTGATTGTTTGTGCCAAAAGAGTAAGAAAAGAATAATTGCCAAAAAGTGTCGAAGAAAAAAGCTTTAACACTCAGCAAAAAAGTTTAATTGATCAATAGTGCTATAATCAGGGTTTAAAAAAAAGGACATACTTTTACATATGATTTGTGTATTTTTAATGCTGCCTCCTTTTTTTTTTGGTGAAACGGATTGGTCCTTGGTTATCTTCAAACAGAGATATGTCTCTCCGAAGATGATAGCTTGGCTATCGAAACGCGTTAGAGCAACCTTTGTTGTGTTTTTTAATCTTTCTTGGTTGGTCTTTCAGAGATATATCTCTCTGAAGATAATAGCTTAGCTATCGAAACGCGTTAGAGCAACCTTTGTTGTGTTTTTTAATCTTTCCTGGTTTCAGGACACGAGATTTGTATTTCAATTTCTACCTCCCTATAACAAAAACCTCTCTATAACGAATTTTATGGTAAGATTTAGGAATTTGCTATAGCGAGGTTTGACTGTATAATGTTGAATTTGAAAAGTCTCTTTTTTTCGAAGTTTTACTTGGAGCTCGATACTTTGAGGAACATCGAATTTTCGGAATCAAAGTTGGAATATCAAGAAAGCTCGCAATTTTTCCTTCTAAAGTAAATAAAATTTTGCAAAAATTTTAAGAATTTCAAGTTTAAACTGAATGTAAAGAATAAATGCAGAAGTTATAAAAATTCCAAATGTTCAAGCTTAAACATGCTCCGATTCAAATTTATAAAAAATTGAAATTTACGCCAAAGTTTCTTCAACTATTTTTGGGGTTATATTTTCAAAATCTTTAAAAAATGTATAAATGCCTTAAAAATTTAGAATTTCAAAATTCTTAATAAAAGTCGAAATTTGAATCGAAATATTGAAAAATAGTTAAAATTAAAAAAAAGACAAATCTTAAAAACATAAAAATTTTGAAAAAAAATGTAATTTACAAATTTTCCAAATAATGTTTCAAATTTCTAAGAAACTCAAAAAATGGCACAATTTTCAAAAAAATTCAAAAAAGAAAGTTTTCTCAAAATAAATTGAAAGGTTTGAAAAATTTTTGAAAGTCTAAATTTGGAAAAATAGGTGAATGAAGAATTGTCATCATTTTTAAAAGCCAAACTTTTCCAAAAAAAGCTAAAATGTTTGAAAATAGTGGAAATATTAAAGTCAAAAGTTTGAAAAACTCGAAAATGTTCATAGAATGTTAAAATTTTTAAAAGAGTGAAGAATTTAAAGAGTCGAAATTTTTAAAAATTCAGTAAATTATAACAAAGTGGAAAGTGGAAAAATAGTCCAAAAAAAATTCAACAAATGCAGAGATTTGAAAAAAGTGGAAATATTTAGGTCAAAATATTGAAAAACGTCGAAATTTTCATAGAAAGTTTATTTTCTTAAAAGAGTGAATACTTTTAAAAGAGTCAACATTTCGAAAATTTCGGTAATTTTTAACAAAGTCAAAATTTTGATGAATAGTTGAAAATTCCAGGAAAAAAAAATTGAGTAAATGCAGAGATTTGAAATTTCCGAAAAAAAAGTCGAAACTTGAAAAAATATCGATGTTTTAAGAAGGTAAAAATTTTTAAGAAGACCAAAATTTACACACAAGTTTCAAAGTTTAAACAAATTTTAAATTTGGAAAAAAGTCAAACTTGTAAAAAGTGTTCAAAAAAAGTAAAAAATATCAAAAAAATTCGCAATTTTGAAAAGAATTTGACATTGCTTAGAAAACAAAATTTAAATAATATATCAAAATTTTTCAATAAATTTCATAATTTTAGTCAGAATTTGAAAAATAGATAAATCTTCAAAAAAAAAATTATGATTTTCGAAAAAAGCGGTACTTTGCAGAAAAATTCAAAATTAAAAAAATTTTAAAATTTAATAAATGTTAACATTTTTTTAAAGTTAAAATTTTCCAATATAAAATTTTCCAATATAAAATTAAAATTGTTCATATGTCAAAGTTTAAAAAAAAATTGACTCTAAATGCAGAACCCTAATATTAAAAAAAAATAAAATTTTGGATACTCAAAATTGTAAAATAATTTTAAAAATCTGAATTTTCCACATTTCCAAAAAACTCGAAAAACTGCACAATCTTAAAAAATATTCAAAATGTTATAAAAAGAGAAAATTCGTAAAATAAATCAAACAGTTTGAAACATTTTCATAATCAAAATTTAGAAATATACGTGAATTTTGAAAATGTGTAAAAATTTTTAAAAGCCTAAATTTTCAAGAAAAAATTAAAATTTTGGAAAACAAGGGAAAAATTTGAATATAGTCGAAATCCTAAAATTAATATTTTAAAAAATGTCGTTTTTATAAAAAGTTTAATTTTCTTGAAAATAATGAAGACTTTAAAGTAGGTTACATCTACCAATGGAAATTTCTCTAGCGGGTCCCGTGACTCGAATTCAAAAATTCGAAGAAAGTCCCAAGTTATTTTTAAAATAGTGAAAATTCACAAAGATGTTAAAATTTGCAATAAAAATCGAAAATTCAAGTCAAAATCGACCTTCTAGGTAAAAATTTTTAAAAAAAGGTCGAAATCTTAAAAAGTAGTCGAAATTTTGAAACTATGAAATAAGTCGAACTTAAAAAACCAGGGGAGCAGGTCAAAAAAATTAAAAATTTTAAAAAAATTAAAAAATTGAAAATGTTTAGAAAAAAGTAAAAAACTCCGGAAAAGTCAAAATGTTGAAAGAATTGATAATTTTGAAGAAAGTCTAATCCTGTTAAAAAAATCAAAAATTTAAAAAAATGCCTAATTTTCAAAAGAACTCGAAATTTCTTAGAAAACAAATTTTAAAAATAAGTCGAAAATTTGGAAAACTTTTCAAAAAATTTCAAATTTTTAAAGTCAAACTGTTTAAAAATATTTAGGTGAATTATCAAGAAAAGTTAAAATTTTGGAAAAAGACGAAAATTTTAAACAATAAAAAGTTGAAATCCTACAGTTAAAAGTTTGAAAAATGTCATCTTGATAAAGAGTTGAATTTTCTTGAAAATAATGAAGACTTTAAAAAGAGTTTGAAATCACTGAATTTTTCAAAATTCAGTGATTTCCAACAGTCAAAATTTTGAAAAATGATCGAAAGTTAAAAAAAAATGGATAAATATAGAGATTTAAAAAAAAACATAATTTGCAAAAAAAATTGATATTTTAAGAAGGTAAAAATTTTTAAAAATCAATATCTCCGGAAAAGGTCTAAAGTTTTAAAAAACTCTTAAATTTTGAAGAGTTATGAAAAAATCACAACCTTTCAAAACACTCGACATTTTCAAGAAAATTAAAGCTTAAAAACCAAATTTTTGTAAAAAGGTGCAAAGTCAAAAAAAACTGAAATTTTGAATAAAAGCAGACATTTTTTAATCACGTCGAAATTGCGAAAGACAACATTTTTAAAACGTAGAAATTTTGAAAAAATTCAAACCTAATTTTAATAGTATAAGAGAAATAGTAAAAGAGAAATTTTGAATAAAATCAATTCTTTAACAAACTTTATATTCTTAAAAAAAGTCAAAATAGTTCCGAACCTTACAATCTATTTACGCCCCCTGAGGTGCGCCCACTGGTTGGAAAGTCCTGGTGTAGACAACGATAAGTATGGGTGTCGCATCCTAAGGGTAAGACACAAACAATTTTTTAATTTTGAAATTTAAAATCCCTCAGGTCTATTATTTGACACTTTTGGGATCCGATGGATATTTTTAAGCAAAAATGTGGTAGATTGAAAAAAAAATTGATGAGCATTACATTTATTGGTACTGTAAAGCAATGCGGCGAATTGGTTTTCAGAACAAAAATTTGAAAATTTGAATGACAGCAAGGTGTTAAAATCTCTAAATTTTGAAGTTTAATCTCTAGATGTTCGCTTTTTTCTAGAATTTTCGACTTTAGCGTCAAAATTCTCTAGAACTTGTAAACTTTAAATGAAATTTTTGATTTAAAAACAAAAGTGAGAAAAAATCGAATATTCGATATTTTTGTGGCAAAAAATCGAAATTTTAAAATTGTATGTCTTCGGAAACATTGAGTTTTTTATGAAAATCGTAAATATAAACCTAAAATTTAATTTTTTTTCCGACACCTGCGGAAAATTTGAAATGTAGGTTATTCAATTTTGACTTCGTTTTCCAAAATTTCAAAAGTGATGGCGAAGAATCGTTTTTTCAAAGAATTTCTAATACAAACTTGAAGTTTTGACCGTCCTTTTAAAATTTTATTTCATTGATTTGCTTATTATCAAATTTTGGATTTTTTCTCAAAATTTCGTGTTTAGATTTTATTTGAAATTTCGACTCGACGAGAATTTCCTTTCAAGATTCTAAATTTAAACTTGCAAATTTCATTCTCTAATACATATTTCCAAATTTGTTTTTTAAAATTTAACTTTTCCTGAAAACTATTTTTTTCCTTCAAATTTAGAGTTAAAAAATAACATTTGAGAATGTGGATAAAAATTAAATTTGGTGCAATTTTTGAGACTTTTCATATTTATTACCTTTCTTTTTATGTTAAAATGAAATTAGTAATGTTTCCATTCCTATGTTAAATCTTTTTCAAATTTTTCACTTTGCATGGAAATTTCGACTTTGTCTTAAATTTAGGAAGAATAACCCTCCATTTTAAGTAATGTAGGCAGCTTTTTATTTTCTAGTATCGACAAAAATAGCCTATTGAAATAGTTATGTTTATTTATTTGTTTTTCGATCAGTTTCCCCATCTATAAAAGGCATTACACGCCATGGCTGCTTGTTCTGATGCAGACTAAACACTATTAAATCGGAGTACAAGTTTTCTTAACCGCTCTGGATTAATTTTACGTTTCACATCTGGGACGTAAAAATAAATTGAATGTCATTCTAGAAATAAGCAATCAGCGTTAAATATAAGCTACTTAAACAAAAGCATAATTAAGCTGTCAACTAACTTTGACATTTTCTATTGCAGTAATAACGCGTCAAGCTGGCCGTTTGGCACAGTCGGGTGAAAAATTAAATACGGCGAAACGAAGGAAATCCTGAAATAATTGCGAACATCTGACAAGCCAATATGATGTATACAACGTTTAAAAATTGTGTCGTAAAATATAAAATACGATATCTTTGTTGCAGTTCATGTCAACAGAAGGATAACGTAGCGAAACTGCCCGTTGGCAGAATAAAACAAGATTTATTAACATGGCAAATATAAATAAAGCGGACGACTGTAGATGTCATGATCTGAGATAACCTCTTACAAGTCACTAAAGAATGAAAAAGTCGGAAACACTGGAATGTATTTCATAAAGGAACAAGGTTAGGAAAAGCTATATCTGTAAGTCATCATCATTGCTAAGTTTTACTTAAGACATAAGGATACATTAAATATGCAAGATGAAAGTGGTAATTTCCCGAACGACCACCTGGTTAGACCCATTGTGAAAACTCAGGAATCTAGAAGCGCTTGCTACTGATCAATCATGTCATTATCCTTTTTATTCTACGAGTGGTTGATTCTATGTTGACGGTGCTGAGAAGGTGCCTGAGAGGGGTCCAGATATAGTCCCGCACCTGTAAGGTTGGAAATATTTTTGTGAAGGATATAAAAAAAAAATCTCAGATCCAACTGGATCTAAGCGTTTCTGTTTGCTTCAGTTCTCATACTAAAAGATGGTAAAATCCTCCCGATGGGATCTAATCTGTTTATCCTAGGAGTGAATGCGAACACTAACTTATCTTGGGATGATCATGTGCACGCCATTGCCAAGTCCGCCTCTCAGAAAGCAGACTTTCTTTTTAGAGCTAAAAAGTACTTCACATCTCATCAGCTATTCACACTATACCAAGTTCAAGTTAGGCCAATACTAGAATACTGTTCTCGTGTTTGGGGTTCAGCCCCAAAGCGCACTTTAACTCTTTTGGATTCAATTCAAGGAAGAGCATTCGCCTAATTGATGACGAGAGTTTGACCGGTTTTCTTGCAACATGCAGATGGTTGGTGACTTATCTCTTTTCTACAAGTACTACCATGGGAGATCCTCGCAGGAACCAATGGGATTGATCCCCCTAAGGGAAAGATTTTTGAGACATACAAGACAGTCGGAGGCAGCAAATTCCTGTGTGGTCCAGCATGACACAGTGAGGACTTTTGTCTATAGGGACTCTTTTTTCTACAGAACTTCCAATCTATGGAACTCGTTACTGAAAGGAATTTTCCCTAAAAATTACAACCTATCCTTATTTAAAAAGGCGCATCCTACTCGTAGTGCTTTGAAGGCATAATGGGGTTGCCCTTTGGGAGTGGATTAAACTTAAGAAAGTTTTAACCCTGAATTAGGTTTTGTTTTAAAAACTTCTTTCCTCCTCCTTTTTATCTCCTCCCTTTTCTTTATTGTTTTTTTTTGTGTCCTTTTCTCCCTTTCTCGCTATCATGTTTCCTTTTAATTTTCTCTTTCTTCTTTCAGGGTCTCTCTTTATGGGTTCCTTTTCTCGTTCCCACTGTCTTTCTCTTCCAAGCACATTCCTTCTTCTTCCCTACTTTTAATGTTCCTTTACCCCTCCCACGCCTCCTTCTGCGTCCCACCCTCCCTTTTTTCGCTAACGTGTTTTTTTGTCGGCGTTATTCTATGCTCATTTTTCTTCGGTTTTTGTTCTACTTCCCTTCTCTATTCCTTCTTTCTATCTTTAACCTCATTCTACCTTCAGTCTATGTTCTTTATTCCAATCTCCTCTCTATGTAACTCAGTCTCTCTTCTTTCATTTTACTTCTTCGTCATACCTCTTTCACTCGTTTTTCGGTGCATTCATTTTTTATATGTCAATAAATCGAATTTCTCAATGGTCCAGAAAATCGAAATTTTCAGATTCCAAATTATCTACTGAATATTTACAAAGGACATTAGTGCAGCTGCATATTTTAGCCATTTTGTAATAAACATTCGCTTTATAGCTACAGAAATAACATCCAGAAGTCGATAAAAATGCGGGCACGGCCAAAATCAAAGCAATGTTAACGTTCCGTGATTATGTTCCATTATATGAGCGTTTTAAAGGCCTAAGTGGTGTTGTAACGATTACATAAGAACATTTTAAAGGAGAATCTGTCCGTTGGCACCATCTCAATCTATTAATCTTCCTTTCCAAACTTCCCAGCATATATATGGGCTATTGTTTGACGCAAAAATAGCCCGCTAGACTGTTCATCTGCCAAGTTCGGTTCTTGCGATAATTATTTCTGGCATTTGAAAAGCCCCTTTTCTTAAATTAATAGGGTATTGAATAGGATTTTGAGTAATGCTCAAGATGCCCGTAAGATTTACACGATTCAACACGTGTTTGTAAATTAGTGAGGTTGAAGGATCTTGGAAGGGGGCCAGAATTTCGGTGCAGAATAATATAATGTCGTTTGAATAAAGTACCTGATTAGTTAGTTAATATAGTTAGATTAGTGGAAGTGTTAGAGATTACAGTGATTTGCAGTGCTTTATAAATAATCTGAGCCCTGAGGATTTCCTAGTTGACTAGTCGTTATGTTTATTTTGCGACTCGATAAACGCTGAAGACAGAAGTATTTATTTATTTCATGTCTCTTACATACTGCTATAAGGCGGGTTTTTTTTTAAACTTCAACTAAAACTTTTTAAAAAATAGAATTTTTTGGACAAAATTCGAAATTTTGAAACGCAAAAGATAAAACTCCACATTTTTAGGAGAAAGAAAAACATTGAAAAAACAAGTCACAAGTTAAGTAAAAAATGAAATAACAAAAAGACAAATTTTTAATAGAAAGACAAAAATTGAAAAAACGAGCCACATTTTAGTAATTAATTAAAACAATTAAAAAACAAAAAGACAAATTTTGAGAACAAATCGTTATTTTGAGGAAAAAAGGCGAATTAAAAAAATCCCATTTCTAAAAAAGACTATAGTTTAGAAAAATCCAAAGAAAGTCAAATTTATTGAACAAGCTTGAATTTTGGAAATAATGGCGAAGTTTCCAAAAAAGAGACGAATTCTAACAATAACCTAAGACTTCGAGAAAAACATCTAATCTAAAAACAATATATTTCCTACAAAAAGTTAAAAGTCTGAAAGTAAGTCCAGAAAAAAACAGAATTTGAGAAATAAGGTCAAAAATTCGACAAAACGACAAAGTTCAAAGAAAAAAGTCGAAATGTGTAGAAATATGCAATGTTCAATTTTGGAGAAATGGTTGAAATCTTTAAAAAATACTTTCCTTGAAATTTCAGACAAAAACTCCTGAAGACGTCGATGTAATTTTGCAAAATAAATAAATAAATAATAACATTTTTAGAAACAATGTTTACGCCGTTAATTAAATTTTAACATAATACCGAAATTTCCAGTAAAAAGTTTATATATTTGAAAAATATTCTTCTCGAAATTTCAAAAAACTTTTTCAAATAATGTTGCCTCTTACTAAAATTTCGGCATAATTTTGAGCAAATAAACGAATGCTAGAAAACAGTCGTTTCTAAAACGACAAATTTAGAGCAGAGTTGTTTGCAATAATTTCTCATAATTTGTATCTTTTTCCTAGATAATCTCGAAAAAACACTTGAAATTTTCAGAAAATATTTTTCTCGATGTTTTCAAAAAAAGTTTTTACCTTTTATGGTAAAACTTTTACTTAGTTTTAAGACAATAGGCAAATTGTAAGAAAAATCTCAAAATTTCAAGAAAAAGCCAAATGTCTAGGAAAACATTCAACATTTTCAGGAATCGGAAATATCGACTTTTAAGATAAAAATGAAGTTTCTTTAGAAAATCAACTTTTCAAAAATCCAAGTCAAACTTTCCCAATAGTGATAAATTTTCGAAAAAAGACAAATATCGAAAGTTCCACAAAAAGTATGAAAAAAATGAGCAATTTCGAGAAAAAGTGCGCATTTTTAAAAACGCCAAATTTCCCAGAGAAATCCAGCTTTTAAGAAATTAAAAAATAACGAATTCTTAGAATCAACTAAATTCAGAGAAAAGGAAAAATGTAAGAACGTGGAAATTTTCAGAAAACATAAAGATTTGAGAAAAAATGCAACATTTCGAAAAGAAAAAGACGAAATTGTAAAAAAAATTCTATAACTTCACGTAGAAAAAAGCTTGAAATTTTTCAGAGAAAGTCAAACTAAAGAAAAGTCTATTATTGGAAATAATGTCGGAAATTCTAAATAGCAGTAATATAATTTCGAATAAAAAAGGTCGAATTTTGGAAATAATATGGTTATTCCTCAGAGAAAAGTGTCAAATTTTGAATATGAGCTCGAACTATCGAGAAAATTTGAAAAAATAGGTCAAGATTTCGATAAAAAATGGGCAGTTATGGGGATTGTCGACATGAGTGAAAACTTAAAAGTATGATATAACAGGTTTTTTTTTACATTTTCAAATTGTAATATCAAAAATAAAAATGTCTTAATTTATAAACCAAAATTATTATTTCCAGTTAATATCTGTATATTTATATTTTTATACCAACTAGTCTTTGTTTATTATGTCTTTGTCTGTTGACTGTGGGATATCGTGGATGAGCATTCTGTTTTAATCTCACATGCCGCATAAAATTAGAACAATGCTTAGTATGCACGCACAAAGTAAAAAATTCGAAAAAAGTTTGACGCTTCTACAAAAATGCAGAAATTTCAAGAAAAAAGCAGACATTTCTAAAAAATGAAGAATTTCGCGATTAGTCAAAATTTGGAATATTGCTTATTGTTTTTATATTTTTATTTACATTTTAAGAGAATCCTAAAACTTTAAGAAAATAATAGAAATTTGCAGCAAATACTTCCATTAATTGAAATAAATAGCAATTTGGAAAAAGTCGGAAATTCTAAAAAAAGACGAATTTCGAGAACAGCATTTCTGATAATTTTAAGTTTTTTATATAAATTTTAACATAATCCTGAAATTTCGAAAAAACTATAGAAATTTCCAGAAAATATTTCGATGTTTCCAAAAAAATCTCGAAAAATGAATTTTGGAAAAGACGAAATTTCTATAAAAAGACTAATTTCGAGCGCAGCCGAAATTTGTAAACATTTTCCATAATTTTTACGTGTTTATTTAAATTTTGACATAATTTTGCCATCTTGAGAAAACGGTTGAAATTTCCAGAAAATATTTTTCTAGAGATTTGTGAAAAAATCCCGTAGTTTTCGCTTTTGTTTAATGGAAATTTAGACTAAATTTTAGAAAACTAAAATAATTTTTAAATAGAGACGAATTACGAGAACAATCAAAATTTGCGAACATTTACTGCATAATTTTTACGTTTTTTTATTTAAATTTTGGCATACTGGTAAAATTTCTGAAAGAGTTAAAATTTGCAAAAAAAAACGTTTTTCCCGACGTTTGAAGATGAAAACAGAATCTCGAAATGTTCTCTCTTTTTTTTTAATAAAAAATTGCACCAAATTTTAGGAAACTAAACAAATTTTCGGACAACAGACTAAATTTCGAGAAAAAGCCAAACTAAGAAATAGTTCAAAATTTCCAGAAACAAAAGTATCAAAATTTGAGATAAAAGTCGAAATTTTCCACAGAAATTTAAATTCTGCGAAAAAGAACACGTCATTCTTAGCAATAAAGTAAAAGTTTTGCAATAACGCTTAACTTGCAAATCGAAATAAAAATAAAAAGGAGAATGTAAAAAAATCGCAGACCCGAGAAAAATGCCGATCTTTGAAATTAAAAAACGGGAAATTTACATAGAAAGCGAAATTTTTAGAAAAATATAAATTTGGAAATAAAGTCGATATTTTGAAAAAAAAAAATTTTAACAATATATCGAAGCAAGGCATTAAAAAAAATAGAAATCCTCACAAAAGATGGAAAAAATGCAAGATTTGGATAAAAACGACGAATTTGGAAAAAAGCTTTACTTTGCTTAAAAAATGCTAAATTTTACCCAGAGAGTAAAATTTTGATAAGAAAAGTACAATTTTGGAAATAATTCCAAAATTTGAAAAAAAAAGAATTTTCAGAATAATTCGATGTTTTGAGAAATTAGTTAATAAAAAAAAATCATTTCCCAGACAAGAGAACTCAAATTGTGAAAATGAATTCAAACTTTCGAATAAAAGACGAAGTTTGAGTAAATAAATATGTTGGTAAAAAAAAAAATAAATTTCTAGGAAAGGCTTCGTGAAATTTTCATAAAGTTATATTTTAAAAAAAGTTTAAATTGTCAGAAAAACCGAAGTTTGTCAGTAATTTGAAAAGACGTCGAATTTAAAAAAAAAGTCGAAAAACATATTCAAATGTTGAGATAAATGTCGACGAATTTCGAGAAGAAAAGTGGAAATATAGAAAAATACGAGAAGGAAGCAGCATTTAAAAAAAAAGACGAAGAATAGTTTGAATTTTTCAGATAAATGTCGCAAAGTGGAAATACAGAAAAACACGAGAAACAACAAATTCTGATAAAAATCCAGATGTTCTTTATTTATTAAATTTCGAAAAAAAAATGAGAAAGAGGAATTTAAAAAAGCTCAAACATTCTGAAAGAGTCAAATTTTGGAAAGACTGGTGAAATTTAGATAGTAAGACATTTTGAAAAAAATCAAAAAAGAACGAAAAAGATGAGTTGTCCCAGAGAAAACAAAATTTGGCACAAAGAGTAGAATTTTGATAAGTGGAAAGTAAGATGAATTGTAAGAAAAAATTTTTAGAAAAAGATAAACTTTTGATACAAAGGCTAAAATTTGGAAAAATTCTGAATACAGAATTTTTCTTGACCATGTGAGATACACAAGAGCAAAGATCCCATGAGAATTTCAGGAATATTGGCGTTATCGAGTTTGTCTTCTAAATTTAGACATTTACATCGAATGTTAGACTTTAGTTTCCAAATCTTGAATTTAAATTCGAAAGTTTAGAAATTCGTCAAATATACTCCGGTTTCATCGACAAGTGTTTACAGGAAATTGGAAATTAAAAAAAAGTCTAATTTTAAGAAAAAAAATCGAAATTTCGAGAAAAAGATAAATTCTGATATAAAAATTAAGATTCTGAGAAAAAATTTCTCCCAGCTGATTACATATTTCTCTTGTCTATATGAGGTAAAGCCCCACATGTTTACGTCGGTGGAAATTTCAAGAACATTCTGATATAGAGCTTTCTATCACAATTTCGACTCTTACATCAAAATTTCAACCTTTGTTCCCAAATGTAGAATTTAAACTCAAAAGTGTTAGATGTTATGAAATTTTCACCATTTTCATCTACAAATATCTACAGAACAATGAAAAATAAAAAAAGATACGAATTTTGAGAAGAAAATAGGTATTTCTGGAAGTAAGTTGAAGTTTAGAGAAGAAAATCCAAATTTTAGAGAATAGGATGTATTTTTCATATCAAGGTTCAAAGTTTAAGGAAAATGTTCTCTAGGTTCACTATATGAGACAAAGGATACCAAGGATCTCACTCTCTCACACGTGACTAAGACTACGAGAATACCGGGATCATTTTGTTATTGAGCTTTTTCTCAAATTTTCTGTACTTTAACATAGAAACCTCGACTTTAATTTCAAAATCTCGACATTAAACTAGATAGTTTACTCTTTTTTGGAGATATTTCAAAGCTTTCCCGATTCTGATTTTTGAATATTTGCTTTGAAGACAAAATTTTGACTTTAATACCAAGATTTCGACTTTAACTCGAAAATTCGGATTTTGATAACATTTTTCTGGATTTGGCAGAATTGTTTCTCGAAATATCAAGCAAAAGCAAAATTTTAACTTTCTTTAAAAATTTTAACTTCAGACTCGAAATTGCGGTTTTGAAACTTGGTTTCGTTTAGAATTTAAAAGCAAAATATAACGAAAAATTAAGTTTAAGATTTCCCCCAAATCTCCACTTTCGGTGTAAAATTGTGACTGAAACTAAGAATTTCAATTATTTTAATTATTATTTATTTTCATTTTGATAATTGCGAGAAGATTCGTAATTTTGGGGAAATTTTCCCGCCTTATCTGGCTTAGGAATGAAAATAACGTTTGCAGACTTCCATCTTGTGGGAAAATAATGGTTTTTAAACATCGAATTACTAAGGCTCCAAAGTATTTAACCATTTGATCTGGAAAATTCTTCGCTTGGATTGGAATTCCATCTGGACCTGGAGCTTTGGACTTTTAGCTTTTGCAGGAAGCTTTGGATTTCCTCCTTGTCAGTTGATCGGATGACGTCTTCTATGTCTGGTCCTCCCTCCTGAGGATCTTGGCCCTCTTGAACCACTTCCGCTGCGAGGTCTAAGTCTAGGACAACTCAGCCACCACTTCCATAAATATTTAGATTGATTTAATTAAAAAATGTGTACATTCGAAAATAGACATCTTTTTTTTTTATTTTTCAATAACAACACACGAAAATTTGGGTAAAATTTTAAATTCATACATTAAGTAAGAATGATTAAATTTGGCCTTTGCAGGAAGCTTTGGATTTCCTCCTTGTCAGTTGCTCGAATGACGTCTTCTACGTCTGACCTTCCCTCTTAAGGATCTTGGACCTCTTGTTCCACTTCCTCTGTGAAGTCTAAGTCCAGGACAACTCAGCCACCAGTTCCATAAATATTTGGATTGATTTAATAAAAAAGTGTGTATATTCGAATATAGACACCTTTTTTTTTATTTTTCCATAATAACACACGAAAATTTGGGTAAAATTTGTAATTCATACTTTAAGTAAAAATGATTAAATTTGGCCTATTAACTATTCACTGTAGCAATTGGCACTGAACCCTAGTTGTGCGAGCCGGACTCACTCTTGACTGAATTATTAAAATAAATTTTACAATTAATGTCGAAATTTCGGTAGCAAAAAGTCAAAATTTAGAAAACGTTTTAATGTATAATGTTTTTGATATTATTTTTATGTTCAATCCACGAGCAAAGGATAAATGCCTTCAAAGCACCGCGAGTAGGATGCGGAAACAAGGATATATGACGATGAAACGCCCTTTTAAACAAGGATAAGTTGTAACTTTTGGGGAAAATTCGTTTCGGTAACGAGTCCCATAGCTCAGAAGTTCTATAGAAAAAAGAGTCTCCGTAGACAGTCAAGCTGGACCGCACAAGAATTTGCTGCCTTCGACTGTCTTGTATGCCCCAAAAATCTTGCGCTTGGGGGGATTAATCCGATTAGTTCCAGCATCTCCCATGATAGTACTTGGAGAAAAGAGACAAGTCACCAACCATCCGCCTGTGTTCTAGTGTTTCGAGCGAATTGGTCAAACTTTCCTCATCAATTACGCGAATCGCTCCTATTTGAATTGAATCCAAAAGAGCTAAAGTGTGCTTTGGAGCTGAACTCCAAACATGTGAACAGTATTCTAGTGTTGGCCTAACTTGAGCTTTGTATAGTGTGAGTAACTGGTGAAATGTGAAGTACTTTTTTTTGATAAATTAGGAAAAATAAAAATATAAAAAATGATAAATAAAATTAATAAACATAATGTTTACGATTAATAAGAGTCCACCTTAAAGAATAGCTGATGAGATGTGAAGTACTTTCTAGCTCTACAAGGAGAGTCTAGCTTTTGAGATGCAGACTTAGCAGTGGCTCGCACATGATCGTCCCAAAAGATCTTAGTGCTCGCATTCACTCCTAGGATAGACAGATTAGATCCCATCGGGAGGATTTTACCGTCCATTAGTATGCTTGTTGTATTATCCTTGATGTTTTCTTAGAGAAAACCGCGGCCTGAGTTTTTGAAGCATTGAAGTCGACCAAATTTTTCTTACCCCATTCCAGAATGACTTCGAGATCCCGAATAATCATATGTATCTGCTATTTGCTTAGTCGATCTGAACCAGCGACGGATAATGGTTTGTCGAAGAAAAAATATGACCATAGGCAACATCATCTGCGTAGCTTTATATAGGATTGGAAGTTGATGCTAAGAGATCGTTTATGTGTAACAGAAACAGAGTAGGAGACAGGACAGAACCCAGAGGCACCCCTGTATTAATCGCAAATGTCTCAGATGAGATGCCATCGACCACGACCTCTGTTTTGGCTATCGAAACGCGGTAGAACAAGTGTTGCTGTGTTTTTTAATGTTTCTTGGTTTCAGACAAGATTTGCATATCAATTCTTAAAGATAACCAAGGACTAGTCCGTTTCACTAAAAAAAGGACCTTAACCTTTTTATAGCGTTTAATTCAGTAAAATATTTTCAGATAAAACTCAAAGTTCATTTGGTAGTTAGTTTTAAACTTCGTTTAAAAATTTCGATTTTGGATGCACAATTCCGTCTTTATAGTCAAATTTTGGTTGGTCCATAGTCAAAACTTTGTCTTCATATGTATTTCTTTGGTAAAATGTTCGTAGTGAAATCGACATTCTGATTTCATTTTAAACTTGTCCTGACTTGATACCACGAACAACCCTTTAGAATAAATTATCTGCTAATTGAATTTTCCATCGAACTGATTTCACTTTTTAGTTTGTTAGTATAAATATTTTACGTTATGGAAGTGACATAATTAAAAACAATAATGTGAGAATATACTGGTAATTACCCTCTACATGTCACTATTTCAGCACATTTGAAATAAATTATATATTCAAACGCAATCAATATTAACTTATTAGAAAGCGTTAATTTATGCGTCCATTAATTCTCTCCACGTCGGTTCAAATAAATGTTGCAACAAAGTTAAAATTAGCTGAAATCAACAGCTTTTCAAAATGACGGACCACTAGCGCCCGTCAACGCTCTAATAACGAACAAACATGGGAACGCATTCGAGTTATGTTGTTTCACAAATTGGATATGCTGATACAATATGTTGCATATTCGGCACTGATGTAGATGTTTTCTGTATCAATGTTTCGCATTTTATTTAATTAGTTGAGCCTTTGTAGCATGAAAAATGTCATATGAAAGCTTATGCCCTACTTACCCCAGCAGATGAAAATCATGTATTCCATTCGCTCTACTGAAAGTTCGGTTTGATTATTTACGGAATACCCCAATGGTTTACACTGTTTTGAATTTATTTTACATTTAGCTATATCGGATCTAACAGGATCATGGTACACCCCCTATTTTTTTTTATTTAGGAAGATAAAATTTTTAAAGTTGCTACACTTGATGTATTTCTAAAATGTCAAATTTTAACATAAAATTGACATTCCTACTGCTGTTACTTTCGCTAAAACTGATACCAACTTTTGATTTTCAAATGAAACACCCTATGTATTAGTACATTTTTGGAATCTACACAATTTTCTGGATACAATAGATATAGAATAAGTAATTTTTTGGTTTCATTTTATTTTTCAGCCTAGCTTATGACCACCTTCGCGCTGCAAAAAAATTAAATTAGGAAAATTAAGGAAGTGTCTTTTCTAAATTTGTTTGTCACAGCTATCTTATGTTTTTATTTAATAATTCTTCAAATAAATTGAAACCGAATAATTTGAATTCCTTTGGCTGTAACTTCAGTTCTATTGATTTCACAGCAAAGGTGAAAATATGGTTAGATTCTCCATTAATTATAGTATTTGGTGGTACCACAGTACCAACATGATGTCATTTAAGAAAATGAAGATAAGACATAAAAACCATTTTTGTTAATTTTATCGCGTGATAAAAGAACGAAATAATCCTTTTTTACGTGATTTGATTTTCTTAGCGTTAATGTAGTCCATTAGAATTAATTAGAATAATTCATAGCCTCCTAGTCGAAAAATAAAATGGAACCAAAAAAATTTTCGATTCTTTAAATCCTACTTTTTTTAAGTGCATTGCATTTAGAAAAATGAAACAATATACAGGGTGTTCCATTTAAAAACCAACAATTGGTATCAGTTTTAACGAAATTGGCAGCAGTAGGAATGTCATTTTTATGTCAAAATTAGAAATTTCATAAGTATATCAAGTGAAGTAAGTTTAAAAATTTTATTTTCATAAATAAAGAAAAAAGAGGGTGTACCATGATCTTGTTACACCTTATATGCGAGTATCAGTGGTTGATTGGATTCATTTGCATTAATTAATTTTAATTAACTTAAACAAATTGTTTGTGTCTTCTATGAATATTAGTTTTATATTTTCATCGTCTTGCCACATAGCGAAAACTTTTTTTTAAACATTAAGAAAAGCTTCAGGTTACTTCAGGTGGCAATTGCTAAGGGCAATTGGAATTTATAGCATACTAGCTATGTTACGAGTACTAACTCCACTTACCATTGTCATGGCCAGTACTTTCTGTAATGTTTTATGTAAATCAATTTTGTTTATTTCGACATTTTTCTAATATTTCAAATTCTTGAAATTTGCTCTATTAAATCTCGTTTTATTCAAATTAACGACTTTTTTCAAAAGTTTCATTTTATTTTGGAAACTTCTACTTTACGTAAAATTTGACTAACGAATTTTATTTTAGTCTTAAATTTCATTTGTTTCTTTTATCTGACATTTCGTGTAAATGTCCAATTTTTGAGCAGCTATATTTTTCTCAAAATTTCGATGTTGCTTCCAAATTTGAACTTTTTATCAAACTTTTGTCTTTTTTTAAATGTTTGACTTTTTAAAATTTTTTAGAATTTTTTAACATTCTAACTTCGAATTTTTCAACATTTTTACTTATCGAGAATTTCAGATTTCTCTGAAAACTTGGCAGTGAAAATTTCTGAACTTTTTTGGTAATTTCCACTTTTTTTTACATTTTTACTCATCGAAAATTTCTGATTTCTCTGAAAATTTAACAGTAAACATTTCTGATATGGTCGAGTTTTTTGAAGGGTTGGTTTTTTCCAAATTTGGATTTTATTTCAAGATTTATTACTTTTTCAAAAATGTTCAGTTCTTGTCAATGTGGACTCTTTTAAGAACTTTTTAAATTTTAACTTTTGAATTTTTCGAGTTTTCAGAAATCTTGAATTTTAAAAATTTGGAATTTTTTCAACATTTCCTTCCTTTGAAAATTCTTATTTTTTTCTGAAAATTTAGGAAGTCTTTTGAAAGGTCGAGCTTTATTTTTGATTTAATTTTTTTTAAATTTGCGAATATCATAAAAAATTCATCTTTTTTTTAAAATTTAATTTGTTTTAAATTAATACTTCAATAGAAATAGAGTCTTAATAACCTTGCCCATTTTTTAAATTTCAACTATTTTTCTATATTTCAGCTTTTTTTTTAAGCTATCGACTTTTTTCATGGATACATGTTTCAAAATGGTAGCTTGTCAAATTTACAATTTGTTTTGCAATATTTCGAATTTTTTGTGAAAATTTGACCATTTTTTTTAATTTTCAAAATATTTTTCAAATTTCAACTCTTTTCAAAATCACGAAATTTTTGCCAACATCTGGACTTTCTTTGAAAATCTTGACCTTTTTTAAAAATTCCGACGTTTTTTCAAAGTTTTAAATTTCGGTTGTTTTAAAAAGTGTTTGACTTTTGGTTCAACATTTAAACTATCCAAAATTTCGACTTTTACCAAAATGTTAACTTGTCAAAATTTTTACTTTTTTTGAAAACCTCGACTTTTCTTAGCATGTCTTCAATAATTCGGCTTCGAAAATATCGGCCTTTATTGACTAAAAATTGACCAATTTTGCACTATTTTTAAAACTTTCAACATTTTTAAAAATTTCGAATTTTTTGAATATTTCGCAATTTTTTCATATTCTTCAATTTTTTGAAAAATATCAATTATTTAAAGATTTTATTTTTTTGTTGACTCTAAAATTTCGACACTTAAAAATGTCTTTTTTAAAATTTTGACTTCTTTTGCAGACTTGGAATATTTTGTGAAGTTTGTATTTTTAAATTTCCGATATTGAACACTGCTCTATTATCGGGAAATGACAAAAATCACGACCTTTCGCTATAAAAATAATTATATCTCGAGTAACTTTGCACCAAATCAGTTGTAAGATACCCCTTTGGATAGAGGAGAGCTTACTAAAGTTCGACTTTTTACAAATGTTCGGCTTTTTTAGAAATTTATTTATTTATTTCATAAAAAAGATAGATTTTAAAAAATTTCACTTTTCCAAATATTTGACCTTTTTTTTCAAAATTGCACTCTTTTATTTATTTTTTTAAATATTTAGATTTTTTTGGAAACACGACATTTCTTAAAATGTCGATTTTTGGTTTTATGTGATTTTCATCTATTTTGAAAAATGTGAAAGCTTCAAGGAATCTTTAATATTTCCATTTTTTTTATTTTGACCTTTTACTAAATTTCGACTTTTTACAAATGTTCGGTTTTTTTAGAAATCTAATTATTTTATTGAAAATGTTGACTTTTTTAAAAGTTTTAAATTTTCCAAATGTTCGACCTTTTTTTTTTCAAAATTGCACCCTTTTATTATAAAGTTCATTCCTTAAAATTACTATTTTTTTTTGAAGTCTTGATTATTTTACAAAATTTCGAATTTTTTCAAAAATTTCAAAAGGTTCACATTTTTTTGGACTGGTTTCAAAAACTTTATTACTATTTTTTTGATAACGCTAATCAATTCTTCAACTTTATAAAAAATGCAAATGCATGACTTTTTCAAAATTTTAACTATTTAAAATTTCACTATTTAACCATTTAAAATTTCGACTTTTTTCAAAAATTTCTTTAAAATTTAACTTTTTTGAAAAACTTTGCTGATAATTTTAGCATTTCTTCAATATTCATCTTTTAATAATTTCAGATTTTTTTGAAAAATTGAGTGTACATTTTTCGGTTTTAAAATCTCAGTATTTTTGCAAAATTTTGACTAATTTTGCAAACTTTAAACGTTTTAAAATATAAACTTTTTTGAAATTTAATTTTTTTTAAACATTTCACTTTCTTTCCAATTCTTGAAGTTTTAAAAAAATGTCGCCAAGTTTTTATTTTTTTTTTAAATATTGACTTTTTGAAAATATTAACTTTTCATACAAATTTCGAAACTTTTCGTTTTCTTTCAAAAATCTTGACTTTTTTTTGGAAATATTGTCTTTGTATGAAAATTTTAACCATTTTCCGAAATTTGGACTCCTAAAATATTCGATTTTTTTTTAATTTTAAAATTTTTTGAAAATGTCATCTTTATTCCAATTCTCGAAAATTTTAAACATTTGAAAATAATCACTTTTTTAACACACTTTAACCCTTCTAGAAAAATCTAGGCACCTTTCGAAAACTCGACTCCTTTTCGAAAATTTTCACCTTTTTGGAAATTTTAACTTTCTATGAAAATTCAAACTTTTGGTGAGATTTCGACTTAAAAATGTTTGACTTCTTCAGAATTTTAACTTATTTAAAAAATTTCAATTTCTTTAAAATTTTGGACATTTTTCAAAAATTAAGCAGATTTTACCTCCTTCGGTATGAATTTCCAAAAACCTTGATGCAGTTGACTTTTATTTATAAACAGAAACTTAAACAGCAATTTCCATATTTCTAATTTCAAAAATGACAAAATTTTTAGCCCTATTTCAGACTAGGAAAAAGAATTTTTAAAAATCCTTTCTTCCTGCTTATCTACGTTATATAAGGAACTCATACAACGAACCAAGCTTCGAAACCTATTGCTGTGCGTTGTCTGTCGTTCAGGGTTGAGAGTTTTATTAAGTAGATATTACCCCCTTAAGGGATGAATTTCCCAAAAACGCTGATGTAACTGACTTCTGTTTATGAACAGAAGCATAATTACCAATTTCCATGTTTCTAAATTAAAAAATGACGAAATTTCACATAAAGTTTCATCACCCTTATAACCCTCTAAGGGGATGGATTTTTAAAAATTCTTTTTTAGTGCTTACCTACGTTATGTAAGAAACTCCTGCAAAATTGCAGGCTTCTGAATGCTTCGAAGTAAGCTGTGCGTTGTCAATCAATGCTTAGAATTTCATTAAGTAGATTTTTAAGCAGCCATATTCTTTAAGAGAACTAAAAACTAGGAAATTCTGTTAATAATAAAATGAAAAATTGTGCTTTTAGTCATACCAAACGACCGCAATAATGTTATCTGATGATAGAATAACATTAAACAAGTTTCTCTCTGAAGATGACAGCTCGATAGGCGTTAGAGCAATCTTTGTTGGGTTTTTTAATTTTTCTTGGTTTCAGGGGACAAGTTCTGTATTTCAATTTTTGAATATAACAAAGGACCATTAAGTAATGTTTACAATATGGTCCACTGACCATAAAGATTCAAAATCCGTGACACTCATTAAACAAACCGAAACAATTGGACACCAAATAATTTTACCTGTAGGAATTTTTTTCAAAAGACATATATTTTAATAGACTAAACTTTCCTTGGCACTGATTAAAAAAAAATTGATTATGGTAAAAGTTCTGACTGAGAAAATTGGGAACAGAGCAGCGAAAACTACTACTCAGTATATCGCTTCTACTTCGATTCTAAATTTTAACACGATCGGTAAAGTTGTTAACTAAATTATGTGTTTGTTTTTTCAAATTTTGAAAGCTATAACTTAAAAATTAAAAAAATCATTATGCTTTCTTTTTTTTTTCGTTAAAAGTATCTATTTGTCCTTCATCTATTTTCAAGCATAGTTGGCGAAATATTTTAATTAATATATTCTGATAAAAATTTCAATGAAAGAAACTTTACAGAAAAGTAACTAAAAGTATAGTCGATTATCCAAATCCACAAATAGTAAATAGTTTGTTGAACATTGAAGTAGATTAAAAGGGGTTAAACAAATTTGTTTTAATTATGAACTAGATAATGATTGATAGGTAATTTTTTTTCTGTTACAGTGATTGCCTGAAACGATGACACTATTAACTGCTTAGCAACTCTTTAGTCTATAAAGTAAAAGACTGTTTTATGTAGGACGATTGTCGTAAAATAGCGATGGATGGCACTACCAGAGTAAATAACAAATCTACAGAAAATTAAAGTAATATAACCAACTATTCAAAGTAACTAACATTTTGTGCAAGGTTGAAGCTCTTCCCTAAATAGAAAGAACTATATTTCAACGAAAGAGTGCCCTTTTGTGATGATGTTATAGACCTTGACCTAAGACTTTTGAATACAATTGCATATTTTCACCTTTCAGGCATAACTTAAATCTAAACAATGTTTGTTTCTCCCGATTTTCGATTGTAAGTTGATGATGAGGAAGGAGCTTGGAGTCAGTAAGCAGTTTAAATTGTGAAATTGTGATTTGAAAATATATTATTCGGCGTAAATAATTTAAAAAAACATTGTAAGAGTGTATATAAAATTAATGATATTATAACTGAAACACCTTTCTCTTTGGTGGAACGGAATTGTCGCCGGTTGTTTTCAAAAACTGATATACAAATCTTATTCGAACTATCATCTTCAAAGAGATCTCTGAAGATGTTAGCTTGACTATCGAAGCGCGTAAGAGCAACTTTTGTTGTTTTTTTAATCTTTCGGGACAAGACTTGTATATCAATTTTTGAGACACCTTAACTGAAAGATCTGTATTAAAACCTCATTGAAATGTTTCAAAAATTTACAATGTTAGCACTGCTTTGTGTGGAAGCATTTCAATTTTAATTAACATTTATGCAGCCGGAATGCAATTTCGATCAGATCCGGCTGTTTAAGCGTTTGGCAAACTCAAAAGAAGTCATTTCCGCCGCAAAAAGAATCCAAATAACAATACCGTCTATGAAACGTAAATAACATCACTAGAAATATGCTAGCAAAGATCCATTAAATTTTCGTAGCATCTTTATATTCACTTTCGACGTCATTTCGAATGAGCCAAATTGATTGATCAAAACGGAATTGCATATATCTCGAAAATAAGATTAAAAATAGAAGGCATCGCCGGAAAGCTAGGTCCCTTTCATTCCTCTAAAAGTATTTTACTCTGCCCCGGCTTTTATCGAAATCTGTCCTATTGTTGGAGATTCGAAATGTATTTCACGATAAAAGCACTGGCAACACTTCTAGCAATATTAGTTTAAAGCAAGTCGAGCTCATTAGAACGGCCATGAAAGGCTCACGCTTACGTGTGAGTGAATTTTGCGACTGGAGGCTGATAAGGGCATAAGCGGGGCCGGGTCTCGCCCAAATCAGCAATTTTATATAATTGAAACCCGATGAGTGGCTCGTTTTATATGCAGCGAGCATAGTCGAGATCTACTTCCAATTTGCCGGAAGTCAATGAGTTAAAATTTATATGGTCCTCGCTTTTCTGAAATTGGCTCGGTCGCCTAGTTTGCTCACCAGGACCTTTCGAATTACCTACACCCCTTGGATAAGTCGGCTTGTAACTGTGCGACGTTAAATTTAAATAGTCGAAAATCTTGGATTAGGGCGGAAACGGGGGAAAATTTATTTTTGGCGGAAGAGGAAGCGTATTTTCCACGTCTACCGGCAATTGCTAAATTGATAAAAGGAACTTTTTTAATAAAGAGTGAGGGAGATTTATTGACAAGTAGTCATTAAGAATCCGAAGATATAAAAATGAAATATATTTCAGCTATTAGCAGTTGAAGCGATATATTGGATATTTGAAGGAGCTTCCTTCTTAGTTAGCACTTACTACACATTACACTTAATAATTGTCTGGCCATAGCTACTGCAAACAAGTACTGTACATCAAGTATTGATAACGTGACTTTAGGTTGTAAACGGCACAGAATATACATTTAGGTTACCAGAAAAGCTGATCACTTCAGGTAGCATTTATCTTGAAAACATCGCACTGCATACAGTCACTTCAGGAAAAAATGGAAACTTTTAAAAATTTCGAGTAGTTAATATGAAAATCCCAATATGGCGCACTACACACAATGACTTCAAAAATATTAGAAAGCAATGGCGTAACTAGTAACCAAAAGCTGCAGTGCAAAAATAATTGGGGCATGGTCTCAACTTGTTTGCTTTTATCAAATAAAATACATGTATACATACATATAAGTACGTTAAAAGCGTAAAGCTATATAAACAAGTCATTTTTTTAATTGAAACCTTAAATATTTTGAAAACTTAAAATTTTGACCGAATAATAGAACTAAGTTTTTGAAATTCTGTTCGAAATATTGAAAGTTTTGATTGAAAACATCTAGATTTAATTTTATACTAAAAGTCTAATAGTTTAAATATCCGTAAAATTAACATGAAAACCTTTGAAATTATGAATATTTTGGTTGAAGATTTTTATATTGGGGGAAAAAGTACGAAAACTTCAATCGAAAAGTTTGAAATTTCATTTTTTGTTTTAAAATAAAGTTTTGTTTCGAAAATTAAACATTTCAATTGAAAACTGACTTTCAGTTTTAAAATGTCAATTGAAAATTTAGATTTTTAGCTAGAAGTTTACAAATCAGTTAAAAAATCATCAATTGCTACCCTTGCAAAATAATTTTTTTTTAAAGTTCAAATTTTTCTGGAAATTTTGACCTTTTCTCAAACTGAAAATGTATAACATCTTTTCTACTATTTGACTCTTCTCTCAAAATTTCTGCCATGACCAGGGAATTCCAATTTTTCCAAAAATTCTAAATTTGAAGTTAATATTTTCACTTTACTCCCAAAATGTTTACCTATTTTTTAAAATTTAGATACCTAATTCCAAAGTTCGACATCTTATCTTGAAACTCGATACTTTTCTTAAACTTAGTCATGCATGTATTAAAATTTTTATATTTTTAACAATATGGACGTTAAGATCCCATTTTTGACTTTTTTGCCAGAATTTTTGCTAACATTTACATATTTCTAATTTATTTCGAAAATTTGAAGACTCAACGTCAGAATTTCAAAAAAAAAGTTAAGGACAAAATTTTGACAGCACACTTGAAATGGTTCTCGTCTCAGAAAATTTTCAACGTCAATTTAAATTTGGTTTTCGTTTATACTAAAGTTTATTTTTTTTATTTCAACTTTTTCTAAATATTTCGGGCTTAATCTCCAAGATGAAAGTTGTTTTCAGCTTAAAAGTCAAAATTTTGTTTTAAAACTATTTTACTTTTCTTTCACTAAATCTGTAAACTTTGGGTGTAAACATGGATCGCCACCCTTTTTCCCCAAATTTTCTGTTAAAATTCGATTTTTTTACAAAGATTGAGTATTTCTTTTAATTGAAACTATATTTCAAACGTTACATATTAAATTAATTTTTTTTTAGTTTCTTTTAAAATATCAATTCAAATTAAATTTCAATTCAAATGAAAATTTTGACGTTTCGCACGAAAAGTCGTTGATCCTGAAATTTAAGTTTTTTTTCTAGAAAATGTAAGTTAAGAGTTAGGTTATTTTTCCAAAATTTTTAACGTGTCTCCCAGTATTTCCATTGTAACTTAGAATTTCGAATTTTTGTTTTTGTTTTTAATTTGAAGTTTTAATTGGAGATCTTTACAAAAAAATTTTCATTTAAAAAAAAGCTAAGGCTTTAGTAATTCAATTTATTATCTTTCTTTTTGAATTTCGGTTCTAATTTCACAATTTTGACCATACAGAGATTTTGAAGTTTTAAGCAAACTATCTTATATTGGAGTTTTTGTTGTTATTCAAATTTAAACTTGTTAGTCTGAATTGGAATTTTGAAAAAAAGGTCATAATTTGAGAAGTAAAGTTAAAATTTCTGAAAAAAGAAATCTAGAAGTCTAGATTTTTTATGAGTCGAAATTCTAGGAAAGAAATATAACTGCATGTTTTTGGAAAAAAATCTACAAATAAAAACTTTTTTACAACATTTTTGACATTTCCAACCCTTACTTCGTAGAATTCTTTAATATTAATAACTATTAAACGAACTAGATGGAAGTAAAGTCACGCCGAGGAAGTTTGTATCTATGGATGTTGCGATGCAACCCGTGATACAAGCTTTGCCTCATCTACGTGAACTTTGCAATTGAAATCTGGTTTTCATTAGATTTTAATGAAATTAGATTTCAATTGCATCGTAACAAACTTTCGTATATGCAAGGCTTATTATCTCAGCAGAGAAGAATGCTTCAATTAGCATGTGGCGAAAATGTTTGCGTAATAAACAGTTAAAAGTCAGTTACAAGTCACCCAATGAGGGTTTACTCTCTTGGATATTTATAAGACTGACTAACGGCTTTGGAAGTGTATACACCACCGTGCCATACTGATGAGGCCAAGGAAGCCCGAAACTAGTCTATAGTTGCGGTTGTACATATTTTCAATTTTAAGCACGTTTACCTATTTAATTACAGAACATTTAATTGGTCATTTATTAAACTTTATATTTATACCGTCGATGATGTAGTAATGGAAAACCTAGTCCAGTGTTTTATCGAAACATTGTGAAATTTTTAATATCTGTGGCTTTTAATCGTTAATAAAGTTTAATAGTTATGAAAAATTATTTCTAAGATTTTGAAGTTTTAAGAGGTATTTCCAGAAAGAAGTCGAATATTTAGATTTAAATCTTCTTCTTCTTCTTCTTCTTAGAGATCTTGCGATCTATTAATTCTGCTTATGCTTTTGTTGTAGTTCCTAGGATGACGACTGCCAACTATCCTTCCATCTTTCAGGTGGCCTTCCGGAAGGAAGGATGACTGTTGGTTTTCCTTTCAGTGCGATGTGTGGTAATCGATCTTCTCTCATTTTGTTTACGTGAGTATACCATTGTCTCCTTCTTTGTCTACCCCATCGCACGATATCCTGTACTGCTTTCTAATTTGTGTGTTCCTTACTCTGTCTCTTCTGGTCTTTCCCGCTATAGTTCTTAAAGTTTTCATTTCCGCTACTCTCAGCATACCCTTGATCTTGTTGATTTCTTCTCGTGCCCCTATTACGTATGTCATGATTGGTCTTATACATGCTTTGTATATTTTGATCTTGATGTCGGGGCGCATATATTGATTGTTCCAAATGGCTTCTCGTAGGCAGCCTGATATTGCGGCTATTTTGTAGATTTGGCTTCTTAAGTCGTTTACAGGGTCATGTCCACACGAGAGATTAACGCCGAATGGGTAAAAATTGAAATACAAAACTTGTCCCCTGAAACAAAGAAAGATTAAATTTTGAAGATAACCAAGAACCAGTCCGTTCCACCAAATCGAATGGATAACTTGTTCTATGGGATGATTTTCAATGACGAGTTTACATCTGATGGGGTCTTTTGCAATGGTTATATTTTTAGTTTTATCAGTTGATATTTCCATATTAAGTTGTTTGCTTATTTGTTAGAATTTAAAAAGCTGTCGCTGTAGGTTGTCTTCTGTTTCTGCCACAATTCTTGCGTCATATTGGATAACGTATCAAGATGATTCTACTGCTGTATCCTAGTTTTAATGAGGTTACTTCTTCAGCTATTCTAACCATTAGGATATTATAATGCACAGACCAATAGGTTTCCAAACCAAACTGACGAGATCTAACAAGATCGAAACCGGTATTTGGTTTGCAAACTTCGAATCTAATAAATATTCAAACCTATTGGTCTGGGCATTATAGAATCCTTGTCTTCTGGGAACTATCCTAGAGAGCAACCGCTTCGCTAGGTGGCAGTGTTTCAACTGTTGGTAGTTCAGCTACCTATGATTCACTACACACGCCTGGGGGCTGCATGAATTTGTAGTCTAGGTTGCATTATTCTTGCATTAGGATATTAAACAAAAATGGACTGAAGCTATCTCCTTGTCTAATTCCTCCTAGAATCGGAATGGTTTCTGATGTTTGTTCCCCCGCTCTTATCTTTGTTGTGTTGTAAATGTTGACGGTGCGCATTACTCTGACGATATTGTCTGGTATCTTCTTTTTTTTTCAATATTTCCATGATGTCTTCCAAGCGTACTTTGTCAAATGCCTTGGTTAGGAGTACTAATACGATGTATGGTAAGGTGTTATATTCTATTGACTTCTTTTTTATTTGTTTAATAAAAAATATGGCATCTGTTGTCGACCTTGCTCTTCTAAACCCTTGTTCCTCTTCTTTGTTCTCTATTTGTTTTTCCAGTTTGTCTTTCAGTATTCCAGTATGTAGGCATTTCTAATGAACATAGAATTTTATTAAACAGTATTGACGTATTTCTAACAAACTCTTGTCCTGCGTCTTTCAGAAATTCATTTGGTGTATCGTTTGCTCCAGGTGCTCTTCTGTTTTTCAAGCTGTTCAGTTCGCTTTTACCCCGTCTTCTGTGATTACTGCGCCTGTTGCTGCTTCGTAGTCGACACTTGGTGCTTCTTCGGCGTTATATGGTCTTCTAAAGTATTCTTTCCATGTGGATACACCCTTGGTTTATGCATACTCATTTACTGGTTTTTTTCTACCTTTTAGCATTTTCCATACTTTTCTCTGTGCCACATAGATGTCCTGTCCCATGTCGCTGGTAAATTTAGCCCAGTGTTCCCTTTGAATTGCTTTTATTCTTGAATTTGCTGCATTTCTTATTTGTATGTATGCTTCATGTGGTTCTTCTGTTGGTTTGCTTTTGTAAGACAGAAAACTTTTTTCTTTTTGTTCTACTAGTTCCTTGACTTTCTGACAGAACCATGGTTTAGTGTTGTTCCTTGCGTTGATGTTGACTTTCCGTTTTCCTATAGTTTCCTCTGCGGCCTATTGTATACATCCCTTGATTTTCTGCCAGCAGCTTTCGACTTTCCCTTTAGCTACTGAGTCATATTTCTTCAGTTTGTTGGTTAGTCTATTTTCATATAGACTTTCGTATACTTTCTGTTGCTAGTGACTTTATGTTGTACTTTTCTATGTAGTTTGAGAATTTCATAATTACACGGAGGCGTTCCATCAGCATTTTGCAAAAGACAAGATTATGGTATGTTCCTAGATTGGCTGATGTTAGAGCTCTGACATCAAGTATCTGCGCTGGTGTGATCATCCTGCTCGCAAGTATGAAATCTATGCAAGATCGTTGACCTCTCCTGTTAATGAATGTGTACTTATATTGATCTTTGTGACGGAAATAAGTTTCGGCTATTCATATTTCATTTAAATCAATGTTTCTAAAATAAAGTGCAAATTTTGAGAAACTTACATACATTTCATTTGTATTTTAAAAATTCATACCGTTTCTGTATAATCACGAGAAGGATTGAAAATTTTGTTACTGTGACTTGATTCCACTCGAAACTCGAAACAAATTGGAGAGAAAAAATGAAAAGTGTTTAAAAAGCTTAATTTTTGCGATATAACCTTGAAATGAATTTTTTTTTTTCAAAATTTTATCTTAACCGCCAGATTTTTAATCTTCCAGAAGGTTTCAATTATTTAGTAAAAACTCGAATAAGTAGATATTTATTTGTGATTTTTATTTATATTCAAATTCTATTTCAAATTTTTACCTCGAGATTCAGGAAAATTTTAAACTTTTGAACTAAAAATAAGAGCATGTGAAAGTTAAGATCAAGATTTGGAGGGTAAAAGGTCCACATTTTGAGAAAAAATTAATTTGTATCTCTCTGAAGATGATAACTTGGCTATCAAAACGCATTAGAGGAACCTCTGTTGTGTTTTTTAATATTTCTTGGTTTCAGGGGACAAGATTTGTAGTTTAATTTTTATTTGTTAAAAAAAATCAAAATTTTAATGCATAGGAATTGAAATTCGAAGCGCATTTTTTCTTTTCAAGCAGTTTGGCCCGAAAAAATGGTATTTGCTCTTTTTATTTCAGTATCAGCTTCGCGAATTATAAAGACGACACGCCACTGCTGAACTACATCAAAATTCTGGTTGGCGTTTAAAATTCCAGCACGTCACGATCACTGTTGCCTTTCTTTCAGGAGAACACATCAGGAAGAAAGCTCCAGTTACATATTTATGTTTTGAAGGTGGAAGGAATGTTCGTGAGGTCAATTTGAAGTTTTCTGACTAAGAACGCCCCTGACTTTAAGACTACAATGCACTGCACGAAATAACCCCCCGAAGCTCCGACACTGGTCGAAAGCAAATATTTTATGAAAAATTAACAACAGTAATCATTAGAAAAGCGAAAATTCTGACTAAAAATTCGATAAAAAAACAAGAATCTAAAGTGGAACTTTGGACCCACATTAGTACTCAAAATTGAGTTTAAAGTCAAAACTTAAAAACGTTAAGACAGTCTAATATACTAAAGACCAAATTTCAAGAAACTTCGAAACTGAATTTAAGACTTTGGACTTAAACTAGAAACTCTTCCTAAAAAAACGTAGTTAATATTAAATCGAATTTTTGACTATTTCAGAGGAGACTAATTGATTATTTTAGAGAAGATTGAGTTGAAATTTCGGGCTTGAAAGTAAAAGCTTCGAGAAAAATGTTGACATTTCTATTTTAAGATGCAAAGACACTCGCTGTGCCCTTTAAATTTGTCAACGTTTTTCATAGGTGCAACAAGTGGAACATTTTGGCGGATGCGACGGTTCAAAGTAATCCGGGAATAATGCACTTACAGCCTCAGTTCCTAGTTAATAATCTCTTGATCAACCATGACTCACGTTACGTCTAATTAATGTAGCCGCTAGTCACCAAATATCGAACAACTAGTGAAATTATGGACTACAAGAGGCAGATTTGCTGAGAAGCCTATAATCTGAATGGGTAGAGACCTCGGACTAGACATGCGGAAAGGTGGTCGGTCCATCATTGGAGTGGTGAGCTTAAATACAGGTGATTAGAGGAACAAATAGCATCTAGGAAGGTCGGGTGGCCAACGGACAATAGGCCGATCAGGGCGACCATGCGAAATGCGAATTGTTCAACCTAACCAAATAACAATAGCACAGCTTAGTTTCAGCTGGCTATTGTTTTCAGGTCGACGTCTTTATTAAGCTTGAAATATGTCAGAGACGTCTTTATTGCTCTGTTTATGCGGTATTGTATGACAAATGGAATTTCAAGCCGTCTTAGGTCATTTAATAATCGCGTAACTTAATGTAGCTTTGGATGAAATTCAAATCAAACGTTAAATGGGTGCAGACATCCCACTACTGTATATTATTTAGAGCATTTTGGTTATGTTCGAACCCAAATTTCCATTCAGTTACTATTTATATAATATGAAAGTGTTAAAAAATAGTATACCGAATTTAGAAAAAATAAAATTGGTAAATAGTCCTTTTTTTAATTGAAACACAAATCAAAAAAATCACATGTTGCTCTAATGCGTTTCGATTGCCAAGCTATCATCTTCAGAGAAGTAGGCTATCATTTCTGCATCTATTTCATAAATAACAGAAATTGAATCTTCTTATTTTAGTTCAAGTAATTGGTAGTCGATAACTTCATCTAAGTCTAAGGCCAGTCGCATCGCAAGTTGACGCCCGGGGCGTACGTCAACTACAGAAAAACTTTGCAACCCTCATGGGGATTAAGCGCACAGGTTGAAAAATACTGTTGCAGGCGACGCGATTCCCAAAATATTTCTTAACATTAGCCTTGAATAAAAAGAATTTTAATTTTTATTATCTGCTTATGCCCTAATGCCTAAGGACCGAAGTAATCGCCCCAATGTAGGTACGGTTCTGAAGTATCATGCTAACGATAGTAATAGCAATTAAGAGAATTTTCGTAATATTTAAAACGTGCAACTTTCCTCAAGTACTATTTAAACAAACAAATAAGGCTATTATCCAGTGAAAATGATTTCATTTTCTGCTCGATCTCACTAATTCAACCAAAATAATGAAGGTAATTAGACTGAGCCGGATCTATAGAAAAAGGGCGATTCCAGTCCGTCTTTCTTTGTTTTACGGCTCGTTAAATTTTAAAATTAATTCATGACCGGTTTCTTCCTTGAGGGTGGATTTCTTGCATTCTCTCTTTTTTTTTCCGAGGGTCACGTTTTATGAAAGAGAAGAGAGGGTTCGACATCCTGGAATGTCTTACAAATGTAATTACAATTTAGTTAATTACAAAACAGCTTAATGCGATTTTTTGTATTTATGCCAGCGAAATAATTTACTTAAAAATATTTCAGGCAAATTATTTTGTGTCCTCAGAACCGAGTTTTAATGCACATTACAAAGGTAACGGAGTTTTTTAATCCCCTTGTAGCACGATAAATACGAGGGAAGGTTTTTACGTTAAGGGAAGCAATTGACAATCAAGTTACTTTGACATTCTGTTGACGAAGTTTAAATTATCCAAGTTTATAGCACTTTCGATGTAAACTCAATGTTGGAAAGTCATATTATTTTATAAATTTTTGGAGTTTTTTAAATGAAACAAATCGGTAATTAATTTTAAATATTTTCGTATGTAGTTTCTTTTGAAAAAATATTATTTACATACACACTATTGACAAATTTGTGATTTTTTTTAAATTCTGACAGAGAAATATGTTAGATTTAACAAGAAATATAAAAACAAAACTACTCAAAGTAATATAAATAGTAAGATTCCATAAAACCAAAATTTAATGAAAGCAAACAATATACTTCTTCCGGATTTGCATCATGTCAATCATTTATCGACTTTGGCTATAAAAGCCTTCCTAACCATATTATGTAAGTCGAAATCCTGAGAAAGGAACTCAAAATATCAATTTTTAAACTCAACATTTCCATTTCAATACTGAAGTTTTGTGCTTGAAGTTAAAACAAAGTTACAATTGAAATTTCAAAGTTAATCTCGATATTTTAAGATGATTTTAAATTTGAAATTTTATGAACTTTTAGAGCTTTTGTAACTTGCTCTTGAAAGTTCAAATTAAAGAGGATAATTTCGCGGAAAAATAAAATTTGGTTTTCAATTGTAAATACTAAATTGAGAGAAATAAGTTAATCTTAGAGTTAAATACATGATTTCGATTTCTTTTTTCTTTTTTTTTTTGGAATAATTTGATAATTTCGCTGTGAGCACTAAGAGAGAATATTTCAAAATTTATCCTTAAAGGTGGTGAACATAGGCTTTAAAAACCACCTAAAATGTATGCAATGAAAAATACACCCGGCTGTATTTAAAGTTGTCTATATGCGTTGAGAACTGACGTCGTAAACGAATATGCCTCCGCACGAATTTATCCAAATTTTCGTAGATGATCAGTGCATATTTTGTCTTTTCATCAGTTATTTTTTTTTAATATAAACCAGTAAACACTTAAGTTATAAACTCTAAATTTTGGCTTTAATTTGGCACTACTAATGTTTTAATCGAAATGTAAATATAAAAATTTCGACATCATTTCGAAACTTTGCCTTTGAACTAAAACTTTTGGGAAACAGTTTTGTAAGAATTCAAGTTTTTAAACTAAAGTCAAGCTTTTGCTTTTTTTCAAAATTTCTATTTAAATTTTCTAAATTGTCTAAATTTGTCTAAATTTCCACTTTTTTTTAAACTTTACAGTTTAAATTTGAAAAATACTACTTTTTAAAATGCCAGGTTCAAAATCGAAATTTTAGTTAACTCTCCAATTTGTTTTATGCAATTCGTTTAAAATTTTAAAAATTCGATGATAATTTAAATTTTTAAATACATTTATTTCGAATATCGACTTTATTTGAAATTTTTAACCAATTTGCAAAATTTGAAATTTCTCTGCTTTTTTTAATCTTCGAATCTTTTGAAAATCTTTTTTAAAATTTTCAAAATCTTGATTTTGTTTAAAATTCGACAATTTTTAAAATTTTAAATTTTTTTGAAGATATCTAATTAAAAGTTTAGATTTTGAGTTTCGACTTTTCCAAAAAGTTCTACTTTTTTAAAAGATTTAATTTTGACTTTTTTCTGAAAATTTTGACTTTTTTCGCAATTCAACAAAATTTAAAATTTTCGGAACACGCGAATCTTTCAAAAAATCGAAGTCACAGAAATTCGGAATTTGGAGAAAAAGGTTAGTATTTTCAAAAAATTTGATAATAAAATAGAAAATTTTCAAAAAAAATAATAATAAAATATCTGAGAAAACAGAAAATTTCAAAAGCATAATTTTAAAAAAAGATTCAAAGTTTTAAATAAATGAAGATTTCCAAAAAAAGACGACCTTTTCCATCTTCTAAATGAAAGTCGAAATTACGAAAAATATCCAAATTAGAAAAAAAAGTCAGAGTTACTTAAAAAAATTATACTTTGAGAAATAGTCAAAAGTTTGAAAAAGATCGAAATTTTCCAAAAAAAGTAAATATTTTAAAAAAAGCAGTGGTTAAAAAGACATTTCAACACAATCAGATTATAAACGAAGCAAAATTTTGAAAGCAGGTGAAATTAAAAAAAAAATACAAATTATGTGTCGAAACTTTCAAAAAATTGAAAAAAATCTAAATTAAAGAGGCGAAATTGTAAAAGAATTTAAATTTATAAAATAAGTTAAAATTTGGAAAAAATGGAAATTAGAAATTTGAAATTTTCAAAATATAAAATCGAAATGTTCAGGAAAGCCGAGATTTTCCAAAAAAATCGAAGTCAGTTCAAAAAAAAATCTTCATTGTCAGAAAATGAAAATATTGGGCAAAATCCGGACAAAGTTAAATTAAAAAGAAACAAACATTTCAACTGAGCCAACGTTTTCAAAAGTCTTTACAAAAAATCGAATTTAAAAACAGATTTGCAAAAAAATATTAAAATTTAAAGTCACGTTTAAAAAAAAAGGTCAATATTTTTAATAACAAGATGGAAATTTTGAATAAAATTCAAAAGTTTCCAAAAAATTCAAAACTTCGAGGTAAACTCGAAAAAGAATTTAAAGTATTGTAAGGCTAATTTAAAAAAAAGTTTAAATTTCCAAAAAAAGGATTTTTTAATAGAGACCAAAGTTATCAAAAAAAGTTTCCAAAAAAATCAAAATATATAGATACAAAAAAGCCCGAATTTCAAAGAAATAGTAACTTTTGGGAGTTGACGAGGAAATGTAGAGATTCTGAGAAAAGTGGATATTTTAAAATGTTACATTTCTCATGTCTCTCTCTTCTTTTCTTTCATGTAGATGAAGGCGCTAGTGGCAGTATAAACGTCTTTGCTGATCTATGAAATTGTAAACCATTATAACAAGCTTTGTCTGTCTTTACGTCAAATAATTGTTATTTTATTCTTTATCACATGGATTGTACGAAATGATTATAACCGCGATATCCTTTTATTTCTCAGATCATCTAGAGAACGAGATATCGTTAGATGCGTGATCGGCTTTAGCTTTCCAGCTAATACACCGCTATCCAGCCGGGATACTACTCTCCGGTGCTTTCTATCCATTACCAGATTCCCCACATCTTTCTATTCCCGCTGTTAGGTCAGAAAATCGTGGGCAGGAACGCCGCCGAATTTAATAATCGGTCCAGGGGCAAATCCGTTTGAAAAGGGTCAGATCTTCGGCGGTGTTTGCGTTTTGGGTGCTTTGGAAATACGAAAGCTCGTGAAATTTATCATAAATTGCACGTTGATTGTTTTCTCGATAAATATTTAGGCTTGGATTTCCTCGAAGGATTTTCGATAAATTCGGGGTATTGATCTTGCTTTCTATTGTTCTTAGAACTAGAACAGTTTGTAATAGATACATTATTAGATAATGAGATCCTTGTTTCGTGAAATTCTCTATTAAGCGTTAGCTTTGATCATCTTATAATATAAATATGATAAGCCGCTGGTTGTGTTACAAGGACCAATAGAAATTTCTCTGGCGTTCCACGTGACTAAAAATTTAAACATTATATTTTACCATCTGAACAGGATGTAAATAAAATGAAAAACAAAACGCAAGTGTTAAAATTACCGGATAAGAAATACGAATATCTACGAATAACAAGTATTCTTTACTTTAAAATCTTTAGATTGTTGGTTAATTGCTTATAAGCAGTCTCGAAATTGGACCTCCACCAGCCGGCGTCGTAGTTTTGATAACAATCGTATTGCAATGCTCATTGGACAAAAACTTAACCTGTGGAGTTTCCACTTTTTTAAAATATTGACTTTGATTTAGGCAACATCTTGTTTACACTTTTTCTTGGCGAATGCAGTAAAAATATGCCAAAATATGCAAAGTTATTAAAAATGTGCCAGCATCTCAAAAATATGTAAAATATGCATTGATATGCATATAATCCGCTCTCTACTAAGTATATATAACTGGTTTTTGTGTTTTATCTTTTACTGTTGTTGTTGTTCACTATTTATCATGTATAATTCAATTCTGTGCATTTTTATCATAAAAAAAGCAAAAATATATACTTTCAAAAGGCGCTTTAGTTGCGTAAGATTCGCTAAACATGTGATCAAAAGTCGATTTTCTTATTTTATCTTCTGCGTTTGGCGTTTCCAAATCATTGACTTGAATTGTGAATCAGCAAGGGAAATGTTCCCCATGAATTTTTGCAGCACCAACCCTCATCTCTTCCTCAATGCTGGTCACGTGAATGTAGACAAAACCGACCCTAAAGCACGTGTTGGAATTCCTGTGTCCAATTTAATTTACTCCGATATCCGTAAACTCCACAGCTATGACCCGTGTGTCTGACAAATCTAACAAACACACCGGCTATTCTGAAACTTTTTTTAGCAATGTGCACTAAACGAAGTTCAAATTTTCAAAGTATCAAATGAAGATGCGAGAGAATTTTATTTTTTCATTGGGTCTGGAATCATTTAATTTGAAACTATTGACCGCTGAAACGTGCTCGAATTTATTTGACAATTAGTATCCCAAGGGTAAAAATAAACCAATTTTATGAGGATTTAATACAACCGCGGTTAGATTTTTATTTCATTTTATCTACTGTATTGTTGGTATATTTGTTATGGAAGGTATTTTTATGTATAGAATTTAATGCCCTTTTGTTTGCTATTAAAATAAATATTTTTTTATTTTTGGGAATGGGAAAAGTGGAAAAATATAAAATAATCACATAGTGTATTTGGCATTAGGCTGTTGATGTGGCCATGATTTACCCACGAAACTAACAAAAGTATTATTTTTCTAGTACGCCTATTGGAATTTTGTTTATTAACAAAATAGATTCTTGCATTAATTATAAAACAGCAGTAGATACACCAACCGAATTCTAGATCATCAGTAACTTCGGATGACATGTAGCCAGAAAAGTAACAGAGCGAATTGCATGAAGTAACTTGTAACTGACTTTAGACTCTATCTTACGAGGGACATTTTTGCTAAATTCTAATTTAAGTAATTACTGCTGAGAATTACAACAGGATCATGTGCTTTGTACTACGAGGGTTGCCTTTTATGTTTCGGGATTTGGCAACCCTAGTGTTGCAATCTGGCAACTGACAGCTCTATCGTAAAGTTGGACATTTTAACAGGTGATGAATCGTGGATTTACGCGTATGAGCTCGAAAATAAACAGCAGTCGACTGTATGGGTGTTTCAAGATGAGCCAAATCCAACAAAAGTTGTTTGCTCACGAAGCACTTCCAAGCAAATGGTCGCCTGTTTTTTCGGAAAAACTGGACATGTCGCAACCGTACCACTAGAACAACGCAGAATAGTCAATTCTGAGTGGTACACAACCATTTGTTTGCCAGTTGTCTTCCAAGAAATCAGGAAAACCAACCGACGAAGACGGATCACTCTTCACCACGACAATGCGAGCTCTCACACATCGGCTCAAACAACTGCATTTTTGAGCACCCAAAGCATCGATTTGATGAGTCATCCGCCGTATAGTCCTGACTTGGCACCGAATGACATCTTTTTATTCCTGCACGTAAAAAACAAACTGAGAGGTCAACGTTTTTCGACGACTGAAGAAGTGGTTGCTGCATTCAGAATGCATGTTTTGGAGATACCTCAATCAGAGTGGCAAAAGTGCTTCGACAATTGGGTCGAACCATGCAAAAGTGTATAGATCTTCATGGGGAATATTTTGAAAAACAAAAAGTGATTTTCGATGATTAATATTTGTTTTTGTTCTCTAATCCCGAAATATAAAAGGCAACCCTCGTATGTACCTAGCGATAGAAAGGTCAGTAAAAAGGTCTCGTAAGATACAGTCGAAAGATCAGTTACTAGTTATTCAATGGAATTCACCTATGTGGTTGATTAATAGCTGTAAGTAGGAGATGTTTCCAACGACCATATAGGGATGCACACGACACATCAATGTATCAAAAACATCGATGTTTTCGTTTCGATGTTCGATATTTTTGTATCGATACCTTCGTTCCGATGTATCGACGGTATCGATACATTTTTTCGATGTATCGATTGGTGAAGTAAGTTCAAAAAAATCTTACTTTTTGATGGTAAAAATTTATCTAGGGAGCAGCTAATATGTCACCCGATCCCATTCACTATTTGACAGCGTCTACTTTAATCTGTTTAAATTAATCGATTTTTTAAATATCAGTTTTTTTGAAACGTCTGCCTTTTTAAATTTTGTCTTTTTCCGGAATTTCGACCTTTTTCCAAATTTCGACTTTTGAAATTTCGCCCCTTTTCAAACTTTCGACTTTTCCAAAAATTTCAATTTTTTTAAAAACTTTTCCCACTTCACTACTGAAAATTACAAATTTTTTAAACTCTTATTCAACCTATCGAACAGTTAATCTTTTTGAAAAATTTGACTTTTTAAACATACCACTTTTTTTCATTTAAAATTTATGAAATTTCAACATCTGTGGAAAAAATCAGGATGTCGATTTTTTTAATGAATTGTTCATTCAGACTTCATTTCTAAATTTCAAATTTTTTATCAAAATTTCAGCATTTTCAAAACTTTCGCTTTAGAATTTTCTTCACACAATTTTCAATTATCCAAAATTATAACTTTTTTAAAAAATTTTTTTTAAATCTTTCTTTTTCCAAAATCCTGATTTTTTGGAAAGCTTGACACCAAAGATTTTTTAAAATGCCCATTTTTTTGAATTTTTTTTCAAAATTACGATTGTACTTCAAAATTTAAACTTTTTTCCAAAAATTTCGACTTCTTGTCAAAATTAGGGTTTTTTGAGACATTCGACTTTCAAAATTTCGACTTTTTTAAATCTCCGTCTTATGAAAAAAAATGTTTTTTTTATTTTGGCTTTTCAAAATGTAAATTTTATTTTTCAAAATTTTTGACACTAGAAAACCTTGACTTTTGGAAAACTCCGACTAATTTTCCAAATTTTCACTCCTCAAATTCTTACTTTTTAAAATTTAACCTCTGTTTAAGTTTCAACTTTTCCAAAAATTTCTACCTTTTTTGAAGACTGGATTTCTTTGAAAATTTCAATTTTATTCGATTCGAGTTGTGACATTTTCAACCATTTAGCAAAATTTCTAATATTTTTTCATACTTTCGCAGGTTTTAAAATTTTCGATTTGTTTTATAAATTTCAACTTAATCAAAGTGTCAATATCTTACAGCGTTTAATAAAATTTTTACCTTTTTGAACATTTCGATGTTTATTCAAAATCCCAATCTATTCAATCAATTGAAAAATGACATTTCTCTTTTTTTTTTAATTTTAGCTAACCAGAATTTTTCTCTGAAGACCTCTCTGAGCCGATCGAAACGCGTTAGAGCAATCTTTGTTGTGTTTTTTAATCTTTTTTGATTTCAGGGGATTTGTATGTCAATTTTTGAGGATAACCAAGGACCAGTCGATTGCACCAGAATTTTTCTGTCTCTCAACATTTCTACTCTTCATTTGTAGTTGTTTTTGAAAGTTTGAAATTTTTTGATAATTTTTATTTTTTCTTCAATATTTGGGTTCTTCAAAACATTCCGCTTTTACTGGAAATTTAACAGTAAATGCTACACTTTTTTAAATCTCCACATTTCTTCAAAATGTTGGTTACCTGTTTCCATTATTTTTAAAAATTACAACTTCTCTAAAAGTTTTTTTGAAAATTTCTTCATCCTATCAAAATTTTTGAATTTTTTGGAAAGGTTGACTTTTAACATTATCTTTTCAAAATGTTAACATTTTTGAAAAGTTTAATTTTTTTTAATCTTAATTTTCTATGAAAATTTCGAAATTTCGACATTTTTCAAAATTTTGACTTTCAAAATTTTCCACTTTCTCATTTCGCTTTTATCTGAAAATATCGACTTTTTTAAATTAATTCTTTTTAAAATTTTGGATTATTTTGCAAACATTTCAATGCATTTCAAAGTTTTTGATTTACTTGGAAAATTGAAATTTTTTCATAATGTCTTGGTTTTTGAAAATCTTAGCTTTTTTTCAAAAATGTCGACATTTTTTTTTTAAATTAAATTTCCTTCTGTTTGTGATTTTTTAACTTTTTTCTCAAAGTTTTAACTAACAAAAATTTCGAAGTTTTTGATAATTTTGACTTTTTTTCGAAATTTGGGCTTTTCACAAATTTGGGTTTTTTGGAGATTTTCCTGAAAATTCTTCATTTTTTTTTAGTTTTTTAGTTTTTTGGAAGTTTTAACTTTCTATGAACGCTTCGACATTATTCTAAATTTTGATTTTTTTTTGAAAATTTTGACTGGAGAATTTCCACTTTCTTTAAAATTTTGACTTTTTTGAAATTTTTAAAGTTTTTCATTTGCTTAAGGATTTGGAATGTTTTTGAAAGATGTAATTATATTCAAAACTTTAACATTTGAAATAGTCCTTCAGAAATCGACTTTTTTGAACATTTAAAGTTTTTTAAATTGATCTTTTTGTTAAATGTTTACATTTTTGAAACACTTCACTTTTTTGAATTTGTGTGTTTTTATAAATCACATTTTCTTTAAAACTTTCGACATTTTTATGTAATATACTCAAGTGCCTGTTTTATAAAATTTAAAAAATTATGTGAGGTGTTCAAAAAATTCCAAATTTTTGGAAAAATCAAAATTTTAAAGTGAAAGTGTTCAAAAAAAAGTTAAAATGTTGAATAAATCCGAATATTCTGAAAAAATTAAAAAATTTGAAATGAGATATTTTCATAAAAGTTAATTTTGAAAAAATCAAATTTTCATAATTATTGGAATTTTAGAAAATATTGTATTTAATTTTTAAAAAAGTCAAAATATTGAAACAGTCAAAAATATCAAGGAAAGTGAAATTTTGAAGAAAATAAAAATTTCCCGAAAAATTCAGTCTTAAAAAAGCCCTGCAATTTAAAAAATCTGAATTTTTCAAAAAAAAACAGAAAAATTTTCAACATTTTAAAAAATCAGAAAAATAGATGAATTTTCAAAAAATGTCGCATTTTTCAAAAAACCCAATTTTCCAAAAAAGAAACAGTTTGAAAAGTAGAAATTTTAAAGAAAAATTTTGAGAAATGTCGAAATCTTTAAAAAAGTTAAAATTTTCACAAAAAAATCGATCGAAATTCTGAAAAAAATTCGTCTGAATTTAAAAAATCAAAATATTGAAAAAGGGAAAATTATAAAAATGTTTTAAAAAATATTTGAAAAAAGGTTTTTCAAAAATATCAAATTTTGGAAAATGGGTAAATTTTAAAAAATGGTCAAAAATTTTAGAACGCATTTTAAAAATAACTTAAAATTTAGAAAATAAGTGTGAAAATTTGAAAATGAGTCAAAATTTTGAAAAATTTCGAAATTTTAATAGATATTTAAAATTTTCAAAAAAAAACGAACGTTTTAAAATAAAGTAATAAGTTTCAAAGAGGATTTGTAAAAATCGAAATTTGCCAAAAAGTCCTTAAAAAAAGTCGGGAATTGATAAAAAAAACGAGAATTTGAAAAAAAAAATGTCGAAATTATCATTAAAGTTAGGATTTTCAAAAAAAAATGTGTTTATCGAAAAAATTGAAATTTCTGAAATTGCAAAAAAGGTAGAAACTTTCGAAAGAACCCAACCTTTCAAAAGCTGAAGTCGAAAAGGTGAAAATTTCGAAAAACAGAAATTTGAGAAAAAGTGCAAATTCTGGAAAAAGAAGTCCTAATTCGGGAATAAAATTGCAAAAAAATTTAAACTTTCCAGAAAACTCGACATTTTCAAAAATATTTAAAGCCTAAAAACTGAAATTTTTATAATTAGTTGGAATTTTATAAATTTAATAAAAAAAAACCGAAGATTTAAGCAGAAGCGGAAGTTTTTTATTAAATAATGTCCAATTTTGAAACAAAGTTTTTAAAAAAGTCGAAAATTTGAAAAAAGTAAAAATTTGTTTAAAAAAGTAGGAATTTTAAAACAGGGAAATTATGAGAGGCTCGTCTCGCTGGTTGAGAAGTCCTGCTGTATGGTGTTGTATTTATATGATACATCGAATATCGAATATATTTATCGATTTATCGAAACATATCGATGTGTCTTTTTTGATACATCAATTGAGTACAGTATTGATGTTTTGAAAATTTTGTGCATCCCTACAACCATATCATACTGATGAAATCACGGAAGGCAGGAACCGGTCTGTGGTTGTAAATATTTTTTATTGTAGCACATTCAACTGTTTCATTTAATTGACATCCACTAAAACTCCTTAAATTTATTATATTTTGGAGATATTACGAGTAGGAGGTAAAATATCTTCGTTTTTTTCATAGGTTAACGCGCACTCGCACTTGATATATTTTTTAAATATATGTAAATTTACATATATCCAAAAAAAATTTTTTTGCGTTCATGTACTCTTTATCGTTTTCCATTTTATGTTATTTTAATTAACTTCACTACAGCCAAAGGCTTATCCAAATGAATGGCAGTTAGTGGTATTCGTTACTGACGACAGAAACGTCATGTGGCTGCGATCCCTTAGCTACCGGATGCACTGCACAAGGCTTCTCGTCACAGCAGCCACAAGGATGTGGTATAGTGGCAGTATCCAACGACGCTAAGTGGAATTACAGGGAAAGCGTCGAGAATAATATAGAGTTACAGCCTTCTCGACTACTCACCGAGTTAATGTTGTTTGCGGAAACCCCAGAAATAAAATGAATCCGTTTTGCCAAAGGCAAATTCGAAGTATTCCGCTGCTTTTCCGCAAAGAACAAAAAACAAGAATTCAAATGTCAGCTTTAAATTATGCCAACAAAACATATAAAATTGACGCAATGCATAACATTTTGATGTAATCGATATGTTTGAAAAGTTTATGCCCTGTTACCGCATTTTACAACACAGAGACCAATCATATGCTTAGGTTGCCGCAAACTTCTCACGCTAACCCCGATTACAAAGTCTTAGGGAAATTTCGAAGTCATAAGGATATATTGTTCATTGCTCTGAAACTTTTATAACTGGAAAATAGGTGCTTCATTGCCAATGGTAAGATGTGCTTGCCAAGTTGAACAACGTGAATGGAGAACTATAAAGTTTTCCCCAACGATTCAAAAGTTTCCTTGTGCATAATATTACCGTTTCGTCCTTCGTTCGAGCAAGAAAAACACCGAGGGCATATTTCTTAGTTGTAAAATTGAAACAAAGGGGTAAATAAAGGCAAGGAACACGACCAATTACAACATGGAAGTAATAAAATTAGTTTTGCCAGAAGCAACCAAATAGGGTGGAGGGAATTTCCTCACATATCTTACATAAAGTTTTAACCCTTCGGTTGCGTACGGTACACATATGTACCATGAATGTTTTAGAGCACTTGCTCCATTTAAAGCATGAAATTTTATTTTTAAAATCCTAGTTTTAAGAAAAATAACTCATAATTGCAAGATGCTAAAAATGACTTTTACAAATCTCGATTTTTTCTCACAACTGCAAGCGTAAACTTAACTTTTCTAATTTTTTTAAAGTTTCAACCATTAAATCGAAAATTTGGTATTGAAGTAGTAACAATCAAACGATTAAAAGACAAAAGTCGAAGAAAAATTTTAGTATTTACTTCAGTTGAATGTTCATACTTGAAGTTGAAAGTTCCGGAATGTAGTCATTATAAAAGAAATTGTTATCCAAATGGCGAATTTAAAAGAGAAATTTGGAAATTATGTTCAAATTTAGAGAAGCAACTTGGGAATGTCTAAAAATAAATCGTTCTACATATGTCTGATAATCTATGGCCCAATATCTACTAACCCTATTAAAATCTAAATTGTGTCTTTAGGAACCTAAAAAGAAAGGGAAGGGAATCGTTTCTGACATATTTTGAGCTGCATCTTTAAGACGATTAAACCTAAAATTATGAAAAACATATTTTACGGTCCTTAGGGGTAGCTCTTTCAAATGATACCTCACACGATATATTAAATAAAACGTGATGTTTCGGAAACCAAATGAACCCCCAGTTTTATTATAAAACATTTTCTATTTTCTCTAATCGTTGACTGGCGGTATTTGCGTGGGTCATCGAGAACTAACGCAGTGCAAAATCTAAAATTTCTACGTTACATACTTTTAGAGAAAAATCTCTGTGAGAAACGGACGCACGGACGCGAGGTCAGGTTATAAGGGTTCCGTTTTTTTCCTTTTAGGGTACGGAATCTTAAAGAAGTTTTTTTTGATAAATAATTTAAAATTTCGATAACAGGTAATATTTAATAGAAAATTTTTAAAAATAGTTTTTGAAAATTTTGTAAAATGACAAAACATTCGAGTCTGGACCTATCTCTTCTCGCCAAAATAACATCTTATGGTCTTCTAGACTCTGTCATTTGATATCCAATTTTCTCGCTGACCGATATCCTCAGATCATCGTCGATGGCATCTTATCCGAGACATTTGCGACTAATGTAGAGGTGTCTCGGGGGTCTGTCCTGTCTCCTACTTTGTTTCTGTTACAGATAAACGATCTCACAGCTTCAACTTTCAGTCTTACATACAGCTACGCAGATGATAATAACCTTGTGTCATCTTTTTTCTCCGACAAACCATCATCCACCGCTGCTTCAGATCGACCAAGGGCACAGCAGATACAGATGATTAATCGGGATCTCGAAATCATTCTGAAATGGGGTAAAAAATATTTGGTTGACTTCAACGTACTTCACCTTCGTTTTGGAATGGGGTAAGAAAAATCTGGTTGAGTTTAATGCTTCAAAAACTCAGGCCTCGGTTTTTTCTAAAAAAACATCAAGCGATAATGCAACAAACTGTGAAATCCTCCCAATAGGATCGTAATCTGTCTATCCTAGGAGTGAATGCAAGCACTAACTTGGGACGATCATGTGCGCGCCATTGGCAAGTCCGCCTCTCAGAAGCTAGGCTTTCTTTTTAGAGCTAAAAAGTTTTTCACATCTTATCAGCCACTCACACTATACAAAGCTGAAGTTAGGCCAACACTAGAATACTATTCTCATGTTTTAGTTCAGCACACTTTAGCTCTTTTGAATTCAATTCAAAGAAGAGCGGTGCGTCTAATTGATGACGAAAGTTTGACCGATTCTCTCGAAACACTAAAACACAGGCAGATGGTTGGTGACTTGCCTCTATTCTACCAGTACTATCATGGAAGATGCTCGCAGGAACTAATGGGATTAATCCCCCCCAAGGGCAAGATTCTTGAGGCATACAAGACAGTCGCAGACAGCAAATTTCTGTGTGGTCTAGCTTGACACAGTGAGGACTTCTGTCTACGGAGATCTTTTTTTTTTACAGAACTTCCAAGCTATGGAACGCGTCGCCGAAATAAATTTTCCCCAAAAATTACAATCTAACCTTATTTAAGAAGGCGGTTCATCGCCATCTATCCTTGTTTCCGCATCCTACTCACAGTGCTTTAAAGGTATAATGGGGTCGCCCCTCGGGAGTGGATTAAACATCTTTAATCGTCTTTTGGAAGTTCCAAGTTGTAAATTTTAGGAACAAAATTTCGCTATTTATTTCAAATATTGGACATTATCATACGTCACTGAGGGCCAGGGTGGCGAGCTTGTCTTCCAGTAGAAAGTTACGAAAAAATAATTATTTAGTTGAGAAATTTCGATTTTTTTTTCTTGAAACATCGATTGTATTAAAATTTGAAGTCATTCTCAAAATTCGCCCTTTTTTAATTTTTTCGACAAAATTTAACATCTTTTGGAAAATTTCAACAACAACAACATGGTAATAACAAACACTTTTTTCAATTAACAAGTAGACATCTATACATCTGAGTATCAACATAAGATAACAAAGAACGCATAGTCAGAAACCAAATTGATTACCTAATGATCAACGAGAGATACAGGAACACCGTAGTGTCAGTTAAAATATACCCAAGTACAGATGTATGTTCCAGCCACAGCTCCCTACTCGCCAAACTAAGAGTAAGATTCAAAAAAGTTAACAGAAGGCAGTTAGTTATATCATCGATACTAAGAAATTACGAAATTCTGATATAAAGGAAGCAATGCAAAGGAAAATAAACGAGGCATTAGAAACCCTAGAATCCAAAGAAGAATAGAATGAAGAGAATATAGATAACAATTGGAGAATCCTCAAGACGAAATTAATTAAACCATGCAGGGAACAATTACGCAGAGATAAGGAAGTTGCTGATTGAATGGATGGCAACCGAAATTTTAAACCTCATGGATAAGAGGAGAAGATACAAAAGCACAGACAGACTGGAAGAGAAGATACGCATGAAAGTTAGAGAAGCCAAAGAACAGTTTTATAGAGAGAAATGTGGAGAAGTAGAGAAGTTACAAAACAGGCATAACAACTTTAATGTCCACAAAAAAATTAAAGAGCTTGCTATAAGGCATAACTATAGCCAGAATATACTGGTAGACGAAGAAGGAAAAACTATTACCAACATAGAAGAGACAGTGAAAGTGTGGAAAACGTACATGGAACGGTTATTTGATGATCAATGTGAAGAGGTAGACAATGTGAACGACAAAACAGGACCAGATACCGCAAAGGACGAATTGAACCACACCATTGAAGAAATGAAAACAAGAAAGGCCCCAGGTCCTGATAAAATACCAGCTGAAGTTCTCAAGTTTATCAATGATAACAACATACGCATTACAGTAGATCTTTTTAACAGCGTCTACAAAACTGGTATAATACCGAAAGAATGGCTAATACCATAGTTCATAGCTATACCCAAAAAGAATAACGCGAAGAACTGCTCAGATCACCGTACCATCAGCCTGATGTGTCATATAATTGTTGAAAATCATCCATGCAGAATATATGACAAATTGGAAGAAGACTTTGAACAGACACAATTCGGATTTAGAAACGGTGTAGGAACTAGGGAGGCACTATTTACAATTAATATATTAATACAACGACACCTGGACGTAAATCAGAGTATCTATGTGTGTTTCCTAGACTATAACAAAGCCTTTCATCCTGTTCAACATAAACCCATAATATAGCTCCTCAAAGATAAAAACATCGACTCAAGAGACATCAGGATAATAAATAACCTTTACTGTCAACAAGAGGCAATAGTACGATCAATAATACAGAAACGGAAGCTATAAAGATATAGAGAGGAGTTCGACAGGGTTGTGTCTTGTCACCATCATTGTTCAATGCCTATTCAAGAGATTTTGAAGAAAGCACTTCGAGAGGAAACCGCGGGAATAAAAATTAATGGGCAGCCAACCTTAGATGTGCCGACGATACCGCTATTATAGCAGAGAATATTAATGACCTTCACAGAATTGTGAATAAAGTAACAGAAAAAAGCGAAGAGTATGGGTTGACGCTGAACACAAAAAAAACAAAGTTTATATTGATTACAAACAGACCTGTCGACAACATCAACCTCTATATTAAAAATTAACAAATAGAACGAGCGAACACTTACAACTACTTAGAGACTAACATCAATGAAACAAATGACTCTACAAAAGTCAGTATCTCTCTAAAGATGATAGCTTGGCTAGCCAAACGCGTTAGAGCAACCTTTGTTGTGGTTTTTAATTTTCACGGAACAAGATTTGTATTTCAATCTATAAAAGAAATCAGAGTTACAGTAGAAAAAGCAAGATGAGCTTTCAACAACATGAAACGGCTATTGTATAGCCGGGACTTGAATCTAAGCTTAAGAGTGAAAATACCGAAGTGCTATATTTTCTCGATTCCCATGTATGGGTGGAGACGTGGACCTTAAATAAGCAATTCATGAATAAGCTAGAAGCATTCGAGATATTGGCGTATCGACGTATCTTGAGGGTCTCATGGAACGATAAGGTCAGCAAAGATCAGGTGCTTCAAAGAATGGGCAAGGAAAAGGAAATAATTGATACAGTCACGATGAGGAAGTTACAGTATGTAGGCCATGTTATGCTTGGATATAAATACCAGCTACTACAATTGATCATGCAGGGGAAGTTCCAGGGTATACGGAGCATTGGTAGAAGGAGGATGTCATGACTGAGAAACCTCAGAGAGGGGTTCGGATTCAGCTCCAAACAGTTATTCCGGAATGCAATGTCGAATGATGATTACTAACCTTTGTCGCGAAGATGGCACATAGAGGAGGAAAATTTCGATTTTTTTCTAAATTTTCTTTTAATAAAATTGCTACCTTTCTGGGTTTCTGATACTTTCGACTTTTACCTTGATATTTTTTTTGATTTAGATATTTTTGTTAAAATTCCCTTTTTAAAATTTCATTTATCTCAAAATCAGATCGTTTATCACTCTGTTAAAGTTTTTATTCAATTTTCTAACAAATTTTCTTAAAATATGACTTGCCAAATTTCCCGTTTTTGCCCAAAATCTGTCAAATTTTCGATTATCTGAAAACCATCCATTATGTTTTAGTTCAAGTCTTTTCTTAATTTTATTTCATATATTTTCTAAAAATATGACTTTATATGCGAAATTCTCTAAATTTCGTTTCAATTCTAGAAATACCACTTTTTCTCTGAATGTTGACAATATTTTCACAATTTATCTTTCCTTTCGTCTTTTGAAGCTCTCTCTCTCTCTCTCTCTCTCTCTCTCTCTCTCTCTCTCTCTCTCTCTCTCTCTCTCTCTCTTTCCTGTCATTTGGTCTCTCACAGTGATCCCCAACATTGCACGTTCTATCGCTCGTTGGCATACTCTTAAGCGATGCGCCCTTCTTGGCCCTCACCACTTCAAGTGTGTGGTTGTCGAGAGTGACCTGAATGTTGTCTGGATTCATAACCTTGGTTTTTTGAAGATTCATTCTCACCCCCACGGTCTCCGAAACTTCCTTCAGCTCTCTTAACATATCTTTCACTTCAATCCTTTCTGTTGCTATTTTAGATTTTTGAAGACATCTTGTAGAACGAGCGTAAATAGCTTCGGCGAAATAGTGTCGCCTTGTCTGACTCTTTTTTTGATGGGTATCCTCGCGGTGACTAAGTCCTCTTCAACTTTGATGTGGAGAGTGGCGTGTTCAAAATGTTTCTGATGAGTTTGAGTATCTTGAGTCAATCTTTGCAGCGTTTATCGCATGCAAGATTGCCCAGATTTCTACAGAGTCGAAGATTTTTTGGTAATCGACCAATGCCCAATGGAGTGGGACACTGTATTCAGTGCATTTCTCGACTATTTGGATATGATGGATCGTGCTGTAACCCTTTCTGAATGAAACTTGTTCCACAAGTTGGTAAAAATCAAGCTTATTGTTGAGGTGGTTGGTGATTATTCTGGTTAAGAGCTCGTATAGTACCAAGAGAAGGCTGATAGGCCGGTAGTTTTCGATGTTCGTTGGATAGTCTTTTTTGAAAAGGATGGTGACCTCAGAATTTCTGCAAGCATCGGGAATTCTTCGTTTGTCCAGGCATTTGTTGAGGAGAATAATAAGAGCTTTGTCTAAAGCTTTTCCTCCAGTTTTGCGCATCTTATTTGTCACTTGGTCTTCTCTAGGAGTCATTCGGTTTATGATCTCTTTTAATGCTAACCTCAGTTCTTGTTAGTTAATTTCGGGGATCTCCTTGAAGCCGACGTTTTGGAACACTCGGCCTTTGTCCCCACGGAGACGGTATGGCTATGGTGTTAACTGGCTGTATAATCTCCGATAGAATTTTTCAATAATAACAACGATTTCACCTTTCTCTGATATTACTATGCCCTGCTCATTTTTCATCTTGTGTATGAGCGCTTTCCCTTTAGCCATTTTGGATCGAAGGACTGTCATGTTCATATTATCTTCAATGGCTTCTTGGATTTTCCTCGAATTGTACGCCCTGGAGTCTCTACTCTCTTTACTATTTCATCTAATTGGTGGTATTGAGAGGCGTCATGATCGAGAATTAATTATTAATAGTTATATTCCAAAATTCTACTTTTTCGTTTCAAAGTTGAATTTCGTCTTAGACATTTTGCATATTTTTTAAAATTTCGACTTAAGCGGCACATTTCAACCAAAAATTTTATTTTTTGTTGTGGTGAACGGACTGCTCCTTGCTTACCTTCAAAAATTGATAAACAAGTCTTGTCCCCTGAAACTAAGAAAGAAACGCGTTAGGGCAACTGTTGTTGTGTTTTTTAATCTTTCTTGGTTTCAGAAGACAAAATTTGTATATCAATTTTAAAAAATCGTTTTGTTTTTTCGAAATTCAATTTCAGGATATTCGCGTTTTTTATGAAAATGTCTTTTTTTTAATTCGTTTTCCAGAAATGTTAACCTGTTTTTCAAAATTCGTCTTATTCTCGAACTTCCGAATTGTATCTACCTCAAAATTCAGTCTTATATTTAAAAACATTTCTACTCAAAATTCGTTTACTTTTCCAAGATTTCATTGAAATTTTGTTAAAACTATAAACCCCGAAAATATTATTTTTAGGAAATGCCCTACAAAGTATTTCTTGTAAATTTAAATAAAGTAAAAATTCTGAGAGAAATATTTTTAGGAATGTGTTTTTTTTAACTCCGAGTTGGACTTATTCTGGAAGGTGAAAAATTCTATTTTAGAAACCCGATATTTTTGGAAGTTTACCGAAGAGTTCGGTTTCTATTTTAAAATTTCTTATTTTTCCTCAAAGTTCAGCTTTATGAATTTTCGACTTTCATCTGAAAAACTCGAAGCCCCCCAACTTATGTGGTTAAATATACATATACTCATAACTACAGTCAGACCTCCCTATAACGAATCTGCATATACCGAATTCCACTATATAACGATTTTTTTCGGAGAACGTAGCATTTTAAAAAGATTTACACGTAATATTACCTTCATTTAACGAACAGGATACCTCTTTACAATGAATATTGAAACCAAGATTTTCCAAGGTTTAATTAGTTTTTTTTTGGTGAAACGGGCGTTCCTTGGTTATCTTCAGAAATTTTAATACAGAACTTGTCCCCTGAAAGCAAGAAAGATTCAAAAAAACACAGATACAGATAGAGTATCTCTCTGAGGATGACAGCTTGACTGTCGAAACGCGCTAGAGCAACGTTTGTTGTGTTTTTAATCTTTTTTGGTTTCAGGGGACAAGTTCTGCATTTCAATTTCTTAATTAGTTTTAATAATGGCCTTCCGTTCAGAAAAAGTTCTTAATACCTGATGTTAATGACATTCCAAGGTTTGATTCGTTTTTAATTGTCCTTCGTTCCAAGTAAGAAAATACTCAATTTTTGGAATACCCCATGCTAACGAATTTATTTACCTACAAGTATAAAGGGGGTTTACAGTTTGAGAACACACCTGAACTGTTTTCAATGCGTTAAATAAGTGCGAACTATTTTTTGAACGGCAAACATTTTTTAATTCTCCCTTCAAACAGAAATAACACATTTTTCTAAATTAAATTTAATTTATCTACATATGTTTGTTTATATATTTTTAAATAAATGCGTAATATGAAATTTTACATGTGACTTGTGCATTTTTAATGCTACCTCCCTATAACGAAAACCTCTCCATAGCGACTTTTTGTAGGATAGCTATAGGGAGGTTTGAATGTATTAAACTTTATTAACGATTAAAACAACAGCGACATTAAAAATGTTATTAAAGAATTCCACAAACCAAGGGTTAGAAATGTTAAATTTGCATTTTTGGTTCATCAATTTTTCAAAATCCCTGGACAAAATCCTACCTACGTGAAAAGGGATCCGTGGTGTTTGTGAACTTTTGAAAGTAGTTTCCGACTACCATACATAAAAGTTAAGGAACCCTGATCTTTGAGTAGTTACTCGAAGAACTAAAGTTAGTCCCTAGTGACCTAGGAATTCCTTCTCTTTTTTCACGCAAACGAAGTTGTAGAGATCACCAAGTAATATAATGGCCTCCCGTAGATATCAATATTTGAACTACGTCTCTTATTTTTTATAAATACAAAATAATGAAAAACAGAGGTAAATGAAATAAGCGCCAAGGGATGTTTTCTTTTATTTTGCTTCCAATGGATTTGATTGCTTTCGAGCCACGAAGCTTTGAAGAACATTTATTTTTACTTTGTAAAATACTTTTCAGCTGATAAATATACAAAGTTGTACCAAAATCCATTTAATAACTCGTTTGCATTTGCTTCCGCAGAGGAAGAGAATGTACTTAACTTGTCAATAAATTGAAAACAACATTTAGCTGCATGAAAGTGACTGAATTTCGGATGTCACTATTAATGAACATCTACCCCCAACAATAAGTGATGAAGCTCAGAGGGTGTTAATTCCATTTGGGACTTCTTATTTGTGCACAACTGAGGCAAGGACAGAATCTAACTAATGCGCGAAAATCAATGTGGAGAAGCAAATGCGAGTAGTCTGTCTAAATTAATTGGAGAAAATGTGTGCCAATGAACAACCTCATCCATGCCAACAATTATCATTGTAATTAGTGGAGATTATGTCAATATTGTTTTTGGTAGTGTAGAATGTGTTTATTTTTACCTCAATAATGTAAAAGAACTGTTGACTATTCGCTATAACAAAATATTAATCAGAATAATTTGTGTTTGAAACAGAAGAACTTAGAACCACTACGTTTAATAGAAAATAGACACCTTAAGGAAAGCTGTTTCTATAGGTTTATAATAATCAGTTTCTTTTAACCTACCACGAATTGGTGTACGAATTTAAATCAACAGCCAGCTATACACGAACAAATCTGATATGCGGATTTTATCCGTAAAGATATATCTGCACACTTGGCTCGTTACATATCAAATATGATTCTTTCTACTAACGTACATATCTGTACACATATTATAACCTCCAACTTAACGCCCTAGTCAACAACTTCACGTTAGCGGGCTACAACTCTTACTTTTGTACGAATTGGACTCGCTTTGCGGTATGTTTGCATGCACTCGAGGTTTAGCTGGTGTTATCTCGCGTTTTTGAGTGAAATATGTCAAAGTCAGAGAGAATCAAAACCTTTAACAGCCACTAACCGACATATTTAGTAGGTGCAAGATAAAGTCTGCTGATTAGTCTGTGGCTCGGCCCTGTCCACTAACGCAAAGTTAATTCCGCTGATTTGATATGTGCCATATCCACTTCGTCGAGTAAGCCGCTAGTGTATGGGCGGCTTTTAATTGCATTTTGAACTTAAAGAAAAAACTGTTCAAAATTAAAGTTATTAAATTGGCGAAAAAATTTGTTTTGTTTTAATCTGTCGCTGGTTTTAATTAATAACCAAACACAGTAGATTGCTGTAAGATTGAGATAGATGGTGTTATCGATCATTTATAAAATTAGTTTAGATAAACATAACAATACTCACTTAATCACCCCTGCGCAGTTTTAAAGACTTCGTGCAGATTTCAGAATGAAATTTTGTTCAAATTCGTAGATACAATCACGTGTATATTTCGGTACCTAGTGAGTCTTCAGCGATATAGGTATATTGAGCAACATCCCGCCCTGTCAGATTACTCTATCAGACCAACATATTAAGAGAACCCTACCTAGAAAAGTACGGTAAAGTTTGTCGCTGTCAAATTTTGCATCTATTAACATTGAAAATTAAGAAAGGTTATTTACTCTTTTTGGATATATTAATTTAAAAGTATCTGGAATATTTTTCAGATATAAAACTCATCCTACTAACTATCTCGCCTTGCAAGGTATGTCTGCAAATTTTCGTCAAAATTGCTCCGGTAGTGGAGCCGTGGAAAGCAAACAAACGTACAAGCACACTTTCGTATTTAGATATTATTTAGGATGCTGTTTTCTTATCCAAGCTTATAAATCATTATAGGATAACGTGTTCAGACTGTATTTTTGATCATCTATGTTCATTTATGCCAATGTTTTGTCGATACAGAAAGCGTTACATGTTCCTACAACTGCGTATGTATCGGACTTTTGCGTAAGCACATTTGCTTACCAGATCTCGACCCTATGGATTTTCCAGTGAGGAAAAATTATGCCATAATCTATATACAATACATATCATATTTTATTTATTTCTAGCAACTTCAAAATCTAACTGATGGGACTAATCTCCGTCAATATCAAAAGTTTTGATTCACAATCGAATATTGGCCCCGTTACATCTCGTGGCAGGTGTATCTGATTGTCGTCGACTGCGTTTTGCGTAATTTACATTTTATGCGAAATTGCCACCTAAAATTCCATTCTTAATGTATTCTAATTTCGATTTTCCGCCTCAAAGGAAACCCGAGGCTACGTAATAGACTTTATCGGGGGGTGGTGCGAGTTTTAATAAAATCGACAAAGGTGAGTGGTAAAAGGGAAAAGTCTTTTTGATAAATGCAGATTTAGGGGACGTTGACAAATTGTAATTAGGAGGCTATAAATAATGCCAGGTTAAAACGGCGAGGACGTGTCAAGGGGAGGGTTCGCCGTAGAGGGCGTTCTTTTTACAATTTGTCATTTTGTAAAAACCTACAACATCAATGACGTGTAGTATTATGTAGAGTAACAATAGAAAAACCTGGGAAAGCGAGGTCACATCCATTTATTATGCTTTCATAATTATTGAAGGAGAATACCCCTAGCACCACCAATGTTTACTCTTGATTATCGTTTAGAAACGTAATTAACATTAAAAGTGATAATTAATTTTGGATTTGGCGGACGTTTTAGGACAAAAAAGTTTTGTTCTTACAAAAGGAGCTGGGCTACCGGTAGCTACGTTTGCAAGACAAAAAAACTGCCGAATATGTTGCGAAATTCCAGTAACTTTTATCCTAATTAAACGCAATACAAAGAGGAGTCAGCGACAACAAAGTTACTAATTGTTGTAATATATAAAGTGATGGTATTAGTTAGATTATTTTAGGAAGAAGGGTTTCTGTAACAACTCCACGTGCTCAATGGCTTGGTATCCGAAGAATTGTTCAATTACAAAGAGAAAATGTTATACTTCGGAATCCCTTATATCCTATATTTTAATGAAATTTCAAATAGAAAACTAGCTTTTGGAAATGGGCAGAAAAAGATGTAAAATCAATTCCCTGCTTCTGTATGAAGTACATAATCATATAGATATTGTCGCGTGTTACCGGTTCGAATGATTAACACTTGGAGAATTGTAACCACTTTATTTCAAAACTGAACTCAGAACACTACAATCGTAATTCACTAACACTGTTTAATTAACGAACTTATTCATTGACTTCTAAGTAACTGGCTAGCTGAGGGAAAAGCGACCGCCTTATATAGGTCCCCCTTTGGGTTCTAGAAGGAACAAGCAGATAAGACCTAAGATTTTATCGTTTACCGAAATTTCTGCTTATCTTCCATTTGACTTATTATCGCGGCCCCTTCCCCTTATCAAATTTTCTAGAAACTTTCCAACTAAATTTTATATGTACATTTTTATTACAATATATTCATAATTAATAGCGAAAGACCGGATGTTATTGACAATTGCAATGTTTGCCATTTTTAATGCAATTGCATCTTTTGTGAAATTTTAGTCAAAAATGCAATTATTTGTCAATTTTCTAAAATTGTTCACCTATTTGTCATTCGGTATCAGGAATAATTAGTAACTGTTGTGTTAGTAATTCCCTAATTACCATCTTAATTCCAGTTTTTTATGCAACTTCCTACTTTCACTTAATTGCACTCTAATTACACTTGTGGAGGAAATTTTTGAGAAGGGCATCACATCATAAGATGATATTTGGACCTCTATTTGATTACAAGAATCTCTCCATTACTTTCTACCAAAATTAATAGAGCATCTACAGTGACTCTATATAATAAGAGGCGCTAACGTCGAGGTTAGGTATAATTTGTGCGTTTATTCTTTTACACATAACAGTTTGCGAGTGAATTTTACTTTAAAAAATTATTATAAATAGACGTTGTAATGAAGGATTTTTTTATTTCAAAAAAATATTTTTTCAGAAATTCTATTTACCTTAAACATTTTTGTTACGATTTGTTCTCAAGTTCTCAACTTTAAAAATTACAACTTTTTAAAGAATTTAACATTTTTTGGACATTTAGAATTAGAAAACAATTTTTTTTAAGTTTCAATTTTTTTACAAAATTAATTTTTGAAATTTGATACTTTTCCAAAAATTTGCCTTTTTTGTTTCTACTTCTTTTGAAAATATTGTTTTTTTTCGGATTTGGTCTTTTTTTAAATTCTTACAATTTTTTTAATATATTGGCTTTTTCAAAAATTTCAGCTCATTTTAAATGTTCTCTTTTTACAATAATTCAAATCATTTAAAAAAATTTAACCTACAAAATTTATTTTTTTGAAAATTTTGACTTTTACAAAAATAATTTTATTGAAAATTTCGAATTTTCTTCAGAAATTAGCCTTATTCTCAATTTTTTTTTAAATGGTCAGTTTTTTAAAAGCTTTGGCTCTTAAAATAATAAATTTTTTTTGAAATTTTCGACTTTCTTCAAAATCTAGAATTTTTATTATTGCCGTTTTTTTAAAATTTAGATTTTTTTTAAACTTCATTTTTTAAAAATATTTCCTTTTTTGGGCCTTTTTCGCGAAATTCTGACTGTGAAGATTTTAACCCCTGTTGATTTATTCCACTTTTTTTACTGCACATTTTAAAAACATTTTTATTTTCAAATTTCGACTTTTCTTAGGTTACGACTTTTTTAAGAATTCGATATTTTTAAATTTTTGAATGTTTTCAAAAATTTCTTCTTCCTTGAAAATTTTGATCTTTTGAAAATTTAGATACTTTGGAGAAAATTTTGACGTTTCAAAATTTCTGTTTTTTTAAATTTATATACTTTTCTTAAAAATTGTAACTTTTTCTCGATGATTTATTCTGAAAATTTCGATTCTTCTTCAAAATTTCGACGATTCAAAATTTTAATTTTTTAATTCGATTGTTTGGTTCAACCCTTTTTGAGAAATTTAGTTTCTTTTTCAAGAATTCGACTATTTTTAAAGCTTTTGAATATGTTTTTATTTTGACATCTCCAAATTTCCATTTTTTCAAAATTTCCATTTTTTTCAAAATTTCAATTGTTTTCTCAAATTTTGTTGGACTATATTTAAAACGTAACTTTTTTCAAAACTTGCTCTTTCAAAATTTTTACTTTTTAAAAAAAATTTCGGCTTTTCAAAGTTTACCTCTATTTTTAAGTGTGGGCTTATTGAAAATCTTTACTTTTAAATTTTTTCGAAATTTCCGCTCTGAAAATTTTTACTCTTTTTGAAAATGACAAGTTTCTCTCAAGCTGGGCTTTTTTCAAAATTTCGACTTCTTGAAATGTTAGAACTTTTCAACTTTTCACTTTTTTTTGACTGTTTGCAAACTTTAATTTTTTTTGATTTCGACTTTTCAATATTTCGATCTTTTTGAAATTTCCGTTTATTTTTTAAATTGCAAGATTGTTTTCAATGAACACTTTCCTTTTGAACCCTTCGGCTATTCTTTGAACTTTTAAAAAATTTCGCCATTTTTCCATAGGTCGAGCCTTTCCTCAAAATTTCGAATTTTGAAAATTTTTCAGTTTTATTCTTGAAAATTATTGTTAGACTTTAAAAAAAAATGTTTTCTTAAAATTTAAACTATCCAAAGTTTTGATTTTTTCAAATATTTTAACTTTTCAAAATTTAGATCATTTTTACAAATTTTAACTTTTCTGATAATTCTAATTTTTCTTCTATTTTCGAAAAATTTAGTTTTCTTGAAATACGCAGGTACATAATTGTTTTTCTCCAAATTTTTTCAAAATCTTGAAATTTTTCGATTACTTTCCAAATTTTAAACTTATTTAAAAAAATACCAATACTTTTAAACATTTCGCCATTTTTTGTAATTTTCGAATTTTGGAAATAGCGATTTTTCCAAAATTTTGACATTTTTTTCTTAAAATTTTAATTTTACTTTTTTTTGGATATTTTAACGTACCATGCAAATTTCGATATTTTTTAAAATTACATTTTCCAAAATTTCGATTTTATTTGAAAACTTTGATCTTAACATTTTCGACTTTTTTCAAAATTCTAACTTTCTTCAATACTTTTTTACTTTTTAAAAAATTTAGACAAATTTGAAATATTTTTGAAAAGTTCGCCTTATCTCCAGTTTTAAATTTTTTTTGTAAATTATGTTTTCGCTTAAATTTCAACACCTTTCAAAATTTTGTTTTTTTTAGATTTCGCTTCTTTTTCTAAATTTCTACCTTTTTAGGATTTTTTTTGTAAATTGTGAATTTTTCAAAATTTAACGTTTCTAGAATTTTGAATTTTTTTAAATTCAAAATAAGAATAATTTTAATTTTTCATAAATTTCGACTTTAAAACGAAATATCGAGGATAAAGCAGAAATGTTCAGACAAAAGTCGAAATTCCAAGAAAGATATTCAAAAGATTTTGAGGTGAAAACCCTAATTTCGACTTTAAATAAAATTTTTGGGATAAAATTTTGAATTTATTTTTTAACATTTCAATGTATGACGTGCTGTGAAATACTGTGGTACAACTTAGGACTAAAAAATACTTGATGAAGGCCAAACAACACAACTGTTAATTTCACTTTGTTATACTTTACTATTCAGTGTTCACAAAACAAAATTTTTGCAGAAATACGCAAAACAGCATTTAAAAAAATTACAAAGAATATTAACAAACAAATGGTAGTTACAATATCTGATAACAAAAAAACAAATTATACCGAACCTATGTCAGACTTTTATAAAAAGCAGTATCCTTTTAAAAAATTAAGATTCCAATACCCTAAAATAATTTTTAGTCATGTAGACGAAAAAAATATTCCAAAAGAAAGAACATTTTTATATGTATTTGGTGGTAAACCAACTGCGTATGTTTATATCGGTTTGATTAAAATATAATGTTATTTTATTATAAAAAAATTGATGTTAATCTTAGTGAACTTATTGTAATATTTTATGGTGCAATTTGTAATATTTATATTGCAATTCTTGGCATTTTCTAATGCAATCTATGGCGCAATTTCTGTAATTTTTTAGTGCAATAACATCCGGTCCTTATTTATGACCAACTGCCCTCGTGACTTTGTCTGCTCAAGGTCCAATAACGTCATATTTCAAAACAAAATAATTTTCCTTTCAATAGAATAAAAGATTCAACGATTCACGCTCCTTATCCTAGGTACCCTTAGAATTGTAGCTGGTCCGCAATATTATATCAGACATAAACAATGCGGTTTCGTTTCTCTTTTATATGATCTGCTTTGTAACCTCAAGTAAAATTGTTAAAAGAGTTGAGTTTTTAACAGCGAAAAGTAGAGTTTTGTTAAAACAAAAGTAATCTAGAATATACTCCTAAAAATATACAATTTTTAAAAGTTTGAATAAAATCGATTTAGTAGTTTATGAGATTAGCTTGGACAAAAGATCAGTCGACAGACAGACTGACAGATAGACAAAGAGACAAAAAGCCAAAGAGTTAAAGAGACAAAGATCCAAAAGAGCCAAAGAACCAAAGATCTAAAGAGCCAAAGAGCCAGAGAGACAAAGATACAAAGAGACAGGCGAATAGACCGAACCTTAGGCGCTTCAATTTTGTTAATATAGAAGATATTTTGAAATCACAGACATGTAGGTTAGGCTAAATGAATGTAGTCGAAAGTGGGCAGTTGTTTTCAAAATAATGTCCGAAGTGAAACTTTAAACTGAAATGTCATGAAACGGGCCAACTACTGCATGCAACTTCCAAAGGGCGTGTTTAAGAAAGTATTTGATGAAAATTCAATTCGTAACTTTCTAATTATTAGAAGAAAGCTTTAATGCGTCAACTGACAATCAAGGATCTAAATAATGCCTAAAATTTTCCTTAAGTAAAATATTTATTTAGATTATGAAATGTAAATATAAAACTTTGACTGTGCCTCGCAAACGATTGTTGAATTAAGTTGCTTTCGGTTTCAGCACGAGATAATATTAATGAGATTCTTTGTAGGAGTAAGTCCATTTAAAAAACAAAATTAATACAAAATATAATGAAAACTTTGTTATTAAAAATGTTAATGTACCATATTAGACATAGCTTTAAATTGAAACTGTCGAAATTATACTAATTAAAATGAATGACTTTATGATGTTGACAGATCCAAACTGGTCTATATTTTAAAAATGGAGCGTTTTAATCTATGCATGCTTTTTTCTAGGTGCTTTTTACATGTCATAAATATTAATTTAGAATTGTCGTCTGCCTGCTTGTATCATTTGTCTGGGCCAATTAAAAAAAAAAAATGTTAAACTATGAACTGAACTCTGAATTACTGATTTATCAATTTTGGAAATTAATTCAAATTGGTTCATTAGTGTAGGGACATACATAAAAAATTTAAATTATGATAAAAAAGTATTTTTTTTATTTTTAAATTAATTCTAATCTCAAAAATAAAAATTTCATAAATTTTAAATTAAAATTATTTTTTTCTAGTTTTTATATCTATTTTATTTTTATTAATATTATTAAGAGAGAACTTCTCATCGATTAAAAAACCTAATCATCGATAGTATCGATAGTTCTTAACGGAAACGTTCCAATTTTGATAAAAATGTTTAACTTTCACGAACAATTTTGAGAAAAAATAATATTAAATATTGTAACTGAAATAGAAATTTTAGACTTTTAAATAAAAAGTGGAATGCCTAATATTTTAACGAAATTTAAAAAATCTAAATAGGGAAATGTTCAAACTCAATATCTTAAACTTCATTTTTAAGATTTTCTCGAAAATTTGCTTCTTTTCTCGAAATTTCGCGGCAAAACTCGAATCTGTTTTACAACTGTTAAGTTTTTCCCAAAATCTTTCATTTTAAATTCGAGATGTAAGCTTGAAATTTTTACACTCGAAAATTGGAGAAACTTTATATGATTTTTACGTTTAGTGCTGAAATTTCCAGTAAAAAAACCTAATTTAAAGCTTCATTTATTAAACAAAAATCTCAGGATTTTGATTTCAATTTTTAAATATTGGCTTAAAATTTCCAGTAAAATTTTAACCATAGTTGAAAATTTTCAATTTAAATTCGCGACTTTGACTTTAAACCAAAGTTTTTTGTAACACTGAAATTTTGAATTCGAAATGTTCGCTCTATAAAGTGCAATGTTTGGGCAGAAATTTTGAAGAAAATGATAACATCATTTCCAAAATTCGACTTCAGAAATGTCCGCAAAATTTTTGTAGAAATACTTTAGTTGTTTTGACTGAACCATTACATTTCGTTTATAAACTAGAAATTTTTGATCTAAAAGATAAAAATCCATTTAAACCTATTTCAAATCTCCAGATTACTTTTTTTAAATTCTAGAATATATTTTCAACTATAGTCCCAAATTTTTAATTTTGTGGTTTCAATTTTAAGAAAATAGAATTCCGATAAATGAGTCGAAACAATTTTAAAACAATAATTTTTAGAATCTTTCACATTTTCATATTTTTCAGAAATTTTGATATTTAAAGTTGACTTAAATTTAAAAGTTGAAGTTGAAAAAGAAAATTCAACATTTTTAACTCAACATCTTAAAGATTTGTTTTTGAAAAAGAAATTAAAAAACCCTGTTTTCTTTACCAAAGTTTCAAGATACAATTAGATATTATTTAATCTTATTGTCACTTTTTTTCTTGAAATTTCTAATTTTATTTTAGAAATTTCAGTATTTTGATTTCTTGTTTCAAATTTTGATTCAAACATAGAAATTTTAGGAAATAAGTTAAACAGAGAGAGAGGTTTTACTTTCAGTTTCTTTCCTAAAATGTTGACTTTATAATTTCGAAAATTAAGCTTTAAACTGTATTATTTAAAAATTTTGAGTTAAAATTCGAAATTCTTAATGTTACCTCAAGATGTCGGATTTATTTCTTGAAATGTTTATTCGCAACATTTCTTTTTAAAGTCGAAATTAAAAAAATATATAAATTTTTATTCAAATTTGAACCAGAAAAAAGATCGAAATTTCTCAAAAAAAAAATCGGAAAAAATTCAGAAAAAATCTCGAGTTTGTTTGAAATATTGACTTTTACTTCTGAAACATTTGAGTTTCTCTAAATTTAAAACTTATTTCCATATTTTTCTCAAAATTTTTAATGTAAAGTTGAATATTCAAATGTAATCTAAAAATTTTCCAACTAAAAACTCATTGTTAAAACTTAAAAAAAATGATATTTCCAAATTTAAACTTGCAATTCTGAATAAGTCAAGGTTTTGAAAAAATATCAAATTTCTAGAATATGAAATGCGAAAATAGGTTCTTTAAATCTGAAACTGAAAATGTCCACCTTTTTCTGTAAAATTCGACCTCAATCTTAAAATTTCAACTTCAAAGTTGGGATCAAAAAATAAACTTCCAACTTTAAATTTGACATGGTCAAAGAGGAAAAATTTATAAAAATATGCTACTCAAATGACTCCAGACTCCACTCCTTGAAAAGTTATGGAAAAATATTTAAAAAGAATTTTTTTTATCTGTTGTTAGATGACAAGTGACAAATGACAAGTGTATTTTAAATCTTTCAATAGAAATAGAAAAAAACAGTGACGTGTTCTCCATGGAAGTTAGAGAAGCACAGCTTCCCTTGCAGAATGAAAGGCTGCAATGTTTTCATTTTAAAAGAAAAAATAGGGAAACAAGAAGCCAAGATAATGGATTTTTGGGTCACTTAATTCTAACTTCAATTCTCCAAGGACTTTAGAGAAACGAAGAAAGGAATTGGTGATATAATAATTTTTTAATGGCTTCTTATTTTTTAGCAACTCGACTCTTCGAAATTTGGAATTTAAACCGGTCCAGTTTTTCTTTGATTTTGTCAAAATTAAAACTTGACATTGTAATTTTCTTACCATTAATTTTATTTAGCGAAAGAACATTTAATTTCTTTTAGAAAAAGCCTATACTTCCAGCCAAAATAATAACCATGAATGAAGAATTAAATTTACTACAAAAAATTCCCAGTCTATTCTCGAAATGTTGATTTTTTGAAAAGTTAGAAGTTTTGAACAAAAAAATTGAATGGTCAAGTGTATGTTATATCTTTCAATATAAATAGAAAAAATCAGTGGCGTGTTCTCGATGGAAGCTAGGGAAGTATAGCTTCCCTTGCAGAATGACAGGCTGAATTGTTTTTATTTTAAAAGAAAAAATGGGGAAACAAAAAGCCAAGGTAATGGATTTTTGGGTCATTTAATTCTAACTTCAATTCTTCAAGGACCTTAGAGAAATGAAGAAAGGTATGTGTGCTATAATAAATTTTTAATGGTTTCTTATTTTTTAGCGAAATTTCGACTTTTTTCGAAATTTGGAATTTAAACGGGTCCAGTTTCTCCTCGAGCTTTTAATTTTTTCCAAATTAAAATTTGATATTGTAATTTTTTTACCATGAATTTTAATTAGCAAAAGAACATTTAATTTCTTTTAGAACAAGCCTACACTTCCAGCCAAAATAAAAACCATAAATAAAAAATTATATTTATTACAAAAAATTCCCAGATTATTCTCGAAATGTTGATATTTTTTGAAAAGTTAGAAGTTTTCAGCAAAAAAATTGAATAGTCAAGTGTATATTATATCTTTCAATGGAAATAGAAAAAATCAGTGGCGTGTTCTCCAGGGAAGCTAGGGAAGCACAGCTTCCCTTGCAGAATGAAAGGCTGAATTGTTTTCATTTTAAAAGGAAAAATGGGGATACAAAAAGCCAAGATTTTGGGTCACTTAATTCTAACTTCAACTCTCCAAGGACCTTAGAGAAATGAAGAAAGGTATGTGTGATATAATAATGTTTTAATGGTTTCTTATGTTTTAGCGAAATTTCGACTTTTTTCGAAATTTGGAATTTAAACCCTGACCCTTTTCTCAAAATTAAAACTTGATATTGTATTTTTTTACTATGAATTTTTACTAGCGAAAGAAAACTTAATTTCTTTTAAAGAAAGCCTATACTTCCAGCCAAAATAAAAACCACGAAAGAAAAGTTAAACTTATTTTTAAAAAATTCCCAGTTTATTCTCGAAATGTTGATATTTTTTGGAGGGTTTGACGTTTTCAGCAAAAAAATTAAATAAGCAGTAGATATTTTATCAAAAAAATAGAATATCTACATTTAAAAATTCGAGTGTTTTTTTGGCTTCCAATTCTTGAATTCTCGATTTTTTTCGAATTTTCATAAACTCTGATTTGTTGTTTATATTTTTTTGCTTTTTTGAATACTTGAAATCTTATTTTAAATTTAAATTTGAAATTTTTTGACTCAATTATTCGAAAATGTTTTCATAATTTTAGGATTCAAATGGAAATTTTGAGTAAAAAAAATTCGAGAATAAGATCGTTTATTTAAAAAAAATCATAAAACTTTGAGTCCATTTTCCAGTCAATATTCATTTTAAAACTTTTAACTAGAATCAAAATTTGGAGAAAACATTTTTTTAATTCCAAAGTTTTTAATACTTTAATCTGCACATCTCAATTTGAAACTTTTTAATTTTTTCTATTTTTTAATTTATTTTAGATAAATAAATAAAATGATTTTAAAATAACAATCTTTAAGCCGAAATCTGGAAAAAGTTTTTTTTAATAGCGCTAGGCTTTTTCAAGATTCGTCCTTAAGTTTAAATTTCGAGAAATACTCTTGTAGAAATTCCCAAGTTTTTTGACGTCAATTCAGGGCCGGATTTAGACTTGATAAGGTCCTAAGCTATTTGAAATATTTTTTTTATTTTGTAATTTATTTTAAATAAATAAATAAATAAAATGATTTTCAAATTACAATCTTTAAGCCGAAATCTGGAAAAAGTTTTTTTTAATAACGCTAGTCTTTTTCTCAAGATTCGTCTTCAAGAGTAAATTTCGAGAAAAATTCCAAATTTTTTTTGATTCCAATTCAGGGCCGGATTTAGACTTTATCAGATCCTAAGCTATTTGAGATATGGGGCCCTTTATATCTCCAGATATGTTAGTGCCAAATATGATTTTTTTGGGGGGTCCCACGAAAGTGGGGGCCCTAAGCTAATGCTTGTGTAATTTAAATATAAATTCTGCAAGAGGTAAAATTTTGTTTTCAAACTTTACATACCCAAAAAGGTTTCCCTTTGAAAATTTCCCTTCAATATTTATACTGGAATGTAGACTGTATTCCTAAATTATCAACTTTAAGTCTTAATTTTAAGAAAATATATTTGTATAAACTACAACTTTGCATGGAAATTTTGGACAAAACGAGATTTAAAAAGGAAAATTGCAATTCTTATAATTTCGATGCTTTTCAAGAGCATTTTGATTTCAAAAGTAAAAGTGTTATCAAATGATGAAGTTTATACTTGTTTCAACCTTTTCGAAATATAAATTGTTTTGTGTAAATATTATTTTACCTAAAAATTTCTTGATTTTGTCCCTTATCGAATTTTTAGAAATATTAGGGAATACATTAAGAATCTTGAGTCTTAACTTGAAATTTAGACTTTTTTGTGGAAGTTTTAGACTATCGACCCCCCAAGACACTGAGATTTTAAATTCGAAATTTGATCTCAAAATTTTGAACTTGATTCCTACATTTTTGACTTTAGTTCCCAACTTAATTCTTGACACCTCGTTTTAAAGTGAAAAAACTTAAAAATAATCCCTATTCTAATTTTAAATTTCTGAAAAAGTCGACAAAAATTCTAGAATATCTTTTGAAATTTTCATGTTTTTTTTTCTTGAAGCTTCGACTTTAATTTTTAAATTAACTCGAAATTTCCAACTTTTTTTCAAATATTTCAGTTTAAAGTTGAATATTCGAATTTAACCAAAAATAAAAGTTGCTTTTTGAAAGTTTGACTCTAAATTACGAAATTTTAACTTCAACATTAAAACTTTAAGACAATAGTAACCACTAATTTAAACCCCAAATTCTAAAATTGAGTTTTTAAAAAATGTCAAAATTCCCAAAATAAAATGGTTTTTAAAACTTTTACTGAAAGAAATTTTAAGTTTCAAACTCAAGATTTCAGCTTATTTTCAAATGTCCTAGTTCAAAATTAAAAAAATAATATTTGACATATTTAAAAAAAGTAAACAATTTTTAAAAATAAATCGAAACAGTTATCTATTTTCCGAACAGCTTCTCCATTTACAAAAGGTACGACACGCCACTGGAATAAATCGAACAATGAGAACATTTTTTTACACGTACGATATTTACCCATGCATCGTAAACTGGGGGAGATATTTCCCCCGAGAGGACGATCGTTGGAGCCTAAATGACAACGGCAGGTTTATTTTAATAAACAAAATCACCGTCTGAAACTATCGACACTATCGATATTTTAACAAAAAAGTATCGATATTATCGATGGAAGAAACTATCGATGTATAGTAAACACTGTAGGACTTGTGTGTCTTATTTATTTCGCTTACTCAAATATTTAAGAACTTGAGAATTCTTAGGTAGCTAAAAAAGTTTTTTCATATTTAAAATCCCCAAGAACGAAAGCTCGGAGACATTTAGTATAAATGAAATGACCTGTCGAATTCATCTTATTGATGTAAATTCTGTCACTTTCGCATTCACTTTTAGATTTGTGACGTTAATTTTTAGACTTAAAAGTTTTGTAATACTAATTACGTTATATATTTGTATTGAAGACTTTGGAAAATCCGCTGATGAATAAAAGAATCTGTGTATTTATTTTGCTCCGCTTTAATTAACATAAATTCAAAGCAAAAGTCAAGAGCACCTTTGAAAATGAATAGTTTATTTATCACAACTTCGAATTGAGTTTTATTTAAAATGTTGACTCCATTATTACCACATTATAACAAAATAAGCTGTAATCCTCTTAGTGAAAATACCAAAGAACAACGCTTTCGGCTTTGCCAAAAAAAAATTTAAATTCAATAAAAAGAGGCATCGTTCCTGAACTTACTAAATTCGTCGGAACTCCCTTCGCGCCATCTAACTTTTTAATTGTTACATGTAGTTTATACAGCGCTTAAATTCTACCTAGATGTATTGCACAACAAAGCATATTAAATTTTTAGAAAGTCAACAAAAAAAAAAGGTTTATAAAACTGGGTTTTCATGCCTCGTTAAAGAGCAAGAAAAATTAATGAGATTACTACTGCGTCCGCTGTTGTTCTCTGCCTGTGTCAAATGGAATTAAGCCCTCGGGGATTTCCGTCCAAAAAAATATGGACAACTTTGAAGGACGGCAAAAGTTGAAATGTCACACACGTAAGCAAACATTTCGGTTTGTTTTTTTCTAAAATCGAATGCTGCATTTTAAATTGTATGCTTTCTGTTGCGGGGTTTACGATGATTGCGTGATATGCAGTGAAACAATTGAAATAAATGGAAAAAAAGTGCACGATAGAGTGGATTCGAATAGAATATATTTCCGAGTAGAAAATCCATTAGAATTAAAGTGCCGCTGTTTAAAACTTGACTGGTGTAGGACTAACAATAAGTGATGTAATCAGACATGTTAAAATTAAACACAACAGCCAAGACGTCTTGACTTTTCATCTTTCACAATGTCATTAGCGTACCCCAGAACGTTACCTAACGACATTTTACTTCAGAGTAAACCCTCCAATGTTGAAAGCTACGGAATATATAACATATCAAAACGTCAGTTTGAATTCAAATCAAAATCACTTTGCGAAATATGATCCAACTTTCAGTGTATCAAGTATCAAATCCAGATGTTTAAGAGGTATTGAAATTATTTTCAGTTGTTATAAGGGGCGCCTGTGGCGTAAATCATAATATACGAACCACATTCTACCACAGAGAATTGGGTAGTTCGTGAAAATAGAACGAAGAGCGTCTTTGGGAGATGTTCCGCGCTAGATGTTGATGCCATTATCTCGGAAAATTGCTCTCTGTTGGTCTCTATACGAGGACCTACAGCGCGCCAAGAAATAACTAAACTAATTATCTTAATACGATCTATTTGTTGTGTCCCAAAAACAATTACTTCGCCCGAGAGATAATCTACGACGAGAAAATTATGAAGCACGGTCTGCTGGCGGGCGGTTGTTTTTTAAAGTCTTTTATTGAATAAAATTTCAACGAAGTTTTTAATAAAGTAATTTAATATCCAACTTTATCGTGGTATTGTATTACTTTGTAACGTTTCATTGCAAATTTTTCTAAACATTTACATTTTTTTGTTTTCATAACCCAGTTTCTATTAACTTAAGCCTTAAAGAGTAGGTATATAAATACTATAATTTATAAAGTATGTTAGCAGTAAATACAATGAGGAAAATGTATAAACAAAAAGTAGAAGCTTACCAAGGCGGAAGGCGATGGAGCAATTTACTCACCTGAAAACAGAAAAAAAATTATCACAATCTCTTAAAAGTAAATAAAGAGTAAAAGTAGTCCTTTGTGTCGAACAATGTTTGTTTAACGCGCTAAGTAAAATAAAATAGGACGTTTCATTAATTAGCCCTTTGGGCAAACAAAACTTAAGAACTCAAACGAAAGTCGTCCGATAAGATTATTCCAAGCGGTGTTACAACTCAACCAAGATATTTTTCCGCTTTTCTTTTACTAGATTGCAGAAGCCGGAGATAATAGGAAACACAAAACTTAACAAAAAAAAAAGATGCTGAAATATTGCTATATTTATCTGCTACCTCGTAAATAAAAAGTATACAAGATTCCACCGATTTCTTCTATTGTTTAATTAATTCTTTTACATATTCTTTATAGAAAGTTTGCAGTTATAAAACACCTTTGTTTTCTGTACTAACTTTGATGCACTAATTTAACCTATGTTCACCCCCTTAGGGCAAATCGTTTGTAGCTGCGTGCCTCCTAAATTATGAAATGAATACTTCTGGGTTAGGTAGTTACGACTCTCCGTTTTAAGTCAGTAATCAAAACGTCTCTCTTTAATTATATATGTTGGAAGGTAACTAAAATAATCCTAATATTAAAAGGAGGAAAGTCACCACAGGATTTGGAAGCTTACAGACCCAATGTCTGCTGAACACTGTTAGTAAATTATACAAAGTCCTGATAAAGGTGAGATTGGTAAAAGAGATTGATGAAGGACTATCCCCAAATCAGTATGGATTCAAAAAGGTAAGATCGAACACACAAGCCATCCAGAAGGACACCAGGTTAAGGGAGCAGGCAAGGAAAAGGTGGTGTGCTCTGATCACGTTGGACGTGACAAATGACTTCCAACACGGGAACATGGGGCTTAATAATGAATGAGCTAAGAAGAAAACAAGGATCGCCCTATTTAGTAAACACGGTGGGACGTTACCTCAAGGAAAGAAAACTTCAAATAGACCGAAAAGAATTAAGGTATCAGCGGGGGTTCCGCAGGGCTCCTTCCTGAGGCCAACTCTGTGGAACATTCTCTATCACGGCGCACTGCGATTGAAATTGATAGCAGGGATAACAACTACAGGTTTTGCAGATGATCTGGCTCTGATTGTTACTGCGGAAGATGAGGAAAAGTTGAAATTCCGGGTGAATGAATCACTGCATCGCATAGGCATATGGATGAAAGAAAACAATCTGAAGTTGGCTCCACATAAAACTGAGGCGGTCATTATGAAAGGACCAAGAAAAAAGGATAATGTCTACTTCCAACTTAAAGAAACGAGGATTGTACCAAAGACAGCAGTAGGATACTTGGGAGAAATGATAGACGATAACAACACATATGGCGAACATATCCACACGCTGACAGAAAAGGTGGAAGAGAAGGCAGCAGCTCTGACTAGACTAATACCCAACATAGGCGGACCACGAACCATGAAGCGGCAAATCCTGAGAAAGGCGGTGTACTCTATTCTGCTGTACTCAGCCTCGGTTTGGCACCCAGCTGTGAAGAAAAATTGCTACAGGTCGGCAATAGAGAAGGTTCAGCGTAAACTTTTGCTGAGAGTAACGTACGCATATCAGACAGTTTGAACGAAGGCTCTGCAAGTCGTAGGTAGAACTATGCCTATCGATCTATAGGTGAAGGAGAGGTACCGTATTCATCAAAGAGGAGCAGGAATCTCCAAGCCAGAAAGGGCCACAATAAGAGAAGAAATCCTGGATGAATGGCAAAGTCGATGGTAGGAGAACACCTCAGTGGCCCAGTGGACAAAGCGATGTATCCCTAATATAAGACTCTGGATGCAGTGTATGGACAGGTGGACTACTTCACGACGCAGATATTTACTGGACATGGGCGTTGTAGGAGTTATGCAAAAACGATGGGGAACACCGATAGTGAACAGTGTAGATATTGCCCAAATAGGGACATAGGACATAGCACAGGAGATGCAAGAGGCATGCGGCATACTAGGCAGAGCGTTGACAGTGAATAACTTTGGAGCTGAAATAATGGCTGGAATGCCATTAAAAAGATATCGAGTGCGATAATAGAGACGAAGAAATGAGAAGAGAGACATTGATCGACAGGCTACTACCACTTTTGAAGATATGCCCTAAAGCATTACCATAATGGATAGTGTTTTTTTTTTAGTTGACGCAAGCCCAACTCGTCACAAAGAGTGGTATCTTTGAATAGATTTTTCCTCTGTGATAAAAAAATTATATATGTACACAGTGTGCCTAAACCACCTAGCCTAGGACACAGAGTTTCCATCTATTGCAGATGTCCAAAAGATGAATTGTATAAGTCGACTTCATAACAATAAAAGATTATAGTTTGCCCTTGAGTTTAACGTTTACTTAATGGCCTGCTTGACTTGGACTCTTCAAAGAATGTCACCAATTTGACTAACCAAATTCTCCGAAGACAACTGAAGAAGAGTTTAAACCACTTCCTCTAAGGTCGCACCCAGATAACTGCTAAGGAGGGAGCTACTTTGTAATTTTCGCTTGAAATTAAATTTCGAAATTTGGAAAAAGTTATATATTATTAAAAGAACCACGTTTTCACACGAGATTTTAGCAATAAAGTAGAACTGATAATATAAACTTGTAAATACGAGAAAACAATAGCAATTTAAAAAAATCTCAAACAATTTGTAGAAAAAAAAACAAGTTTAAGCAAAATTTCCACTTTTCTTCAATTTTCGTTTTAAGAAAAACATGGAAATTTCGAAAGTAAGATAAAAATTTCAAAAATTAAGTCGAAAAACTTATTTATTTATATTTATATTTAAAATATGTAAAATTATCAAATTCGGTCTATAGAATTAACATTAAAATTAAGAACAATCGAAAAATGTGGCATTTTAATTTTGAACTGAAAATTTGATAAAGAAAAGAATTTAATTTACAAGTATAATTTTCTTAAAATTTGTGGTTTCTGGGTATTTCAAATTTTTAATTTCTTATTTCAATTTCAAAAACGGTCAAAATTTAAAAAAATAAAATTTAAATTTTGAAAAAAGTCGAAGTAATAAAAAAGCTCACTATACTCTAAAAAAAAATCAACTTCAAGAAGTAGCGAAAATTTTGATAATAAAGGATCGAAATTGTAATCAAAATTAAAAAAAAAGAAGAGAAAATCTGAAAAAAGTAAAAGATTTCAGAAAAGTTAAAAATTTAAAAAACTAAACTTTTAAAACAGTCGAAATTTTCAAAAGTGGAATTGTTTAAAATAAAAATCAAATTTAAATAAAGGAAAGGTCGAAATTTTCGGAAAACTCCAAATTTCGAAAAATTATAAAATTTTTAAAGGCAAAGTTAAAAAATTCCAAAGTTTACAGAATCTACAAAAAAAAACAAAATTTTGAAAGAATCGAAATGTCAACATTTATGTCAACATTTTCAAAAAACTAAACATTTTCAAAAAAGGTTAACATTTTCAAATAGGAACAAAATAAAAAATATACATTTCCAAAAAGGCAAAATTTCCAACAAAATCCAAATGTTGGCAAAAACCGGAATTTAGCAAAAAAGTCGAAATTGTGTTTGAAATTTTGAAAATAGGCCAAAACTTGAAATTCAAAATTTTCAGATTATATCGAAATATTCAAAAAAGTCCATTAATAAAGTTAAAATTTTCAATAAAAATCGAAACAGAATTTTTTCAGAAAATCCAAAATTTAAGAAAAAGTCAAATTCTTGAAAGAGTCGATATTTGAAAAAATCAAAAATTTTAACTGAGTCAAGAGTCGGGATGCTCAAAAAAATTCAAATTTTGAAATTTATATCTGAAATTTTTCAAAAGAGAAAAAAATATTAATTTTCGTCAAGAATGGAAATTTCGAAAAAAGATCAGAATTTTCGAACATAAGCCGAAAATGTAAAAAAAATAACATTTTAAGAAAAATTTCAACACTTTGAGATAAAGTCAAAGTACTCAAAAAAATGCACAATTCTGAAAAAGAATTAAAATTTTCAAAAAAATTCACATCGCTAAATCGAAAAATTTTGAACGAAACAAGTTTCAATATAAGTTAAATTCTTCGGAATAATCAAAATATATAAACAAAAAAGCCGAAACTGAAAAAAGTAAAAATTTTTTAAACAACTAAAATTTCGAAAAAAAAATCTAAAATTTCAAGTAAAAATTTCTGGAAAAAGTCAATATTTGGTAGTCGAAATGAATGACAATTTCGAAAAAAGGTTGAAACATTCTAAAATGTCGAAATTTTCAAAATGAAACGAAAATGTTTAATAAATCTAAACTTTCCAACAAAAATCGAATTCTTTAAGAGAGTTGGAATTTTGAAATAAGTCGAAATTTTTATTAGGGATCCGTATTTAAAAAAATTCTAAGAAAGCTTCGAGAAAAAGCAAAGTTTTAAAAAGAAGCTAAACATTTTGAAAAAATGTTAATTTTTTTTTTAATAAAGGCGAAATTTCCCAGAAAGGAATCTGAGAAATATTAAATTTGATTCAAAATAACAAAAAAAAATGATTCTTTTGTCATTATTTTTAGTCATCAAAACGAAAATTATTAAGTAGTTATTACTTATTTTTGTTATCAAAATTAAACTAGATTTTCTCTTTCTCCGCCAATCAAACCATCTGCACCTGTACGTAATTTTTTCGGGCGAGGGAGAAGGTGGATAGAGTACAGAGAACAGAGAGGAGGAAAGGAAACCACTTAAAAGCAAATTTTAGAAAAATGCTCAGATAAGTATATTTTTATTTTGTAATTGGCATTTTGGAATGTACTTTTCAACCCTTCACCCCTGCCCCCTACGGACTAGAGCAACTTCAACTTTAAAAATTCAAGCTTCCTCCGCCCTCTAACAATTTTTTTAAAATTTTTCTCTAGACATTATAATTTCCAAATTCGAATTTCGAGAAGAAAGTATGAATTTTAAATTAAAGCTGGATTTTTATATCGGATACCTGATAGTTGTACACGGTAGTAATTTATATTTTTGTTAAAATTATGGCAATACTTATTTTAATTAGTATACACTATGATGCTTTACATCTTCTTCTTCTTCAGGCCGTTCTCATACACTCCTGGAGATAGGCCTCCTCCATGTTTTTCCAACCGCTCTCTATCTTGAGCATTCAAGATCCAGTTTTTGCCAGCTCGCCTCTGAATATCGTCTCTCCATCTTGTTTGAGGACGTCTGACACTTAGTTTATTTTCCCTGGGACTCCATTGTATTATCGTCTTCGTCAATTTAATATCATCTCTGGCGACGTGTCCTGTCCAGCGCCATATATTAGTGGTTAAACGTTTTATGACATCGACGACTCTCGTTCTCCCTCTGATGGCTTCGCTTCTGACTCGGTGCCTCAAAGTGAACATTGCGCGTTCTATCGCTCGTTGGCATACCCTTAAACGATGGTCCTTGCTTTGTGTTAGGATTACTGCCTCGAGGCCGTATGTCATGATAGGCAATATGCAAAAGTCGAAAACTTTCCGTTTTACGTTGATGAGAATGTCCGGTTTGCTGGAGATGTGGACAAGTTTTCCAAATGCCGCCCACGCCAAGCCTGGTGCCTGGTGATTTTTGCGGCTTGATTTTCTTTGTCGCGTCTGATGTTGTGGTCAAGATACACGTATTCTTCAACCACTTCAAGCTTGTGACTGTTGAGCGTAACCTGAATGTTGTCTGGACTCATGATCTTGGTTTTTTGAAGGTTTATCCTCAGTCCCACGGTCTCTGAAATTTCTTTCGGCTCTCTTAGCACATCTTTAATTTCATTTGCGTCCGTGCTCATTAGGATAATGTCATTAGCGAAGCTTAGGTGACTCAGAAACTTTCCGTCAATATTGACTCCTTTCCGTTACCACGTCAGATTTTTGAAGACATCTTGTAGTGCTAGCGTAGACAGCTTTGGCGAAATAGTGTCGCCTTGTCTGACTCATCTTTTAATGGGTATTCTCCTGGTGACTAAGTCTTCTTCAACTGTGAGTGGAGAGTGGCATGTTCACAGATGTTTCTGATAAGGTTTGAGTATCTTGAGTCAATCCTTGCAGCGTTTATCGCATGCAAGATTGCCCAGATTTTTATAGAGTCGAAGGCTTCTTAGCAATCGACAAATGCCAGATGGAGTGGGACATTGTATTCAGTGTATTTCTCGATCAGTGTGTGCACTGTTTGGATGCGATCGATCATGCTGTAACGCTTTTTGAATCCAGGTTGTTTCACAGGTTGGTAGAAATCGAGCTTGTTGTTGAGACCGTTGGTGATTATTCTGGTTAAGAGATTGTATAGTACCGAGAGAAGGCCGATAGGCCGGTAGTTTTCGATGTTTGTTGGATCGCCTTTTTTGAAGAGGGTGGTGACCTCAGAATTTCTGCATGCATCGGGAATTCTTCCTTCTTCCAGGCATTTGTTGAGGAGAGTAAGAAGCGCTATGTCTAAAGCTTTTCCTCTAGTCTTGAACCTCTCATTTGTCATTTACATTACATACTGCTTGCAAATTTTAATGTTTAGTGAGTGCCACAAAATGCTATAATTCAGTCACATTCGTATTGAAAAACTAACTAACTAAATTTGTTGCTATCTCTTTTGACCCGTTATTGAATCCAATTCACTTTCTAGTTTGGCAACTTTGTTTATCTAATAAGAGTTACAGTCGTTAAATAGGATAATGTCTACTAGAATATAAAAAAAATTTCAACACAAAATCAAATGATTTTATTAGAGTTCTATCTCATTCGTTCTGTAGTTCATAAGTCGTTCTTTCCGAAGCTGTATAACTTTTCTGTTCAGTTTTTCAAAGCACATTGACTGGAATTCTTTAGGAAATGCAATCTATTCGTTATAAGCTGGTCACTGCTATATAGCAGTAGAGAATACAATTTTTGATTAAAATATTGTTATCAACCATGGCAACCGAGGGTACTCGCACAAGGTCAGCGATTTCAGGGGTCGAGTGCGACAGGAATGCTGAGGAAAAAAGTGCTTGCGATGAACCGAAATGCGGCGGCTTGGTTGAGGCATTCATTCGGGGTGATTCATGGGAGACGTATGGGCGCGGCTAGCTAACGTTAACATTGATGGTTAAATGTATAGATTTTACTTTGTCTTTTCAAATGTTACAGTTTGATATTTTTGTAATAAACGGTTGTTTACAATATGTTAATCATTCACGTTTGGAAATCATATAGCTGCCACCTTAAAATTTTTCTGTTTTCGTTCCCTTAATTTGATCTATTTTTTTTTCTTATTGGCGCATTGTGTGGTTGTGTTTCAGAATCCTTTCAGGGATAGGTATTATATAAATGCGACAAGGCATGGATGAAAAACCGACGTCATAAATCAAAAGACGGAAACATTTAGTGAAAAATATTTGGGGCTAAGTGACTGGTGTAGCAGGAAGAATGCGAGTAATTTGTGGACGAATGTCCCTCGATAAAGAAACTTGCCCTGGGTATTCAGTGCTAATAGAGGGTTTAAAAACGAGATTATGTAGAATCTCGACTTTGTTATATTCCAACGTTTAGCGTCTCTATGAGTCAATTTATCAGATGTACGGACTACCGTTGGAACTACAGACGCACTTCACACCCCACAATCTAAAGAAATATATAAAATACCATACTTCAGTTTTTTCCAAGCTAGCTAAACGAATGTTTAAAGGTAAAACTATATCTTTAAAGATTATCATGCACCAAATATTATAGACTTGACTAAACTTGCAAACGTAACAGTTTCAATAATCACGAGCATTTCAATGAGTATAGCCTTTGCGTCTGCTGTTTTGAAGTTTAAGCAGATCGCTTTACAAATCAGGAAAGTGGAACGCTGCCCGTAGAGGCAGTATAACGGGAGATTTAACTTTGAGAGCGTATCGGAGGGGTAAACAGGAAGTCTTGCCTTGTCCTACACTGACCGAACCAATTCAATGGAGAGGGGAAAGGTACTTATAAGAGATATATTTCACGGCGACAATCACTGCCAGTGAAAATTTAAGTATTAAATCATCGTTCTTCCATGTGTTGGCACCGGGACTAGTACCCAACAATTTTATTAGGATTTGCACTATCTACATGTTCTTTTAGTGCGTTGATTTAAACGCTCTCTGAGGCGAAATAACTGTTATTGTTTGGTAAACAAATTAAACATAAACGATCTCTTAGCTTCAACTTCCAATCCTATATACAGCTACGCAGAAGACAGTAACCTTGTGTCATCTTTTTTCTCCGACAAACCATTATCTATTGCTGTTTCAGATCGACTAAGGGAACAGCGGATGCAGACAATTAATCGGGATCTCGAGATTATTCTGGAATGGGGTAAGAACAATTTGGTCGACTTCAACGTTTCAAAAACTCAGGCCGCGGTTTTCTCTAAGAAAACATTAAGGGATAATGCAACAAACATACTAATGGACGGTAAAATCCTTCCGATGGGGTCTAATCTATCTATCTTAGGAGTGAATGCGAGCACTAACTTCTCTTGGGACGATCATGTGCGCGCCATTGCCAAATCCGCCTCTCAGAAGCTGGGCTTTCTTTTTAGAGCTAAAAAGTACTTCACATCTCAGCAGCTATTAACACTATACAAAGCTCAAGTTAGGCCTATTCTGAAATACTGTTCTGATGTTTGGAGTTCAGTCCCAAAACACACTTTAACTCTCTTGGATTCAATTCAAAGAAGAGCGATTCGCCTAATTGATGACGAGAGTCTGACCGATTCTCTTGAAACACTAAAGCACAGGCGTATGGTTGATGACTTGTCTCTTTTTTACAAGTACTATCATGGAAGATGCTCGCAGGAACTAATAGGATGAATCTCCCAAAGGGCAAGATTCTTGAGGCGTACTAGACAGTCGAAGACAGCAAATTCCTGTGCGGTCCAGCTTGACAGGGTGAGGATTTCTGTCAACGGAGACTCTTTTTTCTATAGAACTTCCAAGTGATGGAACTTGTTACCGAAAGGAATTTTCCCCAAAAAGTACAACCTATCCTTGTTTAAGAAGGCGGTTCATCACCTTCTATCCATCTATTCCGCATCCTACTCGTATGCTTTGAAAACATAATGGGGTTACCCTTTGCGAGTGGATTAAACTTAAAAAAAATACTGAAACGGGCTTGCTCAGGAAAAATAGAGGAGTAATTCAGAGGACCTGCAGACGAAGCTAGAGATTCAGAAAGGAATTTTCCTTAGCGTTCTACATGGACAGTTAACAATTTTCTTTATCTGTACAGCGAAAACAGTTACTTAATTATTTTCCATATTTAAACAGTTTTATGTGTAACGAACATCGCTAAAAGCGAGCATTTTTGCTGATCTCGTGTCTTCCCATTACGATCATCATCGGCAGGTCACGTGACGTCGAAAATCGAAGGAGCAATCTCCTTCAAAAGGACACCTGGTGGACGACCGAAGACGACGGCAGGTTAAAATTGAAGGTTCGCTTTACCCTGTTTGAGATTTTTGTAAGGCGAATCGGCCGGAAGAAGCAGAGATACTCGTTCGAATTTTTACAATTTAAAGTTAACCTCCAATTTTGGCGTTTGCGCGCTAAGGGTCTAACGGGTACTCGATTTCCTAGAAAGACGTAATAGTTCGATAAACAACCACTGGCGGCGCTGACGGACGTAGTTTTGCTCCGACGGGAATTTTACTTCACTTCGGTGCTTAGAAACGAAGCCAGCGGCGTTCCGCCGCGTATTAATGATTCGATTTAAAAGTAAAATTGACTCACAAATAATGTTTTATCTAGATCGGTTGGTAACGCAAAAAAGTCAATTATAATAGTTCTTTAAGAAATTCTGGCGAAATATGTTATCAGGTAATTTTAATTATCACTATGTTGCAAGACTTTTCTTCGTGTATTCAATTAAATTTCCCAATCAAGGTTTAATAAAACGAAAAATATATGGTTAAATTTTAGCTGCAACTTTAAAATTAGTCTGGTGCTTTATGTGTAACACAAGTTTCTTAGATCCAAACATCAATCCTTTACGGTGTTAGAATATAAAATTAGGCGATTTTTCCACGCCCATCAGATCACTGGCGCTTTAAGATCGTAAACAGGCGGGCATTCTTTTTATAGGATAAATTTCCAATTAGCTCAGCCTCCGACTGTGTGTTTATTTTTGTTTTGGTGTTCTTCCCCGACAAATTAGAGCAGTTTTATAGACTGCCGCTTAATTAGATTAGACTTTGAATAATGCAAATTGCTTTGAAATCCATGGATAATTAATGATGGCTTTCAAATAAATGCTTTAATATATTTCGGGCTATCGTTCGAATTTCAGTGCCATTAGGTGATTAGACTCTAGATATATCAAAGGTATCTCAATGGATTCGGAATTTAAAAATAAAAGATTTATGGTATTCACATTGTTTCAGTCTTGAGTGTATTGAAAGCTAGGTCAGCTCTAATTATAGAAGGAATTTGCCTATCAATCTCCAGAAGTTGCTATTTTTGTTAAAGTCACTTAAAAGTATAAAAGTTCAATAATGATTCGCTCTGAACGAAGTGACTTTTAAATTGGAACACGAAATGACATCGACTTGTTCTTATCCTCAAGCAGCTTCGACAATCCCTAAATAAGAAGAAGAATGGAAGAGCGGCGCAATCGGCAACCGGGCCAAACAGAGCATTGTTTAGGTTATGTCTGAAAGATGAAAACATCCATCGTTACCACATTTTTCATAAATACCCATCTAACTGTTTAACTGCTGACAAATTTTCAATATGGTTCGAAATTAAAATCTCCAGGTGTTTGTGCACTGAACATTGATTTTCTGGATGCTTGCCATCGTTATTTATTTTTTAGGATTCATGTTTTAGTTTGTAGAGAGCGGTTAAGTATTTTTTTAAGTTAATTCATTTTTTAAAATGTTTATTTTACGTTCTTCCAAACTGATTGATTAACAAAATAAAAAATAGGTGCAATTATTTTTTTTATTAGTTTCAACTGAACAAACATACAAAGAATTATGCTGGAAAAGCATTGCATAAAGATTTGTTGTTCACTAATTAGCGATGTTTTGTTTCGGCCAGTCTTCTTTGTCATTGCTGAATGAGTGATAATTTGATAAACGTCTGCTAACCTACAAAATCATAAACCATTTGCTACGATCAGAATCATCGTGCTAGAGGGGTTTATGATTTTTTTAAAGGTAGATTTTTTTAAACATGTTTTGCCTTTGATGTGCGTCGTTAACATTAAAGACTTTATGACCGAGACATCCGGTATCAATAAACACTTATTCGTTTATAGAACACATATTAATCAAATTTGTATGAAAATAGGAGCCACCACCGGAAATAAAGAATTTCGAGTATTTAAATCAAATAATAAATACGTAGCAAACTGCCGCTATTACAAAATGTAATCTCCTAGTTTTAAACTCGCCCCATACTCAAAACCGTTTACATGCATAAGGAAAATTGGATTATCTGCAAACAATGGCGACTAATTTAAATGACCTGATAACGGCAATTATGATATGCAGCATGAGATGATGCGTGGCGATTAATGAAATATGAATCTCCACATATGAAATGCCGCATCAATCCAACAACGTTATCGAATTGTTTGGATTTCGTAGTTGAAAATGACCGAATAAAGGTTTGTAGTTAGTAAAGTTTAAAAAGGACGCATATCGACTATCACATAGAATGTAATATGAATGTAATTTATGTGTTTATTTGCCCAGATGGATCAGCCTAGCAAATAGTGGATAATTGGTATCAACTAACTATTTCCATAAATCCAACGTTAATATTGAAAGCATATTATTCGATGCAAATACATTAAAAATGTTGGTCTACATTTTCTTGAAGGCGTGTTATTATTTATTGTTTGACTTTTTTCGTCCTGAACCTGTAACAACAAAAAAAATGTAATTAAAGGTCAGTAGTTTTGGAGGAAATCACGACGAACAAGAAATTTATAAAATTCAGTCTGCTGATAGTTATCGTTTGAGTTTGTCGTAAGTATCCGTAAAACTAAGATTAGGATCCCATTGAAGATATGTTTTCTTTACTTACTTAGTCATTATTAAATGTAAAATGTTTTACCTTCCTATTTCTGAATTTGACTTTCCTCATTTAAGGGCTAATCGAGAAATTACACGATGCGAATAAAGAGCGTGCATCTACAATTTCCGTTGTCTTACACAGGTTCATTATTCATGTAATATGGGCAAATTTGTGACTCAACTTCACTTTATATTAGACCTAAAATAAAACATAGCATGAAATTGGTAAAAATGTGATGTGATGTGAAATATATATTTTATAATTTCAAGTAAGCTATTCAAAAAACAATTACAAGGACAGATATTACTCAAAATTATTTAAAAGAAATCCAACACAAGTCATATAGTATTTGATTGAAATAAGCATCTAATAATTATTTTTTCAAAAGCCTTATAGATTGTTCTAAAACATTTAAACAACTTCGAGAACATTCTAGAACTGTGGGCAGATATTAGAGACCTGCACGAGTAAGTAAAAATGTAATTGGACTTTAATCACCGATTACTTTTCGGAAATATGTAATCGGGGAATTGGCATCGTTGGCATCGTGGCATCGGGGCATCGTACCGAATATACTCATTTGTAATCGTGAAGTTTATATTATCGCTTTCGGGTTGTATGTTACAAGATGACACTTGTCGAAAATTCCTACTTTCTATATTTTATAGTTTAAGTACCTAGTTTGAAGAATTCTATGTGTTATTAGCAAGTATTAGTATGATTCACTTACTCCCTAACAATCAAACTTCGAGAAAAATTCGAAATTTTGGAAAAAGTCAGATTAAGAAAAATTAACACTTCGAAGAATAGTCAAATATTTGAACAACCCCTTAAATACTTCAATATTTGTTAAAGAAAAAGACACATGAATGTTCTAAGTTCACGTAAAATTAAAAAAAAATAGTCACAAATAGTCACAGTCTTGACTGTGTCAAGATACTTTTCAATAGTCGAAATTTTTAAAAATAAGAGATTTTAAAAATCAGTTTATATTTTAAAAAATGTAAAAATTTAGAACGAATGAAATTTTTTATAAAATTGAATATTTTAAAATATGACGTCGAAAGAAGTTGAAACTTTATTGTTGAAATTTTCTTAAAAGTTAACATTTTGAACAAATTGAGAAGTTTGAAAAAAGTAGAAATTTTTAAAAAAAAGGTAACATTTTGAAAAGGTCGAAAATTTTGAAATCAAAATTTTTAAAAACAATCGAAATTTTGAAAAATACTAAGATTTTTATAGAAAGCGAAAATTCCATACAAAGTTGAGAATTTCTAAAAACTTAAAATATGCCAAAATTTTGACATTCTTAAAAAAATCCGAGTATTAAAAAAAATGACGAAATTTTCAACAATATTCTAAATTTTTCAAAAAGTTTATATTTTGGGAAATAATCTAAAATTTTAAAAAGAATAATTTAAACAAGTGTCGATATTTTAAAAAATTGATGAATTTTTAATTAACTTTTCGAAAAACCTAAATTTAAAAAGAAGCTCACTTAACTTAAGAAAACACAAAAATATCAGAAAAGTCGAAATGTTTGAAAAATCGCAATATAAAAGAAATGTCAAAATTAAAAAAAAAAGGCGAAATGTTAAGTTCCATTAAGTCGAACTATTAAAAAAATCAAAATTGTCGAAGTGTGAATATTGAAAAAAAGCCAAGTTTATTAGAAAAATCGAAATTTAAAAAAAAAACACCGAATATTAAGAAATTAATATGTGAAATAAGGTGAAGTTTTGAATGATGAAAATTTGAAATAACAAACATTTTTTAAAAAACTTAAAATTTTCCAAAAATTAAAATTTTGAAAAATAAGCGAAATATTTTAAAAAGACAAAACTTTCAAAAATAGTCACAATTTTGGAAAAAAGTCGACGTTTTGAAATAAAGTGGAAAAATTTAAAGTTGTACAAAATAATCGAAAATTCAAAAAATTCAGCATTCACAAAAAAATTTGACGCTTTATAAAATCGATATTCTCAAATAAAAGTTCTAATTTAAAAAGAACGAAATTTAAAAAATCGAAAGTTTACAAAAAGTCGAAATTTTCAGAAATACTTTAAATTTTAAAAATAGTTGACATGTTCGAACAGTAACGATTTTTAAAAAATTTCAAATCTGAAAAACAAAAATTTTCAAAAAAATCGAAAATTAAAAACTGACATCTCGAAAACAGTTTAGCTTTCAAAAATTCTACATTTTTAAAATATTACGAATTTTTTTGGAAATGTTTAAAAAAATTGTCAGATTTTTCAAAAAAACCAAGATTTTAAAAAACCTAAAGCCTAGAAAAAAATTAAAAGCTTAAAAAATCGAAATTTTCAAATAAGTAGAAATTTTTGGAAAAGTTGGCCAAAACGTAAACAAAAGTCAAAATTTAAACAAAAAGCAAAATTTTTCGAAAAATGCAAAAATGTCGAAATTTAAAAATAAAATCTAAATTTTCAAAAAAAAATCTAAATTTTAAAGTCAAAATTTTTAGAAAAAATCCATATTTTCAAAAATGTACTAATTTTAGAAAAAATTTAAGCTTAAGATAAAATAAGATAAAAAAATAAAAAAAATTGAAAAAAGTCGAAACTGTACATATATAGTCGAAAAAGAGAAAAGTCATTAAAAAAAATCGAAATTTTGAAAAGAGTCAAATACAAAAAATGTTGATATAACAGCCATATTTAAAAAAAAATAGGTTAAAAAAACGAATTTAAAGAAATTCCAAGTTTACAAAAAGTCGAATAGTTTGAGAAATAATTTAGATTTTAAAATTAGCCAACATTTTCAAAAAGTCACAATTTTTTAAAAATATCAAAATTTGAAAACAAAAATGTTTCAAAAACTCGAACATTTCAAAAACTGACATTTTGAAAACAGTTTAGCTTACAAAAATTCTACATTTTAAAAAAAATACGAATTTTCAACGAGTGGAAATGTTTTTAAAAAAATGTCAAAATTTTCAAAATAATCCAAGATTAAAGGCTAAAGTTTAGAAATAATTGAAATCCTGAAAAATCAGATTTTCAAAAAACTAGAAATGTTTGGAAAAGTTGGTGAAAACGTATACAAAATTATAAATTAAAAACAAAAGAAAATTTTCCAAAAAAATGTAAAAATGCCGAAATTTAAACCTTGAAAAGTTAAAATTTTTTAGAAACAATCAATATTTTCAAAAAAGTACAAATTTTGAAAAAAGTTTAAACTTAAAGTATAAATTTTAAAAATAAAGAAAACAGTTTCAATTTTTTTTTTTCGAGTTTAATCCTCTCGCAAAGGGTAACCCCATTATACTTTCAAAGCACTGTCAATAGGATGCGGAAACAAGGATAGATGGCAAAGAACCGCCGTCCTAAACAAGGATAGGTTGTAATTTTTGCGGAAAATTCCTTTCGGTAACAAGTTCCATAACTTGGAAGTTTTATAGAAAAAAGAGTCTCCGTAGACAGAAGTCCTCCTGTGTCAAGATACTTTTCAGAAATCTCGGATTAGAATTTGGAAAAATACCGACATTTTTGATGAAGTTGAAATTTTGAAAGGTCGAAGGTTTTTAAAAAATCCAGGATTTTTAAAAAAGTCGAAATTTTAATGAAAAAGTCTTTAACTTTGAAATAACGATATTTAAGAAAATTCAACTGCTTGGAAAATTCGAGATCATTTTCGCAAACGAAAGAAATGTTTAAAAAATTAAAATTTTGAAAAATATATGAAATTTTCACAAGGCAAATTTTTCAAGAAGCCGAAGTTCGAAAGTAGTAAGTTTCAATATTGTTTTTAAAATAATTTCAGAAAATTTTGAAAAAAAACGGAATTTAAACAAGTGAAAATTTTAAACAAAAGAATTTTCGAAAAATGTCGGAATTAAAAAAATTCGATTCATAAAACTCGTTAACGAAATAAATGGTTGTGGTAATAGTGAGTGGGTTTGGATGAAATATTAACTAGTAAAACTATGAAAGGTAAACAGAAATGAAGATCTAGAATTGCAGTCAAAAGGCACCTCTCTGATTGTTTTGATAGTTTAAAGAATCTCAAGTTAGAAAGTTTAATCTTAATAGAGCTACTTCGCAGAAAATATAAACATCTATTTCTCCAAACGATGTGGATTAAAATAATCAGACGCGATGCCGATTATAACTCATAGTAGTCTCCTGATGTCACGATTACGAGTATTTGTACTTATAATCGGACGATGCGTACTCACTCGTGCAGGTCTCTAACAGATATAAATACGAAGGAGAGAACTCAATTCGTAAGTGTATCAATCAACAAAGTAACGATTTACAGCAAGAAAAAAATGGATGCAAATGTTTTCATATTAGTTCCAAATAAATGGAAATACAAATAATTATGGGCAAAATTATCGTAAAAATTTGTTGTTGCTGCAATTGCAAGGTAATAAGCATCTGCTGACCTATGAAGTCGTAAACAATCTCTATTATGTTGGGAATTAGAAACGTCTTGTCAAGGAGAGTCAAAGGAAGTTCTTCTTTTAAAATATAGAAGAGCATTCTTTTATATTTTCTTACATTATTAAATGAGACACTCCCTAGAAAAGAGAAAATCTTTAGGTTTAAGAATAAAATCATGCTAAAATGTCCGCATACTAATTGTAAGTGTAAGATAATGTAGATATGCTCATAAGTAAGGATGATACAACTAAAACAAAACAAATTGATATTTATCTCATCACTCTTTGAAGATGATAGCTTGGCTGTCGAAACGCGTTAGAGCAACCTTTGTTGTGTTTTTTAATCTTTCTTGGTTTCAGGGGACAAGATTTGTATTTCAATTTATCGATCGTTTCGTAACTTTGGATACTTGATCATGTAAGATATTTTCCATTTAATTCTTTTTAATTATTACTTACCTACGTTTTATTTCGTTCCGTTCAACTTTATAAAATCTGGTTTAAGTATAAAATCAAGGTATTAATTTGCGTTCAAATCGAATATTATCAACGTAATTTGCTGTTATGGCGTCTCAACTTAACTGCTTCGGAAAACCCGGTCAAGATAAATAAGATATATTTATGTATAGAATGATTGACATACGAGTTTTGCTTACATGTCCAATTTAATTGAGCGATAGTTACTTCTGTAATGTTACACTTAACTTATAGATCCAATTATCAATCCAAATAGCTTCCGTTGCATGCATAACGATGATTTTTCATCGCGGATATTTTAAAGTTGAAAGACGTTAATATTTTACAGTTCCAAGTAATTACTTTAAGCCATACAATAAGAACAAGCGGAAACGCATACCCGACAACGCTATTGGCATATAAATAATTCTGTCGTGTAGGTTGCAAGTTGCAACTGAAATAATTATGACTAGAATGAAACTTTAATTTTTGTTCTGCTTGTAAACTGTATACTCGTTTTTGATTGTGAAATTCTCTACCCGTAAACGTGCTTGTGGCTAAAGTATCGCCAATGTTACCAACAAAATAATTTCAAATATATGTATAACTATTTAGGCCTTCAGCTAAACTATATCGTACAAGATAATGAAAGGAGCCCAACAAAGGGAGGGTATGCCTCAACAGATTGAAATTTTTCTTAATAACCATGCAAACGTTCAGGTCCATTCATTTGTATTAGGAATAATGTAATTCGGCAACAAACAGCCCCTTTGGCTAGGTAAAGTGTATCAAGACTTACTTAATGAAATTAATTTTCATAACCCTGTTAACTAGGACCCTAATTTATAAAATTTACGGGGTATTAGGGCCTTTGTAGTGTCACACCTATTTAGTTTTAATTAATGCGGTTTTCTTAACTCAGATTATTGATAATTAAAGTAAAATCCCAAAACTCGCTCTTGTTGTGTGTTACAGTAATAGTTGTGGAATTAATGTAATCAAAGTTAATTAGAAATATTAAGGTTAGTGACATCTGGAAACGGTTTATTAGGTCCGGGTTTCCTTGGAAGCCTAATGAATATTAGTACACAACAATGAATATTTATGGACATGTTTAAGGGGATTAAAAATAAATTAAATTTCAAATTTACTGATTTTAGATGGGCATCTGTTTCTCCAGAAAAAAACTCTGAAACCACTAAATCTATTTCGTGGGGCTCTTACTTACTCACAGGCTATTCTTTGGTCCAATTATGTGTTCACAAGATCATAGTTCAACGCTCAAAAATTTTGCCACGAATGATAGTGAGTGTTACATAGATAGGTAGCTCAAAATTTGTAGAAAATACAATTTTCTGAAGAAAAGCATTTACACTTTTACTACGAATGATAAATTGTAAGATACAGAAGTTTTAAAAATTGTTACCTGAGTCGGTAGAACATGAGACTCAATCTCATCGGTTGGGGCCCGACGTTGGGCGCCAATGTAAAAGGGGTAGATAATGTAGCGAAATATAAATTATATAATTTAGTACGTAAAGAAATTTTCTAGAAAAATCTGATATGGGGAAAGCGGCCGCGACAACGAAGCAAATGGCAGATAAGCGTTCCAGAAATTTCGCTAAACCATAAGCCTTATCTGCGAGATTTTTCTAGAACCTGGGAGCCAAAACTATATAAGGCGGTCGCCTTTCCCTCGAGTCAGTTAAAGTTAGAGTCAGTGAGTGTAGTTAGTGAGTTAGTAGTTAGAAATTAATAAGTGAGTTCATTATTCAGTTGTAGTGTTCCGAGTTTAGTTTGGCAATAAAGTGGGTATTATTCAAATCCCGTGTTAATAATCAATTCGAACCGATAAGCCCGCAACAATAATCTTGGAGCTATTAACTGCCTCTTGAGAACTGTGAGGTTGTTGATAATTGAAAACTATCACTATTTGTTCACTAACACTAAATATGAAAGAAATCTTTGAGTACATAAAATAAAATTAAATTTAAAAGAAAATTGTCCTTAGGGGAAGTGTTATGTTTGGGGACCGCTGGCGGACAACCTCTTAAGGTCTAAGTTCTAAGCTAGGGGTAGAACGATTCCAGGCAGATGGTGAATACATCTTGTTACAATACAAGAAAACTACCCAATTTCTTAGCACGTGTATTTTCTGGAACGATTTTGTTTTACAGCATTTTTGACAGATTTTTCAGACATGGAATTTTTCTAAATATTTTTTTTATTCATGAGACTAAGAATACCCAACAATTCCGCGCAGCAACAGCTAAACAAATAAAAATTAATGGAATATTAATAAATGTGAAATTCTTGGAGCTACCACCAAACGAATGCGCTTTCTTTTATTAATCACTCCAAGATAATAAATATGTTTATATTCTATTTTTTGTTATTTTTTCAACAGATATCACTCTTCATTACTACGATGGTCCATGTTGATCCATGAAGCATCACGCGTCAAGTCAATAAAATATCACGTACTAATCAGATGAGTTTACACACTCTATTTATTTTGCAGCGGATGAGAAAACATCCAGCAGAAGCGGAGTGTTTTTCGGATTTCTGAAGGCTTGTTAACCTTATTAAGATTGTTTACACGAAATAATTTAGAACGCAATTTACCCTGTCGATAAAATTTTTGTGCCCGGGAAGGACGGACGTCGAAGACTTCAAAATAAATGCCTTGCTTTGAGATCAGCTGCTGCGAATAATTGGATTTCATTTTAATTTTCATCGCTTTCTAGAGCTAACTTTATAAAAGCATGATTTGAAAGGAATCTCGCAGAATTATAACATCGCAATTATTTTTAGTGTTATTTATTATACTAAGTAGAAATATTTAGTTCCGCGAAAATTTATGATACAAAATTAAACAACTTTCTCCTCTAATTCTATTGCAATGAAAAGACTTGATATTAAAAAGTGTAATCAAATGTAACTTGATCATGGAAATTTAGTTTATGTACCAGTAATACTTGTTAAGGATGTTTATATCTGCTTAATATAGAATTTGGATTGATGTTTTCAGCGCAACTCAGCTTATTGATTCAGAAATGATAAATTGATGACATGTATTTTTTCCTTTCGCTTCTGTGCTGCTGCTATTTCTATAATTTATACAGCCGACCCATGGCTTTGCCCCACATGGCCAATTATTCAAAACTTGATCGGGCACGCGGGCTGATGTTTCCCAAAATTTTACAAAACTGGTTACAAAAATGTGACACTTTCAAACAAAATTTTTGATAGCGATTCTACACTCGTTATCGGTGTGGATCAAAGCCATGCGCCGGCTCCACTGAACGAGACATAACAGTACCTAACTCCGTTAGTATTTAAGTATTTGGTGGAAAACAGGGGCAATCATTACGACGGCTATTTAATCCTATGAATTGAGCGCCAGGTAATTTAAAGTTGCCGCTGGTTACTTCCCCTGGATTTCAAACTACCAAAGAGATCAGTTGGGCTATAATCTATTGAAGGTTACTCCAAACCACAATTCTAAACAACTTCATGTTCCATCATGCTCCACAACTGATCTTACTTTAAAAGACTCAAGGGACTAAACTTCAATTTCTATTGACTTTTCTTGAATACTAAGGAACGATCAATAAGTACTATAATTGTATAGCTTAACAAATTTTAAACAGTAATCATATTTACATACATGTCCATACTAACGTTGAAATACAAAATTTGTCCCCTGAAATCAAGAAAGATTAAAAAACACACAAAAAAGGTTGTTCTAACGCGTTTCGATAGCCAAGCTATCATGTACCTCTCTAAAGATGACAGCTTGGCTATCGAAACGCGTTAGAGCAACCTTTGTTGTCTTTTTCAATCATTCTTGGTTTCAGAATTGTATTTTAATATTGGAAGATAACCAAGGATCAATCCGTTCCACCAAAAAATATATACCAACATTAAACTCTCATCAAATTCCAAAGACTGCAGTCTTCTTACATACTCATCGAGAGTCGGAAATTCAACTATTATTACTTAAGGACCCTAGAGCATTACCATACTTTAAAAAGTATAGAAATCTTCTTGACAATAATTTAAATAAAAAACGTAGGTGATTTCTCCAGTGAAGGATTCTCCATGCGAAATTGCTTGCGAATGGGCGGTTATATCGCACCGTTGCACCTGTCTTGTATATCAGAACTTCCGGACAACGAACGAGTACTAACCTATGCAACCTTCCCAATAACGTCTCCCGCCAAAAAAAAAAACGAAATAGCGATAGAAAAGAGAATTTGACCGATTCTCTCGAAACACTAGAGCAAAGGTGGATGGTTCGTGATTTATTTCTTTTCTACAAGTACTTTCATGGGAGATGTTCACAGGAACTAATAAGAATAATCCCCAAAGGGCAACATTTCCTACAAGAAAGCCGGACACAGCAAATTCCTGTGAGGTTCAGCTTGATAAAGTGATGACTTCTGTCTACGAAGACTCTTTTTCTATAGAACTTCCAAGCTCTGGAACTTGTTACCGAACGAAATTTTATCCAAAATTTACAATGTATCCTTGTTTAAGAAGACGGTCTATCACTATCTATCCTTGTTTTCGCATCCTACTCGCGGTGCCTTGAAGGCATAATAGAGTTATCCGTTGCGAGTGGATTGAACAAAAAAAAAGAAGACTTCGCACAGGAAGTCCAACTTTGAGAAAGTAGTTAAATTTTGCGGAAAAAGACTTCCTATAGATAATCAGATTTTCACATAAGACTGTATTTGGAAAAAAGACGAATTTTCTGAAAAATATCGCATTTTCGAGAAAAAACGTTTTTCGAGGTAAAACTCGAAAGTTTCAGAAACCCAAGCTTAAAAAAAATGAAATGTCTAGAAAAAGTTCGACATTCTGAGAAAAAGATTGAATAGGAACTACTCAAAATTTCTCAAAGAGTCAAATGTTGCTTAAATTTCAAAAAAAGGGGGAATTTTGAGAAAAAGTAGAAGTTTTAGGAAAAAAGTCGAAATTGCGAGAAAAAAGTCGAAATTTCTCGACTGAACAAGCTCCCCACCCTATCCCACGTGACGTTTGAAAGTGTCTATTTTCCAAAATTATCATATAGACATTAGTCTGGAAATGTTTACTTTTTTACCAAAACATCGATTAACTTTCAAGAAAAAAGAAAATTTTGATAAACAAGTCGAAATATTCAGAAAGTCGGATATTAAAGTCGAAATTTTCAGAAAAGGTCCAATTCTAAGAAATGTCGAAATTTGGAAAAAAAATGACGAAATTTGAGATAACAATTCGAAATTATGAGCAAGTCAGATTTTGATAAAAGAAGTCGAATTTTAGGAATACATTCAAAATAAAAAACAAATTGTGTGAAAAAGGACGAATTTGCCGAAAAATGTCGTCGAAATTTGAAAAGGACAAATTGTCCAGAAAAATTAGAATTTCTGAAAGCTAGCTAGTAGCAAAGGAAAACAATACTTTTTTTAGGTAGACTGGGCCAATTACTGCAAGAATTATTATTTTAATAAAAGTTGTTAGGTACGCTACCCATGGACCCCCGACACTCATGATATGAACCTCTCAGGTGTCCATGGACCACAGTTTAAGAAACCCTGATTTCTTGCTTATTGCTTTTTTCAATATTTTTCTATAATAAGCTTTAAAACAGTGTTTTTAAACCTTTTTGTATACACGATTATTTTACAAGTAACAAATTCTGACGCCCCTTTTAAATTAAAATTTGAAAAAAAATCCAATTCCAGAAAACACCAAAATTAAAAACAAAAATTAAAATGACACTATTTGAATATCAGAAATTAAAAGAAGAATAATTTTTCCCTAAATTTTAATGTTTTTTCTCAGAAATTTCTAATGTTTTCTCAACTTTCTAATTTTATTAACTAAATTTCCATTTTCATTTCGATATTTTGATTTCTTTCACAAAACTAGAATTGTAACAACAAAATTTTGATTTTTTTTTAACATTTTGACTTTATTGGCAAAATTTGTCGAAATTCAGCTCAATTTCAATTGAAAATAATTTGAAGAGTTCAAATTTCAACTTTTAATTTGGAAAACATTTATTTTTAATAATTTCAGAAACAAAGTCGAAAGTTTAAATTTAAAGCCGAAATAATTAACTCTGAAGCATAGGCCCAGGTAGAATAGGGTAGGGTGGGGCACTTGCCCTCCCCTGACATACAATCAACCGAAAATTTATATCCAACTGAAGAAAATGTTTCCATAAATGTCCATTTCTTGTTTAAAATTGGTCAATTCCTTAAGACATTTTTTAAAGAGTTCGTCTTTTTTGTCAAAATTAGTCTTTTATCACAAAATTTGCCTTCCACCTTTGAAGTTTGAATTTATTTTTAAAATTCAACAACAAAGTCCGACTTTCTCAAAATTTCTAAGTTTTATCTCAAAATTTGTCTTTTCCGTTAATTCGCCTTCCTCAAAAGTCGACTGAAAATTTGGACTTTTCCTCATTCTGGGTATAAATTTCGATTTGTTTAAATCATTTTTCCAAGTTTGGTTGATTATTTGACAGAAAAGTAAAGATTTTGGGAAAAATATTTATGAGAAATATTAGTTATTGGAAATTTTATACTTTGATAAAGAGAGAAAAATTTCGAGAAATTTTTTTTGGAAATTGCAACCGTTTTTTTAAATTTCACTTTCTGGAAATTGTAACTTATTTCTGAAAATTTAGACATTTACCTCAATATTGGACATAAACTGACACCAAGGTGGGGGTAAAGTGGGGGGCTTATTTCCTTTGGATTCAACCAGTCAAGAGAAAATAAATATATTCAATCGGGAAACTTTGACTTTTTTCTCGAAATTACTTTTTCTCAAAATTCGATCTGTTTTCAAAATTTCAACAAAATTTAAGTGTCTGGGAATTTTCGATTTTTTTTATTTGAAAAATTCGGTCATTTGCTCGAAATTATGATCTCGTTTTTATGCTTTTAAAAATTCGATTATGTTCCTCAAAAGTTTTTTCAAATTTCGACTTTATCCCAAAATCTGCCCCTGGAAATCTCAATTTTCTCTCGAAATTCGTTCATTTCTTAAAGTTTTCATAAATAACGATCATTCTCATAATTCACTTTTCGTAAGAAATTTGAATTTTTTTGTTAGGACATCTTTTTCATCGAACTAGGTTTTTTTCGCGAAATTTTAACTGTTTCTTTCTATACTCGTTTTTTATTTAGAATTTATACGTAAAATTCGACTTTTTTTTTTCAACTTTGGCGTTCTCCCGAAAATTTAGGATTTTTTAAAACAGTTTTTTGCTTTTTTCGAAATTCCGTTGATTTTCATGTAGCTGGTTTTTTTACGAAAATTTCGATCTTTTAAAATTCGATTTTAGAGCAATTCTAATTAGTTTCTTAAAGTTTCTCTCGAAATTTTGATCAAGATTCGTGTTTTTCTCGAAATTGTCACTATTTCTCTTAAAATTGACTTTTTTTAAGTTTTTTATTCAAAATTAGTCTATTTCGTTATTTCGAAATTCTACTTTTAGGACTTTTTTTTTCAAAAATCGTCATTTTTTTCAAAATTCCGCAATTTTTCTTGATACGTGTCTTTTTCGAAAAATTTTGACGTTTTCAATTGAATTTTATGGAAATTTCCACATATTTATTAGATTTCGTCTTACTTCGATATTTTGACTTGTTTTTAGAAATTGGCTTTTCCTTGTAATCTAGACTTTCTGAAAATGCGTTTATGTTTTGGAAATAGATTGAAATGGTAATGAAATTGGCTTTTCCTTGAAATCTAAAGTTTCTGAAAATTCGTTTATTTTTTAAAAATAGATTGGAATGGTAATAAAAATAGTAAGCTTGTCATGAAAAATATTTTTGATAAACTTGCAGAAAAAGGTTTCTAGTAAATTCAATTTCTTTACGGAAATTTAGATGTTATGTCATAATTTACATAAAAAAATGTCTAAAAAAATATTTTTGTAAATAGCGATTTTTCCTCAAAATTCCAGTTTTTTGAATACTAAAGCCGTTTTCATTTGACCTTTGAAAATATTCTTTTTTTTTTAAATTCGATATTTTCTGAACGGCTGGGTTTTTATTTTAACTTCGATTTTCTTAAAATTTCGACTTTTACCAAAGTGAGTTTTTGAGAATTGCTCTTTTTAGAAATAACGACTTTAACCTCAAAATTCAACTTTTTCGTCTCAAAATTGGACTTTTTTTTTACCACATTTTGAGTATTATCTAGAGATATGGATGTTTTTTCGAAATTTCGATGATATTCTTCAAAAATCTTTTTTCTTTCGCAATCCATTTTTCTAATATCCGGTTTTCTCTGATTTTGTTTCAAATTATTTCTTAAAGTTCGTCTTATTCTCGAAATTTCTACTTCAATCTCAAAATTTCATGTCTGAAAGCTTTCTTTTCAAATGGGGAAACTTTTCTCAGAATTTTGGTTTTTCTCTGAATTCGTTTATTATTCCAAAATTGAAGCAAAATTTTAAAGAGCTAAGACTTATGAGAACAATATATTTAAAAAATTTCGAAAAAGAAATTCTTGTCAATTACAGAATTTTCAAAATTTAAATAAAATAAAAATTCGGAGTGGAATATTTTACTATATTATAAATTTTTTCTCTTTGACATATTTTGAAAATTGCAAGATTTTTTTTAAACTGTTATAAAGTTCGACTTCCTGGAAAGTTCGACATTTTCCAAAATAGTTTTATTTTAAATTCGATTTTTTCACTTTCTTCCAAAGTTCCGCTTTTTTAATATTTCAACTTAAATATGGAAATTTGATAGCCCCAGTTTATGTACTTAAGTTAAAATATACATACGCTCAGCTGAAACTATGTGAATTGTCATCAATTTTTCTAAATGATTATTGCCTTCCCCTGAATAAAATCCTGCCTACGTTTTTGCTCTGAAGTAGAAAATTAATTTAATTTAAACTTAAACATTCAAAAATTCAAAAAAGGGAAAAATTTTTGAAAAAATTTGATTTTTTCTCAAAATATAAAAATTTCCAGTTTCAGTGTATAATTACCGATCTTACAGCTTTAGATTTTCTTAAGGTATTTCCAGAAATGTTTATTTTTTTTTCAAAAATCTTAAGCTTTTAATTATTGCGGGAAATTTCCAAATTAACATTTTTACTCCATATGCTATTGCAATTTTGGAAACAAAACCTAAAATTTAAGATTAAACGTCGAAACGAAAAATTCAATTTTGAAGTTAAAATTTTAACTGAAAACTTTCAATTTAATCATCAAATTTCCATAAATTTGAAATTCCAAAAAAAAGTTCAAAATGTCCAAATAGAATGTTTAAAGGTTGAGTGTTTTCTCGCAATTTGTAGTTTTTCGATTCTTTATTTAAAAAATGTTGAATTTATCCTGAAAAGTCGAAAATTTTAGTTGTGAACTTAAAATATTGAGTATAAACTCCAATTTTGAAATTTGAACATCAGATTTCGCGAATAAGATAGATATTCCAGGAAAAACAAACACAAAACTATTATTAAGCAATGTTTTTAGTTGCAGTGATTTCTGTAAATGTTAGTTTTTTTTTCTCCAAATGTCCAATTTAATTTGAAATTTAAAGTTAAAAAAGATTACTCTTTAATTTAATTTTTTGCCGAAAATTTAATTTCCATTTAATAATTTGGATTTGTTTTTAAATTTTGGGTGGAGTTTGGTTTGGAAAGCCCACACCTTCAATTTATGGTTTTGTTTTGTCTTTACATTTTTTATACCTGAAACTGAACTGAAAACATTACACTAACTTGAAATGAAAATTTAGATTTGAGAAAAAGTTAAAAATTTTTGGAATCACTCGAATTTTTTCTCACAATATTAAAATTTTTAGCTTCAATATAAGATTTCTGATACTACATTTTTAAATTTTCTGAAAGCACTTCGAATTTTCTAGAGATCTTTATTTTTTCCAAAAATCTTACATTTTTCTTTAACTTTTAGGTTTTAATTTTGACAGCTCACATTTCAATTTATCGTTTTCTTTTGTATTTACATCTTTTTTACATGATATAGTTTTTAAACTGATTGTGTCGCAATTATTTCTGAATCTATTTTTTTGTTGCTTATGTGCAAAATAAATAAACCAGCAAGAACAAGATAAAGCTAGCAAGGCAAGGATGAAACCAGTAAGAAATTGACAACCAACAAGTAGTCAGATAGCAAGACAAGAAATCTTGCTCTGTGCATTACTCTTCTCCACAACGGAGCCCCACTGATGGGTGTATAGTAACTACTGTTGATAGTGTGTGGCTCCATCGAGTGGCTGGAGCCCTGTCCTTTATAATTATCATCTATCCAGTCCATGCTCGGACGGATAAACGATAATTTGTTTTCGGTATATGGCGCTTTGGTTCAATTGAGAAAACCACAGTGACTATCTCAAATTAATAATCAATTATTTGGAGTTCGGCTTTCTGCGAGAATAAACTTTTCTTTTAATTCTTACATTATATTCATAATTTTTATTTACCAACTTTGGTCATTGTACTTAAAAAAATTAAATAATAAATACAATATAAATTAATAACAAAGTATATATTTTCTAAAATGTGACCTTCACATTGTTGGCATGAGAGATTAGGTCACGACATCTTAACCAACTGGGATAAAATACAATATTTCGAAACCATAGCTATTTTCGTTCACTTCATCTCGTCTTGAAGTTGTCACTTGAATCCTAGGGGTTTAACAAAATATAAATTTTTAATTCAACAGCATTTTAAATGAAAATAGAATACATTGATTATATGTACTGCATCATGAGTAGCTTGTAAGTTTAATTAAAAAGCATCTACGATAAAATCTATTAGGTTTCGTAAAATTTTAATTTCAATAATCATGTGCAACTGCTTTCATTAGATATTTTTATTTATCAACTCGTCAAGTATGAGGCAGAATTTCAGGTTAGAAAGTCCACTCATGTGAGGTTTATTTGTCTAAGAAGACATCAAAACTGAGCAATTTGTCGTTTATTCAAAACCCTTAACACAATACAACAAAACATTATTGTAGTATTTCACAAACAATACACATTTAAATGAGAACCGCATATGTTACAGTAAATACTCAACTGAGAAGTCATAAAATTACAACGCATATATCTGTATCGTATTTTCGGACCGGCAATAAAATTTTATGGTCTTCCCTAACTGCCCGATTCTCGATGAGATTAAAACACTAACCCCCCCTTTCATAAAACGCCCGATGCTCCGAGTCCTTTAATAGAGTTAACTTGTTGAGCCCAAAAATCAGGCTGCCGAAGATTTATTCGACACGGTCATTAAATTAAAGTCGTCTTTTTACCGTTAACGTGTCTGAGGGGGTTAATGCTTTCATTTTCCCGCCTCCCTACAACACATAAATTTCCTCGAATAAAATACTACTCCTGCAAAGCCTTCTTGATTCGTTTGAACAGATCATGTAGGAATGCCAGAGAAGACCGTCATCGATTTTCAGACTGAAACAAATCGTGGACAAACGGGACGTTGAAAATGGAATATTCAAGAGAAGAAGGCTGCAAAGGTTTTATAATACATAATTGTAAATTAGATGATTTTTTCGTCGTCCAATTATGATGAAAACAGCATTTCTTCAAACCAGAGATCGACATCTACAAAGTGAAAATGTCGAGCATGAGAGGGTGGCAAACGTATACATATATTCGAGGGTTTTCCGAATAAACCTCTCTCTACAAATATATATGTTTCATATGAGCTATAATGGTTTACCTTCTGTCGGTCGTAATTAAATTCTTCTTTGTTGTTGCGTGGAACGCATGTTAAATAGTCAGGTTTGATATGTGCTCGGTTGGGGTATTTTTATTATTTGTTGGGAAATATGTGAAAATATATCCCACATTTGGCTTTCATGTGTTATTAATTGCCATAAATGAAATTCCGGGAACGCAAATTTTATTAATAAATTCATAATTAGCAAATAATCACAAAAGTTATCGTGCAAACTAGTAAAAAAACGACAGACAAGAAAAAATGTTTGTTTTACCAAAACTTTCAATACGTTTTTTATATTAGTTTTAAGGCAAAACAAAAAATCAACCCCGTTCATTTATATTCATTATTATTTTTTTAACCCTGAATAATTTTATTTTGCTTACTTTTTTTATTTTACAAACTGTAAGTGAAGTTTTTTTAATAAAAATCCTAATTTTGACAAAATTCTCGTAATTGTTGCTCTGCGATTAAAGATTGAAAAAAATGAGCAATTAAAAAAAAAGTTTGTTTTTAGAAACAATTTGAATTTTACTAAAATTAAAGCGATTTTTAAATGCCGAAACACGAAGTGACCTGCCTTGTCAACGAGAAGAGGCGTTAGAATCTGCTGATCATGATGTGGTTTGGCTGAAAATATGCTCCAAATGTGAAGTAAAATTCGTTTGTTCACTTTATCTGTCTCCAAACGCGAACGATCTCTCATACAGACAGCTCTTCTCTTATCTCTCCGCAACCTTTGTTTACCTACAGGCGAATTATCCAAATGTTAAGATTATTTTTCTCGGTGACTTCAACGTACACATCACTTTGTTAAGGTTTTCTTCCGAACTGAAGACGCAGGAAGGGTGGCAGAAGCTTTCTCCATCACTTGTGGACTATCAAAATTGATTGATGACCCCAAAAGATTTCCTGATATAGATAACCGTCAATCTAATCTACTCGATTCCCTTTCTCCAAATTCGTCTTTGTCTTTGTCTTCCAATCTCCATGTGGGGTCAGGAATTCTTTCGTCTTACCCCTTCGTCGCTCTGTTATTTCTATTAAGAACTTTGTCCCCTCTCGTTGTTTCTGTTTGCATTTTTGGCCTCTTGAGAGATTCAGACCTTCCATGTCTACCTCTCTTTTTTCTGCAGACTTTACATGTCTGCCCTTTTTGTGCCATTCACTGAAAATACCCTCTTCACGCGTATGGAGAGCCTTGTTTTTCTTTCGCCTACTAGTCATTTGACCTAGCCCCCGGGAAAACCATACAAAAACCCGGGGTTAGTAGACTGCTTCTTGTCTTCTTGTTTTACTCTACTATCTTCAGTAGTTCCTGCATCTTCTCTATGAAGTTGTTAACTTTCTTTGTCGATGCTCCTGAGCTAGAAAATTGCATTATCATGTCACAAAATAATGTTTACCTTTACCCTTTTGTCTTCTCTTTTTTCCTTCTTGTTACCGCTCTATTGTTTCTTTGCTTTCCGTTTTCTCTTTTTTCTGTCTTCTTTTCGTTGTCTTCTTGTTTTGCTAGCTTTACTTGCGTAAGACACTCCCCGATTCTCTTCGCAGTATTTATTTTGCTGTTTTTGATTTTCGGTATTGCGGGACAACCACGATAGCTCGCAGGGTTAGCTCATTCGCAGTAGGCGCATTTTGCCGGCTGTGTCTTCGGAAGTTCGCAAGTCTTCGTCGCATGCTTTTGTCCGCATTTGACGCAGACTGGGTCCGCGTGGCAATTCTTCTGCGTGTGTCCGTAGCTCTGGCAGTTGAAACACTGCCTGACGTCTTTTCTTCTCCTGAGGGCCTCTACTCCTATATCTAGGCCGCAGCAGGTTTTCATTTCGTAAATCTTCTTTTCGTCTCGGTTTAGCTCAACAGAGACGAGTGGCATTATTGTCCTCTCCTTGCTTCTCTTGTACATCCGAACAACTTTAGTTGGATGAAATCCTTTTTCCTTTAAATCGGCTTCAACTTCTTTTTCTTTTAGGAAAGTGGGAATTCCTCTCAGTACTACCTTGAGGTTTCTTTCCTCCGAAAGGGAGTACGTGTGGTACTGAATTTTCTTTTCCTTGAGTTCCTTAACAAGGGCTTAATAATCTTCAGGGAGAGTAGAATAGATTTTTATTCCATCTTTGCTCATTTGTGCCTTGATGTATTCAATTTTCTTCGCCTTTATCGTATAGGCGGTTACCGTCCAATTTTTCTGCTCCCGCAGAATAATTAGAAGTACCTGACCTTTTCTTTCACGAGTTTTGTTGTTACTTTTGCTTGACTTTGCTTGAATAGCCGTTATTTTGAATTCTTCAATCTTCTTGCGCCTTTCTTTTTCTGCTCTTTTCTTTTCCATCGCCATACTCTCCGAGTTAGCGACGAGATTTTCAGTATTTTCTTCGCTTTCTCTTTTCTTTTCCATCGCTATACTCTCGGAGTTAACGACGGGATTTTCAGAATTTTCTTCGCTTTCTTCTTCATTTTGTGTTGAGATTAAATCTTCGTTCTGTTCTTTAGCAACCAAGCATTCTACGTTTTGTGTAGCGCTCAAGTCGCCTACTTTGTCTTTTATTGCCGTCTCTATCATTAAAAGTATTTCCTTTAATGCCTTTATCGACATATTTTTAAAATTGTCGTCGGATTTAGGGCTTGTTGCCCTTTAGCAGGTCTTCAGTTTTTTTCTTCATTGTCGCACAATTCCATTGGAGAACAAACATCTCTGTTCTCGCACGGTTACTTCACTACACTTTAATTGCACTGCGGTGGCACCAACGATCCGGAGACCTGGACGCACACTAACTAACCTCCAAATTCATATAAAATTACTGTAACATTACCGCTTGGAAATTCCGATCACCAGCTTGTAGCAGTCTATCGTTCACTTCATATACCACCTCCTTCTCAGACACAGCCTCGTAAGGTTTGGCGCTTTAACTCTGAAAACTCGGAAGAATAAAGCGACTTATTTGCACCTTTCTCATGGCAAGAAGTCTGCTTTAACTCAGACAACCGTTAATTAGTCGCCGAATTCATCACTGAAACTATCCTGGTCGGTGTGTAATGCTCAATTCCCCATTCCCAAAAGCAGTCCACATCCGGCAAATCTTGGTTCAGCGAAAAATGTGCTCGGGCTGTCTCCTACAAGAATCGCGCATATCGTCGTTGGCAAAATAATCCTTGAGTAGATGCACGAAGTTTTTTTACATAGATTATTGACGAGGCAAAAAGTAATTTCGATCGTAAAATGATTAATCTTTTTAAATATAAACAAATGAAATTATGAACTCTTCTTTAGCGCTGTTAATTGTAACAAATGATTTACGACTTCACAGGTCAGCAGACACTTATCACATTAACATCCACTTAGAAAGTAAACTAGCAATAGTAAAACATCGCCGATTAATGAACTACAAATCTTAATATAATTACTTCGCGGCATAATTACAGTGATGTCCGCTTTTAACGAACCGGCTTAATACGACTGAATCTGCAAGGTACGAACGATTAAAGTATTATTATAATTATTTATCATTTAACAGAAACTTAGCTTATGTCGAAATGACTTCTTCGGTTCTTTAAGGTTCGCTATTAACTAAACCTATTTTACATTGTTGGTCTTGTTAGTCAACCTATCTGACGAAAAGTATAAGCCTGAAAGTCTAAAAAGAAATAAACGTAACATCTTGTAAAAACAATAAATAACTATACAACACATCCCCAAAATTTCTTCAGGATGTGATTTTCTTTCCTGAATTCTTAAATTCGTTATGGTTATCGACCAATTTTCATACGAAAGCCTTAAGCGTATCAACTGGCCGAACGGTTCCAGGTCCTTTTGGGGATTTACAAAGTCGATTGGAAAGAATTCTACATCTTGGAATTTTCCACCTTTACTCGGTGACAACAACAATATTGCGAAAACCTTCAAGGAAAAAGCTGAATCTGTTAGCCTTAATATTTGATGAAAATTCCAACCTTGATTATCGAAACACACAGCCTCCTATTCTTCGTAAGGTGGGCCTGAAGTAATTTTCAGACAACGCATAGTCAGGAAGATTCTTCTTGCGTTCGACACATCGACAGCTTCTGGATTTGATGGTTATCCCTGCCATTGTTATTAAGAGGTGCGCCTTTGAGTTGACTCCTGTTCCTAAGCTAATTGTTCACACTTTCTTAAAACAAAGGTGTATTCCAGAACATCTGGAAATCTGCTAGGGTGGAGCTTGTCCATAAAAAGGGAAAAAGGAATCTGGCTAACAACTATAGCCCTACATCGTTGTTGCCCGTTAAAGTGATGAAGAAGGGTATCAACGTCTAGATTCTCAAATATCTGGAGGAGAATAGATTTATTTGGGACAGGCAATACTGTTCCAGACAACAACGTTCAACTGTCGATCTGCTGGCATATGTTACTCATGTTTGGAACTTAGCTGTGGAAAGCACGGTGAGGCTATATTGCTACATTAGATATCTCGACCGAGTCTGACACCGATCTCTTCTCGCCAAATTAACATTTTATAGTCTTTCTCTTGGACTTTGTCATTTGGTATCCAGTTTTTTCGCTGACAGTTCTCTTCAGGTCGTCGTCAAAGGCATCTCATCTGAGACATTTGCGATTCATGAAGGGGTGCCTCAGGGGTCTTTTCTATATCCTACTCTGTTTCTGTTACACATAAACGATCTCTTAATTTCAACTTTCAATACGACATACAGCTACGCAGATGACAGTAGTTTAGTGTCATATTTTTTCTCCGGCAAACCATTATTCGTCGCTGCTTCAGATCAGCTAAAGGAACAGCAGATACAGATGATGAATTGGGATCTCGAAATCATTTTGGAATGGGATAAGAAAAATCTGGTTGACTGTAATGCTTCAAAAACTCAGGATACGGTTTTTCCTAAGAAAACATCAAGGGATAATGCAACAAATATACTCATGCACGGTAAAGTCTTCCCGATGGGGTCTAATCTGTCTATCCTAAGGATAAATGGGAGCACTAACTTCTCTTGGAATGACCATGTGCCCGCCATTGCCAAGTCTGCATCTCAGAAACTAGGCTTTTTTTTAGAGCTAAAATTTTATCGCATAAGTGTGCAATTTTGTCGGATCAAAAAATCTATTGCAGGCGACAGTCTATGCTAAAAATCGAATAGTGATGGAATTCTGGTGTTTACGTCTCTCTTAGGCAGCGGCAATCTAACGTTATAAAACTTTTTGCTACAAATGCTACCGGTAAACTACCTTAATAAAACTAAAATTAAACAGTCATAATTTTCCTGACAACTCAAAATGAATGTTATACTTTACCGTGAAATTCCTTCACCGACTCAGCATACCTGTAACAAAGCAAAAGCGTCAGAACTTGATATGTCAAGATAGATAAACATCATGAAATAAAAGGTCGAGAAATTTTGAGTCAAAAATATCCAATTTAGAAACGTTTCCAATTACGTAGAACTGAAGACAAAGCACTTTGTTAAATTACGACAGCAATAATTCATCCACCAAAGTAATACGACAACTCAGCTGAGGTGGTTATCTCCCTCAGATAAGACACAGTTGAGAATTCCGCTCAAAGTCTCGAATACGTCCCAATTTCCGGAATCAATAAGAGAAGCAAATCTGATTTGTTTACAATTGAGAATTCGTAATTAGCAGGCTATATTTTTAATTCAATTGGGAGTCATGTAGATTCCTCCGTGTTTGTCAATCACGTCTTCAGTCTGCTATGAGTAATAGGTCGTTAGAGCTCGTTTAGTATATTATTTGTAAAACGGAAAATCACTCTGGATTTGACGGCGCCACCATTTACGGTTTTAAGTTAATTGCAGCCAACGCGTGTAAGCAAACTCTCGTGGCTGCTGATTTTAACTGACTGGAAGCAAATACAGCAACGACACGTGTTTTTTACATCGTGTGCATTTACGATCTACTTTTTCTTCGAAGTTTCACGCGAAGGGCTATTTTTGTTCTATATTTTCAGAGGAGTAATCGGACATCAACGGAGAAACTTAAAAATAATGTTCTCTTTGTCCTGTGGTTGCATTTATGATTTCAGTTGGTTATTCTGCCACTTTACACTTTTCCATGTCGAAAATGACTCTTCAGAGTATTTTGATAAGAAAATAGGTAACTGCATCTATTTTATATTTCTGTTCTGTCTGTGGCGGTGTTACTACATAGTTCTTATCTTTCTTGGTCATCGTCATTAAAACAATGTTTTATTTCTTTCGGTTGCAAAAATGACATGTGAATTTAAGTTGTGTCGCAGCTGCTGCATTATCAAGCGAAACTTTACGCGCTGACAAGGCGATTGAGATAATTAAATTATGGTCTCGCATCTGCGCTTATCTTGACCAATTATTACTTTCGTAAAGTAACATTGCGGCTGTCTTAGAGACAACATACATGCAGAATTCTTTTTATGAAAATTTAAAGGACAGTACCTTTCGAACGATGTAAGTTTCATTGCCCCAATTTTAGTTACGTTAGTAAAATTGAAGTGTCTAAGTTGTCCGTCTATCGACTTATCGTTCGTCCGGGCTAATTTCGGAAACTGCTTAATTGATTTTAATAAAACTTTTACAAGAATCGAGAGTATTTTTATGGCTACATTTTAGGCTGCTTTGATCCCATTAAAACTCAACCTTTCACTTCTAGGAACTCAACTGGGTTACAATAATTGTATTTAAGGTTATAACAGAGAACATATAAAAGAAAAACCAATCCACAATTTTGATTATGACTAATATAATGAGTGGGTCACCTACAGTTCAGGAGAGTGCTAGAATTAAGAGCGAGAACTTTAAAATATGACGTTACCAGACCTTGCGCACAATCAGGAAGATTCTCCTCGAGCTCGACACCTCGAAAGCTTCAAGCCTTGATGGTGTCGCCGCTATTGTTCTTAAGAAGTGCGCTCCAGAGTTGACTCCTGTCCAAAGCAAATTGTGCCAACTCTCTTATGACAAAGGTGTATTCCCTAACATCTGGAAATCTGCTAGGGTGCAGCCTGCCTCTAAAAAGGAAAAGAGGAATCTAGCTATCAACTATCGCCCTATATATTTGTTGCCCGTTATATCCAAAGTGATGGAAAAGATTATCAACATCGAGATTCTCAAATATCTGGAGAAGAATAGAATCGTCTCGGACAGGCAATACGGTTTCAGACAACAACGTTCAACTGGCGATCTACTGGTATATGTTACTCATATATATAACTCAGCTAGGGAAAAACATGGTGAGGCTAGGATTGTGGCATTGAATATCTCAAAGGCCTTTGACATAGTCTGGCACCGACTTCTTCTCACCAAATTAGCATCTTATGGTCTTGCTCTGTCATTTGATATCCAATTTTCTCGCTGACAGATGTCTTCAAGTCGTCGTTGATGGCTTCTCGACACATTTGCGATTAATGCAGGGGTGCCTCAGGGATCTGTCCTGTCTCTTACTCTGTTTCTGTTACACATAAACGACCTCCTAGCTTTAAATTCCAATCCCATATACAGCCAAACAGATGATAGTAGCTCATCTCTTTCTTCCGACAAACCATTTTTCGTCGTTGCTTCAGATCGACTAAGGTAACAGCAGATACAGATGATTAATGAGGATCTCGAAATCATTCTGGAATGGGGTAAGAAAAATCTGGTCGATTTCAACGCTTCAAAAACTCACACCGCGGTTTTCTCTAAGAAAGCATCAAGCGATAATACAACTAACATACTAATGGACGGTAAAATCTTCCCATTGGGATCTAATCTGTCTATACTAGGAGTCAATGCGAGCACTAACTTCTCTTGGGACAATCATGTGCGCAGCATTGCAAAGTTCGCCTCTCAGAAACTAGGCTTTCTTTTTATAGCTAGAAAGTACTTCACATCTCATCAGCTAGTCACACTATACAAAACTCAAATTATGCCAACACTAGAATACCGTTCTCATGTTTAGAGTTCAGCAGCAAAGCACACTTTAGCTTTTTTGGATTCAATTAAAAAAAGAGCGTATCGCCTAATTGATGACGAGAGGTCGACCGATTCTCTCAAAACACTGGAGCACAAGCGGGTGGTTGGTGACTTGCCTCCTTTCTACAAATACGATCATGGAAGATGCTCGCAGAAACCAATAGGATTAATTCCCCCTAGGGCAAGATTTTTGAGGCATACAAGACAGTCGGAGATGGCAAATTCCTGTGCGGTCCAGCTTGACATAATGAGGATTTCTCTCTACGGAGACTCTTTTTTCTACAGAACCTCCAAGCTATGGAACTCGTTACCGAAAGAAATTTTCCCCAAAAATTACAACCTATCTTTGTTTAAGAAGGTGGTTCATCACTATCTATCCTTACTTCTGAATCCTAATCGCAGCGCTTTGAAGGCATATTGGGGTTGCCCTTTGCGAGTAGATTAAATTAAAAAAAAACCGCGGGGCAGTTTAGTTATTCCTAATATCAAGAAAATGTACAATCACTTTCGACGTTCACTTATTAGTGTATACATTATATATAAATATTTAATACTTAAGGAATTGGATTTGATTCTAGGTTTGAAGTGGGTTGCTTAGAATTTAGGCCAGCACTTAGGCCGCCCTTTCAGGGCCCATTGTGCTAAACGTAAGGAATTATTTTACCATGAAAGGCAAAAATTGAATTTTTAAGAAAGAAATTACGATTCCTTAAATATAGTTCAGTTGATGCATCCTGAACATGAAATAGAAAAGTTGATTTTTGAATTTCAAAAATGTGTTAATACTAAAAAAAGCAGATTAGACTGAAAAATATTTTTTTATATTCTTGCCCAGAATTCTTTGAACGTTCCTCGTATATGATACACAAGAAATACCACAATATTTTGAAAAAAAAATGGAAGTGTAACATTTTTCTAATTGGTTATCTAATCTAACTGGTTTCTGGTTATCGGGTGGCGTTGGTTTCAGTTAAATGTGTAGATAGCCAGAAATATTTAATTTAGAAAGAATCTACTTAATTTCAATAAGCTTATAAAAAGTAATGTGTGCGACTAAAGAAAAATCTAAATTCTTCAAAGAAGTATTTTTAAAGGCAAGTTCAAGTTTCATTTAAACGTTTAAGTCAAAGAGATCAAACTAGATTTATGTTTGTAGTAAGGCAAACAAAATTTAGGTAAAACTTGAATAGCATACTGCCTAGATACATTAAATGGTCCACTTTAAAACTTGTGTTTCACTCATAAAAGTTAAAAATTTACAAAGTGAAAATATCTGATGAATAAATAAGAGGAACAATAGAATTAAAAAGTGCTGCAAAGCTCTTTATTTATGTATCTAAAGTTTTATTCCAAGCTTTCAACCTACTGCCGTTTCATCTTTTTTTATTTCATCTTATGATTAACATAGTTTAATAGTCTTTGGGGCCTTTTTAACATCTGAAAATTCATTACTGGTTCATTTTAGCAAATTATGATTTAATTGTTATTTTTACTTTGTTCTAAATGTGTTTGTCTGTTCGTCTGTTTGCTGGGTATTTAAAGGATAAAGTAGAGTAAACGGACAAGTCCGGTATTCACCGAATTTTCTGCAAAGATTGTACTCAAAAGTACGTCGGGCAGACTAGACGATCTCTTAAAATCCGAGTGAAGGAACATTTGGCTCATTTGAGGTACAGAAGAACTGAGAAATCAAGTGTAGCTCGACATGCTTTTCAATTAGATCATAGGATAGATAATAATATTAAACTATTAAGAGTAGTAAATAAGACTTCTATGTTAAATGCGTGTAAAAGCTTAGCCATCCATAAGGCTGGAGACAATTAATGAATGGTTGCGCTGGGAATGTAGGCCACTCATCTCTGTTAAGCTTGATAGATTTGGGACACTCCGCCGTGTATGATTAGTTGCGCGTGCGCTTTCGCATGCGGTCAATCGTCCACGAAGTGAATATTCTTAGTATATAACATATATGTAATACTTCTATATGGCGTGTTTTGTACCTTCGATTATGTTCAAAAGGCGCGATGGATATATATGTTTCTCTTTTTGGAGGACAGAATTTATTAACCAATCCCGCTTCTCGTCAGTTATCTTTGTTGTCATTCATTTATTAGTGTTCCCGCCCATCTTGTCATGTGTTCCCGCCATAAATGAATAAATGCTTGTCCTCCAAAGAGTACGACATATACTTTCATCTCACCTTTTTGACAACGCATTTTGTAGTGGCGATTATACACAACACGCCATATAGAAGTATTACATATATGGTATATAAGTGTTAATTTTAGGATTAAGTGTTAGTATCTCTCTGAAGATGATAGCTTGTTTATCGAAACGCGCTAGAGCAACCTTTGTCTTTTTCAATGTTTCTTGATTTCAGGGGACAAGATTTGTGGTTTCAATTTTTGAAGATGATAGCTTAGCTATTGAAACGCGTTAGAGCAACCTCTGTTGTGTTCTTTAATCTTTCTTGGTTTCAGGGGACAAGATTTGTATTTCAATCTTCAAATAGTACATGTTTATGTAAATTTACACTTTTATTAATTCTATTATTCTTTTACATTTTTGGAACTGTCGACTTTTTTAAAATTTCCAATTTTTTAAAAATTCAACCTCTTTTAAAATCTTGAATTGTTCTGGAAGATTCCGAGTTTTTTGAAAATTTCGTCCTTTTTTCAAACTTTAGAACATTTCTTGAAATTTGGTTTTGTAAATTGGACTTTTGTTCAAAGAAATCGCCTTTTTAATGCTTCGATCTTTTGAAAATTTCTGTCATTTCAAAAATGTTGACGTATAATTTAAAAATTCCGAATTTATCCAAAATCTTAATTTTTTAAGATCCCCAATTTCTCTTCGAAATTTCTAAAAATTTTACCTTTTCTTGAAAAATTTGACTCGTGAAAATTTCGATTTTTTTTTATATTCTCCGAAAAGTCCGATCTTGCTGAAAATTCCGATTTTTGGGTATCTTTATCTTTTTAAAAAAATTATTTTTGAAAGTTTTGAAATTTTTCAAAACATCGCTCTTGCCTGAATTATAGATTTTTTTATCAATTCAGACTTTTACACAATGTTTGCTTTTTTATGAAAATCGTAACTTCTAAAACTTTAATATTTTTAAATAATTTAAATTTTTTGAGAATTTCGACTTTTAAAATTTTTCTTTTAATTCTTTTCAAAGTCTACTTTTTTCAAAACACATTTTCTAACTTTTGACTTTTTTATACCGTTTCTAACTTTTGACTTTTTCCCGAAGACAAGTGTTTCTAAATAATTTTACCGTTTTTTTTTTTCAAGTTTAGGGTTTTTCTTGAAGTTTTGTTTAGTAGACTTTTCTTTAAAAAATTCGACACTTTTAAAAATTTCGATATTCTAGAAAATTTAAACGTTTTTGAAAATTTCTTTATTTCCAAAATATTAACTTATTTGAACTTCAAATTTTTAAAATTTTTGACTTTTTCACGAATTTTGTTTTTCTCAAAATTAGTAAAAATTTTAATTACTTGAGAAGAATTTTACTTTTTTCAAAATGGCTATTATTTTGAACATATCAAATTAACTTTGAAGATTTCGATCTTTTCAAAATTGTGCTTTTGAGTTTTAAACATGACATTTTCCACAACTGGTTTATCCGTGAATTGCAAACTTTTTTGTTTAGGTTTATTTTTAAATTTTTACATTTTTGGGAATTAAATATATCTTCTAAACATTAACTTATTTTTTTTAAATTCTGACTTTTTTCAGAATTTTAATTTTTGGAAATATTGATCTATTTTAAAAGTTTGGACATTTTGCTGTAGGTTTGAGTTTTCTTAAATATATTTACTTGTTTTTCAAAAACCTTGAGAGTTTTCAAGATTACAACCTTTTCTCGAAAATTTGAAAAATTTTAACTTATTTAATAATGACGATTTTTTTCGAATATTTAGACTTTGCAGAAAATTTCGACTTTTATTTAAGAAAATTTTTCCTTATGAACATTAGGACATTTTTAAATTTTTTTTTTTCAGAATAGTAGATTTTTTTGCAAATTTAGGCTTTGCTTAAAATTCTGCTTTTTATAAAAACTTCCACTTTTTTCAAAATGTTTAAAAATCCCCACTTTTTTGAAAATATAGATCTGCTTTTAAAGATTTGAATTTTTCTAGAACCTTTGAGGTTTCTTGAAATCTGCCATTTTGTTCAATGTTTAGTTTTTTTTATACAGAACGTCTTGTAAATTAGACTTTTCCTTGAAAAGTTCGACTTTTTTAAAAGTTAGGAGCGATCTTTTTTGTAAATTTGAATTAACTTGAACAATTATAATTTTTTTGAAAATTTCTAATAATAGTAGCTCCTTTTGGAGCGTTTTCCAGCGCTGCGGGGACTAGCACGTATAGGCTGCTACTATTGGGGCCGAACAGCATACGAGGAAGGCAGTGTGGCCAGCATTGCGCTTCAGCCGTCTATTATAGGTCCATTGACCTGAGATCCGACCACGTCCGAAAAGTAATTTATTGATACCAGCATTTTGTACTATTTTTGTACCTTTTTGTACCGCTAAAACAAATTTTTGTACCGCAGCCCAAAAACTGAAAATGACAATTTACAATTCGGATCCTAGGTCAACGTGAAAACCACGACTACCTTCAAAATCAAATCTGATTATGCCATAATTTTGTACTATTTTTGTACCTTTTTGCACCACAAGTTTTAATTTTTGTACCGTTTAATTTTCCAAGAAAAACGATCACAACTCGGGTCCCAGGTCAATGTGAAAATCACGACCACTTTAAAATTCAAATTTGATTATACCATATTTTAGTACTATTTTTGTACCCTTTTGTACCATCAATTAAAAATTTTGTACCATCACCCCAACTAAGAAAAAAAATATTTTAAATATTTCGGATCTCAAGCCAACGTAACAAACTGAAGTACATATCTTCATCAAAAATAAAATCTGACTATACCATGGTTTTGTACTATTTTTGTACCCTGTTGTACCATCAATTAAAAATTTTGTACCACCACCCCAACTAAGCAAAAAATTATTTTAAACATTTCGGATCTCAAGTCCACGTGACAAACTGAAGTACATATCTACATCAAAAATAAAATCCGACTATACCATAGTTTTGTACTATTTTTGTACCCTTTTGTACCATCAATTAAAAATTTTGTACCACCACCCCAACTAAGAAAAAAAAATTTTAAATATTTCGGATCTCAAGTCCACGTGACAAACTGAAGTACATATCTGCATCAAAAATAAAATCCGACTATACCATAATTTTGTACTATTTTTGTACCCTTTTGTACCATCAATTAAAAATTTTGTACCGCCACCCCAACTAAGAAAAAAATTATTTTAAATATTTCGGATCTCAAGTCCACGTGACAAACTGAAGTACATACCTACATCAAAAATAAAATCCGACTATACCATAGTTTTGTACTATTTTTGTACCCTTTTGTACCGTCAATCAAAAATTTTGTACCACCACCCCAACTAAGAAAAAAAAATATTTTAAATTTTTCGGATCCCAAGTCCACTGACAAACTGAAGTACATATCTACATAAAAAATAGAATGTGACCATATCATAATTTTGCACCATTTGTGTATTCTTTTTGACCATCAATTAAAAATTTTGTACCACCACCCCAACTAAGAAAAATAATATTTTAAATTTTTCGGATCCCAAGCCCACGTGACAAACTAAAGTACATCAGTATACATCAAAAATAAAATTTGACCATACAATAATATTGTACCATTTTTGTATCTATTTCTACCATCAGTTAAAAATTTTGTACCACCACCAAAATGAAGAAAAAAAAAATTATATTGTTCGGAATTCAAGTCAACGTAACAAACTCAAAAACATATATGCATCAAAAATGAAATCTGGCCATACCTTAATTTTGTATTACTTTTGTACCCTTAAAAATTTCGTACCACCACGAAACATAAGAAGAAAAATATTTTATATATTTCGTATCACAAATCAGCGTGATAAAAACAAGTACATATCTACATCAAAAATGATATCTGACTACAATATAATTTTGTACTATTTGGAACCATTGGAACAATTGGAACCAGAACTTGAAAGGGATTGATTGAACTGTGATCCGAAATATTCAAAATATCTTTTTTCTTAATTGGGGTGGCAGTACAAATCTTTTTATTGATGTTGAAAAAAAGTACAAAATTATGGTAGAGTCAAATTTCATTTTCGATGTAGATATGTAATTCTTTTGTCACGCTAACTTGTGATCCGTAATATGTAATATATTTTTTTTTATTAGTTAAGGTGGTGGTACAAAATTTTTAATTGATAGTAAAAAGGGGTACAAAAATAATACAAAATTATGGCATAGTCAGATTTCATTTTTGATGTAGATATGTATGTACTTCTTTTTGTCACGTTGACTTGTGTTCCGAAATATGTAAAATATTTTTTTGCTGATTGTGGTGATGGTACGAAATTTTTAATTGATAGTAAAAGAGGGTACAATAATACTACCTACAAAACTCTCGTATGATCAGATCTCATTTTTGATGCAGATATGTACTTCAGTTTGTCACGTGGACTTGGGATCCGAAAAATTTAAAATATTTTTTTTCTTTGTTGGCGTGGTGGTACAAAATTTTTAATTGATGGTACAGAAGAGTACAAAAATAGTACAGAATTATGGTATAGTCAGATTTTATTTTTGATGTAGATATGTACTTCAGTTTGTCACGTGGACTTGAGATCCGAAATATTTAAAACATTTTTTTTCTTAGTTGGGGTGGCGGTACAAAATTTTTAATTGATGGTACAAAAGGGTACAAAAATAGAACAAAACTATGGTATAGTCGGATTTTATTTTTGATGTAGATATGTACTTCAGTTCGTCACGTTGGCTTGAGATCCGAAATGTTTAAAATAATTTTTTGCTTAGTTGGGGTGGTGGTACAAAATTTTTAATTGATGGTACAAAAGGGTACAAAAATAGTACAAAACTATGGTATAGTCGGATTTTATTTTTGATGTAGATATGTACTTCAGTTTGTCACGTGGACTTGAGATCCGAAATATTTAAAATTTTTTTTTCTTAGTTGGGGTGGTGGTACAAAATTTTTAATTGATGGTACAAAAGGGTACAAAAATAGTACAAAACTATGGTATAGTCGGATTTTATTTTTGATGTAGATATGTACTTCAGTTTGTCACGTGGACTTGAGATCCGAAATATTTAAAATAATTTTTTTCTTAGTTAGGGTGGCGGTACAAAATTTTTAATTGATGGTACAAAAGGGTACAAAAATAGTACAAAATTATGGTTTAGTCGGATTTTATTTTTGATATAGATATGTACTTCAGTTTGTCACGTGGACTTGAGATCCGAAATATTTAAAATATTTTTTTTCTTAGTTGGGGTGGTGGTACAAAATTTTTAATTGATGGTACAAAAGGGTACAAAAATAGTACAAAACTATGGTATAGTCGGATTTTATTCTTGATGTAGATATGTACTTAAGTTTGTCACGTTTGCTTGAGATTCGAATAATTTTACAATATTTTTTTACTTAGTTAGGGTGGTGGTACAAAATTTTTAATTAATGATAAAATAGGGTACACAAACAGTACAAAGCTATAGTAAGCTCACATTTAATTTTTGATGTAGATGTGTACTTCAATTTATCACGTGGGCTTGGGATCCGAAAAATTTAAAATATTTTTTTTCTTTGTTGGGGTGGTGGTACAAAATTTTTAATTGATGGTACAAAAGGGTACAAAAATAGTACAAAACTGTGTTATACTCAGATTTTATTTTTGATGAAGATATGTACTTTAGTTTGTTACGTTGGCTTGAGATCCGAAATATTTAAAATATTTTTTTTCTTAGTTGGGGTGGTGGTACAAAATTTTTAATTGATGGTACAAAAGGGTACAAAAATAGTACTTAAATATGGTATAATCAAATTTGAATTTTAACGTGGTCGTGATTTTCACATTGACCTGGGACCAAGTTGTGATATCGTTTTTCTTGGAAAATTAAACGGTACAAAAATTAAAACTTGTGGTACAAAAAGGTACAAAAATAGTACAAAATTATGGCATAGTCAGATTTGATTTTGAAGGTAGTCGTGGTTTTCACGTTGACCTAGGATCCGAATTGTAAATTGCCATTTTCAGTTTTTGGGTTGCGGTACAAAAATTTTTTTTAGCGGTACAAAAAGGTACAAAAATAGTACAAAATTCTGGTATCAATAATTTATTTTTCGGACGTGGTCGGATCTCAGGTCAATGGACCTGTCTATTATTGCCAGGAGTTACACTCGCGTGCTCATTTCACCATAAAGCTGAGTCCACCTTGGGAAGCAGAGCGTTTCTTAAAAAATGGGTGATGGATGAAGCCGCCAGCGGGAATCGAAACCAGATCTCTTGGATTGTAGTCGCAGCGCCTATACCACTGGACCATGGTCCGCCTTCCACCTTTCTAAAATTTGAATTGTTTTCAAAATTTCTTTTATTTTGGAAATTTCTTTCGAGAATTGAGATTACTTAAATATTTCGAAGCTTTTTAAAATCATGTTTTCAGATTTCGGCTTTTCTCGCAATATCAAAACATTTTAACTATTTTTGAAGAATTTAACTTTTTTTGAAAATTGCGATATTTTTTGAAAACTTTCTTTCTTCAAAAATTTTAACCTTGCTCAAAATTCCGCCTTCTTTTGAAAATAGTATCGACAATTTTAAAAATTGTGGTTTAAAATTTGTTTTCCAAATTTTATTTAAACTGTAGTCTTTTACATTCATTTAAAAAAGATGGCTGCTAAACAGTTTATCTATTTATTTATTTTTTTGAAAAACTCAAGTTTCTTGAAAATTTCGACTTTTTAAAAATTTGTGGCCCTTTGAAAATAATTTCTGCCTGTATTTTAAAATGTGCAAAATGTCGATGTTTTTTAAGGTTTGACCTTTTTTCGGAGCTCTGAAAATTATTTTTTAAATTTCGATTTTTTTAAAGCTTAGACTTTTTCTTGAAATTTGGATATCTGTGTTGACTTTTCTTCAGAAAGTTCGCATATTTAAAAATTTTAATCTTTTCATAAATGTGCATGGTTTGAGTAATTCAATTTTTTTTAAAATTCCTGCTTTTCGAAAATTCCTGCTTTTCGAAAACTTAAATTGTTTTAAAAATTGTCATAACTTGGAAAATTTGGGCTCATTGAAAAATTTCGAATTTTTACAAAATCTTGACCTCTTGATTTTTTTCAAATTTTTGAAAATATCAAGCCTTTTTCAAAAATTCGTCTTTTTCAAAAATTCATTTTTTTCAAAAATTGGTTACTTTTCTTTTGCCAGAATATTAACTTTGTTTCAAATATAGTAGCCTTGTTACAAAATTTGACTTTTTTAAAAGTTCGAGTTTTTTAATGTTAACATTATTGAAAACGTTAATTTTTTCAAAAGTTGGTGTTTTTCTTTAAATTGTGATTTATTTTAACTTTGAATTTTATCTAAAAAATTCCATATTTGTTTAAAAAGCTCAACTTTCCCATTTTTTAATATTTTAACTTTTTGAATTTTTTTCAGTTTCGACTTTTTCAAACCTTCGATCTTTATTCAAACTTTCCTCATTTTTTTATTAAATTTCGAGCTGTTTAAAAATATTGACTTTTTCTTGCTTTTGGTTTATTTTTTAATATTCGACTCTTTGCCGAAATTGTAACTTTTGTTAAAATTCTGATTTTTGTAAATTTCATAATTATTAAACTTTATTAACGATTAAAACAGCAACAGTTATTAAAAGTTCCACAATGTTTCGGTAAGTATTTGCTAAGGTTTCGCTTTACAGCATCATCGGCGGTTATACCAGCGAAACCTAATCCGGCCTTAGCAAATATTTATCGAAACGTTGTGGAATTTTTAATATTTGTTGCTGTTTTAATTGTTAATAAACTTTAATAGTTATCAATATAGAACAATTCCACAAAGTAAGAGTCGGAAAAGTTAATTTTTTGTAAATTTGAGCCATTTGCACCTTAAATGTTGGAGGAACCTAATCCGCAAGATGTATAAATGTTATAACTCTCATTTCTAAGTTTGATTATTCCCTAATAAACTTTATGCTTTAACAAAAATCACAATATTATACTAATAATTTCCAATACTTATAGGCTTCTACTAATATTGAAAGAATCTCTTAAATCAGTCAAAAACTTCGACCTGTAGCGTAATCACGTATCAACACAACGGATGGAAAACATGTCGTTTTTTGAATAACTTTTGTAGAACCCACTTACATTTTTAAAGAATAGAAAATAGTGTTATTGCTAAGAGAAATGTCTGGTGTTTCTAAAACGCTAATTACAACTGATTTGATGCAAAATTGCATGAGGTATAGTTAGTTTTATGGTGGAATGCACCTATATTTTTCGCATATGTCGATAATAGAGCAAACCACTTCAATGGTCGTGGTGCCCTATTACCTAACAGCTAAATATTTGATTAATTATTCAATATTTCAACACAAGTTTTCCTCGAATAAAATAAATAAATCATCCATTCACTCGTAAAGCATTTTGTACCCTAATTACGAAATGTAAATATTTTTAGTCAGCGACCCCCTTAAGTCGGATTTTATTAAATTTCGACTTATTTGCCTTTCTCAAATTTATTCGAAAACCCCTTTTTCGTTCTAGTGCAGCAACTGGCGAACTTTTTAATATACCAATATATGAGTTTATTCAGACCGAAAAAAAAATAAATACGCATATAGAATATAAAATGCTCAAAATACTTGAGAAAACTTTGATAAAAGTCGGGGAAAGTTTTATTAAAGTGACCCCTCTTCAATATCTCCAATGCTAATATTTGAGAAGAAGCCAGCTAACACTAAATTGAATTCAGCAAACGCAAATTGCGCTGTGGATTTATCCTTTTCTGCCGTAACATGCGTTTAAACTGGGACCCAATAACGAGATACAAAAACGGACTTTGGAAATGGAAAAACTGAACGTCAATTTAACAGCTATAACCGCTGGCTGCCATCTACATATGAAGGAATAAAGAGAAATATCTGACCCTAAAAATAAACATTTATGTATGCATTTCTCTGCATTGTTCCCAATTTTAAGGTATTTGGGGAGCTACATTTCTACCCTCTTTGAAAACAAACCTCCTGAATAACAATTTCAAATTTTGCGGGAAAATTGAGCCCAGAGTGAAGCTGTATTTAAAATTATAGTACTTTCAAGCAGTGGCGGTTGGTGAAGGGAAGGCAATGGGACCCTTCTGATAAATTTTTTCTGGCAGATATTAATTGAAATTAAGTATAAATTACCTAACTCGTATGTAATTTTTCTAACATATTTAATAATAATAGTTTGTTATTAAACATATCAGAAAGTAACACTGGTTAATATTCCTTCAAACTCGGAGTCTAATTTAAAAATCGTAGTCCGTTATCGTTTAGGTCAGGCCTCTGTAGTACATTCTAGGCATCTCGCATATAGTTCTGTGGAGTCTATACTGCAGCGTCTACACAAGAATCCGTTTGAGACGGTGGCAAAGTACTGAGGACAAAATGTGGCTATTGGAAGTCGGCGGGACAATTGGTCGGTTGTCTTATTCTCGATAGTCTGGAGCGTATAACGATAGCTTTCGCCTGTGCGAGATCTTATTATATTTTCTGTGTTTTTAGTGACATTGCAACTATCAATTTCGTTAATGATACAATCAAACTGATGAAAAATAAAACACTGTCTCGTAAGATTAATGTAAGATTTAAAAAATCCTAGTTCCTCCAGGGCCTTACATTGTCTTATTGAATTTAGTTTTTCTTCCTCTTTACACGTTTTCCCCAACATTTCGGCTTCAAACTTTTAGGGTTTATAAGCAACGTTCCAGTTTTTTGTCTACATTTCTAGATAGATTAAAGCAACCCAAACAGTTCGCTGTTATTGCAATTTTAATTATGCATGCAAGTGCATTTAGTGCATACTTCGACCCAACCGAGCGCCATCTTGTGGAAACACGAAAGCTTCATCGGCCAAACTTGTGCATTAAATCTCAATAAGCATGTTACGGAACTTTTGGAAAGCTAATTATATATTTATTTGGCTAGAGCATTGATGTCTGGCTTGTGTCTGGAAATGTTAGTGCGATCCATTAATAACTAAGGCTTTTGTGGGTGATATCTCGAAAAAAGTGTTAAAAGACGCTTACAAGTTGACGTCCTGTGAACAAAACTTAAAAGTTTGATGAGTTACGAATGACTTTTTAATGTCATTCTGAATGTTGTATCGATTTATCACGTTCATTGTGAAGGGCGGAGAAACATGATCAGAATATATTTTTAACTTGTTACCGTAACAATTCGATTATATAAATAATAAAGAAACTAATTGATGCGATGTCACTAAAACACAAAACAACCTTTCCCATTTCATTAATGAAAAACAACTAATCAGAGACATTGAATAATTCATAAGAATCCTAACTTTTTAGATAAGTTTCGAAATACTGTAATTTCGAGAAAAATATTCGTAAACCAAAAATTAGGAAAGCAAATTAACACTCCAAGTTTTGGGTTTTTAAAACTAAACTTCACTTTTTTAAGCATTAGGTACTAATTTCTGAGTAAATCATGATAAAACTATTAAAACATTTTTTTTCTATATTTTTCTTTGCCTTTGAAAAGGTACATGGCCTTAAATCAGTATATTTTTGTTCAAGTGATCCCATCAAAAATCTTTTCTAGATAATTTAATCCTCTTCCACTTCCCAAGTCCTGCGATTTTTCCATGAGCTATTAAAAATTAATTTTTTTTTAATAAAAAAAGTGTATTATTGCTAAAGAAATAATCATTCCTAAAATAAATTTTAACACAAAAGATGACTCATACTGAAGAAAAAATCGCATACATGTATACATCAAAGACACAGTCATGTAGTTATGCGGGCACAGCAATGTGCGACGCACAAGGAGCCCTTACAAGAGAGGCCTTTACACAATTTTTCTTGAGTCTAATTTGCAGGAGACGTTATTTGAGATAACATTTTATAAACTGATATACAAATGAAAACGCTGAAACCAAGAAAAATTAAGAAAACACAACCACATTTGCTTTAATAGCGCGTTTCGGTAGCTAAGCTGTCATCATCAGAGAAAATAACAACATATTTTAATTCATTCTTTTAACCTTTACTACAGAAATTGTTCAGCGTTCGTAATTTATAAACTAATGAACAGTAAACGCAACAATATAAAATATTATACCTCAAAAATAATCAAGTCAGAGAAAAATTTAGCTTAAAAAAATTAGGCAATCATAAAAGAGAGAAAGAGAGAAAAAATGAAATTTGGGATGAAAAATGTGAGACAGTAGAGAGTTTCTTAGGAGGAATGAGAATAAGAGAGGCATGGAAAACAATCGAAGGCATAAGAAAAGGAAGAAAAGAGAGAACAAATCTAAACCTAAATGGTCAGGAAGAATGGAAAAAAACATTACTAAACATTATTCACAGAAAAAAGAGAGGAGTTTAAGGGGAATCTTGACGAAATTCTAAAAACAAGACCCAAATGTAGAAAGGATAGGTGTAGAGGAAGTTAGAAGAACAGTAAAGGATATGAAAAACCAAAGAGCTGCAACATCGGGAGACATGCCCATTGAGTTAGTGAAATGTGGTCCGACTAGTCTACTGAAAGATTAACAGACTTGTTTAACGACTGCCTGATTAGGTAAAGGATATTCCGACAGATTGGAACTTAGATTATATAAGTTCAATTTATAAAAAGGGCAACAGAAAAATATGTGGTAACTACAGAGGTATCGACATCACGAATCCAGTGGGGAGGTTGTAGGGAAAAATAATTAAGGAAATAATTGAATTGAAGTATCAAGATTTGGAAAAACAAAATGGTTTTAGAGCAGGAATATCATGCATGGAGAACACCTTCACTCTTCAGCAAATATTGAAAAAACGAAAAGCTCGGAATCTACTTACTCACCTCTCGTTCATAGATTTGGAAAGTACCTTTAAAGAAAGCTATTTAACATATTACCGAAAGTTGACCTCAGTACAACATATTGTAGCGAAATGTAAATTGTAGAATTTAGTACGTAAGAAAATGTTATGAAAAGATCTGATAAGGTGAAAGCGGCCGCGATAACGAAGCAAACGGTAGATAAGCGTTCCAGAAATTTCGGCAAACGATAAGCCTTATCTGCGGGATTTTTCTAGAACCTGGGAGCCAAAACTATATAAGGTGGTCGCCTTTCCCTCGAGTCAGTTAGTTAGTCAGTCAGTGTAATTAGTGAGCTAGGAGTTAGAAGTCAATAAGTGAGTTAATTATTCAGTTGAAGTGTTCCGAGCTTAGTTTGAAAATAAATGGGGTATTATTCAGCAAATGTTTAATAATCATTCCGAACCGATAAGCCCGTAACATCTGGTGTCAGAAATGGGATTTCTGGAATGCTGTGTGGCGGCTTCTTCTATCTTTGGCGAGGACATTTCCGGTTGTCCTGGCATTTTTGAAATATCCACGAGGTTTCCGTTTTGTACCGCGTTAATAACGCCGTCGAATTGCTTGGCGATTCTTAAATAGTTGATAGCGCTGGCCGAATCCCCGTTTTTTTTGCTTCCAAAGCGGCAATTTTATACTCGGTCTGACGTTGCTTCAATTTAAGTAATTTTCTCCAAGTTTTCTTGTACTTCAGGTTGTTTGACTTCTATCTCTTTAGGGGAATCTTCCCGAGGAGTTACGTCTGGCTTCTCTGGGGAAGAAATCTTTACTTGGGAAGGTATATCATCAGAAGGAGGAGCCTCATTGCTTGGATTAGGTTTATGTACGCTGGTGCTCACATCTGGTGGTATATCATCAGCATTGATTGGTTTTCCAGCTTTCGCTTGCTTAAGAAGATCTTGAAGTGTCTTAATACCTCGTCCTATCCTTCTAGCCCGACCGCTTTCACCAGCGGCTTTCGCAGCATTTTCAGCAGTTTGATACATTTTCAAACCTTCCTCTAATAGAGAAATATTCGCTGAAGAATTCTGTGGAGACAATTTGGAAGCTTCAGATAGAGTCGAAGATGGTTCATCCTGATTGCCTATAATTTCGTTCAATTCAGAACAGCTCAGAGTCGTTTTCATCCACATCTTCATCTTCGTCCGAAGGTACATCTTTAAGGCTTTCGCAGCATTTTCAGCAGTTTGATGCATTTTCAAACGTTCCTCTAATACAGAAATATCCGATGAAGAATTCTGTGGAGACAATTTGGAAGCTTCAGATATGGTCGGAGATGGTCCATCCTGATCTCCTGTAATTTCGTTCAATTCAGCTCAACTCAGGGTCGTTTTCATCCACATCTTCATCTTCGTCCGAAGGTACATCTTTAAGGCTTTCCTGTATCATGGCATCTAGGTTTTCGACAGAAGTCCACCTCTTAAGAATTTGTGGGCTCAATGGAAATCCCTCCAGGTAGAGGACGGGGTGCTGAAGAGGGCATGGGAAAGCGCGGATGGAAAGTGCGTCAACATTGCAGTTTATGGTGCCTCAGGAGAAGATTCCACAGGTCCTTGTGGGAGGTGCACAACGGGACCTCTGGTAGGACATTTATAGGATGAACAAGACCTGAAGAAAATTCGGAAATGGTTCTATTGGGTTAACTGCAAGGGAGGACGTCGAGCGGTGGTGTCGGAAATATGTCACCTGTGCTGCATTCAAAGGGTCCCCGTACAAGAAACAAAGGGGCCCTGAAGCAGTATAATGTAGGGAGCTCTATTTGAAAGAATTGCAAATCGATGTGGCAGGGTCGTTCCCAGCATCATACGATGGAAACAAGTACATCGTGGTGGCCATGGATTATTTCAGTAAAGTGGCCTGAAGCTTATGCCATCCCCAACCAGGAAGGCTACCACAGTCGCAAGGGTTCTTGTTGACAACTTCATCTGTCGATTTGGTGTTCCCTTGGAACTACACTCGGACCAAGGAAGAAATTTCGAATCGGGGGTCTTCCAAGAGGTGTGCCGTCTTCTTGGAAAACACCAACGACACGTCTTCATCCACAGTCTGATGGAATGGTGGAAAGATTTAACAGGACCTTGGAGGAACATCTTTCGAAGGTCGTTTCCAAGCATCAGGCAGACTGAAACCGACATATACCGTTGTTTCTAATGGCCTATCGCGCGGCAACTCATGAAACGACAGGTCAGACTTCGGCAAAAGTGATCTTCGGAAGGGAACTGCGGCTTCCATGCGACTTGGTGTTTGGATCACCAAGGGAGACTCCCAGGGAGACATTGGGTTTCGTAGATGACTTGAGGGAAGCGATATTGGAGACGCATGCCCTGGGGCGGACGAAGATCAACTTGGCGATGGACCGGATAAAGACAAGAGATGACGTGAATGACAACCATGCTGATTTCAGTGAGGGCGGCTTGGTATGGGCCTCAGCGAAGGAAAGGAGTTTCGCCGAAGTTTACGCCATCTTGGCAAGAGCCGTACAAAGTGCTGAAGAGGATCAACGACTTAGGTATACAGGATCCAGCGTAGCCCCAGAAGTAAGATGAAAGTGGCACACTTGAACAGATTGTGCTAAATGTACTGGCGAAGTGACTGATGGGAACTGATCGGGACGATCATTCCTAAGAGAAAAGCAATGTAGTGAAATGTAAATTATAAAATTTAGTACGTAACAAAATTTTCTAGAAAGATCTGATAAGGGGAAAGCGGCCGCGATAAAGAAGCAAACGACAGATAAGCGTTCCAGAAATTTCCCAAACGATAAGCCTTATCTGTGGGATTTGTCTAGAACCTGGGAGCCAAAACTATATAAGGCGGTCACCTTTCCCTCGAGTTACTTAGTTAGGGTCAGTCAGTGTAATTAGTGAGCTAGGAGTTAAAAGTCAATAATTGAGTTAATTATTCAGTTGTAGTGTTCCGAGTTTAATTTGAAAATAAAGTGGATATTATTCAGCAAGTGTTTAATAATCACTTCGAACCGATAAGCCCGTAACAATATGTTAGGGCAATATACAACATGTACAATAATCCACAAACCGCAATAAAAACTGAAAATATATCTCCACCGTTTAGGGTAACGAAGGGTTTGAAACAGGGATGCTACTTATCACCCACATTGTTCAAAACATACTCACAAGAAGCACTGGAGGAATGAAGGAGAAAATATAAAGGAATGGACATAGAGATCGGTAATTAGTACCTAACAACTCTGTTCTTTGCAAACGATCAGGAACTAATAACAAACTACGAAGAGGACCTGGACTACATCCTAAGAAAGTTAGAAGAACAGTATGAAAAGTGGAGATTGGACATAAATATCAGTAAGAGAGAATATCTTAGAGTGGACGAGACTGAAGAAGAAGATCAAGATCTAGAATTAAAGAAAATAATGAAATGTGAGCAATTTAAATATTTAAGAAGTGTAATATCCCGAAAAGGATCATCAGAGAGGGACATAACCTATAGGATACACCAGGGTAAAAAATGCGTTGGGATTCTAAACTTGTTACTGTGGTTGGTCAAACAGGATAAGAATTCGAACAAAATTAACAATATACAGGACCATAGTGGAACTGATATTGATGAATGGATCGGACTGCTGGCAGATGATAAAAAAAGATAAGCAGAGAGTAGACTCGTGAAAATGTACTATTTAAGGAGATCATGTGGAATATCTAGACGGGAGCGCATTAGAAATGAAGAAATAAGAAGAACGGAAAGAAAGCATACTAGTACAGAGAGAATAGAAACTATGGTTCTGACACGTAAAAAGAATATATGACAATAGATGGCCAAAAAGAGCATCAGAATATATTCCTACAAACAGGAAAAAGAGAGGAAGACCAGTTAGAACATGGATTAATGGGATAATGCACATAATGGAAGACCGAGCAATCCATGACGAGGACTGGAAAAACGAAAATAAACGAAAATGTATGGCGGTCGAAATGCGAGATGCGGGAGTAAGATCCCTCTATTAATAAATAAATAACAATGTTTTCCTCATTGTCTCCACTTTTTTGCTTTTGATGCTTCTTTCCGTAATATTTTCCCTCTACTTAAAAGTTAAATCTTTTCTAACAATTTGGAAATTTCTTCTTGAAATCTCTAGTTTGTGGGAGAAATTCTTCGGCATAACCGGATTTTTAATGATGCAGGTTTGCCAGCACTAGTTTTTGTTAACATCCATCGCAGAGAAACATTGAGGGTATCAATTCTGTACTTTAAAGGAGTGCACTGCAAAAATAACGAAGGAAAAATACAAAGAAACATTTGTCTCATACATTTAGCTCTCTTAAAAAAGCAACTAGGATAAAGTGGCAAGTTGTCTTTACTTGAAGTACTAAAGGACTTTTTACACACTCTCTCGGGACTTAGCTTGCTTAATTTAAAAGAACACGACTTTGCTATTAACCGCAAGTTGCTTGCTTTTTATGACTTAAAGCAGCCTCTTTAACAGAATTCAGCGTAATAAATGGGTACGTTAATTTAGGTTACGCTAAAAAAAGAAAAACAAACCAATGCTGAAATTCATCTACCCATTTTAAATATGAATTATTGAACATGCGGCGAAAAATGCGTGAAAACTTCGGAGTTGTAATGATCACGTTAGAGCTCGGAAGAAAATGGTATCATTTGTTCAATGGCTCCGTTGTTTAATCCTACGAATAAGACGAATTGCCCGCATATATCAGGATAAAGTCGGCTCGGTGTAAATGATAATCCAGTCGGAATAAAAAGAAGGGGCGAAGTCAGGGCTTCTTTACTTAAAATACCCTCTCTGAAATTTTAACAGTATATGCATCGCTCGAGCAAATTAAATGTTTTTCAAAGAATTTTTCCTTTACAATCATCTCTAAGAGACATTAATTTCAAAAATTTCTAGTACCACAGATATTTCATCAATTTGTTCCTCTACCCTTGTTGTGACAAAGAAAACATTAAAGTTCTGTTGTCCTCAGCTTTAATTTTACAGGATTTGAAGCTGTATTGTATTTATGTCATTTTTCCATTTTGTTGTTTGCTTTCTCATCAGAAAGTATATATCTACATTTAAGTGTACCATAAAAATATAATCCGATGCACGGAAGAAAACGTGTCGGTTTTACGACGCAACGAATAACAAAAAGAGCAGGTTTAATGATGGTGAGGGTTTTAATGAGTTATAAAATCTCCCGCTTATCCCAGAAGGAAGCGAAATCTCTATTACTTGCATCTGCGATCTGCAGTAAGCAATTTCTCTTAGAGATTGTGATACTCCTGGGCAATATCGGATAATAAATGCCATTCTGGTGAGAATGAAATAACTTATTTTTAGAATCCTTCACACACAAATACTGAAGGGATGAAAAGGATAAAAACAACAACGAAGCGAAAAAGCTTTTCAATCAAAACAAAGTGACGTTTTCCCAACTTATAGATATTGACCGTGGTAAATAAATATTCGGTTTCGCCATAAAAACCGATTGACCTGTTAAATCTGTTACTTAAAAAAACCTCGCTCCCGCTGATCAAATCTAATATTTTTTTTTAGCATCGATAAGGGAGACGTTAAATTGGAAAGCAACTGTAAATATTTTCATTATTTATCTTTTTTATTGATCCTACAATCTGGACCGAAAATACTGAAGCCTTTAGATAACTGCACAATAATTGAGTTTGATATTTCATCTATTTCAGTCTCTAAACCGTAAAAGTATCTAACTAGGTTACTGAGAATGGGAACAACGCGAATCTAGGCTCAGGGAAATACGGAGAACAGCATCTTTCAAATTTAAAAATTTCAGGTGACATGTGACTAGCTGATATGTATCCCAACTCCATTTACTTCTCCCACGGCCACCTCTTTCTCTTTACCTTTTTAAATGAATCAATTTTTTTAAGTTCCGATTTTTTCGAAGTTGCTGCCTTCTTAAATTTCGCCTTTTCTTTAAAATTTCGAATGTTTTTTTTTAATTTTCACTTTTTTCAAAATATTGACTATTTTAAATTTCCACTTTACAAAAATTTCAATTTTTCTCTAATCTTATTAAAATTATCCAAAAGCTGGATTTTTAAAAATTTGCCTTTTTGAACACTTCATTTTTTGTTAATTTCAAATGTTTCAAATTTCGACTTTTTTGAAAACATCGAGTTTTTTGAATAAATGTTTCCAAGAAAACGATTTTATTTCATGATTTCCAATTTTCATTAAATTTTCGACTTTTTTTAGAACTTGGACTTTAATTTTTTTTACATATTTTAGCTACTCAAAATTTCGACTTTTTTCAAAATTTTAATTTCCTTCAATATTCTGCCTTTTTTTCAAAATATAGATTTTTCTGATAATTTCGACTTCTCATTCGAAAATTTAGACTTTTCTGATAATTTCGACTTCTCATTCGAAAATTTCAGATTTCTTTGAAAGCTGGACAAGGAAAATGTTCAAAAATGTCTGTTTCTTTAAAAGTATCGTATTACAAAATTTCCACTTTATTTTAAAATTTTGATTTTATTTTGAAATTTAGGATTTTTTTAGATAATTTTAATTTTTTTTTAAAACTTGGACCTTAAAGTACTTTTTTGCATAATTGCAACTATCCAAAATTTCACTTTTTTCAAAACTTGAGGTATTTCAAAAGTTCGCCTTTTTTTAAAAAAATCTCGACTTCTCTAATAATTTCGACTTTTCATACGATTAAATTTCTTTGAAAGTTTGACAGTAAACATTTTCAAAAAGGTTCTTTCATAGATTGTATTTCAAAATTTCGATTTTATTTTACAATTTAGGATTTTACAAAACTTCGAGTTTTTTTAAAACTAGGACTTTACAGTTTTATTTTACATATTACAACTGTCCAAAATTTCAACTCTTCTGATAATTTCGACTTCTCATTTGAAAATCTTAGATTTCTTTGAAAGCTCGATAAGGAAAACTTTTAAAGACATCTAGTTTTTGAAAGATTTCAAAATTTTGATGTAATTTCAAATTTCGATTTTATCTTAATATTTAGAGTTTTTTTTTTACAAAATTTGGACTTCCTGTCAAAAGGTTCTTTCGAAAATATCGCCTTTATCTCAACAATTAATTTTCTTTTTAATTGTTTTAAAAAGGGATCGTTTTTTTTTTCTAATTTCGAGTTTTCAGAGTTTAGATTTTAAAAATGTTAACACCCTTTGAAAATAATTTTCTGAAAATTACGAAATTTTTTTAAAATTCCCATTCAAAAAATTTTATTTTAAAATTTAGTCCTTTGTTTTTCAAGTGTTAACTTTCCCAAAATTTTAACTTTTTTGAAAATTTAGAGCTTTCCTTAAAACTTCGGCCTTTTACTCGAGAATTTCGATTCTTTTAAATCGCGACATTTTGTTAAAATCTGGACCTTATTTGACATCTAGACTCATTTTGCAAAACTTTGAATATTTTTTAAAGTTCCGCTGCTTTTTAAAATTATCGACTTTTTTCCTGTAAATTTCAATTTTTACAAAGTGCCCACATTTTTCAGATTTTCGTTTAAATCTTGATTTAGACATTTTTTCAAGATTTCAATCTTCCTGTGAATATTTAATCAAATATTTCGACTCTTTACAAAAATGTGGCTTTTAAATCGTTTTAAAAGTTTTAAATAACCATAATTTTGAATCTTGCCTAAAATCTTAACTTCTAGTTTTTTGAAAGGTTTAACTTTTTTTCTTCGAAAATATTATTTTTTTAATTTTACTGAAAAATCTTTCAATTGTTAAATGTCGACACATCTTCAACATTTTGTCTATTTTTGAAATTTCAGATTATTTTCAAAAATTCCAACTTTTTTTTTCTTCGAAAATATCGTTTTTTTAATTTTACTGAAAAATCTTTCAATTCTTAAATATCGATACATCTTCGACATTTTGACTATTTTTGAAATTTCAGATTATTTTTAAAAATTCCAACTTTTTAACTGCCTGGAATTTCTTTGAAAATTTTACCAAAATCCTTGATTTTTTCAAAACGTCAACTTTTTCAAAACTTTTAAAATCATCTTTTCAAAATCACGTTAGTTTTCAAGAGTTTGATTTTTTTTTTGAAAATCTTAACTTTCTATGAAAATACTGAAATTTTTCAAAATTATGTCATTGTTCAAAATTTTAACTTTTTTGATAATTTTAACTTTCTTTGAAATTTCTATTTTATATAAAAATGTCAATTTTTTTATAACAGGACATTTTATTAAAATGTCGACCTTTTTTGAAATTGTGACTAGTTTGTAAAATTTAGAATTTTCTTAAAAATTTCATCGCTTTTAAATGTTTTGATTTATTTCAACTTTTCTTCAAAATGTCGTTTTTTTTCTCAATATTTCGGTTTTTTTTTAATTTTCACTTTCCCTGAAGTTTGTTTTAAAATTTTCAGTGAAAAATTTGGACTCCTTAAAAATATAACCTTTTTACCTTTTTATCAAAATTGTAACTAACCAAAATATTGATTGATTCCAAAATTATAACTTTTCTGAATTTCTACTTTTTAAAAATTATGAAATGATAATTTTGAGTTTTCTTCAATATTTGGGATATTCGAAAATTTGGGAGTTTTTGTAGAGGAATTCGCAGCAAATGTTTTATTTTTTTTTTAAATTTCGACATTTCTTCAAAATATTAACTAACCAAAATGTCGATTGATTCCATAATTATAACTTTCTTGAATTTCTACTGTTTTAAAATTATGAAAGTTTGACTTTTCTTCAATATTTGGGATTTTCAAAAGTTTGGGGTTTTTGTAGAGAAATTCGCAGCAAATGTTTCAATTTTTTTTTAATTTTAACATTTCTTCAAAGTTTCAACTAACCAAAATGTCGATTGATTCCATAATTATAACTTTCCTAAATTTCTACTTTTTTAAAATTATGAAATGATAATTTTGGCTTTTCTTCAGTTTTTGGGAATTTAGAACATTTGGGGGTTTTTGTAAAGGAATTCACAGCAAATGTTTCAATTTTTTTTTAATTTCGACATTTCTTTAAAATTTTGAATATAATTGAGATTTCAGAGTATTTTTCAACATTTCAACTTTTTCAAAAGATTCAAATGTTTTTGAAATTTTGCCATTACTCAAATTCTCGAATATTTGAAAATGTAGACTTTTTTTTCAAATTCTTAGCTCTAAAAATTTTAACTTTCTATTCTTCTTCTTCGACAGTTTCAAAATTTTGGCCTTTTTGGAAATTTTTACTTTTTTGAAAATTTTAATTGGGCTTAAAATTTAATTTTTCTTGAAAATAACTAATTTAAAAAAAAACGACTTTTTTTAACATTCTGAATATTTTTTTTAAATGCCAACTTTATTCAAATCCTCCACTTCTCTAAATTTTCGATTCTTTTTAAAATTTCCACCTTTTGATAGTTTCCAATTTTCGATCGGTCGCCACTTGCACAAATTTTTTTTCCAAAATATTTCGCACTGTTCACAATCTATGATTAACTTTTCAATTCGCTATCGGTATCGGCTGATTGTTATGCGAAAAAAATGCGAATCGTCCAATGACCTCTTTGGTGCTCTTCACAACAAAGTATCATCACTTATTTAGTATTTTCGCATAATTTTGTACTTTAGAATACAAATTGGTTGATTACTTTGAAAATAAGCCTTTTCTGTTGACTACGATTTACTTGGACCGGTTAATTTTATCAAAAAATTTCAGGCGTTCGAAATTTTAATATATAACTAGTATTGGTGCAACGAACCGGTCCTTGGTTATCTTCAAAAATTGAAATACAAATCTTGTCCCCTGAAACCAAGAAAGATTAAAAAACACAGCAAAGGAGCAACCCTTGCTGTGTTTCAGGGCAGAAGATTTCTATTTCAATTTTTTATAACTAGTAATTAATAAAGAATTTTTAATTTATTATGCAAATACGACCTTCTTTCATTAAATATTTGGATTCAAAATTTTTATTTTTTTTGAAGACTTCTGCTTTATTTCTAAAGATTTTGACGGTTGAAAATTTGAAATTTTTTGAGCATTTCGGCTTTTTTTAAAGAATTTCGGCTTTTTTAAAGAATACGACTTTTTGAATAACTGTATCAAGTTTCTTAGAAAAGTTCGAAGTCAAAAATTTCCCGTTTTTTTTTTAAATTTTAACTTTCTTAAAATTTGGATTTTTTAAAATTTTGACTTTCCAAAATTTTAATATTTCTTTCATTTTTTTCTCAACATTGAACTCTTTTTCCCAAAATGAGATAATTAAAAAATTTCGATTGTTTCCAAAATTCCGAAAAAGACAAAATTTTAATCGACTTTTAGCCGAATTTATATTCATTTTTAGATTCTTCCTCCAAAGTTTGACCATCCAAAATTTTGTCTTGAAAATTTCGACTTTTCTTGCTTCCGTAAGTTGAAATCTTTTAAAATTATTTGTGTTGGATATTTTCGCTATAATTTAATAGCCTCTTATTCAGCTAAAGATTACCACTTACAAAGTGAATTTCTCAATAATATACTTTGTGTCATAATGTGTTCGTCCTAATAAGTATTAAGCTTTTATGATTCTCGTCGACCTTTTAGGGATTAACTATAAAACTTTAAAAGTCACTTTGCAAATTTAGTGTTTACCGTTTGTGCATTTACTGTTATGAGTGCAATTATTACAACATAAAATAAATTATGTTCGAAATTACTGCTACTGGAAATTGATGTGAATGTCTTTTAATTCTGAAGAGCTTACTCTGCAGCTTTTTACTTTATTTTCAGCAAATACTGTCTGAAATAAAATCAGGCAAGGGCGAGTCGGACTTATGCAATTAGGATTCTGTTCCAATTACTACAATGAACACTCAATAGACCAAATTAAATCATTTTCACTTATGTATGAATTCAAAATCTTATCTTAATTTTTTTGTATTACATTTGAGAAAAAAAAACATATCTATTTCCAAATACACACTTTTTTCTGCAATCAATGGCAATATTTATGGAACTGGTGAAGGTGTTGATAATGTATCAGGTAAAAAGCGTTGCAGTCGATGACGAACACAGTTTGAGATCGCCTCCGATCCTTCTAAAATGTTCAATTCCAAATACAATTACTGCGACGCGTGCAATTTAATTACACCTGTGGTGATTCCGAAAATATATATTTAAATTAAATAATTTAAAGGACAAATTTGATCTGCATTCTATTCTTCGGCTAAATCAAGTTTTTTTTTATTTGAAAAAAATTATACTATATGGGTCAAAAAAGCCTAGGGATGCAAGCATTTATTATTTCATAAAATATTTTTCGCTCAATCATTATTACTAGAGCCCGGAAGTTATGGCATTTGCCATTTTATGCCATATTTGACAATGTTAAGGTTATTTTGCCATTTTTGGTGTTATTGCCATTTTCGGTGTTATTGCCATTTTCTTGCCTTATATTCAGAAAAAGAAAGACACAAAAAAAAGATTTAAATTGCATAAATTATAATTTTATAATAATTATAATTCTCATAATTGATCTTTATTTGATACATGAGTCTTTAATATCTGATCCATTAACCATGGCGTAGGCAGAATTTTCAAAGATCAGAATTTTTACCTTATTTAAATTTTGACAATCTTGATATTTACAAGATGTCTTTCTCGGAATTGTTAGCTTTATATTAAAATTGCGATACAATTTTGAAAAAAATAAACGGATTTTGAGAAGGTGTTATCTAGAAAAAAAATCTAATTTCGATTTCAAATTTCCATAAACATAATTTTGAAGTACAAATCAAAATTTCGAAAATTAGACGAATTATGCAAACCAAGCTAAAACTCCCAAAAGTTAAATTTCAAGGAAATTTTCAAAAAAGTTAAGTACTAATAAAATAATTTGAAAAAATAAACGATTTTTGAAAAATGCAGTCGAAATTTGGAAAAAAGGTGACATTTCCAAGAAGAAAACGAGTTTTGGAAATAAAAATTTAAAAATCAAAATTAAATTAAGAAATTAATATTTCGGAAAGATCGAAAAACCTCAAAAATTCGGAAAATATCAAAATTTCTCAAAGTCAAATTTTGTGAAAATTAAGCTGCAAGTTCCACGAGAAATTGAATTTTGAAAAAGAAGTTGTAATTTCACACAATATTCTTTCTCGCAAAAAATCGAAATTTCAGAAATATCGAATTTTAAAATTACAATCTGAAATCTCAAGAATAATGCGAATCTTGATACACGAGCTGAAATTTCTAGAAAGTCAAGTTTAAAAAGACCCAACTTTTCAGAAAAAAAACATACATTAAGGAAAGTGGCGAAATTTTGAAAAGGAGGGAATTTTGGAAGAAAAGTCAAAAAAGTATAATTTTGAGAATAAAATCGAAGTTTATTGAAATACGCTTTTTTAGAAAAAAGTGAACTTTGGGAAAAATACTTATTTTACGATAAGACACTTCGATGGAATTTGTGTTAAAATTTGAATCTTATGAAATCAGTAAAAAATTTCTGGAAGTCAAATTTGAAAAAATTTTGAACCTTCAGAAATAGCCCAATATTGAAAATATAACGGAATTTCGACTAGAAATCGTAATAGCAAGAAAAAGACAAAACTTCGAAAAAAGGCCACCTTTTCCAAAAAAAAAAAAAAAATTAGAAGTAATTAAGTAAAAAACGTCCATTTAAGACAAAAAAAAGACGCATTTTGAAAAAAATTGTCGAAATTTCGAAGAAAAGTAATATTTCAAAATAAATTAATATTTGCATTAGTCAAATTTTGAGAAATTATTTAAGAGTGTAAATAAAATTGTTTGCAATTTTTGTCTATTCAGAAAAATTCATTTTTAAAAAATATGAAAGTTCTCAAACAAATATTGTTCCCAAAATTTTGACAAAAAGACAATTTTTGGTAAGTAAGTTAAAATTTGAGGAAAGCTCGGTTAAAAAAATCTAAGTTTTCAGAAAAAAGATAATTTGAAAATAAAAACAACGAATTTTGAGGCAAAAGTTGAACATTTTTAGAAAATCAGATTTTTCAAAGAAATATGTAAAAAATCATAATTTCGAAAATGACAAATATAGAGAAAGGGGGGAATTTTGGGATAAAATAAATCTAAGGGAAAAATTCGAAATTTGAAGCAAAAGACGAATGTCAAGGTTTCTAAATGTGAAAAGAGATAAAAATCAAAATTTCACGAAAAAAGCAAAAAAAATCACTGAAAATTTTCAAAGAATCAGGCTCTAAGAGCCCAGTTTAATAAATACAACAGAATTTTGAAAAAAGAATCAACATTTCGAGGAAAGGCTCGACATTGAATGAAAAATACCTAAAATTGAAGAGAAATCCAGAATTTTTCACAAATTTTAAATACAAAGCGATCGAATTTTGGGAATAAAGTCAAAATTTGGAAAAAAGACCAATAATTAAAAAAAAACTCTAAATTTGGAAAAAGACGACTTTCGATGAAAAAGTCGTTATTTTCAAAATAGAACTGAAATTTTTCAGAGAATGTCCGATTTCAAGAAAATTTGAACTTTTCAAAGAAAAGCAATTTTTGCCCTTTTACAGAACTTCCAAAAAATATTTTTCAAATTCTTCCAATCTATATATTTTTCGCCAAATCGTTGTCTTTTTATCAAAATATCGACCAAATTTCAAAAAAAAAATCCCATTTTGGTTAATAAGGCGAAAGTTGCAGAAATTAGAATTGTGAAAAGAATCGAAATTTTCGCAAAAAACAAATTTTGAGAGATGGCGAGAATTTGAAAAAGAATTGACCAATTTGAAGATAAAAATTCGAAATTTTGAGGAAAGAAGACGACAAGTTTTGGGAATACATCTGAAATAAAAAAAACGAATTTTATAAAAGAAGTCCAAATTTTGAGAAAGATGTCCAAATTTGAAGGCAAAAATTAAGGAATCAGTTGAAAACATTTCGTAAAGTTAGATTCTAAAGAAATCGAAACTTACAGAAGAAGCTTGACTGGAGAAATAATCGAGAAAAAGATCAAATTTTCGAAAGAAAAGTCGACATTTCTAGATATTGAAATTTTAATGTGAAAAAAGTCGAATTTTGCAAATAGAATCATAATTTTGAAAGAAAAGACGAATTTTGACAAAAGTAATCCTTTCAAGCAAAGGGCGAATTTGGAGGAAAAATTTGCCACTTAGAAATAGAATGAAAATTTCGCAGAAAAAACCAAATTTGAGAATAAATTCTCAATTTTTTGAAAGAAAATTTTCTCGCAGGTTATATTTTTTTATAAAAATGCAATATATTTCCAAAACCCAAAATCTGTAAATAAATATTTTTTACAAAAAGATCGACCAAATTTAGAAAAAAAAACTAGATTTTAAGAAATCTGAGGAAAGTCACATTCTAAAAATAGTCGAAATTTTCAGCAAAATCTTAATTTCGGGAAACGATAAAATTTCGAACAAAAAATGATGAATTTTAAAATAAAAAGTCGAAACTTTGAGAAAATCGGATTTTAAAGAAAAAAATCGAATTCCAAGAATATATTCGAAATTTAAAAGAAAAAATGAATTTGTTGGAAAAACTCAAAACCTCAAGAAAAAGACGAATTTTGAAATATAAAAATGAAAATTTCTGGATAAACTCCTTTTCTGGTTGAATATGTATTTTCAGTTGCCTGTATAAGCCCAAGGGGGGGGGGAGTGACATCAATCTGGTACAACATTGCCTATAAACCTATAATAATAAAAATTTATAAATGCCATTTTATACGTTTCTGCTGCCATTTTCGCCTATTTTATTTGCCTTTTATGGCGCCAAAACTTACTGCCACAACTTCTGGTAATAAATAGATTATTACAATATCGAAAAAACTTGCAGATTTGCGATAAACCATGACCCAATGCTTACCAACCCTCCTAAAATCTAAATCTTATCTTTAGAAGCCCAGGACATCAGGATTCCGTTTTTTCCTTTTAAGGTACGGTACCCTAAAAAGTAAACATTCTAAAAAATAATTCATATTTTCAAAAAATATGTAGATATCAAAAAAATATCCAACTTTTCAAAAAAAAGGGAAAATTTTAGTGTCGAAATTAAGAAAAAGAAATTTTCAAAAAAAAGTCGATATTTGCCAAAATAAGCAAAAAATCTGAGAAAATGTTGAAACATCGAAAGGAAAATGAAATTTTCAAAATATAATTATGAATTTGGAAAAATAGCAATTTTTCAAAAAAAAAGGTCGATATTTGCCTAAATAAGTAAACACTCTTAGAAAATGTTGAAACATCGAAAAGGAAATGAAATTTTCAAAATATAAATATGAATATCGAAAAAAAGCCTAAAGCAAGTCGAAATTTTCGATAAACACCTGAGTTTAAAAAAAATAAGCATTTTTAAAAAAGGTCGAAATATTTACAAAAAAATCGAAATGTTCATCACAGGTCCAACAAATTAAAGGGAATTCAAAATTTCTAAAAAAGTCGAAATTTAAAAAAGTATTCAAAATTTTCAAGAAAGTCAAAATTTTGAAAAACCAAAACCTCCAAAAATGCGTACATTAAAAAAAGTAAAAAATTAGAAGAAAGTAGAAATTTTCAGAAAAATCCGGTTTCATGAAATTTTAATTTTTCAGAAAAAGTCCTAAATTTCGGAAAGCGCCCATTCCGAAATAATAAAAATTTCCAAAAGTCGAAATTTTGAAAAAATCGAAGGTCGAAATTCGAAATTTTCATATTCTCATTTTTTTTCTTATAAAAGAAAAGTTAAATACAAATAAATTCTAATTAATTATGTGAAAAACAAGTTAAATTTCGTTACTTTACAAGGAAAAATTCGACCCCAAGCTATAATAGTTATTTTTAATATTTTTGCAGCATCACTAATCATAAACATGACAAAATTTTTTTGTTATGTTTAGATAATAACATCTGGATTGAAGTCATAAAAAAGTATTAATCTTTATTTTTCTCCGCAACCAAGTGTCCAATTTTATGAAATATAAAAAAGCAAGTTTACCTCAGTACCGTTAAAATAGGTAACCATGACAGAGATATGGATTCATAAAATAAATCGCATCCCATAGGAACAACAGTCAAAGTCTGGAAACTTTCCAATTATTTCATCGAAAAGAAACTGAAATAAACCCGCAAAGTTTTAAAGGTATAATTGAATCAGATAAGGGTGTGGGTGTATTGCAGGGGTTGTTTCCTTTTAGATTTATAGCACGAAAGCTATCAAGCTGCCATCAGACAAGCAAAATAGTAAACAACTTTAGTCCGCCATAAACGTGTGGTAAACATATAAAAGAAATTACTACGGGGGTTATTTTGGCAATAAATATGTTGTTAATAAATTACATAGTATAATTATGACGTATGTGGTTTGGTCAGGCGATTGTGACGGAGATTTATTGGTCACCGAGATAACACTGCTTTAATTTGGGAATGAGCTCCTACTGTAAATTATTGCAAGAGATACATAACAAGCAAAGAATTATTGTATGAAGAGCAGTAGATTCGGTTATATTATCTAATCCATTTTTTGCTAGAGGATTGAAAAAATTCAGTGCTTTTGTTTTACAATTAAAACTTAACAACCTCGCTGAAAACTTTTTCTGTGAGAATGATTATATGAATGATGATGTGTTCAAATATTTCGTGGCCGAATAAAATTTTAGAGAGAAGAAATATAGAAAAATATAGCATTATAATGAAGTAGATATTTGACAGGTGGTTTAAGAAATTATTTATTGAAACAAAATAGGTAAACGGACAGACATACAGACAAACAAGTAGATAGGCAGATAGACAAACAGACGACGGATGGTCCGTCCATCCATCCCTCCGTCGTTGACCGACCGAATAACAAACAGATGGACAGATAAGCAGACATACACACTGACATACAGGCACCCAGACAGGCAGACTCACAGACAGACAGGTACACAGAGAGATGGGTAGATAGATAGAGAAAAGGAGGCAAACAGAGAAGACAGGCGGGCACACAGACAAACGGAGACAAGGAGGCAAGCAGATACACAGCCAGACAGATAGACAGGAACACATACAGGCGGACAGATAGACAGACAGTAGACAGGGAGCTAGATAGACACCGTAACATTAAAAAGAGAGATGGATAGCAATTTAAGTCTACTCGCAGATAATTTAGCTAACAGATTGATTAGAGAAACGATTCACGTTCATATTTTGCGGATTTAAATATAGGTATAGCAGCAAACAAAATACAAATTTAAATTCAGACTAATTGAGAAAAACAATGAATAATTCAAAATCAGCTATTATTTTTGACATTATGTTTGCTGCAATCACATGTTACGAATTATACAGATGATTTAATGCTCGTTAAAACGAATTAAAATAATTCGTTTTTAACAACACACTTTTGAATATTCAAAAAACAAACTGATTATTAAAGCGCTTCGTACAGTACTTCATAAAAATGCTGAGTCTTCTGTGTTGCTGAAATTCTAACTGAAATGAATTACTGTGTGCTTAATGAAAAGAATAAGTAATAAGTGCAAACTTTTCTTTCAAATATATGTATCCAGGGGACGCTTACATTCCTGTAATAAAGTACGCTCGCATGAGGGAATAATGGATAAATCTCTCTGCTCGAAATGAGATGCTGTAAGTGAATGCATTTTGTATAACAGAGTGCCTCGTCTACTTAAAAATTACACTCGGGTTCCATTGCTTTGAAATAATTACTAACTTTCGCATTTAACTTTAATTGCATGAAATTGTTGAACAAATTCATTGAGAAAAGTTTGTGTCGCCTTTAGGGACTTACGGAATTACGCTTTCCATTAAACATAGATTTGTAAATAATGTAAAGTTGGTTTTTCATTGGATTGTACCTAAAAAAAAATTAGTAGTCATGGGGAATGCCGACATCAGTGAGAAAATAAGACTAGGAAATAACACTGTTTTTCTAATTCTCAAATTAATCATACAGTATCAAAATTTAAAGTTTCATAATTTGGCATTTAAAATTATCAACATTACATCCTAGTTCTTCAACTTTTCCAGATTTTATGTTCAAAATTAAACTAAAGCTTTTAAATTTCGAATCGAAATTTTCAGTATAAAGTAAATAAAGAAAGTAGAAATTCCGGATTTAAAGCCGACATTTCCAGATTACATTCAAATTTTTTCAAAATAAAAGTGGAAATTTCGAAAATAAAGTCGATTTTTTTATATCTATTGAAGTTGTTACTGCAAAGTGTCACTAAAAAGCAAAAATATTTTACTAACACCGAGAAAGGATAAATGATCTTATTTGTTACAGGCTGGGAATCGTGTGCCCGAGTGATAACACTTTACTAACTTACGTGGTAACCCAAAGATATAACTACTTGAAGAATTTAGCTAGAGTCCATTTCGGATGAGAACGTTACAACATTGTAACAAATTTTAAAGTTCGAAAAGAAGATTAAAATAGAATTTTTGAGAAAAAGATTATAGAGGGCACATTTTAATTTTTTTCCCGAAATGTTGAGATAAAGGTAGGAACTTTTACAGTCGACTTTCGCCTTAGAATTTAAGACTTGAGCAGTAAACTTGACATTAGGAAAAAGAAATGAAAATTTCGTGTTTAAAGTCAAAATTACAGTATGTCTGAAACTGAAAGATTACAATCGAGTTGTGAAAGACTTGAAATTATAATATTGTAGCGAAATGTAAATTATAGAATTTAGTACGTAAGAACATTTTCTAGAAAGATCTAATAAGAGGAAAGCGGCCGCGATAACGAAGCAAACGGCAGATAAGCGTTCCAGAAATTTCGGCAAACAAAAAGCCTTATCTGCGGGGTTTTTCTAGAATCAAGGAGCCAAAACTATATAAGGCGGTCGCCTTTCCCTCGAGTGAGTTAGTTAGAGTCAATTAGTCATTGTAGTTAGTGAGTTAGTATTTAGACGTCAAAAAGTGAGTTCATTATTTAGTTGAAGTGTTTCGAGTTTAGTTTGAAAATAAAATGGGTATTATTCAGCAAGTGTTTAATAATCGTTTTGAATCGATAAGCCCGTAACAATATTAAAAGTGAAGGTAGGAAGAAATTTCGACATTGAGTTTAAAATGTTGGTTGAAATCTCGCAATATTGATACAAAAGTAAAATTTCGTTAAAAACATTCGACTATTTTTAACGAAATTCGGGGGTTTCATGTAGAAGTCTCGTGCATAAAGGCAAAATTTTCGGAAGGAAGGGGAAAGTTCAAACCGTAACCCGTCGGATGTGCAATTTAGTTAAAAATGAAATATTTTCCAATATTTGCTTCCTGAATTGATATTTGCTACCTAAATTTTTAATTGGACTTACTCAGATTTTCGCAAAGAATGAGGGGAAACATCATACCTGCAAATAAAAAAAAATACATTAGACGGGTAAATTCAATTGAAATATGTTGAATTATTTATATTTTCACTAAATGATTACGAGGTAATCAGATAAGAGAAAACTAGCAACGCACCAATTGACATTGACTTGTGTAAAGTTATCCGTGACGTTTCTTTGAAATAATATTTTCCGAATTCACAGTCATTCGTCCATCTAAATACGAGAATTCTGTTTTTTAAATTCGCAAACCGGATAAAATGAACCTTCTATTTTGATCTGCTGTTGCTGCCTACGCTCCACCGATGCCTCCTCGGAGGAGATATTCACAGAGAATCGCCGTGGAATAGACAGATGCGAACTCGAACCTCATTACTCAAACAAGGGAGAAAATAAAATAAGAAACAAGAATAAACACTGGCTGAGTGCAATTCGTACTTGTCCAAGTATGGTCCCTTAAAACTCGTATGACAAAAAATGTCTTCAAAAGTGAGCAATTTTATTTATTCAAATAATAACTTAAATATTCAAAAACAAATATTGTCCCCTGAAACCGAGAAAGATTAAAAACCACAACAGAGGTTGGTCTAACGCGTTTCGATAGCCAAGCTATCATCTCATCAAGATGATAGCTTGGCTATCGAAACGCATTAGAGCAACCTCTGTTGTGTTTTTAATCTTTCTTGGTTTCAGGGGACAAGATTTGTACTTCAATTTTTGAAGATAATCAAGGACCAGTTCGTTCCACCAAAAAAAAAATAATAATTTAAATATTTTCCAAACGGGGCTCAGTGAAGCTAAAATAAATTAAGTGTATAGTTTACAAGCTTCTATTCCGCATTACATGTTAGTAGGTTCAGCTTAGTTCAAGGCCGACGCCTTGCAAATTGGCTCCAAACAAACGTCAACTCCAGATAAAAAAGTAATATGCACACAAAAAAATCGAGTTTTTCAACTCAAAATTTCGAGCAAAAACTCGTAATTTCGATATTTGGGCTAGAATCTTGAAAAAAGTCAAAAGTCAGGAAAAATGCCAAAATATTTTAGTTTAGTAAAAAATTCATAAAAAACCTCGAAAATATAATGGCTTTGTGCGTTGCATTTTGACATTAAAAAACAATTTTTTTTTTCACGAAAAGTCAGGGACGGCTTTTGGGGGTGGCGAGCAGGACAACCGTCCGGAGCCTCGCTCTTGCAGGAGGTTTCGCGCACTCGCGCAATAGTACAAATTCTAATGTTCATTTGAATTTCGCGCCTTACGCTACGTATTATAAAACTCGACTACTTGCTCTCTTGCGTGGTCGTTATTGCTCTGATATCTGTCTCACTCGCTCCAATGAATGTTTCTTTCCTTCTCTTTCACACTGACGAAATTTCGTACCAGTGCTGCCATCTGCAAAAGAGCTTAACAAAACCTGATAGCACTCCCTTCTAGTTTACGATTTGGGAAATTCTCGTGTTTCATTTCACCTGTCAACTGTCGTCAGGTTATACTTTTATATTAGAGCAGCCGTCATCATTTTTAAATCTCTGATATTTTTCAGACATTAATGAATGCACCTTAAAAACTGAATCTTTTGGAAAAATATCGAAATTTCGAAGATTTCGAAAATTAACGATTTTTGAAAAATTCCGTCGAAATATCGAGAAAAAAGTTGACATTACTTGAAGAAAAGTGAACATTTTCAAGAGAAAGTTTAATTTTGAGATAAACGAATTTCCAGGAAAAAACGAATTTTGGGAAAAAGTTGGAATTTTTAGAAAATCGCGTTTAAAATAAACTCCAAACGTTTCGAAAAATCTCAAAAAATGTTGAAAATTCAAAAAAAATATATTTTTAAAGGTGAAGCTTTGCGAAAATAGACGTAATTTTCAGAAAAAGTTGTAACTTTGAGAAAAATTTTTCACTGTAAGTGAAGAAATCCCTATTTGAAGTACAAGTCAAAATTTCCATAAGACAAATTTTGAGAAACATGAAATTTTCGAAAATTTAGATTAAAAAAATTCAGAAAAAACCGAATATTAAAAAAATGAAAGTTCAATTTTGAGACAAAAAGTAGAAAGAAGTCGTAATTTCGAAACCGACGAATTCTAAGAAAAAACCTATTTTGGAAGAGGAATTTTTGGAAAACCAAAATCGAATAAAAGCCCAACCTTTCGGAAGAAGTCGAAAAATGCTGAAAATTCTAAAATTACCAAAATATTTCCAAAGGTCAAATATTGTGAAAAAATTCGCAATTTCCAAGAACACTTTTTCGAAATTTTTACTTTTTCATTCTAATTTTGACATAATATTTCAATAAAGAAATTGAATGTACAAGAAACCCTTTTCTCGAAGTTACCCAAAAATGTTTTTTTCAATATTTTTAATTTTCGAGAATGTGACGACCTAATTTAAAGAAAACAGATGAATTTCGAGAAAACCGAAATTTAAAGGAAAAGACAATTTCGAGGAAAAAGTCCAGAATGTTCCAGAAACTAAAACATCGCATTTTGAAATAAAAGTTAAAATTTCGAAAAATTCTGAAAATTCTTAAAATGCCAAAATATTTCCAAAGGTCAAATATTGTGAAAAAATTCGCAATTTCCAAAAACACTCTTGAAATTTTTACTTTTTTATTCTAATTTTGACATAATATTTAAATTTCAATAAAGAAATTGAATGTACAAGAAACCTTTTTCTCGAAATTACCCAAAAAAATGATTTTCGAAGGAAGAGTTCAAAAAGTAGAATTTTGAAAATAAAGTCGAAATTTTGAAAAAGACGACGAAATGAAACAAATTTTAAGAGAAAAATTCAAAATTTTTAGTAAAGTTGAATATCGAATTTTTAAGAAACCTGTCAAAAGTTGTGAAAAATCAAATTCTAAAAGACCAAAATCTACAGAAAAACCTGTTAATAAAAATAAAGGAATTTAAAAATAATAGGAAATGTCCAAAAACAGTCGACATTTTTAGCAGAACTACCAAATGAAGCATCAAAGATAGAAAGTTTCCGGAAAAATTTCAAACTTTAAGAAAAAGTACAATTTTGAGATTAGATTAGAATCTTGAAAAAAGTCAAAATTTCAAGAAAGATACGAATTTCCTGAAAAAATATTCAGATTTCCGGAAACACACAGGATGGGATTTTTGGATAAATTTCAAATTTGCGAAAAAAGACAGTTCTTTAGAGAAATATCAAAGTTTCGATTTTTTAAATTCGTTTTTTTCTGGAAATGTCGATTTTTTTTCTTCAAAAACAAAAAAAAAGATCGAAGTTTTCAGAAAAAAGTCTAAATCTAGTAAATACTAGAAATTTTTCAGAGAGAGTCAAATTTTGTCCAAACTTGGGAAAAAGGACAAATTTTGAGAAAAATGTAATTTCTAGAAATTTGTCTTGATCGCTTGAATCAGTCAGACATGCGCCTTGATCTAATCCACTTTAAGTCAGAAAATGTCCAATACTGAGATAAACATCGAAATTTTGAAAAAGAAGTTGTTTTTTAAATATAAACCATTCCAGGGAAAATTTTCTCAGAATTTTTGTCTTTTTACAAAATTTCTAAAAAAGTCGTAAAAATTTCCAGATAAATATTTTTATCAAAAAATCGATTAAATTTTGAGGAAAAAGGTAAATCTTGAACAAACAAGTCAAAATTTTCAGAAAATCAAAATTTAAAGGAAAGCTGAAGTATTCGGAAAACACAAATTTTGAGAAATGGTCGAATTTCGAAAAATAAAACGATGAATTTTGAGATAACAATTCGAAATTTTGAATAAAGTCAGGTTCTAATAAAATAAATCGAATTTTGGAAATAAATTTGAAAATTCAAAAGAAATTTATGGAAAAAGACGAATTTGGAGAAATAAGTGGAAATTTTGAGAAAACGTCAATATGTTACAGAAGAACGAATTTTGTTGAATGGACATTTTTTTAGAGAAAAATTTTCCCAGTTCAATATAAGTTTTCGTTTAACTGGATGAGCCACAGGGGGGGGGGCAAGCGCCTTACCTTGCCCTATTTTAGCTACGCCTATGTTAAAACTAATTCCACAAAGACAAGACCTCGCAAAGACCTATCCGTCCAGAGCCTCGCAAAATTTTTACAAAATTTACAAAATTTCTAAAAAATTTTCAGACAAATATTTTTATCAAAAAATCGATCAAATTTTGAGGAAAAGGTAAACTTTGATAAACAAATCAAAATTTTCAGAAAATGAAAATTTAAAGAAAAGCTAAAGTTTCCAGAAAAAACAAATTTTGAGAAATGGTCGAATTTCGGAAAATAAAACGTAGAATTTTGAGATAAAAATTCGGTTCTGATAAAATAAATCCAATTTTGGAAATAAATTTGAAAATTTGAGAGAAATTTACGGAAAAAAAAATTTCGAGAAAATGTCAATATCTTACAGAAGAACGAATTTTGTCAATTGGAAATTTTTTTAGAGAAAGTTTTTCCAGTTGAATATAAATTTTCGTTTAACTGCATGAGCCAGGGGGTAAGTGCCTTACCTTGCCTTAATTTAGCTACGCCTATGTTAAAACTAATTCCACATGCTGCGAAAAGTTAATTATTTTGCGGCATAAATAGTTATTGTCTATGTTGCAGTGCCGCTTGTGTGTGTGTTCTAAGCTCTTCAAATGCAGTAAAAAATTAACCTACCAGTTCATAACACAATTTTTTATTAGTGCTGATTACCCTAGAATGTTGGAAATTGACATCGAAATTGAAATAACAAATTAGATATTTGTGAAAAAAATTACGAATTTATATTAAAAAAAAAATCGATATTGCAATCGCAATAAAAAAAATAATGAAAACTTGGATTTATGAGACATAGACGGAAATAATTAAAGAAATTAAAATTTGTAAAAATAGCTGCGTTTAACATCGAAATTTCGCAACTTCCATCAAATTTTCAAGTTAAAATTTCTAAAAAAAGTCAAAATATTAAAATTGTAACAGACCGAATTTGTAAGAATTGAAATTCAAAATGTGGAAAATAAAGTGGAGCATTCAAGGTTAAAGTTGAAAATCTTGACCTTTTTTTAATAGAAACTTCAATTTCAACATGCAATTTTTAATCTTTCGTATGAAAATTTGTTTTAAGGTTCAAAATTTAATTTTTCTTAAAAATATTGACTTGTTTGCTCGAAATGTCGACATGCATCCTTAAGGCCTAGCGCTGACATGCAATTTTCAGTTGCGCAACTGTTTGGTTCGTTTTCTAGTAAACCGCGCTCACTTACGCAACCAAACAGTTTGGTCACAGGCAGGCGAGCCCACATGCAACTGAAACTTTTTAGTTTCAATATGGACGTCTTCGAATTAACTACTGTATGTGCTTTCGAGTTAAGTAGAAGAAAAAAAGAAAGCCTAGGAAGCGATATTGGATACATTACATTAAAAACCAGCATTTAACAAAAGGACAATTTTATAAATTGCACGAGGATTTGCTTGCGAAGTCATTCAGAAAATAATTAATGATTGTAATTGGTGGTCTAAAACATTTTTTGAACTGTAATAGGATGAATATTGAATAATAACTTAAGTACAAAAGTTCAAGTTGTATACTTTAAAGTTGAAGTTTAAAGTCAAAGAAATCTTTTTTTAGTTGGAAAAATTTCTAATTAATAGGGTAACTAAAAAATTAATTGTCCACTATTGTGGCGCGGCACAGCGATTGTGCAGCACTTCATTTTATGTGATTAAGAGCTTGTAAATTAAATATTTATAAAAATAATTTCTTACCGTGCGGCTCTATAGAAATCATATCGACTTGTCAAGTAAATCGAATTAAACTGTTTACATCAACTACTCTAATCTAAAATAATGGCTAATTTGACAGAACACACAAGTAATGTACTCCGTTTAATACAAAAAAATTGGATACAAGACAACCGTAGTGATCGCAAGTACACGTTAAGAAATACTGAAGTTTCTTTTTTCTCATGCATAAGATACAGAAAAAGAAAACACCAATATTGGTAATTAGTAACTTCTAGGAATTGAAAGGGAAAAGACGCGATATGGTTCATTATGTCTTGTCACTTAACTGTAGAATTTTTACAACCCTACTCTCTTTCTTGCACTCAAAATTACCCTCGCCTCGAATTACGAGAATTGTGGCAATGGAACAAAAATCAAGGGTTATAAAGCTTATACATAATAAGAGTACTTCAGAATTATCACCGGAACCAATTGATGTAACAAGTTTAAAAGTTCTACAAAAAGAAATTACATTATATCCTAATGTAAGTTAATAATGTTACAAGTTTAAAAATTTACACTAAAAATTGTATTACACCCTTTGTCGTCTACGATATATGCTACATAATTGCTACAAATTGCCTGGTTTCAGTTGCAAGTCAGCGCCAGTGCATTTAACTCAATGCGATACAAAACAGTTGCAGGTAGTTTTGCAATCGTTTGGTTTGTGACAAAACACAAACTGTTTAGTTGCAGCAACTTTTAGTTGCATGTGAGCGCGCTACCATATAAACCCATAGCAGTCGCTCTTGAAACCAAACAGTTGCGCAACTGAAAATTGCATGTCAGCGCTAGCCCTAAGAATTCTTGCCACCTATAAATTCAATCTTTCATAAAATAAAATCATCCAAGTAAGTATTTGACAAAGCTCGTACATCATGAGAACAAAGAAATAGGAATTTTCATATGGAAAATACATTTATTAAAAAAAATATTTTTCCCTGTAGTAGAAATATGCGGTAGGTAATATACCATAGACCTTGAAAGATGCATTGCATTCTTGGTACTTAATGGATCTGTTGGGTGGTTTAAACGTTGAATTATTTAGGAGCGCCACAAATTCCCTACGTAGGGCAACAATTCGTAGGTCTAAAAACGTAGTTTTAAAACGTTAGTCAATTCCAAACATCTCAAAACACGTAGCAAGTACAATACATTTAAAGCTTCTCATTAACCCGAGAAACTGATCAGCATTCCTCTAGTCGATAAATCAGTAAACTACCTCAAATGGAATTAGGAGTTAGCGGGATCCTGAAGCGGCTTCCTCGTAACAAACACGCCCTACAAGGGACGTTTCCGCACAGTTACCGTCAGGTCTTGCCAAGAACTATTGCGGAATTAGTTACTTTTTGTTCAGCTTCGTGGAAACCGTAATGCCAAGAATACGCACCGAAATGGTCCGTTAAGTTTTACGGTCGTCGGGTAAATGACAGACCTCGATCGATGGGTACACATATTTTCTATCACAGAAAACCTTCTCGGCGACAAATAATGAGACATCTCAATTTATTCGGAAATAAAAGGCAAGAGAACAATAAACATTCCTTTACGACGCGGCCTTCGCAGGTTCGTAATTTTCATAATATTTATTGAATTTCGTGGTGACGAGAGGCGCCTGCAATAATTTAATATATGGAGGAATCAAATAGGCTTTGAATTTATTAGTAGAAAATGAAATTGGGGTCACGGTTTTTCAAGTGACAATAAGAGATAAATTTCGCTGCGGTGTTGATTGATCACTGAAGCAAGAAACGAATTGAATCTCCACATTGATAAGTCCTTAGGTAATAATTTGATTAATAGTTTATTACACTCATTGTTATTTTCTAGGATATCTATGTAAACATTTTCAAAACAGCAGAAAGGATACTTGACAAAAATAGGAAAGGTGGGACTTCTCGCCAGTTACTGGAGATGTCCGCAGAGGGTCACACCTGCCACTTTGAATTATCCTGAAGGATTAACCAGGTAGATGAATACAATATGTTAAAAAAAAAAAACAAAATATATAAATAACTGAAACTCAAGCAGGATGTAGACCTGCTGGTCGAATTCAAAGATATACTCAAGGAAATTCATGAACCAAAATTATGCTGAAGGATTACCAAAAAATCAAAACCTACTCAAAATACTAATCTAAGAACTTATTCTAGAAATTTACTACCGATAATTGTAGTATAAATGTACAAAAATAAATTCAGGAAATCAATGATGATGGGATAGACACTTCGTAAATTCTATCAGACAAGTAACGATGATATGCTCAAAGGAATATTCTCAAAACCATTAACATCCGAATATCTTCTGACATGAATATGAATGGCCAAATCCATGCCCCTATCTGGTCAGTATGTTTAAATAAGCAAGGCAAAAACATAATATATTGTTCGCTCAATGATACCCGAATATTCCAATTGCCAACTCAAAGTATCACACGAACTAAAAACTCCTAATTAATTTGATAAACTTGATAAACTTTGGTAAGTTTTCTAAATTTTGACATTTTTTTTCAGTTTCAATTGAAAAAAAATCCTTTTTAAAATGCCAACTTAGAAATCTAAATTTTGGTCAGTCTCTAATTCGTTTTATTAAAAATTGTAAACACTGACAATTTAAAAAAAAAAACTTCTTATAAAATCCATAATGTCACATTTCCGAAGAATAAAAGTTTCGTGAAATAGTTAAAATTTTAAGGAAAGTCCGAAATTTTCCAAAAAAAGTAAGAATCTTGCAAACAGGACAAAGCTTTTAAAGAAATTCGAAATTTTAAGAATTGTCAAAATTTTAAAAAAAATTTCAAACTTTGAAACGAGCTAAAACTTCGAGGTAACGTCCAAGCTATGATGGTAAAAAGTCGAAATTTTCAAAAAATGTGGAAAATATGAAAAAATACGAAGCTTCTAAAAGGTAAAAAATTTGAAAAAATCCAACTTTACAAAAAATCTAACTTCTCAAAGTCGAATTTTTTTAAAAAAGTCAAATACAGTAAGGTCAAAATTTCAAGAAGAGGGAGAGAAAAAATTGAAATATTCAAAAAAGTCATGACTTTCTAAAAAATAGTCACCATTTTTCCTAAAATCGAATTTCCAAAGAATCGAAGTTTCGACACTATTTTTTCAGTTTTAATTAAAAAAAAATTTCTTTTTAAAATGCCAGCTTTCAAATCTAAATTTATGTAAGTCTCGAATTCGTTTTATTAAAAATTGTACATTGACAATTTAAAAAATAAATTTTTATAAAATTCATAATGTCACATCTCCGAAGAATAAAAGTTTCGTGAAAAAGTTAAAATTTTAAGGAAAGTCCAAAACTTTTAAAAAAAAGTAAGAATCTTGCAAACATTACAAGGCTTTTAAAGAAATTCGCAATTATAAGAATTATCAATATTTTGAAAAATAATTCAAACTTTAAAACGAGCCAAAACTTCGAGATAAAAGTCCAAGTTGTGATGGTAGAAAGTCGAAATTTTCAAAAAATGTGGGTAATATGGAAAAAATAGGAAGCTTCAAAAAAGGAAAAATTTTGAAAAAATCCTACTTTTCAAAAAAAGTCGAATTATTCAAAAAAGGTCAAATTTACATTAAAGTGAAAATTTCAAGAAGAGAATAGAAAAAACTGAAATATTCAAAAAAGTCAAGACTTCGAAAAATAGTCATTATTTTTCCAAAAATCTAATTTCCAAAGAATCAATGTTTTGTAAAAAACTAAAAATTTTGAAAAAGGTTGAAAATTTTCAAAAAATTCGAAAGTTCTGTAAAAAGGTAGAAAATACAAAGTCGAAATTTTTAAAAATACAACTTTATAAATCAAACTTTTTAAAGAAGTTAAAATTTTTCAAACAACATTTAAATTTACATAAAATTCGAAACCGAACTATTCAAAACTTCGAAAAATGGTCAACATTTTTGGAAAAAGGTCAGAAAATTACAAAAAAATCGAAATTTTGAAAAATACAACATCTAGAAAATCAAATTTTTTAAACAAGTCAAATTTGTCTGATAAAATTTGAATTTACATAAAATTCGAAACCGAGCTATTCAAAAAGTAAAAACTTCGAAAAATGCTCAAAATTTTGGAAAAAGTTCAACATTTTTAAAAGAAGTGGGAATTTTGAATAAGAGTCAACGTTTCTCATAAAGGCAAAATTAAAAAAAAAAATAAAATCCAAATTAACACAAAGTCAAAATGTTCCAGGAAAAAAAATTTTTAAGAAAGTCAAACCTTAATTAATAAGCAAAAGAATGGAAAATATATAAATTAGAAAATCTCCAAATAAATTAACTTTTCAAAAAAGCAATTGAAAAAAGGCCAAATTTTTGAAAAAAGAAAATCGATATTTTAAAAAACGCCGAAATTTTAAAACTAACTCTGCAAAACGCCAAAACTTCGAGAAAAAGTCAAAATTTTAATGACAACAGATCGAATTCTTCAAAAAATGTGGGAATTCTGAAAAAAGTAGAAAATTAAGCAATATGAAAACTTTGCAAAATCCAACTATTCACAAAAGTCAAAATGTTCCAGGAAAAGGCTAGATTTTTAGCAAAATCGAACTTTAATTAATAAGCAAGAAAATGGAAAATTGGAAAATCTCCAAATAAATGAAAAGCCGAAATTTTGATGACAAGAGATCGAATTCTTCAAAAAATGTGGGAATTCTGGAAAAAGTAGAAAATTAAAATATATCGAAACTTTGAAAACATCCAACTATTCACAAAAGTCAAAATGTTCCAGGAAAAGGCCGCATTTTTAGGAAACTTTCATTAATAAGCAAAAAAATGGCAATTGAAAATCTCTAAATAAATAAAAATTTTCAAAAAAACTGAAAAGGGCAAAATTTAAAAAAAAATCGATATTTTAAAAAACGCCGACATTTTAAAAACATCCTCTGAAAAAAACCTAAATTTAGAGAAAAAGCCGAAATTTTGGTGACAAGGGATCGAATCCTTCAAAAAATGTGGGAATTCTAAAAAAAGCAGAAAATTAAGAAATATCGAAACTTTTAAAAAATCTTACTATTCATATAAGTTCGGGGAAAATCCGAAATTTTGATGACAAGAAATCGAAATCGTCAAAAAATGTGGGAATTCTGAAAAAGTGGAAAATTAAAAAATATCGAAACTTTGAAAAATTTCAACTATTCAAAAAAACCGACTTTACATAAAAATCGAAACATCAATTTTGAAAATAAAAGAAAATCGAAATATTCAAAAAAAGTCAAAACTTCGAGAAACAGTTAAAATTTGTGAAAAAGGTTAAGGTTTTCAATAAGGACAAAATTAAAAAAAACAAAATTCTTCAAAAAAGTCCAAATTAGCACAACATTCAAAATGTCCATGAAAAAAAAAAATGGAAAATTTTAAATTATAAATTCTCCAGGTAAGTCGTAATTTTCCAAAAGAGTCGGAATTTTGAAAAAAGGGCAGAGTTTTCAAAAAGTGCACATTTAAAAAAAAACGTCTCAAGATAAGTCGAAATATTAAAAAAAGTCGAAATTTTCAAAAAAGCAAATATTTTCAATAACCGAAAATTCAGATTTTTTGAAAAAGTCGTCATTTTTAGGAAGTCACAATTGTCAGAAAAAATCCAAATTTTGGGAAAACTCGAAAATTAAAAAAGAATCAAAAATTACAAGAAATCAATGATCTAAGTGTCGAAATTTTTAAAAATAAGTCAGTTTTTTTAAAGACGAAATTTAAAAAGTCATATTTATAAAAAAGTCGAAATTACGCGGTAAAAATTTTTAAATGAGGGGCATTTTCAAATATGGTCAAAATTCGAAAATAAGTCAATAATTTGAAAAAATGGAAATTTTCCAAATAATTCAAAACTTCGAGCTAAAGTCAATTCAAGAAAAAAACAAAATTTTGAAAAAGAGGAGGAAATTTTAAAAACGGCAACATTTTTTAAACAAATAAATTAAAACATAGATAAACAAAAATGATAAAACTACAAAATAGGCATTTTCATAAATTAAGTTAAAAGTTAGATAAAAATTGAAATTTCGGGAGTAGAAATCAAAAAAAAGTGTACAAAGTAAATGTGCTTGCTACGCGGGTGCTGACCCAAAATCCTAAGTTCTTTTTTACGGAGGTTCATTCAGGACTTTTTGTCTAAGATGAACCTTCATCTGCAGCTAAAACCAACTGCTATACTGTTGTTGGTTTTACAGACAGTTGTTGTTGGTTTTAGCTATCTAGTAATTGGTTTTAGCTGGCCTTCTTCAGAGACAAAAATGCCAAAACGAACCTCCATAAGAAAAAGCATGAAATTTTGGACCAAAACCCGACTAACATATCTACTTGGATATTTTAAAATAACGAAATTTTAAAAAATGTCCAAATTTTTAAAAAGTTGAAATTTGTTACAAAGTCTAAATTTTCAATAAAATCGAATTCTTGAAAAAGTCTGAACTTTCAAAAAAGTAAATATTTTGAAATAACTATGTCCAAATTTTTAATAGATGTATGTGCAAAAAATATCGAAATTTTCAAAAAAAGTAAAAATATTTAAGAGATCGAAATTTGCAACAAAAAAAAACAAAATACTCAAAACAAGTCGATATGGACAAAAAAATCTAAATATTCAAAAGATGTCGAAATTTAAAAATCATCGGAATTTCCAAAGAGGTTGAAATTTTCATAAAAATTTCGACAAAAGTCAAAATTTCGGAAAAGAGTAAAAATGTTAAAAATGTCTGGTTTGAAATCAAAATTTTCAAAAGAGGAAAAAAACTAGGAAAATCTAAATATTCAAAAGAAATCCAAATTTAAAAAAAAACGGGATTTTAAAAAGAATTGAAATTTTCAAAAATATTCCCAGAAAGGTCGAAATTTTGTAAAAAAAAAAGGTAGACTCTTTTTTCCATAGAACTTCGAAGCTATGGAACTCGTCACCGAACGGAATTGCTCCCAAAAACTTACAACCAATCCTTATTTAAGAAGGCGATTCATCGCTATCTATCCTTGTTTCTGCATCCTACTCGCGGTGCTTTGAAGGCATCATGGGGTTACCCTTTGCGAGAGGATTGAACATAAAAAAAATGTTAAAATGCCAGAAGTTTAGAGTCGAAATTTTCAAAAAAGTAGAAATCTCGGAAGTCGAAATTTTCAAAAGAAATTATTATTTTTGTTGTTGTCATTTTTACAGATAAAGCGAAGATGACACGATCATTATCCTAAACCAATCAAATATCGCTCCCGATTTGCAAATCCAAAGGCACCTTAATTATTGGTGCCTAATATTCGGCGAACTTTAAAATCGTAAAAATAGTCATTCCAAAATAGACAGATTTTATGAGATAGGAAATAATCATAGAGCCCATGTGGATCGTAGCTGGAATCTGCAAATATATTAAGGTTTTCTTGGGGAAAAATACACAAGTTAACAATGAAAAAAGTAAAAAAATGTAAGCTAAGAGTTCAATTTTTAACCATTTTTTTTTTCATAAATGTGTGACGTAATACGTGCTACGTATAACGGCCAGGAATTTTGAGAGTAAAGTGAAAATATTGATAAAAATTTCTTTCGAGGTTAAGATCAAAAGTTCGACTTTAGATTCCAAATTTTGAAAAAAATCAACTGAAAATTTCGAGTTGGTCGAAGTTTGCTTCTTCCCCTAAATTTTGAATTGAGTGTCTAAATTCGAAAATTTTGGTCGAAATTCTAATATTAATTAGAGAATCCAACAAAATTGGAGATAACTGACATTTCCAAACTTTACTACGTGGAACTCTTTAATATTCATAACTATTAAACTTTATTAACGATAAAAACGCAACAAAATTTAAATGTTTTCGGTATTAGCAAATATTTATCGAAAACTTGGGCATTTTTTAAATTTTGTTGCGATTTATCGCTAATAAAGTTTAATAGTTATGAAAATTGGAGATTAAAATTAAAATTTTAAAAGACAACTTGAAATACTGAGACAAAAATAAAAGTAAGTAAGTCGAACCTTTATTTTTCTTCCTGAACTGGAAGCTTCAGTCGATATGTAAAAAGGCAAATCTCGAAGACGAGGGGGTGCGTTTTACCTACCTTATGGATTGCTACGTAGATAATTGCTTTAAGATTCTGCTTTTTAATACTAATTAAAATAATTATAATAGAAAATTTTTCTAATAAAAAAAGCCATAAAAGAAGTTACTTTTATGTTATTCAATAAGGATCAAAATGTTATGAAAGGATCTCAGAACGTTTTTCAGCATATATGTACTTTACACCCTTTGTAACCCTCCGACGAGTTAGCGTGACTTCCACGAGGGTGGATTCCAACGAAATAACTCTTTCAGCTCGAGATTAAATGTTTAATATTGAAGAAAAGCAATAAACATACTTTGGAAGCGTAAATTTACCGAATGCTTTCGTTGCAGTGCGAAATTGCGTATGTCCCAAGAATCTAAAAAAGGAATTCTATTTTTACAACCCTTATAAAACACCCTCTACGTAAGATTTCCCCGTTAGACTCCGCGAAACTATATATCCCGTGAAACTTGATATAAAGTTTCCATTTTAACGGCTACGGAGAAATCAAGAGAATACAAAATACCCCGTTCCTTGTTAACCTCGTCTAAATATAGTTCAGCAGCCTCGCAGGATCAATTTGCTTAATTAGTTTGATGCCTTATATTGTCGACAAAGTTGGTAAAACTGTTTTAATAAGGTGAAGAAAACTTTAGTTTTTCGGAATGAGTCGCCAGGTAAAGCCCCTCAATGTTCTAACGTTATATTCAGTCCTTATGAGGTAAAACTCCCCAGCAGGAATTTTACCCCACAACGCGAACGTTAAAGCTCTTTTACTCTGCTATTTGCAGATATGAAAAGTAATATTCTACTTGTTTTATCTTATCGAATTACGTTCTAAGCATTTTGTTGCAAAATAAAATTGCTGCTTATGTCGTATTTAAAGAATATAGCAAGGACTTCAGTACTTTATAACTATAAAAATAAAATTAAAATATTTGCCTGCAATTTACGAGTAGACGAACTTTCGTGATTTGATATGGATATTTGCGTGTTATAAAATCTGATACAAGTGTGATGTTTGTCTGCCTGTTTCTCCGTTTTTCTGTTTATTCGGAAATAATGGGGAACAATGGAAAGTTAAACCTATTTTGACGGGATTTTCGCCAATGGGAAGTACTTCCTACTTGATCTGGACTGCGCTAAAAATAAGATCCAAGGTCAACTTAAACAGAATCAGTTTGTTACAGTTTGTATCTTCTAAGCCGTAAGAAGTCTCATCCCAAAGATATTATTGCAAAATTTGAAGAACATGTGATCTTTTCCAAAAAGATATCTTTATATTGTTGCGAGTTATCGGTTCGAAAATTAATGCTTCGTGAATTTTAACCACTTTATTTCCAAACTGATTCCGGAACACTACAATTATAATTCACTTAATCAACTGACTAATTAACTCACCAACGCTGTTTAATTAACTAACTAACGCATTGACTAACCGAGGGAAAGACAACTGCGTATTTACAGGCTTCCGTTCCGGTTTCTAGAACGTAACTTCGTACAGATAAGATTATGACTTGCGGAAATTTTTGGAGCGCTTATCTGACGTAAAATTCATTAGCGCGGCCGCTTCCCATTATCAACTTTTCTAGAAAATTCCTAACTAATAAATATTTTATAGCTACATTTTGTTACAATATCGTTTTTGTACTTGTGATAGTCCGAGATATACCGGGTGTTTTTTTTAGTTGGGAGGTTACCTCTATATGGAGTATCACTTATTATAAAGGCAAACTGATTTTGTCGATATGGCTAATTGGAGCTAAACTACCTTTCAAAAATATTTTCAACTTCCTCCCACTTCACGTTATACCGGAAGTAGACATCAACTTTCTTATTTTAAATAGCAACCCACAAATTTTGTATTTTATTTCGATTCTACGTAGAAAAATAAGGCGAGTTTATGTATACATGTTTATTGCTACCATTGGCAGTTTTTAAGATATTTCAATTTTTCAAAAAAAAAATGACAGAACACAGGGTTATTTTGACTCTTTGTATCTTTTTTATTATTTGCAATAAAAACTTGAAATTTGGGTTGAAGTCATGGAATATTATGGAGACTATAATAACGTAATCAAGTTTTACATTTATTACGCAGGGTTATGGAATTTTATGACCTTTATTGTTTTTGTTTTATTCAAAAAAACTCTGTTTTTTAAATAGGAACTATGTGTTTTTTAAACATTTTTGAATTCCTCACGTAAAAAGAAGAAAAAAGTTATATGACTAATTTTTTAAAATTCTGCACCGTTACAGAGATATAATGCAAAATAAAAAAGGAAAATATATCTTTTTTTTCTAGTAGCAACTTGGTAGTAAACAACAAAATAACCACAAGGCCTAAAAATTTTAGGCTAAATAACATTTAAAAGATAACCGCACAAGATGAATAAGTTTTTGGCTAATTGTTAGAACCCTTATTGAAAAATGTTTAGGTAGCCACAAATGTAAGTTTCGTAAAAATGGTTTGTTAAACGGACTTCTCATTTTTGGAGTAATGAAAATCAACAACAAATGTTCAAGTAAATTCGTCCTTTAACTGTTATGCTGTTAGATCAGAACGCGTTAAATTTTAAAATGAAAATCAAAATGGAAATTTGTTAGTGATTTTTTTGGGTTTTTTTTACGATTACTGCATGACAAGCATATTGCTAGAAACAATCGGATGTGCTTAAAAACGTTACTCAGTTCGAAATCTTAAAATATGTCTTTAAATGTATTGAAACAAAAGATCGCCCTTGTTGTTCTTGATGTAAATTTTTTGTCAATTATTTTTGTTCCTATTACTTATAATCATTAATTCTTTAAGCTTTTATTGCCTACAGTTAATTTCCTACTTGAACAAAAAAGACATGTTTGATTTTTTTTATTTTGAGATTTATGTAAAATACCTCTGCAACGGCACAAAATTTTAAACAATAAGTAATATAACTTTTTTCTTCTTTTTATGTGAAGAATCCAAAAATGATTAAAAAACATATAGTTCCCATTTAAAAAAACAGAGTTTTTTTGAATAAAACAACAACAGCAAAGATTATAAAATTTCCATCACCCTGTATAATAAATATAAAATCTGTTTACGTTATTATAGTCTTTATAATATTCCGTGACTTCAACCCAAATTTCATGTTTTTACTGTAAATAATAAAAAAAATACAAAGAGTCAAATTAACCCTCTTTTCTGGCATTTTTTTTCGAAAAATTGAAATATCTTTAAAACTATCAAAGGTAGCGATAAACATGTATACATAAACTCACCTTATTTTTTTACGTAAAATCCAAATAAAATATAAAATTTGTGGGTTGCTATTTAAAATAAGAAAGTTAATGTCTACTTTCGGTATAATCGGTAGTGCGGGGAAGTTGAAAATATTTTTAGAAGATAGTTCAACCCCGATTAGCCCCATTGACAAAATGAGTTTGCCTTTATAATAAGTAGTAATTCATATAAAGGTAACCTCCCAACTAAAAAAAACACCCGGTATGATTCCAAATATCGCAAAAAAATAAATGTTAAATATTAATGTAAAGTTAGTGAAATGGCCACTGTTGATATGGAAGATCTGGAACGAGGAATGGATGGTGCTAACTAATGTTAACATCGATGATCGATAATAATCGAACTGTTAACAACAATTACAATCTATACCTTGACCATTCGTGAGTCCGTTTCAAGACGAAAGATTGTAATGATTAATCGAATTAACCGAATAACCAAAATAATTCTGTATTACATGACCAGTGGTGTAACTATGAAGAGAAACTATTGTGTGGTGAACAAGGGCCCTCGGGCCCAAGGGGTCCTCTAAGATTTTTTTCTTGTACCAAATTGAAAACGCACATTGTTTGTTTCACATTTTTAAACTTTGCATAAATTCATAACTAATAAACTTTATTAACGATAAAAAACGCAACAAAATGTAAAAATTCCACAATATGTCTTCTACATATCTATACCAAAAGAGAATATTTCTCGACTCATGAGAATTAAATATTTTGTTTTCTAAATTATCCATAAATGTATTTGATAAGATGAGTAAAATTGAAGTACCCATTGGAAGACCTTCATTTGGCAAATAATGCTTTCCTTCAAATGTAAAATAATTTTGCTTTACGCACACCTGAAATAACTCAATTATCTTAGTTGTTAAATTTGGATTTGTGTGTTTCTTCCTTTCCAAAAATAACTCGATAAATGGTAAGCATTCTAGAGGTGGTACACGTGAAAACATATTTGTGACATCAAAAGAAACCAATTTGCAATTGCGAGGTAAATTTTATTCTTTGAGTTTTGTTATTAAATCTTGAGAATTTTTAATTATATGTTTAAAGATATAATTATAATTTACCTTGTGAACTTTTTAAATTTTGTTGCGTTTTTTATCGTTAATAAAGCTCATTAATTATGAATATTAAAGAATTCCACGAAGTAAGGGTTGGAAATGTCAATTCTTTGCATAAATGTCCCAATAATGTATTTGAAGCCGTGGACACAATTAGGAAAGGGCTTGGGGCTAAGTTGCCCCCAAAAACTCAATTTCCCTTAACAAATATTCGAATATTAAAGAAAATTAAACCTTCAAATAAAAAAAACGTTATTTATAAGAAATAATAACTCAATTTAGTTCTTTACAACTTCGATAAAAAGACGTTTGGTAAAGGTTGAAAGCTAAAATTTAAGGAGAATATAGATATGTATAGTGGTAGATTTTGCAAAAAAAAAACACTGAAACTTTAACAGAAAACTGGAAATTTTTTAATCATCATTTAGAAACTTTGAGTTTAAAATTAGAATGATGGAACAAACTGTGAATATTCGGAGCTCAAAATAACCAAAAAGTATTAGAATGTTAGAAAAAAATCTCGATTCATGATAAATTTTTAAAGTTTATATTTGATTTGACTTGAAAAAAGTGTGGTTTACATTTGAAAGTTGAAATGATAGAAAAAAATTTAATCTCAAGAATAACTCTAAATATTGATTTTAAACTAAAAATTCAGTATGAATAAACGGAAAGCTTAGAATTTTACACAAAAATGTAAAACATTCACTTGAAACCATTTCCGAGAAAAAAAATCGAAAAAACCAAAAGGTCAAAGCCTGTTAAAATGCTCAAAATTTGGGATTAAAGTAGGAGTTTGAAGAAAAAAGTAAAAATTGAAAGTGTAACAAGGAATTCCAAATTTAAAAGAAAGTCGATATTTATAACAGTCAAATGAAAATTTCAAAAAGAAAATAGCAATTTGTAGGTCATAATTAGCAATTTTGGGAAGAAAAAAGAACACAAAAAAATATATCTTGAAAGCGTTAAAACTGTATTTTCATATTTTTCAGAAAAAAAAACTAAAATTTTTCACATTAAGAAACGAAATTTTGAGAAAGAAGTGAAAAAAAATTAAGTTGAAATTTTCATAAATTGTTTTCATAAATTATAATGAAGGAAAAAGTATAAACTAAACATTTAAACTTAAAACTTTAAGAAAAAATATGGGGTTTGAAGCAGACATTCTGATATTGAAAATTCATTACAAAAAAGTCGTGTGTAACCAAAAATTTTTCGTAAGGAATGAAAGGTTCTAATTTGAATTCAGTTTCTTAATAGGACAAAGAAAACATCAACGGAAGATGTAAACCTGAAATTGTATGAAAAAAATCGAACTTTGAAAATCAACTCAGAAATTTTGATGTAAGTCTCCTTCCTGATTATCCTTAAAAATTATACAAATCTTGTCCTTGAAACCAAGAAAGATTAAAAAACACAACAACATTTGATCTTATTGTTTTAATCTTTCTTGGTTTCAGCCTACAAGATTTGTATATTACTTTTTAACCCAGAAATTATAAAAAAAATTCTCAAACGCTTTAGAAATTTACAAATTTTTACAATCAGAAAATTTACACTTATGAACGAGCAGCTACATCCTCTGGACACCTCCAATTGAAGCTTTGGATGAGAATTCGAATTGGACCAAATATTCTTATGAGTTTGGGATCCATGGAGCTTGTTAGCATACCAACGGCTAAACAAACTACTGGTATCACCGACCACGACTGGACTGTTCCGCGCAGCTACCAATAAAGTAAGAATAGCCATGCTAGTCGCCAACATACTGCTCGAATAGGCACCGCAAGAAGAAGATGCTGAAAAGCGAAACCAGGTCCAGTCACAGCAAATATTTATAGAAACATTGTGGAATTTTTACACCTCTTTTTGTTGTATTTATCGCTAATAGAGTTTATTGGTTATGAATATTGAAAAATTCCACATAGTAAGGCTTAAAAACGTCATCAATTTTAAAAAAATCGAGTCAAAAATTAAAATTTCGAGAAAAAGAAGAAATTCCGAAAATTCAAACAAAAATTTAGTTTCCAAATAGCTGACAAGTCAACTTGGAGTTGTATGAAAAAAGTCGGCATTTGAAAGGTAAACCAGAAACAATTTTAAAAACTGAATTAAAATTGAAAGTTCGGAAAAAAAAAAAATAGAAATTTGGAAATTTGGAGACAGAAAACATTTGTTGTTTTAATTGAAATTTTAGGGAAAAAGGCTATACATTTGAAATTTTAAAAAGTTATTATTTTGTGTTTTACAATTAAGTATCGAAAAAAATGAAGACTAATCATCACGAAAAACACAGTTTTGAGTTTACAATCAAAAATCCCGAAGGAAGGAAAATATTGATATTGTACTTTCACAATTTTATGAACAAATTTAAAAATTTGAACACGAATCTCGAAAATTGTAACAGTAATTGTAAAGTAAAAACTTTTGGTAGTGGCGTCTAAAATTTTGTATTTGGTATACCTCTTGCTAGAAAATGCAGTTGGGATCAATACTGACTTTATAATAAAATGTTTCAAATTGATCGAAACATTTACTCGAAGTTCGGACTCCAATTTCTTTGTTAATTTAATTGGAATACCCAGTATTTTTTTACTTTAAATACTAGAAAAGTTAATCAGCTTTCAGACAGTATGCATTTCTTATAACTAAGTTCAATCCTTTGGGAGATAAAACCCATTTTTGAAAAATTGTGCTGTTTTTAATCCGATATCCAATATGAGATTTGATCATAGTTGGCAACAAATGTGTATTTAATTAGACGGGGCTCCTGCTCATTTTCACAATTCCATAAGGGAATCTCTAAATACGAAATTTCAAAATAAACGGATTGGAAGAGGCTACTCATAATTGACCACCCAGATCACCGAACCTAAGCCCAATGGAGTTTTTACTATAAGGTTATGTAAAAAACATCGTATATAATGTTTTCCCTATCACCCCCAAGGACATTAGAAATCGATTAAGTACCAAATGATTTTCAAACAATTAATGACAGTATTTTAATAAACAAGTACTAAGAACGCTTTTGAGAAAAGAATAGGACTTTGTTTAGAACAAAATGGTTCCCACATTGAACATTTGTTACAGTAACACATTGATTTTTATTTGTGTAGGATATTTCATTTGCAATTCCATTAAATACTAAACTAAGTATGTAGTTGCATTTTTTTTAACTAATTGTAAATTGAACTAAGTTAAAATAAAACAAATGAGATTAACTTATATGACGATTATCATAATGTACCGAAGCCTGCCATCCTTGATCAAAATTGTTTTCTTTTGGATAATGATGAAAAATAGTACAATTCGTGTAAATAGTTATATTCCTTGAACTATTGAATTTAGGTGTAGAAGACCTACATACCAACTTAAACATAATTAAATTTGTCAATATTTAAAATAAAAAGATACGACGTATTCCATTTAAATTAACAAAGAAAACGACGTCTGAACTTTAATTAAATGTTCCGGTGAATTTGGAATATCCTGCATAAAATTTGGAACTTGTCCAAAATGCACTTTCTGGTAAATGGTAAGTGAAGTAAAAATTTAAAGACGCCATTCTCAAAAGTATTTACTTTTAGGGATAACATTTTTCGTTTTAAAAACCTTGTATTTTCAAAATAAGTGGATTATCTCGAAAAGTAAAACTTTATAAAAATTGACTTTAAATCTAGAGCTGAATTTAAAAATGAAACCACGGATTTTTTAAATGGGACAAAATTGAAAAAATCCCAAGTTTGACATGTAACAATTTTCTGGAACACCCTGTATATTTAAAAAAATATTTTTACCATGCAGATTCCAGCGACCCAATTTAATTTTTAAAATATGTTATCTTATAGACCATAGCGTTCAGCTGGCCCACACTGCATAGTCACCTGAAATTTAAATTAATGAAAAACTACTTAAAATTTAAATATTACTAAAAAATCGAAATTTTTAATTTATTTTGAAAACAGTTCAAGAAAGTCAAAGTTGAAAATGTAGAATATTGAAAGTTAAAAGTGAAAAAAATCCGCCTAGAAAGAGAATATTTCTAGTATAATGTCAGGATTTCAGGGTAAGATGGAAAAATTGCAAGCTTAAGGTCGAAATGTTGAAAAAAATGAATACATAAAGGGAAGGAATTTTTAGCAAATTTTCCAAAAGAGACTAAAGAAAAAGCTAGATTTTTGGAACAAATTAACATCCGTTAAAAAAGATGAAGTTCTGAGTTAACACAATTTTAAGAGAGAAAGTAAAAATTGAAAGTGGAAACTTGAAATTTTGCGAAAAGAGCCAATATGTTTTAACGTTTCGCAAATAAAGTGGAAATTTCTCGAAAAAGCCAAACTTTAGCGTATAAAATCAATATTTATACACACGAAGTAAAAAACATAAATTCCAACTTGGAATTCTGATAATAAATCAAAATTTTCAGTAAAAAAGTGAAATATTTGGTAAATTTTTTGCACAAAGTTCGACAAAAAAAGTAGAACTTTTAGAAAAATTATTGAAACATGAAATTTTGTCTTTAATTAGAAAATTCAAGAAAAAAGCAAAAAATGCAAGTGCAACTCATAATTCAGAAAAAAGTTAAAATTTCTAGACTAAAAATGACATTTCGACTTTCAAACTCCATCTAAATTTCGAAAAGAAAATCTCTGGGGAAGTCATTCTTCGTTTTTGCTCAAAAATTATAAAATGAAAAAATAAAAAATTAAATTTTGAGAAAGATGTTTAAATTTCCAATTTAAATTTGAAAATGACTACGAAAAAAGTGAGTCTGAAATTGAATTCATGAAAAGATTTCAATTTTGTAAAATTCTCGGATTAAATCACTTTTCCAACATAAACGGTAGATTTTTTTTTAGAAAAACTTGAATTTTATGCAGCAAATTTGGGAGAATAAATCCTAAATTTCTAAGCAGGTATAATGAAAATATAAAAAATCAAGATCTCTGGAATAATTCAAAAGGCTGAAAAAGTTGAAGCTCTGAAATTAAAATCTAAATTTCGATCAAAAAAATTCCGTTAATTTCGAGAGAGAAAAAAGTTTCGTGTTGATACCGAAGTCAGAAAAAATGAAAATTTATAGAAAGAAATCCTTGAATTTTCGATTTTTCCATCTACATTTTAAGAAAAAGTAAAAAATGAAATTGTCAGAAAAAAGTCTAAATTTCGATCAAAAGAATTCCGTTCATTTCGAGAGGAAAAGAACTTTCGTGTTGAGCCGAAATTAGGAAAAAATGAAAATTTACAGAAAGAAGTCCTTGAATTTTCGATTTCTCCATCTACATTTTAAGAAAAGGTAAAAATTGAAATTGTCAGAAAAAAGTATTAACCAAAAAACACAAAAATTATGTCGAACAAAGATTAAAGTTTCTAGAAATAATCTAAATTTAAAGTCGAGATTTTAGAGAATATTTTAGAAATAGAGCCTGTTCGTTTCTAGCCACGCGACGTCAATAACCAAATATGATAATTAATACTATTGGTATAACTAGGCACATAAATTAAGGTCTTAAAAAAATCTCACGTTTTAGGTCATTTCGAAAAGGCTGTATCTCAAAGAGAAATGATCATCAAGAAAAATAAAAAAAGCAGCTCCAAGTTTCTAGTTTTCAGATACTTACTTTTAGTTAACCCTTTTTTAGATTTGCAATATTTTTGAATAGTTATAAAAAACCAAAATCTTGTCAAAGTTTTTAATTTTAAAAAGGGCCTTTGACTGCAATTTTTTTTAGTGGTTCTATCATCAACTGTATAATCTACCTCTTTTTAATCTGGCTTTTCTCTAAGTTTTGTATCATGATTTTTCGCTGAATTATCATCGTTCAAAACAAAAAAAATATTTTTGACTTTGGTAACATATAACTCGGGAAATAGTGATCACATGGAAAATGTGAGTAACATTTTGAATACTGGAAAGGTTTTTTTTACACATCCTAGTTATAGGTATTTGGTTAAAAAAAATTAGAATGAGAAAGCTGTTGAAAAAGAAGTACAAACTTCAAGAACTAAGGATAGTGGCTTATGATAATATACCGGTCAATTGCTTTGCTTTAAATTTTCATTAAATCACTATCAGATGTTGCTAATAGCGTTATCCATTTACCTGCACAATTTAAAAGACCCGTACCGGTACCGAAGCGGAGATATGACACTTTGACTAATTCTTCTATTATTTATTTACTAATTATTTTATTATTCTATTATTTATTTACAAAATCTTTAGAGTAATTCATTTCAGAATTACTACAATCGCTTTTCTATTAAACCTTATGTGAATCGAAAATTTGTATGATTATCCTTTGACAGGTGCCTACTACGTTATCTTACAAATAAACTATTTGTAAACTTCGCATTTTTTCATAAAAATGAGATTTCATGAGAAACTAATGAATTTAGGTATATGAGTAAGTGTAGCAAAGTTGTAGAGAGTTTAATTCTGCATCTCATGGTATGAAAATATACAGGGTGTTGTATTTAAAATTTTCGAAATTTTTCAATTTTTAAATTGTCAATTTTGACATGATATTTGGTCACCCTGTATAACGCAGGGCAGTTTTTGGAGCACGATTCGGAAGAGTCGTCCTTACTAAACATCTGATAAAAAAATGGGCATAGTAGCTCCTAGCATAACCTGTGAGTATCAAATAATGTAAGCAGCCAATATCGACTAGAAAAACCTTTCAAGCGAGATAACTCAAAAACCGTGAATATTCGAATAGGACTATTCAACAGAAAGTACCCTTTATTTTTGATGTAGAATCCGAAAAAAATATAAAAAATGTGTGTTTCCATTTAAAAAACAAAAGTTGGTGTCTGGCCAGGAAAAGTGGAACACCCTGTGTAGTTGAAAATATTTTTAATTTGTACATTTCGAGAAATGTGACAACACCGTATAAAGAATAATCCATATATTCCTCATTTTAACATAGTTATTGGACTTTCCCGCACTAGTGGGACACGCTGTATACATTTTATCCCCTGAAACCAAGAAAGATTAAAAACACAACAACAGTTGCTCAACAACAGAGCGCAACTATTGTGGTTTTAATCTTTCTGGGTTTCGGGGACAAGATCTGTAGTATATCAATTTTTGGAGTAAACGAAGGACCAGTACGTTCCAACAAAAAAAAAACAAGATAAATTGAAATTTAAATATTAGTAATCGAGCAACTTACATAAATTTCTACAAATACTGAATGTAAATTTAAAATTTCTAGATGTTGTTGGCAAAATAGTTGATTAATTTGTCCACATTCTTATTATGGTTGTGATCCCCACAGCCTAATTAAGACTCTTTTCGCCCTACCATCTGATAACTACATAAAATAAAATTGTGACTCAAAAGGGGGAAATTTTAATTTAACTCTTGAACAAGCAGCACGAACATAAATAACGTTTGTTAAACTTTTCAAAAAGAAACATAAAATTCACCCGACCGCAGTGAATATGCTATGAAACAATATCGAATGGCGGCTTATATATGGGACAGCGAATGTTTTCTGCAGCACTTAAAGTTTAACCAACAACAAAGGACGAAGAGCTGTCCACCATATCATCTCTACTTTTACAAAGCACCTCTTGTTGAAGGCTTCTTTTTTTGTTAAGACAATCAGCTATTCAGGGCCAGCCAATCGACTTTTCTATAGAGGTCTTTTCTGCTGAAAGAGCTTGGCTTTTATTGATCCATATCGCTTGCAACTTCTATTGTATTATTTTACTTTGAGTAAAACCATGACTAAGTTTTTCAAGAACAGTGACTCTTATCAGAAGTATTAAAAAGAAAAATATGTTATTCAAGATCTGTAACTTAGTTTGTATTACATTCGGTTATAGTTGCAGTAAAGGAACTTTTAAAATAGCTTCAACGTGTTTTGTCTAGCCATGAAATAGACCCACATTGTCTTTTTTTCTGAAAAAACAAAAATACTAGGAAGGCTTACCACACATACAGTCGATCCACTCTAAGAGTGTTATTGGGTCACAAGTAATATTCGTTTAATAATCATTTATGTTCGTAACCCAGTACGCTCAGTTAAGCCTTTACTTTGATAGTTTTCCAATCGTGTTTTGATTTACTTTAATGCATTATGCAAATTTTGATCTTAGATTGTTTTCTCGCAGTTCCAAACGCGCCACATCCACAAAAGTTAGCTGTATTTTTCAGTGTATTGCTGATACGTTTTCAAAATTTGCATCCGAAAGAAATAACGTAGGCGTTTCCTGCATTTGGTGGTATGCATCGGGGCAAGTTCTTGCATGTAAATGCCAGGAAAACTTATAGCTTTTCATAGACGTACCATTTCCGTAATATATGAGATATTTCTCACATATACATGACAAATAACTTACGCCCTAGCATTGATATTCTGGAAAGCAAATATTACAACATGAATAATTTTGCCTGTATTGCGGATATTTCTTTGCGTAGATGTTGATGGCGCTATCAACCGGTGTCATTTGTTGCACACACTCGTGCCATCAAAGTTTGCTTCCGATGTTAAATGCTTATGAGCTTATATAACCCCGGAACGTCCTCATATTTTACAGCCCGATTTAGAAGCATCGTTGTCAACAACTTCACCGGATGAAATATTCGTTACAGTGTCACCTTACAACTTTGACACAATTATAATGTGCAATACTGATCAGTTATTTGATTCGATCTCGTTTGCAAATAATAGAGGCGAAACAAACTGTTACGTAGAGTAAAAGCGAGAGACACGAACTTCCAGAAGAATAATAAATAAAAAAATATGGGAATGTCTTCAATTAAGAAACAAAATTTCGAAAACAAAGCCGGAAAGTTCCAATAAAAACTCAAATTTTGAAGAAAAAATGTCTTTTTTGCTGATACATTAGAGACTAAAAAAACAAATGAGTTTATAATTCGAAAGAATTAGAAATTTAAAAGGAATTCAAAATTTTCGACCAATTTTGAAAAAAAAAAAACTCGAAATTCCCTGTAAAAGACAACATTTTTCAGAGAAAGATAAATTATGTGAAAACACTTAAAACACTATACAAAGCTCAAGTTAGGCCAACACTAGAATACTGTTCTCATGTTTGGAGTTCAGTCCCTTAAGCCCACTTTAGCTCTTTTGGATTCAATTCAAAGAAGAGCGATTCGCCTAATTCAGGGGTCAGCAAACCGCGACTCGTGAGTCGCATGCGGCTCTTTTAAAAGACAATTGCGGCTCTTTAAATTCTCCTAAAAAAAATAAATAAATAAACGCTAGAGTGAACAGACACACAGAAAATGAGTATTCATTAAACAAGTGACCAACACAAGTCGAAATTTCCAAAAAGACTTTTCTAGGAACTTTTACGGTTTGCTTAAATTTTGACAAATAAATTATGATTTCAAGAAGTATTTTTCCGAAATTTTTGATTGATTTGTATTAGCATTTTAAAAAAACACATGACATTTGAAATTTCTAGAAAAAGGCCAATTTGGGGAGTCAAAATTTAAAAAAAAACATTTTTCTCATGATATTTACTTTTTTATTCGTAAATTTTCTACAGCCTTGAAATTTCGTGCAAAAAAAGTTGAATTACTTTTGTGGGAAAGAAGATCTGCCATAAATTTACAGAAACAGGAAATGTCAAAGGTCGAAAGAAAAGCTGAAATTATCAGGAAAAGGAAGATATTTCGAAAAAATTGAGAAAGAGAAAGATATTTCGAAAAAAATGAATTTATTAGAAGTTCTCAAAAAAAGCAAAATTTTGGGAAAAAAATGTCGAATTTCGACAATAGATTGAACCTTGAACAAATTGAAAAACTGAAATTTTTAGACATATTTAAATTTTTAGAAAAACTGTAAAATATCAGAAAGAAAAATTGTAAAAATAAACTGGAAGCTTAAATAAAATTATCAAACTTTAAAAAGGTCAAAGTTTTTCAGAGAAAAAGAAAAAAGTCAAATTTTAGGAAAAATTTCAAGGAAAAAGTCAAAATTTTAAGTAAAGCTCGAAATTTCTACACAAAATTTGCAATTTTTCAAAAAAAAATTAAATTTTGAGAAGAAATTTGAAATTTCGAGAAAAATACAATTTAAAAAAATCCAAATTTTCTGATAAATTCGAGTTTTGAAAAAATTGGTAAAATATTTTTGAAAAAAAAAAGAGAATGTCGATAAAACATCTAGTTTCGAGAAAAGTATTGAATTTTAAAAGAAGGTCCAAATTTCCCAGAGAAAGTTAAATTTTAAGATATAAATCAAATTTTGAGATTTAAAAATAGATGAATTTAGCTCGAAAATAAAAGTTGAAATCTCCAGAAAATACCTAATTTTGAAAAAAGAGATTTCAAAAAAACTCAGTTAGTTAATAGATTTCAAAAAAGATAAAATTAAAAAAAAACGTCGAATTTCGACAATAGATTGAAATTCAGAACAAATTTAAAACCTGAAAATTTTGGATAAATTTAAATTTTATAAAAAATTATCAAATTTCGAGAAAAGAAATTGTGAAAAATTTAAAGCTTATAAAAAATCATCAAACTTTTATAAAGTCGCATTTTTCCACAAAAAGTTAGTTTTTGAGAATAAATTTGAAATTTCGAGAACAAGACTCCAAATATTCAAATAAATTCGAATTTTGATAGAATTGCTAAAATAATTTCGAAAGAAAAGAGAATGTTGATACCATTTTCAGTTCCGAGAAAAATATTGAACTTTAAAGAAAGGTCACATTTCAAGAAAAAAAATCAAATTTTGAGATTAACTCGAACACTTCGAAAATTGACGAATTTTGTCAAAAAAATCGCAGCTCGCAGAAACAATAAAATGTGGAATTTTAATACGCAATTTTGAAAATAACCGAAATTTGCGAAACAAGTCCAAACTTGTAGAAAATAAATAAAAGTTTAAATGTTTAGTAAAATTCAATATTTGGGCGAAATGGCTAAATTTGGAAAAAGAAAGAATTTTAAAAAGGATATAGAATATTCGAGAAAAGAGTTGAAGGTCAAAATTTCCAGAGAAAGTCAAATTTTGAGCTTAAGTCAAAGATTTTGAAAATATGTAGATAAATTTTCTCAAAAAAATCGCAGTTTGCAGAAACAATAAATTGCCAAATTTGAAAAGGTCAAAATCTTCAAAAACTATTTTACTTAACTCCAATTATCTCCAATTACTACAAATTTTTACCTTTTTTATTAAAAAAATCGACAAAAGATGAATTTTTGAGAAATACGTTGAATCTTCCAGTAAGTCGAATTAGAAAATAGTAAACATTTTCAGAAATTGTCAAGTTTTAAGAAGAAAGGAAAATTTAGGGTAAAAGTTTAATTTTAGGAACAAAATAGATATAAAAAAGAAGACTAATATAGAGAAGAGTTAAAAAAGTCGAAATGGCGAAAAAAAAAGGCAAATTTTGAAGTAAAGGTCTAAATTTTGAGAAATAAAAGTTCTTTTGGGCTGAATATATTTTCGTTTGACCACATAAGTCATAGGGGTCTCTCTTTGTCCCATATATTGTCTGATTTATCTGATTAATTGATGACGAGAGTTTGACGGATTCTATCGAAACAGTAGACCACAGGTGGATGGTAGGTGACCTGTCTCTTTTCTACAAGTACTATCATGCAAATGCTTGCGGGGACTACCAGGATTGATCCCTCCAAATGCAAGACTCTTGAGGCATACAAGACAGTCGGAGACAGCGAATTCCTTTGCGGTCCAGCTTGACACAGTGTCTACAGGGACTTCCAAGCTATGGAACTCGTTACCGAAAGGAATTTTCCCCAAAAATTACAACCTAGGTTTATTTAAGAAGGCGGTTCATCACCATCTATCCTTGTTTCTGCGTCCTACTCGCAGTGCTTTACAGACATAATTGAGTTAACCTTTGCGAGTGGATCAAACTTTAAAAAAAAAGAAGGCTGGATTCAGCCGAATGTAACAAAAGATTGAATTTTGAGGTAAACGTTAAAATTTCAGAAAAAGGCATTGGTAATTTTCGAAAAAGTTTCAAAAAAATGAAATTTCTAAAAAAATAAAAATTTGGGAACAAAAAAAGAAGAATTTGGAAACAAAATCGAAGTTTTGAGAAAAAATTGAAATTGAATAGAGGACGTCAGCTTTTGAAAAAAAGTTAACAAAAAAAAAGTAGAATATAAAAATAAAGGAAAAGGCAAATTTGGCAAAAAATGAAATTTTCGACAATCAAAAAATTACATATTTTGCGAAAAAAAGTATCCTAAGTTTGGTGGAACGGACTGGTCCTTGGTTATTTTAAAAAATTAAAAAATGAAAAATTGAAAAAAACAATTGAGTATCTCTCTGAAGATGACAGCTTGGCTGTCGAAACGCGTTAACGCAACGTTTGTTGTGTTTTTTAATCTTTATCGGTTTCAGGGGACAAGTTCTGTATTTTAATTTTTATAAAAGTATCAGAAAATGCCAAACTGAGAAAAATGTAATCTCGAAATTTCCAGTAGAAGGTTAAGTTTTGGAAATCAGGTCGAAATCTGGAAAAAAAAACTAGTTTTAAAACAGTCGAGTTTTGAGAGTCAAATGTAATGGAAACTTAAATCGAATTTCGAATAGAAAAAAGAAAAGGCGAATTTTTAAAACAAAAAAATCGAAATTTCGAAAAAAGACGAATTTTGAGAAAAACGGTCGAAATTTCGAAAGGCGAATTTTGAGACAAAAAATCAACATTTCGGTAAACAAACGAATTTCGACAAAAAAGCTGAAATCAGCGAAAAGAAAAGGTATAACGTTGATATAAATATTAAATTTTGAAAAAAAATTTTTACAGAAATTTTCAGAAGTTCAGATTTAAAGTCGATATTTAGAAAAAATCGATTTTTGGAAAAATGAAATATGTAAACAAAATTATAAAGAAAATTAAAACATTGAAAAAAAGTCAAAAACTTGGAAAAAATCAAAGTTTAGAGAAAAATGCATTAAAAAAACAGAATCTAAGAAATAGAAAATACTGCCTATATTTTGGAATAAAAATCAAAATATTCAGAAAAAAAGACAAAATGAAAAAAAAGCAATTACAAAATATTCAATAAAATGAAAATTGAATTTTGGAAATAAGATCGAAATACGGGAAAAAGAAAGACCAATTTTAAAATAGTTTTGAAAAAAAAATTCAATTTTGAGGAAAAAAGCAGCAAAAAGACAAACTCTGAGTAAAAAAAAGTCCAAACTTGGGTAAAAAAGCGAATGTTGAGGAAAAAGATGAAATAAATCGAAAAAAAGCTGAATTTAAAAAAAAGGTAAAAGTTTGGGAAGAGACAACATATCTTGAGAAGCATGTCGAAAATTTTAGAAAGTCGAATTTCAAAAAAAGTCGATTTTCAGAATAAGCCCTTTTCTGAAAAATGCCTTAATTTCGATCGTAATAAACGAATTTGGAAGTAAAGTCGAAGTTTCTAGAAAAACTCGAAATTAAAAAGTAAATAAAAATTCATTAAAAGAAGTCAAATTTAGGAAAGAAAATCAAATTAAAAAAAGTTAAATATCGAGAAAATTGAAATGAAGAGACAAGTTTTGAAGAAAGTGAAATTTTCGAGAAAACGAACATTGAAATAAAAATGAAAATTTCTAGAAAAAAAAATTATCTTGATCGAATAAATGAAAATTCATTAAAAGAAGTCAAATTTTGGCAAAAAAATCAAATTAAAAAAGTTAAATAACGAGAAACTTGAAATGAAGAGACAAATTTTGAAAAAAGTGAAATTTTTGAGAAAACGAATATTGAAACAAAAATGAAAATTTCTAGAAGAAAAATCATCTCGATTGAGTAAATAATTTTCTCTTCGTGCACGTAACAAAGGGACTCTATCTCACCACTGTCACCACTGTCAGCGTCCATGTGTCCAATGACTTCGATTAAGATTTAAGCAAAATCTTTAATCAAACAACCATTAACATTTCCCCCAACAGTTTAAGCATTTATGCAAATTAACTTTCTCTAATATTGTTGGTGGATTTAATGAAGTAAAGGATAGAATTGGATTGACTTTAGTCTGACATTTCCATTACACATCGAGTGTAACCAAATGGCAGACGGTCATCAAAATTCACGTCTTCTCATGGCTGTAAGAAAGTATCACGGCCTAGTTGGTCCATTACTGTAAGACAGACTTAGCGCTTTGTCTAACTTTTATGGCTTCGTTGATACGTGATCAGACTGAAAACCATCAAATAAGACATCAAGAGAGATTTTACAACCGACGCACAGCGTCGTGTATTTGTTTTAATAATGTTGTATGTCAAGCGAGCTAATATTCCCAAAATACCAGCGATAACCATCGTAATAACTCCTACAGTTTTTTGTACACATTTAGCTTCCACTATCGATTTATAAATTTCATTTACTATATGTATTATTTTGATTAATATGTTGGCACCCTTTTCATAAACAACGTATCTAGCAACAAATCTTAAACATGATCTGCAATTAAATATTCTGGCTGTTTAAGCATTGAACATTAATTTTGTGGATTTATCGCAACGTTATTTCTTTTTAAGAATTCCTGTTTTAATTTGTGTCCAATCGGGTATAATTAGTTTAATAAGGTTTAATGTTCATTTTTTTTAGCATTTCTCTTTTATATTTTGATTAATAAAACAAAAAAATATAAAATAGATGCAAATATTTTCATATTACTTTAAACCATATGGAAGTACAAGTGAGCGGCCAAATAATTGCACAGAGATCTTCAACTAGCGATGTTTCTCTTTAGCTAATGTGCCTTATCATTATATTTGTTGAGTGAGTGACAACTAGGCTTAACAACCGTCCCACCTGAACCAGAAAGTAGGGACCATTTTTACTGTCATCCCGCATGAGGTACACGCAGGACGCGAAAAAAGTCGAAAACTCAAAAAATATGTCAAACATATCGAAGTTAGAGAAAAAAAATGAAAATGTTCAAAAGTGCGTGCGTCAAAGTTTCGACTTTTTTATTTCGATTTTGATATAATCTTCTGAAAAAAAAGTTTGTATTTCCAAAAAAAAATATTTCCCTCGAAACTCGAAATCCAAATAATTTTCAGAAAGGGTCAATTTTCGAAAAAAAAGTCGAACCTTCAAAACCTTCAGTTTGTCGGAGAAAGACGAAAACATTAAAAAAAAGTGTAACAAATCAAATTTAGAGCAAAATAAATTAAAATGTTCAAAAACACGTTTACCAAAATTTTTACTTTTTTATTTTAATTTTCTCATCTTCTGAGAACAGAGTGAATATTTCCAGAAAAATACTTTCCTCAAAATTTCCAAACAAATTTCCTAAAAATGTTGATGTTCGAAAAAAGTCGAAAACTTCAACAAAAAAGGTGAATCAAATAGAATTTAAAAAAAAAAATATGAAAATTTTCAAAAATACATTTCTCAAAATGTTTACGCTTTTATTTCAATTTTGACATAATCTTCTGAGAAAAAAAAATTCCGAAGGTGTCGATTTTCAAAAAAAAGACGAACTTAAAAAATCGAACTTTAGAAAAAAATTGAACTTTCGAAATAAGCCCAATTTTACGAATAAAATCAAAAACAAAAATATTTTCTCTGGGTTTTTATTTTAATATTCATATGAAAATAAATTATTGGAGTTTATCTTAAAAAGATAAAACCATGAGAACTATTTTTTCAGAAATAAACAAAAAAATAGAAAAGTATCGAATTTCCAAAATGGAGGGTGTTTATTTCAAAATAAATCCAGCACTGTTGCCAGATGCGCTGGGAATTTTTCTACTAATTACTTCCCAATTTCCACTAAAACGGCATAAATTTTATTAAATTTACGAACAAATGCATAGGTAATGGTAAGCTATCTATAAAAAATTTTTCATTATAAAAAAAAAGAAAATTTTAGCCCAAAAAGTTTGATAATTAAAAGATAAGCTCCTCCACCTAATTTTCCATTTATGTATACTCTGTTCACCCAAGAGATATAGTTAAGCCACTCCCTTAAACAAAGCGGGAAATTTGAATATATTATTTTTATTGGCCGAATTTGAAAATTCCCTTATCGCATATAGTAAAAGAGTTTGGTTGATTCCCTAATTAGTAACGTGGATATATTTCTAGATATCGTGTGAACCTGTCTTTTTTTTAAGGGAGAGTGGCCTAACTATACCTCTTGGGTAAACAGAGTATAGTCGTTTCTTTAAAATAAAATCATCCTTCCATATATAGCGAAAGGGTAAAAATCTACTGAACCAAGATTCTACTAAATTTTGCTAATAAACAAATCTACCAAACCTTCTACTAGATGATAAAAATTCAACTAAATCGAGTAGAAATTCTACTAATCTGGCAATATTGCAGTTCAGGTTCACGAAAAAAGTCAAAAATTAAAAAAACGAAAAGATTTAAACTCGAGGAAAAAAATAGCAATAAACAATCGATAGTTCTACCTTGACAAACTTGCTTAATATTTATAATTCATAAACTTTTTTTTCGTCAATTCATAAATTTATCTCGAAGCTCCTGTTTTAAAATGTAGCTTTTTAATTCAAAATTAGTACTTTTTTATTGATTTTACATTATTGATTTTAACTCAACTTTTAAAACTTGCTTTCGAAATTTTGGATTTGAAACGAGATAGATTTTTTTCCTAAAAGTAAAGGGTTTAGCCAAAGATTCTGGATTTGTAAAGCTGAGACATTCGAAATAACTAGTTCCCGAAAAAGTTTCAATTTTCGTAAAATTTAGATTTTCTCCTTACTCAATCCTGAGATTTTTTTAACGCAATTTCGATTTAAAATTACACATTTGGACATTTTAAAATCTGACTTTTTCGACGATTTTTCGAATTGAAACTCAGAGGTTTGGACAAATTCCAGACAAAAAACAGAGGTTTTGACAAATTCCGTTTTCAAATAGGTTTTAGACTTTTCCTGCAATTTTGATTTTAAAATCGAGAAAAAGTACAAACCTTGGAACAAATGCTGAAATTTCTGTTAATATCTTGGAAACTTTGAATTCAACTCAAAATATCTCTATTCCCAGGAAATTTTCGTTTCAAAATTTCCTGCTTACAGATGAAATGTATAAAAAGGTAAAATTTCAACTCAAAATTTGGATTTTTTTTAAATGATTTTTTTCAATATTTGTATTTTTTTTTCAACATTTGGACTTTTTTTACCTGATTTTTTTCAACACTTGAACTTTTTCTGAAAATGGTACCCCAAACTCCAATAAGTGTCAAATGCAAATAGAATGCAATCTAGATTGCAGTATGCAGCCCTCTAAACATGTCTAGTGGATCATAGGTAGTTGAACAACCAATAGTTGAGCCACATGCCAAGCGGTCGCTCTGTTGAAGAGCCCAGAAGAATTGATTTTAATTGTCAGCCTAAAGTATGCCCAAAACAATACCTTACATTTTGGTTAAAATTTCATCAGAATCGCACCGTTTCGCCATTAGTTCAGATTAGCGTTTCCCAATCTTTTTTTTTGGTAGACTTAGGCATTGATTAAAATTTTGTGACACATTCAGTCCAATAAATTTTGGTACGACCAAAAAAAGAGTGTCATAAAAGATAGTTGTCTTCATCATTGCTTCTGAGTCACTTCTGACAACAAAACAATACCTACTATACATCATTTCCGAGACACAACAGATTTAAACGGTTAAAAAAAGCTTATTTTAATGGTTTTAAATAAACGATTCAATATCGTCAAAATTGCAAAGTTTTATATTCTGCATGGGCTCGATTATCTGGGGACTTGGGAGGCCATCTAGGGAAATATATTTTAAATTACCACTTAAAATTTTGAAATTTATCTTGACATTTCAAAATATTTTTGACAAATACCATGCTTTTCTAGTAAATGTGTTTAGATCTGAATAGAGATTATCACGAAAAGATTAATTTTTCGAACCAAAATGTTGACTTTTTTGTTGAAATTTAGAAAAAAGATTAGATTAGGTCAGGTTAGGTGAGGTCAGATTAGGTTAGGTCAAATTAGGTTAGGTCAGATTAGGTCAGGTCAGATTAGGTTAGGTCAGATTAGGTTAGGTCAGATTAGGTTAGGTTAGATTAGATTAGGTTTGGTTTTATCAGATTAGGTTAGGTTAGGTTGGATTATGTTAGATTCAGAGACTAAATAGACTAGACGTTTCAATCTCGTAACATGTGAACAGCTGAATGTAAAATCCTGGGAACTGGGGCGCTGCATCCCACTACTCTTTGGATGGCCGGATTAAGCAAAATTTATAAATACGAAACTTGCCGGGTGACGGTTCTAACGATCTAAACGCAACGCGCGTCTCTGGTTAGATTAGATTAGCTTAGGTTAGGTTAAGTTACGTGTTTTTTCGAAACTTTCAATTTTTCGTAAAATTCAAAATTTTAATTTTTTCTCTCACTTCTTTGTGGATATATTTTTTTTTAATTTTGACCTTGAATCTATTTTTGTTTTAATTTTTATCGAGTTCTTAAAATCAGAATTTACATTTCCATCAATTTTTTTATGATTATGTTTATATCAGTAACATAGTTCTACGCATTTTCCACAAATGTTATTTTTTTTACATATTTTTTTTTTCGTTTTGATTTTCAATTTTTCTAAAAATATCGACGTTTTTCGAAATTTTAACCTCAAAGTCTTTATTAAAATTTCGAGACATTTTCTAATACAAATTATGTCTTTTATAAACTTCAACTTTAGTGCACAAATTTTAATTTCTTGTTTGACGTTTTTTTAAAATCAATCTAGAAATTTCCGACTCCAAAGTTTTGTGTGAAAATTGGAAGACTTAAGATTTTTTAGAAATTTTCAGCCAAGTTCAAACACTAAATTGCAGTTTTTCTCATAATTTTGTTGGAAATTCATCGCAAATGTCCATTTGTTTAGAAATTTTGAGAAATTTCTCCTTATAGAAACTATGGAGCGTTTACTTTTTTTTATTTCGCTTTTAAACTCGAAATCTCCACTTTTTACAGCAACATTTTTTTGAAATGTTCAACATTTTTCTAATTTTAAGTCTACAGTTCTCGGATTTTTTTTTTAATTCGATTATAAACTCGAAATATCTTTATAAAAATTGTTCTTTTGGATATTTTAAATTTTCTCATACAATTATGGTTATATTCATTCAAATTTTGGTTATAAACCCAAATTTGTATTTTTTTAGTAGCTTTGATGTAATTTTCGAAACAACCTACATTTAAAAAATTGTTTGCAGTGAAATTGTTGTTACAAGTTTTGTTTAAAAAATTTAGAATTTTTTATTATAATTTTAAATTCCTATAATTTAACTTATTGCAGCAGTTGAAGCGCCAATGGAAAATTTGAATTTTTTTCAGAATTTAAAAAATAAATTTTTCATTGAAATTTTCAATTTTAGTTTGTAATTTAAAATTAAAGGTCAACATTTGAGAAAGACGGAATTGAACGTAAACGATTAGAATCAAAATTTGTGGAACCAAAATTATAATTAAAAAAAAAAAATCAGGATCGAATTTAAAATGGAAAGATTAAATTGCGATTTTATATTTCAAGAGAAAATTTAAATTTACTATGAAATTTTATCGAAAAAAATTGGGTTTTATGTCGAAATCTCAAAAAAAATTGTTAAACTTAAAAACTGAAACATAGAACTAAAATTAAGAGAATTTAATTTTTGGGCAATGGATCTGAAATTTGTAAAAAAAATTCAAATTCCATCCCTGAGATATTAAGGAAAATGAGAAATTTGAGAGACACCGAACATTTTACACAAAAAAGATAGAATTGGGAACTCCGAGAAAATTTTCGAAAATTTGAAAAATTCAGTTTAAGAATATGGTGTAATTTTTAAAATTCATAACTATTAAACTTTATCAACAATTAATACAACAGGAGATATTGAAAATTCAACGATGTTTCTATAAATATTTGCTACGAAAAAGCAAAAATCTCAATTTATAGGAAAAATTTTCAAGTGTAAAATAGAAATTACAAAAATTGTGAAAATAATAATAATTATTCTGGATTAGTCAAAATTAAAAAAAAAATTATTACTTATTTGTCGAACAAAGTCAAAATTTTAAAAAAACGAATTCAGACATGTTAAAAAAAACTCAAGTTTAGATTTTAAAGTAGTAATTTAGATAACGAAGGCTTCCGCGGCCAGAGTCAGTACAGGATATACTTCTGCCGGGATTGAACCGTGACAAAGAAGTACTAAAAGTGTTCGACGTTTCGCCCACCATTTTTCTTTCAATGGCAGCTTCTATAAACAAGTCTCCGGCACCCCAATGGGTTCCGCCTTATCCCCAGTCGTAGCAAATATTTTCATGGAAACTTTTGAAAACACTGCGTTGGAAACTGCGCCCAAGGTTTGGCTTCGTTATGTAGATGACACATTTATTGAATGGTCATATGGCAAGGATTCACTAAATTTATTTTTGGAACACCTAAAAAGCTTACATTCTTCCATTAGCTTCACTATGGAAATCGAAAACAACGGTAATCTTCCCTTTTTTGACATACTGGTCACCCGTTTACCAAATGGTAGCGTTTCTCATTCCGTTTATCGAAAACCTACCCATACTAATCGTTATTTACATGCGGAGTCCCATCATTACCGTTTCCAAAAACGTTCTGTCATAAATTCAGCGGTCTCACGAGCTGCAGCAATTTCACAACCGAAAAACCTTTAGGCGAGTTGAACAAAATTCGTTTCAATCTCTGCAACAATGGTTACAAATCGCACGACATTGAAACTGTCATTAAACGACGAAGCTTTTGTCCTTCACAAAATTCAATAATATCTTCTAAAGTCTTTCTTGCTTATGTTCACGGAGTAACAAATCAAATCGGAAAATTATTGAGAAAACACAATATTAAACCCATTTTTTCATCATCCTCAAAGATTCAACAGTTCCTCCCATGTCCCAAAGCTAAAATTATATTCGCAGTCAGCCATTGCGGAACATCAGCATGAGACCGGACATAAGATTCTCTTTGATAATATTTCAATTATATCTAATATTCCCAATTACTATAATAGGAAGATACGCGAGGCCATTGAAATCCAAAAATTCCCCAAAAACATCAACAGAGACGACGGCTACATGCTTTCCTCCATCTGGAAACCAAACATCGGAAACCTTCGGGAGTGATCGCGCAGACGAACGGTATATAAAGTTTCCCTTGGCCTCTTCTCTCTCAGAGGAGTTTCGCCGCTGGTATGGTGGACATACTGAGTTACCGCACTGTTCTGTCTAAACTTTCTTAGCCTTTGTACCAATTTTCAATTCAGAAGAGTTTCGCCTCTGGTATGGTGGACATGCTGAGTTACCGTGCTCTGATGTTTTGAAATTGGCTTTTTCATTTTGCATATCCCCTTATATTTCTCTTTTTATTTATTGTTCCTTTTCTTTGTTCCTGAAGAAGCCCCCTGCGATGCTGGGCGAAACGTCGAACACTTTTAGTAGTTCTTTGACACGGTCCAATCCCGGAAGAAGTATATCCTGTACAGTAATTTATAAAAAAAAATAGGTAAAAATCTCTCGCAAAAAAAGGTTAACATTTTGAGACAATTCTGAAAATGGATTTTACTCCAGAAGATCCTGCATTAAAAAAATAGTTTTTAAGATGACATGGTAATGTTGGTAAATCAGAAGGAGCACCTTTATTACCCCTCCCCAGGTCGAATGACCTAACTTCGTCCCTGATATTTGGCGACACATCTGTGGAATTCTATCGACGCATTTGTCTGTCCCGACACACTGGTTGCGAAATACTGGCTCAGACAAACAGACCGACAAAAATGTTAGTCTAAAATCACAGATAGTTCAATTTTATTGATATAAAGATTTTTCCAACATTTAAATTTTCCTAGAAATATTGCTTTTTATCTCACAATTCGTTTTTTCCTAGTTCTGGTGGCTATGGTGGGATACTTAACCTTCAAACACGAGGACACTTGTAGTGCAAATATATTCATAAACAGGGGGAATGTTTGGCGAACAATTTTTCATAATCAAAGCTGCTTTCCGCTGGTTACGTGCATATATCACAGAATGAAAAAAGGGCTCCGATAAATAAGTTGCTGCATGGACCCAGGCTCTAACAGAAGCGCGGGCATGGAAAATACGTAAACGGTGTTTTTGTTGGGAAGGTGTTAAAAATTCCAGGAATATTAATGTGGCTGAAATTAAAAGGAATTCAGCAAGCTTTCCTGCAATAATTTATTTGAAAACCTTCTCTTTAATTAGGTCTAATTAATTTGGAATAATTAATTGCTATTTATACGGATTCAGTGAACTCATCGATTCGGTAATAAACAACCTACGGACCTGCATTGTCCTCTTTTCCAGTTAATAACAATCTTCCAACAATAATTTAGCATTAGAAATTAATTTGTGGTAGTGTAACCGTGCAACATGAAAATTAATTTCAATTCCCGTTAGCGTAAAATTATACTTTTCTGCTTCAACCTTATTCATTTCGAAGCTTAAAAGGGTCCATTAGGCAAAGCAGGACAAGGGGGCATATTTCACGCCATTCGCGACGTAATAAACAGCCGAAAATACCCAGGAGAAGGATTTGCTCATACCGAATGTAAAAAATGTTTCAGTTTTCCAATTCTTTTTATAGAAGGCTTTTTCTTTCCACGGAAATCGCTTTTTATAATATATCAATATCATGTTATATATAGTGATTTCGGAAAGACGAACCTGAAGTGCAATATGAGATCGCTGTTTTACAAAAGACGGAAATATTTGGATACTTCCGCCCTTTAGCTTATTCCATTCAAATATTTCAATGTTGAAGGGATTGATACAAAACGTAATTTAAATATTGACAGAATACGTACCTTAAATATTGACCAAACGCAATACCCGTGACACAGAAATAAGCTTAATTATGAGCAATACATACGGGTAATATACCAGATTTTTCGCTCAAGTTACTTTGAGAAAGGCTTCATCTCCAAGCCAATTCTGGAAATTTAAAATTTTTTCCAAAATTTCTGTTACCTTTTTTTACTAATTTTTGACTTTAATTCAAAAATTTAAAGTTTATTGAATAAAACCAGAAATTTCATAAAACATTTAATTTCGATTTTTTTAAATTTCGATGTTAATATAAAAATGTCAACTTTTTTCCTAAAATTTTGACACATTACATTATTATTAAATTTTCAATTTAATGTATAAATTTAAAGTTTTTTCCTAAAATTTCAATTTTGAGCGAAACTTGAAATTTTGGACGAAAACTTTAAATTTCTACATTAAATTGAAAATTTAATAATAATGTAATGTGGCAGAATTTTTAGAAAAAAGTCGACATTTTCATATTAACATCGCAAATAAAAAAAGTTATAGTTAGAAATTCGAAATTTGCACTTTAAATTCGAAACTTCAAAAAAAGTAGTAACTGGAAATTTGAGAAAAACTTCAAACAAATCTTAATCTGACTCTGTGTCGCATTCTTTATTTCCAGCTGAAAACGTTATCATTTTTATTACAATTTCACAATCACGTACAACATCTAAAGGTTAAAAATAAGTAATGAACAACAAGCTTCCTGGCAATTATTAAGAGAATTCGCAGGAAAATGACCCCGTCCAACCAATGTAAAAATTGACATTTTAAGTCTCAATTATCTTGTTGCATTAATTTCTTTCCTCATTAAAATATTTTTATTTCATGTAGCAGGATATCTTGATTTATATCGCGAACTTTGTGTTTAGGGGAGCACCAACATTATGATTTGCGTGACGTTAAATGCAAAAGCCGCTGAACATGACGTTCTGGTGATTATTATTAACTTGACATGAAGATTGGCCATGATAAAATCAAAACGTTATCACGAAAAAGCATAATTTGCGACAAAGACACAAAGGAAAGTATATCGTGGGTTTTGAAGTTTCTCATTCGTTGTAAACTCAGAATCTCCATTAAATAATGACGCACGTTGCAACACTAAAATTTGACGCATTAGGGAAATAATGTTATGCTTCACGCCAGAGTTTCAGGTGGAGACAGGTTGAGGTTTGCGGTTGGTAGCGTCAACTAGACAGACAGATTCGCGTTTATAAAGGCTTGAAGCAAATCTGATCACCTTCGCTTTGATCCGAAGTGGAGCTTTCACAGCCAACTCTTCCACACTCTCTCTATATCTTGAGAGTGGACAGATGGGAGCAAATTCATTTAGAATTAACGCTAGGGCTACCGTGAGATGGATTAACTTTTAGAAGCCCCGGTGTTACGCTTTCATGTTTTAACAGATAGATAGATTTCAACAGATAATCGACCCTACGATAGTAAGAAAAGATGACAAGAACTCTAATCCAGGGTTTTTTTAATCACTCATAGGGAGGTAGAGGAGCTTACTTGTCGACCGAAATCTTTTTTTGGTATTATTTCCATTTGCAACTGAAGACCAGATCTCGAGAAAACACAAAAAAAAATACATGACTAACCTACTGTTTTTAACGAGAGGAAGCATCGAATATGTAGCAGTTCAAATGCCTCTTGACGTATCTAGTATTAGGCCATCACTGGACAATAGATCTCTTCAGTACTTCAAATTAGTGACTGAGAAAATTTCATAATATTACGTTGCAGCCTTTCAAAATAACTGCCCCAAGACGATATGCAATGCAAGCAAGTACATCAGTTCCTCAAGACTAAACAATAGGAACTACTAATAGTCCCTATTCTTTGAGTCTTGAGGAACTATCTATAAACATGTTTGTCCTACTTGGACTAGCAAACAGCTGGCACTAATATAATTTCTGATCAGTGAAACCTATTGATACCTCGGGAGATATATAATGATAATTTCCCCTAGAGAAGGTTCACTTGCCGAAGTTGTGTATTTTATAAAAATTAGTAAAATTCTCTTAAAAATCTTAAGATTATTTTTGAAACTACAACACTCGTTTAAAATCGATTAAAAATCTCACAAATTCCCCTAAAACTTAAAACCGTTTCAAATAAATAAAAATCTCTTAAAATTTAATAATCAATTTGTCTCTTGGTGGGTGGAATGGACTGGTCCTTGGTCATCTTTAAAAATTGAAATACAAAACTTGTCCCCTGAAACTAAGAAAGATTAAAAAACACAACAAAGTATCTCTCTGAAGATGATAAGATGACAAGTTTTGTATTTCAATCAATGTTCCTTCTAATTAAATTCACAACTTGAAAAAAAGGCTAAATCTTTATGTTTGATGGAACGGACTGGTCCTTGGTTATCTTCAAAAATTGAAATACAGAACTTGTCCCCTGAAACCAAGAAAAATTAAAAAACACAACAAAGGTTGCTCTAACGCGTTTCGACAGCCAGACTGTCAACTTCAGAGAGAAAAATTTTCTCTTCTCTCTTCTCTCTTGTGTATTTCAATTTTTGAAGATAACCAAGTACCAGTCCGTTCCATCAAACATAAAGATTTAGCCTTTTTTTCAAGTTGTGAATTTAATTAGAAGGACACATTGATTGAAATACAAAACTTGTAATCTTATCATCTTCAGAGAGATACTTTGTTGTGTTTTTTAATCTTTCTTAGTTTCAGGGGACAAGTTGTGTATTTCAATTTTTTAAATTTTTATGAAAACATTTCTTTGACATTGGAAGAGAAAAGTCGATAATTCGAAGTTAAAATCGAAATTTCTAAAATAAATGTAAAACATCAAAAAACATCGAAATAGTCAGCTTCGAGGCATTTAAACGAAATAATCAAACACGATAAAAAATTTTAATGTAAATTCGAAAATTTAAACAAATATCAAAAATTAAAATTTATTGTAGCTATTTCAAAAAACAAACTTTGAAAAAATGTTCACAGTTAAAATACTACGAGAAACACAAAATGGAAAGTGTAAATATGTACAGTTGACATTATTAGAAAAAAAAAGAAATCAAAATAAACTGATAAAAAAATTTAGTTTAAACTTGAAACCTTGTCGTTAAAAATTTCGATTGCTTGTAAATTTCAACATTTTAAAATTTTCACTTTTTCTAAATTTTGCCCTGTGGTGAAAACTTTTACCTAAAAATTTCGGGTTTTTCTCGAAATTCAAATTTTCGGAAATGTTGACATCTAAGAAGCTGACGTATTCAAAATTTCCACTTTCCTTAAATTCTAATTAACATCAAAATTTAAAATATTACTCAGACATACTTAAATTTTTGATTCTTTTTAAAATTCCAACTTATTTCTAGATTTTAGAAAATTTCGACTTGACGCTTTCGATTTTGATCGAAATTTTCACTTTTGTTTATTCTGAACAACAAACCTTTTTTTTAAATTAGACGTCCTTGAAAATACTGACTTCTGATAACGAAGGCTTCCACGGCCAGAGTTAGTACAGGATATACTTCTTCCGGGATTGGACCATGTTAAAGAACTACCAACTACACTAACTACACTTTTAGTAGTTCTTTGACACGGTCCAATCCCGGAAGAAGGAGACTTTTGGTTTCGTATTTTATTTTATTTTTTTTTTCATTTCGCCTCTCCAAAATTTCGACTTCAAAGTTACACTTCTTCAAAATTTTGACTTTTTTTCTAAACATTTTAATTTATCTTACGAAATTCGAATCTTTATCAGAATGCCAACTTATTTCGAATTTTTCATTTAGTTTAATATTTTTTAAAATTTTAACCCATTAGCAAAGGGTAACCCCATTATGCCTTCAAAGCACTACGACTAGCATGGGGAAACAAGGATGGATGGCGATGAACCGCCTTCTTAAACAAGGATAGATTGTAATTTTTGGAAAGAATTCGGTTTGGAGGTTTTTTTGACTTTTTTGCAAACTTCGAACTTCCACTGAAAATTTTGACACGTAAATTTTTGACTTCTTATGTCAACTAAATGTTTAAATATTTTAACTCTTCCGAAATTTTAATTTTTTTCAAATTTTGGCTTTTTGAAAAGCTCGACATTTCATAATTTCCATTTTTTATTATAATTTTGACTTTTCTGAAAATTTCGACTTTTTCTCAAAATTTTGACTTATTCAAATGTTTGATGTAAATTTACTTGTTTTTTCAAAAAATTCCATTTTCCTGAAAATATTGACTTTTTCAAATAGTTTAATTTTTTGCAAACTTCAAATATTTCAACTTTCAAAATTTTGACTTTTTCCAAATTAAGACCTTTTAAAAAATTCGTTTTTTGAAAATGTCAATATTTCAAAATTTCCACTCTAGTTAAAATGTCACCTTTTTCTAAAAATTTTAATTTGTCAAGTAATTCGAGTTTTTTTGCAAAATGCCGACTTTTTTCAAAAATATCTTGAAATTTGTTATATCATACTTTACAGTTTTTACTACTGTCAGTAGTCCCCATTAGTGCCCAATTTTTTTTCTTATTTTTACAGACAATTAAACGTCTTTTAGTTCTAGTTTCTTCTTTTTTTTAAAAAAAAAATCCAGATATTTTCAAACATTTTTGATTTATTTCGATTCTCTGATTTTGTTCAAATTATTGACATTTCCAACCCTTACTTTGGGGAATTCTTTAATATTCATATTCATGTTCAAATTATAATATTTTGAAAATGTTGACTTTCAGAAAATAGGACTTTTTGGAAATTTCGAAATTTAAAATTTTCCAATCTTTATGATAGCTTTCACCGTCTTTCTTCGCAGAAATGTTGACTTATTTTAAAAACTTCAATTCTTTATCAGAATATTTGTTTATTATTTTTTTGAAAATTCGTTATGATTGTTTTTAAGAATTTCGAATTTTTCTGAAAATGTTGATTTCTATTTGTAGAGGACTTCTATAGAAAAATTCTACTTTCTTTCGACCCGTTATCAAAATTTTCTGCAACATTTTGATTATTTTAAAAATTTCCCCTTTTCGTAAATTTCGACTGCCTTTGAACAATTCAACTTTTTTAAACATTTCCAAACTGAAATTGAAAACTTAACTTTTTTTAAAAATTTTAATTCTTTGAATATATCGATTCGTGCTTAAATTTCGAGTATTGTAATTTTGACTGAAATTTCGATTTTACTTTTTAATATTATCCTGTAATTTTGAATATTTTGTCAATCTTATTATTATTTTGAACATTTTGTTTTTTTATAAATTTCGACTTTGTTTAAATTCCAACTTTCTTCTAATTTTGACTTTTTCGAATATTTCGACCCTCTTGAATATTTTCGAGAATCTATAATTAAGTTCTTTCCCTTTGCTACCATTTACTATTCACATCGTCATTTTTTAGAACGAAATTACATAATGTAGACTTTTCTTAGTTACCTAGATTTTGTCCAAAGAAGGTTTCGCCCCTTAACCACATTGGCAATTAAATAAATAATTGTAGATTGTGAATAGCTGTAGATTGAAAATTTATTTTCAAGAGCTTTCCATTTTCTACCATTTAATATTCACATCGTCACTTTTTAGAACGAAACTAAATAACTTAGACTTTTTGTTACTCAGATAGCTGGAGAAAATTGTTTACCGTCATCAACAGGAAATTCAAAAAACCATGAAAAGAGACAAAAAACAAGTTTCAAGAAGATTGAACATTTGGAAATAAAAAGTCAAATTCTGCAATTAAAGCAAAACCTTGGGCTTGAAGTCAAGGAAAAGAAAAAATATAAAGAGCGCAAGCAAACTTTACGAAAATATTCAAAATTTCAAAAACCGGCAATTGATATAAAACAATGTGCTTACATTTCCAGAAAATAGGTAATATATTTGCATTAATGTCAAGATTTAGGGAAAAAATAAGTATGGAGCCCACACATTCCAGATTTAAAGAAAACAAGTCGAAATCTCGAGATGGAGTTTTGAAAAGAAGATCAGAAGTTCGGGTTTAGAGTCTAAATTTTGGGAAAAAAAGTAACAATTGAAGGTTTCAATTTTTTAGAAAATATTCAAAATTTTTTACATTACTCCAAAATATAAAGGTTGTCTCTAGAAATACGCAAAAAGAGGTCGACATTTCAAGATTAAAGTCGAAATTTTGCAAAACAGTGAATAGTATTAGGTAAATCCAAATTGTGTTTAAAAGTCAAAATTTTGACTTTCTAAAAGTTAACTTTTTCTGGAAATTTCTACTTCATTACAAAAATCCTGTATTTAGGAAAATTTCGATATTTTTAAACATTATGACTTTTTTAATGTCGACTAATTGAATATTTCGACAATTTTAAAATTTCGAAAATTTAAGAGTTTCCTATTTTTTCTACAATTCTCAGTTTTTTTTACAAAATTTTGACTTTTTTTCAAAACTGATTTATTTTGAGAATTTTGACATTTTATAGAAATTTTTACTTTCATTATAAACTTTAACTTTGAAAATTTATTCTTTCGTAAAAATTTCGAATTTTCTGAACATTTTAACTCTATTTGAATATTTCGAATCTTTCAAAATTTCGATTGTTTTCAAATTTTGATTTTGGATAATTTTGATACTTTGGAAATTTTGCCGTTTCAAATTTTCCAATTTTTTGCAAATTTACTATCTTCAAAATTTCGACTTTTTCCTCAACCTTTTGATTTATTTTGGAAATATCGACTTTTTACAATTTTGTTTAAAAAATTTGAATGTTTTAAAAATTCGAGTTTTTTTGAACACCTTGACTTTTTTTTTAAAACCTAAACTGTTTGAACATTTCTTTTTGAATTTTGAGAATTCAGAATCTATATTTTTTAAAAATTTGATTTGTTTTCCCAAACTTGTCTCGAAATTTTGAATTATTTTATAAATTTTGTCCTTTGTTTTTGGAAAATTTTGTTTATTTTGGATCTTTTAACTAAGTTAACATTTTATTTTATTTTAAATTTTGAGTTATTTAAAATTTCAACATTTCACCTTTTTTAATATTTCGACATTACTTTTAAATTTTGCGCTTTTTTTTTTAATTTTGCATTAAAAAATATCCATTTGACAAATGTCATTTACTGTCCGCATAGAGGCGACTTATTAGTAACTGAACTAAGTAATGTAACTTTTTGTTGCTTAGCTAGATGAATAAAGTTGTCTATCGTTATTAACAGGAAATATCAGTGAAAGTCGACATGTTATGCGATTGAGAGAAAGAGGTCCAGAATTTCAAAATCATGTCGAAAATTTGAAAATAAAAAGCCAAATTTGTCAGACGTTATTAACAGTGTTACCCATACACTTACATGCCAGTACCGAAGCAGAGATATTCAAACTTACGATTTTTAACATGTAATGCCGGCTCCACACTCGCGCGCGAATCGCAGCGTGAATTCACGCAGCGATTCGCGCGCGAGTTTTGACGAAAAACATGCCTCTCCACACTCGCAAACTTCGCAGTGTAGTTCGCGCTTCCAAAAGAAATGGACCCACAGGTAGCCACTGCTACTGCCGCTGCACTTTGCGCTATAACATATAATTATCGGTATATTAAAAATAAACACCAAATAAAAAAAAAAAAGAAAATAGTCCCCCCTGAAACCACACAATAATCACTAGAAAAGACTAAAATTGTGACTGAATCACGCCGCGAGTGTGGATGCATTCGCGCTTGCGTGTTGCTAAAGTCCCGCGAATCCTTTGACGCGGACCAAAAAACCGACTTCGAACGGGGAACAGCGCAAAAGGCGAACGCGAAGAAGCGAAAGCCTCCACACTCGCGTTCGTGCTAATTCGCAAGCTTTCGCGGCGCGAGTGTGGAGCCGGCATAAGGAATAGACGAAGAATGCTTTTGAAGGGATTTCAATTTATTGCATCCAAACTTTTCTACAAATTATGAAAAAAATTCACAAATCTCCAAATCTTGGAAAAACATTAAAAAGTAAAAGTTTAAATTTTGAGAAGTTATTCAAAATTTCGTAGAATATTTAAAATTTATATAAACATTTTCTTTAGAAATACACAGAAAGAGGTCGACATTTTAAGATCAAAATTCAAATTTTGTAAAAAATGTATAGCATTAGAAACGACTCATTGTAAATAAGACAAAAAAATAAGACGATGTAGAGTGGTACTGTTTTTGGATAGGAGAAATTTGAAATAATACATCTCACGGAAATTCGATGCTTCAGTCCGTACGATGGGGAAACATCTTAAAGTAAAGGCAACCTCTCAGCTGCACTACTCCTAGATGCCTTTGGTCGCTCTGGGTAAAGCTTAGTCGCGGAAATCTTATCGCATAAGTAGTGCAGTGTTGTCGGGACAGAAAATCTACTACAAAGCGTCTTGGCAATTTGGATTATTGTATCCACATGAACAGTCTATGTTAAAAATCGAGTAGTGGTGGTAGTCTGGGCTGATCTCTTACATACGCAACGGAGGTTCAATGTTCTGAAAACTTTTTACTAGGATTAGTGCTGATGAAATACCCTAAAGTAAACCTCGAATATGATGTAAAGAAAAAAAAAAGATGAAAGCGAGAAAACAGGTGACATTTCTGCATTAACGTGGAAATGTCGAGAAAAAATTAAGTTTCAAGCTTACACATTTCAAATTTTAAGAATACAAGTCGAAATCTCCGAATTAAAGTGAAAGTTTCGAAAAAAAAAAATCAAAAGTTCCATTATACAGTTCAAATCTTGGAAAAGCAGTAAAAAGTACAAGTTTAAGTTTTGAGAAGTTATTGAAAATTTCGTAAGATATTCAAAATTTATATAAACATTTTCTTCAGAAATACGCAGAAAGGGGTCCACATTTTAAGATTAAAGTCCAAATTTTATAAAACAATGTAGAGGATTAGAAAAATGCGAACCGAGTTTAATAGACAAATTTTTGTAAATATCTTTAGACCCCAAAATATTGCCAAAAAATATCCAAACCATTTAAACTCGGGAGATTTTAGAAAATTTAAAATCTGGTACATATTTTTTGGTGTCAACTACCCCTCGAGTTTCGTGGATAATTTCTTGGTCTTATCAGGGACCGATGGTGAAGGACAGCTGAAGTAATCAATAGACTGCCAAATTAAATGCTGCATTATTAAAATTTAATCATGTATTTGAACTACGTTGAATTACTTAACATAATGAAAATATTCAGAGTGATTTAAAAGTGTAGAATTTTAAATATTCAAATGGCTGTAAAATTCTTTATCTTCTGAAAGGTGTAGAAAGCTCTAGTGGGCCGATATCAGAGTAAAAGCAATATCACAAACAACTGGTAAATGCTATTGAGTTTAAAAATAATGAAATGAAAGAGCGAAATGCATTTTTACTACGATATTTAATTTCCGGTTAAAAGGTCTGGAAAGCCGAACCAATTTCAGCTTTTCCGAGATCTACAACAATAGAAACGATCGCATGAAAAATTTATAATTACGAGCATGAAGGGTAATTGAAATAATATATATCCCTTAGACCGAGCTTGCTTTATTACGAACTAAAATAAAATCCTATGAAATGGCCTCTCTTAGGGGAAATGTTTGTAGAGGTTAATGAAATTTTTCCGGGGAAATTGTATGTTTCAGCTATGTTTAATATGATTTGCAAGAATAATGCAGCGCGGAAGTTTCGCTTCAATAAATTCTGGGCTGTCGATAAAAGTTTAATTTCAACCACATCAATTGACATTGACACATTGATAACAGCTTTTTTTCAGATAGATTTGCAAATCTGAAAACTTTTATATGATGGTCGGGATTTATTTTTTGAATGTCAGCGTTAATTTATAACACTCGATCCACTTCTTTCAAAAATATTCTGCACCTTGGCGCCACTGCATCTTAATTTCTGTTTTTCATAGGAAAAGCACATCACTCAACAGCTTGTGGAATTTGTTTTTTATGGACATTTTGTACCAAAGCAATGATTTATTTTTGAAAGTGCGATTCCAATGGAGAGATTAAACCGGAATGGCACAGACCCTAACCCCACTTGTTGAAATGAAGCGGCTTTTTAATCATTCATATTTTCTTATCATAAGACGATACGGATAAATTCAGTACAATTTAGTAGGGGAGACTGGGGTATTCAGCACAACGAGGACTTGCGGATCAGCTTCATATTTTTTTCTCTAGTAGTGGTTGACAGAACAACTGTTGTCAGCTCGCCTCATGTTAAGCTCATTTTTCCTTCAGTACTCGACTTGTGTACACGAACCGTTACCTGGCTTTGATACCAAATAGAAATGAGATACTTCGAATTTTTTTTAATTTGAGTTTTCTCTAATTTGACCACACTTTTCGAGAACCAACTTAGGCAAATATGTTCATAATATTCGCGGAACCTTAAGTCTTCGACACAAACATGAAATTTTGCATGAAGTTTGTATTGTATTACTCATATGCTGCCATATTGTAAAAAATGACGTTCGGGGAATTATGGGCCACATTTGACGTGGATCCCTCAATTCTTTACGTTTCACAAACTAAATTTGTGCATTTGATGCACATAAGTGATTATTCATGCAAATTTTCAGCACAGCATTATTTTTGGGCAATTTCTAATAGTTTTTTGGTACAATAATAATTTCGTTTCGAACTGATTTTCATTGGCATTTCTCACTACACTTCAGTTTGTTTCTCTTTTATAATAAATCTACTGTCATTTTGAATCAAAAACGGACTTTTGTACCACAAAAAAAGGTTTTTCTACCACACTTTTCCATTTTTAATCGATTTATAAAGTGGTCCATAATTCCATGACATTTTTCAAAATCGTAAAAATGCAATTTGACCAAACTGCTGCGACCCAAAGAGAGGCTATTAGTTGTACTACAAATTCAAGCTTTGAAATTTTAAGAAAAAAATATTTTTTGCGAGTTTTAAGCCAAAATAAAAGGGCGGTCCACAATACCCCAGTTTCCCCTACTTATGCTTTTCCCCTACTTCCTCAATATTAAAGACTTCTCTCTTTTCAGGTCTATAAACATCACGTTAATAAGGTCGAGCCGTTGGCTTAATACGCAATTTCGGCAACAATAACAAAATTCTAATAACTTGTCATTCATGGCGTGGGATTAAAACGCTGCTGCGTGTCGTGTAAACGTCACTAGACAATTTCACGTTTCATTTACTACACTTATTAAAGCCTGCAACTTAATCTGGGAGAAACAGGAAGTCCCTCCGGGGGTAGCAACATTCTCATATTTTAGGTGTTTTCTTTCACATAAAAGTTAATTTGCCTTTTTCGTCTGGCAAAGTGAAAAGAAAACCTTTGTTAATAATTCCTTGATGCTGAATTTTCTTACCGCAATGTTTCACGATTAGTTCCAAACAAGGTTTTAGTGCTAAAAGCAGCTATTCATAAAAAATGATATCACCCTGCTCTATAAATTTATTAGACGTCTTGCAGGTGGTATTTAAAGCAACACGCAGCACACAAGTAAGCGTTAACGGCAACATTAAATTCCTAATTTATGTAGACCTACAAATTATCCTTAATTTGCAGCGACCTATTTATGGCACATGAAATTTTCCCGTCCAGTGATAAAATCATCTCCTTAATCATAAGGTAGACAAAGTAAGGTAGTAAACTAAACGTGCGATTTCGCGTGGTGCGTAAAATTTTTTCCTTGTGTGGCGCAACTGCTAAGAGACTGGAACCTCGATAACGCAAAATGTTGTTAATTCGACCCAAATGCATTTTTTTCCATTTGATATACTGTGGTGGTAACTGAGTTATTCATTCGAAATTCATGGACATTTTAGAATCTTCAAATACGTTATAAAACTTTGTAGCATAAAGTGTTGGCTTACGAAACTAGATTTTTAAGGTAGGCAGTTTCTACAAATTAGATAAGGGTTATTTAAAAGACCTGGTTTTTTTTCAAAATTAAATCTGTCAAGACTCACAACAAGAAATATTAAAAGATCCACGATGGTTCTATAAATTTGATATGCCCGAACCTGGTTACGTTACTCAGCATCGCCGGAGGTTATACCAGTCGTTTACTACTGGTATCAGGCAACCAAAAAAGTTCGTGCGGTTTTGAAGGTTAAGAAATAGTAACACATAAAATGGGTTTAACTTAGATTTATTTTTAAAAATTATCACCCTTAGCAAGTATTACTCTTTCTTATCTAGACACAAGATCATATAACCCACTTTTATAAAAATCTTGCTTTTGGGAATTGAAGAAGTGTATCACCTCGTTTTCCAAAACCTCTCTATTTTCAAATCGCCGATTCCTCATGTGGTTATCCAAGGCCAAAAACAGGAGGAAGTCACTTGGAGCAAGGTCTGGTGAGTACGGAAAGTGAGGTAGAACTTTCCATTGTAGTCACGCTGCGTGATTCTTACTGTGTGTGGTCTTGGGTTGTCCTGATGGAAGATAACATCTTTTCTGTTCGCCAAAGAAGGCTGTTTTTTACTTAGGGTGACCGCATCTCTGTTAAGCTGTGCCGAGTAGATTTCAGCAGTAATGGTTTGTTCACTTGGCAGAAGCTCATAGTGAACTATACTTGCTGGAGTCCACCTTACACATAACAGAATCTTTTGTTGGTGAATGTTTGGTTTAGCAGTCAACGTCAACGGATCTTTACAGGACAACCAACGATATGAGCGCTAATTGTTGAAGTACATAATCTATTTTTCATCACGCGTCAACGTCCGGTCAAAAACCGATATTAAGTTGTGGCGAGAAAGCAATGATGAACAGATTGATAAGCGCTGTAACTTGTTCGTTTCACATAATTCATGTGGTACCCATTTGCTTAACTTCCATGGTTTCCCAAACAGGTGCAGATGTATGCGAATCGTTTCATCTCTCACATTAAATCTTAAGGCAAGAACTTGACATGTCTGACTGCCTGCTCGATCGCCAGCTTGATTTCGCCGTTGTTGATCGTTGATGGTCTTCCGGAACGAGGTTCATCTTCCAGATTTTCATCTCCAGAGGCAAATTTCTTAAACCACTTTTGACCCATCCGTTTAGCTACAATACCTTCCTCAAAAGCAGCACATATCTTACGACAAACTTCTGCAGCCTTGGTACCAAGTTTGAATTCATAAAGTAAACAAGAACGAATTATTGCATTTGACACGGCCATACTCTAGCAAAGATTTTGCACTTTAATTCAAAGTAATCAAACTTATAAAATACACTGAATGATACTTCATGAGACAAGTTTTAAACTATATTCAAAATTACCCCACCACTACATCCTGTTTACTGAATATAATTCATAAAAGTAGACAATAGAGAAAAACCCCACGAACTTTATTGGTTGCCTGGTATAACCGGCGACGATGCTGAGAAGCGTAACCAGGTTCGGGCATATCAAATTTAAAGAACCATCGTTATATCAGTCGTTTACTACTGGTATAACCGCCGGTATTGTTAATCGAGTTTATTAAATATTAATATTGAAGAATTCCACATAGTAAATGTTATAAATAAATAAATAATTCAAAACAAGCATAGATATAGCTTTTTAAGCCGTTATTTGGGGAATACCTTAGACAAAGACCACCAAAGGGACATAAAATTTATCACGGTCACAAAGACCACGGTGCCTCTTAAGTAAAAGAAGATAAATCAGGACTTTGAACATGTGGCACTTATAATTATAGTTGTAATTGTTAAGATATGTCGTAATTATCTAAATAACATGTAGGATAATACAATGGCATCAAATTAAATCAAAGTCATATTCATTTCATTATGAAATAATACCAAAAGACCCCATCAGATGTAAGCTCGTCATTGAAAATCATTCCATAGAGCAAGTAACCCAATTTAAGTACATCGGTGTTAATCTCTCGGGTGGACATGACCCTGTAAACGACTTAAGAAGCCAAATCAACAAAGCAGCCGCAATGTCAGGCTGCCTTCGAGAGATCATTTGGAACAATCAATATATCCGCCCAGACAGCAAGATCAAAATAAACAAAACAAGTATAAGACCAATCCTGACATACGGAATAGAGGCACGAGATGAAATTAACAAGACCAAGAGTATGCTGACAGTAATGGAGATGAAAACTTTAAGAACTATAGCCGGAAAGACCAGAAAAGACAGCGTAAGGAAGACATAGATTAGAGAGCACACTGGTATAGGGGATATCGTGCGATGGGTTAGACAAAGAAGGAGACAATGTTAGGCTCACGTAAAGAGAATGAAAGAAGATCGATTACCACGCATCGCATTGGAAGGAAAACCAAAACCAAGAGGCACCTGTCCCCCCGGAAGAGCACCTAAAAAATGGACGAATAGTTGGCAGTCAACATCCCAGGAATTACAACAGAGGCATAACCAGAATTAACAGATCGCAAGATCTCTACAAAGAAGAAGAATAAGAGCAAATTTTAATTTATCTAAGTTCACTAAAAACTGAATAAACTAATTGCATATTATTACACTCAATATTATTAAAGAAAAAAACTTCTGATCAACTAAAAAACCAAATCACCAACGCAAAGCCGAAACTATTAAAGTTAGGAGCACGAGATTTGGAAAGTAGGTTTCTTTTATGTCATAGGTGAGCAATAAGAAAGGATTTTTGGAAATTCATCCTTTAAAGCGGTAAACAGGGGGCGAGATAAGAGTTTAGAAATTGGCATTGAAAAAAGTAATATTCTACTTTATAACCTAAAATTTTGAGTACTGACTATGACAGAAATAATTGGAGACGTATGACCCATTTTAACAAATCAAATCAAACCATAGGGGAGTATAAAGAGTCGAAATAAAGTTTTGTATTTACTATAAAACAAAGTTAATAATTGAAATACAAATCTTGTCGACTGAAACCAACAAAGATTAAAACACACAACAAAGGTTGTTCTTACGCGTTTCAACAGCCAAGCTATCATCTTCAGAGAGATACTAACACCTAGCTTGGATATCGAAACGCGTTAGAGCAAACTTTGTTGTGATTTTTAATCTTTCTTGGTTTCAGGGGACAAGATTTGTGTTTCAATTTTTAAAGATAACCAAGGACCATTCCTTTGTACCAAAAAAAATATGCTAACGTTAAAGTCCCAGCAAATGCCAGAGACTACAGTTTTCTCACATACTCATGGAGAGTCTGAGATTAAACTATTATTACTTTAAGACTCTAGGGCATTACCATACTTTAAAAGGTATGGAAATCTTGGCAATAATTTAAATTCAAAAAATAAGCCATTTTTCCAGTGAAGGATTCGCCACGCGAAATTGCCCGAGAATGGGTGGTTATATCGCCCCGCTGCATCCGTCACGTGTAGCAGAACTTCCGGACAACAAACGAGTACTCACCTATGCAACACTGCCAATAACGTCTTCCGACGTCATTTCTCGAATTTTCCACTTGTATCCCAAAATTTTAATTTTAAAATTAAAATTCCTTAGACAAAAATTTATTTTTTTTTTCTGGCATAAACATTGAAACTTTAGTTGAACGTTACATGAACATGGAAAATAGGGTTGATTAATTAATTCTAAAATTCTAAGATTTTATTTTCAAATAGGTACCAAATAAAAAACAATTTCTTGAAGGCATTAAAGCAACATTTTTATTCTTTCTTGTCTATTTCTCAATCACGACCAGCGTTCACTAAACATCGACAGTTTCTTCTGTCGATGGTGTCGATAGATTTTTGCAAAAATATCGAAAGTACCGATAGTTTTAGCTGTTAATATAATTTAATAAAATGAACCTTTTAATTTGGCCTGGCATTGCCATTTAGGTTCCATCGATTGTCAGCGCGGAGGAGATATCTGCCTCAATTCGGGATGCACGAGTAAATATCGTACCTGTAATCTGCAAATATTTTTCTCATTGGTAGATTTATTCTATTTCTCGAAGTATGTAATAAACATTTGACCATCTAATATAATAAACGAAAAAAAAGTTTCTTTATAAATATTTATACATAACATTTCAAGGATTCCATATTTTCCGCAGATATTTCAGTAGCTTTTTTTTATAAATTTCTACAATTTTCAAAAACATATTTTCGCATTACATATTTTAGATATTTGGTATTTTTTTCAAAACCTTCGCTCATTCAGAATTGCAAGTTTAAACTTGGAATTACCATATATTTTTTTAATTTCAACATTGAATTTATAGTTTTAAAATTTTGAAATTATATTTGAATATTCAGCTTTGAATGAAAAATTTTGAGAAAATTATGGCAATTTTTAGTTTTAAAATTAGAGAAAGTCAAATGATCCAGAAGCAATTCAAACAAATTCGAGATGTTTTCCGAATTTTTTCCGATTTTTTTGAGAAATTTCGGTTTAATTTTGAATAATCATTTCTAAATTTTGTAATTTCGACTTTAAAAAGAAATATTGAAAGTAAACCTGAAGTAGAATCACAAATCTTGTAAAGATTTGAGAAAGTTTTCTATTTCAATTTTTGAGAATAACCAAGGACCAGCCTGTTCCACCAAAAAAAAAACGTAAAATGTTCAGAGTCAAAATTTCAAGAAATTGATCCAACATTTTAAGATAAAATCCAGAACTTCGACTTGTAACTCAAAATTTTAGAATAAAAGGGATTTAGAATTTAAAGCCTAAATTTCGAAATTATGAGGTCAACACTTCAGGAAACAAATAGAGGTTGAAAGCGAAACTTCAAAATGTTAACCTTATTTCCTAAAATTTTAATGTTTAAATCAAAATTTAAAAAAAGAAGTCAAAATACTGAAGTTTCAAAAAAAAAATTTGAAATTTCGTAAAAAAAGTAGAAATAATTTAGATAATATCTAATTTTTTGCTAAAACTTTGCTCAAAAAACTTAAGAAAACTTACATTTTTCATTTTTTTTTCTGCAAAATTTAATTCTTTAGGATTTTAAGTTTAAATATTGTAAAGCAATGTAAATAGATGGAATAGAATTTAGAATAGAATTGTGTAATTTAGTACATAAAAAGAAGTTTCTAGAAGGATCTGATAAGGGGAAAGCGGCCGCGATAACGAAACAAATGCAGATAAGCATTCCAGAAATTTCGGCAAACGATAAGCCTTATCTGCCGAAAAGTTCTCGAAGCCGGGGACCAAAACTATAAAAGGCGGTCAGCTTTCTCGAGTCAGTGAGTTAGAAGTCAGTGTAGCTAGTGGGTTAGCAATTAGTAAATAAGTAGTGAGTTACTGTTCAATTGACGTGTGCTGAGTTAATTTGGTAATAAAGTGGTGTAATTCACACGTGGTAATCTATTCGAACCGATAAAGCACGTAACAATATTCAATTTTACTTTTTAAATTTCAATCTATCAATCTGAAAGCTTCAACTTTAAAAATGAAAATTTCTGACTAATATTAAAATTTGCAAAATTCTAAAAATAATTTATTTTCGACCGTTTTCTCTGAATTCTATTTTATTAAATTTGAAAATACAAAATCGAAAATGTATGATTATAGCTGAAACTTGGAGCATTATTAGATTGATTTTTTATCCTTAAGGTTAAAATTTTAGTTTATAAAGGAAATGTGAAGGTTCAGTCAAAACAACTAAAGAATTCCTACAAAAATGTTTGCGAAAAAATTGATTTAAAGTAGAACTTTGGAAATGATAACATTTTTCTAAAGCTTTCTACTCAAACATTGCAATTTATAATAGAGCCTAACATTTAGAGTTCAAAATCCCAGTGTTCAAATCCAACCAACAAATTCGAATTTTTAATAAAATTTAAAATTTTACTAAAAATGTTGAGATTTTTTTTAATCAACGTAACTTATTTAAATTAGGTTTTATTACTGAAAATTTAAGTATCACGTTAAATTTATAACGAATTTTCGAGTGTCAAACTTTCAGGCATAAATCTCGAATTTAAAACAGAAAATTTTGGGAAAATCTTGTTGTAAAACAGATTCGAGTTTTTAACATAACATTTTGAGAAAAAAGTCAAAATTTAAAAAAAAAACTTAAAATTCGAGAAAAAAGTTTCTGCGTTTAAACATCTCGTTTTTCAGATTTTATACTTTTCATCAAAATATCAAGCATTTAACTTTTTATTAAAAAGTTTAAAATTTCCATTTCAGCCACAATAAGTAACTTTTTTCAGATATTTTGTAAAAATTAATCATTTTTATCAAAATTCGAACGTTCTTGTTAAGAACTATCGATACTATGGAATATTACTATTGACAGTTCCCGATAATCGATGGTCCTTATCGGTTTTAGAGAACACTAATCACGAACAACTCATAGCTGGAGGTGGCTGTGCCTTATTTTGTTAGATTTTAACAGTCTGTGAGATTTGTTTACCAATTTATGGGTTCTCGGACCAAAATAGTTTGAGAAACGCTGTTCTAGTTATTGTTCTTCCGTACGAAGCCGGGGCGAGTCGATAGTTTACGATAAACCACAGAAATTTTAGGGATTATTAAATAAACTTTAAATGAGTTGCACTTTGATCTGCATATAAAGAGTTATTGTCAATAATAAGTTAATAGTTAATGAAGATTAGAATTGTAACAAAATGTAGTTATAAAATTTGTATTAGTGATTGTGTAATGTAAGGAACTCTCTGGAAACATTTGCTAATGGGAAGCGGTCGCGAGAATGAATCATACGACAGATAAGAGCTCCAGACGTTTCGGCAATTGATAATCTTATCTGTATGGAGATTCGTTCTAGAAAACCGGAACGGTATAAATACGCGGTCATCTTTCCTACAGTTAGTCAGTTGGTTAGTCAGTTAGATAGTGTGATAGTTAAGTGAATCATAATCGTAGTATTCCGAAATAAGTTTCAAATAAAGTGTTTACAATTCACGAACTTTTAATTATCGAACCCATAACACCCAACAATATTTATATCTAAGTTTCACTTTATTCTCAAAATTAATTTTCTTTTGCTTAAAATTTGAATTTATAAGAAAAATTTTGTCATTTTTTAATGCTCCATTTTTTCTGATTTTTTTTATTTGGTCTGTTTAATGTTCAGTCCATATTCTCAAAAGTTGTGTTTTCTTCAAAATTTCGACTTGATCATCAAAACTTAACTTTTTTGTCAAGTTCTATTAAAAAATCTACTTTTTTTCTCAAAATTTCGGCTTTTTTTGAAACTTGAATTTTTCTGTCTTAAGATTTCGATCCTTATTTTTCGAAATTTGCCTCTCCAGAGGCTCCAGAAGTTTCCGCAAGCGATAATCTTATCTGTACGAGATCTGTTCTAGAAAACCTAAAGGGTATAAATACGCGGTCGTCCTTCGCTCAGGTAGTTAGTTAGTCAGATAGTTAAATAGTTACATAGATAGCCTGATAGTTAAGTGAATCATAATTGTAGTGTTCCGAATTAAGTTTGAGATAAAGTGTTTACAATTCACGAAGTTTTAATTATCGAACCGATAACATGCAACAGAATATTTAAATTAGTTGACATTTAACACGTTCATACCATATAGCGAAGTTACTTCAACTTACAAGCACTAAAGGTCCTGGACAAGGAGTTGCATAGGGAACTCCCTAATTGACAAGTAAATAAGGGTCATCGAACAATGTCTTAAAACAAGACGTTCTAAAGAGTGACCAAACTGTAGTTTTTGCAATATGCACTTTTACTGGAGATTTTATGTTCCGGACATACATAAATCGAGTTCTACTCTTAGGTCAACTTCAGGACATACAGAAAACGAGTTCGAAAATCCGGAATTATTTTATAAATGTTTTATTTACTTCACTATTTAGGAGACTTTATGTTGGTACAGAATTATTTGGGACAACTACTAAAAGAGTAGGATTCTATTAGAAATGGTAATTTAATATACAAAGTTTAGGAGCTCGCACGAAATAGAGCGACTGCTCAAAAGAATGTTGAATCTTCCCTCATATATAATGCTTTTGAGAACCCTGCAATTTCAAAATGTCGGCAAAGATTTACAAGAGCTTAGCTAACAGCTTAAAATTAGTCGAGTTGTTTTAGGAAGTAGTTGTGGATTTTAGATCACGCCCTAATCAGAAACCTTTTAAGTTTAAAAGCTCACTTCTACTTCTAATCTCCTTTATCAGTTACACATGTCCAAAGTTAAATATCTGAACTAGCACTAAAGCAGATTGCATACTTTAAGCGCCTAAAATTTAAAATGTTGCTTTTGTAACAATTTACGAGACAGCACCTACAAACGTCAACGAAAAGATAATATTTCCGAACGTAAATGTTCCCTTACTTGCACACCAACGCTGTAATAAAAGGGAATATGCCCCACTTTAAATTTAAATTACCAGCGTATCTTAACCTTCAATCTAGCTCGTAAATCCTTGCAAAAAAAAAATCATTTTCTAGGAATTACATGGCAACCTTTCAGATTTTAATTTTGATATATCTTATTTACTCACCGTGAGACCAATAAAAGGAAGTCCACAAAGCTTGAGAATTTTCCACATTTCACGCAACTCTATCACGTTGGAATAAATCAATAAGTGGGAAAGAAACCACACACATATCTTCCCTGGCGTAAAATTACACCATTCATCCTACCTCTTCGGATGGAGGACCGGGGCGAATGTTTTTTTAACTTTTTATGATGTTTTCGCATGACTACTAACTCTTGAAAATTGTCGGAATATTTAATAAGGCGGAATAAAAATATTTGGGGATGATAAAGTTTATTCAATTTCGGATTTTATATTCTTTTATCTGAGAACGAAATACTCTTCAAGATGAATTGTTTTAAAAAGAATTTTTTGAAAATATATTTGCCACCAAGCATATAATGTGAAGTAGATGCGTGTTTGATAATAACTTGAGGATATTTTTCATGAAATATAAATTGAATTCCAGCGAGGTGAGTCTATTCTGCTTTTGTCCATCCGCAAAAGTGTGGGAGGATTATGAATAATTTCGAGAAAAAAAAAGGGATAACTAATGCTTAGCCTCAGGAAAAAGATAGGAAGGGAAAGTCTAAAGAAACCAATAATAAAAATAAACTAACCACTTCAAAGATTTTATTAAAAAAACATAGATGAATAAAATTGCTTTTACCAACTGAAATACAAATCTTGTTCCCTGAAACCAAGAAAGATGAAAAAACACAACAAAGGTTGCTCTAACGCGTTTCGATAGCCAAGCTATCATGTTCAGAGAGAGTATCCCTCTGAAAATGATAGCCAAGGACCACTCCGTTCCACCAAAATTGTTTTTAAATATCAACATTTTCTAGCACTTTAGAGCTTATTTCAACGAAAAAAGTCGAATATTCCAAATGAAAGTCAAAACTTCATAATTAAACTGGAATTATTTGCAATCTTTTTAACATCCGTAAATTTTGTGGTTTTTTGGAATTTTGATTTTTCCAGGAATTCGAAGTGCAAACTTATATATTTTTCAAATTTGAAATATTAATTCAAAATTTCGAATGAACCAAAGACGAACTTCCAAAAAAAGTCCATCAAATCTTCAAAAATACACACTGAATTCATTAACAAGGTTGTTCTGAAAATTTCTGAAAATTTCGATACATTTTGGAAAAAGTCTAAAGTAGCTGAAATTAAAAAAATAAATGATTTCTGAAATGTCCAGAAAAAATTCCTGACTTGTAAACATTTCTAGAAAGAGACCAAAGGAGTCAAAATTGTAGAAGAAAACAACCATTTTAGAAATTACAGAAAAATTCTCAAAATTAAAAGAATATTGAAACTATAGACAGCAATATTGAAGTTTTGAAGGACATTTCGAGAGAAAGATAGAATATTCGAATTAAAAATATAAAGTAACCAAAATGTTATGACCAAATTGGAAATATTATGAATACTTTTTACATGAATTTCGAAATTTGTTTTTGAACTTTGAATTTTCTCAAAAGTTCTAGTTTAAACCTAAAATTTTTTTACTGAAAATTTAAAAAATAAACTCCAAATTTCTAGAAAAAGTCCCTGCCAAAAATATTAACTTTTTGAGTCAGCAATAAAGTGACTCACTAAAAATTACTTAAATTTCAATTTTTTGTAGTGGAATATATAAAAAAAGGATACAAATACACCCAGAAAAAAACTATAAAAGAAAAAAATCTCAGACAAAAATGATAATTTCAAAAAGATTGAAAAAAAAATCAAAAATTTTAAAAATAAATTATATTAACACAACTATTATCAAAGCAAAAATATTCCCAAAATTAAAGTTCTTTTTGGCGTTTTAGTTTAAAATTTCAAAAAGAAAATCCAAATGTCGAGAGACTGAAATCAAATTTTCAAAAAACTTTACCTTCACTTAGCCAACGCTTCAAAAAAACAGACTTACAAAAATTAAAAATCTAATTAGAATAAAATGAACCCTTTTTTCAGATATTTGGAAATAATGATACTGATTTTGAGAAAAAGGTCAAAAGGTTTCCAGGCTAAATAAAGCAAAAGTTTCGAAAATAAAATGGCACTTTTTATATTTCGTTTACATAAATTTAGAGATATTTTCTCAACTTCCTTATTTCATTTCATTTTAAAATGCAGAGAAAAAACTCAAAAGTTAGAGAGGAAAATCAATTACAAATCTTCCAAAATAGATTATATTTCTTGAAATAAAAAATAAAAATGAAAAAATCTTAACCTTACGAAAAATGCAAACTTTTAAAAATAAAAATTACAAAACTAAAACCAAAATTTTAGGAGAGGAATTTAAATTTCGGGATTAAGTCCAGATCGATATTTCGAGTTAATCTTGAAATTGTTATTTTCTCTCAAATGTAAAAAAAATAAATAAATACATAATTAAATTTTGGCGCAACGGACAGATCCTTGGAAATCCTCAGAAATTAAAATACAAATCTTGTCCCCTGAAACCAAAAAAGATTAGAAAACACAACAAAGGTTGCTCTAACGCGTTTCGATAGGCAAGCCATCATCTTCAAAGAGACACCAATTTCTCTCTGAAGATAATAACTTGGCTTTCGAAACGCGTTAGAGCAATCTTTGTTGTTTTTTTAATCTTTCTTGGTTTCAGGGGACAAGATTTGTGTTTCAAATAAATAAATAAAAAATAAAAAAATCTAAAATTAATGTTACCAGAAAAGTCAGAATACTGCAATAAATCGAATTTTAAAAAAAGCGTCAATAATTCAACTTTTTATAGAAAAATAGAGATTTCTGGAAAGAGTAGTTAAAAAAACTCGAAACACAAGAAAAAATAATTATGTTTTTAGGACACAAAATTATGGAATATTTCAAATTCACGAAAACACTTCATGTTCCAAGAAAAAGACACTAAAAATATTTCAAGTAGTGTTAAAAAAGGAGTAAAAATTCCATAAAAAATTTAATGTTTTATAAAACAAAATTTAAAAAAAATGAAATTTCAATATGTAAATTATTCGAAACTCAAAAAACATTAAAAATTTGTAAAGAATTTTTTCCCAGAAATGTTGAAATTTGGGAAAGTCGAAATTTGCAGGAAAAATCGAAATAAGCGATTAAAAATAAGCCTGAGAAAGACTCGAACTTTCAACAAATGTGGACATTTCAAGGACAAAGTTAAATAAAATAAAATTTCCGGAGAATTTTTTTAAGAAACATGGAAAAAAATACAAAATTCCTGTTTTACTGATATAACGAATATTCGCATTCGTATTCGCATTCGCGAATATTCGCATATTTTTTAATATTCACATTCGCAGGAAATTATACGAAAATACTGCGAATAAATTTGGCAATAACACGGTACATTTTTTATGACGTAGCAATGCAACTGCTGCGGCAGGGTTTCTCAAACTGGGATCCATTGACCTTTGAGGGATAAACATTCCTTAAGATAATAACTAATGCAGTAATATATCCAGTCCCACCTAATAAAAAGTATTTTTAAATCCCCTCGTTTTCTTTTACTACTAGCTAGCTAGAATAACGCAGGGTGGGACGCTTGCTCTCCCCTGGTTTATACAGCCAACCAAAAATTGATACTCTCAAACCCGGGAAACTTTTCCACTTTCCATTATTTTCTAAAAGCTAGCCCTTTCTTTGCAATTTCGACATTTCCTCAAAATTTCGAATTTTATCAAAATTTGTCCATTCTTTTCAAAAAAAATTTTCTTTTTCCTTTGAAATTTCAAATTTGTTCTAGAATTCGATTTCTTTTTCCAAAATAAAACTTGTTCAAAATTTCGAATTTTTTTCTCAAAATTTGTTTTTTTTTCAAAATTTGTTTTTTTTTCAAAATTTCGTTATTTCTCAAAATTCAATTTTTTCTGTATATTTATTATTATATTTATTATATATTATATTATTATTATTATTTATTTATCAAACCTCGCCTTTTTCTCGAAATTTGATGGATCTTTTGATAAAAAAGTAAAAAATTTTAGAATATTGTTTATCTGGAAATTTTGAAAAATATTTTTCATGAATTTTATATTTTTATCCAGACAAAAATTCCAGAAAATTCAAATTTTAACTTGTTTCTCAAAATTTTGATGACGTTTATCTCAATAGTGAATATTTTCTGATGTCCCGGTGGGGCAGGGGGGCAGCTTGTCCTTTACTTAGACAGTCATTAAACAATAAAGAAGAAATGTCTTTTTCTTGAAATTACGATTTTTCTCCTGAAATTTTCCTCAAAATTCACCCCTTTTCCCGAAATTTTGATTTTTTTTGCAAAACTGGTTTAGGTTTTCGAAATCTTGGATGTTTACGTCAAAAATCGCCTTTTTCTCCGAAATTAAGGTATTCCTTAAAATTTTAAAAAAAGGCCAATTTATATATTAAATTTGATGTCCTGAAAATTTTGACTTTATCCCAAAACTGTTTTTTTATTATAATTCGCCTTTTTTTAAATTACTTTAAACTCAAAATTCTACTCATTTCTCTCAAAATTTGACTGCGTTAAATTTTGAATATTTAAAGAAAGTCAGTATTTTTCTCGAAATTTTCATTGTCCAGAAATTTCAACTTGTTTTTCAAAATTCGTCTTTTGCTGGAGGTTTCAAATTGATCTTTTTTATCCAAAATTTCAATTATTTCTCTAAAATTTTAATAGAAGCATAAAAATGTTGAGTATTTGTCTTTTTCTAAATTACTTAAACCACAAAATTCCACTTTTTTTCTCAAAATTTGACTGTATTGAAAATTTTAAATATTTATAAAAGTCAGCTTTTTTCTCAAAATTTTTACTGCCCAGAAAATTGAACCTGTTTTTCAAAATTCGTCCTATTCTAGAAATTTCAAATTGAGCTTTTTTTATCCAAATTTCAATTATTTTTCTAAAATTTTAATAAAAGTACAGAAATTTTGGGAATTTGTCTTTCTCTGAATTACCTTAAACACAAAATTCTACTCTTTCCTCTAAAAATTTGACTGTATTGACAATTTTAAATATTTATAAAGAGTCGATCTTTTTCTCAAAATTTTCACTATCCAAAAATTTGAACCTGATTTTCAAAATTAGTATTATCATCGAAGTTTGAAATTAAGCTTTTTTTATCCAAAATTTCAATTAGGTTTCTGAAATTTTAATAAAAGCATAGACAATCTGAGAATAAAATGTTTACGAAATTTAGAGAAAAATATTTCTTTTAAATTTCGAGATTATGTCAAATTTCAAATGAAAATAATAATTGTCAGAGATATATTTTTAGAAATTATTTTTTACTCGCCAAATTTGATTTATTCTGGATTTTGCGACTTTTATCACAAAATTCTCTAAGTAAGTCTCAGTGAAAAAGTCAACATTCCCATTCACATTCGCTAATGTTGGAAATGAATATTCGCATTCGCGAATGTGGGAAAAACCAACAAACGTTTCGTCGCGAGTGTTTGTTCCAAAAAAATTCTAAATGCTGATTGAGAAAAAGTCGAAATTTACGAGAAAAATATACAATTTTATTTAAAAAATCTTGGACACGAATCCAAATTTCTAGAAGCAAGTGTAACCCTCAAGAAAAATAAAAATTCGAAAAAAAATTATAAACATAACAAAATGTAACTTTGAGAAAAAGTCGAAAATTTCAAAAAATTTAAATTGCTATTGAAAAATGAAAAGTCTGATGAAAAAGTTCGGAATTCCGAGAAAAAAAAATAAAATTATAAAAGGTAATTTTGTTTCGTTTTAAAAGTTGAGAATTTAGAGAAACATCAAAATTTAAAAAAACACTCGCAATTCTAAAAAAAATTAAACTTCATACAAAAACATGTTTGGGGAAAAATAAACATTTCTAGAGAAAAGTCAAAATTTTAAAAAGAAAATTAAAAATTTGGAGAAAACACTGAAACACTGTATTAAAGCGAGAAGGTTGAAATATTGATAAAAATTCAAAATATCAAAAAAAAAAGTTATTTCAAGTAAAACTCGGAATTTTAAAAACCTTTAGAATTTATATAAAACAAAGTAAGTTGAATTTTCGACAAAAAAAGTCGAAATCTTGAGAAAAAAATAAGTTTTGAGTAAAAGAATCGAATAATTTCAAAGCCTTTAATAAAAATTTCAAATTTCTAGGAAAAAAAATTTAGAGAAAAAAAATCGAAATTTCAAGTAAAACCAAAAATTTCAAGCAAATTAAAAATTTAAAGAAACATTTCGAAATTGGAAAAAAATATACTTGGAATAATTCTTTTTTTTTTTAATTCTAAATATTGAGAACGTTACAATTTCCAGCTCAACCTCGTGAGAACGTCGATATGTCCAGCTAAACCACGTAAGAACGTCGAAATTTCCAGCTAAACTTCGAAGATTCCAAAATCAAAAATATTGTTGCGGGTTATCGGTTCGAAATTTAAAAGTTCGTGAATTGTAACCACTTTATTTCCAAACTGATTTCGGAACACTACAATTATAATTCACTTAACTGACTAACCAACTAACTCACTGTTTAATTACCTGACTAATCAACTAACTCACTGTTTAATTAACTGACTAACCAACTAACTAACTTAGGACCGCGTATTTATAAGTACCGCTCCGGTTTCTAGAATGGACGTACAGCTAAGACTTATCGCTTACGGAAACGTCTAGAGCGCTTATCTGTCGTATGATTTATTATCGTGGCTGCTTCCCATTATCAAATTTTTCTACAGCATTCCTTACTAACACAAATTTTATCACTAGGTACATTTTGCTACAATATTTAAAGAGAAGTCAAAGTTTAGGAAAGAAACAGGCGAAAATTCAAGGAAACACCGGACATTTTATGAAATTTAAGATTTCAAGAAACATTCAAAATTCTTTAAAAATGAAGCTAACTTTCTACCAAAAATATTTAGAGAAAAATCGAAATTTCGAGAAAAAAAAGTCGAAATTTTAAGAAAAATGAGAAATCTTATTGAAAAACTCGGAACAAAAGTCGAAATATTGATAAATTATTCAAAATTTCGAAAGAAAAACATTTAAAGAAAAAATGGAAATTTGAAAACCATTCAAAATTAATATGAAACAATGTCAGAATTTCGAGAAAAACGTCAAAATCTTGACAAAAGAGTAAAAGTTTCCAAAATAAAAACTAGAAAATTTCAAAAAAAATTTTTGAAAATCCCAAATTTCTAAAAAAAGAATTTTCGAGAAAAGTATTTGAAAAGTAAATATCAAAGTTTTAAAAAGATAAATTAGAAAAGTGAAGAAAAAATTAGAAATTCGAAAAAAAATATAACTTCAATTATATTTCAGGAAAATTCAAAATATTGTGAAAGTCGAAATTTTCAGCTAATACTAGACAATTGTTTAGAAAATATTTGGAGAAGAATCAAAATTTAGATAAAAAGAAACACCAAATTAGGCAGCCTTGGAGACTGCCTACAGAAGTGAACACTTAAAACTAGAAAATAAAAGTGTATATGTAGTGTCGTTCCAAGTTCGAACCAACACACGAACCAACATGCTCTAATGTTAACAGTATAATATACGAGGGTGGTCCGATAAGTACTTAGCCTACAAAAGAAAAACGAAAATTTTGGAAAAATGGCGATTTATTTCTCAACGTAGTCTCCTTTTAACTCGACACACTTGACCCAGCGAGGCTCCAACTTATTTAACCCGTCTGAAAAATACGTTTTCTCGAGGTCTGCAAAGTAGGCCTCCGCGGCGGCGATGACCTCCTCATTCGACCCAAATTTTTGCCCGACGAGTGACTTTTTCAAGTTTGGAAATAAATAGAACGGGGCCAAATCTGGAGAATACGGTGGATGGGGAAGCAGTTGGTAGCCCAATTCGACCAATTTGACCGTGGCGAGGGCGGAGGTGTGAGCCGGTGCGTTGTCATGGCGGAGAGCACTTTTTTCTTTGCCAAATGGGGACGTTTTTTCTGCAATTCGACGTCGAATCGGCCCAATAATTCGGCTTAGTGCAGCTCTGTGATCGTTTTGTCCTTCTCCAGGTAGTCGATGTAGATTACACCTTGTGAATCCCAGAAAACAGTGGCCATCACCTTTCCGGCCGATAGGACACTCTTCGCCTTCTTCGGAGCACGTTCACCGGGTGAAGTCCACTGTTTCGACTATTCCTTGGTCTCTGGCGTGTACCAGTGGATCCATGTTTCGTCGACGGTCACGAAACGACGCAGAAACTCCTTCGGATTGCGCTTATACAGCGTCAAACCCTGCTCTGAAGTAGTCTCACGGTTGCGCTTGTCCGAATTGAGCAAACGCGGCACCCATCGCGTCGACAGCTTTCTCATGCCCAAAATTTCATGCAGGATATGACTCACGCGGTCTTTTGAGATGCCTGCTGTCTCAGCTATCTCAAGTACCTTCAATCGGCGGTCTTCCAATGCGATATAGTGGATTTTTGTCACGATCTGCTCCGTAGTAGCCGTTTTCGGGCCACCTGGGCGTGGCTCATCAAAAACCGACGTGCGACCAGGCTGAAACTCGTTAAACCAATTTTTGACGATCGCCATCGAAGGAGAAGAGTCACCGTACACAGCATCCAAGCGCTCTTTGATTTTCCTGCGCGACTTCCCTTCCAAAAACAAGAATCGAATCACCGACCGGTATTGTTCTTTTTCCATTTTTTCAAAATCCGCGGACACGCCCGCTTCCACAGGCGGTGAAAACAAAACTACGAGTCCGATTCGGCTGAAATTTCGACAGTAGGCGTCTACGAGAATGTACTACACGATAGTAAATTTTTCTTGAGACAGTGGCGATATCGGGCGGTAAGGCTAAGTACTTATCGGACCACCCTCGTACTATTACACTGCAGATTTTGCTTCAAGATCTGATAGGTTGCACGTTCGAATCCGTCTACTGAGTACGCGTTTTTCAATACTATTACATTGCTTATTCTTAGCTACATAATACTCTTAACAGTAGAGCATGTTACTAAGGGGTGATGATGACGCGTAAAGGTAGCGCGAAAACGTAAGTTTACCTCCTATCCAAAATTGTTTAACACGCCTAAAGAAGTGTTTACTTCAAAAATTCAATGAAACACTCGTAATTTGAAAAAAATTATAATTCGAGAACAAACGTGGAACTCAAATTCATTTTTTTTTTGTGAAAAATAGAGAATATACGAATAATAACATTTTCAGTAACTAGTTTTATTCATTTTTCGAATAAATTAAAATAAAAATAGCAAAAAAGAGCTTTTTCATAAAAAAAACGGATTAGGCAAGAAACTCTTGCGAAAAGTCTTCAGCAATTAATTTCTCGGAAATTTCTACGAAATTGACACCATGCAATTATTTCAAAGAACTATTGAATTGGGCAATACATACTGTCCATTTTTTTTTAAATTGAGGATATGTTATTTTATTTTAAACTCTAAAATTATCAATATATTAATTAGAGATATGTATTCTTTCATGTTCTTGGTAGGTGCTCTGGTTTTGACTCAAAAAATGCAGCAAATCAAATTTTTAACTTACTTAACGCGAAATTTTTCAGGCAGATTGAGTGACTGTAGCCTCGATTAAAAACAAAAAAGAAAGTGCTTAAAATTATTAAATTTATCAACTTGAAATTCCATTTCAAATGAATGAAAATCCACAAAATTTAAATGTTGGAAACAACCAAAATCACAATCTGATGGAGCAATAAATCCTCTTTCGGATGACATGCCTCATTTTAACAATTATTCTAATTTTCACATAATTTTTTTATGGACATTATTACCAAACCCAATACATGTTACAGATTGAGAACAAATTACTGGGGATAAAAATGAAAAAGCAAAGTTGCAATCTAGAAAAAATCTAAGAAACTTCAACCGTACAAATTTAACGGTAAACAATCGAGCGAAAGTGTCAACTGACCTTAAAGCTGGGGGTTTAACTAAGTTTGCTTTAATCTTTATTGTGGTTTTATTGGCACTTGGATGCGTTATCCTTGAGTGCCTTTGCGAAGGGACAAAGCGGTTAGATAGAACATCCCACTGACCCAATGCGACGTATATAAATCCAAAGATCCTGTCAAATACTCCAGTGATTTTAACCGCCGGAAAAATGTCCAATGAGGAAACCGAAAAAAATTCAAAGCAAGTTTACGCTTTGACCAGAAAATAACGAAAGACTTCCAAGTGGTGATTTATTTTAAAAAGCACATGTACGTAGTACGTTTTACACGTTAAAAGATATTACGTGCCTTCAAACAGAATCTCAGGTTCATTAAAAATCAATCGCAAGTCGGTTTTTGAAAGGGACACGTATGGGAATAACACAGATTACGATAAAACGAAGACTGATCAAATATTACACTCGCGTCATTAGAGCGAGGCTTTCAGAACAATGAAAGTTTCAGATACTGAACGTGATGTTTGAATCTATTGAAAATATTACAATGTGTAACTTTGATTACAGAAACATCCCACCCATTCGTCTGAAAGAATGAAATACGTATCGCCTCGCTAAAATGTAGCCATTGTAGATGTTATTGAAAGCAATATCGGTTAAATATGTTCCCTTTCGTCTTTATTCCGAAATATTCGTACAAGTCGTAAAATAAAACGATCTCCAATTTTTATGTCGATCTTTAGAAAAATATTTAGCACCAATAAACAGACTGCGGGCGTAATCAAGTCGACAACAGAATTTTCTTGTTGAGTCTACGTTTATAATTAAAGATTTTTTCGTGTCGAGCAATATTTTCACGACAAATTTTAACAGAAGCGACTATTTTTTGCGTTAGATAGTTCACCGGGCAGTTACTTTTCTACAGATTTTCTTTAAACTTCTGTTAGATGTTACTAACAGTTTTACGTATAAACCCACAACTCGTGTCGATGTTGAAGCTGAAATGTTTAAAATCAAACTTACTTTCCTTAAGTATAAGGTATACGCGATAAATGTTTTCGAAGAGATTTTAATTTATTGCGGCCAAACTTTTCGATAGATTTTGATAAAAAAATAATATATGGTGTAGCGTGATACTATAAAATGGTAAATGGTAAAATATGAGGTACCGGTACCATTTTTGCGTAATCGTAATTTGAAATTATACATCTAACGGAAATTCAATGCTTAATTTCGCAAGTTAGGGAAACATCTTGAAGTAATAGCAACATCGCAGCTATAGTACTTCTCTAGATATCCCCGGGTAAAGCATCGTCGAAATCTTGTCCCTCAAGCAGTCCAATGTTGTTAGCTCAAAGAATACACTGTAAAGCGCCTTGGGGGTTTGGTATTATTGTATCCACACGGATAGTCTATGTTAAAAATGGAATAGTGGTGGCAGTCTTGCTTACGCAGCGGAGATCTAACGTTCTAAATACTTTTTGTAATGATTACTGCTAGCGAACTACCTTGGCCGCAAGAAAGATTTTTAAGAATCTATGTTGTGGTTATTGGCGACTGCCTCGCGGAAGAGCCGGTTCGACTCCACTTTGGGTAGAATTAACTTTTCTTTATTTTTAAATACAATCCACAGCAAAAAGTAACCTTATTTGGTGTCCTTGCAACACTGTGGTGGAAATAAAAGTAATTTGCGATGAATTGAAGTTTTAAACGAGAAAAAGTTGTAATATTTTTCAATATTTGCCAAAAAATGTTATTTTATGAATCCAAAAACATATAATTCGGATAAATTTTAACATTTTTTTTTGTGGAATGGACTGGTTCTCGATTTTTGGGCTGTTTTTTTGTTTCAAAATTCCTATTTAAATTTCAAACTCAAAACATTTTTGGTTGTTCCAAAATTTCGATATATATTTTTAATTTATACCTCAAATTTTGGTGTAACGGACTGGTCCTTGATTATTTTCAAAAATTGAAACACAAATCTTGTCCCCTGAAACCAACAAAGATTAAAAACCACAACAAAGGGTGCTCTAACGCGTTTGGATAGCCAATCTATCATCTTCAGAGAGATAGAGAGTTTTTTTTTAAGTTTCCCCGATATTTTTATTTTTATCTCAAAATTCGGTACTTATTTTTTCCGGAAATTTCCACTTTTTCTCTAAAAATTAATTTTTTCGAAATCTAGATTTTATTCTCAAAAATCTACTACTTTTAAATTATTTTTTCGGTCAAAATTCTGTCACTTTTTTCCAATTTCTATTTTTTAAAACGTCACTCCGGTAATTTCAATAGTATCTTAAAATTCGCCTTATTTCTATTACTTATCGCAATTTCAATATTTATTTCAAAAGGCGATGTTTTAGTTCCTAAATGTGTCGATTTATCCTGAAATTTTTCTTAAACTTCGATTTTTTTTTAATTCGTTTGTTTTCTCGGCATGTTATCAAAAATGTTGAGAAAAATATGTTTGGGGAATTCCAGGAAAAACATTCAATTCTTTACTAAAATTTAAATATTGTGTTAAAATTGGAATAATGAAATAAAAATTGCAACTTTTTTCACAACAGCTTTAGAAATATTTTGGCATTATTCGAATTTTTCGATTCTTTCCGAAATGTTGGCTTTTTATTTTAAATTTGCTTTCCTAAATAATGCGATTTTCCTAAAATTATATTTTTTTCTCGAAATTCGTCGTGTTCAAAATTGAGAATTTAATTTGAAAAAATCAGCTTTTTTGTCCCAAAATTGAATTTTCTCTTTGAAATTTCGAATTATCTTTTAAACATTTCGACTTTTCTTAATATTTTCACAATATTTTTCAAAAATCATTATTTTTTTAAATTCATTTTTTCGGCTTTTTCTGTTTTTTTTTTATTAAAATATGCGAATATTTCATGTTTCTTATACATCAAAATGCGATGTTTCTGGAAATTTCCACTCATAATTTTTTCAAAATTTCTAATTTTTTCAAAATTTCTAATTTTTTCAAAATTCCTTATTTTTCCAAAATTGGATCGATATTTTAATAAAAATCTAAATATTCTGAACTTTTCGAAAATTAGGAAATTTAAGTTTTAGCAAAGAGAGAGATTTTTTTCGGTAGCTATCTCCTTCGAAGTGGTGATCGGCGGACGGTAAACGGTGGCAGTAGTTCGAAATCTCCTACGTCACCTACAAGAGTTTTGTAAAGCGATTCGACCCTAAGAGGTAGAAAAGGCATTCGAATTCCTTTTTTTTCCAAAATTTTTAGGAAACTTCAAGAAAAAGATTTCTTGTGAATTTTCGACAATTAGCAAGAATTTTTTTTTAAAAGTGAAACTTTAATTTAAATTTGTTTTTTTTTTACTGGAAATTTTTAGCATTAAAGTTTTTGGAATTTTCGAGTATGAAAATTTCAAGCTTAAAGCTCGAATTTAAAATAGAAGTCCTTAAGGTTTTTCACGAAACATTCAACATTTTTATTAAAAGACGCACGTTGCTTGTCTATCGATACAGTGGAACATTACTATTGATAGCTTCTGTTACTCAAAACTGTCAATATTATCGATAGTTCCTATCGATGTTTAGTGAACATTACAAGACGTTGACTGACACATTCTACCTTATCACTCTTACCACCCTTTTAACCTTGTTGGCTTCAATTGTGTATTTCTAAATATATGGTGGCAACAGAGTTGAAATTTGAGCTTTAGCTTTGATTTGAGCAAAATACAGAATGATTTTTTGTTCAAATTCGTTGATACAGTCATAGGCATATTTGGGTCTCTAGCGAGGCTCCAGTTAACCATTGGATAGCAAGGTTATATCATATCGAGTTAGATGACACTGTCAAACCATTATATTGAAAGAATACCATGTGCTAAGTTACGGTAAGGTTGTATCCTATTGCTATATGACGCTGTCGTCGATAGTAGAACATTTATTTACGTAGATAATGAAAAAGGGTTATTTACTCTTTGTGAGTATATTAGTTTGGGAGTATCTGGATAGTTATCCGGGATAAAAGGTACTCTACTAACGATCCCGCCTTGCAATGTTCGTTTATTTCAATTTTCGTTAAAATCTCTTCAGTAATTGAGCCTTGGAAAGCAAACAAACAGGCAAACAAATACACTTTCCTATATACATATTAATTAGTTCGAATTATGAAATATTAAGTTTACAAAAATATCACGAGATTAGAAAAATTCTGAAAAATTCAACAAAATATTTGAAATTGCAAAAAAGTATGTTAGATGTAACTGAAATTAAAAAATAATAAGTTTTTAAACGCAAAATAAAGAAATTCACGTCAGTATTTCTGTGTAGCGATAGAATATTTGTGTTATTTATTAAGTTGTCAACAATTATTATACTAATTGAAAGCAAAAAAAAATACAAAATACTCCCAATCTTAAAATGTACGCAGAAAAAGTCGCTGCTACCGCTGATATATCCTAATAAAAACATTGATTACCAAACAGTCAAAATCTTCGTTATTCGCAAATGAATTGATTACATAAAATTTAGGACCATCGTTGATTAAAAATTGGGATTAGTCAGACTTCTAAGGGGGAAAACTTTTTTATTAATTTCAGTCAACAATCCGGTGGCATATCTTAAAGTTTTAAAAGTTTCGAAACCGGCACCAAGGCATAATATATTAACTCGATGTCTTGCAATTTGTCGAATCATTAAGGCGAATCTTCTGTTCAGCATTTTTCAAGCTCTGCACTTAGACGCGGATGAAAACGCTGACTGCGTCTGATTCTTGCATTTTTTTAATTTTCCTAAAAGCTTTTCACATTACCGATTGGCGGTCTTAATCAAGATTAGAGTTCAACTGACGATCTGACGATCGAAATGAAAAGTGTGCAAAAATCGAAAAACGCGAAGTACTTTTTCATTCCCAGTAAATGCGAACGCAATTTGGAGTGAGCAGTATTTGGCAAACTATTTTTAAGTTTTCTCTTTTGTCGACTGAATCGTCTCGGACAAATAAGTTACTCAATGAAATGATCTGTTAGCGCCTTAAAGCTATAAGTATTTAAATACCTTGGGTCAATTTAATTGTCAGCGCCTTAAAGCCAAAGTATTTAATAAAGTCAATTTAAAAACATGTCGCAAGATTACCAATTCCACTTATGTTAGTAGAACTTTATACATTAATTTAAAATAAGCGTTTTTTTTTATTTCGGATTAGTTTAACTTTAGTTACCTCAACTAGTTAATTTTCTCCTTCGAAGATAGAACATTTAGATCCGGCGCATCCGCCATTTAGTTAGATGCCAGACTCATTTATGCGGTTAAATGGGTTGGCGGTCTTTGAATGAATATTGAATGAAAAACTTCTCTACAGTTCCGCAACACTTCATTACTCTTTAGTTAACTAATGATTATTCGATTCGCTCTTTGGCAGCAACGCGAGATATTTTCAACCACTTCTTTACCCCTTCGGCAATTCCCCCAAAGTTTCTGCGCTTGCCTGAAGAGTTTGTAAACTAATAGAGCATTTCTCGTTGAATGTGCACTGCATTCGCCGGTTTTGCATCGTTTTATTTCCGTTCTGCAAAATACATTTTAGTCGAAACTCTAGGCTTCGCAATGCCATGCACAGTTTAACTTGACAAGCGATTCAATCTAATGTCAAGTATTTTATCTTTACTGCCACTCTATAGAATATGCAGACAGTATAGATATGGTTAAAATGACTTTAGAACGACGTCGATGTAATATATTGGGAATAATAACTTAAAGCTTTATAAACGTCTGTAGCTTTACTGGCGGCGGGATGATAAATTTTATGAAATCATCAAAACCCGACTGTCACATTATAAAAACATTTGTACAGCTAAAAGTAAACTACACAGTATCTAGTAGAAATCGTAAGCAAAAGTGATAAAACTTAATTTACTTTACGCGAACTAAAAATATTAATCACTTTTTTATGCCGAAAACACCGATTATAATAAATTTAGATAAATTAATGGTTAGGGTAAGTCTATGAAATTTTCATTTATCAGTATTCTCGAGGGTCCGGGATATTAATTAATTTATAACCTCTTTCGTACAGATGATATGACATAATGACCTGCGTGGATTTCAGCTTTTTTCGAGTTTGGACAACTGATGCGTTAATATCTTGGTCAAATCGAGTTAATTTAACAATTTACATTCATGTCTATATTTCGTCAAAAAATGGGAGGACATTAAAATTAGGAAAAATAAAAAACTCGAAAAGTTGGTTCACAATCGTACACAATATATTTTGTGCATTTCATTAATTTTGTATTGGCCTTATCTTCGCCAGTGGCTTCTTCCACAAGTCCAGATTTCAGTTGCCTTCAATGGAGCTTATGAGATTTCCCCAAGAAGCGATTGCGTTGGATATTAATTTGTCAATCGCTGTTTGTAAATTAAAAGACTTAAAACTATCTGAAGATTTAAACGATGTAACACTAAACAACAAGATTATTCTATAGTTTTAACGTTTCGGGCAGTTCTATGATATTTCGTTCAGTCAAATGGCAACTTTCGTCTCTTCGTCTTTAGCCCATTCTCATCCATTCCTGGACATAGGTTTCCTCCATATTTTTCCACCGCTTTCTATCTTCAGCATTCAAGACCTAGTTTTTGCCAGCTCGGCTCTGAATATCGTCTCTCCATATTGTTTGAGGGTGACAGAGACTTCGTTTATCTTCCCTAGGTCTCCATTGTATTATCGTCTTTATCTATTTAATATCATCTCTGGCGACGGTCCTGCCCAACGCCATTTATTAGTGGTTACACGTTCTATGACATCGACGACTCTCGTTCCCTCTCTGATGGCTCTGATAGCCCATGTCAAATCAACTCGCCTGATGTTTTCTGCGGCCTGATCTTCTTCGTCGAGCATGATGTTTTGGCCAAGGTACACGTATTCTTCAACCACTTCAAGTGTGTGGTTGTCGAGCGTAACCTGAATGTTGTCTGAACTCATGACCTTAGTTTTTTAAAGGTTCATCCTCAGTCCCACGGCCTCCGAAACTTCTTTCAGTTCTCTTAATATATCTTTAAGTGTATTCGCGTCGGTACCCATTAGGATGATGTCACCAGCGAAGCGTAGGTGACTCAGAAACTTTCCGTCGATATTGACTCTTTTCTGTTTCTATGTCAGATTTTTGAAGACATCTTGTAGTGCGAGCGAAAACAGCTTCGGCCAAATAGTGTCGCCTTGTCTCACTCTTCTTTTGATGGGTATTCTCCCGGTGACAGTCTTCTTCAACTTTGATGTGGAGAGTAGCGTGTTCACAGATGTTTCTGAATAAGGTTTGAATATTTTGAGTCAATTCTTGCAGCGGTCATAGCATGCAAGGTTGCCCAGATTTCTATAGAGTCGAAGGCTTTTTGGTAATCGACGGATGCCACATGGAGTAGGACCTTGTAATCAGTGCATTTCTCGATCATTGTGCGCACTGTTTGGATATGATCTATCATGCTGCAACCCTTTCCGAATCCAACTATTAGAACTTTATGACACATTCTTGGTAGGTAACATTTTTTTTTCTAAAATGCTTAAAGGGGTAGGGTCAATGATGAATTTGAAATAAGCGATGCTGATGAAAGTTCAGTGTAGGTTATAGTTCGATACCGAAATTGATATTTTTTAATATTGACGTTATTCAATTTTCTAGAATGACGATCACTAGTCTAAAAAATAACAAACTCGAATATATTTCACTGGATGCCTTATTTAACAAGAAACTACCCAAGTAATACAAACTAACTAACTCTATTAACAACCAATCACTTTCCTTAACCTCTGACAATTAAACGAATCATTTTTCTTAATTTCGATATTTTAAAATATCGAAATTTTTACAAAATGTCGAATTTTAAAACTTCGCTTTTTTAAATTTAGAATGTTTAAAATTTTTATTGTTTTTGATTTCGACTGTTTTCAAAATTTCGACTTTATTTTGAAATCTTTCAAAATCTTCAAAACTTAAGACTTTTCGAAAATTTCCGCCTTTTTTGGAGTAACTTTTTGAAAATCTTGATTTTATTTCTGGACTGACCCCCGTGAATTTGTCTAGCGAAATCCAGTTACGTCATATTTCACAATAGGTAGGCGTTTCGGATGTACCGACCTTAGTATTTAAATTCACATCTCCCCACAGCACACGCAAACCTCCAGAAAAGAGCTATGCACTCTAAGCATCATTTTTTCTTTCAACTTCATTTAGAACTAAAAAGTTATTTTTATCAAAATAAACTACAGGTTATGTTACTCAGCTGCGTGGAGCATTAAAAACATACGCGACGTAGTAATAGTACACCATAATTTCAACTTTATCCAAAATTTCAACTTCCTTTTTTTGGTGGAACGGACTGGTCCTTGGTTATCTTCAAACACATTGAAATACAAATCTTGTCCCCTGAAACCAAGAACGATTAAAAAACACAACAACAGTATCTCTCTGAAGATGATAGCTTGGCTTCGAAAGCCGTTAGAGCAACCTTTGTTGTGCCTTTTAGTCGTTCTTGGTTTCAGGGGACAAGATTTCTATTTCAGTTTTTGAAAATAACCAAGGTTGCTCTAATGCGTTTCGATAGCCAAGCTATTATCATCAGAGAGATACTCACCTATCTCTTCAGAGAGATACTCACCTATCTCTCTGAAGAAGATAGCTTGGCTATCGAAACGCGTTAGAGCAACATTTGTGTTTTTAATCTTTCTTGGTTTCAAGGGACAAGAGAGATACTCATCTATCTCTCTGAAGATGACAGCTTGGCTATCGAAACGCGTTAGAGCCAGCTTTGTTGTGTTTTTTAACCTTTCTTGGTTTCAGGGGACAACATTTGTATCTCAATTTTTTAAACTCGCTTCACAAGTTTAACATTACAAAAATTTTTTGAACTTTTTTGAAAATTTCTATTTTAATCACTTTGGCTTTCCTTCAAATTTTACATTTTTTAAAAATTTCAGATTTTTTAAAAAATTTCAACATTTTCCGATTTATCTCAAAATCTCGATTTCACCAAAATTTTACTTTCTTCAAAATTTCGACTTTTTTTGATAATTTTGACATTTTATTATAATTTTCTTTTCAAAATTTAGACTTTTTGAAAATTTAGAAAAATTTATAACTTGGATTTATTTCAAAATTTAGGCTGTGCTTAAAAATGTCAACCTTTTTTGATAATGTCACGTTGTTTGAAAGATTAAATTTTTTAGAATTTTAATTTTATTTCAAAATCTCTACATTCTCAAAAATTAGACACACAAAATTTTTGAACTTTCTTTTACAATTTTGACATTCTTCCAAAAATTTTACTTTTTCTAATAATTTTGGCATTATTTTTAATGACTTTTGAATATTTAAATTTTTTGAAAATTCGTCCAAAAATTTCGAGTCCTTTTTTTAAATTTCGACTTTTCTTAAGAACCTTTTGTTAATATTGTGGACTTTTTTAAAGGATGGGTTTTTTCAAAGTTTAAAATTTATTCAGAAAATTAAGAGCTTTTTTCTAAATTTCAACTTCTTGTCAAAATTTAGCCTTTATTATGAACATCTGACTTTCTCTCAAAATTACGAATTTTGCAACGTTTTTATTTATCGATTATTGAATGTTTCAAATTTTACGAAAATTTCTACTTATTTGAAAGTTTTGATCTTTTAAATTTATTTATTTATTTTTAAATGACGGCTCATTAAACTTCAAGTTTTTTATGCAAAATCTGCAGCTTTTTTAAAAATTTTGTATTTTTTCAAAATTATAATGTTTTTCTGAAAATTTCCACCAATTGAAAATTTCTGCATTTTTCGAAAGTACTGAGTTTTCGAAAATCGCATTTTTTCAAAATTTTCAATTTTTTAACTTTCGTCTCTTATTCAAAAGTTCATGTTTCTATTTTAATTCCTAGTTTTTTCATAACTCAAAACTTTTTCACAATTTCAACATTATTTTCATCATAGCTTTTTTTTTTAAATTGCGGCTATCCGAAATTTCGACTCTTTATGGTTCAACTGTTTTTCGGAATTTCGACTTTCAGTTTTTTAAATTCCGACTTTTCTTTAAGTATCGTTTTTTTATATTCCAGCATTTTATAAAATATCGACCTTTTCTATTTTCGTCTTTTTTCGGTTATTTTTCAATGTTTCAATGTTTTCCGATTTCTTTTTCAAAATGTCGACCGACTTTTTTTTTTAATGTCAACTTTTTGAGAATCCTGACTTTTCGAAAATTTCGAGGTTTTTCTTTATTTTAATTTTCAATTCCAAAATGTTAAAAAGATGTTAGACTCTTTTAATTTAACTGTACTTAAAATTTCAATTTTAAAATTTTTCTTGATAATTTAGACTTTTGAACTATTTCACTTTTTTTGAAAATTTTTGAAATATTTCAGTTTTTTTGAAGATTTCAAGTTTTTAAAAAATAATATTTTTTAAAATAATACGACTTTTAATATTTCAAACTTTTTTGAATATTCCAACTTACTCCGAAGTTTTTTTTAAGTTTGACTTTTCTGGTATGTTTAAGGTTTTTGGGAAATTTCTATGAATATTTCGAAACTTCGTCTTTTCATTTGATAATAACGTCCATTCAAAATTTTCGACTTTTTTTAAACAGGTTTACTTTTTTATGAATAATTTGACATTTTAAATTTGGATTTTTTAAACTATTAACAAAGAGTCGAATTTTTCAAATAAAAATCCGATTTACCACACAAAAGTAAAAACTTGAAAAAAAAGTAGAACTTTTCAAAAAAATTTAAAATTACGAGAATTTGTTAAAAGTTTGAATAAAGATGGGTGTTAAAAGAAAGTTAAAAGTTTTAAAAAATCAAATTTCGAACATAATCAAATTTATAGAAATAATCAAAATTTCGAAAAAAGATACAATCTTAGGAAAAGACAAATTTTCAGTAAATTCGAAAATAAAACAAAATTTTAAAAAAAAAGGAGAAAATGTGAAAATGGTGAAATTTATAGAAAAAGTTAACATTTTGAAAAATTGAAAATTGAAATAAAATATAAAATTTTAAATTCGAAATTTTCGAAATATAAACTCGAAATGTTCAAGAAAGCTAAGATTTGGTGAAACGGACTGGTCCTCGGTTATCTTCAAAAATTGAAATACAGAACTTGTCCCCTGAAACCAAGAAAGATTAAAAAAACACAACAAACGTTGTTCAAACGCGTTTCGACGGCCAAGCAGTCATCTTTAAAGAGATACTGCGTTAGAGCAACGTTTGTTGTGTTTTCTAATCTTTCTTGGTTTCAGGGGACAAGTTCTGTATTTCAATTTTTAAAGCTAAGATTTTAAATGAACATCGAAGACTTTCCAAAAATAATCATCTTTTCAGAAAATAAATCTTCAGATAAAGTTATAATTTTGCCAAAAGTTGGATTTAAAAACACATCAAACACTTCAAGAGGGGTTTGTTTTCAAAGGACAAAACTTGCAAAAAAAATTAATTTTCAGAGGGAATTGAAATGTTTAAAAAAATCGAATTAAAAAACAGTCAGATTAACAAAAATATCAAAATTTTTGAAAAACTTCATAACTTCGGAGTAAATTAAATTATAACTATTAAACTTCATTAAATTTAACTTTATTGAGAGAATTCCACGAGGTAAGGGTTGGAAATGTTAATTATTTAAATTAAATAACTCAAAAAAATCTGAAATATTGAAAAGGAAATTTCCAAAAATTTAAAACAAAGAAATCGTAAAAAAAGTAAAAAGTGTTCAAAAAAGGAATCAAAATATATCCAAATAACCAGATTATCAAGGAAGTTGGAATAATCAAAAACCTGAAATTTCGAACACCGTTGAAATTTCAAAATTAATTCAAAATTTCGACAAAAAGGTTGAAATTTTAGTAGAATAACGAGAAAACATCAACACTGTGAAAAAACTGGATATTTTAAAATGTTAACATTTTCCAAATGAGTCAAAATTTTCAATAAAATTCGAAAAAAGATCGAAAATTTCAAAAAGAAGACCCCATAATCTTTTCTCTTCCCTCATACAGATGAAGAAACGGGTATCAGTTAATATAAATAATAAATTCAAAATTAGCAATGAAGCTTCAAATTACGAGAAAAAACTGAAATAAAAAAATTTTTAACATCGATATAAATTTTTCGAAATTTCAACTTTTCGCCTGAAATTCTCACTCAAAACTGGAATACCTCTTATTTTTTAAAATGATAATAGCTTCGTAGTTTTTGACGGAATGTTTTTTAGAAATTCCTAATTTTTTCTCCAATGGTCCGCTTTCCTTAATTGTTAACGTCACTCTATCCAAAAACAGGACCGTTTGGCATCCCAAGCTGTGTTTGAGAAATAAACTATTTAAAAACCGGCAGTGCCGTTTAAAACAAACCTTATGGTCATATGATTAATAAAAATTAAATAAAAAAAAATTTAGAAAGAAAAAATACTCATCAAAAGATACTACTCACAAAATATATAATCATCGTGTAACTGTCACTGGATACTCTAGTGCTATCAAGCGTTGGTGGTTTATGAACGCGATTTTTAATGAAAATATCTTCAAGTACAAGTCAGCTTCCAGAAGTATTGATCATAACCTCTACCACTTCCACTTTTTCGTGTTAGATGATGAACTGCCCCGGCAAGTTTATTACAGAACAATATATTCTCGGCACGTATCGTAAACAATTTACTACAGAAAAAAACATGAGCGAAGGGTAACATACCAGATTGCGCATACATCGGAGACTTACTACTGCATAGAGAATGTCACAATCTCAGATTTATTATGGCCGTCTGGAGACACACATGACTTGCTTGAGAAAAATTGCTGCCTCACTCACCTGAAAAAGAAAAATGGATTATTAGCAGTTGCATTTTATATATGTACTAGTTGCAAACACACACACATAGTGGCGAAAAATAAATGATCAACTAACTCTTCATTATAGAGGCAATTCAAATCGACAAGATACAAAGAACCGTATCTCGAGAAGAGAATCATCTCGGACACGCAATACGGTTTTAGACAACAACGCTCGACTGGCGATCTACTGGCATGTGCTACTCATATCTGTAACTCAGCTATGGAAAAATATGGTAAGGCTAGGGTTGTGGCATTGGACATCTCAAAGGCATTCGACAGAGTCTGACACCGATCTCTTCTCCCTAAATTAACATCTTATGGTCTTCTTTCTGGACTCTGTCATTTGATATCCAATTTTCTCGCTGATAGATCTCTTCAGGTGGTCGTCGATGGCATCTCATCCGAGACATTTGCGATTAATGCAGGAGTGCCTCAGGGATCTATCATGTCTCCTACTGTGTTTCTGCTGCAGATAAACGATCTATTAGCTTCAACTTCCAATCCTATATACAGCTATGCAGATGATCTTTGTGTCATCTTTTCTCTCCGACAAACCCTTATCCGTCACTGCTTCGTTCGACTAAGGGAACATCAGATACAGATACAGATACAAATCATTCTGGGATGAGATAAGAAAAATGTGGTCGACTTTAACGCTTCAAAAGATCAGGCCGCGGTTTTCTCTGAGAAAACATCAACGGATAATGCAACAAACATACCAATGGACGGTAAAATCCTCGCGATGGGATCTAATCTGTCTATCCTAGGAGTGAATGCGAGCACTAACTTCTCTTGGGACGATCATGCACCATTGCCAAATCCACCTCTCAGAAGCTAGGCTTTCTATTTAGAGCTAAAAAGTACTTCACATCTCGTCAGGTACTCACACTATACAAAGCTCGAGTTAGGCCAACACTAGAATACTGTTCTCAGGTTTAGAGTTCAGCCCCAAAGCACACTTTAGCTCGTTTGGATTCAATTCAAAGAAAATCGATTCGCCTAATTGATGGCAAGAGTTTGACCGATTCTCTCGAAGCACTAGAGCCCAGGCGGATGGATGGTGACTTCTCTTTTCTACAAGTACTATCACGGAAGATGCTCGTAGGAACTAATAGGAGTGATCCCCCCAAGGGCAAGATTCATGAGGCATACAACACAGTCGGAGACAGAAAATTTTTGTGCGGTCCAGCTTGACACAGTGAGGACTTCTGTTTACGGAGATTCTTTTTTCTATGGAACTACCAAACCATGGAACTCGTTATCGGAAGAAATTTTCCACAAAAATTGCAGCCTATCCTTCCTTAAGAAGGCGGTTCATCGCCATTTAACCTTGTTTCCGCATCCTACTCGCAGTGCTTTGAAGGCGTAATGGGGTTGCCCTTTGCGAGTGGATTAAACTTTTAAAAAACAAGCAATGAAAGCTGTATCACGGTGGCTTAACTAAAAATTCGGCTAAAAGCACGGGTTAGCACAATCAGGATACCGTACCAATACTAAGCGAATATTACTTTCAAATAGACACGTTTTTATACAGTTTCGCAACATTTCTAGAACATATTGGCGACTGTCATAATTTTGGCGTCATAAAATGTTTCACATAAACGCCACTCACACGCACAGTTTATAAGATAGTACGAACGTATTTTATCTATGGGGGACTCCGGTGTATACAGTTTAAATAACGCGCAAAGAACAGAGTAATATATTAAATTTCTGTACGGGCATATAAAGATGTTTCTACACTCATCTTACACGTCAGTTTGTTTCGTATTCTTTTCATAAGCCAGTTGTCACGTGAATTTGCTATAATGTATACACAAGTACGTTCGCAACGTCTCAGTTAGATGTGGCGTATTGTATACTGTCGGTTGATCTACCGTAATTACTCTATTGCGTAAATCTGTGCTATCTCCTAAAGGATACATTTAAATGAATTTGATCTGCACTAGTTTCAAATAATTGCAAAGCTTATTTGGTTAGAATTAACACGATATAGTTGAAAAAAGTTTTGCAGTGTATTATTTTAAACATTATAACTAACTGGGTGGTTAGTGAAGAGTTTTTTTTGGGTTTTCGGAAATAACAGAGAAAAACTATGTTATCCGGGATTTTATTATGCTAGGTTAGGTTAGGTTACAACAACGCGTATGTATCTACATTATGATATGCCGAACTCTCTTCGGAAACAGGCGATCTCCGCCGTGCCAAGTGGCAGGGTCGGCTTTTCGTTCATTTTACGCGTTACAACATATTTTTTATTTCTCAGTAACTATTACCCTGTCAACAATATCTGCAATTTTGCGATCACCTATGAACCAATATCAACTAACTCTAATTACATTTAAATATCTTTGGAAACTTAGGAGATTAAGAGGGAAAGAGTCAACTCGAGCAGGTTTTGTACTGTACCATTAAGACTGGACTAAAAATAAAAAAAATTGTTTTAGAACCCCGACAGGTAGACTTTTCAGATAATACCTCGCACGGTGTAATAATTAAAACCTTTTTTTTTCTTTGAAGCACAGTAACTCTCGTTTTATACAAAATTTCGACTTGAATGTTGATCCATTACTCAAAATTTCGGCCATCTTTAGAATTTCTCTTTTTTCTGCCTCGAAACTACGATTTTTTTCTTGAATTACGTTATTTTCTCGTTCGTTTATGTCTTAAAATAAGGTCGAAATTTTATTAAAAAGGGTAACAATTTCACCCAAAATGAGTGGTTCTGCAAAAGACTTTAATTTTTTTATCAATAAACTGTAGTTATGAAATTTGTATAAGTGATTCTGTAGTATAAGGAACTCTCTAGAAACATTTGATAATGAGAAGCGGCCGCGAGAATGAATCATACCGCAGATAAGCGCTGCTGACGTTTCCGCAAGCTATAATCTTATCTGTACGGAGATCGGTTCTAGAAAACCGGAACGGTATAAATACGTGGTCATCTTTCCCTCAGTTAGTTAGTTGGTTAGTCAGATAGTTAGATATTTAGGTGAATCATAATCGTAGTGTTCCGAAATAAGTTTCAAATAAAGTGTTTACAATTCACGAACTCGTAATTATCAAACCCTTAACACGCAACAATATTCATATTTAGGTTTCACTTTATTCTCGATTTGAATTTTTTTCTTAAAATTTGAATTTCTACGAAAGATGTTGGCATTTTTTTAAGCTCCATTTTTTTCTGATTTCTTTTAATTGGTCTATTTAATTGTCAATCCATATTCTCAAAATTCACGTTTTCTTCAAAATTTCGAGTTGTTCATCAAAACTTAACTTTTTTCAAGTTCAATTGAAAAATTCTACTTTTTTACTCAAAATTTCGGCTTTTTTTGAAACTTGACTTTTTCTATCTTCAAATTTTTTTTTTTCGAAATTTGTCTTTTTCTTGACATTTCGACTTATTTGTCTTCAAATTGGGTCCAAATTTTATTACAAGAGAAAAACATTTTTCCTTAAATCTTGCCGCATTTTCTCCTCAAATTTATGTTTCTGCAGATTTCCATTTTATCTTCAAAATTCGTCTTACTTTCTCAATAAAATTCTCATATTTGTAGGTATGACTATTCTTTAATTTCTAATTTTTTTTCTCGAACCTTGACTTCTTTGTCTTTTTTAAAATTCGGTCTCTCTGCAAATTTAGTGCTTTTTCTAAATTTATCTTTTTTTGAATTGAGCTTCTCGAAATTTTAATTTATTCTTAAATTTCTTCTTTTGTATAAAATTCCAAAAATTTAAATTTTTTACTTAAAAGTTGACTTTCCATTGAAAAATCCGACTGTTTTGCCAAAAAGTTGATTTCAACACAAAATTTCGACCTGTTTTGGAATTTGACTTCTTTTTCAAAATTTCATAATTCTTTTCGAAATTCGTCTTTTTCTTAAAATTTTGGTTTCTTCTCTTGAAATTTAAGTAGAAAAAGGGTAAAAAATTTCCCGAAATTTGGCATTTTCCTTTAAAATTCACATTTTGGGGAATTTCGACTTTTTGTTCGAAATTCGCCTATCATAGAAATTTGGACTTTTTTCACAATGTCCTTAAGTTGATGTAAAAATGTTGTCCCCTAAAATCAGGAAAGATTAGAAAACAGCAACAGTTGCTTTAACGCGTTTCGAAAGCCAAGGTAACATCTTCAAAGATTAAAAAACACAACAACAGTTGGTTTAACGCGTTTTGATAGCCAAGTTATCATCTTCAGAGAGATACTTAGTTTCTGGGGATAACATATCAATTTTTGAAGATAGCCAAGGACCAGTCCGTTCCACCAAAATAAATATTCGAATTTTCTCCATTTGTCGTTATTCTTTAAATTCGACTTTTTTGAAAAAATGTTACTCCCTTCGTGAATTTTTTTCATAGAAGTTTTAGCCAATTTTGATAAAAATTCCATACTAATTTTATCAGAAATTTCAGAATTTTTACAGAAACCGAAAAAATATATCAAAAACGTACGAAAAATATTCGATCGAGTTCATGAAAAATTTTGATAAATTGAGAAAATTTTAACAAAAATTTAATAAACATGTGAAAGAAATTTGACAAAATTCCTATCAGGAAATTGAAAAAAAAACAAGAATTATTTCATTCGTTTCATATTTAAAAAGAATTTTGATTTAAATTTATAAGGAGAATTATGTTTTTGCAAATTTTGTAACACTGGTATCCATTTATTTTTAAAATATTCTTCACTGTTGGCTATTGCACATTTTATAGGAATAGACGAATCTTTTAAAGGTTTTTCTTTCAGCCCTCTAGTAAAAAAAGTACCTTTTATTTATTTACACGATTAATTTTTTCGTATAATATCGACATTCTCACCTGTTGAGGTGAATAATACAGGGGAAACGAATTTTTATTCATTTTAATCAAATATCGTAAGACGATATAAATAAATTTAATACAGTTGGCACCTACGCTATCCTCTTCCTCAGTTGACTTGCACCTAAGTGTGTTTTGTGTTTTTATCGTAAGCCAGCATTTGCCAATAGTGTATATTATTAAAGGAGCTCAAAAGGAAAGGTTAACATTTATGTTGATAATTCGATGAAGCAAATGCACGCACTTGTGCAACGTATAAATCCATTTTCGCAACAATATATGAAAGGAAGACGAGCTTGTTTCTAAATATGCACAACTTGAAACAAACATTATTTGATTATAGCAAATTTGCGTTAGCAATGAATTTCGAACATAATGAATTTTCGTTTGAATAAACACCAGAATTAAATCCCGAATTCAAACTAGAATATTGGTAATTAGATATTCCTTTTTCCAGGGTCGCTTTTAATCCGGTTGGCAAATACATTAATTGTTTCGGAACGCGGTGTAAAACTTGGCAGACGGAATTGTATTTGTACAAAATGGACCAAGGTATTAGCTTACGATTTACGTTATTTTTTAATCTACCACCTGCCAGCTCATCGATATTGGATATAATGCCGAGAATTTGACCTGTTTACGAAATAAAATTTTAGTTGGGCGGCACAAATTAGTTCAATTTCGAAGTATCTCTTTCCAAACGATTTGTACTATGTTCCGCAGGTGAAAATAACATTGATCCGTTTAATGCCCCAACGCGCTAAACGCATTAGGTTTTTTCAAAATTAATTATTTTTACTTGAAATTTCGAGATTAAGTTTAAAGTTTTCAGCTCAATGTTGTAATTTTTGGATTACTAGTATTACAAGAGGGCAACATTTCAACATTTAACTGAAAATTTATACTTTCGCCATAAACTAGTATTTTTAAATCAAGTTCATTTTCGAAATCTTACCTTTTGTTCTTAATTTTAATTTTAGCCTCGAAATTTTAACTTTCATCTTAAAATTTCGACTATTTTTTCAACATTTCAACCTTCACTTTGTATCGTGCCAAATGCACTTTAGAAATTACTTACAAGGGCTTTGTCAATTTTCATTTTTGATTGACAAATTTCGTGCTTTAGGTAATTCCCGTTTTTAATGGTGCTTGATTCGTCGAGCAAAATAATGTCATTGCCTTAACCAAAACTAAAAGTTGAATAAATCATTCGTTGTTAATTCCGCAGTCAGGAAAAACTCTACCTATTTTAATAAATCTCTAAGCACCGACTGACAGACAACGTAGAGCATAAACAGGTAGGTCTAGAAGCATGAAATTTCTTACAGATGTTACTCGTAATACGAAGGTAAGCACTAAGAGAGGATTTTTCAAAATTTAGCCTCTAAAATAGTAAAAATGGGCATCCCCAAAAATTACAACCTATCCTGGTTTAAGAAGGCGGTTCATCGCCATCTATCCTTGTTTCTGCACCCTACTTACGGTGCTTTGAAAGCATAATGGGTTTACCCTTTGCCAGTGGATTAAACCTAAAAAAAGGCAATTTTTATGCAATCAGAAATACACGCGATTGTATTTAAAGTTGCTTAAACGCATTGCGAGTTGACATCGTTGATCAATTTGTTTCCACACATCAATTTATATTTTTTTCTTTTAATTTTAAAATATGAAACATTTTCAGGAACAGGTGAATTTTGCAAAGAGTCGAAGTTACAAAAATTCTAAATTTCTAGAATAAAAAATTTTGAAAAATAGTTGAAGTTTTCATGGACAGTTTTCAAAAGACAAATTTTTGGAAAATTGATGAACTTTTAAGTCATTCAATTCTTCATTTAAAAAAAAATGTAAATATTTTGAAAATTATACATTTTCAAAATATTTTGAGCCAATATTATCAAAAAAGTTCAAAAAAATTCGAAATTTTGGATAGCTTTAATTTTCAAAAAAAGTCAAACATTTATTCAAATCCAAAGGTTTTGATAAAAATTTTCCTCAAAATCAAAAGTATTGAAAAAACCCGAAATTTCCAAAAACAATAATGCGAAAAGGTTGAGACTAAAAAAAGTCAAAATTTTGGATAATTATAATTGTCAAAAAAAAATGAAACAATTTTTTAAAGTTAAAGGTTTTGATTGAAAACTGTCAAAAATTTTGCAAAAGTATCGAAATTTTTGAAAATAAGTTAAAATTTATATAAAAAAAGGCGATATTTTGGAAAAACTCCAAAGTTGCCAAAATATTGCAAAATCTTAAGAATCATTCGGAATTTTGCAAAATGGTCATAATATTTAAAAAAATTGCAATTTCAAAGAAATTCAAAGTTTTCCCATAAACTCGAGTTTGCAAAAGAGTTAAGATTTTAAAAAACTATTAAGTTTTGTAAACAAACAGGAATTACCAAAACAATTGAAAATGAGCAAAATTTTCAAGAATATCCAATGATACAAAGCAATTCAAAATTTTAAATAATACTCAATATTTTTAAAGTTGAAATTTTACGAGATTTTCAAATAAGTTTGAATTTTGAATAAAGTACAAAATATTTCAAGAAAATTTGAAGTTTTTCCAGAAACTCGAGTTTGCAAAAGAGTCAAGATTTTGAAAAACTATTAAGTTTTGTATACAAACAGGAATTATCAAAAAAATTGAAAATGGGCAAAATTTTTAAGAATTTTCCATGATTCAAAGCAATTTAAAATTTTGAATAATACTCAACGTCTTTAAAGTTAAAATTTTAGGGTCGAGATTTTCAAAAAAGCTTGAATTTTGAATAAAGTTGAAAATTTTTGTAAAGGGCAAAATTTTCTAAAAATAGAATTTCCAAATAAATTAAATTTGAAAAAGGTGACATTATTAAAAATTTGAAAAAATGGCGTAATTTTCAAATAAATTCAAAATTTAAAAAGATGAAATTTCGGAAATTTATATTTTTAAGACAAAATTTTGGATAATTATAATTGTCAAAAAAAAATCAAATAGTTTTTTAAACTAAAAGTTTTTCATTGAAAATTATTATAAAAAATCAAAAATTTTGAAAAGGTATCGAAATTTTCAAAAATAAGTTGAAATTTGGATAAAAAAGGCGACATTTTAGAAGAACTCTAAAGTAGCCAAAACATTGCAAAATATTCAGAAACATTCGATTTTCACAAAATGGTCAAAAGATTCAGAAAAATGCAATTTCAAAGAAATTCGAAGTTTCCACAGAAACTCGAGTTTGCAAAAGAGTTAAGATTTTGAAAAACTATTAAGTTTTGTAAACAAACAAGAATTATCAAAAGAATTGAAAATGTTCAAAAATTTCCAATGATTTAAAGCAACTCAAAATTTTGAATAATACTCAACATTTTTAAAGTTGAAATTTTAGGGTCGAGATTTTTAAATAAGTTTGAATTTTGAATAAAGTACAAAATATTTCAAGAAAATTTGAAGTTTTTCCAGAAACTCGAGTTTGCAAAAGAGTCAAGATTTTGAAAAACTATTAAGTTTTGTATACAAACAGGAATTATCAAAAAAATTGAAAATGGGCAAAATTTTTAAGAATTTTCCATGATTCAAAGCAATTTAAAATTTTGAATAATACTCAACGTCTTTAAAGTTAAAATTTTAGGGTCGAGATTTTCAAAAAAGCTTGAATTTTGAATAAAGTTGAAAATTTTTGTAAAGGGCAAAATTTTCTAAAAATAGAATTTCCAAATAAATTAAATTTGAAAAAGGTGACATTATTAAAAATTTGAAAAAATGGCGTAATTTTCAAATAAATTCAAAATTTAAAAAGATGAAATTTCGGAAATTTATATTTTTAAGACAAAATTTTGGATAATTATAATTGTCAAAAAAAAATCAAATAGTTTTTTAAACTAAAAGTTTTTCATTGAAAATTATTATAAAAAATCAAAAATTTTGAAAAGGTATCGAAATTTTCAAAAATAAGTTGAAATTTGGATAAAAAAGGCGACATTTTAGAAGAACTCTAAAGTAGCCAAAACATTGCAAAATATTCAGAAACATTCGATTTTCACAAAATGGTCAAAAGATTCAGAAAAATGCAATTTCAAAGAAATTCGAAGTTTCCACAGAAACTCGAGTTTGCAAAAGAGTTAAGATTTTGAAAAACTATTAAGTTTTGTAAACAAACAAGAATTATCAAAAGAATTGAAAATGTTCAAAAATTTCCAATGATTTAAAGCAACTCAAAATTTTGAATAATACTCAACATTTTTAAAGTTGAAATTTTAGGGTCGAGATTTTCAAAAAAGTTTGAATTTTGAATAAAGATGAAAATTTTGTAAAGGGAAAAATTTTAAATTAATCTAAAAAATTTGAAATTTTGAATAATAGTCAAACTGTTCAAAAAAAAAAGTCGAAATTTTAGGTACAAGATTTTCAAAAAAGTAAAAATTTTAAAAAAAGAAGAAAATTTAGTACAACATTACAAAAATAAAACAAGAAAGCATACGCAAATAAAACGTTATAAGGCAATAGCTGTCCCAACCCTCTTATAAGCTAGCGAAACATGGTCAACGACAAAAAAAAAGAAGACAAAAAATAAGAAATGAAATTTCTTAGGAGAGTGAAAGGTTGCACAAAATTGGATAAAATAAGAAATAGAGAGAGTTGAACATCTTTGATATAAACGATAAAATAACAGAAAATAAAATTAAGTGGAAAGAACACGTAAAACGAATGCATGAAAAAAGGGTTGGCTATCAAGGCAAGATTTTATAAATGTATTGAAAGAAGAATTATTGGTAGGCCAAGAAAAGGATAAAGTGAAGAAGAAGAAGACGAAGAAGAGAAGAAGAGAAGAAGAGGAGAAAAGAAGAAGAGAAGAAGAGAAGAAGAAGAGAAGAAGAGAAGAAGGGAAGAAGGGAAGAAGAGGAGAAGAGAAGAAGAGAAGAAGAGAAGAAGAGAAGAAGAGAAGAAGAGAAGAAGAGAAGAAGAGAAGAAGAGAAGAAGAGAAGAAGAGAAGAAGAGAAGAAGAGAAGAAGAGAAGAAGAGAAGAAGAGAAGAAGAGAAGAAGAGAAGAAGAAAAGAAGAGAAGAAGAGAAAAAAGAAGAAAAGAAGAGAAGAAGAGAAGAAGAGAAGAAAAGAAGAAGAGAAGAAGAGAAGAAAAAAGAAGAGAAGAAGAGAAGAAGAAAAGAAGAGAAGAAGAGAAAAAAGAAGAAAAGAAGAGTAGAAGAGAAGAGAAGAAGAAAAGAAAAAAATAAGAGAAGAAGAGAAGAAGAGAAAAAGAGAAAAAAGGAAGAAGAGAAGAAGAGAAAAAGAGAAAAAAGGAAGAAGAAAAGAAGAGAAGAAGAAGAAGAAGCAGAAGAAGAAGATGATAATGAAGAAAAAGATGAAGATGATGATGAAGAAGAAGACATTTGAAAAAGGCAAAATTTTAAAAAAAGTTTAAATGAATTTTTTAGCCTAAACATTTTTTGAATTGGATCTAATTGTTGAAGTCGATATTTAAAAAAAAAAAAATCTTCGGAAAAGTCGAAACTCAAAAGAAGTTGAAGTTTTTAAAAAAAGTAGATATCTAACAATTTTAAAAAAGTTGAAATTTCCAGGAAAAGTCAAAAGTCTTAAAAAGTCCAATTTTTGACGCGAAATCGAAATTTTGAACAAAAGGTCTAAATTTTAAATAATATCGAAATTTTGAAAATATCAAACCTTCCAAAAAATTTGATCAAAATTATTCACTGTCATGGTGTTGAAAATATTTGAAATTTTTGAAAAATTAAAATTGAAGTTGTAAAAAAGATTAGTTTTCAAAAAGTCGAAATGTTGAAAAAAACCTAAAATTTTAAAGTGTTGAAATTTTGAATAAAGTGGAAATTTTGAAAAAATGTCGAACATCTAAAAAAAGCCGAAATTTTGAAAAAAGTTTTGGCCTTTTTTAAAATTTTGATTATATGACATTTTGATACTGATAACAACGTTGAAATGTTGAAATACATTGGCAATTTTATTAAAAATTGAACCATTCAAAATACGCGACATGTTAAAAAATATCATAAGTTTAAAAAGCTTAAAATTTTCAACAAAAATTGAATTTTTTTCCAAATCGAATTTTCCAAAAGTGGAACTTTTGAAAAAATGTCGAACGTGTTTAAAATATTCATAATTTTAAAAAGCTTGAAATTTTAAACAAAAATTGAAATTTTTCCAAATCGAATTTTCCAAAAATCTAAGGTTTGAAAATAATCGAAATTTTGATATCAAATTTTGGAAAAAAGGAAATTTAAAAAGACGAAAATTTCAAAATCAATTTATTTAACACGATAAGGAAAGTAGTGACCGTGACAGCACCAGATATTGTAACGAAATGTAAATTGTAGAATTTAGTATGTAAGAAAAGTTTCTAGAAAAATCTGATAAGGGGAAAGCGGCCCCGATAGCGAAACAAACGGCAGATAAGCGTTTCAGAAATTTCCGCAAACGATAAGCCTTATCTGCGGGATTTTTCTAGAACCTGGGAGCCAAAACTATATAAAGCGGTCGCCTTTCCCTCGAGTCAGTCAGTTAGAGTCAGTCAGTGTAATTAGTGAGTTAGTAGTTAGAACTAAATAAGTGAGTTCATTATTCAGATGTAGTGTTCCGAGTTTAGTTTGGCAATAAAGTGGGTATAATTCAAGTGTTAATAATCAATTGAAACCGATAAGCCCATAACAATATGAACAATTTTCCTTTAATATTTAATTTCCTCGTCACATTTTAAAATAATTTTATCGATCTTCTAATTGCAAATTTGGGCCTTTGCCTAATTTTCCCACCGCATCTCCGTCTGAAAAACCAGCGCCATTATCATAATCTATCTGGTGACACTCGAGAACGAAGTTTTAAGCCACCATTCCGTTAAAGTTGACACAATAAAAACACTGCGGGGTCTCGTTGTTTCGCTTCACAAACTTAACGGACATTTCCTTGTTCGGTCGCGAACAAATGCGAAGTTGCCTAACTGATGGTCATTTATTTCCTCGTACGAACCTTTAGTTGTGTCATTTAGAAGCCCGACAGTTTCCTTCTTTAGCGACGGGTTGGTTCCGTAAGCGGCTTATATTGAGATTTACACTTGGCAGTGTATTCCAAATTAATTCTGCGGAATGTTTAATACCTTAACACTCCCCAGGCAGTTTGAAGTGGTTTTAAACAAGATACAATTTTAATCTCCTTGCTTTCAGAGGGGCTTCGCTTCTTTGACAGAAATTTTCATGGGGCGGTTTGGGTTATTTTCCTTAAAAAAAACTCGTTCACTGTAATATCTAATATCGTGACTTAATTAATTACAGGTTAAACTGCTTGTATTTGGTATGTAAAGTGAAACGAATGCGACAAGAGCAAAAGTCAACGTGTTAAATATATGAATGTACGAGTTCATTAAATAATACCATTTTGGAAGTGGCAAAATTTTCATGAAAAAATTCGTGCTATTACCGAGATTCGATCGTTTCGTGTTTCTTTTTGTCTATACCGCACCTCGACCTAAGGGGAGCATTTGTGCATATCCTGATCTATGTAGTTCCCAGGTTTAAACTCTTGTGAAAGTTTATTATGAAGCTGGGATTGGGTTTTTCCACATCTAAGTGGTCTAAGGACGATCATCCGAGTTGGACATGTCTTTTGCATACAGGCCCATCGCATTTGCATAACACATGTTCTGCAGTCTCCGCAGCTTCTGCGCAAAAGCGACATAGATCAGTTTCAGCTTGACCCATTTTCTTGAGGTGGTACCTCACAGGCAATGTCCTGTTAAGAGGTCTGTTAGTATCCTCAATTCGGATTTGCGAGTTCTAAGTAGATCTTTGTCTTTTCAAGCATTCCAGATAGGAATCTTTTCGCCTGTCGTAGTCCTTGATATAATCCCCAGTGGGAGATTCTTGATTTTGCTTCTCATTTTTTGACCTCATTATTGATTTGGCTTTTAGAGAAACTAAAAGCCGGTTCAGGTCCAAGAAATGACGATGCAGATCCTTCTCTAGCGTGTTGGTCTGAAGCTTCATTTCCTTGTATTTCTTTGCGCCATGGCATCCACTTAAGGTTGATCCTGTTGTGTTAAGCAAGTTACTTTAGATTTTGTTGACAGTTCCAAACTAGTTTGGATTTGACAAGGCAGCTACTGAGAGCCTTTATTGCCGCTTGGCTGTCAGAGTTAATGTAGATTTTTGTTCCTTTCAGGTTTGTTCGAAGATACTCGTATGCGCAGAGTATGCATGTATTTCAAATTGAAAGACAGCTGGGTCTTATCCTAAGGCTTTCGAGAACCTATAGTTAGGACCATAAATTCCCACTTCAGTCCCATTTGCTGTCTTTGAGCCATCAGTAAACCAGAAATATATTTAAATTTTATTCAGGATATGACAGATGTAAAAAACTATAGATTTTGGTGGTGATTAACCTAAAAAGCTGAATGAGTTTTAAGAAATTTTGAGTTGAATTAAATACGAGGTAGCAAAGAAATTTTTATAACAAAAGTAGCTCGAGCCTTAGTTTGGGAAGTCTGAGTCTGGAATCCACAGTTCTAGAAAAATTGTAATTTTTGAGTTTAAAGCGAAAATTAAAATAAAAAGTAAAAGTGTCTGTTTGGAAGAAAAAATTGACACTATTACAAAAATACTTTTTCAAATTTCGAGGCAATAAGTCTACATTATTTAGAAATTAAAAAATAAATGTAAATTTGTAGCAAAATATGCAATTGTCCGTTTGAAATTAAAATATCGAGAGAATTTTATTTTTTTTCTGATTTGGAGAGAAAAGCCGAAATTTCGAAAAAGTGTTATGATTTATATATAGAACAGAGCAAAATTTAGGGAAAGCAGTAAAAATTAAAAGCAAAGATATCGATGGATAACTACCCTGGGCCGCAATGAATAACAATTTTCCTCTAATTCCAGTAATGGAGCCGTGAAAAGCCAGTAAACAGACAGGAACGCACACCTTTCGTATTTATAGAAGATGTTTCTGTACGAAGCATTTAAAATTTCAGAGCTAATAGATCAAGTCGAAATATTAAGAAAACTCCTAAGCGAGGTAGAGAGAGGATGTTGCCGAAAACGATGTATTTATTAAATAACTTTCAATTTGAAGTTTGAACTAAAACTGAAATATTTGACTTGCTCCAAAAAAAATTGATTTTTTTTCAAGATTACGACTTTATTGTTTAGCAAAAAGCGTTAAGATAAAATAAATAAATAAAGTTTTTACATTAAACTTCGGTATGCGTTTTTTTTTAAGTTTACTCCACTCGCAAAGGGTAACCCCATTATGCTTTCAAAGCACTGCGAGTGGGATGCGGAAACAAGGATAGATGGCGATGAACCGCCTTCTTAAACAAGGATAGGTTGTAATTTTTGGGGAAAATTCCTTTCGATAACAAGTTCCATAACTTAGAAGTTCTATAGAAAAAAGAGTCTCCGTAGACAGAAGTCCTCACTGTGCCAAGCTGGACCTCACAGGAATCTGCTGTGTCCGACTGTCTAGTATGCCTCAAGAATCTTGCCATTGGGGGAATCAATCCTATGAGTTCCTGCGAGCATCTTCCATGATGATACTTGTAGAAAAGAGACAAGTCACCAACCGTACGCCTGTGCTCTAGTGTTTCGAGAGAATCGGTCAGACTCTCATCATCAATTAGGCGAATCGCTCTTCTTTGAATTGAATCCAAGAGAGCTAAAGTGTGTTTTGGGACTGAACTCCAAACATAAGAAGAGTATTCTAGTATTGGCCTAACGTGAGTTTTGTATAGTGTAAATATCTGATGAGATGTGAAGTAATTTTTAGCTCTAAAAAGAAAGCCTAGTTTCTCAGAAGCGGATTTGGCAATGGCTCGCACATGATCGTCCCAAGAGAAGTTAGTGCTCATATTCACTCCTAGGATAGATAGAGTAGATCCCATTGGGAGGATTTTATCGCCCATTAATATGTTTGTTGAATTATTCCTTGATCCGTTTTCTCAGAGAAAACCGCAGCAGTTTTTAAAGCGTTGAAGTCGACCAGATTTTTCTTACCCCATTCCAGAATGATTTCGAGATCCCGATTAATCATGTATATCTGATGTTCCCTTAGTCGAACGAAGCAGTGACGGATAATGGTTTGTCGAAGAGAAAAGATGACACAAGGATCATCTGCATAGCTGTATATAGGATTGGAATTTAAAGCTAAGAGATCGTTTATGTGTAGCAGAAGCAGAGTAGGAGACAGGACAGATCCCTGAGGCACTTCTGCATTAATCGCAAATGTCTCGGATGAGATGCCATCGATGACGACCTGAAGAGATCTGTCAGCGAGAAAATTGGATATCAAATGATAGAGTCCAGAAGGAAGACCATAAGATGTTAATTTGGCGAGAAGAGATCGACAGGAATTTGCTGTCTCTGAGTACGCCTCAAGAATCTTGCCCTTGGTGGGATTAATCCTATTAGTTCCTGCGAGCATCTTCCATAATAGTAATTGCAGAAAAGAGACAAGTCACCAACCATACGCCTGTGCTCTAGTGTTACGAGAGAATCGGTCAGACTCTCGTCATCAATTAGGCGAATCGCTCTTCTTTGAATTGAATCCAAGAGAATTAAAGTGTGTTTTGGGGCTGAACTCCAAACATGAGTACAGTATTCTAGTGTTGGTCTAACTTGAGCTTTGTATAGTGTTAATAGCTGATAAGATGTGAAGTACTTTTGAGTTCTAAAAAGAAAGGCATCGAAGTGCCAACCTTAGGAAAAATAGGAGGTTCTGCGTTTCTAGAATCAAGATTGGAATTTTCGGCAAACATTAAGGCTAACCTATCAGCCTTTTCCTTAGAGCTAGTAGCAATATTGCTATTTTCATCGAGTAAAAGCGGAAACTTTGCACATCCCCAAAAGGACCTGGAACCGTTCGGACAGTTGATATGCCTCTGGCGCATTTTACGACCAAAATCACCTTTTTGCCTCGTGAATAACCTGTTTACAAGAATTTCGTGCATCTACAAATATGGTCCGAGTCTCGACTGAGGGATTGTTTCGCCAACGACGATATGCGCGATTTTTGCAGGAGACAGCACGAGCACATTTCTTACTGAACCAAGATTTACTGGAGGCAAACTTGTTTTGGGATTGGGGAATTAAGCATTCCATACCAATTAGGATAGTTTCCGTGATAGATTCGGCGACTAAGGAAGGGTTGTCTGAGTTAAAGTAGACTTCCTGCCATGGGAAAAATGCAAAGAAGTCCCTTAATTCTTCCCAGTTTGCAGAGTTAAAATGTCAAACCCTACAGGACTGCGTCTGGGAAGGAGGTGGCATGTGAACCAAGCGGTGATGTCACAGAGATTTTATACGAATTTGGTGAATTTGTAAGGAAAAGGTCAACTAGATTAGGTTGATGGGTATCTACATGAAGAACTCTTGTGGGTTCCTCAACTAATTGCGATAATCCACAAGTGATGGCGAAAGCCTTTGCCACCCTTCCTACGTCCTCAGTTCGGTAAGAAAACTTCATCCAAGGGATGTTGCGTACGTTGAAGTCACCGAGAAAGAGAAGCTTAGCTTTTGGATAATTCGTCTGTAGGTAATCAAAGGTTACGGAGAGATAAGAGAAGAGCTGTCTCTATGAGAGATCGTTTGGGGATAAATAAAGTGAACAGATGAATATAACTTCGCTTTTGGAGCATATTTTCAGCCAAATCACATCGTGATCAGCAAATTCCAGTGCTTCTTCTCGTTGACAGGACAGGTCGCTTCGCATAAAGGCAGAAATTCCCCTCTTGTGTCGAAATGTTGTGTGCAAGTCGCAGTTAGGGCAAAGCAAATGGACTGTATTGATGGATGGGGAGACTTAGGTTTATGTCAGAATCAGCCCATGGGGTCTTTCATTTTGAAGGTGTTGGTGAACCGAGTTTAGATTTGAGTTTAGACCCCGAATGTTACAGAATTAAAATTTGAATAAATTGTTTAACAATCTATAATGTCTAATCTAATCTAATGCTGAAAACATAGTTCTACATCATAACATAATAAATAATAAAAATAGTTCGCTGTTCCTTGTTGTCTAGAAATCAACATGGACTAGGACTCTTTGAAAATTTATCATCATTTAATAATATGGAGGGTGTACTTAATTATTCAGATTGCCTGTGAATTTTTGCAATTAATTGATGGCCTGATCTCTGAAACTCCAAATAAAATGTAATCTCATTTATAAAACCCTTTCCGGCTTAATTAACTGATTCGTTTATAATCTTAGCAAGAGGTAAGTCATTATTGATCTGCTTTAAATTTTACCTCCCTGTTCTCTAAAATGTCTAAAATAAGAGATAAATGGATGCAGATAAAAAGATTTTTATTAAATTATACATAAGCATTTTTCGTTTAACCATTAAAATATAAAAATTTTGGAGAATATAATAACTTAAAAAAATTGCAAAAACAGTTTCATGACATCAGGGTCACTGTTGGACTTTGGCAATCAGTAAAAGAATAAAAGGGTGGTAATAAACGCGATGGGGTGAAGACAGTTCTTTAACAGCTATTAAGCGGCACAAAATGAAAACGTTACTTATACAAACCCCTTATAGGTAACAAGTCTTTTTTATTAGTGCTGGCATCACACCAAGGGCTATACTCGCCCACAGGAAACCGGTAATTATTACTTTAACTTACACTTACATCTTAAAAATTCGTACTCCCGTCTACCACCGCAACACCTCGACACCCGATAAAATGAACGAATTTAAAACAGAGAATTTATTTTAAAGGTAAACATTTTTTATACATAAATATAAAGATAAAGAGAATGTCAAATCGGGAACATTTCAGTGCTTGACATTTTCATCTTAATTATGAAGAAATCTTCGAAAAAACAGTTCGTCAGTTAAAAGAAAAAAAGGAAAGCGTTATTCTCAACATTCTGGTAATACTAAAAGAAGAAAGTAAGAAAGAAAATATGAAATTAGAATGGGAAATCACTAGACGTTTCCCAAAGCCAATTTAAATTGAAAAATTGATTTGGTAAGACTAAAATAACTTTCCAAGTAATAAAACCTGTAGATAATAGTAACAGTAAATAGCATAATCCTGTCGCAGGAGAGACAAGATCGAATTTTTGGTGACATTTAATATAGAAGTAACTTAAGGTAAATCTTTTCTCTAATTCTCAATGAGCTTGCCAAGAAAAACGATTTAACACACATTTAATCGAAACGTATAAACGTATATCGTACTACAATTCTAATTTTTGTTGGTGACAGTAAAACACCGCATTAAGTAAAATATGGCCCTGTAAATTATTTTTAATCTGATTATGTATACCTCTAAATCTACATTCTCTCTGCGTGGTTTTTCGCGCACGCAAATTTTGTGCTTTCGGAACAAGGGAGAATATTATTATTTTAATGAATGTAAGGCATAAATATAAATCACCCGGCTTGCTATTGGATTAAATGAACCTGCTTGAAAATGGTATTAAGGTGGTTATCCCTTCTTACTTCCCTTTCTTGCTATTGTATTGCTTTTCGCACTCTGGCGTATATTTTTTCCATTATTACACTTCTTCGCTTGTATTAAATTTAAGACTCTTTTAGGATATAAAAATATTTTTCTGCCAGAGTTATACAACACTTTCCGCAGGCAGGAGCTTTTCCAGTGACACCTTGTTCAAAGAAATCCCAAACTGCGCGGCGGGAAGTCGCAGTTGTGCTACAGGGACTACAGGAAAATACTCCAAAATAATTTGTATCAAAATTCGTCCCGAATATCTGCAATCTTCAATTTGGATCAAAATTCGCTTTAAACTTCTGTCAAAAATGTTTCATGAACTTCCAATTTCATTCCAATTTTGAAACGGATACATGAAGCTTCATTTAGTCAAATTTATAGCAATCTTTTCTGCAATTTCTACCAATCCTTTCTTAAATTTCTGTCAATCTAAGATTTCAAAATTTTTCCTAAATTTTTGCTAAAAGCTCCCCGATTTCTGTTACATTTCTTCAGAACCTTAAACAATAGGTTTGTATCATTTTCTGGAAATATGTTTCTTAATGTTTGTCATTTTTATTTTTCCACTTTCAGTAAAATTGTTCTAGCATTTCCAGCAAAATTTGTCTTGAATTTCAGGCAAAATTCTGCTTGAGCTTCTGGCAAAATCGTCCTGAATTTAGGGACAAAATTCCTTTCAAATTTCTGTCAAAATTTTTTCATGAACTTCAAGTTTCATTGCAGTTCTGAGGCGGATACCTGAAGCTTCATTTACTCAAATTTATAGCAATCTTTTCTGCAATTTCTACCAATATAGAGTTTCTAAATTTTATTTGACCATTTGTTAAAATCTCCCTGATTTCTGCGAAATTTCTTCAGGAACTGAAACCATCCTTTTATTTCATTTTTTGGCAATAAGTTTCGTATTGTTTATTTGTTTTTTCAATTTTCAATAAATTCTTCTAGAATTTCTAGCAAAATTTGTATTGAATTTCTGTCTAAATTCGTTTCAAACTTTTGCCAAATATTTTTTATTAACTTCAAGTTTTATCTCAATTTTCAAACAGATAATGAATCTTCATTTAACCAAATTTATGTTAATCTTTGCTCAAAGTTCTGTCAATCTAACATTTTTTAATTTTTCTTGAATGTTTGTTCAAATCTCCCTGATTTCTATCAAATTTCTTCATGAACTTAAACCAAAATATTAGTACATTTTCTGACAACATTTTTTGTAATTTTTGTCATTTTGTTGACAATTTTCAGCAAAATTCTTCCGAAATTCCAAGCGAAATTCACCTTGAATTTTTGGCAAAATTCTTTGTCGATTTCAGGCAAAATTCGTCTTAAATTTAAGTCAAAATGAGTTTCAAGCTTCTGCTAGAATTTTTCATAAATTTCAAATTTCATTCCAATTTCGAAACTGATAATGAAGCTTCATTTAACCAAATTTATATCAATATTTCCTCGAATTTCTGTCAGACTAAATTTTTTTAATTTTTCTTGAGTTTTTGTTAAAATGTTCATTTCTGCCAAATTTCCTCACGACATTTAAATATTAAATGTTAGTACATTTTCTAGCAACATTTTTTGTGATTTTTGTCATTTTTTACCCAATTTCCAGTAAAATTCTTCCGGAGATCCAAGCAAAATTCATCTTGAATTTCTGGAAAAATTCTTCTTCAATTTCTGGCAAATTTCGTCATAAATTTGGGTCAAAATTCGTTTCAAGCTTCTACTAAAATTATTTCTGAATTTCAAGTTATATTCCAATTTTGAAACGGATACATGAAGCTTGAAATACGCAAATTTACATCAATGTTTGTACGAATTTCTGTCATTCAAAATTTTTTAATTTTTCTTCATTTTTTGTTTAAATATACCTGATTTCTTTTTGATAGAACAGATTGGTCCTTGGTTAAGGGTTGCTCTAACGCGTTTCGATAGTCAAGCTATTATCTTCAGGGAGATAAAATATCTCTCTGAAGATGGTAGCTTGGCTGTCGAAACGCATTACAGCAACCCTTTGTTGTATTTTTTAATCTTTCTTGGTTTCAGGGGATAAGTTTTGTATTTTAGTTTACCTGATTTCTATCAATTTCTTCACGACCTTAAACCAAACTGTTTGTTCATTTTCTGGCAACATTATTCCTGATTTTTGACTTTTTTTCTAATATTTAGTAAAATTTTTCTGAAATTTCAAATTTCGTTTTGAATTTCTGGCAAAATTCTTCTTGAATTTCTGGCAAAATCTGTATTGAATTTAGGTCAAAATTCGTTGCAAGTTTTCGTAAAAATTCTTTATGGACTTGAAGTCTCATTCCAATTTTGAACGATACATAAAGCTTCATTTTCTGAAATTTATAGCAACGTCTTCTCAAATTTCTGTTAATCTATAATTTTTTAATTTTTCTAAAAACCTCGCTCATTTCTGTCAAATTTTTTCACGATCATAAAACAAACTTTTAGTCCATTTTTTGGCAATATTTTTTATACATCTTTGTTATTTTTATTCCAGTTTCCAGTAAAATTCATCTAGAATTTCTAAAATTGAAGTCAAAATTTGCTTTAAATTTATAGTCAAATTCGTCTTGAATTTATAGCGAAATTGAAATTTTGATCAAAGTTCGTTTAAAACTTTTGCCAAAATTCTTGATAATCTTCAGGTTTCTCTCCATTTTTGTACGAATATACGAAGCTCCATTTTAGGCAATTTTTCCCCAATTTCTATCAAATGTTTTCTACATATTGGGCTAAAAAACTGCTCTTTAAATTTTCATTACACTCAAAATGTCGGCAATATTTTTCTCGAATTACTGACAAAAATTTTCAAAAATATTTTTGTAGGGTAAATTTGTATTAAATTTCTGGCAATTTTCTTTTAAATTTTGTCAAAATTGTTCTTGAATTTCAACCAAAATGTCAGCTAGTCCACTTTCTGGCTAGATTCTTTTGTCAAATTATTTTAATAAATTGAAGTTAAATTCTGTTAGACATAGTGATAAAAGAATTGCTGTCAAAATTCTTCATGAATTTTACTCCTAAAAGATCTCTTGAAACGTTAAACAATTGAACTAAGCCTTGATCTATTTAAATGTCTAGCAATTCTCAAAGTTCAAGCATTTTTTTTTTAAATTTGGTCAAAATTATTCTTCAATTTCAACCAAAATGCCAGCCAGTCCACTTTCAGGCAAGATTCTTTTGTCAAATTTTTTTAATAAACTGAAGCAAAATTCTGTTATACTGATAAAAGAATTTCTGGCAAAATTCTCTTGAATTTCTGTGAAACTTCACTTCAAACTTTCATCAAAACTTCATGACGGTTAACCAGAATTTCCACCAAATTTTGAATAAATACATGACACCTGATATTGGTCAAATATCTGACAATTTCTAACACATTATTCCTTATCTGTCTGGCAAAATTCTTTTCGAATTTCTGTCACTTTTTGTTTTAAATATTTCGGTAAATGATTCCCGAATTAAATGTTAACAAAACCCTTTTTAAAATTTTAAAGAAATAAATTAACCCTCCGAAAATGTCAACTATATTCGTCTCGTATTTCAGCAAACATTTTCAGAAAAATCTTTGTACGATAATATTGTATCACATTTCTGTCAACATTCTTTGGATTTCTTTCAAGGAAAATTCTCTTTAAATGTTAAATGAATGAATGAAGCATTGATTTATATAAATGCCTAGCGATAATTTTCTCAAAATCATGTCAAACTTTTTTGAACTTTTGTTAAAATTGTTGTTGAAGTTAAACCAAAATCTAGCTACTGAACTTTTAGACAACCTTGTTCTTGAATTTCTGTCAAATTATTTTGATAAATTGTAGTAAAATTCTGTGAGAATTTCTGGTAGAATTTCTCTTGAATTTCTGTCAAATTTCACTTCAAACTTTCCTCAAAACTTTATTACTTTCAACCAGAATTTCATCACACGTCTCATATTAGTCAAACTTCTAACAAGTTTTTCTGCTTTGAAAAATTCTTCTAGAATTTCCTCAAATTGACAAAGTATTCATTTTTTCTAAAACTTAAATATGTAGCTTAAAATTTTAAGCCTTTTTTCTTAACATTTAGGTTGTAATATCTTTTTTCTGATTTTGCTATTAGGCCCGAAATAAAAAACAGAACTCAGCTCTTTAAATATCTAAATGTCAAATGCAAGTAGTTGTAAATAGGTAACCATATTTGGAATATAGACTCAGTGATGGAAGTCAAAGGTGAAAAATTATATTAAGACACAATTCCACCAAAGTAGTCGATATGACATCTCAAATATATAGCAAAGCTCGGAATCCCGAACCTTCGGCCCTACGATGTAATTTAAAGAGATTGATGTGTTTTGGCACGCCAAAACATTAAGACTACTAGGAGGTGGTTGAGATGGGTTCGACATCCGAAATCCTGTTTTTCGGCTCACCCCAAAGTGTTTAATCATTACCAATGCTCTGACTCTGAATTATTTGCCTAGTAATTTGATAAGTTCGCAGTGTTTAACAACACATTTTATTTTAGGCATAGTTGCAGTCTTTATTAAAAGTTACAGGCTAGTACACGATAAAAGCGACAAAAAACGCCAAGACTATTTTCCTCTAAAATGAGACTTTCTATTTTTACTTTTATGCTAACGAAAGTTTGAGAAATTTTCAGTAGCAGTTTTTATACCGGCTAGAGCATATGTAGGCGAGGCGAGCAGCAAAAAGGGGCTTTATTAAATAAAAATATCAGAAAGAAAGCTGGCCGTTAAAAGTTGGAAGTTGTATTTTATTTTACTGATACAAGTTTAATATTAACAGGGCGAAGGCGAGATGACGCAAGATATGGGAAGTGCTCGGAAGAAGTTGAGAAAGGGGAAAAACGTAAACGAAAATAATACGCCATGTCGTAAGGAAATTGTTCAGACTTTTTTCAACCTCCTGATGAATAAACGTTATTACCTAAAAAGCGTTTGTTCAGAAATTGCCGTAAGAAACGGGAGGGGTTGTTTTTAAGTATGGATCCAGCAAATTTATATTTACACCCCATCTTCTTTCGCAATTTTAATTTTAGTAATTTTTTAAGAAACCGTGGTAAACAGTATAAGTGCTTTGTCAATAAATAATAAATTAATTTTTTAAAATAAATTTTAGATGAGGGAGGATGAATTTCGCTTCAAAATTTATTTGTAAACTGTCAACATTTATACTCTGACATTAACGAGATCCTATAAATTCTAGTATAATAAATTTTTTATCTTATTCAAATTTTGTTATCTAATACTGTATATTTATGATTTTTTTTCCATTTGCTTTTTGTACACATTATTGCCCAATCAACTTTCTCCAATTAATTATTTTTGTCAAAAAGCAATAACTAAACTTGTAGAAAGTACTTTGTAGTTTTCAAAATCCTATTCGCATTTACTGTATGATCATCGTTCACAAAATTATTAATTTATCAAAGGCAAGAAAAATGCCCTTTTTTCTTTTGACGATAATTCACCGAAAAATCAATCATCGTACATGATGACTTGGAAACTAGGCGAATTAAAAAATATTAAATTATCTAGAAGAGTTTTATGGTGGAATCAGTTGAAAACGCCATCCTTGGATCTGCTTAAAGATAAATAAGACATTTTGGGCAGATGGTTTCCATATGTTTATTGAAAAAATTCTGATATTAAAGAAAGCTGAATTCAAGACTTGAAAATTTTGCAGTTTTAATTTGCCTTTCTTATTTTTTCTAAGACCATTTTTACTTCTCGAGTTACAGCCTTCTGAAAATCTCTTAAGAATGTAAGATTTTTATAACCCTTAATTTCGGCACCTAATTTATTATTTACGCCATGAGGGCGTCAGGAGTGTGCGCATACTCTTAGACATATTAAGTGGGGATATTACATGACTTCCTGCACTCAAGCGAATTCCGTTCTCGCCATTCGTCAGTTTTAAATACAATGCGTGAGCAAGATGTTTATTCGCACGTTGCGCAGCGCATTATTATTAAATTTCTTACGTTCAAAGGTGTAAAGCCCTCCGAAATTCTTCGTAGACTAAAAGCACAGTTTGGGGATACTTGTTTGAAGAAAACTCAATTGTATGAATGACAAAATAAAATTTGGAAGGACGAATTCAAATTGAAAATGAACCCCATGCCCGTCCTCCGCGGACCAGTGTGATTGCGAACAAGATTAATCCTGTTCAACGCCTTTTGGGAGGTGATCGCCGTTGGTGAAATTGCAGTTCAGATAAATATAAGCTTCGGGAGTGCTCAATCCATCAATAGAGATGAGCTGTGGTTTAGAAAAATTTCTGTCAGTTGGGTGCCTTGTTTTTTGACTGAAGAAAAGAAACAACGACGTCTGGAGATATATCAGCGCCATCTTGAACGTTTCAACCTGAAGGCTATGGTTTTTTGCAAGGTATCGTTACGTGTGAGGAGACTTGGGTCCACCATTACACCCCTAAATCTAAACAAGCAAGCATGGAGTGGAGAAAAAAGGGGGAAGGTGCACCCGTCAAGGTAAAAACTCGCCTCTCAGCTGGAAAGGTTCTTGCGACAGTGTTTTGGGATTTTAAAGGTGTTGTGAACGTCGATTTTTTACATGAAGATCATAGGGTTAATGCTGCATACTACTGCCAGCTATTGGATGAAGCAAAAAGTGCGGAACAGGCGCGAATTTTCGGTCAGAAATGTGATTTTGCTTCACGACAATGCCCCCCACTCAGCCAATCTGACACATTAAAAATTAGAAGAAACGCATTGGGCAATATTAGGACACCTTCCTTATAGTCCCAATTTATCACCATGCGATTATCATATGTCTGGACCAGTGAAAGAAACTCTAGGAAGTGAACCATTCCATGATGATGCTGCGGCTGTTGAGACATTTGTGCGCAATTTGCTGTAAGCACGCACCCCTTCTTTTTATGTTTAAAAAACTCCCAATCCGTTAGGAAAAATGCATAACAAAATCAGGAGATTATGTAGAAACAAAATTTAATAACTTTCATATATGTATCTTGTACCAATAAATTTTAAAAACAAATTCCCGTTTGATTTACCCTCCTAATTTGGAAATTACTTTTGGCTCTGCCACTCGACTAGAATTTTATACGTTTAGTATAAGAAATATGAAGGTTAAAATTTTGAGAAAAAACAAATTTATTAAAAAAAATACAATAAATTTTAACATAAAACTTCTAAAATAAAGGACAAAGTTAAAAAATGTATAAAAAATTCAAGCGTAGTATTGACATGAAATTATTTTAAAAATATTAATACAATAATATAATATTTACAGAAAAATGTGACAAAAATTGTCAATAGTCAGATTTTGCAGCCCAAAAGTAAGTTCAAAAATAAAAATTTCCAACGTTGAATTGAAAACGTAACAAAAAAGTCGAAATTTTAAAAAACAAAAAATTATCTAAATCTTTAATTTTAAATAAAAAGCAATAAAAATTTCTCCTTCAGAGAAAAGTTAACCCCCCAAAAAAATATTTTTTAAAAATTGGCAAAATATTGATTTTAAAGACCAAATTTTGCAAAAAGGTAAAAATCTGAAAATATCTCTATTAAAACTGGGAATTTCAAAAAAAAACTCCAAAATATATAAAACAAAATTTCTTGTGAATTTTTAGCTCAAAATTAAATTTTAAGAAAAAAAGGAACGATTTCTTAACAACAAAGGTTGAACATTCTGGAAAACATAGTTACAATTTGGATTTGAAAGATCAATGTAAAGACCTTTCTCTCCTAGACAAAAATTTCTCTAAATTTTTAACCTGAATCTAAATTTAAAAAAAAAACAGTAACGATTTATCCTTGGCTTAGGAAAGAAACAAAATGTACCTTTGAAACAATCTGGAAAAAGAAGTCGAAAATTCGATCTCAAAGATCATACTATAGATTAGCGAAAAAGGAAAATTTATTAAGGCTCAGTTGAAGATGTAAGAAGACATTTATAAATTTATGCAACAGAAGTTTCTCCCAATTCCTTACATTTAAATTCTGGCGAAAAATATAAAATATTACTCGAAAAAAATAGAACTCGAAAAAATGAAAAAAATTTCAAAGCAATAGTCAAAAATTCAATTTTAAAGACCATCTAACTGTAAAGTTAAAATTTGTAAGGTAAATCTAGATATTTCAAGAAAAAGAAATTTATAACAAAATTTCTAAATTTCTTACTTACATAAATTTAAGGAAAAGAAAAAAATCAATATTTTTCGATAAGAAAACATAAAATATGAAACAAACTCCAGCAAAAATTTAATTTTAAAGACCAAAAGTAAAGAAAAATATTGAAAGGTTCAATATTAAACTGGAAAGTAGTAAAATCGAAATTAAAAGACTTTATTAACTTCTAGTTTAAATATAAACGAAAATCACAAAATTTCAAGGTTTGTACAAAAAATCCAAACTGCATATAAAAAATTAATCTGAAGAAGTTATATTTTTAGGACTTTTGGAAAAACGCAGAACTACTGAGAAAAAGTAAAACTGCTTCAAAGTACAAACTTTATAAAAAAAAGGATTTTTTCAATCTAATTAGAACATTTGGACAAAAAGAAATAATTGGAAATTTAAAGCAGGGACATTTGAATCAAAAAATTAATTTAAAAAAACTCGAAAATCTTGAAAAAAATAATTTTTGGCAAAATATTTTGATTACAAAAAAGGTCTGAATGTTTAGTAAAAAGATCAAATTGGAAATAATCAAGACCCCGAGGCTAGCTAAAATCAAAAAAAAATTACATTCTTTATTCGAAACTAAGCTCGTCAAAAAAACGCCATAATTTATTAGAAATTTACTAGAAAATACTAAAAAATTGAAAAACTGGAAGTTATTGAGTATAATCCAAATTTTCAGATAAAAACTGAAAAATTTTAGAACTGTCGAAATTTTGAAATCAAATTCAGTCGTTCTAAAAAAAGCTAAACGTCACATCTAAAGTCTTATTTCAAAAATAAGTAAAACTATCAAAATCGTCAACTGTGTAGAAATCTAAAAACGATCGACTTCAATTTTATAATAAAAATTTTAGCAAAAAACAAAATCCAACTTTCTAGTGTTTCTTTGATTTTCATTTGTTTTATTGAAATTTGTAGTTTTATTTCAAATTTTTAGTTTCTTATTTTGAGACTTAAATTGAATTTCTAAAAAAGATCGAAATTTCGACATAAAAATCGAATATTGCGCAAGATCAGCATTTCAAAAAAGAATCATTAATAACTACATTTCAACTATAAATTGACAATTTTGGAAAAAGGGTAATTATCAAGTAGGCAGGATCAACGTTGTCAATAAGGAGTACTATATTTTACACTTTTTGTCAACATTCTGAAAAATGTCGAAATGTTGAAAAAAGATACAAAGTTTGAGTCAAAATGTTAAAAAAATTCAAAACTTTCAAGAAAGTCAAACTTTTTACAAATTTGAATTTATACAGTTCGTTCAAAGTTTTAAAAATTCGCAATAGGAAAAGTTGGATTAGCAAAAACAATTGATTTGTTTGATGGAACGGACTGGTCCTTGGTTATCTTCAAAAATTGAAATACAGAACTTGCCCCCTGAAACCAAGAAAGATTAAAAACCACAACAAAGGTTGCTCTAACGAGTTTCATCTTCAAGAGCTGTCATCCTCAGAGAGAAACTGCTTCTCTCTGAAGATGACAGCTTGGTTGTCGAAACGCGTTAGACAAAGCGACCAAAGACGCAACAGTCGGACGGTAAGGTGATGGGTTCTGTATTTTGGGATGCGAACGGAATTATATTCATCAACTACCTCCAAAAAGGAACCACCATCAAGAGCGACTATTACTGTGCACTTTTGGATCGATTGAAGGCTAAAATCGCAAAGAAACGGCCACATTTGCAAAAGAAAAAAGTGTTGTTTCACCAAAACAATGCACCGTGTCACAAATCGATAAAAATGATGGCAAAATTGAATAAATTGGGCTTCGAATTGCTTACCCACCCACCCTATTCTCCAGATTTAGCCCCCAGCGACTTTTTCCTGTTTTCAGATCTCAAGAGAATGCTTGTTGGAAAGAAATTTAAGTCCAATGATGAAGTAATCGCTGAAACTGAGGCCTATTTTGACGAGAAAGAGAAATCGTACTATAAAAGTGTATCGAAAAGTTGGAAAATCGCTATACTTGTTGTATCGCCCTCGAAGGCAACTATGTTGAATAATAAAATCAAGTTTTATCAAAATTTTGTTCCTTTCTTACTTATCCTACGAACTTATTGAATGACCTGGTATCTTGTCACATTTCAAAAAAATCAACACAAAACCATGACTTCAATTTTACTTTTGACACCCTGTATCTTGAAAACCAAGCTTTTCCCGATATATGTTTATATGAAACTTTTTACATATTTTTGGACAAAGAATCTGCTGTTAAAATTTTTTAACCTAATTTTGGGATACCATGTATACAAAAAAGTAAAATTTTAAGAAAAGAATTTTCAAAAAGATTAAGACTTCCGAAAGGTCGAATTTTTTAAAATTAAGTCAAAATTTAAGAAAGAGTCGAAATTTTGGGAGACGAAATTTTCAAAAATAAGTGAACATTTCGTGAACACTTCCGTGGAATTTGGAAAAAGGTCAGTATTTTTGAATGTCGAGATCTTCAAAATATGTAAAATATGTAACAATTTTTAAAAGCGTGTAAATTTTCAAAAAAATTGGAAGTTTTCATAAAGTGAACATTCTGGAAAAGCTCATAACTATTAAACTTTATTAACGATTAAAGTGTAACACATATTAAAAATTCAACAATGTTTCGATAAATATTTGTTGGAAATGTCAATTATTCCAAAAAAAATTTCGACATTTTCAACAGAAGTGCGTATTTTCAAAAAAAGTCAAAATTTAAAAAAAAAGGTCTAAATATTCAAAACAAAAATGTTCAAAACAATTTTGCGAAAGCTCGAAGTTTTGAAAAAAAAAATGCAAACATTTGTTAAAATTTGAAAAATCTAAATTAAAAAAATTGAAATTTTACAAAAAAAAGTCTTGCTTTTTTATATTTTTTTTTTAAATTGAATACAAATCTTGTCCCCTGAAACCATGAAAGATTGAAAATTAAAGGTTGCTCTAACGCGTTTCGATAGCCAAGGTATCCTCTCCAGAGAGATATTTGACTGATAATTTCTTGGTCTTCAAAACGAAAACTACGAAATAAACCCATTTTATTTTTATTTTTTAATTTTGTTCGAACGAGGCAGAAAACCACCCCAATTTTAAATTTAACTTTTTCGTCCTTTCCTTTTTCTATTTCAATTGGATTTTTCACAATTTTATTTAATTGTTCTTGAATGATACTTAATTATTCCAACGATGTTCCCGGTGTTCCCAAAGGTTATCATGTATTTACATACAAATATTTTCTGGTTCTTAATCAGGTATGATAGTAAAGCGCTTAAATGGGGCACTGTTGCGAACTTTAGTTTCATTCATAGATATCTCAGGAATTCCGCATATTGCATTAAAGCGAAAAGTTCTCCTAGAAATTTCCATTTAAGCCATTTAATCAAACTTGCATGGGGCGTGTTCTAGAACTTAATAGTAGAGTTTACTGTCACTGCTCGGATTAAAATTGTAATTGAAAATATTTTAATTTAAGGCAAATTTCCCCGCTAGCAGATTTCCGTTATTAACGAAAATTGAAAAGAGAAAATTATGATTGAAATTCCTTCACAGCAAGCAAGCAACGCAATAATATAATTTATTCGCCTTAATTTATTAAGATTATTTGTTTTAGTATCAGATTGGAATTTTATTGGTAGAAGGGCTCACTAAAAAGCATTGTAATAAATTTCTTTGCTTTAGGGCGGCTTGTGGTACGGAAAAAAATTTTCAACGGCTGAACCCCTTTAACTAAATTGAACCGACATGCAAATAATACCTGGCCTGGAAGAGAGAATACCCAATTATAAAGTAAATGGTCGAGAAGAAAAAAACGCCGAGTTGTTGAATTTTAATGAAACCAAACAAATGTGTGTATAGCAGAAATTATAATTTTACGAATTATAAAAACGCCCTTTAAATTTACAAAAGGAACAAAACTGAAAACTAACAAAGAACTTTTGCGCGAAATGAATTAAAAAGACGTTTTAATTAGTGAGGATATTTTTCGGGCATTCTCTATTGTAATTATAAGGTTTAAAGGCGAGGTTATTTAGAAATTATTCATTCCCCTATTTTACTTTAATTAAAGGTTAAAAATGTACAAAAAGAAAAATTATCTTTTTTGCATTTTAATTAACGGCAATTTGCAATAATAAAACCTACGCAAATAAAAACCCACAATGAGAGGAACAACAACTGAATAAATATTATTATTATATTTCCGTTATCTAGGGTATATATGGAAATGAATTCCAAAATTTATTATCGAATGTTGTTATTAGTTTATTACACAGGGCGAAAATTTTAACTAGAATAAATTCAATAAAACTGAATCAAACTTTTTCTGGCAGAATTGCTGAAAAACATCGATTTTTGCTTCAGGTACATTTTAGGATAGTTTTTGTATTTTTCTTCTTCTCTTTTCAAATGAATGGTGTGACCGATCAGTGAAAACACATTTTTAACAAAATTATATTGCACGATTTAGTTTTGCAATAATTATCAAATGCAAAAATCACAAAAAATTAAAAACAAGAAATTATGCAGAGAAATATATGTAGACGTGATTCCAAATATGCACCAAGGGCACGTTTGCACAGTTCAAGCCGATAATAAAATGTGTAACGTTTTATAAAATATCTCTATCGGAATTTAAAAAAAAAATGAGAACTACCGTGTTCCCAAATCAGTTTTTACCGCTCAGATTTCAGCCAGTTATGATCTTTTATAATTAGCTTATCCTGCAAATACCTGGGAGATTAAGTAAAGCGCGTAAATTTCCCAACAGAAGTTGTTAATTCAAAGTTAGACTCGACAGACAATGCGAATTCCGGCCAACCTTAATTGTTAACTAACGCAATTAAACAAGTACATCGCTGAAATGCTCTCGTTACAAACCCTGCGCGAATTACGCGATTGTCCTGCACAATAAGGAGGCACTCGGATTGTCGATAAATAATTTGGTCGATCTTCGGCCTGGAGACGATAAATATTTCAGTTGAATGAGAGTCAGATACCTAAAAGCTTTGGTGGGTGTTGTAGAATGCATATTAATGAGGCAGTCGATATCACCACTACCTCCAAAGTGGAATTTATTTTGAGTGGAGACTGTTAAGGGTGCCTCCAGTTACTTTTTAGAGTAATAAAGATAATAAGATATTCAGAAAAGACACTATTCAGATTGAAACATGCAGAACAGAGTAACGAGAGACGTCAAACAAATTAATAGACAATTTACAAATTTATTTTAAATGTAAATTTCCGTGGCGCGTTATACGTCGTAGATTTTTTCGGCAGCTATCTCATCTGGAGTGACGATAGTCGGCAATAGCAGAACCAAGTAGAAAGATTCCCACAGCCCGCGCAGAAATTTTATAGTGAATCGGTCGAACAAGCCCGAAAAACGTGTTTAAATTCAAAAAATTCCAAACTAACCTAGAGGTTTGAATTCCACGGCGTGATAATCGTCCGATAGAAGCGTAATGTGTCTACCCAATTCCCAAAATATGGGATAGTCCAGGAATTAAACACTGGCAGTGACCGATGACGCAGTTTCGATGTTAAAAACGAAATTTTAGAGAAAAAAAGTCAACCAAGAGTCGAGTTCGCACAATTAGGGTTCCGTACAAATTACTACAGTAAACAGTAAAGAGATCAAATTAAATCATTTTTGCTATGTACGAATTTAAAATTTTATCCAGTTGTTCTTCTTCTTCTTTTTCTTCTTCTTCTTTGTAATAGGACACTGTCCTGTATGTCTTCAATTTGGGAGCTCCTGTGGGCTGGATGTCCAGCTCTCGAGCCAACGTTTCGGTGGTCTTCCTGGTGGCCGTTTAGTGTTGGGTTTTTCAGTTTTTCAGACCGCCTTCGCCAGGCGGTCCCCTGCCATGTGGTTTACGTGGTCTCTCCAATATCTTCTTCTTTCTCTTGTCCATCTTACTGTTACAACTGCTGCTGCAGAGAACCTGCAGCAACATGCACTTTCCCCGCCATAGGGACGGGGTCACCCTACAACTGACGGGTCTCGGCGAATGGCCCCTACTGGTGTTTGCTTTGGGACCATTCTGCTTTGCCACGAACCCGTAGCCTCTGTCTATACAATCTCTCGCCACTATTATCTAGCACTCTTGGCCTGAGCCTCGCAGGGAAAACCTAGTTGCTTGCTGCCAACGGATTCCAGCGTACGGGAGGTAAAATTATTAACGGAGTCCTCGACTGAGGAACGGAACTTAGCAGAGAAATGCGGCGCACTACTGCCGCAGCCCCTCCCGCGGGGAGTCACGTGGAAGCGTCCGCCTGAACATGCGGGACACCATCGCATGCCGGCTCCGTGCCAGAGAGACAATCTACCCGATTCAATCTTCCCGACTCGCACCGCTGGTATCAGTGGCTCCCCAGCTGCAAAGCCACTTTAAAATTAATAAATTAGGACGGAACGAACAATTAATATAAAATAGTAAATAAGTTGTATTTAAAATCTGGGCGTAGCGGTGTAGAGGGACCCTACGCCCTGGATGCTATAGGCAGTGTAAATGGCTGCCTAAAGCGGACGGACGACATATACACAGAGGTTACATAAACACAGCTTAAAATTGAATTACCAGCGGGCTAACGGTCAAGAGTTTTTCTTACGTGGTTAGTTCCGCATAGGTCGAGGGTGGGTGTCGTAATCCATAAACGTCTGAGAGATGTTTACGGAGCTAGGCATCGCTATTAACGAAATAGTCAATAGCATTGAACGATCTTTATTTAATGCCTAACTTAACGAGAGAACTGACCGTCTCCTTGGGCATCGCCCCCCTCGTGCCCACCACTATCGGTAGGACAGATCCTGATGAAGCACCTAATTTCACCAGGAGTTCAGGTAGCAAAGTATGACGTCCCTGGGCGAGATAGTCCCCATCCTCCTGGCGGACTGTGACGTCGACCACTAAGACCCTTCCCTGGCTCTTTAGCACCAGGCCAGGTTTGAGATTCCCTCCGTTTGGAAGCCTGATGTCCGGCTCCCTTACGACTGCTATCTGATTGTCCCTTTTTATAACTTCATTCATGACGAGATCCTTTATCTCGTCATGTCGGCATATTCTGAGGGTTTTTGTAACCATACACTGTCCTAGGATGTGGCCCAGTGTCTCAGGCTGAGCCTCACATCTTCGGCACAGTATGTCCGCCTGTGGGATCACGCGATTTAACGTCACCCTGTTTGGTGCTGTGTTGGTTCGCATTGTGAGGCCCTTAATAAAACTGCTTGGCTTTAGGAGCTTAGGATGTGCTAGCCAAGCGTTGGCAATTTTGTCGTCGGATAAGGAACGAACCGACTTACCTTGAGAACCTTGCAATTCCCACCTTGCAAGCTCTTGTTTCCTGGCCCTGATCTTATATTAATCCACTTTTCGCGGGCTACGAATGGACCAAGTAAGCATACGTGTGACGTTGGCCGGGCGTTTGAGACGGCTTTCCATACCTTTGCCTACGGTGCCTGCGTTACGGGGTCCGCGTTCTGTAAATATCGGATCCCCGTCATCAAACTGGAACTGGTGACGATAATTTTCAGTTTGGGTATACCTAGTCCCCCGTCTCGCTTGGCGCAGTATATGAGTCCATCTGTTGTGGACTCCGTCAAGTGGTAAATTTTCTTGATCACTCCCTTTAGCTCCTGGTCTAGCTCCCTGACCAGCGTTATTGATGGAACTGCCACCACCAGCGGATAAAGGAAGTGTGGGACTAGGTATGTGGAGATAATATCGACTTTTTGCTGGGGTTTTAGAGACAATCGCTTAACCCTATGAAGCGTGTCTCTAAAAGGTTCTCCTGGACCCTTTAACGAAATTTCAGCCCAAGGAGATATTTTCATACCTAAATAGTCGATCTTGGAATCCGCGGTCGCAAATGGGATTCTTTCTCTACTCGTGAGCGCCATTCTGGGGTCTGCTAAGTACCAGGAGTCTTTGGTTGGAATAATACTAAAGCTGCAGCACTTTGCTGCTGATAGTTTCATTCCTAGTCCGCCTAGGAACGTTTCAGTATCTCTTAGCAGGGTCGTTGCCTGTGGTAGTTATTCGCTAATAGTATTAAGTCATCTGCGAGGATGTCACAGGTATTCCTTACATCCTCGCTCCTTCTATGATCTCGTAGCGAGTTTCCTGTTATTGGCCTTAGTGTTCTCATTTCAACTGATCTCAGAATGCGTTTGGTGCATGTGTTGTCCGCTCTTATTTCGATTGCGTAGATCATGATAGGCCTGACACATGTTTTGTATATTCTTACTTTACTTTGGGTACTCAAATGCTTATTTCTCCAGATTATCTCTCCTAGAAGTCCAGATATCACGATTGCTTTATTTGCTTGTTTTCGGGTTTCTTCTTTGAGGTTTCTTTCGCTCCTGATGTTGACGCCCAAGTACTTGAAGTTCATGACCTGTTCAATGCTTTTGTCGTAGATTGCGGGTTTGTATCTTCTGGATTCTTTTGCAATGACCATCGATTTTCTGGGTCGATATGGTCATATTATACCATTTCGCTGTTTGTTGATATCTAAATAGTAGTCTCTGCAGTTCGTCTTCGCTTTCTGCTAGCAGTACAGCGTCGTCTGCATAACAGACTATTTTTATTCCTTTGTCGCCCATCCTCCACTCGTCTTCTTCACTTCTTTTATGATTTTATCCATTATTAGATTAAACCAGTGGTTTCCAACCTGTGGGGCGCGAGACTGTTGCAAGGGGGATATGCAGCTGTTTCCAAAATATCTTTTTCGAATACAAACCAATATATATATATATATATATATATATATATATATATATATATATATATATATATATATATATTGTATATTGTTTTGTAGCCCATTAAATAAATTATAATATCAGTTGAGTATTTATGAAATAAGATTGTTAGAAAAATTAAGGGGGTGCAACAATTTTTTTTTAAAGGGGGCCTACGTACAAAAAGGTTGGAAACCATGGGATTAAACAGTATCGGACTAAGGCAGTTCTTTTATGATATGTACGATTTTTGTATCGAGTTTTCGTTTTGTTAGCAGTTGGACTATATCTCGCAGCAACACTCTAGCAAAGGCCTGTGTGAGGTCCACGAAACACATATAAGCTGGTTTGTTCAATTCAATCGACTTTTCCATTATCTGGCGTAGGATAAATATGGTGTCTATAAGATCTGTTTGCTCTAAAGCACTGTTGCTCTTCTTCTATTCCAGTAGCTGCAACTTTCTCGGCGATTATCTTAGTGAAGAGCTTCTGAGTTGAACATAGTAGACTGATCCCACGGTGGTTTTTCGGTACCTTTTTTGAAAATTGGAATTGTCATAATCTCTTTCTAGTGTCCCGGGATTCTCTCACGTGTTATTATTTCGTTGAAGACACTGTAAAGTTCATCTACCAGTGCATTTCCGCCATGTTTGTTCATCTCGTTTGTAATGTGTTCCGTTCCCAGCGACTTCCTGTTTTTCAGTTTCGCAACAAGTTGTTTTATTAGTTGTTTCGTGATCGACCAGTTATAATTGTGCTCTTCAGCTGTACTGTCTTGCAGTTGGTCTTGTGTTATAAATTGAAAAACAAAAAAATTGTCTGCTTTAAGATATACACACTTTTATCTACAATCAATCCAAATATTTATGAAACTGACAACTGTGTTGATAATGTCCCAGATAAAATCATTCATTCGCAATAAGTCGATAACAACATAGTTTATGAGACCGCGCCAAAAAGTTCGACCTCAATGACTGCGTTGCGTCAACTAGTGCTAACTGCGAAAATATTCACCTAAATGAAATAATGTAAGAGACAAATTTGATCTGGATTCTATTCTTCAGTTACATTAAGTTTTTATTTCAAAAAAAATCATTACTATATCAGTCAAAAAGCCTTGAAATGCAAGCACTTATTTTTCCATAAAATATTGTTTTTCTCAATAACTTTTAGGATATCGAAGAAACCTACCGTTTTCCGATAATCTATGGCACAATATCTACTAACTAGGGATGGAAACGATAGTTCGATGTTTTGAAAACATCGATGTATCGTTTGTAAACATCGATGTTTCAACATCGATGGTAAACCATAAAACATATCGATACATCATTCAGTTTATAAGTGATGTTTGAAAACTCGATGTATCGTATCGCGACAGAATAAGCGTCGTCTGTTGCATAGAATTGATGGGACAAACGAGCACACAATTTTGTAACTAGTCACCCGATGGCAGCAGTGTATATTTAACAAATTAATGCTAAATTTGTCTGCCGCAGATATACAATACAATTTTGAAGGAAAAATAAAAATTTTAAGAAAAGTTTTTCGAGTATTAACTTTGAAAACTCGAAAACATTACCGTATTTGTTAAAACTTCGATTTTAAATTCATAATAATGTATTATTTATTTAGTATTTGTTATTTTCATTTTCAGACAAAAAAGAATATAA